>CM075208.1:51475247-53875247 GCA_037577465.1 Liposcelis bostrychophila | reverse complement strand
ATGTAACTAATGTAGTATTTCTTAAAAGTAAAAAACCCCCAACCACCTGCAGCTTTTAAGCTTTCATCGACGACAATTTTGACAAAATTCTTGGAGTACCGGCCATCGTAAAAAAAAAAAATCTTAAACGCACCGGGCGATTTTGTTATACAAAAAAAAATCGCCTATATTTATTTTATTACTTTAAAAAAACATGTGTCTTGTACTAAATTCGGTAAGCCAAACATCGAACATTATTTTTAAGTATTTAAGTCAACACCGATCATAAACCAACTACTTCATGTTTTTTTGATTTTTTCCTCTCTCTCCCTCTCTTCATTTTATTCCTTTAATATCCAATCCATATGAATCATTATTCGACTTTTTTTTCAAATTTCTTTTCAAGCCATTTCGATGAGTCACACTGATAAAAGCTTTCTTGGCGCTTCGAAACAAAATAAATTACTGCTAAAATCGGTACTAAAAGTAGTCCTTTTCTTCTCGTCTCTTATTTAAAAAGAAATCATCATCAAAAAAAAAAAAAAAAAAAAAAAAAAAAAAAGTGCAGGTGTATCGTCTCAGGGAAACGTAAAACAAACGTTCCAAGGTTTTCAACGCTAGTTAACGAATCGCCCACGCCAAAGGATTAAACTTCACCTAAACAAAAACACGTATTGTATCAAATGTGTATAACTTTCGCTAGTTTAGAAACTAATTTTTATGTTCCCTTCTGGCAAACGTTACAAGATTGTATAATGAGGATGGATCGGCAAAGTACCCCCATTGATTATAGTTCAAGGTCTTCGGAGAAAAAAAAAAAAAAAAAGAAAAGACAATAAAAAATAAAAGATCGAGGACTACGAAAAAAAAAAAATACATATATAAAAGTTGAATTTCGGCTGCCAAGAATAATGGAAACAGATTTTAAATCAATAAACATTAAAGTTAAGGCCGTAAGAAGAAACTGAAGGGTAACTGAGATAAAAGTATGGGCAACAGTAGTACTTTTACAAATTAGGTATGGGGGTGGCTCATTGCAAGTCGAGACTGGAGTTCGTTCCGGAAATAACCAGTCGAGACGTGCAAGCCACGGCCATGACAGATTTGTAAGATATTTTTCATTCAGAAGGCGGAAATAGTAGACTACTGCCCTAGGAAGGAAGAGACTGGTTTTTAAACGTGCTAAGACGTGAAAAGTCTCTTCCATTCAAGTTCTGTAAGTTACTTTACAAACCAGGAAAGCGAAATCTTCACTTTTCGAGCTGGAGAAAAATAGGCGAGATTTTTGAGATCATCAGCATATAAGAGAGATTTAGAGTGTTTGATGGAAAGTGGTAAACAGACAACAGACACATTTTGTACTGAACATATTTTTTAATTAAACCTAGCATATAAAAATAGTAAATGCGATTTTTGCTGTCATGCGATGTTTAATTACCGAATAAAAAATAATAAAAATTTTGGCTGTTTGAATTGGCGCCGAAACGACCGTGACGTCACAGTTCACGATTTAGGTATGCTCCTTGGTGAGCTATCGGCGGCATGCAGCTGCATGCCCATCGGAGCAAGAAGAGTTGTCGTACGAACAAATCCGTGTTAACCTTTGAGGACGAGCAGGTGAACTCGTGGTTTCGTTTTTTAAATAACCGCGCGCTTAAAAGTGAACAATGACGTCACACCAATGAGAAACGTTTTGGAGTGGGGTCACGTGACAAAAAGTTTTTACGACTTTATAATTTTTTTTTCTTAATTTCTAAGAAACTTTCTACAGTAAAAATTGCCATTAGATGACCAGAAAACTTTGAACTTTTATTATTCACCATAATTAGCAATCATGTCTGTTGTCTATTAATGATAAAGCAATTAAACAAAAGGGGTCCCAGGTGAGATCCTTGAGGAACTCCGCTTGTAGCAGTAAAAGTTCTTGAACTGCATATATTAAATTTTAAAAACTGAAGTCTGCCAGAATCTGGCAGCCTTCAGGAGGAATATCAAAATTATATAATTTAGATATTAATATGAAGTGGTCCACAAGATCAAGAGCCTTTTTGAAATGGAAACATAGTGTACGTGAAGATGAAAACCTCCCACTTGTACAATCCGGATACTTTGTTTTGATTCGAAACGTATTTGTTTACAAACAGTTTAAAAAACAAAACATACTATCCGAATTGTATAAGTGGGAGGTTTTCATATGCACGTACACATATAACGTCAGTTTGTAGGTTGCAATTTGCAGCTTCAATGCAAAACAACATAAAGATTTGTAATCGTTGATCGATTAAAGTGAACAGCGCATCAGCAAAAAAAAACCTCAAGAGCCATATTTGTTTTCTTAAAGGCGAAATTTCACGCCAAATATGTTCCGGCGAACATGTTGGTCAAACATTTTCATCAAACATTTTCCTTGACATGTTGGGAAAGCTCTAAATAAGCAGTGACGGTTTTTTAAGCATGTTATGTGCAAATGTTTGGCAAAATGTTTGCCACTTTTATAAAACACAAAGGTTTTCACCCAAGATGCTTAGAAAAGCGCCACTGCTTATATGGAGCTTACCCTACATTTCGAGTTTGGTGAAAATGTTTGTCCAACATGCTCGCCGAACATGTCTGGCGTGAAATTGAGCCCTAAAACATTAATTAAAGATTAATTCTGACTTTTATTTAGAATAAACAAGCTTATGTTATATTTGCCAGAAAACATTATTATAAATTAGCAATGAAGCAAAGCAAAAAATAAAACATGAAGATCAAAGATCATGCCATCAAGTTATCCCAGCTCAATTAATTCGAGGAACAATTGAGCAGGCAGATCCTCCAAGCCAATGGTTCCTACATCAACAATCTACATGGTTCCTACATGATTCTACATGGTACCTACATCAACAATCATTTTTTTTTTTTTAGGAGAAAAAAAGAATTGATTTCGAATTAAAAGCTCAAAAAAGCTAAAAACAAGTTAAATAAAGTCGACTACCCTGACTACACTGACTACATTGTCGACTGACACGACTACACTGACTATCAAATTGAACTTGTGTCTTTCTTTCATAAAACTGAAGAAAAAAAACACACAAGTTCAATTGGATAGTCAGTGATGAAGGTTTGACTTTATTTAACTTGTTTTTAGCTTTTTAGTTTCTGTTTTGCAAAAAAGAGATTTTTCAACGAGTTTTTTGGTACCGTTAGGGTGCAAATTCACTATGGAATGTTGAACCAACATGTTGGCACAACAAGTTTGACGAACATGTTATACAAACTTGTTGGAATGTTGGACGAACTTGTTGTACCAACATGTTTGACAAGCGAACGAATCGACTATTGTAGAATTTACTCCTACACCAAAATTAGTGTCGAATGTTAGTCCAACAAGTTGTACAATCTTGTTGGACCAATATTACACATTAATTTCCGTGCAGGAAGCAAATACTGCAACAGTCGATTCGTTCGTTTGTCAAACATGTTGGTCCAACGTTCCACAGTGAATTTGCACCCAAAGAAAGAAGCTTTAAAGCAAATTCGAGGGAGTTGAAACTTATGGAATATTTGTTGTGTTATTTGTTTTTTCATGCTTTTGGATATAGTGAAAAGAAAAGAATAAAAGCATGGAACCGTTCAGATTATCAGACCGACAGACCTACCCTCCAACCGTTAGACCTTCCATCATAGTTGTCAACTTAATAAAAATGAAAATAGTTTTTTTTTTTTCCTTCAATTTCAAAAATTGGTCCTTGAGAAAGAACCCCGCACAAAATAATAGGAATTTGGCTATTGGATAAAATTCCATTTGTTTTTGTTCTTCTTTTGTTCGTTTTTAAATGTAAACTTATCCGACAGCCGAACTCCTATTATTTTGTGCGGGGTTTCTTTTATCAGCCATATCTAGCATATTAAAGCTTACTTTATAATCTATCTCTATATATTTGGGGGTAAGTCATCCTTACCCTATGGTATCATACCCCAACGTTTGAGCGAAATTGAAGTCTTGGCCCAAAACTGCCATCTTAGGACTTGAACCTCCAATCACAAATCGGAGTATACCCAGATCTACAAAATGTCAGATACGCCCAAGAATAACTGATTTCAGTTATAAAGGCATTTTTTTTTATCAAGGAATCCCAATTATAAATAGTAACGTAGTAAAGAAAAAAATGATGTAAAATGTCATGTAGCGTGGATTGGACCACCTTGGAAACGACTTTCAATATGAGAGTTATCAACTGGCGATAATTATGATGATTACGATGACATTCTCCTGTCGTCGAATTCCATCCGATTTTGATTTTTTTTTTTTTTTTTTTTTTTAAAGGAATGATGTCTGTAATGTCTGCTGTTAAATATCCCATTTGATGTATCGGGGATATATCAAAACAGATTGTAGGGCGATTCCGCCGAACAACTGGTGTACGGCTATACGGCGAAATAAATATTTCTCAATGAACGGCCAACATTTCCTGCCTTTGCTTTGAGTTCGCTGTCGCTGTCAAAACCCTCAGAACTTAAGTCTTTTTATAAATTTCCAACAAACCTAACAACTGCTTTAAGGCAGGGGGTGTAACTCTCTCAGTTGGACTTTATCGGTATCTGGATCAAAGAGGGAACCGGGATGATGTTCAGTAAAAGAATACACCAGAGGCAAGTCTTTTTTTACGCCTTTTTGTTTATAGGAAGCTTGACAAAGAGAACCTGCCCCCACCTGCTTGGTGTAACAATATTCAGGAAGCCTTAGGGGAACTGAGGAAGGAAAACAAAAAAATACTGGGAAAGCAAGCAATAGTAACTGCTTTTTTAGGCTATATAAAGCTATATAAAGCTTCCTATATTGATAAATATAATATAATAGCTAATAGTCATTTGAATAGCTAATATAACAGCTAAGAATGTTATAATATAATAGGTAGTAATTTATAGCTAATATCTGAGATGCTGTATATTTTTGGACTTTTTTCTTCTACTACCACTTTTTTTTTCGTTTTCATTACTTTTAGTGTTCGAAAAAATAATAAAAACAATAAAAAAAAGTGGCAGCAGAAGAAAAAAATCGAAAAATATACAGCATTTTCGGTAATACAATTAATTGTACCCTTCGATTAATTGGCCAAAGTATTCAGGACATAAAGGATTAATAACTCATTGACGAGAATAGTAAAAACTTTCATTGGAAAACCTCCTTTTAATTTCAAGTTTTCAAGGATATTAGGAATAAAAAAAAATTCATTTGCGAAATTTGACTCAATAAGGATAAAATAAATTTTTTTTTTTTTGCAAAACAAAGTGAGGAATTAGTGACCGAAAAAAAAATTTGAAGACACCTCAGATTAAAAGAAAAAAATGAAAAATTTTCACTCTGCCGGGGGTCTTTCCAATCGCATAATTACCATTACGAAACTTCCCATAACGAAAATTCCCACTACGAAAGTTCCCAAAACGAAAATACCCATTCACAATGTACGAAAGTTCCCAGAAAAAAATTTAAAGGAAAAAAAGGGAAAGGCTGTTACTGTTACTGTTCTATTGAATAAAAATTGCCCTCAAAAATGAAGTGCTGAGGGGTTGAACTTGCAATGGCGAAAAGGCGTGGGTCAACAGAGAGTTTTACACGAATTCTTAAGTAATCTTTCTGCAACATAATCTCAATGTGATTTAATACACACCTAATCTATTAGCCAATTTCGAACTGATTTATTGTTTTCGCGCTTATTAATATATTTACTACTCATCGATGTGTAGCTATTATCATTTATTTCCGTAAAACAATTCCAAAGACTGTTAAAATTATCCGAAATTCACGTTGATTACTAAAGTGTTTGTTTTCTGGGAACTTTCGTACATCGGGAATGGGTGCTTTCGTAATGGGAACTTTCGTAATGGTAATTATGCGTTTGGGAAGTTCTACTAATAGCCAATAAGGATTTAAGATAATTTTTCTTTTGGCAAAACAAAGTTAGAAATTAGGGACTGAAAAAAAAAATTGGAAGATAGCTAATAAATCCATCATAAAAAAAAAAAATGAAAAATTTTCAACCTTTTTCCAATTTTTTGATGATTAAAATTTCTAGCTTTGAAATATTCGTCCTGTAAAAAATTTGCAAAATTAGAATTTTTATCAAAAATTTTGATTTTAATAAAAAATTCCACATTTTTCTTGAAATTTTGGGTTCTGTCGTAGTTATAAAATCGAAAAAAAAAATCGACTAAGCTAATTATCAAAAATTCTAAAAAGGTTGAAATATACCCCTGCCCTGGTCGGGGGCAAAATTCTCATTTTGCAAATTTTTTACCTTACAGGAAAAATATTTCAAAGCTAGAAATTTTAATCATCAAAAAATTGGAAAAAGGTTAAAAATTTTCATTTTTTTTTTAATCTGATGGATTTATCAGGTATCTTCCAATTTTTTTTTTCAGTTCCTAATTTCTAACTTTCTTATTTTGCAAAAAAAAATTTTCCGGTAAAAAAATTCAAGTTCTTTATACAAATTTCGTGCATTTTTTATGAGTGTCCAGTTTTTTGTATAATTTATACATGACTTTTATATGATTTATGCATCTCATTTTCGTACGGGTGCCTAAAATTTTTTCCCAAAATAATACACGCCTAACAAAACAAATAAAATAAAATAAAATAAAATAAAAATGAATGGGATCGAACGGGCGAACGTAACACGCGTCTAAAAAAAATTTCCCGAATGACTCAAAAAAAACTTAATCGGAAGGCAGTAAAAAAAAAAAAAAAAGCGAAGGAACGCAAGAAAAAAAAACAACAAAATAACGATATAAAAAAACATTTATAAATGAATGGTGATTTTAGGAAAGAGCTTTGAGGCCTGAATCGAAAAAAACAAAGGCGATGAATTAGTGTAACAAAATAAAAACATAAAATTTTATGGGGAATGATGGGAACAGCTGGATAGTGTTAGGAACGTATTTACATCGGATTTCCCTGTTGAATCCGATTTGACGAGACCTAGATTCCGACCCTGGGTTCCATCATCCTGACCCATGACGCCATATTTTAACAAGTCGTAAAAATGATTGAGAAAAAGAGAAAAAAAAAAAAGAAAAAGAAGAGAGAAAGTGGTAAAACAATACATATTGTTATCCATTCGAAAATTCCCACCTTTTCGAAAAGACGAAAGCTTTAAGGAGGAAAAAAAAAAAATAAATAAATAAATAATAAATTGTAAGGAACCAATTTCTGTAACATAAATAAAAAGCTCGGGGTTTAGATTAATCGTAAATGATTAATAAATATAAAATTTTACAACTAAAGCCATTTTTTTTTTCGCCGAATCTCCTGTTGTTGCGTAAAACGAGGCATTTAACACAACAGCACGGACCAATTTTTTTTTAAGATACAAATTATTATTTAAAAGACTTTCCTTGTTCTGTTTGTCAGATCGAAACAAGAAATTAGGAGACACTGAGTAGATTTAACAAGAGGATTCCAATTCCTTGTCGTATGCAATAATGGAATTCGAAAAAAAAAAAAAACAGCAAACGGGCATCAACATCAGTTGTTAGAAGGGTAAATAATCGAGAAAAAAGATGGTTTGAAAAAGATAATCATAGTCTTGATATTCTTGGCACTTCACAATAGAGCAACTGTCAGAAATTATTAATAAGCAAAACAGTTAATGACCATATGTGAAAGGGAGAGAGATTTTCTTGCCTTTTTCTTTCTTTTTCGTCCATTTATAACGAAAAAAAAAAATTCTAAACCAGAATATGTGTTAAAATATATAAAGGAAGTAATTGATCGAACCTGAATGTCTCGGAAGGATGTTGGGGGAAGCAGGCGAAAAACAGTTCCTGTAAAGGACCTAACGGAAACCAACCAGAAAATAGTATATTTCTTCACTAGAATCTAAAGAATCTAGAATCTAAACTTTTTTTTCGGATATTTTGGGCACGACTTTTAGCCATGTCTCCGGGGGCCTAAAAAAAAAGACCCAAAATTAAAAATTTTATTCGTAAGCAAAAATGGTTGTTTCCAATTCGAATACGAAAATGAAGTTAAAATTTATCGCCCAAGTGGACGACCAAAAATAGGAGATTTTGGGAATGCCCATTTCGGGCCTCATGTGATAACAAACGAAGACTTTAGAAAGATAAACTGGTTATGGGCTTCCGTAGAACTAATCATGAAAATAACATACTAATATTGAAAAATTCAAAATGGCGGTTCCAAGACGGCGCATGAATTAAGAGTCGCGAATTCAAGAAGTCGCCATATTAAATGCGTCATCTTGAATTTGAAGAGACTGATATCATGAAAAAGGTTTTAATTCAGCACGATCTTACATACTGGTCAGGCAACTCGGGTATCCCTCATGTGGACAAAAGTGTCCCCCGAGTTTGAAGCAGAAGAATAGTTCCAAATTTGCTCGATAGATGGCTGCTCCAGCAGTGTGCTCCACCAGCTGTTCTGGCAGCCATCATAAAAAAATGTGTTTTGAAAGTGTTGATTGGATGGAGGGCATATCACGTGATTCCCTAACTACATCTCCAGCCATCTATCGAGCAAATTTGGAACTATTCTTCTGCTTCAAACTCGGGAGACACTTTTTAAGATAGCAGTTGTCTAACCAGTATGTAAGATCGTGTAATTCAGTTAATGTAAAGAAAGGTGATTATTTTACAAAAAAATAGATATACTATTTTCCGGTTGGTTCCCGTTAGGTCCTTTACAGGAACTGTTTTTCGCCTGCCTCCCCCAACATCCTTCCGAGACATTCAGGTTCGATCAATTACTTCTTTCATATATTTTAACACATATTCTGGTTTAGAATTTTTTTTTTTTCGTTATAAATGGACGAAAAAGAAAGAAAAAGGCAAGGAGCTTTAGATGAGAAGAATTTCAAACTTATATTCAATAATTCTGTAGCTCAGTGCAGAACAGCACCAAGTCCATTCAAGTCCTTAATTTTGCTCATATTTTGGCCCCTAATTCCCGTTCAGTAAAAAATCTGAAAAAATTCAGGGTTTTTAAGGGTCCCATAGAGAACGAAATTCCACCCCGGCCAGACATCAAATTCGAAAATTCGCAAAATAAGGGGGACACCCTACTATACAGTTTTATGAAAATCAGAGCTAAATTCGAAATTTCATCCGCCATATTAAATTTTTCAATACGGGAAAGTGACTTTGAACTACAGAAAACCAAAGCTTTTGACGCCCAGATCCTTTTTATAGTTTTTACCTACACTTGAGATGGGAAATATGTCCCTATTTTTCTTGACCGGGGACTAATGTGCCCCAATTCAATTCCACCCACGAGCGATTCGTGGATCAAAACGGAAGTCATTTTAATATAATAAAGGGATCGATTCTAAAACTGGACAACACAACAGAAAAGGTTTTAACCTCCTCGCTTCGTTCTGCGACATAGCCATAGGCCCCATTCATCAACTCAACGGAAGACAGCAGCAAAAAAAAAAAAAAAAACTGAGAATTTGAAAGGAATTTTTACAATTAATGAAACTAGACATATTTATCACCGTAGACTTCACCTCTCAGTAAATCAGACTTCACTTCATCTAGCGTGAAAATTAAAACAAATCGCGTTAGCACCCTCACCGACATACATTTTTTTTTTTTTTTTTCCTCCGAGCTTTGCAAAAATATTTCTTTTATGAATACTTTTTATTTTCAATATTTCCGGCAAAGATGAAGTTTTTCTGCAAGACTTTGCGCAATAAAGTTGACAGAGCCGAGTAATTTATGGGGTGTATAACCCAGTGGAAAAAAGTTTTCTCTTTTAACTCGAATTTTATTGCAAAGATGTCTTCTTATTTATGCTGATAAAAATAAGACATTTTATGTAAAAAAAAAAAAAAAAAAAAAAAATCTATAAATAATGCAGAAAAACGACTTATGTCCCGATCCCAACGGGCGTCAATAACAACTACAAGCAAATCCTAAAAAAAAAAAAAAAAAAAAAAAATCCGGCAGCTTATAAAAATCCTGAATGAAATCTCAGACTTAAGGAAAACAATGACTTAGATTTTTTTTTTTTCCTCCGTAATAAATAAAACCCAAATTCGTAAGAAAAAAAAAAACGGCAGCCAAAAAAATTATTTTTTGGCAGTTATCTACCTTTGTCTCGCCTTCGCATTAATATCAATATTTTCTTTTTTAAAATATATATATTTCACTCATAATTTTTTACATTAAATACTTGGCCGTCTCGATTCGGTTTGACACGATTCGCGTTTATGGCACTCGGGTTAATCAACTTCATCAGCTGATCGGAAAAAAAAAAGTTTTCGATAGGAAATAACGTCAGCAACGATTATCGAAATTCTTTCAATAATAAATAATTAGGGTTTTAAACCCACTCAGATTCGAAACCTTACGTTATCTCATTTTTCTTCATTATAAAAAAAAAATTAATAAATAAAAAAAAGCAAAAAAAAAAAAAAAAAGCAAATCTGGCAATAGCCCGTTTAAATGATTCAGAATATTGCCATTGCGAGACCCAAGTTGTGATATTAATTAGAGCAGAACGGAAGATAGGATACACACACCAATTAGTTCCTTTCTTCGTTAATTATAAGGAGCGACCTCAAGACTTAAACAGTTTTTTTTTTTTTTTTTTTTTTTTTTTTTGCGCTTTAGTTTGATGCAAATCTGCTAAAGCTTCACATCGGTGACAAAATTCAGCTATTTTTTTTTTTCCATATTGGGAATATATTTTACATATTTTAATTTTTAACTTAACTTTTAATTTTTAATTTCTAATCTTTAATCTTAAAGTTTTAACTTAAAATCCACCAATTTATCAAAAAAAGTCACTTTTAGTGACCTTACACAAAAAAAATAAGTTTTAGGGGAAAAAAGTGACTAGTTCGATGCCTGAAGCGGTCATCCCTGAATTATTTTACATTTTCCGGTTTGCTGGTAAAAAAAAAAAATTTTTCTTTTTAACACGGACTTATATGGAAGTTAATTTTTTTGAAGTAACGTTTTCATAGCACAGTGGTCCGGAAAAAAAAAATGACCAAAACTCATTCTCAAGTCTGTGTAAACTTTGAAAGAAGATAAAGGGTCAAAAGCATCGATATTTTGTGCAATAAAAAACCTGCTGCCCATGCCCCAAAATTCAAAATGGCGGATATAATATGGAGGTTAAAATTTTTAATTATGAATGAAATTTCATCAATATGTATTTTTGTGGCTCCTGATTTCATATCTGGAACAATCAATATCAATATCAATATCATCAATATCATCATCATCAATATCAATCATCATCAATATCAATACATCATCAATATCAATATCAATATCAATTCACTACTATATAAAAGGGGAAAGGTACGTCCACAAACTTTATTTTAGACAGTTTTTTTCGATTTTTGTTTTTTATTTATTTATATAAACCAACTTAACCTATTTAAACTCAAAAAAATTCTTTTTTTTTTATTAAAACGTTTTTTAATTCTATACCCTTTTTTATACCCTTTTTTCTGAAAAAATGTTTTTGAAACTTTTTACCCTGAAAAGGTTTTTTTTTTATATCCTTTTTTTGAAAAAAAAATTCTTTTAAAAGGAGGCTTCAGATATTTATTTAAATATGCCAAAATAAATTTCCATGGCTTAAGGTAAGGGTAGGGAAGTGCGACCGGGTTCTAGAAAAAATTGATTTGGACCTTTATTAGTTCTTAATAGGAAGAGAATCAAGCCAAGTTTTTTATTACAATATACTGCTCCATTATTAAGCTTTAATGTGCATTAGCCTCAAATTTGAAAAAAGGCGCGATTTAGAGTTCAACCATATTTTTCTGACTGCCGACGTATAATATTTCAAACCTCCATTTTTTGAAAAGTGCGACCGGTTCTTATTTTTTTTTAAAAAATGAATTCTCCAAAGCAAAAGTTATTTGTTTATAAAAGATCGATGAATTTTCTTTCAAAAATTGCTGAACACCGTTAAAAACAAATAATCCTTGTTTATTAAAACTACAATTAAATAATTATTATTAGTGGCACTCCGAAATGCATATGTAAATAAAAACAAGATGGTTTCCTTTGTCAAAGGAATTAAAGAAGTCGTCTGCTAGTCGCACTTTCCGAAAATATTATTTTTGCCAAAAAAGTGCGACCTATTAAGGTTTATCAATAGGAAGTCGAGTAAAAAATTCTTGATAGCATAAAAAAATAATGCAAGGTATTGACAATTGAATGGAGCATATTTCATAAAATAAGCCAATGTTTACATAAAATTAAATCAAATTGAAAATGAGGCAGTCTAACTTTCCGACGAATATGAATTTTTGCTTTTGTAAAATTATTTTTTTTTATTCAAAAATGGACGACAACAATACATTTCTTTGATCATAATAAGTTCTGAAAACATTAAAAAATCGTCCCTTGAAATCTTTTTTTAAAGTATGGGATTTTTATCAGTTTTTATTAAACCGGTCGCACTTTTCAGACGGTCGCACTTCCCTACCCTTACCTTAGAACTTTTTTTTGGAGATTCTCAGGTGGTAAAGAAACTCCGGAAAACGCTTTGGAAAATATATTCCCGACATCTATTTTTGAAAACGTTTTCCGGAGTTTCTTTACAACATGAGAATCTGAAATTTTGAAAGAAATATGCCAGTATGAATATAAAGTTCGCTACGAAGCCAGATTTTTAATTTGTATCTTGTTTCAAATTTTCATTGTAAATGATGCTTTTTGAAATTATGTTTTAGCATTATAGTCGTCAACAGAGACAAAAAAATAGCAGTGATCAATAGAAGGCTCCGCCTTTTAAGGGAACTTAAAAGGCGTCATTAATTTTTTTAAATTAAAAGTGTTATAATTTTAAGTGTCAAAATTAAGTGTCATAAGTGTCATAATCAAGTGTCCATTGATTAAGTGTAATAATATAAGGCATTTCTTTCACCATCTCGATTTCTACCCCCTATCGACCGTTTGCTTAAAAGGCAATTTCAACCACGAGAAATTTCGGGTGGTTTTTGCTAGCGCCAGCTCCACGTCAGCTGCAAGATATTTTATAGAGGCCACAATAGAGGCTCGTTATTTTAAAATTCAAGATGGCGGACTTATTATGGCTACAAATGTAATTAAAAGTTTAAGTTGTTCAATTTTCATGAAAAATTGTACTAAGGGGTTTTCGAGGTCGCTGATCTCGAATCCGCTACTAGTTTTCTGAAATGTTTTTAAGGGACTCAATAAATCGAAAAAAAATTAATTTACTTGCTGTATGTTCGAAATTTAGAAAAACGGTTAATGGGTTCGAGATCAGCGACCTCGAAAACTCCTTGGTACAAATTTTCATGAAAATTGAACAACTTCAACTTTTTTTCACATTTGTCCGCCATCTTGAATTTTAAAATAATTGTTCCAGATATGAAATCAACAGACACAAAAATACCTAAAAATAAATATTGTTGAAATTTGATTTGTAATTAAAAATTTTGGCCTCCATATTATGCCCGCCACTTTGAATTTTGGGGCACGGTCAGCAGGTTTTTAATTCCCAAAATATGGAAGCTTTTGACACCTTCATCTTCATTCTAAGTTTCACACAGACTTGAAAATGAGTTTTGGCCATTTTTTTTTTCCAGAGCGCTGTGCATCGAAAAAAATTCTATGTTTAGCTTATGGGAATACAGAATTTTTGTCATATATAAAATAGATTTGCAGGGTGTTCCAAAAGTAAATACCAAGAAGTACACACATCAAAGAATAGTATAAAAATCGCCGAGAAAAAAAAAAAAATCTCGCCCCTTCCTTCGATTTTGAAGAAAATGACGACGAAAACGAGTTCTGAAATTCCCCCTGAAGAAAAGGGGAATTTCAAACTAGCAAGAAATTTTATATTCCACCAATTAGAAGAAACACAAAATTAACCGCGAAAACTTGGAGGCATATGATCCATGACCATGCTATTATACTTGAACCGACAGAAGAAAATTCAAAGAATCAAATGCCTCCAAATTTTCCTTTGTAAAGACGGGTACCAATCAGGGCCTTTACCCCCACCCCCCCAAGAACACCCAAATTCAAATATCATTCAAACTCATCCCTCTTAACCAATTTTAATCACAACCAAATCTTTCTTCTCAATATTTTTTCTTCAAAAAACCAACAAATCCCCGAAAAGCTCGACTAGCAACAATTTTTGGAGGCCAAAGATAAATCAAGTTGTAATTTTCCTTAAAAAAAAAAAAAAAAAAAATTGAAAAGTTCACGACGAGGGCATCGAATTTTTTTTTTTTTTTTTTTTTTTTTAACTGACAGATTTTACCCGTCCTCCCTCGTGTTCATAAATCAGGAATTTTACGGGTGACGCATTATTAATGTTTTTTTTAGTCGAAAATTTTTCGCCGATAAAAAATCAGCGTAGCAAATGATTCCTAAACGGTTTTTTATTGTTTTTTATTACGATTTTTTTTTTACCCTTCCATCCCAAAAAAAAACTGTTTATTTTTTAAATATGTCGGCCTTAAGTCGACATGTGCTCGGTATTAAATTCTGCGGTAAGCCATCGGCATTTGGCATTGAAATTGAAATTATGTATTCTTTTTTTTTTCGGAGATTTAAAAAAAATATATATAAAAATGTACAATCTGTACTTATTAAACACATTTTTCACCTGAAGTGTAAAAAGGGCCCGGATTTAAAAATGAATTTAATGCAAAAAAACACAGATTCGCATGGGTTGCCAAATTTTCTTTTAAATGATCGGATTTAATGAAAGTGAATTCCTGAGTGATTTAAAGATATTGCTTGAATAAATTGAAAAATTTCAAGTTCAATGATAAGGAAATCGTTTTTTTTTTTTTTTTTTCTGTTTAAAGCAGGAAAACTTGTATCTACGGCAGTTAGTTTTTTACTGGGCTTTTTAGGATTGGCTACGGCAACGAGGAGAAATGAGAAGAAAGCTGAAAAATTACTGCTGACTGCTACATTTTACCTCTCATGAAAGGTATAGGAAAGTAAGAAATCTTTAAGAGTTAGAGCATGGTACCTCTTTATAAAAATAAAAAAAATTGGGAGAACTGACCATCGTTTTTTAAAAAAATCCATCGCAGAGTCCATCGCATTAAAATTATTAGGGTGGTTCAAAAATCAGCTTTTTCAGAATTTAAAAACTTCCTAATCGGGAAAATTTTTTAGTTGAATTTGAATTTTTTCAGATTTTTCGAACGGCATCTTGAGTAGTCAAATAGGCCTTGAAATTTTTAAAAAGCCCATAAGGGCCGAAAATGAACATTTTTTTTTCCGGCATAAAAAACCATCGACTCCAATCGGAAATTTTGCGTAGATTACGAATTTGAAGTGGAAAATTATTTTCGGTGCAAGGTTTTTGAGCCATAGGCAAAAGGCCATAACCAGGTTTTCAGAGCTTTTAAATCCGGTCTGTAGCTCAAAAACCATGCACCAAAACTAATTTTCGACTTCAAATTCGTAATCTACGCAAAATTTCCGATGGGAATCTATGGTCTCTTTTATGCCAAAAAAATTTTTTTATTTTTGGCCCTTATGTGGGCTTTTTGGAAATTTCAAGGTCAATTTGACACCTCAAGATGCCGTTCAAAAAATCTGAAAAAATTTAGTAGGAGTTGCAGGCATTCTGCAGGTGATAGAAACTCGCTGCACTATTGCTGGCATCAAATAGATTTATCTATTTGATGCCAGCAATAGTGGAAAAATATAAAATCACTACACTAGGGAAAGGCCAGAATTTACATCAGAAATTTCAATACGTTAATTTTTTCCAAACCATAAATCGTATAGGCAACCGGTCATTCCCGGCCGAATTATTTTTAGCCAGGAAAAGATTAAATAAGTCGAGAAAAGCAAGTCGCTTGCATTTCTTACCCTGAACATCACGAAACACCGAATCGCTCGCGCTTTTTTCGCCAATTTCCGCACGCTTTTTTCGAATTCTGCGAGTGGATAAATCGAATGAAGAGGGTCTCACGTCGGGCACCGAACCTGATTGGAACGGGAAAAAGAAGTAATAGAAAATTTAATAAAAAAAATTATTTAAAATTCCTCCTGTAATTTTTTCACGTTCTAAAAAATCGCGAAATCCTGATAAAAAATCACAGGCGATAAAAAACGGTACACTGATAAAACGCTATTAGTAATTATTACCCATATTAAGGGTAGATGTATAATTACTAATAGGTTATTAGTAATTTTTATTCATATTATTAGTAATTTTTACCATAATAATATTGATTATGGTAAAAATTACTAATAATATGTATAAAAATTACTAATAACCTATTAGTAATTATACATCTACCCTTAATATGGGTAATAATTACTAATAGTGTTTTATCAGTGACGTGAAAAGAGCTA
Source organism: Liposcelis bostrychophila (assembly GCA_037577465.1). Classification (NCBI taxonomy): domain Eukaryota; kingdom Metazoa; phylum Arthropoda; class Insecta; order Psocodea; family Liposcelididae; genus Liposcelis; species Liposcelis bostrychophila. The sequence goes on along the minus strand of CM075208.1, from coordinate 53,858,939 downwards.
AAAATTATTTTCTGTGGATGAGTTAGGATACTTTCGGGAGCCTCTTACCCTGGGTATTTAGTACTAGCAAATCTCTCGCGTTTTTTTCTGTAATATCCGCTCGGTTTTCCTCACTAGTTATACGGGTCGATAATTCGCATGACGAGGGTCTTACGTCTGGCACCGAACCTGATTAAGGGGGTTAAAAAAATTAATAAAAAATTTAATAATCAAAAACTAATTTAAAATTTGCTCCCGGAGTTTATTGACTCTCTAAAAAATATCGGAATCATGATAAGAAATCTTATATGATAAAAAACCGTACGTGAAAAGAAGAGCAGAAAATTTATTTCCGTGGAAGAATTCAGATATTTTCGGGAGAACTCTTACCCTGGGTATTGAGTAATAGCGAATCGCTCGCGCTTGTTTCTGCAATTCCCGTAATTCCCGCTTTCAATTTTTGATTTTTTCGGTACTTTTGCGACGCCTCTTTCCATCTATCCCTTCTTTTAAGTTTCTCGGCTTCAGGCAGATCGAGAATCAACACCTTCCCTTCAGTCTTCCTTTTCTTGTAATGTTCCGCATCTCTAATTTTTTTTTTCCTTGTCCATTTTTATTAGTATTAGTATTATTTTTTTTTTTTTTTGATGGAAAAGTTTATCAATATGTACTTGTTTTTATCAGAAAAATTGCAGAACAAATCAAAACAAAATTAATACCGCCATTTTAGAAAGCGGTGCGATATTTAAATATTTTATGACATTTTTTCTGTTTGTTTTTATTTTTTTGTAATGACGCGGGATGATTCGGGATGATTCGGAATGACGCGGAATGATCGTGTGGGATGACGGGTGACGGTGAAATTGCCGAATATAGCTTTATTTTAAGCGTTGCAAAAAAAGTTTGATCTAGAATTAGGATGATCTGAGGAGAAGAAATTACGTTTTAGTCGTATTCAAGTGTAACCTTTAAGATGAAGAGAAAAATAATTAAAAACTAATATGGGAGTAAAAAGTGTACGCGTAAGAGCTGCTCAAGAAATCGTCCGTCTCAATGCTTTTGAGGGCCTAAAAAATTCGGTAAAATTTTAAAATGACGGGTAAGAATCACAGTATAAAATGTACTGCTTGATGTTTTTTAAAAAGGGCGAATTATGATATTAAGAATAAAACTACGACACCATCGGTATTAATCCAAATGTCGGGGACCGTTTTTAATTGCTATTTTCATCCCTTTTTCTTAGTTTTTTCGAATGTATGAGAAAGAAAAACAGCCGCAATGTTATTCATTTAACGTAGGTGATGGTGAAAGTTTTTTATCTGAAGTATTTCGTTGATATTTTTAATTTTCAAACAAAAAAAATGGAGTTGGGGACAGCGTAAAAATTGTTATTTTTCGATTAACTCAATCAAAAATTTATTATTTCCCGAGCCTTTCATGTAGCAAATAAAAATATTTTTGCTTATTAATCAAAAATGAATACGTAAATTATAATTTTAATGACGTTTACCGATATTAAAGGTAAATATTTTCAAAAAATATCTAGGGACATGATTTGTCACTTTTTTTCAGAATGACCCATAACAATAAGCTCAACAAGACTCTCAAACTTTTCCTGCCATTGAGACAGAAAACATTTACTTTTACAAATCATCAACGATTCCGAAACGGATTAAAATTTCGAGAGATGAGACTAAGCATACAAGACAGAGACATGCTTAGTTTCCTCATTTTGAGCACCACTCAGCAAAAATCAATAGTTTCTGCTCTTCGAATTTCCGGTTAAAACCGAAATTTTTTTTTAAAAATTAAATTAAATTTAAAAAAAAAAAATCCAGAGTAAAATGGATTTTCTGTCAAGACAGTCAATTATCGATGTCTCCGAAAATAATTTTTTTTTTTTGTTATGTTGCATAACGTCGAAAAAAAAAAAAAAAAAAACACTAAGTTTTGATAGGTGTCTATCGATTAGATTGGCAAAGGAGCAACGAACGGATTTGAAAAAAAAAAATAATAATAATAATATGTGAATGAGATCGTTCGCTTAAAACACTATTTGGCGATATTTCCTTACACCCAATTAAACGGTTTTTAGGAACGGGAAAAAAAAAAAGTAATGGCGGCAATAGCCCTTGGTTGTCAGTTTGGTTCCATTCAAACTTTTAATTCTGTTTGAAGTGCACTTATGGGCGAACCGTGAATTTGACTTTAACTAATGAAAATAAATACGAGAATAAAGTGGTTTCTTTCTTTCAATCTTTTTTTTCTTTTGTTCTTTATGCTTCCACAAAGTGAACATTTTTTTTTTATCATTAGGCTGGAAGCATTAGGCTAAAAGATATTTAATAAAAATCGGCCAAAAAACTGTTATCTTAAGACCCGTGCGAGAAAGGGAGATTTAACTTACATAAATTATACAAAAAATTGGACATTCAAAAAAAAAAAAAAAAAAAATTATAAATTATGTATAAAGAACAAAAAAAAATTTTTATCCTCAGAGATAGTTATACCTTAAATTTTTCGTAACATTTTTTTTTTATACTCTCCGATGTTGCTATAACTACCAGAGAAAACATCTCATCCTATGGCCATTCCATTCCATTGTTTTTTTTCTTTTTTACATTTCTTATTGCTTCCTATTCAACCAACAATAGCTGTATAAACAGGTCATAAAGAGCAACGATAAGAATTATCTATTTCTAAATTTTGGTGCTTAAAATTATATGTTAAATAAATTAACATTTCCAAATATTTGTGCCTAAACAAATTATGTATAATTTTTGTAAGAACTATGAATGTTCAAATATGTACGTTTATAAGGATTTTGCGGTAAGAACATTTCAACCGAGGTAGGCATACAATAAAGCTTAAGTCCTTTATAAATCTCATAAGGAATATGAGACTGACTTTAAGTGCTATGCCTAGATTTTTAGTAATTTTTTAGTAAAATTAACGGTACAAGCTCAAACTATAATTAATTGCTTTATATCAAAAAAATTTCGAATTCGATTTTTTTCCGAGTTCACTCCCATACTTACAGAAACAAATTGAACAGGTTTTAACCGATCCTGATTCAAATTGACAATAGACCCCATTCAAAGTTTATATAAACTTTAATCGATTACTCTTGACAAATACAAGGAAACTTACCTGAAAATAAAAAAATAAAAATTAAGTATAAAAAAGGGAATTGCGATAAGACACGTTCGGCAGAGTTTTGAAACAAGTATGAACATGTCTTGAATTGATGACCTAATACGAAGCAAGAATAAACATGTCTTAAATTAATTAAAAAAATCAATAAAAGGTTTGCTGAATGGCTTGCTAAGCCCAAAAACGACTAGCATTCCATGTGTATAACAAAAGTGGGGTCAGCCCCTGAGAGTTTAAGCCCCCCTCAATGAATTTTTTTTTTTTTTATTCCAAATGAAAAAGTGTAATAATTTTATGCATTTTTCATATCTTCTAAAAAATCATTTGCAGCTTCCGTTTAAAAACTTTGCACCCCCTGGCCCTTTGGTCCACTGCAGACGTTAAGATTTACTGATGTCAACCATATTCCTGAATCATTGTTTCAAAAAAAATTAAATAAAAGCCCATAGAAAAGGCCTGAATAATATAAAAAATATTAAAATACTACAAATGGGGCAGTAAATGCATTCAGTTGTTAAAAGGACCCATTCAAGTTTTTAGTTTTAAAATTTTATAAAAATACATTCACAACTGCTCCTGAAAGTCTCCTCTAGGCTTTAGGATCGTCTAAGAAGATTTCACTGGAGCAATCTAAAATCTAGGTACAATAGAGTTTTAATCAAAATTTCTTGAAAACGGTACACATAATTTTTTTCCTCTTCTACATAAAATCACTGAAGCCATTTTCCTTCATTTCCTTGAAGTACCAAAAATCCTCTTATTCAGCTTAATATTTAACACCAATGTCAAAATTATAAAAAGGAATACCGACAAAGCACAATAACAACTTCTACATTTCAATTGAAATCCCTGAGTTGAGATGATTAATTTGACCATTTACTGATTCACAACAGTCCGTAACTAACAACTGCAGAATAATGAATGTAAACATTATTTACTATATGTTGCAATAATATTATAAAATTTCATATTCAAAGCTAGGTTATAGTTATGTGAACGATAATACAGCAGGTATTTAAAAAAACTGACTTACATATCTCGGATGCCAATGAAAGAGGATAAACAAAATGTTATCAATCCCTGCATTACAAGGCATACAGACTCATACAGCTGCTCTCTGAGCTGAAAGTACTCGAAAACAATCAGCAGCAGCTTTGAGTAATACAGTTGTTCCGAATTACGAATTGCTATCAGGTTCACATGACTTATCAATATGAGATTTTGATGATTATATATTGAGAGTTTGATGAGTTTTCAAGTACCTGAATTTGTGCAAAAGAATCACTTTCAACGATTACACAGAGTCAACAATCACCCAAGTCATAAGTATTCAGAACCAATAAAGATATATCCATGGTTCATAAGGTACAGAACACAATCCATCAGCATTCATTTCTTCATCACATTTACAAATTGTTTATTAACCAAATAATTATTAACAAAATTAACCAAAAAACTTAAACGGTAATTGCTGATTTCATTTGAGAGTATTGACTTGGGTATCAAAAACATGTTACACAAAGCTTACTGCTCAACCACAAAACCGAAAAAGAAATCCAGTAAAAAATTACTAACTTTACGAATTCAACGAACAATGCTTCATTCCATTTCCATTAAATGAACGTTATTTTATATTTCCAAACGCGGTTGTGTACTTCAAATATCGAAATTATAATAAAAAAAATGAAAAACATCGATTCACTGAATCAAAACAAACCGACCGGCCGCCATGTTTAGGGTACGTTCACGAAACGAAATAATTCCGTCAACGTGGCGGTTTGTTTACAAAATTCAAAATAGCATTTCCGCCCGATTTTTTTTTTCTTTTTTCGTCAATTAAGTTCATTAGAGGTCTAGATTTAAATTACGATTTTGAAATGTTGCAATCAATTAATTTTAATTACAATGTAATTAAATCTAAAATTTAATAAAATAAAATGTCAGATCCACAAAAATTTAACTGCTGAAATTTTTGAACCCCCATATTGGATTGAGCAGGGCATGCGTGTCTGCGCATGACGTATGCAAAGAGTTGTCTTGATTCAGGTTCCAACCCCCATTGTGGCTCTGATTTTCGGACGAGTCACATCGGGTATTTTTTTAAATTTAATTAAATTTTTTTATTTTAAACTTATATTAATTTTCGGAACTTCAAGCTCCAATCGCCACGCTTTCCCGTTTAGGAAAGAATTTTTAAAGAAAAATCGGGTTTTTGGGGGTAAGCAATTTGAAATTCAAAAATTTCCAAAATAAGGGACACCCTAATGAACATACAATGAAATCAAGTTCAGAAATCCTTCAGCGAACCTCGAAAAGATCATCAGAAGCCCAAACACCCAAGTGAATTTAAATTCATTTATTAAAATTTATTTACAAAAAAAAAAAAAAAAAAAAAAAAAAAAAAACCTTTGATAGCCGGTAATTTGTAAGGCGTCAAAATGGTAAGCATAAAAAACAATAGCCTTTATGACAGGCATTTCGAAACTTGAATTTCTTAATACAACCGTTATTCTAGATCAAAACCCATGAAATAAGCGATAGCCTGAAATTTGGCATCGAGCAGAAAAGAAATAAAAAGTAATTTGATTGTTTTTTCCCTTTACGTTTTATAATAGCAGGTGAAGATTTATAGGTATTTTTCGAAAAACAAATTCGAAATGCGCGAGGTGTTATGTAAAGTCATATTTGAGGTTTAGGATTTTTCTTTTTTCTTTCTTTTTTTTTTTAAATAAATTTGCTGTTGGCATTGCACCGAGAGACTTGTTGAAGAAGAAATATAATTAATTTTTTTATCTTCCGAAGGAATTAACTGCATTGTCTTCTTAATTACGTGCTTGAGCGTTACACATTAATTTTTTGGGGGGCTTTTGAAAAATTAAAAAAAAAAAAATGAAGCGTGGGCAGTATAAGCGACACCACAGACGATAAATTAGTCTCGGTGTCAGCCTTCTATCAGAAAGAAAAAGGAAAAAACAAACCGGAAAAAGTTGACAATCGTTCTGACATTTGAATTGACATGGAACGTAGTAAACAAAGTGAGGATTTTTTTTTCCGAGTATTTCGGTGAAATTTTTTTTCAACGAAATCATAACCGTTAATTTTTTGCCGTAACGTTTCGCTAAAGCTTTGTCATAATGACGTTTTAGCCATTTTCAGTATGAAGCTCACATTTTCAAAATATTTGGGGAAGTAGGGTGGGTTAAGAGGATGCTTTAAGGAATACCGGAAGAAACGGCTAATTTGTTAAACACTCGATTTGCGGGGGAAAAATCGAGTGGAGGGGGAGAAAATCTCTTTTTCAAGGCGCAACGACGAAATATTAGCCGTTTCGCGCCCAAAGACTTCAAAAATAAAATCGGTTCCCGACCGGAATTTTTTTCGAGCTTTTTTGTAGTAAAATAAATAATCAAAAAAAGTCAACGCTTAAATCGATTTTGGCTATGCTACCGGCAATGCTTTAGTGAATGGCAATTTATATGGCTAAATTAGGCAATTATCTTAGGAACCTCCTGAAAATATTAAGTAAGGGCTTTTTGGTGTTGCTGATTTCGAATCCAACGTCAAAATTGTAAACTTCGAGCTGGCAAACCCGATATGGTGGATTTCTGTGTCAAAACGCAAGTTTTAGCCATTTTTGTTATTGTTGTCAAAATATTTCGCTTTCTATCGGCCAATCCACAGTGGTCCGGAAAAAAAAAATAAATGGCCAAAACTCATTTCCAAGTCTGTGTGAAACTTAAAAAGAAGGTAAAGGTGTCAAAAGCTTCGATTTTTTGTGCGATTAAAAACTTGCTGCCCGTGCCCCAAAATTCAAAAAGGCGGACATAATATGGAGGTTAAAATTTTTTATTATGAATGAAATTTCATGAATATTTATTTTTAGGTATTTTGATGGCTGCTGATTTCCTATCTGGAACAAATATTTTAAAATTCAAGATGGCGGACTTATTATGGCGATAAATGTAAATAAAAGTTAAAGTTGTTCAATTTTCATGAAAAATTGTACTAAGGGGTTTTCGAGGTCACTGATCTCGAATCCGCTAGTAGTTTTCTGAAATGTTTTTAAGGGACTCAATAAATCAAAAAAAATTAATTTACTTGCTGTATGTTCGAAATTTAGAAAAACGGTTAATGGATTCGAGATCAGCGACCTCGAAAACCCCCTGGTACAAATTTTCATGAAAATTGAACAACTTAAACTTTTTTTCACATTTGTCGCCATAATAAGTCCGCCATCTTGAATTTTAAAATAATTGTTCCAGATATGAAATCAATAAATATTAATGAAATTTCATTCATAATTACAAATTTTGGCCTCCATATTATGCCCGCCACTTTGAACTTTGGGGCACGGGCAGCAAGTTTTCAATTGCACAAAATATCGAAGCTTTCGACACCTTTATCTTCTTTCTAAGTTTCACACAGACTTAAAAATGAGTTTTGGCCATTTATTTTTTTTTTTCTGGACCACTGCTATCTTGTCGTTTTGAGATCGAAAATCGCTGTTAAGTACATTTTCACACAAGACGCCACTTTTTCAAGCGAATTTGGCTCAAAAATTGAAGAAATTAAGGATTATTCTAAGATGACCTATTTTCTCATAAGCCTGATATGGACGAAGAAGTTTTCTTACGATGCTGGGATATTAGCCTGATAGCACCGGTCTATTTTTATTACCATCATGGCGGTAAGTTGCAGCTTTTGAAACAAATTAAGAAAAATAATAAATCATTTATTTTAAAGCCCATAAGCTAAGTACAGGCGTGAGATTTTGATTCAGTTTTACTGAGAGCTTCTTTTACGGCTTCAATTCACTCGTTATTTTAAAAAAAAAAAAAAAATTAATTGTATTAAATGTTCTGTAAGATTGAAAAAAAAAAATTTCTTTATGGTAGAATTATTGGTACTAATTAATTTGAGTAATTAAGGTTCCGCCATCTTGGATTTTGCTTCGATTTTCCTTTTGGATTCAGAGCCTAAATATTGTCTGGTATGCAAATTCTCAATTCATTATCTCTATAAATAGCGAAATATTAAAATTATCAGAAACGTCTCCGAAAGGATTTTTTTAAAAAAATCAAATTACTAAAGAAAATAGTTCCGAACACATAACTTTTTTTACTTTCCCTCTTTTTTCATTCGAAAAAAAAAAACACGAACGATCTTTTTAATTTGCTGCCCAAAATGTTCCACCTGGTCCTCATTCAAAAAAGAAAATTCACAACGAATTCCCCGATATTTAAGCTTATTTTTAATATTAACAATCACCCATTTAAAATATACGAAACTATGTTATTTTTTTAAACGACGTCATATGAATGAGCTTTTGTTTATCTCGAAAAAAAAAAAAAAACTTTTTAGCCCATCCAAGCTTAATACGATGATGTTGGTGACGTCTTGAAATGGGGAGAAAAACGTAGGATTCATTTTTAAAACTTTGATGACTTCATCAAATTCTATTTTTCCCTGGTGTGATTCAAGTTGCCGGAAAAAGTTTTAAAAAACGAAGAGAATCTTTTACACACAACATTAGGGAGGGCAAAAATATCCAAAAATAAAAAATACTTGCCAAATCGAGTTAATGCCAATTTTTTTTTCTCTTCTAAGATGCATCATCCTTTTGGTAAATCAACAAAAATTTGTTTCATTTTAAAAGATTTTTATTTTTTCGACACATCTTCGAAAAGACCTTATAGCGACGTCATAGTTGGTCTCATTCATTCTCAATCTTATAATAAATAAATAGAGAGTTTGCTACGTAGGAATTAACTTCGAGGATTATAATTTCTGGGAATATAAACAAAAAAATTTGCAGTCAAGTTTTTTGTTGATTTACGAAAGGATGATGTATCTTAGAAGACAAAAAAAATTATGTGTACGTTTTTTAGAAAAGGCACCGAAACCAAGTTGGAGCTTTTCTAAGAAAGAAAATTTTCAAATTTGTAATTTTTTTTTCTAAATTTTTGATTTTTTCATTTATTAAATAATTCTGGCAATTTTTAAAAAATTTTAAAAGAAACTTACCATGAGGCTCCTAATCATATCCAGATGATGAAACCCCTCAGACACAGCAACCAAAAAATCCTGATGAACCTAAAAAGAGGGAAAAAAATACTCATAAATAAGCCGTTTAAATTGTTTTGTCATGTAGCAATTTAATTCAGAAATTTATACTCGGATTCTTTTCTGATATAAACAAAAAACATGTTCACAAGGATAGACAAAAAAAAAAAAAAAAATAATATTAAAAATCTTGGACATTGCATTTGAGAGACATCAATATTAAAAAGAAGAAAATTTATGCTCTTTTACTGTTTGATAATAAAAACGTCCTCGGCCATTACTTCTTTAACGCCGCTCCCGTCGACGTCTTAACATATTTTCATTTTATTTTATTATTTATAATTGAGAGCCTCCAATAATTAATTTATGAATTCAGACATTAAGAATTTTATTATTTATCCCCCAGACGAGGATTTGCCTTCAAGAAATCAAAACAAAAGGTTAATAAACTTGTAAAATTTTAAATCAAAGGCATTTTTTTACACTGTATGATCCATAACTGCAGAGACAGGTCAGAACTTGAAAAAATAAAAATTATCTTTTATCGAAAACTCATTTTTTTCTTGTTTGCAACACAACCACCCCAGTATTTTTTCTGAAATTATTTCTCTGCAATACTTACATTTTTTGTTTAACAAGTAACCCTGAAAAATTAATGAGAAAATTGATGATCTTTAAAATTTTTCCTTACTTTAAATTAAAAATTATCTTTTCAATGAGTTCCACCTCAATTTTTTAAAATGAATATTCACTGTGTTATGAAACATTGTTCTTACGCAAAAATTTCAATTTTCTCCTTCTATTATTATAGTATTTTATATTTTTTTAAAATATAAAATACCTACGGAAAAGAAAAACAAATACATGCCCAATTCCTCCTTTTTGAAAAATGGCTGTGGTTTTGACATTGACATTTTAAAGTGCTTGTCTGAAAATGAGGTTAAACAATTTTCCACAATCAAAACCTTCAAATTGAATCAATTGTAGGATTCATGATAAAAGCAAGAAAAAAAAATATACATTTCAGGTGAATCCAAAAAAAAAAAAAAAGAAGTTTGAACATGCAAGAGACATCTATTTATGTCTTATAAACTAAACAGCACCAGTGAAACATGGTTTTTCAAAATCCATTCATTCCACAATTCTATTTTTAAAACCCCACTCATCGTTAATTTATCCAAAAGGAATCTTCGTAATGAAAAACCTTTGCAAGATGACAGTTGTGATCCTTATCATTCGTTCGTTCAACAGAAACGTCAGAAATTGCAACAAACCATCTTCAATTGGGAAAAAAAAGAAAATCAAGCGATTCATGTTGACGCCGCGATTCAACATTGACAGTCCATTAATTCGAGTTCTATACAATGAAAAACTTTATTTTACGTTCCTCACAATGAGACCTTTCATTTATATCAATTTAAACGACATTTAGTTGAAAATGAACGAAGTAGGTAAAGTCACGATCGTGGTCTGTTCATACAATGCGTAAAAAAAACATTAAATAAAAATGCGAGGTAAATAAAACTTACGACTCCTGGAAGTCCGGATAGAAAATTTCCAGAGACACATGTAAAATAACACGATACACTACGATTTAATCACGGTTTAATTCGTTAATTACAACGACAACAACTTGACTCCCACAAAATGGTGGTCAACGATATCTTCCATGATGTTCGAGTGGAGGAAGGGCAGCTTGGACAAAGGACGCCACCTTCAGCAAAATTTATATCGTAACAGCGTATAACAGGCGTTCAATATGACTCGTATTGTCAAATGTTCACTAATAAAGGATCCCTTTTTTGGTGGCTTTTTTAGCGAATGTTGGCAGCCCTGAAACCCGCCATATTTTTAATTGCGTAAGAAACGAATATTTATGAAACATTTTTATTATTTTTACGAGAGCGATCTAATTCGTTAAAGAAAATATAATCAAAATTATAATTATTTGACCTCATGGTACGTTTTTTTACGATTAAAAGCTGCGCCAAGGCTTTAATATTTAAAAAATTTACGGATTCGTATGCCATTTGTCATCATTCTTAAGCATATGCGCCGTTATTGTTCGGACATAAAAACGCTTAAATAGGGCAAGAAAGACGTAAGTCAAGACGGTTTTACGTAATTATCGATATAAGATTATTTTCTTTGTAGCTAGAAAACGTTTCGATCGCTTAAAAATTAAAATATTAAGATATTTTTCAGAGAATTTGAAAATCGAATTTTTGTTTTATTCCAAAAAAAGAACGCGATTCACAGAACATTCCAGAAACATGTTTCCATATTTAGAAATTGACCGATTAGGCACATATCAGTTGCACTGGAAAATTACAAGTTGATCATTCAATCTTTTTGTGATTAGCTATTGTTATTCGGAAAATTTTAAAAGTTTAAGTCGGGGATTTTCAAAGTTGAAAAAAAAAAAGTAAAAATCGTTTAACCGGATATGCTCGATCATTCGATTTAGGAGGCAGCGTTTCATAGCATGGCCATACTAATCCGCCATTTGCTTTTTAGTCTTTTGATCTCGGGAAAAGACGTTTAAATAATCACTTACAACGATATTTACCAACTATTTGATACTGGATCGTTTTTCTCGAAGGGAAGGGGATAGAATAAACGTAATTTTAAGATCGAGTCTTTAATTATTAATCATGGCTGCCCCCAGTGGCGGTGTTGGTGAGTACCATAACCAAAATTGTTGTTATTGAATTTTATTTTTCTGTTAATAAGATTTAAATACCCACATTCGAACTACCGAAACGCCCTAAATATAAATGGTAATAAATTAGATGAAAGTGGTTAAGGAACCAAAACCATGGCGTGTTTTACAATACACCGGCTTATTTAGCGAAGGTCACCCCACCCCTTAAGTATGTGTTAGTCATTTTAATTTTTTTTTTTTTTTTTGTATTTTTGATAGCTGATGCAATTATAAACATGACCAGACTGCTTTATTTTAAATGCATGCCTTTTGGTTTTATGCCATCTTTTATTCTGTCATGTTGACTGGACTTTTGTCCTGCTTCAACTGTAAGGATTATTTCGATAAATGGTCATCTTAATTGATTGCTTGCTCATAATCACTTGTTAATAATTTCAAGTATGTTATTCATTTATTTTTATGGAAAAAGTTGTTTTTGTTTAGCTCAATTTTGTTTCTTTGTTGCTTTTTTTTCTTCTCTCTGTCAAGTCATCTGTAAATGTGTAAAATTATTCAGTATGAATGGTTTTGAGAGAAAAAATTGTTTTTATCAATTGAGAAAGAAAATTAGTAAAAACACTTCTAGAAGAGGGCAAGCATGTCAGTTTTTTTTTTTTTCTCTGAATAACTGGAACAAGACATTTGTTTTGAAGTCAATTTGACTCTGCAGACTAAATTTGAAACCATTCTGTTTTCTAATTATTTTACAATTTTATTTACTTTGGCATAAAAATTTCATAATAATTCAAAGTTAGTAAAAAGTTCGTAATAGCTCAAGTGAGGCCTTAAAAAAATGCCCTCTGCTTGTTGAATTGTTTCTTACTCTGAATTTAGAACGAGATCAAAAATTGTGAATAGAAACGTAATTTAAAAAAAAAAGAAAGCATTCTTGAAGGGCACTTAAAGAATGGCTCCTTTGCTAAAGGTTTGATTCCTAAACCTTGTTCTGCTTTAATGACCAGAGAATAAATTCCCTGGTGCTTCCCTCAAATCGATAACTGTGGTAAGGCTCCCCTCCCCTTAAAACCAAGCAGCAATCAAAGTAAAACAAAGGAGCTAATCAAGGACGGGAAGCTTGAGGGAATACAGGGAGGTAGGGTCCTGGTTTTGGTTCTTACCATTTAACTGTGAGTAACTGAACTAAATAAATACCTTAAAGCCTAATCCTTAACTCTCCATATAACTTCTTCACAATCCTTTCAGATGAAGGAAGAATGCAAGGAGATGGACATGATGTTGGTACGTTCCTTTCTTTCTATCTTTTCCAACCTTAAATCAATCTGAGTTAATGGAAGGTGAAAAAATAGGTAATCCTTTAATATGTTCATTCCTGTTCCTGATGGCACTCCGGTTTTTTAATTTTTTTTTTAAACAACTTTACTTCTTTTAAAGTGCTAGAGGGTCTTTAAATAATTAAATTTTGAAGCAAAATTGTTTGAAATGAATTTAAGGCTTCCAGCACTTTTGTGAATTCCTTTTCATAATTTCCTATTTCATTTCCGTGTGCTCTGCGTTAAACAGTTAGCATTTTTTTTTTTTTTTTTTTTTTTTTTTTTTTTTACTGTTAAATCGACTAAAAAATATTTGTTTTCCTGTATTTCAGTGGTACCTCGTAATTTCCGATTATTAGACGAACTTGAGCAAGGGCAAAGAGGCGTTAGCGATGGAACAATTAGCTGGGGATTAGAAAGTGATGATGATATGACTCTTACACATTGGACAGGGATGATCATAGGACCACCTCGGACTCCATATGAAAACAGAATGTATAGTCTGAAAATTGAATGCGGGAACAAATATCCCGACGAACCTCCTGTTGCTAAATTTATATCTAGGATTAATATGAATGGCGTTAATAATTCAACAGGAGTGGTAAGTGTAAAACGAATTGAACGCAGCGTTGCTAGAGACCAGGAAATTTGAACGCTGGAATTCCTGCCAAAAAAATTACCAGGAAATGCCAGGAAGGAGTATAAAAAAAAAAAAAGAATTCCTGATTTTTAGGAATCTTTCCTTTTATTTCCTAGATGAAATAGGAAATTTCTTGGGAAAAAAATCTTGCAACACTGATTATGAGATTTTTAAATGAAAATGATTGAAAATTAATTTGTGTTCTTAATTTCTTTTGCCCTGCAGGTAGATAGTAGAAGCATTCCTGTCCTAGGAAGATGGCAGCGGGATTATACCATAAAAACGGTTCTTCAAGAACTTCGTAGGCTGATGACTCTTAAAGAAAACATGAAGCTTTCACAGCCTCCTGAAGGAAGTTCATTCTAGCACTCTTGCTAGATATTCAGGGTGTGTTTCAACTCTTTCATTCTGTAATAATTTTTTTAAAAATTAATTAGAAGTATTTAATCGAATTAATTCACCGATTAATACTTAAAATTTAATTAATTAGTCGTCTGATTATTTAATCGATTAATCGGTCTTATCGCTTGATTAATTTTTTAAAAAATTTATGAATGTTGTCGCCTGATGATTTTATTAGTTAATCGCCCTAAAATAAGTTAATACACTCATTTGCCAATGAGCCACCCGACTAATTTTTATTGGCCAATTAAATCATCAATGAGCTCAGCTCATAAATTAAATTTTTCAAGCAGTTGGTAACAAATTAATCGCCCAATTTCATACGTTTTTTTCATCATTAATTCATTATTTCTCGAGTTAATCGCTTTCTTTAAAAATGGATTAAATTGATTAGTTAATGTTAAAGCATTCTTTCGATTTATTATTCAGTAAATTAATCCCTTTATCGACTTATCGTTTAACCGCTACTCGCTTATCATTAAATCGCTAAATGCCACTTTAATCACTTAATCGGCGAAGAATTTAATCAAATAAATGTTATTAGGAATGCATTTACCACAAACAGATTAAATTAATTAGTTTAATTGCTTTTTCGATTTAATTAATCGTGTAGTCATTTTATGTTATTCATCAAAGGATTTTGTAGATTAAAATTTTTTTATTCTATGAGTTATTCAATCGTGAAGATTAGCCCGTAATTGATCAGTCAAAATATTTTTTAAATTCCTCGATTTATTCATAATTTAATCGTTCATTCTAATTAATTTAAATTAAACTAAATTAAATCGATTTGATTCGGTTTAATCTATCGATTAGTTTTTCAATTATTAATCGATTAATGATCAATCCGTTAATTTATTCGATCGATTAATATTTTTACAATACGCTGGTTAAAGTCAAGAGTAGACAGATTAACATCTCGATTATTTATCGATTAAGGTTTCAGGACCGAATTGATGCATTTAAAGTATTATTTAGTCTATTAATAGACAAGTCACATGTTTTGAGATTTTCGCTGGAAACTAATGCATAGTATGCTCTTAACTAAAAACTAGTATTTAAACGGGAAAATTTTTCACCAAATTAAAAAAAAAATAAAAACAAAGTTCGAAAAAGTTTTTGTCACGTGATCACTCCTTAAACAATTTTCTATTGGTGTGACGTCATCTGCCTGTATCGAAGCGAGATATCGAACTCGGAGCGAAACACGTCTTATTTGTAAACATGCTTGTAAACATTACGCAACGTTGCCGTTTAGAGTTTCAGAAATGAACACAACCACTTTTAGGCAGATGACGTCACGTTCCTTCACATTCTGTTTTGGCGGGCATTCAAATTCAAATTTTTGTTTTTTGTTTTTTCTTTTTTCGGGGGTTAACAGTTTTTTTTACCGAGTCAAAATTACGCTTTTTGTAGTATCTTCCCTAGCACAATTAAACGATGGAGTCATCTCAAAACATGTGACTTCTCTATTTACCAAATTACTGTAATTAGTACTGTAAATCATCCGTTAAATTAACTAAATTTAAATTTTTTAATTCTAATCTAATTTTTCTTATTTTTCCAGGTGCTCTGTTATGGCTTCCGTTGCTACCAGAAGCGGATCTTCATCATCAGTTTCACCTTTAACGTATTCATCGTCAAATTTTTTTTTTAATTTGGCGAAAATCAAAATATATCGCTTGGTTAAAGAAGAAATGCTTCAGTTTGTCAGTTTTCTTTGCCAACTTAAAAATTTACCAGTAATTCAAAAAAAAAAAATAATAATAATAATAGTAATCAGTTTTAAAATTTAAAAAAAAAATTTAAAAAAATTTAATAAAATTGTCTTTTAAAAAAAAGTGAAAATTTGTAAAAAAAAAATAAAAAAACTAACGCGTAATTCAAAAAAGATCAGAGGAATGAAAAAAAAATGGGTTTACCACTTGTGGAGTGTCTTAATTACCTCTTTTTTAATTTTCTTTTTAATCCTTCAAAAGGAACTGATTTTTTAAATTTAACCTTGTTTTTTTTTTGCTCAGCTTTACTTTCTGTTCTTCTAAATCGTTTAGGGAAAAGATTCTAATTGAAATGATTATTTTATTTCTAAAGCAAGACCAATTCTAATAAAGCTGTCGCCATTAATTATTTAATTTTATTTAAGAACATTCCAAATGTATTAGAGCTCTCTTTAGCGCAGTTTTGGTATAATAAAGGGTTAAACTTAGCTTAATTTTTTAAAATTAAACTAATTTAATGATTTTCATTATGAGTTGGAATCTTTTCTCAGAATCAAAAATTTTCAAATAATTTATTTGAGTATTTGTATGAATGCAAACCACATGATTTAAATTGCTTTTAGATTTAAGCGAATTGAAGTCTAAAAGTTTATTTATTTAAGTATTTATAGAGTATGGGCAGTTTTTTTTTTTACATTCTTAATCTTACATTTTGGTACTCATACTCGATGAACTGAAGTTTACTGTCATATTTTTTTTTGTTTTGTGGTATTAAGTCAGAGATTTTGGTTTTTTATTGTACCATAATACAATTACGGTTAAGTTAACTGAATGAGTTTGTTTCATTTTTTTGTATAGAATGATTTTTCCTTACCACTATTTCAATTGTGACTCTTAAACTGAATGGCTTTTCAAAAAATTTCAAGATCTTTACATTTTTTCATTTGGAGGACCACCTTTGTACTTTTGTGTAATAATATTCTACTTTTTGAAGCAATCAAATAATTTTACAATCTATAAATTTTCAAATACGTAAGGAACGACTTGGCTTTAAATCAACTTCGATTAATAAATAAAAAAAACATACCTTACGTGCTAAGAAGTATTAACTGTCTATTCTTTGTAAAACTCAAAACTCGCGCAAATATTTATTCATCACTCTCGACGCGGGTCCATAGCCAGAACAAGGGGATGGGGGCTCGAAGTTTTCCAGGAGGACATCAAATGGACACTTATAACATTAAGGACAGGGAAAATGCATGGGCGATTAAATTTCCCAGGGAAGGCAACGTCCCCCTGACCCCCCTTTGGTTACGAACCCGTCTCAAAGCTTTAAACAAATAAATTTTACGAAAAACCTCAGAACCTACACCATACCACAACATATAATAAGCAAATTTTGAATAGCAAAACAAGTTTGCTCATGACGTCACTTGTATGCATTCAAAGGTAAAGGTCTTCTGCTTTTGCAAATGGCGGTTTTGTTTATTATTTTTTCGTAACCTGACTTTTATTCATTTATAAATTACTTCATTTTAAGTAAAAAGCAAAATATAAAATAAAATTAGTTGCTTAATAAAATATTTATTAAAATTATCGTTGCCCTTTAGTGTTTTTGAAGTGAAACTTCTTATGGGGGGGGTCCTGCGTAAGCGTAAGTGTCCGCGTAACTTTAATTTTATGAAAGTTAAAAAGTAAATAACGAATATTAACTAAAATTAACGGAAATTATCGAGAATTAACGGAAATTAACCAAAAATTTAAATTTTTTAATTTTTGGTCAGAAAGTTTCTTTTGAATTTTTGAAAAGTTTCTTAAAAAATGACATCTTATTAACTTCTTATGGGGGGGGGGGGGGTCCACGTAAGCGTAGGTGTCCGCGTAACTCTGGTGTGTTTTGATTATTTTAATTAACTTAATTTAACTTAGAAATTAACTTAATTTTGTTAAAAATTAAGTTATTGTTGAAAATTTTCGAGTAATTTTCGAAAATTAATTTAATTTAATTAATAAAATTAATATTAATTAATTAATTTTCTTAATTAACACCGAAATAACACCGAGACAAAATTGCCGCTCGAGCGAAGCGAGAGCGGCAATTGTCGAGGTGTTGGGGCCAGGTCAGATCTTCGAAAAACAAATCCCAAAAATAATTTTTCAGAGATTTAAAAAAAAAAAAAATTGTCAAAATTTTAATTAAAATTTTCGAAGTTAAAACTTTATATATTTTATAATTTTAAAATTTTACATTATTTTTCGTTAATTTTGAAAAAATTAACGAAAATCTTTTTGTTAATTTTGAAAAAATTAACGAAAAGATCAAAAGTTAGGTCAAAAGTTATGGGTTTTTGCCGAGGGTGAGCTCGTAAAACAAAAAAATTTTGGACCGAAATTTTACAAAAGTGACAAATTTCGCTCGAAAATTTCACCGTTAGGACCTAAAAGCTACAAATTTAAGTCGAAAAGTTCCCACTAGTGACAAGTTTTGCAAAACTAACACATCTGTGAAATTACATGTCGCAATTACATGTCGCAAAGAAGGGACTTTAAATGTTTTTGAGAGAAAAAAGTGAAACTTTTTACTATTAATGTCCAAAAATGAAATATTGAAGGAACGCAAATATTTTTGGTAAATATTTCGAATTTTTCGTTAATCTTTTAAATTTTTCATTTTTCTTTTTCGTTAATTTTTTAAAATTTTCGTAAATTTTTAGAAAGTTTTCGTTAATTTTCGTGAATTTTTCTTTAATTCATCATTAGTTTTTCTAAATTATCCGTTAAATTTTTTAAATAACGGAAATTATGGATTATTTTTTTGATAAAAAAAGATCAAAAGTAATGGGCGAAATAACACCGAGACAAAATTGCCGCTCGAGCGAAGCGAGAGCGGCAATTAGTCGAGGTGTTGGGGCCAGGTCAAATCCCCAAAATTGCCGAGGTGTTGACTATTTTTGAAGTGAAACGTCTTTAGTCACAAATTTTATTGAATCTATCGATTTTTGAATCATATTTTTCGATCATTTTAAATATTAAAATTGTAGGTAACTTCGAAAATTTTAAATTTTAATATTCATAATATTTTGAATATTCATAATTTTAACTTTGAAAATTTTAACGTTAATTTTAACGTTAATTTTTAAATAACGGAAATTATGGATTATTTTTTTGATAAAAAAAGATCAAAAGTAATGGGCGAAATAACACCGAGACAAAATTGCCGCTCGAGCGAAGCGAGAGCGGCAATTAGTCGAGGTGTTGGGGCCAGGTCAAATCCCCAAAATTGCCGAGGTGTTGACTATTTTTGAAGTGAAACGTCTTTAGTCACAAATTTTATTGAATCTATCGATTTTTGAATCATTTTTCGATCATTTTAAATATTAAAATTGTAGGTAACTTCGAAAATTTTAAAATTTTAATATTCATAATATTTTGAATATTCATAATTTTAACTTTGAAAATTTTAACGTTAATTTTAACGTTAATTTTTTTAAAATTAACGAAAAGATCGAAAGTTATGGGCGAAATAACACCGAGACAAAATTGTCGAGGTGTTGGGGTCAGGTCAGATCTCCGAAAAAGGAATCCCTGATTTTATTTCCCCGAAATAATTTGTGTACGTGCATATGAAAACCTCCCACTTATACAATTCGGATAGTTTGTTTTGAAAAGATAGTTTATTTAGATAGTTTGTTTAGAGAAGATAGTTTGTTAAAAAACAAAACACACTATGCGGATTGTATAAGTGGGAGGTTTTCATATGCACGTACACATTTGTCAAAATTTTAATTAAAGACTTCAAAGTTAAAATTTCAAATAGTCAAATTACTATTTATATTAAAATTTTAACTTCGAAAATTTGAGACAAGCGAGAGCTGTCGGACTATATTGAAAGTGAAACTTCTTTAGTCACAAATTTTATTGAAAATCGATTTTTGAATAATATGTAGTCGCCCGTTATTTCACTAAAATAGGAAGGTAAAAAAAAGAACGACTGATTGTTTCAACGTCTTAACCGAGACTCCCTCTATTTCCTGTTCCTTTTACAATGGTTTTTAGGGCGTGACAATGGTTTTACAATGGTTTTACAAAGGTCTGCATCCGTTTCCGCTAAGAAAAAAAAGGTGCCTTGTGGCCTGAAAATAATGGCGCTAACACTCGGCCATCCTACAATAAAATTTTTAATTTGAACCATTAGTTCACATGAAAAATTTTGAAACGTGAAATGTACAATTTAACAAAACAATACAATACAATTTTTTAAAATTTAATGAAATTTATGCGGAAACTATTGCTTTATGAATTTTTTCTGGAGGTCGAACCATTTCGCCGATGTCGAACTTAGGTGAACATTCCATACACATATGAATAAGTCTTTTAATGCATCGTTTTAGTCCCGAAAACCAGAAGTTTTTAAGGATTGCGGAAACTATTCTGTCTACCGAGAGATGTTCTTTTGAATCGTGAAAGCGAGCTGCGATAGATTTACGCCTAGACTTCGGTATCGCGTACAAAGGTCTGCGATTTCCGCTCACTGTTAATACCCGGAAGAGCCGGTTATACACCAACTCGTAGTTTTGAACCTTATTCTTCTCCCTTGCGGTTCTTCGATCAGGGTCCTTTTTCAATTTTTTCACCTTGCGCGAGCCTGGCTTTTTACTATTCGCTTCTCTGTTGATCCGCGGTTGATCGCTCGTGGTCTCCTTGCCATGGCACAACTCGATGCAGTTGACGTCGTCGGCTGAAACTGGCTCCACACTGGTTGCTTGGACGTTGATCCTCGGTGGATCGCTCGTGGTCACCTTGCTACGGTGCAACTTGACGCAGTTCACATCATCGGCTGTAACAGGCTGCATACTGGTCGCTTGGGCGTTGATCCGCGGTGGATCGCTCGTGGTCACCGTGCCCCAGTTCACATCGTTGGCTGTAACAGGCTGCTCACTGGTCGCTTGGGCGTTGATCCGCGGTGGATCGCTCGTGGTCACCATACCATGGTACAACTCGTCGCCGGGCTTTAATTTTAAGTCGACGTCACTCGTGTTGGTTAACGGAAGCCTTTCCTCGCCGTTTCCCACAAAACAGTCCTTTTGTCGCCCGAACGAGTTTATTGTAACCGGACCCGTATAATTGTCATTAGTCTTTAACGAGACAAGATTAACTGAGTTTTTGAGCAGGATGGATGTTTCTTTTGCACTGAGTTTAACATTATTCCGGATATCGCTTTCACATTGTTCGTCCTTAAATGGGAATTCACTTGCATAGAACACTTTAAATGAATTATCTTGCTTGACATAAGCAATATGCTGCTGATCCAAGTACGTGCGACCGATTAGCACATCGAGTGCTTGCGATTCATCGGGTACGACAAGTATCGGAGCGCGAGCCTTAACACCGTCAACTTCGATCTCTGCTTCGAACTTACCCAGTGCGTACTGGGCTGGCGTAGTCGCGTCACCGAAGCCGTAAATTGGTTCCTTATGCGGCTCGATACGCACATGCTTTAACTTGGTTTTCGCGGCGGTCACTTTCATCGTGCAGCTGGAACTTCCTTGGTCCATAAACCCCGGAAAATTAGTGGAGTTGATACTGACGGTCTTAATATATTTAGCAGGTCCTAATCCACTCGGCATCTCCGTAACGTACTGTTCTACCTTGTTAGGGCAAACTTTTGCTAAATGGCCCTTCTCGCTACAATTATAGCATTTCAACTCGTCCTTTGGATTCGGGCAATCCTTCGCTAAGTGTCCGAACTTGTTGCAGTTATAGCACTTAGGATCTGAGTTCGGGCAATCGTTCGTAAAGTGATTTTTGGAGCCGCAGTTACGGCACTTCGTCTGAGTCGAAGCCCCGCTACTACTCGTTGGCGATGGAGATGACGCGCCGGATCGGTTGTGAGTTGTTCCGTCTCGAGTATCTTGAGTGTCCCGAGTATCACGCACGTCACGGAAATCTCGTGAGCTCGTCGTCTGGCGGGTGCTCCGGTCTGGTGGCTTGCCGAAATACTCCTGTCTTTTCTTGTTCGTTTTTTCGAATCTCTTCAGGTCGTCGAGTATGTCATCAAAGTCCTCGTGTCTGAGCCCCGCGAGGTAGAGGCTCAACTCCCGAGACATGAGACCGGCGAGTAGCTCGTCCTTCGCCTCGTCGAAGGGAAGATTCATCTGTCGGCAGAGCTTGTATTTATCAAACAAGTATTTTACCGCAGACTCGTCCTTCCCCTGTCGGCGCTTGAGCATTTCTGCGCATTTGTCGGCTAATTTCACCTTTCGGATAAATGTTTTCCGGAATCGAGTTTCGAACTCGTTCCAGTTATTGTCGATGTCCTTACGATGAGTACGATACCATGTCTTCGCCCCTTCAGTCAAATGCGATATCGCCAGTTGAAGGCGGATATCGTCCGTCCAGTGATGTATACTCCCTTTGTTTTTGATCTCGTACAGCCACTCTTCGGCTTCAATGCTGCTACCTTCACCGTTGAACTTAGAGATATTACGACTTAAATCCGGTATGACTTGGATGGTATCTTTTGCCGTACTTGACTTAGATTCCAGTAGTCCCGTCATGAATTCAACGAGAAATTGCGGAGTTAGTACCTCTGGATTTTTAGAAAATTGAGGAAGTTTAACGCCGCCTCGAGAGCGCTCGGAGTAGCGATCGTAGTCTTCGTCTTCGTAACCATACCGTTCGAAATCCTTACTGCGCCTACGCTCGCGTTCTCCACCGTACCTAATGCTACCCTCGAAGTCTGCTTCGTACTCGTTCTCATCGTACCTTCTACGCCAGTTCCTCGTATTTCTACCATCCCTTGGTCTCATAACGTCCGCGCCGTTTCGTCTCTCCGTAACATCGTTGCCGTTGATACTTCCATTCCTAGACCGTACTTCATTTTCCTTTTCCTTTTCCTTACCATTGAGGTTAACGTGGTTGCCAGAATTCTCCTTAGTCCGCCATTTTTCTTCCATTTCATTCCTGATTTTTTCCGTTTCTTTTCTTACCCTTTCTTCCATTTCCTTTCTAAACCTTTCTTCCATTTCCCTTATCCTTTCGTCCGTTTCTTCGGTTTCCTTTCTAATCCTTTCCTCTTCTTCCGCCTTAGCCTTCTCCTCTGCCTCCTTTCTAGCCTTTTCCTCTTCTTCCATTCTAGCCCTTTCCATTTCTTCCATTCTTGCCTTTTCTTCGTCTCTTTTCCTAACCCTTTCCTCCCTTTCTAGTTTATCCCTTTCTTCCTTTTCCTTTCTAGCCCTTTCCTGTTCTTCAGGCGTCATTATGATAATTAAAATCAACCGTACAAATTAAGAAAATCGAAAACAACCGTACGAATTAAGAAAAAAAAGTTCCGACCGTTGGCCACACCCAACATGGCCGACCGACCACGTTGCTCCGTAACACACAAAAAGAAAAAAAAATGTTCTTTCACTTCACTAATATAGTTTTTACTAGTCTATTTATCCATTCCCGGATGGCACAAACGGCTTCCGGCCGTTTTTCAGGGAAATATCCCACTTCTGATGTGTAGTCGCCCGTTATTTCACTAAAATAGGAAGGTAAAAAAAAGAACGACTGATCGTTTCAACGTCTTAACCGAGACTCCCTCTATTTCCTGTTCCTTTTACAATGGTTTTTAGGGCGTGACAATGGTTTTACAATGGTTTTACAAAGGTCTGCATCCGTTTCCGCTAAGAAAAAAAAGGTGCCTTGTGGCCTGAAAATAATGGCGCTAACAAATATTTTTCGATCATTTTAAATATTAAAGTTTTAACTTCGAAAATTTTAAATAATATTTTGACTATTCAAAATTTTAACTTTGAAGATTTTTTCATTATTTTTCGTTAATTTTAAAAAAATTGAAAAAATGGTTGAAAAAAGGGTGATTTTCAAAAACGAATTTTGAAAAGATCAAAAGTTAGATTAAAAGTTATGGGCGAAATAACACCGAGACAAAATTGCCGCTCGAGCGAAGCAAGAGCGGCAATTGTCAAGGTGTTAGGGCCTGGTCAGATCTCCGAAAATCAAATATTAATCTGCATTTCAAATATTAATTTAATTTTTAAATAATTAAAATAATTCTTTTTTGATTCATTATTATTTTTTATTCCTTGCTTTAGGAATTGTGAAAGTTTAACTATTTCAATTTTCCATTTTTTTAATGGCAATTTTTCTCGATGCCAATGTTCTTAATAGCAATTTTTAATGACGTATCCACGAAAAATCTTCCGGCCGTGTGGTCACACAGCCAACTCGGCGTTTTTAAAACGAATGTTGGTTTTAGGTTGAAAATAAAATGGTTGAAAAAAGGGTGATTTTCAAAAACGAATTTTGAAAATGGTTGAAAAGGGTTATTTTAAAAAAAATTGAAAAAGGGCAATTGGGTGATTTTGGGCAATTTTAACTCTGGTGTGTTTTTTATTAAAATTTAAGTAAGTAAAAAACAATGAAAAAAAATTGAAATTAATTATTTCAAGTTAAAATCGGTTGAAAAAATAGTAAAACGCAACGCCATAAGAAGTTTCACTTCAAGTTCTTTAGGCTTTACCGACGTAGAGCCTTTTTCATTTTTTTTTGTTGTTATAAGAGTGTATCATTAACCTGAAAATAGAAGTAGCAGTAACACTTTCTTCTCAGCTTATTTTCAACTTCTTTCTGTATATTTTTTTCATTCGTTTAAATGCAAGAACAACATTTTTTTTTTTTTAAATAGAGTGTAATATTCCTTGTTAAATATAAAAACTTAAGAATACAGAAATAAGTAGAAGATTTTACCCTTCAAATGCATACAGTCTACGTCATAGGCCTTGATCACGTGGTAAAAGTCACGTGACCCATGTTTCGCTTTGAAACTGTTTTTTTCTCTATGCGTGCCATTTTTTTCTTCGTTAACTACTAAAAGATTGACTTTGTTTTTATGGGCTAAATTTGCCGTTTGTAATGATGAAGTTCAAATAGTTTGAGAAGTTTAAATGGTGGGTACCAATTCGAAACATGCTGATATTGCTGAATTGAAATGTTGACGAATAAATCTTAATTTTACATTTTTTTTTTTTTTTTTTTTTTTACAGAAAACTGCGTTTGCTGCAAGCTTTCTAGATATCTTGTTAAAGTCAACTAAGAGTAATTGATAATCCGCACTGCTGAACCTTGGGAACTGATGAACTTTGCTTTAATCAGGTAATAACATAAGAATCATCCATTAAACAATCAGATACATTATATTTACCAAAAAATAAGTCTCTTTGGCTCATTCGGGTTTCCACTTGTTAAGTAAACATATTTTATGGAGATGGGGGCGGGGGGTCCAGATCTGGAATCGTACCCATGAGCTAAGCATTGGTAAAAAAGGGGGGGGGGTGCAATAAATTGCCGAAATTGTATGCTTAAAGTAATAAGTGGAAGACCAATCGATTTAATCTGCAAAATGGTTCCTTCAGTTCTACTCCATCAAGTTTTCAGTCGCTAGTTTGATGATTGACGACAAAAGTCCGACAAAGTGCTTCAGAGTATGAGCTTTTTGTACTTCAGTTGTTATAATGTATATCGGTCAGCAATTTTTCCTTCTCCAAACTTTATATTTCTCTGACAACTTTTTGTATTTGTTAAAACAGTCATTTAACTGTCAATCTGGTACTGAGCACTTAGATCGGAAAAATTGATAAAATAACAGAAAATATCAATAGGCCCTTAATATTGTTCTTCTATATACAAAAAAAGGGTACAGCTGACGCGATTGAGCTTAATAACATTATTGTGCCTACCTAATTGATTATTCTGATAATATTGGGCTTTCCATTGTTAAACTTTTACGGGGCGTATTTTAATTTCATTTTTATGGACAGTCCACTCCTGTTATAGTTAGAACCGATAATGCACAGCTTTCGAATGACATATCTTTTTAAAAATAAATAACAACATGAAAATCATGTCACGAAGGTTATTAATCTCCATTGAAAGGCTCATTACAATAGAAATTACAATATTATAATTATAATTTGTTTATTTTCTCGAGTTTCTTAGTCGATTTTCCCTATTTTTTTCCTCTATTGAAATCAGTCAGTTGAAATCTAGATGAAATGATATACATAAAAGAAAGCAAATATTTCCATTGTAAGCTTATAGCTTTTGGAAAAAGCAAGTGGTGTCTTTCAGATTTTTTTTTCATTCCAAATTATGGTCTGCATAAATTACGTAAGCATACTTAGGGAGGGAGGGGGAAGGAGGGAAGGGGGGGAAGTTGGTACCCAGACAAAAAATTCACGTGGGATACACGTGGATTTTAAAACTTCTTCCACCAGTTTTACACCAATCATCCACGAGCTGGTGGAAAATTAGTGGATCGTGGATGTCTGGTGGAAAAAGTCTTAAAATCCACTAGTATTCCACCAGTTTTAATCCCATAGAGTTTTTTTGACTGGGCACCATTGTTTATGGAAATTCTAAACGACTTTAACACCTGTTTTTTTATTAGATTGTGGAAATGTCTTAAGTTTGTCATCAGCCTCAATATAACATGAAGTGTATAATTGTTCTTTTGATTTGCTTCAAATATGATTGCTGTCACGGCATTTTAAATGTAACCGAGGAAATGATTACGTTGGAACTAATGAAAGCTTTAAAATTTCGTAACTGCATCTTAATCGAAGAACGAAAATCGTTCAATACAAAAAGTTTGAAAAGTTTGGCTAAAAAGAACAACGTGGTGGTATTTTTAACCACTAAGCAGGTAAACAAATACTTGGAAAAACCGAATGTTTCGGATATGAAGACAATCGTCATCATTAAAATAGAAAAACTAGAGGATCTAATTAAATTATTAAAGAACCTTAAAGAGGTAAGTCAAGAAAAATAGAATTCTTGAATGTTTTTAATTAATTTTTTCATTGTACCAGTCTAGGAAAGGTAATCTCATGGCAAAATTTTCCTGGTTGGTTTTTGTAAATTGGTCCAAATCGGATGAAAGAGATGTCAGTCAATTGCTAATTCCCCATAATTGCCAGTTCATACTTGTTTACTTTTTGAATTCTACATTATACCAGCTGAAAGAGGTGTACACCATCAAAGAGCAGACTGTACTTTTTGATTATGGAACGTGGGATGATCGTTTTGAAGAACTGAAAGTAACGGATCGAAGTTGGTATTCCAGAAGGCAGGATTTAAGAAAAACGACACTGAATGTCATGGGTTTTCCATTTTACGCGACTGCCGTAAGTTAACTTGAAACGTTTTATATTTTTAGAGGTAATTTACAGATAAAGAAAAGTAATGGGTGCTAACGCCCAGGGTTTGACCACTTGGTGCTCAAGTCACGTGGTGTCGCTTGATCTATGTTTACACTCAGAAAACAAAATGGCTGATGCGAAAGCAGAAATGCTCTTGTGGCAAAACGTTTTGTTAAAAATCATGCGAAAACGATAAAAATATTTTGTCAAGAAATAACCTGTCCATTGTGATGAAGCATTTTTGTTTTGCTGTAGGAAACAATCGGAACAATCCGGTTTTGTTACAAGACAAAACTTGTTCAAAACATTTCCTTTTTCTGAGTGTAGACGATAAACTATTTGGACCACTGAGAAAACGGGTTGTTTGGTCCAAACATTTATAGTGTTTGGATTTTACTTAAACACTTTGAATGTTTGGATGGAACACTTTATTGTTTCATGTTAATATGCAAAGTGTTCCATCCAAACATTCAAAGTGTTTGGGTGAAATCGAATTTTATTTTCTTTTCTTAAAGGATAACTGTCTTTACTCTCGGCATTGCTTTTACGTTCAACTACCCAGACAGCGGATATACGTATATTATACGAATAATATACGTATATCTATGGTTTATTATACGTTTTTCTACACCGTATAATATACGTATAATCAACGTATATTTTAAGACTATATATACGTGCTTTTAATGGTAATTTTTATTCGTTTTTTTTTGTGGTTTTTCGACAATTTTGAAAAATTATTTCAGGGATATCCATATTTCACATATGATTCTTAAAAGCCATTGCTGAAAAACTTTGTCAAAAATTTGACTTGTCATAAAATTGATTTTGCATATATAATTAAATCACAAAACAAACTGTACGCCAAAAACCACCCCTCGTAATATCTTCCTTCCAAAATCGAAATTCCAAAATGTCTCAACTTGATGATCCTATATAGGCTAAATAAAATGTAAAAATACAAAAATCAGAATTTTTGGAGTGGATCCTGATTTTTAGAACGAGATTTTCAGTTTTGACAATATGAGCTTTTGGGAAAAGTCAGGAAATGTAAAAAAAAAAATTAACATCTCCTTTATTTATAGGGCTCGAGCACTGAGAAAACGGGTTGTTTGGATTAAACATTCGTAGTGTTTGGATTTTACCAGAACACTTTGAATGTTTGGATGAAACACTTTATTGTTTCATGCTATTTTGCAAAGTGTTCCATCCAAACATTCAAAGTGTTCTGGTAAAATCCAAACACTACGAATGTTTGATCCAAACAACTCGTTTTCTCAGTGAGGGATAAAATTTTGCAGCCTAGGGTTTTTCGATCCGAAAAATCCAAATCTGAAGTCAGATTTACTAAAATGTGAAGTCTAGTCGAGCAGAGTTTTATATACGCTGAATCTACGTATAATATACGTATAAAAAGTCTTAAAATATTCGTTTATTATACGTAGACAGTATACCTAATTTATACGTATAATTTCGGGCGATTATACGTATACCGACTGTCTGGGTACTCGAGTCTGCTAAAGAAATGTTGAACACTAGGTCAGTAAAAGGAAACCAATAAAAATATTTTGCACGGAAAAATAAAACGATTTTTTATTTTCAGTTTGAGTTGGAAGAAAACGTCGAAAAACTATGATAAAAACGGGCTGACCGGAATGGACCTGTTCGATTTTCCTGTTGATATTTTAAATACGTACTTTGAAAGTTTTATTCAAAAAGCAGATTTCACTTTACCACTTACTAAATACCGGTAATTGTATTTAAAACAGCGGGTTAAATTATCAAAATCGACAGTTTCCGGTTCTATTGTTTAGCTTATGGGAGCGAAAGAAAGGTTTCCGTTTCCGTTTATAAGCTAAACATTCCGTGCATAAGCTAAACATAGGCGCTAAAAAACGTTTCCAGTTTTTGAAAATCGTACTAAGCAATTTAATTTTTTATTGGCACCAAATACTATTATGGCACAATATTATAGTTTTTCTCTTATTAGGGCTGCGTTTCCGTTAATATAACCGAGGGTAAAACGCAATAAAAGTCATAGTAAAACTTCCTGGCTAAAAAAAAATTGAGGGACTGCAGTCCCTTAGATTGGAATCGGAATCGGAATAACCGCAGCCTTGAATATTATTACTTGTGCAAATTATTTTTAACTTTCAGTGTGTATATGGTGATTAGATATCCGGAAACCTACAAGAGTCCGGATTATTTCATTCGACCCTTTGAAAACGAAGTATGGTATACTGTCGTAGCAATCATCATTTCTTGTAGTTTTGCTCTTCTTCTAGCACAACTTTTGAGAAAAAACATGATTGCGGAAAGGGAAACGTCGCATTTCCTCATTGATGATATTTTTTTACCGTTGGATTGCTTCTTCAATCAAGGTTTTTTTTTCAGACATTAGATACCATTCAAATATTACGTCAACATAGAATAGGCCATTCAAGTATTACGTAAGCATGATTTTGGTGAATTTGAACCCCCCCCCCCCCGTTGTAAGATATTTCGCCATACTTACCTTATGGCGAAGATGGTTAAGGCGGACCCCTCCCCCCCTAAAAATCTTACGTAATCCTTGAACGTTCCCAATTGACGATTTTTGACCCCCTCCCTTGAAAGTGTTGACGTAATATTTGAATGGCTTCCTCAACCTCTAAATTAATAAGTTATAGACATAAAAATATTTTTTGTGCATAGATGGTGGGCAACCAGTAAAAAGAGTTTATTCGAGAGTCGTATTATTTTTCCTGCGTTTCGCAAATTTAATAATCACCGGAACTTATTCCGCCACTATTATCGCATTTTTAACTGTTTATACTCTTCGGCTGCCATTTAGGAATGTCCAAGAGCTTATAGATAATCCAAAATACGATCTTCAGGTGAAAATTTACATGAATTATCTTTTTAAAAACGTAAGACATTTCTACGCAACCGAAAAGAAAAAATTCATTTAAGAGAAGGATACTCAAAATTAACTGTAATTTTAGGATTCTCGAGTTTCGTACTTAAAAGCGTTGTCAAGGAAGGTGTCATACTTTACCGAGTCGATGGAATCTTTTAAGGAAATGTCAAAAAAAGTATGCAGGAAGGAGTCTGCGGTCTTGACTTATGAAAACGAATATCAAACCGAACTTCCAGATCATCTTTGCGATAATCTTTATCGAATAGATTCTCCTTTATTTGTTTCGTCGATTGCTGCTATGTTCTCTCCTGGCAATCCTTTCAGAAAAATTTTTAATAGCGTGTAAGTGAAACTGAATTGTATGGGGGAAGTAGACGCCAAACTCATCCTCGGGGTTGCTAGTGAATGTCGTCTGCTATAGCAATGTTAATCACGAGGTTAGTTTCGTATATATATACCTCCGCCCATGTTTTGCTTACGGGTATATATATATACACGAAATGTAAATATACCGTATATTTAACATCCCTGCAGTGTTATAACGGCCATATTGTTTAGGGATGTTCCGTCCGATTCTGATGAGAATCCAATCGAACATAGGTCAAAAATGAATTGATTCTCCATCAATCGGTTCAAAATCGAACATCCCTATGTCCAATCTGTTTGAGAAAAAACAAAGCTTTTTTGGATGACAACAATGTGACTGTTACAGCATACGATACTTACCAGCGACCCTGCACTCAGAAAGGAAATGTTTTGAGCAAGTTTTGTCTTGCATCGTAAAAATGCTTCATGACAATGGACAGGTTGTTTCATGACAAAATACCGGTTGTTTTTGCATGATTTTTAACAAAACCTTTTTGTCAGAAGGCCATTTCTGCTTTCGCATTAGCCATTGTTTTTCCTGAGTGTGGCGGATTGAGTTTAACGTTTGCCTCCCTCATTCGACTTATTTAAAAAATGCGGTATTGTCCGGAAACTGACTTTTCAGCATTCTTCGTTTATACGAAAATGGGATACGCTATCGTATGGCTAATAAGCACTTTATCCAAAGACGAACCGAAGAAGAAATCTCTCAGTTTATTTCTGTGGAATTCGAACAAACTATTAAAGTTCTGACCCTGATTGCACTTGGAATATTGGTGGCTGTTGTAATATGTTTGACGGAGTTCCTGTTTAAGTACTTTGATCCTGTTAAAACTTGTTTTCGAAAATCGAGAAATAGACTGCAACATAAGGAGAGAAATATAATTAAAAGTAGAAGAATTATATTTACAGTAACAGAACAGAGAATTATATGACACAGAAAAAGAGTATCACGGTGTGATTAACCATATAAATCCGGGAATTTGATTGTTTAACATCATATAGAAGCAACAGCGTAAGCTCAAGCATTATTTTTTTTGCCGCGTCCCAGAAATAATATGAATATTTAATTAATTTTTTTTATAATCTTTAAAATGCATTCTACAGTGGAATCGATCTTAAGACATACAGATGATTAATGATATAGGCCTTTGAAATCATGGACATTATTATTATAGATAAATTATTTTCAGAAAAAAAAAATCCCAGTTTCTCGTCAGACGAAGTAGTATGATCCGGTCTGGGTAATTAAGCTTCTATGACAATTGTTATTATGAGATGTAATCGAACGAACATGAAATAGGAACATCCTAAAAAGCTGATGAATTTATCGATCGTGTTGCCGAGATTCTCGAAGGCTGAGCTGGCAGTAAAACCTGACAAAAACTTATTCCCTCACGGAAAAGACCCTTAAAATAAATAAAAAAAATCTCAAAAATATTTTTTCCAGTTTTTTTTAATAAATAAAACCATTCAACAACAATTCGATCGTATTTAGTTAATATATTTAACATTCATGTTTTATCCTACCAAAATTATAAATTATAATTATGATATACAAGCCCAATCGACGGCAGGAAAAAAAAAGTTACAGTAAAATTTTTATTTTTTGATTTACTGTACAGTACAAGACAATAATTTTAATAATAGCCTCCGAGCGGACCAAAAAAAAAGGAAGCAATTTTTAAAAACAAAACTTAGTCTGCATGAGAAAAAAAGAATAGGCCGAAACCGTATCAGGTTGCAGCCAATGGCAGTTTGTTTTAATTTAGACAATGCAGATTTTTGATCCATTTCAAAACGCTTTCTGATCTCTGGTACAGGCACTTGAAAAATCATGTGAAATGAAATCCTTTTTAAAAGAATTTGAGCAATATTGCTGACTAGCATTTCACGACCACTCACTCTAAATTATTGCATTTGTGTACCTTGCTGCGTCCGCTTGTCTTTTTCTAACTCAAACAACAGCAAAAAAAAATAAAAACGATACAGAAGCTAAACGTTCGCCTAAATAAAAAAAAAAAATTCTTTTCCTTTTTGATTTCAAAAATTGACAAATAGCACTAAAATACCCCCAAATTGTTGCCTACATGTACAGTAATCTCTCATTAAAAACTGCAAAATCAGAAAAAAGAAAATGATATTGATTTAAAAAAGAAATTACTGTCCAATTACGCTATGTATAATTGTTCTTTTTTTGTAAATTTTTTATTTTTTTTTTAAATTTTAAGTGTAACAGTTGACGTTGCCTATTGATGTTGAATTTACTTGGGTCGCTTTTGTAATGGCGTATATACAATCTTTCTTGTTTTTAAAGAGCTGAAGTAGTGCCTTTTCCACCACAGACACATTAAAAACATGGGTATACCCCAAAACAAAACCTAAAAAAAAAAAAAGAATTTTTTCAGTATGTCCCTGAATGAAAACCTTTTAAGGAGCAAGGAAAATTAAAATGACTACCTTAATTGCTAGTTGTTTTCTGTCGTCGTGTTCACGCTGAGACGCCCACGATAAGAAAGTGGCTACATCCTTTGCTAGCTGAGGCGTCGTTGCTGGCGTTCCATCGCCATATTCAATAACTTCATCGTAAAGTGCTTTAGCCATACCAATGGCTCCTCCCATGAAATAAGGATTATAGTACTGTCCGTCTTGTAATTTAACACCAGCTGGAGGGTCAACGTAACCAGTTAACAAATGGAAAATGTAGTCCTAAAAAAGAAAGTTACATAAATTTTCACCTTTTACTTTAAAAAAAAAAAAAAAAAAAAAAATTTCTTACCTCATTTCCATGTCGTCCTAAATTAATAAGTGATAAATCTGGAGGGTATGCTCCATTGTTAGCTGCCCTAGCAGCTTCTTCATTAGGATAAGGACTTGGTACAGGATCGGAAAGTTTTCCAGGCCTCATGAAAAATTCCCCAGTATTGTCTGGACCATCTCTGACTTGAACTTCTGCAGCCTCTGCTTTGGCCTCTTCTTCAGTTAAAAATACATCTACCATTTGCCGATAATACAAATATTCCATGCTGTGACATGCTGAACATACTTGCTTATATACTTCCCAGCCTCGTCTTATACTGCAGGAGGAAAAAAAATTAATTAAAATATGACCAGCTCCCAATTTTTTGCAGGACTCCATTCAATCCTTATTAGGTATTTTTCACAAATAACTTTCAAATTACAAACCTAGCATGATCAAAACCTTTAAACCATCCATTATGATTCCATGGCAGTTTTGGGGGATGTAGGACAAGGTCATATGCTCTAACTGATTGATCTAATGTATACACAAGTGCTCCTGCACCACCGGCCAGAACGCCGATCGTTGCCATTATTTTTTTCTGCCCCTTGGACCATGTTGCAGTACTTAACTTACTAACCTGTAATAACAAATACCCCATGTTAGCATACATTAATAACAGGATGATCCTCACCGTTTTATGGTTTTATAAAGAAAATCCGTAGGGTCTGAGACGTGAAAAATCTAATTAAAAAAATTATCCTGGGTCATTTAAACGAACTTGAAAAACGAAAAACATACGCCGGTACAAGGCGACAGTCCATCACCGATAACATTTATTTCACCCGAAGATCATTTGTATACTAGAATAATAACAAATCTAACCTGCTGTCTATTAAATCCATTCCTTGGCTGCAATAGGCCAGCTTTGCAAATTCTCCCTACAGCAGCAGCCATCTTTTGGAGATGTTGAAGAAAATAATACAACAACTGTTAAAAACTATAAAAAATTCTTTACAACATTAAAAAATTATTAAGGACAATTTATTACCTTATAAAAATATCTTATTAATTATAAAAATAATTACATTATTATTTCAATCGAAACAAACATAACAAAAAGGAAAACTTTAATTTATATCTTGACTTTCGCAGTAATGACCGTTTCCGGTCAAACGAGTCTTTCTGAACATACCTTCATTTTTCAACGTCGCCATCGGTCGCCATTTGCTGGGAAGTGGAAGGGAGTTCTTTCGTTGAGTGGCAGTTTTTTTTCATGATTATCTCAGGCATCCGGTGACAAATAATAATTCGAAGATGAGTGCTCAAATGCCTGAACTCGGTAGTAAAATTACCTTAATATCAAAGGCGGATATTCGGTACGAGGGAAGATTATTTACCGTCGATCCACAGGAATGCACAATAGCTTTGGCTAATGGTAAGAAAGCTGATTTTTGTTTACGTTATTGCCGGAGATCGACCGCCTCTAAGATAGCGGTACATGGATTTTAAAATTTCCCGAATGAAATTAATCCTTTTTAAACGCGGTTTATGATTTTTGGGAGGTTTTTTATCGCTTTTATTTCGGTTGATTTTGGAAAGAGATTAATTTGTTGACAAGTCTTGACAGTAATTTTCTTGTTTGAATCCATCGTATTACGGATATGTGTTTGATCGTAAAGAAAAAAAATTGACCTTAATTTCAATTATATATTTTTTAAACGTGATGGAATTAGAAAATGTAATGGGAAATTGTTGGGAAAAAAATTTTTTAGTCAAGAATGACATAAATAATGTCACTTGAGTCTTTTGTAGATCAAGTTCATGTCCTAACTGGCCTACGCTTTTTTTCCCCCTTTTCAACTATACGATCGCTTTCAAAAAACAAAATGATTATTCTTAGATTTAAAAAATAATTCCCTCATGATATCAAAATTCAATTCAGATATTTTTTCCTTTTAAATAACTGTTCTAATGGATTTTATGCTTAATGAAAATTCAAATGAGAAATTATAAAACTAATTATGAAAATGAGAAGTCATTAAATGGTATTTGCCTGCATTTTAAAATTTAAAGTCATCATTATCTTTTTTTTTTTTTTCTTTTCATTTCAGTCCGTTCTTTTGGTACAGAAGACAGGGAGACGCAGTACCCTGTTCCTGCCCAAAGTCAAGTTTATGATTACATACTTTTTAGAGGATCTGACATAAAGGATATAAGGGTTGTAACAACACAGCTTCCAAATGATCCAGCAATTGTGCAGGTAAAGTTAAAAGAAAAGGATATAATTTTTTCTTTTGATATTGAACATGATGCTTTGGGTTTATTGACCTTTCAGATTTTCAGCAAATTTACTTGACCTGAATTTTCCAAATTAGACTTTTAAGGCCATTGAAGCATTTAAAAACCTTTATTTCCAAGTCACAGATATGTGAATTGTACTTTCACAATTAAATTTTTTTTTTATGTGTGACAATGAATTTTTTGGTCAAGCCATTTTTAATAGACTTCCTGCAAGATCAACTGTAAAAATAATTTGTTTATAATTTTTTTAGTATTATGAAAGTCATTATTTTATTTTCAGCTTGTTCCTCCGATGAATCAACAGCCTGGTTATCAAAACCAAGCTTTTAGTCATCCGTTGGGTTCCTCGCTCAATCAGTATCCAGGCTATGGCGGAATGGGAGGTATACCAACTGGGAATATGGGAATGCAAAGGGCTCCAGGTCCATTGATAATGCAACCAAGTGAGTTAGGGGCTTCAGGACCTGCTCCTGGCCCACCCCAGTCGGAGGGGCCTCCTCCTCCATTACAACCCTCCAATGTTCCTATTGGACCTCTTTCGATTGAAAAAGAACAAGGTAAACTGATTTTGCTAATTTATTATGCTTGAAAGTAGCTTGATTTTTTTTTTTTTTTTTTTTTTTTTTGCTTATTAAATTTTTAAAAATTTAGAGTAATCATGTAATTTTGTTGGTATTGCTTTCATTTTTTTAAATTTTATTTTAATTTATTTGCTTTTTGCTTTAGTGGCTGTTGCTGTCTAAAAAATGGATTTGCATGATGATAATAATAGTTTGCTTTATAACGCAGTATTGTTTAATTTTTTATTTTTAGTTTTTATTTAAAGTTGATTTGTTGGTAAATTAAAATAGAAGTAGCTGCTTTTTTAAATATTTTTAAATTTGACGGTTTATAGACAGTTTCGTAGAAATTAGCAAGCACAGATTTTGACTGGAATTAATTAAGACGATTGTAACAATTTTTAAAAAAAATTATATTTTAGTTCTTTAGGAAAGTCCTATTTTTCTGCATTGGTCAAACTCTTTAAACATTGAAATATAAGATTCAACAGCAATTACAAGATTCAGTTTTTTAATTAAACGTTTTTTTGAACTGTTTTTTTTTTTCCCAGCTGGGAAAATTATTTTTTTATAAGCAGATATACAGCTCAGTCAGTATTATTTTTATGAATTTTACCCTTTTACCCTCTTTTTTTGTACTTAAAACGGAATTTGCAGCCAGCTTTTCTAAATTTTATTTTAAACAAAGTTTTAAACACTTTTATTTTAACGTATCCAATTCTCAAATCCTTTTGTTAATGCATTTTATTGTCATTTTTTATTTCTCGACATTCAGCATTACTTTTTTTTTTTTATTATTTTTAGCAAAATCAGTGTACAGTGTTGTTGCTTTTGCATTTGGTTTGTTGCATTATTAG
Source organism: Liposcelis bostrychophila (assembly GCA_037577465.1). Classification (NCBI taxonomy): domain Eukaryota; kingdom Metazoa; phylum Arthropoda; class Insecta; order Psocodea; family Liposcelididae; genus Liposcelis; species Liposcelis bostrychophila. Next base: position 53,822,079 of record CM075208.1, on the reverse strand, counting down.
TGCGATTTCATTAGCTTTTAAGTTTTTAGCTCATAAGGGGGAGGAAGTAAGGGATTGGAATAGAAACATAGGCATGTTACCTTGAACTATCTTTTAGATTTCATAAAAAGCCTTTTTACTTAAAAATTTAAGGAAATCGGAACATAAATTTTGCTTTGTTCATTTGCTTTGAATGATACAAATTGGAGATCTTTCTGATTGTAAAAGTTTTGAGATTTTTTATGAGTAGATCAGGTAACATGCGTAAATAATTTTGGGAATTTGTAGCTTTAAGAAAAACGACAAAAAAAAAAAAAAGAAAAGAAAAAAAAGGGCTCGAACTTGCTTTTTCCATCAAATTTTTTTATTTTTATTTTTATTTTATGCCCAAGTGATGGTAGTGGACCTGGGTGGGAGTGAAAATCGAAACTTGGCTTCGTCAAGGTTTGTTATATTACTACTGATGTCTTTTTTTTTTTTACAATTTTCAGAGTGGATTTTAAATTTGGAAAAAATTTAGTCAAATACATTCCGACTTATTGTATTAAAAAATTTGTAACATACTTGCAAATTTGATAATACATTAAAAAGACGTCAATAGTAATATAAAGTGCATGAGAAAGCCAAAAATTTAATTTTTACCAGCAAAGATAAGTTCTAAGTCATGGAAATTTATTCCCTTACATCACGATTCAATGAATAATCCATAAAATTTTTCTTGAAGCTCTGCTAAATGGGACAACTGCCTTAACTAAATATGAGGTGAAAATAAAGCATTATCTTGGTTTTTCTTAATGCAGGAAATCATTTCTGAAGCAAAAATATATGACTTTTTGGCTTTCCCTTAGTCCTTAATCGTCGTCTTATCAGCATCTGATGACAGAACACACCCAAGTTATTACATAATAATACCCTTGTTAAATTTGAAATGGTTCCTAATCACATAAATTATTTAAAAAAGATAATAATTTTAAGATTTCCATGACTCCATTGAATTTTGATGAAGATTTCATGCAAAAATATTTTGTTCTTACCAGTATAAAATATAAACAAGATTGTTCATTTTTGTAGCCTAGGGTAAAATCTAAGAACATGCAGCTCCCCCAAGCAGAATATTTTGACGTCAAGAATTTCATTTTTTTGCCATCATTAATCGAATCATTTTTAAGTTTTCTCTGAGTCCTAGCACAGCTCACTCTAATTGTCTTAAACTTAGCTTATCGAAGACCATAAGCTGAGCACTAAGAAATTTATAGAGTTGACTGTGTTTAAAATATAGGCATATTTTTCTTTAATTGATCTTTACTTTTTTTTTTTTTTTTTTTTTTTTTTTTTACTGGTCCAATTTTGCCTAAAAGCAGAAAGATGTTCGAGCCCTAAATGGAGGCTGGCAAATTTTACTTGGAAGCTTGAAGGCTTGATTTTTTTTTAAAAAATATAAAAATTTTAACTGTAAGTGCGTAGTTTTCAAGTGAAATTTACCATCTCAAAAAAATAAATCCAAATCCTCTTTCGGCGGTTTGTTTAATATTTAAAACCGCCGAATGCCGTCACCGCCGCAAAGGGCATTTCTGCAATTTTAGCACTCAGTTTCTATATTAGATCTGATTGGCGGAGTCTCCCGGTCAACGACACCGAGCATAACGAGAAAAAGTCCGACGAATGACCAAGGCACTCAGGTGAATAACTCTCCATTAAGGGACGATCATAAGAAACCCCGGCCTATTCAACCGCCACAACGAGATCGAGATGGGTAAGTGCAAAAAACCATCCAAACACTTTTTTTTTTCCCCAAAATTTTCATTAATTAAAAATGTACTAATTTTTTTTTTCTTTTTTTTAAAGGAGGTCGCGACGAGATCAACAGTTATACCAAGCCGGTCCAGGATATCAAGGAAACCGAAGGGATTACCAACCTCGAGACAGGGGGGATTATCAGTATCAAAGGAGAGGGAATAGACCACATGATAATCAACTTAGAGATGACAAGGATCAGAGAGATCAACATCAGAACCAAAATCAAAATCTGAACAGGGGTGGTTGGGTCCCACGTGGGAATTCGAGGCAACGCGGATCTCGATCGAGAGGACCACCAAAGCAATTCAATCGACCAGGTGCACCCCCAACGAAAAAGACGTTAAGATTCGATGCCGACTACGATTTCGACAAAGCTAATACCGAATTCGAAAACTTGAGGAGTCAACTCGGCAAAATGAAAATAGGAAACGGTGAGAATGATTCTATTTGCCTCGTTCCAACTTTCGTACTTGCACGGGGAAGGCCAGGCGCAGAAATTTTCCGCCACAAGCGTTGCATGTTTTTAGCTGACGATTTTCTGAAATGAAGAATTTTGATTTAAAGACATGCAAAGCCCCTGGTTAATAATTAATTTGCGTCTGATTATCCCGATAGATAATTAAGCGATGCTTGTATGATGGTTGGAACGATTTTTCGTTTTTTTTTTTTAAGAATAAATTACTATTAAAATATTGGGGTAGATGTGAATGTTGCAGGTAATGCTGCCGAGGGAAATAAAGTCAACGGTGAATCAGAAAAGAAGGATGACTCCGGAAACGAAACTGGAGCAGGGGAAAATGAGCAAGAAGAAGATAGTAGTATACCTGAACCCTGTTACGATAAGTCTAAGAGTTTCTTTGACACCATTTCCTGTGAAGCAGTTGAGAGGAGCAAGGGGTAAGGATTTTGAATTTAATTCCGGGAAAATTTCATGTTTGAGTTTGCTACGCTAGGCTTCAGTCTTTTTTTTTTCTTTTTTTTAAAGCTTCGAAAATCAAGCAGAATACCAAATTCTACTTACGAAGCTTCTTTCTGTTATCAGATCAGCATCTTGAAAAAAAATAACATTAGGCCTACGATAAACTTCCAAGATTTTTGGAAATTTACGATAAATTTTCAAAATTCATGGAAATTTACGATAAATGTTCAAAATTTTTGGGAATTTATTATGGGCTCAATTATTTTAGAGAATGTCGTTGATGTGAGAAGTCTGAAATTTCCGCCAAAGATGCTTGATAGTAGAAAGGGGCTCGTTATTTATAATTTTATAACTTTGCTTTAGAATGGAAGTCGTAATTTTCGAAGTACAGGATGTTCCAAAGAAAAAAAAATAACAATTACAGGAGCCTAGCGTTTTTGCTCAGAAAATTATTTTATTCCAAGTATCTTTAGCTGTCTGTCTTTTTTTTATTTTCTCGGCGAAATCATTAATTTTCGTCCTGATTTTTTTTTCAGTCGATCACAACGCACAGATTGGCGCACGGAGCGTAAATTAAACTCCGAAACTTTTGGCGTAGCAATGGCTCGTCGAGGAGCTTTTAGAGGTAGAGGATACTACGGAGGACGAGGTTACAATAACAGACCCCAAGGCGGTTTCCGACCTAGGGGACCTCCTAGAAACGATAGAAACCCCGGTCAAGTAGATAATAATAATCCTCAACAAAATGCCGGAGATGAAACTAGCAGCTCTCAAAAAAGTGTACCTGTGCAAGGAGGTAAATATTATAATGTTTAATTTTATTTTTAACGAAGTTGTTCTGCTAGGGGTGCGAGAAGTCCTTGACGGAAAATAAATGTTTTCCTTTAATGCAAAATTTTGATTGGTCTACGATAAATTAAAATTTTTGGGGATTTTTCGTGGACCCGGTTTTTTTAAATAAATAATTAGCGCAAATAACGTGCAGTGCCCTTGACGGAATTTTTTTCCTCTTTAATTTTCATACTTAAAGCTTTTTCTTGGTTTATTAATTTTTTTATTTCTTTTGTTCCAGGCACCAAATCCAAATAGTAACATAACCGAATGCATTTTAAATGTATAGAAAGGAAGGAGTTTGGAAGGGAATGCTTCCGCTTTTTACAAAAAATTTTAAAAAGAAAGAAGATATTCTTTTTATTTGTTGTGTGAGAAGCAGTAAATGGTTAAAGAACAAAAGAGAATAATAAAATGTAACAAAAGGACATTTTGTGCGTATAATAATACGGTTTTGTGATTTCATGGACTTAATATTTGTAGACGGGGGAAGTAACAATAATTAAAACAAAACAAAAAAAAAAAGGAAAATTTTTAAAAAAATATTAAAATTAAGGGGAAGGAAAAAAATAAGTAAAACAAAAAATAGTATTTTTATTAATTTTAATGAGGATTCATACTAGTTTTGAAAAAAAAAAGAAAGGATAAAATTTAAAAGGCAAACTCAGTATTTGAATGATTTCGAGAGATTAGGAGAAAAAAAATAGTTACTTATTTTTGGATAATAAAAAGAAAGGAAGTGATAATAAAGAGACTGCTAGGAAGTGAATTTGTTTTAGAAAAAGAAAACAAAAACCTCTTCGTTGGCATTAGTGTATTTTACGTGGTAAAAAGATAATTTTTCGTTTTCGTTTTTTACAAAAAGAAGGAAATTTTTATTTTCGTTTTATTATTATTTTTTTTTCAACAATTGTCTTTTCAAATTTGTTAAACAGAAAAAAAAGACAAAATAATTGCATGAAAATTTTTTATACCGGTCGCAAAAGAATTTTTTTTTTCCCATTAAATTATCATCATTTAATTTATATATGTAAAATATATAATTAAAAAAATAATTTTAAATTTTGTTAAAAAAAAAAAAATAGGGGGGAATCTCAGTCGTTCAAATGATTGTGAATAAAATGTTTGGATTCGATGAGTAATTTTTTGTAGCTTTAAAAATTTGAATGACTGCAATTTAATAAATAAACGTATAAAAAAAAAATGTTACTCGAACTGCCACGGGTTGTGCTAAGAAAATGAATTTAAAATTCCGAACTTGAATATAAAAGGGGTTAAAACAAAAATCAATCGTTGGTCGGTTCGATTAAGAAATTTGTAAGTCCGATTTAGCTATAATAATTAGTGTTTTTAGCTATAAATAATTTTACTGTGGCGAAAAAGAGATAAATGGGCCAGAAACGTTATTTTTTTTTTTTACTTTGATGAAAAAAAAATTTTTAATTGAAGCATAATCGTAACTCGTATTTTTATTTTTATTTTTTTTTTCAAATGGTTTCCGGTTGCGCTTGGAAATAGAAATCGGTCGAATTTAAGCTCTCTTTTAAGGAAAAAAATAGCGTAAGTTTGTAATGTTACCGTTAAGACTGTCTTAAGTATGAATTAGGTTTTTTTTGAGTTCCTGGTGTAAAAATTGCATTAAATTTGCTTTTTTTGCCGCTTAATGTTTTAAAAGGTACTGACAAATACCCTTTGAACGGAATTAAGTGCCTGCTGCGATTTAATTTAGTCGAAAATTTGTTAACTGTAAAAATAATTATTTTAATTGAACGTAGCACGGTTGAAAGGTCTAACAGGAAAAGAGAGCTGAAGAGATTTATTATTACTTTTTTTTTTTTTTTTTTTTTTTTAATTGTTATTTTGAAAACGGCCTGTTGTATTCCGAAAAACAAGCGCAAAAAAAAAGTTGTTGCAATGTAAATAAATAATTAACATCTTAATATAATCTTGGAAATTTTAAATAAGAAAAAAATACTTTTTTATATTTTGTATTTTTCACATAAGAAAAAAATAAGGCTTAATAATTAATGAAATCTTGTTGAGAGGACGTTTTATTCTTTGATAATAATGCCTGATGAGGTTTTGAAGTAATGAAATGCACAGACAGCAAAATTAATGAGGGTTTCAGTCGCTAGGAGCGCTGCATGTCTTGGACAATGCTTTATTATCTCCAAAAAAAAGAATTCAGTTCAGCTCCCCTAGCGTCGGAAATTCGCATTTAAAAAAATTTAAATTTATTGTAATTGCTTTTTCAATTCATTTTTTATCTTCCTTAAACAATCATTGATAGATTGTTCTATATAATTCGTTTTTTTTATTAAATTTTTAAATATTTTATTTTGGGTTTCAAATCGAATTAATTGGTGCAAATCATGAAGTGTTTTTTAGTAGTCCTGCCAACTTTATATTAAAAAAAAAAAAAGGCCGAGATTGTATTCCTGGATGTACTTTTTATGTAAAGTCCTGTGCGGATATTTCTGTTTTTGTTTATAAAAGTTGTAAGAAATTAAGAAGGAACGTTCCTTACCATGTTGGTGCATGTCATAACAAGTTATTCCAGTAAATAAATTTTTTGCCACCAGATGGCAGCAACAGGCACTAAGCAGATTAAGCATTATCAACACTTTTACTTGAATTTTTTTAACCTGCCTTGACACACAGCACCGCCTGGTAAGCAAATTTCCTTTGAAATTTTCAAAATGACCGCTTGCTGTTTGGAAATTGATGTTTAGCAGCCATGCTTCGAAGCTTCAAATTCATCCCTCTTAAGTGTGAAGGCGTTACGTAATTTTTTGTTGTTTTTTTCCTTTCCGACATCTCAGTTTTAAATTGTAATTTTTTTTTTTGTAAAGTGTTCATTTACACGTACGTACTATATTTTTAAAAAAAATACGCCAAAGAGAGTAGGAAAACTTACCGCGCAGGGCTGTAAAAAAAAAATTTCTTTTTTTAGAAATTATAACAAAGTATGTGTAGAATCTAGGAAAAATGCTGAGTTAGCGATTTAAAAAAAACGGTTTAATAAGTTAAAAAGAATAAAAAAACAAGCACGATCTCATGTTTATTTTGTGTTTTAATGAAGAAATAAAGTGAGATTATAATCGAGAATTTTTTCATTTGGACATGTAATTTTTTATTTTATTTTTCATTTTCTTTAGTAATTCTTTTTCTTTTTTCATTTTTTCTAAGCACATAAGGATTCTTCACATAACAATTCTGTTTTCGGGTATTTTCTTCTGTACGGGACACCATGTTCGCAAACGTAAATTAATTATCCCAGAGTCTCCGTATTTTATTTATTAAGTGCATGACTGCTCGTCCGACTAATGTAGGTCTGAAATTTTTAGAGTTTTTCTGAATTGTCGTTTATTCGAGACTGTGCAAGTTCTTTCTTTGCTATTGCCCTTTTTATCCGCCAGACGCATTTGAAATGTAAGTTAGACTTTTTTTATACCCGATTTTTTTTTGGGCTCAGTTCTAAAAGAAAATATATATTGTCTTCGTTATGACAGGTGTTCTGCATATGATAAGTGTAAGAGACTGTTACTTAAAAACAAAGATATCGTTTTTTGAAACTGAACTCTGATCCGATCATATGTGTACGTGCATATGAAAACCTCCCACTTATACAATCCGGATAGTATGTTTTGTTTTTTAAACTGTTTGTAAACAAATAAGTTTCGAATCAAAACAAACTATGGGGCCATTCAAATATGACGTCATCATTTTTTGAGGATTTTTGGACCCCCCCTCCCCCTCGTCATCATAAAATAGGCTTTTCTTGTGTACATTTAACATGGACGTCATCATTCTGAAGACAAAAATGATGACGTCATATTTGAACGACCCCTATCCGGATTGTACAAGTGGGAGGTTTTCATATGCGCGTACACATATACATTGTTTGCACCCTGATTTTGTTGTTAATTAGGTTAGAATATTTTTTTTTTTTTTTTTTTTTTTGTTTTCGATAGTGATTTTAGTTAATGTTTTATATCAAATTTTAGGAGATGGTCAGTCAAAGACATTCAATGAGATTTTATATTGCCAAATCCCGCGCCTTAAAAAAAAATAAAACGGTGGCGCCTCTAGCGGCCAGACGCCAAATTGCGATTTGTACGTGTCACGTGTTGACCCTTCTAGAGCTAGTAGCGCATGAGTAGGTAAACGAGCAAGTTGTTGTAACAGAGTGGTTTGTCATCAATATTGAATATTTTAGCGATTAATTGGATTATAAGTAAGTAATGTTATGTTGAAAAGAGGAAATAAAACAAACCTAAACAAAAAAATGCTTAAAGAGCATTTTTATGACTCCCGTTTCCTCCTCGGGATCCGAATTAACCTTTTATATTACATAATAAAAATTAAATATTATAAATAAAGGAAAATAACGAACTCATTTTTAAACTTGAATCAATTAAATAATCACAAAATGCTTAAAGAGCATTTTTATTGTTAATTAATTACCGGTAAGCTGATCCAAAGAGCGAAGAAAGGGAACGTTCAAGTATTACGTAAGACTTTTTTTCGGGTTTTTGGACCCCCTCCCCCCCCCTTCGTAAGAATTAGTAAGATTTCTTTGAACCCCCCCTATTATATTACGTAAGATTTTCGCGGACCCCCCCCCCTTTTTTTTAACTCCAATTTTAAATTGAAGTAATATTTTTCTTAAATCTAGATTTATAGTTCATACTCATATCCCTGAAGATGGCTACAATTGGCACAAAATCTCCTCAAAAAAGTAAATTTTTATTTCTTAAAATTTTTTGAAAAAAGTTTCAATTTTTCTACTTTAGACATTCGAAAAAAAATTAAAACAACATAATTTTTTAAATTAAAATTAATTAAAAAACAATTAAATTTTAAAACATAATTTTTAAAATGAAAAAAAAAAAAAAAAAAAAAAAAAAAAAAAAAAAAAAAATCTGAACAATAAGTCATAATGGAAATTCTTACGTAAGATTTGCCAAACTCCCCCCCTCCCCCTAGTAAGAAATCGTAAGATTTTCTAGTACCCCCTCCCCCCCTTTCGGTCTTACGTAATACTTGAACGCTCCCAAGGCTCTGCAGCTGTGTGAACTTTTATTTTTCTTTAAGGCCACCGCGTAAGCAAGAAGTTTCATGTATATATTATAAACACCTTTATTTAAAAAATCATTCGAATGTGCTTTCCCCAGGCAAATAGACGCGGGATACCAAGCAGCCACTGCTGATTTGCGAGCAGAGATGCAAACACAGAGATGCAAACATTGCGCGATAACTTGGATGCTGAACGGACCAACAATCAAACACGTTTCAATAATCTCCAAACGGAGCACAATAACCTCCTTACCAGATTTAATAGTTTGCAAACAAACCACAACTTTTTTTTTTTTTTTATTGTTCTCTTAACTGCTTATCACAGGTCTTTTTGTCTATTAATCAATTAACTGCGTAATGCAGGTCTATTTTTCTCCTTTTTCTCCTTTTTCTGGCATGCGAAAACTAACACGTACAGTGAGGTTAAGATGACTGCATTTGTAAGTTCTCGCCCTCCCCGCCAGAGGGGAAGAGTGTCGGTGCGGTCACCCATTCAGATGCTGGCCCGCGTCAATGCTGCTTAACTTCATTGATTGATAGCCCAACCGCTACAAGGACAAGTCACCACTCCGACCCCTACAACTTAAGAACAGCACATAATAGACTTCAAGCCAGAAACACGGCTTTAAATAACAGATTTTAACACCTTGCACTTAATTTAAAAAGATAAATCAAAATTTTTAATTATATTAGCCTAAGTTAAAAAGAATAAAAAAAAACAAGCACGATCTCATGTTTATTTTGTGTTTTAATGAAGAAATAAAGTGAGATATTATAATTGAGAATTTTTTCATTTGAACATGTACTTAATTTTTTTTTTTTTTTTTTTTTTTTTCATTTTCTTTTAGTAATTCTTTTTCTTTTTTCGTTTTTTCTAAGCACATAAGGATTCTTCACATAACAATTCTTCTGTTTTCGGGTATTTTGTTCTGTACAGGACACCGTGTTCGCAAACGTAAATTATCCCAGAATCTCCGTATTTTATTAAGTGCATGACAGCTCGTCCCACTAATGTAGGTCTGAAATTTTTGGAATTTTTGTTTATTCAAGACTGTGCAAGTTCTTTCTTAGCAATTGCTCTTTTATCCGCCAGATGCATTTGAAGTGTAAGTCGGAGTTTTTTATACGTGGATTTGGCCTTAAGGAGTTGGATTTATGCACTTTGGTGGTGAAGAAGGTAACTACAGGAAAAAATTGCCGTGGATATGAAGCTTTTTCCGTTTTACCCGATCAAAATGGGCATGAGAAGAAAAACCGTTTAGGGCTGTAAAGGATTGATGTTGGAGTCACTAAAGTAACAGAAAATTGTTCCTGTGTGTCAAGTGTAAACGGAAAAATTTGGCAGTCTCAAAATAACCGCTTGTAATGTATAGCGGCCATTTTGATTTTTTTCAAATTCGTCTTGTTTCATCTACAAAGCTGTAATAGTTATAAAAACAAGTTCTGTGATATTTCTGGAAAATAACAAGCCGTGCCTCAGCGACTTGAATTTTAAAATATATCTAATTAAAGGGATGCTTTTGCATTCTTTGAAATATAACCAATTGACATTTAATTCGCGAGCAGTTTCATTTTCAAATAAGATTACTTCTGGCGGACGAATGTGCCTCAGGATACGTTTTTAAGGTTAAGTATTGTTTTTAATATATTTAATAATACTTACGACTGAAGAGGGATACTTTTGATGCATTTTAATGTTTCCGTGCCCCAATCGTCTTCCAAATGTTTCCACACGGCTTTATCCCATGACGGCGTATTCGTAAAACCGGGACACAATCCCATTATTCGAATTTTTGATTTATTTGTATGGAAGGCGTCCTTTAAAAAAAAAAAATGAAAAGAAGAATTGAATCGCGAAAAAAACCTAGATACCATAAACCGACAATAGTGAAAATAATCCTTGATATCAAAGTCATTTCAAAAGTCAGTAGTTGGTTTGTTCCTTTGGTATGCTTTGTGCGCCGTTCGGCGCTGCATAACATTTCCTTCATTTAGTACACTGTGTAGAGAGAGTAAGGAGGCGCAACATGGCGGCGAAAGGAACAGACCTTAACTTTGTTATGCTATGTTGATTTAGATTTATTGCAAAGCCACATTGCATAATTCGATTTTCGAAAGAATGGTACTGGCAGCAGACGTTAAGTGCGTTAATTAAGAATCAAGTCAAGTGAATATAGTTATCTCTATTGCCGAGGTATTCTAACACTGAGTTGGATGGATACATAAAATCGGTCGGTAAGTAAAACCAGAATTGATGATTAATAATTATTGTACAATTGTTACATTCCTTTCAAATGAAATAGTTAACAGATTTCTTTACTAAACCGACAGCAGTCATATAGAAGTTGTGTTCTCTGGAATATTTCTCAATTAAAAAGCTTTTCACTTAAATTCATGGCAGATCCTGTAAAATGGCTGAATGCATGTATTATTGGCGACCACAGGTTGTCAGTAAGGTTATCCAGATTACAAAAGATGCAAGTAAATCGGCCGAAATTCTTGATTACCTAGCACGGCAGGAAGATGCTCATGACGGTTACCAGAATTCGGCTGATTGGAAAATGCTAAGAGATCTCCTGGAAAACGATAGTGTACGTGCAGATATGTGCGTAATTAACTTTGCAAAAATATGATCATCAATAATGTAATTTTTTATAAGGTGTTCGACTCCTATCTGCAACAAATTCTGAAGAAAATCGAAAGGGACAGACAGTCGGTGTGTGCAACTGTTTCTTCAGCAGACGAAACGGCGATCGCCGAAATCGATGATTCATCCGGGAAAAAGTCAAGAGTATCCCTAACCCGGAAAGCATTAACCAAATTTTTTCACTGGTGGTCAGGATCTGTTGGTGCAGATAACGTGACGGGCAGCGTCGTGCCTTTGTGTTCGGAGGCAGAAGGGCCTATAAGTTATTTTATTTCGTTCATTTTTTTATTTTTAACGATGAACCGTAGCAGACATCTATTGCGGCGTTACCCATTGCCGTCAACCACAATACGGCACCCATTTCACAAGAAAAAAAAGGAAGAAAGGGGGTCGGAGTGGTGACTCCTTTCATCCATCATAATCAGTGAAGTTAAGCAGCATTGAGAACGGCAAGTTAGTGGTTGGATGACCACCGACACTCCCTCCCTCTAGCAGGGATTTTAGAAGTAAAAAAGATGCAGTTAATTCCAGCATCCAAAATGTTCTTAAAACACGAATATTTGCAAGTAGGATTTTTAAAGCAAAACGATTATAGGTGATTTTTATGAAATAAACAAATTGATAAAAAACGTGTATTTTTGTTTTCATTTTAAAAAGTAATAATTTTTTTTAACGGAAAGAGGCCGTCCATAGATTACGTAAGCGGCTTAGGGGGAAGGGGTCGTGCAGAATCTTACGCTTCTGTTAAATCTTCATAAGAAGAAGCTTATTTTTGCTTACGAAGGAGGGAGGGGGTTTAAAATGGTCAAGGTCATGCTTATTTAATTTATGAAGGACTCCAGATGGTTGTGCATGTTGCAGACCTCTAGTAATTTGGATTATCTCCATTAAGTCCCTATCACCTTTGGCTATATATAGATCTATAGAGCACTGTTTATTCTAAAAACGCGTTCATTTTTTTGGTTTAAATTGAAAACCTACTGAAATGACAATAAAATTGGTTAAAACTTACCCCTAGACATCTAACGGCAGCAACCGCAGCATGTTTACCGGCCGCAAAAACCGGGCAATTGGGCCACGGCATCAATCCTGCAGTGGCGCACGTGTTGATAACGACCCCAGGTTTTCCATCCATGTACTTATTAGCTAGTAAAATTCCTCTGATGGCACCAATGGCATTTAGTTTCGTAGATTTTTCCCAGCACCTATCGTCTATGACTCCGGCATTGTTTAACACTATGTCGACTCCTTTCAAAGTGCATTCGGTGTATCTAAACACGTCTTCGAGTTGTTTCGAGCATCGAACGTCGCACGGTACAAAGATAGCTTTGTTCAATCCGAAATGATCGCTCAAGCATTTTGCTGCTTTAGCCCCTCGTTTTTCATTAGGTTCAGCAATTACTACAGCCTTTCGTAAGAAAAAAAGGATAAAATTGCAATCTTAGAATGAATAAAAATTCGCGATTGTAGGGAATGCAGAAAACCATGTATAGCGGCCATCTTGCATTATATACTTTGCTTGTGAATGGTACGTTGATGACGCCATCATGGACGACTGGTACCAAATCCGTAAACTGATCCGATTTAATTTTCTCGATATCCCCCTATATCTAGAGGGCTATCGGGCTTATCCTGGTAAAATGGCGGAAAGCTTTAGATCGCGGTTAACAGTCCACTTAAGATGAAAAGGGATCCATTTAACAAGGGAAAGGGATCCCTTTAACAATCAGTCAGTGTCACGATATTGTTTCAGGATAGCAGCCGACAGTCCATTTAAGGATTTATTCTGCGTTGAAAATTAGTTTCCTGATGAAAGGTAAGGAATTTTATGATTACCTTCGCTCCATTACTTAATAATTCGTAAGCCGCAGCGTAACCAATCCCCGATCCTCCGCCAGTTACAATAGCTACTTTGCAGTGGACGTCCATTTTGGTTTTTCTAAGATTTTTGCAAGGATCTGCAATGCTAAAACCACGCCCAGTAAAAAAAATCTCAATTTTTAGATTTTTATTTGGAAACTCACCAAGAATAATACATCAGGGAGGATCTCGCCAATCTGGGGGAAGGTGAATGCAAAATTTTGATCAGAACCATTTTGCCACTTAAAATTTTGCAAGGAAAAAAAAATTAAATCAAACGGATTTGTTTTTGTAAATATTTTGAAATTTGACGTAAGGTTTGAACAGTTGAATTCCAGAAATTTTAAATTTAAAAGGAGATTCGGAGCTATGGAGCCAGTGGCTCAGGAGAATCAAAATCCTAGGGAAAACACACAGAGGACATGGTCGACCAGGAGGAAAATGGCAGAGGCTTATTGTGCCCATTTGACTGGGTTTGGGAATACGATAAGGTTTTCAGCGTTGCTGAGGGAAAATGAAGGTAAGATGATGGTTAATAGTTTATTACTATTCTAGGGCGGAAAGTGACGTTTTTGCCAAACGAGTCCGAAACATTGCTCCGCGAGCCGTAGGCGAGCGGAGCAATCGGACGAGTTTGGCAGAAAAAGTCACGCTTCCGCCCTAGTATTGTAAGAAATTTTTCATTATATACGACGAAACGTACACATACATTCCGAAAAAAAAATGTGGGTCATTTGAATGTTGGTATTTGGTAGCATTGATTTGTTATACACACTGGTATAAGTTGTCATGTCGTCTGCTCTATCGGTTAAAATAAAATGGCCGTTCATTCAAAAATTGAAGAATCCGTTCAGAAATCTTTCGAAATCGATCGACCGGAAACCGGAAGGAGGAGGTAAAAGCGGAAGGAGTAAGTAAAAGTACAGGAAATAGTTGGTAAAAAACTCAAGATTTTTCATTTTAATATTGAGATGAAAAATGAAGCTTTCTTGTTGCTAAACTAGTGTGGTAAGTTGTACTTTCGTCGTATGTATAATGAAAAATAATTTTTTTTTTTTTTAATGAATAGGCCCTGTAATTGAATCTGTTTTCTAGTTAGTCTTTTAATACCGATTGCGATGAGCTTGACTTTCTTCGGAATTCCGTTGGCATTTTTGGAAGTTGGTCTTGGACATTACACTTTGAAAAATGTGGTACACGTTTGGAAAATGTGCCCCATGGCAAAAGGTAATTAATTTAGCAAAATATTAATTCCCCTAACAGTGTCATGCTGAATTTTAATTAATTAAATTTTTCACAGGAATATTCTACGTGATCTTTTTAACGACGCTTTTAATGATTTTGAACATGCTGATTTTTTTATGTTATGCCATGCATTACTTCGTTTCTTTTTGGGGAAGTGAGCTTCCATGGGCGAGATGCTCGGCTCCGTGGGCGAAAGAAAATTGCTTCGACGCTCAAAAAAATGTATCGTTAAACGCGACTTGCAAAGATGACGGAGCTGAATATTGTGATGAGCCTGTCTGGGAGGTGTCGTCATTACATTACTGGAAGTAAGTTTTCTTCCTTTTTTTTAGGGGAAAAGAAATGGATCCATGGTAACCTTAGGCCTTCAGTCAAATGGCATCATTGTGAGGGAGAGTTTCAAAATTTTAAAGACCAACCCTGTATTGCGTCAGTATAATTTTGGCCCCCTTCCCCCTGGTCAGCAATAAATAGGCTTTCTTTTATGGAAGTATCTACTTGACTTGGGTCAAAGTTCAATATGCCAGATCTCAGTCTTTAAGAGTACGCATCAATGAAATTTAAGCGATCATCGACTCATAAGTTAAACATAAGCGGAAAAATTAAATCGTGGCAGCAGACAAGTGACTGATGCGTACTGTAGATAATGGAGATATAAGTGATCCTCCCACGCTTGGTTGCCATTTAAGTGGTGTACTCAATATTTATTTCTTAATTTTTTTTATTAAAGGAACGCGGTACTGAAAAACCCGGACTCGTTTACAATAGGATTTTTAAATTGGAATATGCTCCTTTACTTATTTGTCATCTGCTTCATAATAGCCCTCGTTAATAGAAAAGGAATACAAAGTTTAGAAAAAGTAAATGATTGCTGTTTCTAACACAGGCACTCTCTAAAAACCAGAAAAAGCAGGTTTATCTACATTTTTGTTTGATTAACTCTTAGAAATGTTTCCTGGACAAGCGGCGCAATTTCATTGAAAACCTGGGGGCAGGGGGGGAAATCATGGAAGGTCGTCCTTACGCTACATTTGCATTATTTTGTCTGATTTTGACCCTTCCCCCATTATTAGAAACTTGTTCTCTAAATCGGCCATATTAATTATTTTTGACCTTGGGAAACTTGTTCACGGAAAAGAGAACTGACATGTGAACATGTATGACACTCCAAATTTTTTTTGAATCACTACAGCAGAAACTCACTAGTGATTCATTCTATTCTTTCAGTTCAACGCCTTTTTTGCATATTTACCAATAGCCTGTTTGACTACATTAATTATTATGATTCTACGCCTTCCTGGAGCGGTAAAATACACACAAGCTTTTTGGAGTTTTAACGTAACAAAACTGAAATCACCTTCGGTAAGAAATCGGAGACAAGGAGAATTGATTAGTTGCACCACGTGACTTGCCCATAAGCTGGTTCCTCCATCTTAAAGGGCCATCTTTACTTTAACTTTTTACCATTTTTCAGGTTTGGCTCGGTGCAGTCGACGTCACCTTTCTCTCTCTTTCGTTGGGGACCCTTGGCTTAAGTTTTATTTCTTCGCATGGAAATTTTCACGATGACATACTCATCGACGTTGTGATAGTTTGTTTTTTGGATTTCATTAGCAGTGTCTTTTTCGGTTTCTTTGTTTTTGGATTAAAAGGAAGCTTGCTGTACCGGGAAGAGATTAAAAAAGGCGTGGAGCTTTTGCCCGGAGGTATGGATAATTAAAATGCTGGAAAAGGTTGTGCACTATCCCGCTAGGGACTCTAACGTAACGTTTATCCTCAAATTAGCCATTTCCGTTTTTTAGATTACACAAATTTCCACGTTTGGATTTCTCAAGCCCTAATCAATAACGATCAGTATGAAAAAACAATAACCTTCATATTTTACTTCAATGTTATTTTTTCCGGGATTGGACCCATGTCATATCAAGTAGCTGCAATCATGAGCGCAATAACAGGCATTTTCAAATCCGTTCGGAATCACATGTTTTATCTGTCATTCGGAGTGTTCAGCGTCTTATACGTTTTAGCTGTCATAATTTTTATGACGATCGTAAGAACATGGTTTTTAAATTTTAATTAATAATTTTAGGATTTGGAAACAAAATTTCATTTTTAGGGAATCAATTTACCGTCGATTGAAAATTCTTTGATTGCAACAGTGTTTCTGCAGGCGGTTATCATTCAGCTTTTTTACGGATGCCACAACATTGCAGATGATTTTCATTTTATGATGGGATATAGACCTTCAATTTTTTTCAGAGTTCCTTGGGCACTGTCACCTATTATTCTGGGTGTAAGCAATGTTTTGGTAAAACAATTTTGGTGCAAATAATTTGTTTATTATGTTCAACACAGGTAATCCTTTACGTCAGAATTTTTAATTTCGAGAATAGTCAACAAGTTATAACTCAATGGATTTTGATTGGGGCACCTTTTGCCATTCACCTGATATCAAGTTTGATTGATATTTTTTTGATCAATAAGAAACAAAAGGTAAACGTTCCATTCGAGGGTATTCAGAAGTGAATATCTTGGCTATGGTTGAATTTTTGAATTAATTTATCTAAATAATTTGGACAATTTGTACAATTCAGCAAAGTAAATGTGAAATCAAATAGGGTGGCCATATTATACTGCTTTTAAGAGTATATTTCATAAGCTAAGTATTGCAGTGACTTCACAATCTGGTCGCACTTAATTAAATTGATCCAATTGAAGGAAACAATGAAATATTCTTGTTTAATTTATACTTAAAATTTAAATAATCAAGAAAGCTCTAATGAAATTATTGTTTACAATTAATTTCTATGATTTACTAGATCATATTACATTTATTTATACAAAATTTACATGACACTGAATATAAAAACTAACCTCTTTTAAATGACTATCCAAGTAATTATTATCAAAATGAAATTACCAGATCTCAACATTTTGACACTTTAAATTTTTTTTTTTTTGTAGTTAAAAAATTTTTGGATTCTTTTCAAAAAAGATTCGACATGGGGACCAAGTGCTGCAATCCTTAAAAAAAGCAGAATAATTTTTACTTCTCAAACAGTCACTAAAGAGTATATGTACAGACAAGAATTGGTCAAAAAACCGGATGAAAAACCTTTTGATTTTTCCAAGCAGAATATAGTCCAGCAATTGTAATTAAACAAAAATAAAATAAAAATGAAATATTCTTGTTTAGTTCTTTCGACAACTTAAAATTTAAATTTACATACACCTTTATACATTTATTTATTATGACTTAAAACATTCTTTAAAACAAAACTACCACACATCTCTGTGTATTGAAACTATATGACGACCAGGTACCATTACTAATCCTAATATCCTAGGTTCCTCCTCTGCTGTAATATCTTCTTCCTTCAGATATTCACTGCATGATCCTAATATTACATTTGCATCTCTATCAGTGCAGAGAAAAATTCCTATCAGTACTCTCCCATCAGTCATTTTAATTTTTAAATGTCCATTGAGCCATGATTCTAATTTTTTCTTCCCTGTTTTATTAGGGAAATTATTTGGATTCTAAAACCAAAATGATTGATTTTATTATGAGAGAAGATGCTTGCATTAGTATAAGTATATAAAAACTAACCTCTTTTACATGATTATCCAAATAGTTTAAAACATTTTCACTATGGTGATTTCTCTCCATTATTAATTATTTATTTATTCGAATAATTATTTTGACTTTTTTTTCTTTCAAGCTTTGGTTAAAGCTGCCAACTTTTGCATAGTCGCATTCTGATTGGTGGGATTGCCTGCTTAGGATTTTATTGGTGAAAAAAAGCTTTGGTAATTGAGAAATGAAAATGATTGGCTAATCAACAAGACGATTTAAAATACCACGTGATCCCTTTGAAAAAATAAAGGAAGCAGTATGAAAGTTTGGTCGTAGGAAGTTTCCTATTTGTCCGTTTTAATAATTCAATTCTATTGGTTTTTAAAATAAAAACGGACCAATGGAAGCCGGCTGTTCTTGATATCCGTACTGCTTAGAGCTTATGCGCTTTTATCTCGAAGCTACAAGGCTAATGTTAACTTCCGGTTAATCGATATCATATGATGATGTGCATTTATATTTTTATATCATGAGTTCGTCTAATATTGGGAAAAGTGTTTTATTATCGGCTAATAATCAACCAGGAAGATCTCAAAACTCTAGTGAAATTTCATCTTCGTCTTGCACGGATTTAATCGAAAACCGTTTGAAATTCGAACATTCTATTGATCAGAGCGTTGTTTTATTGCATAATAAAAATCATCAAAAACGTTTGGAAAAATTAAGGGAAGAATTGAATTATTTACAAGAAACTGCATGGAGGTATCAAAGCATTGAAAAAATATTAGGTCAGAATTAATCAGGATGTCGGTGGTGACAGTGCTAACACCGAACGGACGGCGTCAAAATGTTAAAGTTACGCCAAACACGACGATTTTGCAGGTAAAAGAAAAAAATTAAATAAAAATAATTAAATGCAATTAAATACTAATTTTTGCATTTTTTTTCAGGTGCTAGAAGAGGTTTGTAATAAGCATGGATTTAAACCTGAAGAGCATGACCTAAAGTACGTATTTGTTGATTAAAAAAAATGATTGTTTGATTGCTTAATTCTGCAATTTTTTTTTTGTGATTTAGGCACCATAACAAAATTTTAGATGTGACATCAATATTTAGATTTTCTGGATTGCCAAATAATGCTCAACTTGAGTTGGTTGAAGCTAGGAAACAAAGATCTGAATCTGCGGTTGTGCTAGGGGTTCAAATAGAATCAGGGGACCGATTTACAGGGGAGTTTGTCCCTTCTGAGTCTTTGTGGAATGTGATCACAAAGCTTTTATCAGATAAAATTGATGTTAATGAAAACCCTGTAGTTATTTATATGAGGAAAGAAATTTTTGGAAAAGAAAATCTAGAGAAAACAAGTTTAAGGAGTTTAGGGTAATAAGATAGTTTTTGTTTAAAAGAATTTTTGTCAATGGAAGTCAGTAAAACGCATGATTAATTTTATATTTTCAGTTTAACGGGAGGTAGAGCTATGCTTAGGTTTCTTCAAAAGACACCAGAAGAACTTCGAAATCAAGCTAATGTATCAGCAGTTATTTCAAGACCATTTGTTTCGGCAGAGAAAGAAGCTGAAAAAGAAAAGTCTCTTTCTAAACCTGAAAAGCATGAGAAAAGGAATCAGTTTAATTTAATTGATCAGATAAAGCAAGAAAAATATAATAGTGTGGAAAAGGAAGTAGTAAAAGATAAAAGTGATACAGAAAATATTGAAACGAAGATGCCAGTAGATAATAAGATAGAAGTAAAAGCTGAATCTAACATCGTTAGCGAAGAAAGTTCTTCGTGCCAAAAAAAATTAAAGCAGGAGTCGAAACCTGAAGCAAAACCTGAATCACAAATCAATGAGATGAAGACTGAGGAAAGAGGATTGAGCATGGAAGAGAGTAAAGTTATTCTTGTAAGTAATTAAAAATTAAAACAAAAGAATTCTCGCGATGTGGCTGAGATTTTTTTTTTTTTTTTTCCCAGTTAGGTGATCGAAACGCTGTAGCCTACAATTTGAACAACGTAAAGACGCCGGTGTTCGAAGACGTGCCGGATGAATTTTTCGAATTAACGGTGTCCGACGCAAAACTATTACTTAAAGAAGTTAAGAAGGAATTAGAAGAATTAGAGGAAGCGCCTTTGATGACAGCAGCTCAACGAGAATTAGAACAAACGAAAAAAACTTTAACATTGTTAAATCAACATAGAAAGACTGTTTTACGAATTAAATTTCCTGATCGGACGGTTCTTCAGGGTACATTTTCACCTTTGGAAACGATATCAGCCGTTGAAAAATTCGTTTCTGAGTATTTAGAAAATCCGAAGCTGGCGTTTTATTTATGTGAGTAAAGCAACGCTACCGTTACCGATTGATCGGTTTTCTGGTAAAGCCTGTTACGCGAACACTGTAACGTCCGTTACGTGAACAGTAACGCACGTTATGCTGACTCCTCTGACTCTTTAATTTTTTTCAGATACCACTCCGCCGAAAAAAATATTAAAATCCGAAGATCGTTTAGTCGATTGTGACTGCGTCCCTTGCTGCATACTATATTTCGGGTTAAGCAACGAAACGGATGCGGAGCATTTCTTACGCGGCGACGTTCTGGAAAAGTTTTCCACGCCTAGCGCCGCTGCTTTAGCCGCTTACGAATCCCGAGGGATAAAAAAAAATTCGGCGGACGAATCGGAACCGGGCAAAGTTAATAGAAGCGAATCGGCGGAAGCGGGACCAAGCAAAACGCAAGAGCTTAAAAACAGGCAAAAGAGCGATCAGGGCAGTTCTCCGCCTTTCAAAGTTCCAAAATGGTTTAAAGTTACGAAATAAAAAAAAATGTTACTATTAATTTTTTTTTTAAAAAGGAATAATTAAATCAAAATACGTTTTGTTCATTTTTTATATAAAAATTACACACGCATATAATATTTTCTTGAGCTCACATTTTTCTTTTTTCGACACATTTAATATGGTAACAACCTTTAATCGATACATTTTTTTGGAAGAAAAACAATTTTTCATAAAAATAAAAATGAAACTGGGATTTCTATGACATTCAAGCTAAAAAATATTTCACATGAGATCATTTTTTTTTTTCAAAATTTGTGAGAAGAAAAAAAAGGATTTTCATATAAAAAAATAAATTTAAAAAGCTAATCAGGGAAGAAGAAATTAATCGCATATTTTTTTTCATGCTCTAAATTTTTTTAAAATTTGATTTGGCCAACTCGATTTTTTATCCGTAATTAACCTATTAATCAAAATACGTTTTGTTCATTTTTTATATAAAAATTATTTTACATTAAAAATTATTTTACATTAAAAATGGGAGATTTACTGAAAAAGTGATAATAATTTGATGCTCGTAACATCTGCGCAGTTCGACCCCGAATGACAACATCGTTGGAATACTTCAAAAACGTATCCTTTTTGCCAAAACGTAAAATTTGAAAAATCCAACACGGTTAATTTTTTTTTTTCTTATTCGAAAACAAACGGTCACGTGACAACGTGACATCGACATCTGGGGACATCATCACTTTCTCAATATTTTAACAAACTATGAGACTATACAAGATTATATATTTTTCTCTTCTAAATTCTCAAATAACGAAGAATCGAAACAACGGGACTAGGCCTTTAATTCTTTTCCTCTAAAAACTTTTCATTAAAATTCTTTTTTTTTTACACTTTGTTAACCGACTACAAACAACCAGTGAGCATATATTTTTTTTGGAAAATTAAAAAAAAAAGCGGCAGGTAGCGGTTAGCCTGGATATGAGAAAAAAAAAAAAAATTAATCGACGTCTGCGTCGATGTCATCTAAATTGATACCCATTGGCCCCAGTAAATTTTCCGCGGGGCCTGCCTCCCCCATTTGCGCTTGGTAGCTCGACAAAATATTTTTAAGAGCGTTAATATCAATGTCTACGGGTTTGAATTCTTCGATATCGTCGAAGCTTTCGTCTTTTTTCTTGGTTCCGGTTTCCGAGGACGCCGGGGGTTTTTTCCGGACGAAACTCTCGGATAAAGTGGTTTTTGAAAGTTCTTCGTCGAGTTGATCCATGTATTCGATCATTTCGGTGTCTATTTTCGATTTGGAAGTGGGTTTCGTGGTTTCCCCTAATTCCATGTCGGCTTCGTCTTCGTACGAGCTCATTCCGGAGCCTTCGCTTTCCCAGTAGTTGTCGTCCGGAATGGAAAAATCTAAAAAACGAAAAATGAAACCGATCAGGCCGAATTTTTGGCAAATTAAAAAAAAAAAATGTTAGTGTTTGAGACGTCAAAACATTTTGTATTCGGGTACTTTTGGTTCCGAATATGTTCTTTCGAAGTTTTTACCTAAAATGTTTTGAATGGCATTGATGAACCCATCAGGCTCAAAATGAACTCTATTCGTTCCGACAGTCGATAATTTATCTACAGAAGTGACGCTATGAAGTTTCGTATCCGGTGAAAACTTGACCGTTTTCTTTTTCTTATTCTTCGCCCCTCTTTTCGGTCTCACCGGAGGAGTCACTTTCGAATTTTTCCTAAAAAAAGAAAAAAAAAAATCAAGCAAGGCCACAACAATAAACAATAAAATTAAAATCAATTTGTCTCATTCTTATCCACTTACTTAGGGAACTCCGCCCCCTCCATCCCGGACACGTGATTAATGAACGTATTTAAATGATGAGAAATATCCGAATAGCCGTTGACCATTTCAGCGTTCTGACCGTCAGAGCCGAATCTACTTTCCAACATGGCATCCAAGTCTTTCTGGGAGATGTTCATCCATTTGTCATCGTCCGGATTCGGCAAATTCCTTTCTCTCGCTTTCAAATCGTCCATATCGATTTCGGTTTTGTCCATTAATTCCGCGATTAATTTCGCTTTGCTGGATTTAATTAACTGTTCGAACGAATTTTTGTAATAATCCTTAGCTTTCGAAAGCAACTCGTTGTAGTCTTTCGAATGTTCTATCAAACCCCGAAAGTAGTTATTTGCGGTTAGACTTTTCAGGAATTTTTTCCAGTTGGGATCGTTCGTAAAATCAGTTTCGTCGATGGATTCTTCTTTGTTGTGCTTGCTTCTTGCTTGCGAAATTAAAATTTCAAATCCGCAAGCCTGAAAAAAAATTACACAAACATAAAAAAAAAATATAAAATAAAATAAAACAATTTATTCTCATCACACACCAGCTTTATTCCGAGTAAATGTGACTTATATGTTTCCTCTTTTGGAGAAGGTAAATTCCATCCTGTTTTCCAATCTGGCACATATTTCGAACTCACTAACATGGCATATAAACATTTTGTAAATTTCACTTGTGTCATTATTCTGTTTTCCGGGGGAAAATATTTCATTGCTCTGCAAGCCTAAAAAAAAAAAAAACTTTTGAAAACCCTCTCTACGTTACAACTCTAAATTTTAACATACCTTAACATCTATAAGATCCCTTTCACAAAATGCTCTAACAGCAGGAGCGACTAATTTCGGATGAGCATTCAACAAAGCAGCTACACCGACAGGTACATATAATATGGCATTATGACAATTTTCTTCAATTTTTTCAGGATAGCCAGCTATCCTTTTCCTAATAGCTTGTTGGACAAATATATCAGCTCTTGTTTCTTGAGGATGTTCTCTGACATACTTCAATCCTTCCATTAAATTATAACTTTCTTCATTTGCTGCAAATGATTTTGGCAATATTCGAATTTCTCCATCATATAAAAACACCTTATCTTCACATGTTTCAGGTGTCACCCAAGACGGGAGGAATTCAGCTGCTTCAATCAATAAAAATTCACCATCTGAATCCTTAACCCTAAAAAATAACAAAAAGTCAGTGAAAGGAAAAATTCATAATTAAACATCAAGTATTTTTTCTTACCGAACTACCAATCCATCAATCTTCTTAGTAAGTTCCAGTAACAAGTAAACCAAAAACCATTCATCTTCAATATTTTCACCATAGTTCAATGATCCGTAGAATGAAAATGGTTCGACTTCTACAAAGAAATAAAAATCCAACATTTTAAACCTGCCAAGAGCTTTTATCAATCACTTCACACCATACCACTTCACATACATACCATTTGAGTTTGAATGAACATAAGAGACTAGATTTTTATAAGAAACCTGAAAATCATCGTTATGCCAAATATAATTCTCTGATAATTTCTTCACGATCCTGTTAATATTTTCCATTGTATCTTCAATACCCTGCAGATTAATTTTATCGTTCTGAAAAGCCGGAGGCAAATTAGGGAAGAGATAGTACTCGGTGCAATCGTTTTCTTTCATATCGATGTATTTTTTTCCAGCCATTGTGAAAAAGGGTTGTTTTCTTTGTTTGGAATATGACAATTTAAAAATCTACGAAGTGGAATAATGATCAATGCTATACATGATAAAGATGACTAATAAAACTGAAATATAAACATGAGGTGAAAATATTTCATCGTCAAAAGAAACTGTTACGTATAAAAAAAACAAACACTTTTACAAAAATTGTACAAATTTAAAAACAACTGGACGCCATGACAGTCGGCATCAAGGGAATTTTGGGGGATTTTTCGAGAATATGTTGGTAGCAATGAAATTTGACTGTTATCCGATGTGACGTTGTTTGTCTCTGTTTTTGTAAGTTTTTATTAATGTTCTGCAGATATTTTTCGTGTTTTTTATTAGAAAGTGGTGCAGGATGTCCGCAATCATGCTCTTAGATAATAAAGATTGTAAATTTTGGGGGATTTTTCGCAAAACATCGGTGCAAGAAAATGGCGTCCTTTGGCTGCCGGCGAAGTTGAAGAAGAGATGACAGGAGTTTTTTGCTGCAATGTATGATCATGGATGGCAAGGTAATGTGATTTTTATTTTATAAAATCAGATATTTGTTAATGTATTTCGGTATATGAAAGTAACTAACTGGCAAAATCTAATAAATAAGTTGGGACTGAATGGGTTTTTGTGTGAGGTTATGGTTGTGTAAGATTAAGTTTTGTGAGATACACGAACCTTTTCACCATATTTTCAATTTTTGTTCGTGGTGATTATCAAAAAATCACGGACCGTTTTAAAGTTTGTACAAAGCCCAACCCCAGCATATGCCTTTCAAACATGATCGGTTTAAAATTGTTGCAATTTATCCCTATAAGACCACTGTTTTGAAGGGCCCAATAGCAAAATCATTTTTATAGAATTTTACAACTACAAGATCTTTTAAGATTAAAATTTGTGGTGCATGTGCAAACTCTAGTCATACCTGATTGGATGTAGGAAAAAAATTTTTTTGAAAGGCAAATTAAAATTTGCCAAGCCATTGCAAGTTATTTGTCATTGTCCGGTGCCCAGTGTCATGCTCGTCTTGGAAAATGTATCATGATTTTTTAAAAAAATAACTTTTTTTGTTATATCACTGACTATCATTCACTGACAGTGAATCTTGCTTAGAGCTTCTCTTCCAAAAAATAAAATGATGATAAAATGTAGCGGTAGCCAGAATAAGTCAGTAATGGTCATGAAACTTTTTTAAAATTAAATGAGAAGTTGTCAGTCAGATCTTGTTAGTTAGCATTTGTGACTCAATTTTTTGAAAAACATATCTTCATTTAAGAAAAACATTGCTGTCTGTAACAATTTTGGTGGATTGGGGAAGGTAGAAGAGAGGTAAATTTTTTATTTCTTGTAACTTTGAAAAATTAACCAACTTTCATTTCTTGTTTTAATTTGAAGACTATAATTCCTTAACCGACCAATATTTGTTTTCTTAAAATATGAATATAACTGCTGTCATTCATAGCCTAGTGATGAATTATAATTTGTAGTCATCAGTAAAAGCGATAAACCAGTCATGAGAAAAAAAGGTTAAGCAAATATAACTTACCTTAATTTGACAAGTGATCCCGATAACCATTTCTTTTTATTTTTATTATTGCTATGTCAGTTCGAAAATTTTACTGCAATTAATTCTTTTTTTTCATCGATTAATTTTCGGTGTCGAACAAAGCCAAATAAGACATATATTGATGGAAAGACCGAAGCTAACGAGTTTACTTTCTAAACTTGCAGAAATCCTGACACATGCTCAATAGATTTCCTTTTACGACGAGGAACATGCATCTGACCTTTTTTTTTTTTTAAAATTTGAAAGGTTAGTCTGGAATTTCCCACAAAAAGATGCAAAAAAAAAACCTCATTTTTTTTACCGTATTATGTAAATGACCTTTTTTCCAAAAAAAAGAGAAAAAAAAGAAAATTTATGCTTGACCTTTTTTTGACGGTTGCGAAGTTGCAAGAAAAAAAATCGAAACTGATTTTGTTTTCCCCAAAAACTTTTTCCAAATTTTTTATAATTTAATAAAAAACGATGCTTTAAAAAAGCAAATAAAAACAAACAACAAACAGTTTGATCAATATAAATCTTTTATCAAATAATAAAAAAAAGGAAGATATTTCTCTTTAATCTTAATATAATAGTCTTTTGATGGTTTTCTTATATAAACTCGAAAACTTTAATAACGAAGAGGGGAGGGGGGGAGGGCGATGAGAAAAATAATTTCGTTATCTGATTTTCGTTATAGTTTTCGGTACCTCACGGTAACATATGCAAAATTTATTTATTTATTTATTTTTTTGAAAACATCACGACAATTCTATTTTTTTTTTTTTTTTTTTTTTTTTTTTTGCGAAATAATGAATAGGCTGATGTCACATGCAAACCGTCTCTTTAATTCCGTTTAAATTAAATATAACATGATATACATGTAGTTCATTGATCAAAATCAATAAGAGCTCGTGCTTCTTTTTCGAGTTTATTTCGAAAGCGCTAAAAACAAAAATACATTTGCGTTTTTGGCTAGAAATAAACGAATATATCTCTTGAGAGATGTTGAGACGTTTATAGATTTTTTTTTTTTTTTTTTTTTTTTTTTTTTTAGATCGAATACGTTTAAATTTAATTTCTAATTAAATTTTTCTCGCATGGTGATGTCTACCAATTCTAAGACCTTAAAAATAAAATTTTTTTAAAACTTTTAGCGTTAAGGTTTTTTGAAAGCCTTTTTATTATTTACCGGAAAAAGGAACCTTAATTTTTAAGGTGTGCTTAGCTTATCGAAATCGCCTGCTGGAATTAGAGTTGCTGTTTTCTCGAGAAATTTAAAATTTCGGGAAAACGGGAACCCTGATTTTTTATAACTTTAAAATCTCGAGAATCAGGATTTCCGGGAATTTTAAAAATTGATTTCACGAGAAATCGGGAGTTTTTAAATTTCTGCGAAAAAAAAAGATGGAGAATTTTTTCTGGGGAAAAATCCTGAGATTCCTCAGGAGTTTTGAGCTCGAGAGTTCTCTAGCTGGAATTGGAAGAAACTTTCGGCGTAATTAAATAAACCGAAACCGAAAGTTTCTTCTACCGGCAAGGTAAAAAAATGTTAGTTTTCCTGTTGAGGATCCTGAATTTTATGTTTCATTCCTGCGAAAAAGGAGACGCCATAGTGACACGTCATCCAGTTATTTTTCGGTATGATTTTACGAGATTTTCGACGTGAAAGGTATGATCGATAATACCAGGCCTTTGTGCGTTTTATTGAAGTCATACCGTGACAAAGATTGCTGGCAAACCGAACCGAACCGAAGAATCCGTACCGAACCAGATTTTTTACGGTTTCGAACCAAACCAAACCGGACCAAACCGCACTGACAATTAACTACGGAAAAAGAACTCGAAACCGGTTCCAAACCGTAAGGAACCGGAACCGGAACCCGAACCCGAACCGAACCTAAGTGAGACCTGGCCGAACCCAGAACCCGAACTGTATTTTTTCAAGAAACCGAACTAAAAGGAACCCGGTTTTTTTGCGTAAAGGGGCAAAAAAAAAAAAAAAAAAAAAAAGTTTTTTAAAAATTGAGCGAAATATGTTATTTGGTTATTTGGTATTAAAAAAACCCGAGGATTTTTACGAAATGTTGAACCGAACAAATTTAAGACTTTTTTTTGGGAAAAAAAAAAGGGCCGAAACCAAAACGGAACCCGGTTCTTTAACTAGATGGTAAAAAAATCCGACCCCGAAGCCTGTTTCAAGCCGCAATGAACCCGAACCCGAACCCGAACCCGAACCCGAACCCGAACCCGAACCGAAACCGAAACCGAACGTCAAATGTTTCAGGAACTAAACCGGACCCAACCGGGGTTTTCCAAGAAGCCAAATTAAAAGGAACCCGTTTTTTTTTTTTTGTGTAAAAGCGCCAAAAAAAAGAAAAAAAAAATTTAAAATTGAACGAAACATATGTTATTTGGTAAAAACAAAAACGAGGATTTTTACGAAATGTTAAACCGAACCAAATTTAAGACTTTTTTTTGAAAAAAAAAGAAAAAAAAACGAACCGAAATCAAAACGGAACCCGTTTCTTTAACTAGATGGTAAAAAATTCCGAACCCAAAGCCTGTTCCAAGCCGCAATGAACCCGAACCCGAACCCGAACCCGAACCCGAACCCGAACCGAAACCGAAACCGAACCTTAAATGTTTCAGGAACTTAACCGGACCAAACCGTGATTTTTCCAAGAATTAAAAGGAACCCGGTTTTTTGCAAAAATGCGAAAAAAGGGGAGGGGGAGTATTTTTGTTTTTAAATATTGAACCGAACCGAGCCTAAAGCCTTTTCTTTTTTCTAAAAAAAGAAAAAAAAAAAAATTGAAACTAAAACTAAACCCGAACCCGAACCCGAACCTTGGTATCTAAACATACCGAGCCAAACCGAACTGCAACCCGGCTCTTTAAGGAGACGGTAAAGAAGCCGAACCCGAAGTCGATTCCTATGCCACTATTTTGAAAAAGCCGAAACTGGAACCACGACCGAACCGAACCTTCGTAATAAGAAAAAAAAAAATATTAATATTTTTCAGTATTTAAAAAATATTTTTCAATATTCAAAACATTTGCTTGAAATTCGTTTTGACCATTTGAACATTTGTTTTGAAACAAAAAGATTTAAAAATATTTTTAAAATCTTTGTCTAAATTTTTGAAATATTTTTATTGTTTCAATAGTATATTACAGTCCTATGATGGGAAGACACTATTTTCACCCCGAAGCACGATTTTGCTGCACCTCGGCTTCGCCTCGGTGCCGTAAAGTGTTGACACGTGAAAAGTCTCTTCCATTGCAGTACTGTAAGATGCTTTTTACACCGAGAAAACTGAAAGTTAACTTTTTTGGTAGGACTGAAAAGGTTTTTTCTACATTCCAGGTCTGAAAAGAGGTACTTTTCAGTCCTAGGTGCAAACAAAGTATTTGCATATTTTTAAAAATATTAAAATATTGAAAAATATTTAAAAAATATTTTATAAATATTAACATTTTTCTTCTCATTGGGATATTTTTTCGAGATGAGTTTTCCAGGACTGGTGCCAAATATTGTCGGTCATGATTAATAACGTCAAAATAGTCCCGGAAAGTGACTATTTTATGATACATTTTTCTTTTTCGCTGAGATGAAGCCGAATCCATTCTCAAATTAGCCGAATGCATAATAGTATAGGCCCTCCCCACTTCCGATATTTTTCATTTTTGCCCCAGGAACACGTTAAGAGATAGGCCACTGAAGCAGACGAAAATAAATTTAAAATCGACATCTTTAATTTTTAACAAATAAAAATATTTTTTTTAATGTGTTTACTTAATTTCGTAATAGTCTTTTTTCTTAGTGGTTTTAAATAATTTAATAAAAGCTCCGAAAACGAAGAGGGTTTGGCGATGCTTCTCAAATATCCCACTATAAAGTTTCGCCCGGCATAATTTCCTCTCTATCTGGATGCCACTCGACGGATCGGCATGGGGATTCGGACTCGAAGACATACTTTCCATCCAACCTTTTTTTTTTTTTTTATAATGGCGGCCTCATCTCGACTTTATCCAACGGCTCTTTAATGGGGGGAATTTCTAACAAAGGACTAGGGCTCCTGGATCCTCTTTTTGTGACAACTTCGAAACTGACTTGCTCAGGTTTGGTCTCGCTTAAAACGTGATTAAAAATAATCACGGGCTTTTGATCCGAGCAATCGTTATTGTTCAGTTCTTCAAATATGTTGGCTTCTTCCAGTTTTTCCGTGATGACGCTCGTCATGTCACTTTCTTCTTCTTCTTCTTCGTTTTCTTCTTCCTCTTCCTCTTCTTCCTCGTTGGTGAATGTCACGGATTTTGATTCGTCCGTTTGATCCCCCGGTTCCTTCTGCTGCTGGTTTTTCGATTTTTTAACTAATTTCTTTTTCTTTTTCGGATCGTTTTTCCTCGGGCTTTTAGGCGCCGACTGATGCTGTTGATCCGCCGTTTCCTTACAAAAATTTTCAGTCGGGTGAATGTGAACGTGGGTTTTGGCTTTTTCCGGTGGTGACGCCACCATATGTTGGTTTATCACGCTGTTTAAATTGTCTACATGCCTTTGGAAAACGTAGTTGTACGAATCTTGAAGGTATTCCTCGCTCGTGTCGTTTTCCGTCAGTTCCGGTTTGTCCGACTGATGATCCTGGAGGAGAAAAAAAAAAAAAAATAAAATAAATATAAATAAAAAAATAAAAAATCTGGAATTTTGTTGCTCACCGAAAAAATAGTTTCATTAGGAGGTAAAAACATTAAAAAAAATTTGAAACATTTTTTTTTTTTTTACCAGCTGGGGGCCGCGCTTTGCGGAAAAAGGACCTATGTCAAAAATTTATTTAAAGCGTTCAATTAAGTAAATATTTAGCGCATTTTTCAGGAATCAATATTCGTTAAAATGGTCTAATTATATGCTTTTGAGGTCGTAGAACACGAATTTCACCATCTCGATTTTCTCCGATTGACTGCTAACTGGCAAAATCGCACTTTTATCAGGCCTAAGCCCGATTTTTTAGGGTAATATTTTTTTCATGATTTGATTTGGTGCCCCAAACATTTTTTATTTTCATTGAAACTTTGTGTACTTATGTTTCTGAACCCGTGGAACACGAATCTCACTATCTCGATTTTTCCCGACCAACGCCTGGGCAGCCAACAGCTTTTTTTTAAAAAAAACCTGAAATTTTTTATAAAAAAGATCAAAAGTTGAAAAAAATTAGTGAAAATTTTAATTAAATACTTCAAAGTTAAAAGGCTGCCGCCGGGTTACCATAAGGGTTGTGCCCCAAAATTAAATTTTTTTTGGATTTTCACCCATCGATAGGACCTAGTGACGGGGTAAATTAGGCCAAATATTAAAATCGAAATGAAAGCTGTTTCTGAGGCAAGGATGGGAGTGCTAATTCAGTTTTTATTTTTTTGACTGAGAATGGGTTGTCCGATTGAAGAATCCAAGAAACGAAAAAAAAAGCTCTTTCAAAGGGCTATCTGAGGGCATAATTGTTAATTTTTTAAAAATTGGCCAATTGGTCAAAATGGCCAATTAAAGGAAAAAAAAAATTATTTTCTTCACATTAGCGTCGCCGGACCAAAATTTCGCTATGACAGTCAAATAGTACGTCAACGATTGGCCTAAGTACATGTGCTTCTAAATTCTTTCAACAAAAAAGTGGCCAAAAAAATGGCCAAAAGTTAATTTACTGCGAAGGTGACGCTGCACACAAATTTCGTTATCACCATGTGAGAGTACACAAAAAACTGGTCTAGATACGTATTTTTTTTGGCTTTTTTCCTTAACGGCCAAAGTGGCCCTAAAATGGCCAAAATCTTAAAAAATTTGTTTCGCCATGAATACCGCGCTGGACCCGAATTTCGCCTTCACCATGTGAAAGTGCGCATAAAATTGGCCCAAAACCATGTATTTCGCCTTGGGACCCTAAGGGCGAAAGTGGCCAAATTTGATGGCCAAAATCATAAAAATCATAAATCATAAATCGCAAAAATATTTTTTCATTGATAAGACCCGGCTGGACCAAAATTTCGCTATCACCACGTGAAAGTACGCAAAAAAATAGCCTAGAAACATATTTTTCCGTTGGAGAAAAGAAGGCAGAAATTGACTCGAATTTACGCATTTTGATTACTTTAGGCCGTTAGTTTGATTATTTTTTCGAACACTAAAAATAATGAAAACGAAAAAAAAAAGTGGTAGCAGAAGAAAAAACTCCGAAAATATACAGCATTTCCGGTGTTACAATTAATTGTACCCTCCAATTAATTGCCCAATGGAGACGACAAGCATATCTTCTTGCTCGTCTAATTTTACCACTAAAAAAGGCCAAAAGTTAAAGAAAATAGCCAAAATATTATTTAAAATTTTCAAAGTTAAAATTTTAATATTAAAATAATTAAATATTAATTTTTGGTGCGAACTGACCGACATCCGGACAGACAGTTTTCCCCAGGACTGAACCCCAAGACGTAGTCCTACGTCAAAAAAAAAAAAAAAAAAAAAAAAATTAGAGGCACGTTTTTTCCAGTTAATCACCGTGTGATCCACTTTGGAAGGAAATCCTTTCGGCATTGAATTTAGAATAATCCAATTCCCTGCTCAGCAGGGAAAAAAAGATAAAAAAAAAAAAAAAAAAAAAAAAAAAAAAAAAGCTTTTGTTTAGGCAAAATAGGGAAAGCTTTAAACATTAAATCGAGTTTCAGGAGAAAGAGGAAAACTACCAACCGCCTATAGCCGTTTTCAAAGTTTTTTGAATTCTAAAGTAGAAACGAAAAGAAGGAGGCAATTAAACCGATATCAAAAAAAATTTTACACCCAAAAATAGTTCTCTTTTTAATTATGCATCGGATTTTTCCTTACGGGAAAAGGGTAAATTATTAATTAGTCTTCATACTTTTAAAATTAACTCATGTCAAGCCGTCAAAATTTGTAGCATGTATGATATTCCTTATTATTATTTTTTATTTTTTTTATTTTTTAGAGAGATTTTATATTTTTTCTCTTTTTCCCCTTTTAAAACTCTTATTAATATCTAACGAGTTCCTGAAATTCGTTTTTTTAAAGCTTATATTTTTCCTTATTTCCCAATATAAATAGAGGTGGTTTTTCATGGAATTAAATATAAATAGTCTTTTGAAAAGGATTTCTTTTTATATGGGATTTGGTGTGCTTTTCATGAGCTTTCCTGCGGTTTCATATCAAGCACAAATAGTGCTGTGTTAAAGATCTTTAAAAAAAACGTAGAAAAGTTTGAGCTGCCTCTAAAAACAGTATTAACCCTTAACGGCAGAGTTTTGGAAAATTTTCCCGGAAAATCAAAGATTTTTTTTTTTCATGGTTTCGCACTTTAAGTAAACCTACAAGACATTATAGGGACCCGCACTGTGCGTTAAAACCCTTATTAAACGTCTACCAATTTTTAGTATATGCAACCCGCAACACATATATGCAATACAAATTGTCGCGCAAAATGTTTACTTCCTTAAAACTATCGGGAAAATGACAAAAATCAAAAATATCGGGTGCAAAACTATAGAAGTCCGTATCTTTAACTCCCAACACGTGCCTGGAGGGTATTTCAAAGTTGGGGAGTTGGGGACCGGGAAAAACACGGGATACTTTTCTTAACCTTGAAAATAAAGGGCGTGCCCCGATTATTTCGCTAAAAAGCTTTTAAACATTGGTTTAGGCGAATTGTGTACTTTTAAAGTGATGAGCGTGAGCGTATCGGAAATTGCCTAGTTTTCTTTTTGCACGGATGATAAAAATTATTCGGAGGAATCCGTCATGTCGAAAACTTCCAATTTTTGCTGCAATTTTTTTTGTCCAGTTTTGTTTTAATAACTATATTTTTTACATTTATTCAATAGCTCGCAAATTTGTGGACTAAGGTATATCTCTAACCTCCCCCTCGCCGCATGCCCTATTCATTGGACATGTAATTTTACAAAAAAAAAAAAAAAAAAAAAAAAAAAAAAAAAAAACGAACTTTGGCTACACAAAGGTTTTCAAATTTTTTTTCCGACTTTAGTTTTCCGAAAAAGAGCTCAGCAATATTTTAGAAAAACTTTCCAGAAGGATTTTGACGTTCCACAGATTTTCAGAATCATCCCTCGGGAGTTGGATTTTTCTTGTGCTTTGTTCGGGCCAGACGGAGGTTTGGTTTCGAATGCTCCACACATCCCGGTTCATTTAGGAGCCATGCAGGAGATATCATTTCTGTGTTGGCAGGACTTTTTTTTAAAATACATTTTAAAGATTTTTTATATGAAATCGTTGAATCGTCTATATAAATAAAAAAGAAAGTGTCTCTGTCGATAATCGCTCGATAAATCGATCGATAATAGATTAGGTGAAAGTGTCCCTGTCCAAGGCTCGAATAATAAATCGATAAATGTAAAAGTGTCTCTGTCCAGGGTTTGTACGCAAGACCGATCGATAAATCAATCGATAAATTGATAAATAGATAAATCGATAAATAGATAAATCGATAAATCGATCGATAAAAAGCGATAAATCAATCGATAAATAGATAAATAAATCGATAAATCGATGGATAAATCGATAAATCGATAAATAGATAAATCGATCGATAAATCGATCAATAAAAAGCGACAAATCGATCGATAAATAGATGAATAAATCGATAAATCGATCGATATTAGGTTAGGTCGAAGTGAAAGTGTCTCTATCCACTCAAGATCGATCGATAAATCGATCAATAAATCGATAAATCAATGGATAAGTCAATATATCGATCGATAAATCGATAAATCGATCGATATTAGGTTAGGCCGAAGTGAAAGTGTCGCTGTCCACGTAAGATCGATTGATCAATAAATCGATAAATCAATGGATAAATCGATATATCGATCGATAAATCGATTAATTGATAAATCGATTAATTGATAAATCGATGGGAGTTGATAAATCTTCCATTTGATCAAATGGAAGATCGTGGAATCAGAAAAACACGAAATACGAAATATACACCACATACACCCCCCTTTGGAAAGCTCCTGATAAATTAATCAATAAATCGATAAATCGATTGATAAATTGATCGATACTAGGTTAGGTCGCAGTTCACGTCGGAAAAGATGCGGGGCTCGGCCGCCAGCGGTTAGTTTTAGATAGAGTTAAAAAGTTCAAAACAAAAAGGAAAAAAAAAGGTATTGGAAAGGAACCAAGAAAAGTGAAATTTTTCCAGTTCCTTTTCTCTCTCTTTTTTGTTTTTTTTTCTTTTCCTTCTTCTCTCACTCCTTTTTTTAACAAAAAATGTCATCTCTTAAATTGATTCGTGTCAAACTGGTGTCAAATTTACATTATTCCAAAAGCGACTTTATATTAATCAGAGGACGTGACTTGCACCTCGAGGTAAAATATTCCATCGGGAAAAGACGTGATTACGTCACTTTTTTTTTTTTTTTTTTTTTGTTCTTTTTTTTTCCTGTTGAAAAACGTTCGTATTATATAAAATAAAAAAAAAGGAGATAGAACTCGACGAAACATCTCTTTTATTCTTTTTTCATTCTTCTTTTATTTTTTTTTTTTTTCAGTATAAGCGAAAAATGTAACTATGGTGTCCTCATTGATGAAGTGAAATGTCGAGGAAAATTTATTGAATGCTGATGGTCACTTAAATGCGTGATAATTTTTATGTATTGTCGCTTAAGCCCTTGTTACTTTTAGGTCGCTCATTCTCTGGAGTTCGTATCCAATTCAATATGGCGGATGGTATAATTTTATATTCAAGTATTCGATTTCGCAAATGGCGCCCTATTAAATCGGAATTATATTTCTTTAGATCAGCGTAGAACTTGACCAAGATCTGATTTTAGCTTAATAAGCTCAGGCACAGTGGTTGCTAGTCAATAGAAAAGAGGACATAATTCCTATCTCAAGCGTAGGTAAAAGCTGTAAAATGGATCTGGGAGTCAAAAGCTTTGGTTTTCGGTGCAGTTTGAAATGCACAAAAAAAATTGTTTTGTTTAACTTGCCCATGTTGAAAAATTGGAAATGGCGGACCCAATATGGCGGATGAAATTTCCATTTTTGCGTTGATTTTCATAAAACTGTATATATAGGGGTTTTTGGGGTAGCTGAATACGAATATGATATCAGTTTCTTCAAATTCAAGATGGCGAAGTTAATATGGCGGCTTTCATCAGCACTTGGTGAAATTTACCGATGTTCGTAAAAATTTGTATATAGGGATTTTCGAAGTTGCTGATTTCGAATAAATAAATAAATAAAATAAAATAAAATAAAATAAATAAAAAAAAGGGGGGAAAGAAAAAGAAAAAAATTACAAAAAAAATTGCAAAGATTACAAGAGAAAGTCGCCGCCATCTTTGTTTTCAAATCTCAACGACCAATCAAAAAGCTTCTCGCGTACAAGTAGCGTTTACGGTGGTAAAAGGGAAGAGCTCATTTTCGCGTAGTTAATCGGGACAAGATCTCCCAGGTATAAGAGATAGGAGTTTCCGGACCTGTCTAATCAGCAAGTGCGGATAAAAGTCGCCATATTAACTTCGCCATTTTGAATTTGAAGAAACTGATATCAGATTCGTATTCAGCTACCCCGAAAACCCCTAGAAGTATAGTTTTATGAAAATCAACGCAAAATTCGAAATTTCATCCGCCATATTGGATCCGCCATTTTGAATTTTTCAAAATGGGCAAGTGATATTAAACTACACAGAAAACCATAGCCTTTTTATAGCTTTTGTGAGCTTTTGTGAGCCATGTGTGAGCTTATTAAGCTTAAAATCTGATCTTGGTCAAGTTCTGCTCTTTTGTTCAGATTTTATTATTGAAATTTGGATTCAATGACCTAAAGAACTCCTTACTACTATAATAAATTCTTCATAAAACATTTTTGAAGTTATTTTGCAAAAATTTTATGTATTTTTTGCATCACTTTTTTGTACGGGATGTTATAAAGTCTGAAAACCTTTAAGCCCGAAGTGATATTAATTTAGTCATGAAAAAAAAAAAAAAAAAAAAAAAAAAAAAAAAAAAAAAAACCAACAGGTAAAACACCTGACCCTTAATCCCTAAAACGCAGTAACATAAATGGGATTTTCTTTTTAAAAAATTCAAATTGGTATTCCCCTTGAAAATTTCTCAAAACGAAAAGGTATCCTTCTTATCAGTTGATGAACTGAAATAACCTTTTCAAACAGAAAGAGATGTGCAGATTTTTTTTAAAAATAGTTCAGCTTTGAATTTTTAACTTGGTGCGAATGCAAAAACATGCAAAGTTCACACTTTCCATACCGCGAAATATACACGTTGTCATAAATATGAAATTTATGCGCTACAGTGAAAAAACTGATATCAAAAAGATTATATTCCGTGACCTTAAACGTTTCCAGAAATAAAATTGTCTGTTTAAAAAAAGAACTTGTTGCTAATTTTTTTTTGTTTTGTTTTTTCCTTTTACAAAAAAAGAAGGAAAAAAAAAAAATGAAGGAATTAGACAGAATGATTATGAAATTAATTAATCCTAATGTCAAGTCACCACGAAAAGTATAATCATCTAATTTTCAAAAGTCATTATTTGGAGGAAAGAAAAAAAAAAAAAAATTAGCTAACACATGACCTGACGTGGCACGATAAAGAAAATTTATAAAAAAAAGGTGGGTTGCTAATTATCATCGATCATCGAAGAAAAATATGTCATGGGCGTAAGCAAAATGACATTTTTTTTTTTGTTGAGAGAAAAAGAAGGGGGGAAAAAATTATATTGATCATATAACGACGGACATTATTAATTTTAGGCCTACGCGGTCTTACAAATTCAAAGAGTGTGGCTCACAATTATTTAAGCCCGTTATTTAATTCCTGAGCAATCTCCCATTGAAAAATGGGAGAATTTAATTTCCCAGTTTAATGTAGATTTGCCAGGCGATAGGATAATTTTTTTAAAAAAAATTATTTGCAAAATTTTGTAAAAATTATGCATATTCAAATTTTGGCGCTTAAAACCCTTTTGCCGCCCATAGGTCCATAAATGGACCCATCAGTTTTGCTGCCCTGCAAAGCTTTAATTTTCTTAAAAAATTTGTAAAAACCATGTAACTAGGGGTATTCGGACCTGCTGACACCAAACATGAAGCCCGAATTAAAAAAAAAAAAAAAAAAAAAAAAAAATCAAGATGGCGGATGGTTGGTAAAATCTTATTTAAAATATTACAGAATTTTTATATTCGCAGGTAAATAACGGATAGTCAGTCTCTTATGCAATATTTAACAAGAACTCTTCTCCTATGTTTAGCTTATGAGCAAAACAGCTTTTTCTAAGTAGAGGCGTTTATAAGTTTAAAAATAATAACTAAATATTTTCGAGGGTTTTTTCGAGCTGCTAATTCTGAATCTGAAGTCCAGATTTTAAAAAAATTGAAATTAAAGATGGCGGATTATTAACTTTTAAAATTTTCAATTTTCTTAATTATTATTCCTCGAAACATAATCGGTTAAAAAAAAAATAAGGACAAGTTGATTTTCCGGGAGGCAGTTAATTTAAAACAAGTTCGTGGTCTGGGGGGTAAGGCGCAAGTGCCCCTACGTAAAATCCGACGTTAGATTTGAAATCAGGGTGCCGGAAAACCTATAAATCGATATCCATATGTTATTTTTCCGATAATTTAAAGAAAGTTTGTTTTCTGGGGGACCCCTACGTAAAAACTAATCTCAGATTCGGAATCAGCGACCCCTAAAACCCCTTAATTCATACAAATAACATTTAAAAATTTTGGGAAAAGAGTTAAAAAAATTAAAATTGAGTTTGCATCACCAGTTGCATTACTGAGCAATATCGGGCGCATCTCTTCTTTCTTTTTTTAAATATCCTTTTGGCCTAGTGCTTAACCTTTATATATATATAATACGAAAAAAAAAACAATATTTTGGAGAAACGGGGCATCTCCAAATTTCGAAACTTGGCCGGCAAAGGATTAATTTTTCGTTGTTAAAATGACATTCAAAATTTCTTAAAAAAAATTTCTTTCAAATTATTTTGCAAAAATTTTATACACTTTTTTCATCATTTTTCGTATGGGACAGTCGAATTGATTATGATTATGAGATAAATTAATTTCAAAGTAATTTCAATTCTCAAAGTATAAAATCGTTATGAATTAATAATATTCGGTGAAGAAAAAAAAATCAAATGGAATTTAATGGAATTCTTTTTTAAAAAAACATACAGTCTAAACAACAGACGCAATAGGAGACATTAAAAATTTAGGACTGTGAAGTTTGCTGCAAGTAGAATCCAATATATTTTTTTTTGTTTTGTTTTGTTTTGGTCGGATCAATGCTCGGTTTTATTTTTCAGATGAAATATTTTGATAGCAAAAATAAAGGGCCTAGCGAAATAAAGCATCCTAAAGGTGTTGTAACGGTTGATATAACCTTTCAGCCCCAAATTCTCGAATCGGCACAATTTGTGGCCACATTCCAAAATTTCAATTTTTAATTTTTTGGAGGAGCAAAATCGGAAATAGTTTGTCGGAAATGGATCACCTTAGAGATCCTAAAAGAGATTAGCCATACCTGTAATTCCGGTTCTTCGATGTTTTTCTCCTGAAAATTATTGGTCCATTAAAATTTTTTTTGGAAAATTAAGAACGTAAATATAAACAGTCAGGAACCATTTTGTAAACTTAAGAAAATTAATATCTCAGACAGAAATTTATTTTTCGGATTTATCGAAAAAACGGAAATGGCTAATCTCTTTTAGGATCTCTAGATCACCTTATTTCCGCCCGTACAAAAAGGCGATGAAAAAGTGTGTAAAATTTTTTTTTTAAAAATTTATGCATAGTTTTAAGCACCAAAACTTGAATGTGCATAATTTTTACAACATTAATGCATAATTTTTTTAAGCATGAAAATCTGGATGTGCATAATTTTTTTAAATCACAAAGGAGGAAACTGCGAAGGTTATGCTTTTTTTTCTTTTTACGCATATTTATTTATTCATAATTATATTGGAAAATAAAAAATAAATTTTCGGTAAAAACAGTTAAGTTGTTTATACAATTTTTGTGTATGTCCAATTTTTTGTAAAATTTATACATGATTTTTATAAAAATCATGCATCTTTTTTTCGTATGGGCGAAGCACAGACTTTAGAGCGGATAGAAAAACACGAATTTTTAAATCTGAAAACGCCACAGCACGGAAAAGTTGCGTTTTAGCCTCCATATAGAGCCCTGCCGACGGCGGCGATTAATCCGGCGAAAAAAATATTTATTAGGAAAATGAATGATAAACGGCTAAATGGACTCTGTTCAAAATTAATTTATTTTTACCTCATAACTTCTAAAATTTGATTTTATACAAAATTAAATAAAAAATGACTAGGCCTTTGATTGTATCACGTGACCCAATAGTGTCA
Source organism: Liposcelis bostrychophila (assembly GCA_037577465.1). NCBI lineage: Eukaryota > Metazoa > Arthropoda > Insecta > Psocodea > Liposcelididae > Liposcelis > Liposcelis bostrychophila. The sequence goes on along the minus strand of CM075208.1, from coordinate 53,781,869 downwards.
AAGGAAGGAACTGCGCACGCAGCCTTTTCTAATTGCATTTTTCCCCGACAGAGCGTATTGAACGCAACGCAAATACGCATTCCAAATTTTTTTTTGCATTATAATCGTTAAATGAACGGTTAATAATTATTTTTCTGTCGCCGACTAAAAATCTTCTGCGCTGGCGGCGGCGTAACAAGAAATAATTATACAGCGGCGGCGTGATTTTCACCTAAAAAGAACACCGGCGTCGGCGGCGCAGGGGTCTACCTCCATGTTAACCTTAAATTTTTTTTCAGATTTTTTGGAGGCCGGTTTCTGCTGCCGCCAGAGACCTAAAGTTTTTTAAAGTCTCATAAGGAACGAAAAAATTAGAGCTGTATTTTGGAGCGAGAGTTCATTTCCTATAGGAAATTTGGCGGAAATTTCAAAAATTGAATCAGTTGTACAGTAATTGGAGCCATTTTTTATATGTGAACCGAAAGAGATGTAGGGAGTTGAACAACAGCCTTTTTTGCTCATAAATAAAAAATGGCTTCAATTTCTGTAAAACCGCCTTCATTTTTGAAATTTCCGGGAAATCTCCGATAATTTCCGATGATTTCCGCCACGAAAAGGGAATTTTCCCTTTTGCACCAAAATACGGTTCTAATTTTTTCGGCCCTTACGAGACTTTAAAAATCTAGGCCCCTGGGGGCAGCAGAAATCGGCCTCCAAAAAATCGGGGAAAAAATTCGGGTTAATATGGAGGCTAAAATGCAATTTTCCGAGCCATTGCATTTTCAAATTCAGAAATTCGTGTTTTTCGATCCACCCTAACACACACGCTTTTACGAAAAGCGATAACGTTGTTTCGTAAGTTCCCTGCGTAATTAGAGATATCCAACGTATATATATACTATATATATACCGTATATATATACGTATATATATACCATTTTTGAAAATATACGGTATATTTTCTCATAGAAAATGTCATTTTCGTTTTTTAATTTACATAATTTTGTATTTTATTCAATTTTTTACTTCTGTACTAACTATTTTTACTATTTCCAATATGGCATACGAAAAAAGTACGTAAAATAACTTTAAACTCCAAAATTGTTAATTAAATTCGGAGAATGATTGAAAAACGAAAATATACCAAATCGGTATATATATACGTATATATACGTATATATATACGTATATATATACAAAGTATACCCTGCAAACTGATTTTGTATATGAATTTTCGGTTTGACATATATTTACGTTCAATTTTGTACTGTTTTATATACAAAAGCGTTAAACATATGAAATAGATTTGCAGGGTACATAAAAATAAATATACGGTATATTTCCGTTCTCTATTTAATACTTAAATGATATCATACCGGTGTAATACGTAAAACGTTATTGAAGTTTATCAATGCCAATGACGCTACATGTGATACCGGTATCTGAATTTTTATAAAACAATTATGGGACATTCAGTTTCGATCAGGACTGCGGTTCCGTTTTCGATTCCGATCCAGATTCCCAAAATTTTTCAATATTTTTCGGGCCGATTTAGATTCTGATTCCGACTCCGATTCCGACTCGAGAACCAAAATTTAAGTGCCCGATTTTGATATCAATTAGAAAATATTTCAGTGGGGCCGTTTCCGGTTCTGATTCCGATATTTCCAAAAATGTACTAAACGTAGAAAGCTTTTTTTTAGTAATATTTTTCAGTTCAATTTAAATCAAAATTATTTTTTGATGCCCATTCCGATGCCGATTAAAAATCCAATTCCGACCAATTTTTGAGTCAGATTCCGATTTCGATTTCGATTCCAATAGCGATTCTGATTCCGTTTAAAATCTAAACGGCACCGCAGCCCTGGTTTCGATTCTATCATTGGTGGGGGGGATGGACGTTTTATAATAATAATAATAATTAGTATTCTGCCTCTGCCTCTTTTAATTCGCGATCGACGTTTTACACTTAAAAAATAAAATATAATAAAATAAAATGGCTAATGCTAATAAAATCAAATGCAACAAAACAAAAATTTTTTGTGACAAGGAATTTTCTTAAAAATTATCTGGGAACAATAAAAAAAAATATATTGTCAAGAAACAACCTGTCCGTTGTCACGAAGCATTTTTATTTTTCTATGCAACATTCCGGATTTGTTGCAAGACAAAACTTAGTCAAGACATTTCATTTTTCTGAGGGCAGGGCTAATACTCTACCTCTAAAATACTTTGTTTAGTTTTTGAAATTCGAAAAAGTTCATTTTTGATCCACCTCAAGGGGTAGCAGAGCTTCGCGAAATAAATTTTAAATTAATTTCCCTACGTTTGTGCTCACGATAAAAAAAAATTATGTCACTCACTTAATTATTTTTTTTAACATGTAATTGCGTCAATAAATCCTTTCGGTTAAAATTTCATAAAAAACGTCGTCAGAAAAAAAAAGGACGACGACACTAGAACCCGTAACCGAACATATAAGTGACAGCCGATATTTATTAAAAAGCTTTCCTAATCGAATTTTGCTCAAGCACTTGTCAATACAACCTTTTCCTTTTCACTGAATTGAAAATAAAATTAAAGAAAAACTTGTCTAGCCCCCGACTATACAGAATAGATAAATATATAATCAGGAATAACGAACGAAAAAAAAAAAGGATGGGAAAATGTGCATGCTTTGCATGGCCACGAAAAAAAAAAAAAAAAAAAAAAAAAAACACTCGCTTATTTTCTTTGCTTACCTTCGGAAGTTTCCTATTTCGAGTAGCTTCGCCCACAAAGCTTTTACATTCTATGTTTGAACAAATTCTTCCTTTATCGTCAATAAAGTCTGAATAATCCTTGTCCTTGTCGTTGACAGGAGGGAACTGATGATTATCGGTTAGGCTGTTGCTGCTGTTGCTGTCGATCGAAGTCTTTCCGGGAGTTAAATTACTTCGTTCTCCGCTTCTACTCTTTTCCGTTTTTCCTTCCATTCTTTCCTTCCGAAGCCTTTCAATCTCCTTCACGTTTTTAAATCTATTATGCCCGATTATGGCTTCGTTTTGAGGAAGGATAATATTCAGCTTTTTATGGTTTATCTCTGGAGATTACATAAAAAAAAAAAGAAAAAGAAAAAATTTTTATTTATTGAACGTTTTAAAAGTATTAGTTCGTTTACACTGCCCGGTTAGCCTGGTGGGGGTAAATTATATCGATAAAAAAAAAAAATGAATTTTGTTTTGGAAAATTTGGTTTTTAAAAATAAAAATGGAATCGGATTGCCAAAAAGTTTTGTTATGTTTCACAGGCAAAAATTCAATATTTAAAATATACGGTTCCTAATTTGATAATTTTTTAAAATATTTCCGCAATAAAAAAATAAAAGCAATTGTTTATTTTTTGTTGTTGAAATAGTTCCTAATTTCACCGCTAGAGCGCTGTACTGGTCTCTCGGAAAGAAATGTTTTTTTGACGTAAGACTACGTCTTGGGGCTCGGTCCTGGGGAAATCTGTCTATCCGGGTGTCGGTCTGTTCGCACCAAAAATTAATATCTAATTATTTAAAGTAGTTTACGAGTCAATCGAATATCGATAGAATTTTTTTATTTTCCGCTTATTGATTCTTCAGGACATAATTTATCAACTGGAATTTTTTCAGATTTTTTGCTTATGTAGTTTTAATGTAATTAAATGTCAAAGTTACCTCTCAAAGTCCGATCAAAGCGTTGCTCTTATGGGAATCAGGCACCGGAAGTGGGATATTTTCACAAATTTTAAAAAATCTACTCGATCGATTTGCGAAAAAAACTAGAAATGAATTGATCTTCGTACTTACAACGATTCTATTTAAAAAAAACGACCTCGCCTTTAAAGGATTGTTAAATATTTCGATTTATATTTGGAAATTGAAACTTTTTTTTGGCGAAGATGGAGCCATGTTTGTAAACATTTACTAAAATTTCGACTTTTCACCGCCTTGTAAAGCGAAATCGAAGTCATTTGAGTGTCTTTATTATTAAAAATTTTATTTTCAGAATTTTTAATTAATTCCCTGAATCATCTATGAGAACTGTTCTGGACATGATAAATACGAATCTATTTATTCGTCCGAACAATTTGGCTCAATTTTTTGATAAAAAAAGTATTTAAATTACTACGCACGGGGACTCGTAAACTACTTTAAATGTTATCGCTGTTTTTTTTTTAAGTAAAATTTTCTAAAAAAATTACAAGAAATTTATAAGAAATTTAAAGTTAAAATTTTACTTTAAAATTAGGCGGCACGATTAAAAGCATGGACTTAAAAAATTTCTTGTAAATTTTTTAGAAAAAATCTTGTATTTTCAAAAATTATTTAATTTTGTCCTTTTTCCTTTAGCCAAAAATATGAGCTAAAGCAATATTTCAATATTAAAATTTTAACTTTGAAGACCTTAATTAAAATTTTGACTAATTTTTTTTTTTAACTTTTGACCTTTTTTATCAAAAATTTTAAGTTTTTTTTGTGCCAGGAAAAAAAATTCGAATTTATCAAAGAATTCGAATTTTTTTACCGAAAACGAGCAAAAAAATGCCTTAAAATTTTTAAATCGTTTCATTGTTTAAATTTAGCAATATTAGGACAGTACCCTAAAGACATACCCTACGTAGGGATATGCCCCCATATCCCAGTATGACTCTTTTCAATAAAATTGTAAATAAATATTTTCAATAATCAAAAATCATCGAAATTTTTTCTTTTCAAAAAATTTTAATGTTCACCCTAAATCCTCCAAGTCTAATATTAGTCCACTTGACCCCCTTTTTTCAATAAAATTTTCAGCAGAAATCATCAAATTTTCTAAAAGTTCTCCCTTTTTTCTTAAAATTAGTCAAAATTTTTCAATATTTTGTAAAAAATTTTATTATAAATCTCATTGAAATGAAAATTTTTAAAAATTTTTAAGGGAACGTTCAAGTATTACGTAAGACCGGAAGGGAGGGGGAAAGTTTGGCAAATCTTACGTAAGAATTTCTATTATAATTTATTGTTCAGAATTTTTTTTTTAATTTAAAAAAACTGATTTTAGTTTTCTTTTTTTTTTGAATATTTAAAAAAATTGAATTTTTTTTACACTAATTTTTGAAAAATAAAGACAGATTTTTTGATGCGTTCAGCATTCTTTACAATATAACACTGAATTTTCTGTTACTGGTACAATTTTCTTACGGAAATAAAGAAATGAACTCAATCTAGATTTGAGAAAAATTTTACTCCAATTTAAAATTGACGCTACAAAAAAAAGGGCGGCGTCAGCGAAAATTTTACTTAATATAATAGGGAGGGGTCAAAGAAATCTTACTAATTCCTACGAAAGAAGAGGGGGTCTAAAAACCCGAAAAAACGTCTTAAATAATACTTGAACGCTCCCTAAGGATCATCAAGATTTTTGAAAAAATTTTATTGAAAAATTTATCTACAGTTTTTGAAATATTCCTTTTTTATGTTCGGTGTTCAAAACACCAACCGGACACGACAAAACCATCGTAGTGAGCCCTAAGACGTAGTCCTACGTGAAAATTCGGTTTTTTACAAATGAAATTGAGATCGGATCGCACCGAAACCGGGCCAAAAAGTTTCTTATGTTTCAGAGGCAAAAATTCAATATTTAAAATGTATGAGAAAGGTTTTATAGTTCCTAAATTTGATAATTTTTTAAGATGTTTTCGCAATAAAAACATAAAACGCCTTTGTTTATTTTTTGTTGTTGAAATAGTTCCCAATACCACCGCTAAAGCGCTGTACTTGTCTCTCGGAATAAAGAAACACTTTTTTTATTGCGAAAAGAATTAAAAATTATGAAATATAAAAACAATTAAGGCTTGTTCATGGATTTAAAAAGCTCATGTGTCTGAATCTTTGAATATAACAAATCGTTTTGGCGCGATTTCGGTGTGTTCAGGTATAAAAAACCAGATTAAAAATGATTTTTTTTTTATCGTTAAAATGTCTCCACCGCCTGGCTAACTCAACTGGCCGGTAATGTAAACGAACTAATACCTTAAGATGTGAAAAGATTTTCTTTGGAGTTGCGAGTTGTGTGAGTAAATCTTTTTGTATGACATTTTAAGCTTAAAAGTCTTTCAAATGGTATTATGCTATTTGGAAGCAGTAAGTGCTGTAATTTATCTTTTTTTTTTTCATAAATAAATTATTAGAAGTTGCCCATCCCTGACGCTCACCGGCGGCGAAGCAAAACATCAAGGACCAATGTCACATTTATTAGTTCGTTTGATCAAAATTTAAGTGCCAATTAATCCTTGTCATGCTTCTCTTTTTTTTTTCTTTATTTAAAATGTAGGAGAATCTTGTTAAAATTCAGATCTGAAATTTATTAAAGAAAAATTACTTTCCTTTTTATTATTTGACAATTTTTGGTGTTCTGACTGACGGGTTGTCACACAAATAACAAAATGTCACAAGCGATTTTTTGTCACAATTGGAATATATCACAAATAGGGTGCCCTTTATTTTGCGAATTTTTGAATTTGAAGTAAGGCACCCTCGCAAAGTTTTCCTTTTGGAGTAGTGATAAGCCCTGAATTTTTTCAGATTTTTTAAAAGACAGGAAACCGTACCGCATGGGGTTTGAGTTTTGAAAAATGCCCATAAGGAGCCGTTCATATATTACGTAAGCATTATTTTGAAATTGTAGACCCTTCCCTCCCCCCTTGTGAGCTAAAGGATGTTTTTTGAAAACCCCCTCCCCCTTTATTACGTAAAATTTCAGTCCCAAACCCCCCTTTTAAAATCGATTATTTTAAACTTACGTAAGATTGATGTGAATCAAAAGAAATCAACAATTAAATTCAATCAAAGGTTGAAGAAAGAAATCAACAATTTAGAGTAAGTAAGTTTAATTTTTGAAACAATTCTTATCCGTTTTCAAGTATTTTTTAAAAAAGTCATTTTTTAAAAATGTCAAAAGTAACCCCCTGGAGTTAAAAGTAGCCCCCCTGTTTCAAAATTATCAATCTTTGTGACGAAACACCAGTGACTCAATTTCCTTGTGACAACTCTGCAAAAACACACCAAAAACGTCTTATGGCTCTTTCCGTTCTTTCCAGTCCTTTAATAATTTTGAATTGCTTTTATTCAGAAATCTTTATATCACGTTTTCTTATTCAGACTTTCAATCTACTGCTGTTCAACTCTCTTTGATAAAATTTTGGCTTTATTGCTACTTGAAAATTTTCTCAAGCAGCCTTAGACAAAGTTGCAAACCCTGTACTTCCCCTTTTTCTTCTTATTATTTTTATGAGAATAAAACGGACGATTTTGTTTAACTTAAACTTAAACTAAAACTCCTGTAAATCAAATATTAAAGTTTTGCTAGTTAAGCTTGAGGTATTTCCGATACAAAGGATGTTTACATAATTCTCTTCTGTAAATACTGAAGCTATTGACAAACAGTTCAATTTTGCATTTCATTCGAAATTATGAAAGTTTCCAGAAAATTCCCTTGTTACGCAAAGAAAAAAAAGGAGATTTATTGGCCTAAATTGAAGATAAAAGATTTCAATGCATCACCAAGAATTAAAAAAAAAAAAAAAACGTAGGCTGTGCTATGCTAACGGAATTGACGTAACTGTGAATGTTGCTAACGGAATTTTCATCAGCCATATACACCCCTTTAAAGTCCGTTTTATAAGCTATCGAACTGCGCTTTGTTCGTTCAAATCCGTTAAATTTTGGTAAAGTTATGAATTTTTTTTGAAACCCTTCAAAAAATCACATATTTGGCTCTGAGGCAAAAAAAGCAACGGTAGAGGGCTGAAAATTTGGGACAAAGTTACCCTTACCCTATAGTATCATACCCCAAAGTTTGAGCGAAATCTGTCTCTTGGCCCAAAACCCCTATCTTAACCGAAATGACTTTTGTCTGTTTCGACCCTACAAGTTTTTTGTAGGGTAAAAATATCCCAAAATTTGAAATCTACGACCTTGAAAACATCGAAATCGAACCCCATTTACATATTGTGATGAAATTTTTAATTTTGGGCCCTTTCAGGCCCCCGATATTTGGGCCTTTTAGGCCCAGGTGAAAAATATTACCATATTCGGAAAGAGTGAGTTCATAATGGGTAAACAGTGTCGTTTCAACTCTTAGAAGAGATAAATATCATTGGTGAAGTTGGAAAACCTGAATTTCGGCTATAAGAGGCTGCCTAACTGGCGAAAGGGGCCCCAGATTTTTGGGGTCCATTTCTAAAATTAAACTCTACTATAGTACCTACAATATCCACGCCATAACTTTTCAGTATCACATTTTGCACGATTCAAGAAAATTTTGGTGCTAAGCGCCCTCACTAGATGGGAAACAAGGTTTTTTTTTTTTTTTTTTTTTTTTTTTTTTTTTTTTTACAAAAAAAAAATGGATTAACTTTTTGGTTGTGATGAGATTTTTCCGAATTGAAAGCTCGACGAGGCACGCTTTCCCGTCGAGTAAAAAATTCGGAAAATTCAGGGAAACTTATCTCATACAAATAAAAAATGTTAGGGGGTGGCACCTCCGAAGATCCAAACTTTGCAAAATAAGAACCATCCTACAGCACACTCTATTGAAACACGTGGAAACTTTCACTTTCGATATTCTTATCTGCACAATTATCAGAGGTTTAATATTATATTTACCCTAAATGTTGACAATAGCTTCATCAAAACCGAAAGATAAATTAATGCGGCCGCCTAAAAAAAAAAAAAAAAAAAAAATCGTATGGCTCACTGGCTAAACAGACTTCATCGATTTTTTTTTTTTTTTTTTTAAATCTACCGCCTTAATTCACCACATAAAATTTATTTTCACCTTTTAATAATTACTTTTTAACGAATTCCTCGGCGGTAATTGATGCTTTTTCGGCTGCTCCTTCAACTCGTAATAAATATCGTTCGGTAGGGTTTTCACCGGAACCGGAAACACCTCCCTAAAGGTGTAATACGTTATTTTCTTGTGATCCCCGCACGTCAACAAATTTCTAAAAATTATATCGTTCGTGTCGTCTATTTTCGGAGGATTATTTTTAATGTCCGATACACCGCTTAATCCTGTTTTACTTTTTATGCTTGTCCGTCTCACTCCGCTGATTTTCGTCCTGGTTTTCCTTTTGCTGTTGTTATTGTTTTTTCCGTCGGAAGAATTTTCCACGTTTGAGAAAACGGAATTGTAAACGTGTTGATACTCGACGGATTTAGGAGGCGAAGAGGCTCGGGCGAGGTTGATCCCTTTTTGAAAATAATGATATATCTTGTTAGCGTTTATATCCTTCGCCGAGTTTTTAGGAAACTGGATATTTCGATTTTTTAAAAGGAGGGAAACTCCTTCGATCCCCAAGCGAGAAGGCGCGTTGGCGTCTAGTCCAGATCTCGGTTTGTTTGCATACCTTCGAATGTTCCTGGTCAAGAAATTATTTGGACCGGTTGAGAAATCACAAATCATTCATTTTTGAAACCGAACGGGGTTTTCCCTCTGCCTGAAAATAAAAACAAAGAAAATTTATTAGGAAAAGTCCCTGATAAATATTTTTAAAGATGTTTCCCCAGTCAAAGTCCTGTATTGATAATCAGTGGTAAGTCCGAATTACCAGTAAACTTAAATTAGCGAATTATTGATTGTCAGTACTTTGATGGTAAGACCAGTGCTTTTTTATTGGTAATTCAAATGATAATCAATGAGACTTTGCCTAGGGTTGGGTAAAAAAAAATCGTTTTACGCATAAAAATAATATTTAGGAGTGCTGGCGGAGATTCCAGACAACAAGTTTGTTTTCTTTCCTTATCGCGTAATGACGTAGGTATTATTTGTCTCATCCTCCGCAGATTTTGCTTTATTGCCTCGTATTCGTCTGTGATTGAAATTCTTTGCTCGTCAGCTTGCTAATATTTTGCAAATGTTGCAGAAATATATTTTCTTTTCGTTTCAACGAAACAGTTACCGTACGAAGGGGTTACTTTATTCCTATACGAAATTTTTTTTTTTTTTATTTAAACAATGCAACGATTTAAAGTTTTTAAGGCATTTTTTTTGCTCGTTTTGGTCAAAAAATTCGATATATATATATCAGGGGGTTACTTTGTACTCGACCGGGTAACTTTGGACACTTCGATTTTCCCTTAAATTCTTGAACATAGAACAAGGAAAAGCCCAAATAAGAATAGCATTTCATAAAACGAAGCTTCTTGAATATTACTTAGTGACATGTCCCTTTAAATTAGCTTCATTATAAAAATATTATATTTTAAAAATGATGCGAAACATGAAAAAAGATCAAAATTTGGAGTACTAATGTCCCTTCAACGGTATTTGAAAGCCGTATTCAGGTTCAAACACGTTCGACACTTGCTCTATTTCATCCTTTAACTACCCAAAAAAAATTCTTTCCAAAGGGATTTTCCTGAGAGCAGAAAACAAGAATTAACAAAAAAATGTTTGTAAACACTCCATAAACGCCATGTTTACCAGCCATTTTATTCACCCAAACGCATTATTTTTTGGTTTCAGAGAGTTTATTTTTCTGGATCATTTTCTCTTCTTATAATTATTTAACGGGATAAAAATTGTTTATTTACTAAACTAACGGTAATATATGTTTTGAGGATATTTTTCTCGCCATTTATTGTTTTAATTACGGAGTTACGGATGCAGAAACAAAAATGTTCAAAGTTACCCCACTTTCAGATCGTCCAGGGCGTTCGGAAAATTGAGTCATAGATTGACTTAGAAAAAGTATAACCATTATAAAAGGGTATCATTTGAAAGCTGAAGGATCTCCCTTCATGTTTGTGAAGGCAGATTGATAATCTCCACAAGTAATAACAAAAAAAAGTGAAAAAGTGGAAAAAGTAACCCCTCGGTGCGGTATTCATAAATTATACAAAAGTTATGCATATCCAGATTTTCATGCTTAAAAAAATTATGTACACATTTTGTAAAAATTATGCACATTCAAATTTTGGTGCTAAAAAAATATGAATAAACTTTGCAAAAATTATGCATGTCCAAATTTTTCTATAGATAATACAAGAATTAAGCATTTTTCATTTTTCATATAATTTTTTTGCATTTATTTTGCAAAACTTTTTGTACACTTTTGCGTACGGACTGCCTCGCTTTTGGCTCGTCATATTTTTTTGGTATTGATACTTCATTTTTTGAAAATAAAAAAAATTGGGTTTTCCTGACTGCAGGATACCATTATAGAGTAATGATGGGAAAGGATGTCATACCTGATAATGCTAAATGGTAGCTGACAAGTATAAGTGAATTAATTATAAATATTTGAACGAACTTCTAAAAAGGAATTAGAAATCATTTTTAAGTATTACGTCAAAATCATTTCGGCGTTTTTTAAATCATCCCATTCTTTGTCAGCAAAAATCAGTATCAGATTAAACCGTCTCCCTTAATTATGTCAGATTTTTTTTAAAAAAACCGCCCCCGTAGCAAACATCATTGAAATGCAGTCGGAAAACTCGAAAAAAGGAAAACCTAAAAAACTGTTAAAACGAAGGGAAAAAAAAGTACACTCCAGGGCTACTTTTTACTCCAGGGGGTTACTTTTGACACTTATTTTTTAAAAATGCTTGAAAACGGCTAAGAGCTGTTTCAAAAGTTAAACTTATTCTAAATTATTGATTATTTTCGAATGTTATGTTCAAACCTAGTTGCCTAAACTTGTTTTATAATAAAAATATTAAGTTTTTAACATGAAAAAAAAAAATAAATAAATAAATAAATAAATAAATAAATAAAAAAATGAAGAAATTACGCAGCCTAAAATGCTAAGATGCATTCTGCTGCATCCACCGGTCAAATTGAAATGAAATTGCTTTTCGCACTTGCCCTATATGGTCTCTTAAACAGTCATCCTAATTTCATTCAAAATTAAACTATTATAAGCCAAAAAAATTAAAAAGAAAAAAAAATGCGATCAATGGGGTTACTTTTTACAGATATTTCAATGGGGATGTCCTATGAGTGCTAAATTCACAACGAATCGACAACGTTTCCAACGCTTTGATTACGTTCTTAGTATGTTCACTAATTTTTTTTAAAATAAATAGCGATAGTCGTTAATAGAATAATTAAATCGTTTTATTAAGATATTTTCCCTTTACAGAAACCAATAATTTGTCATATCTTCTTCAGTTATAAAAGATATCCAGGTATAAACATGATGGTAAAAAGTAACCCCATTTTTGTTAGAACGACAGGTCTCGGAAAATAAGAGTTTTTATTCGTGTTAGAACAAGTATAGGGGCTAGTCTCACCAGATTGGACTTTTTTGAAACTGCTTTTTCCCGAAAAAAAAATTTTGGTAAATCGGGACTTAATCTACACAAGTCTCTTCATTTGGCTATTTTAAAGTAATTTCAACGTTCATCTTATTTTTTAAGTGAACCGTGGCAGTTTTTCGTTAGAAAAAAGATGCCCTATCGGACCGGAGATTTTCATTTTATGAATATCACTTTTTGACTTTCAAAACGATTGTTTTAACATTGCACTGCGTACTGTTATGCGTTCCGAATTACGATAAAATTGTAAAAACTGAAAAACATTGCAAGATTTTAAGAAAACTTCTATGTTTATTTTCTATATTTTGTCAATTTTAGGTTAGAAATATATAAACAAATGTGTAAACAAACTCGGAAATGATCGGAGGAGACGTTTTCGGAGGTATACAAACAACTTATAAAATTCAAAAGAAAGACTTATTTTTAAATTATCAACATGTTTTAAGCACTGAATTTGATTTAAGTAGTCATTTTTTAATACTTTTTAACAGATTTAAATTTTTTTTTACTCACAATCAGCAATTATCGGCATGAATTACTTGTTCGGAGGTAGACGGAAACTTTGGAACGAGTTTGAAAATATACGGGAAATCAATTTGTTCGGAGGAGACGCCGAAATTAGTGACATAGCTTCAAGATGTTAGAACTTTTCTAAATGGGGTATTTAAAAAAATATCATAATACCAAATGAATCTGTGATAATTTGAGTGTGTGTAAAATAATCTTCAATTTTCTACAGTTTATTTTAATATTAAAAATCTTAATGTAAACATTGAAAAATGGAGTCGTTACCGCTGGCAAAAGAGAAAAAATTCGTCATATTTCTTGTTTATTTTTATAAAAAAAGTCTCTAATATTTTTCTGGCATGCAATTCATTACCAGTAGGATATGACTATCTTATAAAATGAATTTTTGCTTGTGAAGTAGCCATTAGAGTCTAGTTTTTAGGGTTTAAATATGCAAGACAAAAAAAGTCCAATCTGGTGAGAGTCGCCCATAGATATTATAACAGGGTATCAAATTAAAGCTGAAGACCGCCTCTTAATGTTGGTATAAACAGATATGAATTTTGTTCGAAATTTTACATCTGTTTTTGGAAAAAAACGTGAAAAAAGTGTAAAAAGTAACCCCCTGTTACGGTATATCAGTTCGTCGGAGGTGAACCAACGTATCTCCATCGTAAACATGATTGGAGATAGTCTGTTTTGAGTGTTTATGAAAATCACGTGATCATGCGACTGCAAGTTTACACGCTCATGTGGCTGCCGTAAACTTGAGGTCACGTGACACTTCCATGAAACGTCGAAACAGACTAACTCCAGTCATATTTACGTTGGAGATACGTTAATTCACCTCCGATGCACGGATATAATATTAAGAGGAATCATCAGTCGTGGCAGCAGACTAAACGCATTTTACTTTTTACGGAAAAACGAAGACAAATCTAAAGAAAAAAAAAAATTGAAGAAATTTTAGAAAACAATTCCGAAAATTTCTTAATATTCTTTTTCCAGATTTGTCTCCGTTTTTCAGTAAAAAGTAAAATATGATTAGTATGTGAAATAGGGTGTACAGAAAAAGAAAAAGTGTTTGGAATTTTGTTGCTCACCGAAAAAATAGTTTCATTGGGGGGTAAAAACCTCAAAAAAATTTTGAAACATTTTTTTTTTTACCAGCTGGAGGTCGCGCTTTGCGGAAAAAGGACCTAAGCCAAGAAATTTTGAAAGTGTTCAATTAAGTTAATATTTAGCGCATTTTTCAAACACCGATATTTCTAAAAGGGGTGTAATTATATGTTTTTGAGGTCGTAAAACACGAATTTCACCATCCCGATTTTCTCCGACCAATGCCTGAGTCGCTGTTACCGCTTTTTTAGCGTTTAAGCCTGATTTTTCGGACTTAATTTTTATTTATGTCCAAATTTGGAGCCCCCAAAATTTTTTTTTTCCTTTTAAAGTTGCTTATACTTATGAAAAAAAGTTTGAGGAACACGAATTTCACTATCCCGATTTTCTCCGACCAAGGCCTGAGTAGGGGTATAAGTAAGAATTTTGTTTTTTGAGCCAAAAACTAATTTTTTTGTAAAAAAATGTCGACAACTCCTCACCAGTTCGAGTTAGAGGTCATGTTCTATGACATTTTTTAGTCAGAACACTCTAATTAATAAGGCACTTTTGTGTTTCGGATCAATTTCCAAAATTTTCTAACGGACGGAAAATTCTACCAGTAATTTTTTTGAAATTCCAAATTCTTTTCGTCCGTAAAAAAATTTAGAAAATTGATCCGAAACACAAAAGTGCCTTATTAATTAGAGTGTTCTGACTAAAAAATGTCATAGAACATGACCTCTAACTCGAACTGGTGAGGAGTTGTCGACATTTTTTTACAAAAAAATTAGTTTTTGGCTCAAAAAACAAAATTCTTACTTATACCCCTACTCAGGCGTTGTTTGGAGAAAATCGGGATAGTGAAATTCGTGTTCCTCAAGCTTTTCCTCAAGCTTTTTTAACTTTAAAAAGAAAAAAAAAAATTTGGGGGCTCCAAATTTGGACATAAATAAAAATTAAGCCCGAAAAATCAGGCTTAAATGCTAAAAAAGCGGTAACAGCGACTCAGGCATTGGTCGGAGAAAATCGGGATGGTGAAATTCGTGTTCTACGACCTCAAAAACATATAATTACACCCCTTTTACAAATATCGATTACTGAAAAATGCGCTAAATATTAACTTAATTGAGCGCTTTCAAAAAATTCTTGGCTTAGGTCCGTTTTCCGCAAAGCGCGACCTCCGTCTGGTTAAAAAAATATGTTTCAAAATTTTTTTTGAGGTTTTTACCCTCCAATGAAACTATTTTTTCGGTGAGCAACCAAATTCCAAACACTTTTTCTTTTTCTGTACACCCTAATGTGAAAAGTACAAACAGATATGAATTTTGTTCTGCATTTTACATCTGTTTTTGGAAAAAAACGTGAAAAAAAGTGTAAAAAAGTGTAAAAAGTAACCCCTTGTTACGGTAATATTTTTGGAACAAAATTTAGTTTTCAATACTAGACTGGAACTACACTTTTTCCTAGCAGATTTCCCGAAACCTAAAAGCAACAAAATCCAATCGTAACCGAATTTATTTTCCTTCCTTAGACCCAACATATATCAAAGAGAAATAAAATTCCCACGTGCGTAAGGTTATGATTCCATTTCTTGCACTTTTCAAAAAAAAAAAAAAAAAAAAAAAAAAAAAAAAATTTTATAAACAAAATTTATCGTGGGAAATGTTTGCTTTTATGTTCTTTTTTTTTTAAAGATTTGTATATCCTCGTCGGGATAAATTGAAATAACTTGCTTATTTTTAATTCGCACAGATGCCTCCTTTTTTTGTTATAAATTAAAAAAAAAAAAAAAATTAAAAAATTGGAGCGCGTTTTTAAATCTAAAGTACTTTAAATATTTTTTAATCCAACTAAGCAATCAAAGCCAAAAAATAATTTCTAATTTTAATATTTCGGGTAAACAAGCTAAAAATAATATACAAATAAATAATTTTTAATGCCGCATCCTTTTTTTTTTTTTTTTTTTTTAAGAAAGAAAAATATTAATCGTGATGTGATTCTCATGTCTATTATAATTCTAAAAATAAAATACACAAAGACTATACAGGTGACACCTTTCAAAAAATCTAAACAGAAACTAAATATCATGCCATCGTTTCCTCTTACCTTTTCAATTTTTTTTTAAATTCTATTCCCGAAAAAATTTTCGGAAGAAAAGAAAAAAAAAAAAAAAAATTTGCGGGTTATCCTATTTATTTGATCTTGGTAACGCTCCGGCAAACAAACTACAACTGATGCAGAAATTTAAACTCTCGCCAAAACATTTCCAGCCCACTTTCCCAAAGTTGACGATGGTCTTACGTCTTTCCCTTATACCTGCGTCATTCATTCGTTGAATCTTTGCCTAACGATTTTTTGATTTTTCCTACATTTTTTTCAAAAACTCGTTGTCTTTTCCGATTTTTATCATCTCGAAAAGGAGGAGGGGGAAGGAAAATAGGTTTATCATTAACTATTTTAGGGGGTTTTTCCGCTAAATACCTGATAAGCTAAGCACTTGCATTTTTTTTTATTATTTGATTTCTTTTTTTTTTTTTTTTAATAATGCACAGAGCACTCCACAAAAAATAGTAAACAATAACAAAGCAGCTTGTGAAAATGAAACGTGCGTCTTGATGATAGTATCGATCCGCGGGGGGATTTAAATTATGAGGACCCTAAAAAGCTTAAAAAGATAAAAATCCATTAATCATGTCTCCTCGCACTATTTTAATTTTTTTTTTTTTTGATTTTTTTTCTTTTGTTGCCTAAAAAACTTTTGCATTGCACGCAGCTTGTTTTTCTAAAGATTTTCGAACCCTGTGTGCCGTAATGAGTTTCTTGGCACTCCGACTCGTGTTTATTTAACCTTGCGTTTCATTTTTTTTTTTTTTCTAATTTTTTTTTCCCGTTTCGCTTTTAGGTGTTTACAGTCTGTGTCAATCTTTAAATTCATATGCGATTATATGTAGAAAAAAAATAAAAAATAAAAGGATGAAAATTTTCGAAGGGGAAATAAAATTATCAAACATTGCATTTTTTTTTTATTATGATGACGTGAGGATGTAAACAAATTTTTATATCTAATGTATCACGATGAAAAAAATGTACCAAACAGCGAAAATAATTTTTGTTTTTCTTAATGGCCGGTTGGTGAAATACGATTATGGAAAAACGTAAAAATAAAATTACAGTATTTTTTTAAAATGAGGAGCGAAAGTCGACGGTAAAAAAAAAAGACCTCTTTAAAATATTTGTAGATCACACGTTGACCTGCTGATCTGCCTCTTTACTTTTAGTACAAAAAAAGGGAATCCCAGCAAATCGATTTCATACATGACAAAAATTCTATGTTTAGCTTATGGGAATATTTTTGTATACCCTGCAAACTGATTTTGTATATGAATTTTCGGTTTGACATATATTGACGTTCAGTTTTGTACTGTTTCATATAAAAAAACGTTCAAAAATATTCACCGCTACATACCAGCTTATACGTCACGTATACATGAACAGACGGCATATACAAAAATATTTCCATAAGCTAAGCATAGAAAGTCATATATGAAATAGATTTGCAGGGTACGTTGTGTATATATATACATTTCGTGTACTAATTGCGAACTGTAGTAACCACCAATTGGTTCTCCGTTCCAGAAAATTTTTGCATTGCACTTGTATATGAATTTGCTGGTAAAGAAGCAGGTCTCTGCCTGCAACTCGCCACCTCAATACCCGATATAGTAACGTTTAAGTATTACGCAAGACTTTTTTTTTCGGGTTTTGGACCCCCTTCCCACTCCTTCGTAAGAATTAGTAAAATTTCTTTGACCTCCCCCCCCCCCCCCCGCATTATATTACGTAAGATTTTCGCGGACCCCTCCCCCTTTTTCTTAAATGCCAATTTTAAATTGGAGTAAGTTTTTCTTAAACATAGATTTATAGTTCATACTTTTATCCTTGAAGATGGCTATAATTGGCCCCAAAGTCTCGTCAAAAAATTTATTTTTATTTTTTTAAAATTATTTGAAAAAATTTTCAATTTTTCTACTTATTTAGACATTCGAAAAAAAATTAAAACAGCTTTATTTTTTTAAATAAAAAAAAAAAGTTCTGAGCAATAAGTTATAATGGAAATTGTTACTTAAGATTTGCCAAACTTCCCCCCTCCCCCAAGTAAGAAATCGTAAGAATTTCGAGTACCCCCTGGCCCCCTTTTTGGTCTTACGTAACACTTGAACGCTCCCTATGTAATATACTATTCTCAAAGTGATATGATTAAAATGATATTCACTAAACAGTCAAAATCAGTCCTGCACCACGCCATCCAGTTCGAAAAAGAGATGCAAAAAATGTGTAAAATATTTTGCAAAATAAATGCAAAAAATTTATATAAAAAATGTATTCATTTTGTATCATTTATACAAAAATTTGGACTTGCATTATTTTTGCAAAGATTCTTCAAATTTTTTTGAGCAACAGAATATGAATATGCATAATTACTTTAGGCATGAAAATCTGGATATTGATAATTTTTGTATAGTTTATGATAATTTATGCATACTTATTTATGCATAATATAAAATAATTTTTCCGTTAAAAAAAGGGAAGTTGTTATACATAATTTATGCATTTTTTTGGATGCCCAATTTTTTGTACAATTTATGCATGATTTTTATATAATTTATGCATCTTTTTTTCGTGCTGGAAAGAGACTAGGAGGATCGCAAGATTTTTAAAAGAAGCTTCAAATGAATTTTGTTATCATGGAAATTTTGGAAGAATGCATAAAATGCATGCATTTTCCCAATTTTTGTATGGCCAAAAAATTTTCATACTATTTTTCAAGAGGGCCAAAAATACTGACAAACTATATAAATATAGTCCCTGAATACTAATGACCCCCCTACTTCTTTGAGCGGCTTTTTAGAAATTAAAAAATTTTAAAGGCTAAAATAAGCTTTTTATGTATAAAAAATTTGAAATTGTTGAATGAATTTGTTTATTTGCAAAAGTTGTTGGAAAATAAAACTTGTAAAAAATAACAACGTTTTTTTTCTTTTCTTTTCAGGTATGATTATCACGCTCATGAGCTGTTGCCTCGTAGAAATGCTAGGAGTATTAGCCGAATGTTGGATCCACTAAGATTTTTGGCGGGAAAAAATCGGAGCAGGGTAGAAAGATGGAAAGAAATTTTCGAGAAAAATTAACAACTCGTACCCATGGAGGACTCGAACCCCCATCTTCCCGTTTGGCCGGGCTTTTCTAAACCTCTAAACTAACGAGCTGAGATGCCAATCTTCTCGAAATAACATTATCATAAGAATCACAGAATTAACCAAAAATCGTTGGATCAACCTTTGAGATGCAAAGTATTTGGATAAAGCCATCCAAGTAATTCTGAAGTATAATTTTGTCCGTTTTCGACCTCCTCTCCCATTAAATTTTTAAATGAAAAAACGCATAAAACTTCTGTCGTAAGAAGACCGCTTCTATGATACGGTGACCATGCTTACAACGTTCTTCTTACAATTAAAGTTTTGCGAATATTGCACAGTTTGTTCCAAAGTACGTATTTTTGCTTTTTTCGGTGCTCCTTTAACTGCCACATCAACGACCAAAATGCCCAATCTTTCCTTCCGCCAACCCCCCCGCCCATCCCCCACTAATTTTCTTTTAAGGCTTAATACAATAGGAATGATTGACGGAAGAATTCGATTCATTTCCCTTTCCTTTTGATTGAAGCTTGGATGAAGATTAAGTGAAAGCTAATTATAAACACTTTTCAACTAATTCAAAAACAGTTCGACCAACGAGCACGCAATATTCAAATGGTGGGATATACGCTTTGTTTTCTAAAACCTCCTACGATCTTTTACTTTAACCGTTTCGATTTATCATACCCTCATCGCATGAAAAGTCAATCTTTATCTTTTTCCTCGGAAAAAAAAAAAAGAAAAAAAGATCAATGGCTGAAAATAAGCGATTTCGTTGTACTAAAACAAATATAATGGTTTGTGTCGAACTTTTTTTTTTTTTTTTTTTTTTTTTTTTTTTCGGAGTATCAGGATCTAAAGTGGGTCAACTGAATGAAATCCTTAGGTTAAATTTGTTGGCGTGATTTCCGGACGAAAGCATCGGAAACATGGTTCACTCAAGTGAGCTGTCAAAAACTTGAAAAAATTTATTTCCTTTTCAAGGGTATTTTGGAAAGAGAGCACAATGTAATTTTTTTTTTTTTTCGTAAATACGATTTTGATTTAGATTAGGGGAAAAAAAAGTTTACGATTAAAATTAATTATCACTCTTGCAGTTTTTGGCTGTACGAGCTTCCATCGTTTGGACCGATCCAGAGAATGTGAGCACATCATTCAGAGATAGTACAAATATTACGTTAGCATTTTTTTTGTCTATTTTGTACCCGTCCCCCCTCCCTGGGTGTAAGCAAGAGTAAGAAATGGTCGACCCCCCCCCCCCCCCCCCCCATCCCTGATCTTTATATTGAATCTGCTCTCTTTGTTTGCCTGAACATGCGATTGCAGTTTCCGCTTGTAATGAAGTTTTCCCTCTGAAAACGCAGTGTCTTAAAGCGTCATAAAAAGAACGATTTGGGATTTTTATCAGTAAATCGTTGACAGGCTTTCTTTAAAAGCTTTGGAAATAAAAAAAGATGTAATAATTCACATGGGGGTTTTGTTGCTTCTATAAAAACTCAAGTGTTTTACGTTCCTCCTCATCGATCAAATCACGAATGAAATCATAAATCTAACAGTACAATAGGTTAAGTTCTTTTGTTACGTAAAAAAGGTCAAAAGTTCAGTAATGAAAAAAAAAAAAAAAAATGCATACGTTCGCTAACACATCAAAGGAAATCATATATAATGGAATAAAAATTGCTTAAGGATTTTTTTGATATCTTTTTCGAGTTTGCTTAATTTACCATTTTTGACAGAAATTAACTATTTTTTTTTTTTTTTTTACCCTATTATAGTAGGATATGCTGATGGCGTTATTTTCTGTCCATCAGGGACCGTTCAAGTGTTACGGAAGCATTTTTTTGATAATTTTTTACTTCCCGTCCTACCTTTGCCAATACTTAGACTTATAGCAAACATTGCCTATTCGGACTAGGGTGGCCCAAAAAGAGTCGACCATCTCGGATTTTCGTTCCCTATCGAAAAATGGGTTCTTTAGGATCTTGAAATACTTGTGAATTTTAAAATATTTGTGATGTATCCAGAGAAAATTTCATTTTGCCGAAAAATGAGACCTTATGGGTGTCATATGGCTTATTTCGGCGAAAACGTTTTTTTTTTTTTTTTTTTAGCTGGCCACCCAGCCCCAAAAGTTAAAAAAATTTCAAGATAGCCAAAATGACCCAAAATAATGTCATCGCCTTTGATCCAATTTTGGGAGAAGATTTATTTTGCGTGAGTAGGGAGAGTTTCAGGTTAAAAAATAATATTTTTCAAATTTTAAAAATTTATTTATTATTTTATGGCGTCCCAATTTTTATTCTCCAACTCAAAATCGATTCTACTACCTCGAGATACCTTCTCCAATTTTTTTCAGATTTTTGAAAAAAATGTATTATATAGCCTTTATAAGATTTTTTCGAAAAAGGGGCTTATGCAAAAAGTGTGTTGCATCATCTAATTTCACCTCCATTCGCCAATTTAACTTCAACAAAAATCTTCGGAAAAAAAGCAACGCCTCTAGGCCTGCAACGAAACGAGGCCTTAAGATTGAAATCTTAATTTGAATTTTTTTTTTTTTTCGATTTTGAAATCTTGTCAGTTTCTCGAAATGCCAATTCTTAACTGACAGTGGCAATTAAAAATAAATAAAAAAGTAACCGATTTGCTTCCAAAGAAAAGAAACCGCAACAAAATGAAAAAAAAAGAGGAAAAACTGGGCAAATTTTCAAAAATTCGAACATCAAAATGATTAGACATTTTTACACTTTAACAATCCGTGACAAATTGTGATTGATTTAAACGATGTTTTAAACTCATTAACCGATCATTACCACAAGTGCGGTTTTATTTTCTTTAAAAATGAGGCGAGTCATCAGTGGCGCAAACACGGCGTTTTTCGGGAATCCCTCCCGGAAATGCCGGTTAGACCGCACTGAAAAAATAGTGTCTATGATTTTATTGGTAGATGTTAAAATTTAAGATCCATTGTCGGTGTAGTCACTGGAATTAGCTGATCTCATAATTTATTACCCGCTGCGGAACTTACAACTGAATTTCAAAGACGGTTAACGAAAAAGCTGGAGCGTTGTAACTGAAAGAATTGTTCGTTACATCGAATTTACTTGTTTTGGGGGAAATCCTCAAAGGTTGCTCCAAGTCGTTTTGGTCCCATCGCCCTCCGGTTAGAACCGTCAAGGTGCCTCCTTTGGTTTTGTTCACCCCTTGGAGTTGTATTACATCGATGCTCATGTCGTCCACGTTCGTGTTGACGATTTTCAGCAACAAAGTATTTGTGTCGGTCTTTATGCTGGCAACGTGGAAAATCTTTTCGTTCGGTATGTTTGCGTTAGCATCGGAACTGGTCGGGATGTAAGTGTCTCCGCGGTTCACGCTGAACAGATGCTGAACCCACCAACCCGGAGTAGCGAAACTTTGGAGTCCGTTAAAATAAATGGCGTCGGGCGTCCAAACGAGATCGTTTAAATGACCGAAGAGTGGAGCGTAAGAAGCTAACACGACGACATCGCTGTTTCTTTCCATCCCGGTCATGAAAGCGGCGTCGTCCATGGCTGCGGCAGTGTTCGCTTCCGGCTTTTCGTGAGCGTTGTCTCTGCAGGCGTATTCTCCTACGACTGTCAAACAGTTAATTAATTAATCAAAAAGGGATGTAATTAATGATAAATAACTTGACTCTTTGCAACATTAATTTCTACGGTACTTGTTCTTTAAGAAAAATAAAATGTCACCAGCACTTGCTACCACTACCTCTTATCTTTTGAGTGAATTCTCAAAACTAAAGATAGAACGCCCGAGTGAAATCGATTCAAGTATGGTCATGTATGGTCACTTATAAACAATGTTTAAACATATATGACCATAGAAGAAAAAATTGAAAATTCATATATGGCAATATGTTCTCATATGCGATTAATGATGATTTTATGTGGTTTCATGTGGTTTCATGTGGAACTAAAAGTAAAACCACATATGTTCACATAAGTTCATATGAAATCGTGCTTGTAAATCATATTTAATTTTTCAAACCAGTATTTAATCACATGTGTTCACATAAGTTCATATGATATCGTGCTTGAAATTAATTTTTATTTCTTTAAGTCAGTCTTTAATCACATGTGTTCACATAAGTTCATATGATATCGTGCCTGAAATTCATTTTTATTTCTTTAAGTCAGTCTTCAATCACATGTGTTCACATAAGTTCATATGATATCGTGCCTGAAATTCATTTTTATTTCTTTAAGTCAGTCTTCAATCACATGTGTTCACATAAGTTCATATGATATCGTGCCTGAAATTCATTTTTATTTCTTTAAGTCAGTCTTCAATCACATGTGTTCACATAAGTTCATATGATATCGTGCCTGAAATTCATTTCTATTTCTTTAAGTCAGTCTTCAGTCACATGTGTTCACATAAGTTCATATGATATCGTGCCTGAAATTCATTTTTATTTCTTTAAGTCAGTCTTTAATCACATGTGTTCACATAAGTTCATATGAAACAGTGCTTGGAAATCGTTTATAGTTTTTTAAAACAGTCCTAAATCACATATGTTCACATAAGTTCATATGAAATAGTGCTTGGAAATCATTTATAGTTTTTTAAAACAGTCCTAAATCACATATCATATTTAATTTTCGAACATAAGTCTTAAATCACGTGATCACATAAAGAATATGATATCGTGCTTAAATAATTCATTTTAATTTTTTATGTGATTACATTTACTTTATTTTTTATGTGATCTCATATGTTCACATATGAAACATAACGTGAAGTTCATATGGAAGTTTTAGCATAATATATATCAACAATTGGTTGGCTTATCGGTAAGGTAGTGGAGTATCACGCAGTAGTCCGTGGATCGATTTCAGCCTGGAGCATCATTACCAAGGTTTTTTCTCGGAGTTTTTTCAGTGCCGATCGTTCGTACTAGGTCTACGGAAGTGATTAATGGCACCGGCTCAACCCCAACCCCAATCCCAAACCCTAACCCCAGCCCCAAATTTTTTCAAAAATTTCAAGCGCATTAAACATATATTCACATAACAACATATATGATATCATGTGATAACATTTGATAATATACGACAATATATGTTTAAATGTGTTTAATATGCTTATGTGACCATAAAGTTTATTACATAAGAACATATAATATTTCATGTGAGCATATAATATTTCATGTGAACATACATGATCACATCTGTTTACATAGTCCAAATTTCAAGTATGAAGTTATATGATCATATATGAAGGATTAGCATGTAAACATATATTATTTCATGTGATCATACTCGAATCGATTTCACTCGGGATACGTTTAAGTTCTAAAGAATTAGCGACAGAAAAGAATTAGCTCTAAAAAGCTAGTTACGGGTCATATCGATAGCCCGCCCCTCTGTGCGAACAACATATCAGAGATTCCAATACCCGTACCCCTCTCAAAACCACTTTTTTTCCGATCACCCGAACTGTCCATCACCGGAACTCTCCCACGGAGAAACCCACTATGGTACAGAATGCCGAAAGGTGGCAATCATTACCAAACTTCTGGGTTGGGGCCTGACGACCAGGATTTTTAGTAATCGTTACCAATTTTCTGGCAAAAACTGACACATTATGGTAGTATTTACCAAATATTTTGGGACAGAGTGCCACAACGACCTTTCCAAATCAATTAGTAGCTTATACTAGTGAAAGTTTCTCAGTGCCCATATATCCCATCATGTTAGCATGGAACAGACTACAATCCCATAATCCGGAGCCTAACTTTGATATGAGTCTTAAACGTATAAAGGACATATTTTATTCATCTTTGCCTTCCCGTTGTAGCGATGTTCCGAGCGACGAGTTTTTTTATTTTGTTCTTTGTTTTGTTTTATTTTATTTTGTTTTAATCATTGTATTTTGGTAAAATAATTTTCAAATTGCCATGATACGATGGGTAGACTTGTGGTACAAGGCAAACCGGAAGGCAAAAGAGGTAGGGGACGTTCGCCAACTAGGTGGACAGAACTGATCTCTAAATTGACAGAGTCAACCCTAGAGAAGGCGTGCAGACAGGCCAATGACCGGGACAAATCGAAGGATATTGTTAAGCGGGCAATAAGCAATATCCGAGACACTTGAAGTCGACCACCACACATCGGTCACGGTGTTGGATTGAGAGAGAGAATTTTTTAAATTGATGTCAGTCAATATAGTAAAGTTTTTAAATACTTACAAATTTTGGAGCCATTCCTAGGGTACTGGTCGTAATGACGATGGTTATCCGGGAACCATCCGAATCCGGGGTAAAAATGATCATCCAAATCGGAACTGGTCTGGTGTTGACGGACGTTGTGGCGATGATTTGCAGCTGCGGGTACCTTTCCGTAATGGCATCATAGAACAGAGGATACCTGACTTCGTAGTCGTGAGAAACGAAATCCTCGTTTCCTATCTCGACGTAGGTTAATTTGAAAGGTTCGGGGTGTCCGTCCGCTGCTCTCCTCGCTCCCCAAGTTGTACTGGTATCCCCGATGACGTATTCCATTTCGTTCAAAACGCTTTCGATGTAAGGACCCATTTGATCCGTTGGGACGCTCTCTCCATTTAAGGCGAAGCCAGCGAAGACGCCGAGGATGATTTCGGCATTGAGATCTTCGGCGAGTTGAAGGTACTCGAAAAGACCGAGCCCGTCAGTGGAATAATATCCCCAGCAGCCCATGTGTCCCGGGCGACGAGAAATGTCTCCGAGAGTTTCTTCCCAAATGAAGCGATCGTCGATGCGGTTCCCTTCGAGGAAGTTCCCTCCCGGCAAACGAAGGAAACTGGGCTTTGCATCGGCCAGTTTTTGAGCTAAGTCGATCCTCATGCCGTTTGGCCTGTTTTTAAACGTCGGAGGGAAAAGGGAGATGACGTTGAAAAAAAGGGAAGTATCGCTTTCCACCGGTCCGGAAGCGCTGATGACGAATACGTTGTCCAGGCTAGGAGTCTGAATGAGATCTGGATTCGGCGTGAGTTGTACTTCGTATTTCTCAAACTCATCTGTGATCTCTGGAACTTGAGCAGAGGCGAACACGATGGAACCGTCGTTGCTTTCGATGCTCACGGTCAGGGGACCGCTGAAAGATCCGGAAGCTTTGGCGTAGAACGAGGCACGATATGTCGTGTAATCGGGTCGAACCGGAACACCCCAATAGCCGGAGTTGGAAACACCGATACGTTGTCCCTCGCTGTTGGGCCCTTTGGTGACCTTTAAGCGAAGACTAGTTTGAAGGACATCGTTTAACGGGTTATCTGCGGAAATGGAAATCTCCCCGTCCGCATCTCCCGATTTCACCACCGAATAACCTTCCAAGCTTCCGCCCTGCAGCTTGGGGGACAGGGCACGATTCTTGATAAGCTCCGCGTACAAACCTGGAATGCGACGTAAAATTATTAACGCATATAGCTGAAGTTGTTTTTCATAAATTATTTACCTCCATCTCCGGCATGATTAATTTCTTCGAAAAAGATACCCCATAAAACAGAACTGATTTTGTGGCCAGGCTGATTAACGGTAACGTTTAAAACTGACCCCTGCGTTCCTTGGAGAATTAGCAGTGAAACTGCGAATCCTATAAAAAATCTCATTGTTCTGAAGTGGTAGCTGAACGAGTGACAAGAGATGATTCAGCAACAAGTTTTATATGGCGGCTTATCCTAAATTTAACAAATCAAAAAGTGTGTAAAAACCACCTGAGTAAATAAAGCTATTCTAAAAAATTAAAAACGTGCATACAATAAGTTGGTAACTATTTGGCCTGCTGTTCGGTGAATGCTTAATTTCGTGTGCAAGTTTTCAACGATTAATTTTCCAAAAGATTCCTATCAAAAGAAAGGAATGGCATCATTTTGTTTACTAGATTATTAATTATACTATGTATGTGAACAAAAGAAGAAGAAAGGGATCGCGGTACTAAAGAAATATTTTTTTTAGTCCTACTTTTTTCAAGTAGGATTAAAAATTTTCATTATAAT
Organism: Liposcelis bostrychophila; assembly: GCA_037577465.1. Taxonomy (NCBI): domain Eukaryota; kingdom Metazoa; phylum Arthropoda; class Insecta; order Psocodea; family Liposcelididae; genus Liposcelis; species Liposcelis bostrychophila. The sequence goes on along the minus strand of CM075208.1, from coordinate 53,754,764 downwards.
GAAAATTACTTATTAATTAAATACTTGATGAATGAAATGAAATGAATACTTGGTAGAAACAACTGAGTAGACACTAAGGCTATCGGGGTCGTTCAATTACATGGACTTAAACTAAGTTTCGAATTTTTCGACGACTTATACCTCAATCTATATATATAAGACTGACTGTCCTTAGCCGCATTGGTAATTGAAAACAAAAAAAGAAACAAAAAAAAAAATTCTTAATCAGCCATTTGGAAGACATAATATTAAGAATCTTTCTCTGAAATTTACCAGATTAAATTAAGTATGATATGATAATTAATGTCAACATTAATGCGCGCCGTTTAATATACCAGAGAAGCCGAAACAATGCTGCAGCAAAATAAAGTTTATGGTGTTGTTCTTTCAAAAAGGAGCGCTTTAAAGTTATGGAACGCTTAAACAAAATTCAAGCGATGTGGCCAAAGTATAATACTTAGGTAGCGCACACTCTAGGAGTGCTTTCTACCTAGGCACCACACACTCTAGAGTGCGTCCTACGTAGGTAGCGCACACTCTAGAGTGCTTCCTATCTAGGCACCACACACTCTAGAGCGCTTCCTACCTAGGCACCACACACTCTAGAGTGCTTCCTACCTAGGCGTCACACACTCTAGAGTGCTTCCTACCTAGGCACCACACACTCTAGAGTGCTTCCTACCTAGGCACCACACACTCTAGAGTGCTTCCTACCTAGGCGTCACACACTCTAGAGTGCTTCCTACCTAGGCACCACACACTCTAGAGTGCTTCCTACCTAGGCACCCCACACTCTAGAGTGTGTGCTTCCCAGGGCTGCTAATCGAAATTCAGTTATGATTTTTTTAAAATAAGAATTTTAATTTTGATTTATGGCTACTGAACTCAAAATCTTGACAGCTGATTACGATTTTGATTTTAATTATTAACTTTGCTCAATATACGATTAATTTCGGTTTTTCATATCAGATTTTCGTTACGTTTATTGATTCGATTTTGATTTCAGTTACGTTTATTGGCTTTTCAGTTTCTAAATTTTCGATCTTGATTTCAGTTTTTCGGTTGCATTAAAAATTTAATTTTAGTTTCAGTTACCATTTCCACTGACTCTTTTGTTAATTTCAATTACGATTATGATTACGATTTTTAGTTATAATTTTGTTTTCTTTTCCATTCTTTGTTCTAAATTTTGAGAAAATTATCCCTTCTTTACAGCCAGTACCAGAAGAAGCACACCATAGGGAAAAAATGGGAAAAAAATTCAAATTGTTTAATTCTTTTTAATTCAGAATAAAAAATTTAGGAAAATAAAAAATTCACAACTGGCAGTAAATGACTTGTCGGCCCGAAATAAAACTTCAAAAAAAGGCGTAAAAATATATGAAAATAGAAATTGCCAATGAAATAAAACTTGACTGAACTAAAAGCCCAGTACAAAGATCAATTTTACTTGAGATCAAATTTGAGACCGCGCACTCCTAGAATTTTTAAATTATTTTCGGTTTATTATTTTTTTTACAGTTGTTTTTGATTATGATTTTAATTAAAAGTATTTTAAAAAATTATTTTTAATTACGGTTTTTAGCAAATTCTTATTTCAATTTCGATTTTCGATTTTTTTATTTCGAATTCAATTTCGGTTATGATTTTGATTTCAATTCCGTTTCTTAACCTCTAATTTCAGTTACGGATATTCAATGATTTCTCTTCTTTTTCGATTGGTTTCAGTTTTGGTTTTTTTGGAGTCAGAAATATTCGATTAATCGCTATTTATGATTATGATTATGATTATGATTTGATTAACAGCCTTGGCTAGGGCCCCTAACCCATGCTTTTCTCTGAAAAATTAAGAAAACTGAGAGCTCTTCCAGATTCACATGCTGTTCTGATGTGGCTAGTTTTGGTCCGCCTGAGGAATTAATCCTCATACTCTCTGATTTTCGAGAGCGTTCCCCTATCCGCCACCTGGGGAGGCGCCCGATGGGGGACTAGCCAAAAACCCCACACGGGTTGGTGGGACAACCCTGTCCCCAGCCACCGAAAAAGATGCCATCCTCCCAACGGCACAAAGTCACCCACCTCGTACGGGTCGACATAAAAATGACGTCCTTTTCATATCGATCCGCACGAGATGGTGCCGTATGACGTAAGGAGGATTTTATCCCTCTAGATGGCTGACTTAAAACTAATTTAAAACTACCCTAAAAACTAACTTAACTTAAATCTAGACTTAAAACTACTTAAAATACTTAACTTATTTATACTAGTTACTAAGCTTAGCTTAAACTTAAATTAAGGTTATACAAATGTACAATGTACGGCATTGGACATTCATACAATTTACAATATTAGATATTAGAGACAAGATTGTCTGTACTTTTCGACAATCTTTTGCGCGAAAAATGAACTCGATTCTGTTTTTTTGTTTTTTTTTATGTCGTTTAACCGCTTTAAAAAAATGTGCTAATCGACAGCTTTTAAAAATTATAGGCTGTCTTTTAAAATCCCGTTTTATTTTATTATTATTATTATTTTTTTTTTTTTTTATTAATAAAAAGATGTGAGGGAGAAATAGAAATAAGAAAAAGATGAAAAGGTAAAAACTCCATAACCCAATACCGAGTATAAAACACCTATGCCCATGCCCATGCCTATGACCATACCCATTACCATACCATGCCTGTACCAAACTCAAACCTCCTTGATGAAGCTTTTGGACTGCGTTGGCGGCTGCGACGACTCCTCTGGCTGCGACGATTCCTTGGCTGCTCCTGTAAAAACAAAAACAAAAAAAAAGACAATTAAAAAAGGGGGGGGGGGGCTTGGAGACCCTCACAATGGAGTTTATCTCCCGCGGTATGATTGTAATAAAAAAATTAATTATTTTAAACTGTAATGTTATTATCATTATTACTATTTTTTTTAAAATTAATATTTTGAGATTATAAAAAAAAAAAAATACAAAAATGCAAAAATGCAAAAAAATTTCGGATTTCCAGGCGTAAAAGGTTAAGACCTTCCGCATTGGACCGACCGTCAGGGGAACCATGCCATTAGAGCGAGCCGGGAGCCTATCGGCTTTAACTGTGCATATATGTACAGCTAAGGCTTGCGGTGCGCCAATAACCTCGGACACCCAGTCATCCGAAATGAAACCCTGGAGACTCTTACTATGGAGCTTATCTCCCGCGTAATCCATGATCGAATCGAATAGAATACACAGCCTAATAAAACTCTGCAGCTCCAAGAGAGGGGCTGACTCCTAACTTAACGTTTCGGGGGAACTTAACACTAAACACTTAAAACTAATACCACAAGGCCAGTCGCTGGTCGATACCTAGGCCTTCTACGATGGGAGACTAAACCTCCTGGTTTATCTCCAAGCCGGGCCGAAAATAATTATTAAAAAAAAAAAAAAAAAAAATTAAATCCCGTGATTTAAAAAAAAAATAAAATAAAGCCCGCACTAAAAATATTTATAAATAAAAAAAAAATAAAAAATTACGATGCGACTCCTCCGAGAGTCAAAACCCGAATGACGCTAGGAACCTGAATCAAGATGGCGCTTGGATACGTCATGCGCAGACAGGCACGCCCTCTGTAATCCAATATGGCCCCTCAAACATTTTAACTGTAAATATCTGTGAATCCAAAACTTATTTATTTATATTATTTAGTTATTATTTATTTACTTATTTATTTACATATTTATTAGTTCGAAAGGCCCTTCTGTCGTTAAGTACAAATCTTGTTTTTAAAAAAAAAGTTGTTGTAACATTTCTTGAAAAACTTCTGCGATTCGCCGCTAGAGTGCTCTTTTGTTAAGTCTTCGGCTAAACGCACAACTTAATTTATTTTGATAATTTTCGTGTTTTTTATGCATTTTCGGCTGTTTAAATTCAATAAACGTCGATTTTACGTATTTATTACAAAAAACGCGTCATTTTAAAAAATGGTTTTTCTAAAGGAAAATGTGGTTTGAAAAAAAAAAAAAAGTTATAATTTCAGGTTTTTCAACTTTTTTTTAAAAAAACAAGATTTGTACTTAACGACAGAAGGGCCTTTCGAACTAAATAAATATGTAAAAAATAAATAAATAAATAAATAAATAAATAAATAAGTTTTGGATTCACAGATATTTACAGTTAAAATGTTTGAGGGGCCATATTGGATTACAGAGGGCGTGCCTGTCTGCGCATGACGTATCCAAGCGCCATCTTGATTCAGGTTCCTAGCGTCATTCGGGTTTTGACTCTCGGAGGAGTCGCATCGTAATTTTTTTATTTTTTTTTTATTTATAAATATTTTTAGTGCGGGCTTTATTTTATTTTTTTTTTAAATCACGGGATTTAATTTTTTTTTTTTTTTTTAAATAATTATTTTCGGCCCGGCTTGGAGATAAACCAGGAGGTTAGTCCCATCGTAGAAGGCCTAGGTATCGACCCAGCGACTGGCCTTGTGGTATTAGTTTTAAGTGTTTAGTGTTAAGTTCCCCCGAAACGTTAAGTTAGGAGTCAGCCCCTCTCTTGGAGCTGCAGAGTTTTATTAGGCTGTGTATTCTATTCGATTCGATCATGGATTACGCGGGAGATAAGCTCCATAGTGAGAGTCTCCAGGGTTTCATTTCGGATGACTGGGTGTCCGAGGTTATTGGCGCACCGCAAGCCTTAGCTGTACATATATGCACAGTTAAAGCCGATAGGCTCCCGGCTCGCTCTAATGGCATGGTTCCCCTGACGGTCGGTCCAATGCGGAAGGTCTTAACCTTTTACGCCTGGAAATCCGAAATTTTTTTGCATTTTTGCATTTTTGTATTTTTTTTTTTTTTTTTTTTTTTTATAATCTGAAAATATTAATTTTAAAAAAAAAATAGATAATGATAATAACATTACAGTTTAAAATAATTAATTTTTTTATTACAATCATACCGCGGGAGATAAACTCCATTGTGAGGGTCTCCAAGCCCCCCCCTTTTTTAATTGTTTTTTTTTTTGTTTTTTTTTACAGGAGCAGCCAAGGAATCGTCGCAGCCAGAGGAGTCGTCGCAGCCGCCAACGCAGTCCAAAAGCTTCATCAAGGAGGTTTGAGTTTGGTACAGGCATGGTATGGTAATGGGTATGGTCATAGGCATGGGCATGGGCATAGGTGTTTTATACTCGGTATTGGGTTATGGAGTTTTTACCTTTTCATCTTTTTCTTATTTCTATTTCTCCCTCACATCTTTTTATTAATAAAAAAAAAAAAAATAATAATAATAATAAAATAAAAAACGGGATTTTAAAAGACAGCTATAATTTTTAAAAGCTGTCGATTAGCACATTTTTTTAAAGCGGTTAAACGACATAAAAAAAACAAAAAAACAGAATCGAGTTCATTTTTCGCGCAAAAGATTGTCGAAAAGTACAGACAATCTTGTCTCTAATATCTAATATTGTAAATTGTATGAATGTCCAATGCCGTACATTGTACATTTGTATAACCTTAATTTAAGTTTAAGCTAAGCTTAGTAACTAGTATAAATAAGTTAAGTATTTTAAGTAGTTTTAAGTCTAGATTTAAGTTAAGTTAGTTTTTAGGGTAGTTTTAAATTAGTTTTAAGTCAGCCATCTAGAGGGATAAAATCCTCCTTACGTCATACGGCACCCATCTCGTGCGGATCGATATGAAAAGGACGTCATTTTTATGTCGACCCGTACGAGGTGGGTGACTTTGTGCCGTTGGGAGGATGGCATCTTTTTCGGTGGCTGGGGACAGGGTTGTCCCACCAACCCGTGTGGGGTTTTTGGCTAGTCCCCCATCGGGCGCCTCCCCAGGTGGCGGATAGGGGAACGCTCTCGAAAATCAGAGAGTATGAGGATTAATTCCTCAGGCGGACCAAAACTAGCCACATCAGAACAGCATGTGAATCTGGAAGAGCTTTCAGTTTTCTTAATTTTTCAGAGAAAAGCATGGGTTAGGGGCAGGGCTGCTAATCGAAATTCGCTTGAATTTTGATTAATTTCAGTTATGATTTTTTTTAAATAAGAATTTTAATTTTGATTTATGGCTACTGAACTCAAAATCTTGACAGCTGATTACGATTTTGATTTTAATTATTAACTTTGCTCAATATACGATTAATTTCGGTTTTTCATATCAGATTTTCGTTACGTTTATTGATTCGATTTTGATTTCAGTTACGTTTATTGGCTTTTCAGTTTCTAAATTTTCGATCTTGATTTCAGTTTTTCGGTTGCATTAAAAATTTAATTTTAGTTTCAGTTACCATTTCCACTGACTCTTTTGTTAATTTCAATTACGATTATGATTACGATTTTTAGTTATAATTTTGTTTTCTTTTCCATTCTTGTTCTAAATTTGAGGGAAAATTATCCCTTTTATAGCCAGTACCAGAAGAAGCACACCATAGGGAAAAAATGGGAAAAAAATTCAAATTGTTTAATTCTTTTTAATTCAGAATAAAAAATTTAGGAAAATAAAAAATTCACAACTGGCAGTAAATGACTTGTCGGCCCGAAATAAAACTTCAAAAAAAGGCGTAAAAATATATGAAAATAAAAATTGCCAATGAAATAAAACTTGACTGAACTAAAAGCCCAGTACAAAGATCAATTTTACTTGAGATCAAATTTGAGTCCTCGCACTGCTAGAATTTTTAAATTATTTTCGGTTTATTATTTTTTTTACAGTTGTTTTTGATTATGATTTTTATTAAAAGTATTTTAAAAAATTATTTTTAATTACGGTTTTTAGCAAATTCTTATTTCAATTTCGATTTTCAATTTTTTTATTTCGAATTCAATTTCGGTTATGATTTTGATTTCAATTCCGTTTCTTAACCTCTAATATCAGTTACGGATATTCAATGATTTCTCTTCTTTTTCGATTGATTTCAGTTTTGGTTTTTTTGGAGTCAGAAATATTCGATTAATCGCTATTTACGATTATGATTATGATTTGATTAACTGGCTTGGTGCTTCCTAAGTAGATAGCGCACACTATAGTAGTGCTTCCTACCTAGGCACCACACACTCTAGGAGTGCTTCCTACCTAGGTACCACACACTCTAGGAGTGCTTCCTACCTAGGTACCACACACTCTAGGAGTGCTTCCTACCTAGGTAGCGCCTCTACAAAGAAAAAGCTCTTTTCCCGATAAGTTAAACATAGATGAATTAATCTTGTATTATATATACATGTATTTTTTTTTTTTGTTTTGTTTTAAGAGGAGGCTTCACGGAATACTGGAAGGAATGGTTGTTTTGTCTAACACTCGATCACGATCTACTCGGGTATCCCTCATATGGACAAAAATGTCCGCCGGAATTGAATCAGAAGAATAGTTTACATATTGCTCGATAGATGGCAGGGGCTGTTGTTAGAGAAACACGTGTTCTGGCAGCCATAATAAAAAAAAGAGTGTTTTGAAAGTGTTTGTTGTTAAATGAAATAAAATGAAATGAAAGAATTAATGACAAGAGGATTTATAAAAAATAATAATATTATGCACCTGAAAACTCATTTCAGGACTCATTTATGAACTAAACAATCTGTAAAAGCGACTCTTTTTCACGATGGAGGGCATATCACGTGATTCCCTAACTACAGCTCCAGCCATCTATCGGGCAAAGTTGAAACTATTCTTCTACTTCAAATTCGGGGGATTCTTTTCAAGATATCAGTTGCATAAATCTGTATGTATGATCGCGCACTCGATTTACGGGGGGAAAATTCAAATTTTTGTATCTAATGAACTGCTTTGACTTTTTCTTGTAATTTTGGTACCAGTTTCAACTTGTTAAAAGCAAACAAAAACCTGAAAAACAAAATAAAAGTTTTTCGAATGCAATTTTTTTAAAATTATTTTCCTGTAGCTCACACATTCCAGACAAGTTGAAACCTGTCCTAAAATTTCAAGAATTTGCAATTTAAAAAAAAAAAATTAATAAATAAATAATTATTTATTTTATTTTTTTATTTAAAATTACATTTTAAAAATTGAAAAATTATAAAATTTATTAAGCCTAACTAAATCCAGCTTACTAAATATTTAGCGGTATAGGATACCGACTTTTTTCTCCATGTAAACAGTCAAAAAAAAACTTTCCCATGATTCATATTAATATTCTTTTTTTCCTCCAAGGCCGCATAGCACGTTGGCTTCCTCCGCAAAGGAGTTATTACGTGCATTGTTATTATTACATCGCTGTGTACTTATTTATAGTTGTTTCATTTTCCGATTATTAACGGACTCCGCAGTTAAGAGGAAAGTGTTGTAAAGTTTGATTACTTAACTTAACCAACATGGAGTCTGGAATAGTAGTCGAAGATAAATTTGCGGTAAAGTCTGAAACCTTAATTTTAGTTTACGTTGAATGTTGGTTAGAGAATTTTATAACTTGGGGAGGAAAAAAATGAATTGTGCTTTATTATGAATGAGACCTACGTGATTTTTCTTTATGACGCAAAATGACTTATCAAAATATACTAGGGAATAGATGGACATTAGTTCGTGAGCTTTATTTCGATTTCTATGTTCCAAAGGTAGAAACCAGGATAGTTGCTCTCAGCGATGCCAAATGTTCGATAGTTATCGGATTTCACTCGCGATCGGAAATGAAAAAAAATATAATTTCTGAATTTTCCAACAATAAGCCAAAAAAAAAATCCGATAATTTAAAAAGAATCGCTTTTTTTGTCTTTTAAAAAACAAATACCGGCAATTTTAGGAGTTAAATTATTTCCCTTCTGGACATGTTAGAACATGTGAATCCGAAAGGACTTAGATACCAGTTTACTTTAATAAAAAAAATTAAAAATAACTATTTTCGGAGTCATTTTATTGTGACTGCTCGTGAAAGAAAAAAAAAAAAAAAAAAAAATGAACAACTTTTTGAAATTTGATAATAAAGCCCGAAATCCGATAATTAGAAGATGGCATTCCGACAATAACGCCATTTGCACCTTGCAACGGTGCTCACTGCGTTCGCTGCATGTCAGTGCATGTTAATGGGGGACTCAAATGTCAGGTACCTCTGCAGAGTTTGACAAATTTGTGTGCCATTTCTCCCCCCTTCGTCAGCAAAAATAAAATTTCTTTTCTGACAATTAACCGTCAAAATTTTGTTTACTACAAAATTTTACCGATTAATTTAAAAAAAAAATCGACTACCGGTATGGAATTTGTTATCTGCCATTCGACGCATGCAAAAAACGCAAAGTCACGTGGTGTCCCCCCTCATCAATGAATTTTTTCCACCAAGTATCTAATTAACGGACTACTTCGAGTTATAAACAAAATAGAAAAACATGTTTCCGTTTTTATAAAAGTGATCGCTAATCACTGTGTTTTTTTCCTTTGACATTATTTAACAGTATTTAAATTTGATTTCATATACGTTTTTTCCGATATGAATAAGATAATCGTCGGTCGATCCTACCGATTATTAAAGGTATAATACGTTGGATAAATAGAGAGTAGTTATCTCACCACGTGGTTTTTTCATTAAGGAACGTTTGCACAAACATTATATGAATTTAAATTTTTAGAGTCGGAAGGTATAATACTTAAATTTTTTGCAGTCATTTCATAGTCAAAAAATAAAACCAGGCGAAAAAGACGTCATAAGGCATGATCACATTCTGGGACGATTTTATGATTTCAAAATGACATCTTTAAGAATGTCCGATAGTAAAATTTGTCAGTGGATGACGTCAGGAAGACGTCTTATTAACATCTAAAAGAGATGGCATTATCATTTCGAAATCAAGGTGCTCACTTACCCCTTCCATCGTTCCTCCAACATGGCGCTGCCAATCAATTTGCTTGTAATAATTCGGAACAGTGACGTTTTGAGGTTTTAGCCAATCAATCAAAATTCGAAATAGTGACGTCACGAATATTGAGCACACTATGGTTTTCTTTATGGTCCCGCTTAACTACGCAAAAATTAGTTCTTCCTTTTTACCACCGTTGTTAGAGAGACGCTTTCTGATTGGTCGTTGAGATTTGATGCCGACAATGGCGGCACACAGCCGTTAGAAGTCAAAACATGCATGGGAAGTTTCCGGACCTGTCAATACAGCCGTGCATAAAAGTGATTTAAATTTGAATTTTTCCGTTGAGGATACTAGGGAAAATAGGTATTTAATTAAATAAATATACGCTCATTGAGATTGACTTTGAAAGCAGGTTAGGTTAGAATCCGCTTGAATGACGTCACATGAAATCGCTAAATTTAGGAAAACATTGAATAAAAAAATATTTTGGTATTAAAAATTATTCCCAGAAAATCTGATTTAAACGTTTTCATTTTTTAATATGTTTAACTTATTAGAACAACCGATTGACACATGCACTTGGCAAGTTAAACGTAAGTTAAGAGTTTACAATGCATTGAATCATAATAAACTAGGGTGGTTCATTTTAAAAAAATTTTTGAAATGTCGGGGTGGCACAAGTTTAATCGGTTCTTTTACACTTAAAAACGACAAAAAAATTTTTTCCCGATTTTTCCGACACCGTTTAGAGGTCGCTCAAAGCGGGTAAAGTTTCCAAAAAAAAATCTATATTAGTCCCTTTGCAAATTATTTACCAAGTCGTTTTCTATAATGGAAATCATCGGTACAAGGTTTTATCTTATGTTTTCGAGGTCGTAGAAAACGAATATGGCCACTCATTTTGCTACATTTAGCCATAAACAGGCCTTTGGCCAATTTTTGGCCAAAAATGACTATTTTTTCGGTGAAATCGTAGATTATGCCTCCTGCCGTCCTGGAACGTAGACATTTCTTAACAAAAGTATATTGAACATATGCTTTCGATGCCGTAGTTCACGAATATGACTGTCCCGTTTCGCTAAAATGTACCTGAAATTGGCCAAACGCCATTTTTTAGCCAAAAATGATGTTTTTTTCGGTGAAATCTTAAATTATGTTTCCTGCCGTTCTCAAACGTAGGCATTTCTCAACAAAAGTACATTGAACATATGCTTTCGATGCCGTAGTTCACGAATATGACTGTCCCGTTTCGCTAAAATGTACCTGAAATTGGCCAAACGCCATTTTTTAGCCAAAAATGACGTTTTTTTCGGTGAAATCTTAAATTATGCCTCCTGCCGTTCTCAAACGTAGGCATTTCTCAACAAAAGTACATTGAACATATGTTTTCGATGCCGTAGTTCACGAATATGACTGTCCCGTTTCGCTAAAATGTACCTGAAATTGGCCAAACGCCATTTTTTAGTCAAAAATGACGATTTTTAAAAATAAATCCTAAATGACGCTTCCATGAGATAAAACGCGCGTCATTTGCAAATACATTTTAGCGAAACGGGACAGTCATATTCGTGAACTACGGCATCGAAAACATATGTTCAAGTACTTTTGTTGAGAAATGCCTACGTTTGAGAACGGCAGAAGGCATAATTAAGATTTCACCGAAAAAAAAAAAAAACGTCATTTTTGGCTAAAAAATGGCGTTTGGCCAATTTCAGGTACATTTTAGCGAAACGGGACAGTCATATTCGTGAACTACGGCATCGAAAGCATATGTTCAATATACTTTTGTTAAGAAATGTCTACGTTCCAGGACGGCAGGAGGCATAATCTACGATTTCACCGAAAAAAAATAGTCATTTTTGGCCAAAAATTGGCCAAAGGCCTGTTATGGCTAAATGTAGCAAAATGAGGTGGCCATATTCGTTTTCTACGACCTCGAAAACATAAGATAAAACCTTGTACCGATGATTTCCATTATAGAAAACGACTTGGTAAATAATTTGCAAAGGGACTAATATAGATTTTTTTTTGGAAACTTTACCCGCTTTGAGCGACCTCTAAACGGTGTCGGAAAAATCGGGAAAAAATTTTTTTGTCGTTTTTAAGTGTAAAAGAACCGATTAAACTTGTGCCACCCCGACATTTCAAAAATTTTTTTAAAATGAACCACCCTAAAAACCCTTAATTCTGCTGACATCTTCAGGGCAATGAGTGAACTAAAGCTGAAACATCCCCTATCAATTCGGATTTGTCTGACTGACATTTATTAAAAATGACGTTTGTATATCACTGACAGTTGTTTAAAAAAGCCTAAAACCGGTGTTTGTGTCTAGGAAGATTTAAATCTTTAACGATCTTTTTCAACAAGAAAAAGGAAAGCAGATAAATTTACGGTATATATATACCATTTATAAATAAAACACCAAATCTTTTTTTGACGCCGAATAAGGCAATCGAAATCCGGAAACGATAAACCTGTTTATTTATTTTATATCACCTTTTATTAAATGTCAAAACTTTCTATATACTAACGGTTATTTTAATTTTTTTTTTCAGAAGTGCAACCGGTCGTTTGGAGGTGCGCTGTTTATCACTCGAGATCACGTGACGTTTGCAAAAAATGCTCCCAGTTTCAAAATGGACGGTGGATCGGTAGGTAGTAACACTGTGCTTGAAGAGACTTTTTACATATTTTCAAAGAAGAACACGGTCTATAAAGTGAAGTTAACGGAAAAGGGTTTGTCGTTAGAGAAAGACAGCAATGGGCAAACGAAAACAGAGACAATACGAATCGACGACATCGTCGGGGCAAGGGTTATGCGAAGCAAAAGGAAAACACCAGCTGGATCTTGTGTTTGTGGTCCAAATCCGAGGAAAAAAGACTTGAAAGTGGTGGACGAATTTTCATACGAGCAAGATGAAAACGATGTCAGTGCTTATTTGTATATTTACGCTTATGTTATTAAAAAATACCGGGTGAAATCCGGCGAGCGGAGGGAAAGGATGACAATTACTCTGAGGTTTCGGTCCTTTGATAAATTCGAAGATAACATGAGAGAAGCTCAACGGTGGCGAACGGCTGTGAAATGCTTAATTAAAAAACGTCCAGTTCCCGGTTCGGTTATTTATCAAGGCGAACAAGGTCTAACCAGTTAGTATTGAAAATTGCATCTCTGTTACATAAACAATAACATTGCATCTCAATATAAACAAACACTTTTTTTTTCTCTCCAGCATCTCCTGTTTCAAGCATTGATGAAACTCGACAAGTACTTATCCTATTAAATCCAAAAGCAGGACCTGGACGGGCCAGGGAAAATTTTCAAACTAGAGTTGCGCCTATTTTCTGTGAAGCTGAAGTAGGTTACGATTTATATGTTACCAAACATGCCAACTACGCTAGAGATTTTGTGAGAACTCGAGATGTTTACCAGTGGAGAGGAATCGTTGTTGTTGGAGGTAAATAACAGCAATTAAAATCATGATGTATAATCGTTTAAAATGTGTTGTTAAAGTTAATTTTAATTTTCAGGTGATGGCATCCTCTTCGAAGTTATTAATGGAATTTTTGAAAGACCTGACTGGGAAACTGTGATATCTGAAATAAGTTTTGGAATAATCCCCTGTGGATCAGGAAATGGTTTAGCCAAATCGATAGCTCATTCTTTAAAGTAAGAAATTTTTTTAATTTGCGTAAATAAAAAAAAAAAGTTATTTACATGATGATATTGATACGGGGCTGATATAAATAGATGTAGATATGTGATGTAATTTACAGTTATCTAATTGTTATCTGCATGGATTTTCATAAGGCTCTCTAAAAAAGGGTTTTTAGAACAGCAAGGCCACTTTTTCTTTTTTTTTTCTCAAAGAGTAGACTGGAAGAAAAATACCTTTGATCGTTTCGGTTTATTATTTCGGAATCGTTCATGCATTTTTCTTGAGGCTGAAAAATATTATGGCTTTGACTTCTTAAGTTGTTAATTGAAAAAAAATGTTGTTTGTTTAAATATGATGAAGCTGAGTTTTGACGTACGAATTCCTAGGAAAATAATGTCATTGTTAGGTTTTTTGAGTTAAAAGGAATGTTTGATTTGAAAGTTATGTTTGATTCTGATAAGTGGAAAATTTTATGAGCTTGTAGGGGCAGATTCAAAAAGAAAAAAAATCTTATGTACATTCAATTTATAAAAAAAAGAAGGAAATTTTTTAATAAGAAATAATTTACAAAAAAAATATTTTTGCTTGAATATTGTGAGTAATGACATAACAATTTTTTTTACTCTTGTTATTATGAAATGAAAAAAAAAAAATCTCAAGTTCATTTTTTACATTGGGAAAAAAAATTGATTTTTCATTCAAGAAAGGAATTGCATCTGAAGTCTGTGCTGTAGTCATATATTAACATTGAAAAAAGAAAAAATGTGCGTAACTGCGTTTAAAATTCGTTAAAAAATTTTAAATTAGCCTTACTGGAACAATTAAACTTTGTTATGATTATAAAGCTTTAGTTCAATGTCAATCATAGTAATCAATGGAATTATTAAACAAATAAAGTTGATATAAGACGACAGCCAGACTAAACGAGGAAACAAATGCTTTCATTGAATTTTTTTTTTTTTTTTTCAATGAATATTAAAAAATCAGCGAGTGTTAAATAAACATTCACTGTTTAACATTTCGTTTGCTTTAAAATATGTGAATATTCATATTTTTTTATTCTTATGAATAATCAACAATAAGAGAATCGTATGTTTTTAGCGAAAATTTTCGCGTATTTCATTGACTTATGAGTAAAGAAAGAAATATCGCTTGATGCAGGATTTTTATTTTTCCTTGTTTGCTGTTTGATAATAAAAAACCTGTGGCGGAAGAAGAAAAATTAAATCTGTGCCTCACTTATCCGCATTAATTTAGCCCGGGAAATGGTTTTTTAATCACTTGATTAAAAGCTCCGAATTGTTAATGAATTATTAAGTCAGTTACAAAGTTAGATGGAAGGAATATAATCCATGGGTCCCAGGGCTGTCGTTACAGGATATTTTCATCTAGCTTGTAATTTAATGCAAAGTGCACTAAATTTCAGTTGCAAGCTTCACAGGGTCCTTTTGTTGTGTAACATTGACCAGTCACCCTGAAAACCTTTAAATCATTGAAAAAAAAAAAAAAAAAAAAAAATTATTCCATGTAAATTTTAATACTCGAATGAGGCACTCTTGGCCTATCCTAAATAGTTTTGGCGTCATGAATTATTTTCAGTATGTCTAAGAGCCAAAACGTCGAAATGAAAAATTATCATGTGATCCTTTCTTATAGAAAAAAAATGAAAAAAGGCCAATTTGATTTTTTTTAAGAGTTTGAGACCCTGAAAAAGGGAAGAAAAAATAATCAAATATTTTTTCCCTATAAAGGTTTATTAAAGGCAATTATTTAAAATGATTGGTCTTGATTAATTGTTATGTGAATATTTTTTTTTTTTTTTTTTTTTTTGAAGAGAACATTAATTTCCACTTAAAGGTCATTTAAATATTCCAAATTTTCATTTCGCTCTAAGCAAGCAAAAATAGATTTCCTGCTATGCAATTTTAATGTGGATCTCATCCGAGACCTCATGCCTCGCCCTGCTCTTTGTAATTTGTTTATTTGTATACCGTACAGAGGGGCACTTTGTACTTTTCGAAAAATCGATTGGAACACGATTAATTCTGAAAAATATGTATTAAATCTAATATGAAATACATTGCCTGCTAACTCTATGTTTTATAGGGTGATTCAAAAATCAACTTTTTTGGAATTTCCAAACTTCTGTATCGGTGCAAGTTTTTTTTTTATAAGTAAAAATATTAGCCCTGAACTTTTCTGATTTTTTGAACAGCATCTTCAGGTGTCGCATTACTCGCATTTGCCTTGAAATTTCCAAAAAGCCCATACAAGGGTCAAAAATAAATTTTTTTTTTGCTATAAAAGCCATCGATTTCTATCCAAAATTTTGCGTTGGTTACAAATTTCAAGCTCAGAATAAGTTTTGGTGCATGGTTTTTGAGCCACAGCTCGAATTTAAAAGCTTTGAAAACCTTGTTATGGCTTTTAGCCTGTGCCTCAAAAACTTTGGGCCGAAACTAATTTTCGACTTAAAATTCGTAATCTACGCAACATTTCCGATGGGAATCCATGGTCTTTTATAGAAAAAACAAATTTTCATTCTTGGCCCTTATTTGGACTTTTGGGAAATTTCAAGGCCAATTTGACAGCTCAAGATGCCGTTCAAAAACATCTTTAACTCGCGAGATTTTACATCTGGGTAAAAGTACAAAGTCACCCCTCCGTACGGTGCTTAAATCACTTTTTTTTCGTTATGGAGGATAATCTTTTTACTTACCGAAAAGTAGAGCAGATAACGGATGATAAGATTTCGAACGCTTTGAAAACAGTACAATGGTTTTTATTCTTACTCGACTTCGATTTTACATTTTCTTTTTTTTTTTGAATGTGGTCCTTGTTATACATATATATATCCTCTTAACTCTCGAGTTTTTCAATGGAAAAATTGAAGATATAAGACTACTCGAAAGATATTGGAAAACGTTTACTGAAGTACAGAGTGTTAAAAAAAAAAATTCAATGTGGCCGAAAAATTATTTGTGGAAAATTGTTTGTCTTTGACGCGAGCCCATCGTAATTCCCTAGAATTTTTTTCTTTCAATTTTTTTTTTTTTTTTTTTTTTTTTTTGTGATTAGGAATATGAATAATTATAAAATATGAATTATGGTTAGGAATTACTGTTATTTTAAAATTAAAAAAAAAATTTCATTAATAAATAATTTTTTTTTTTTTTTGTTTCCAGCGAACCATATGACAAAAACCCTTACCTAATATCAACTCTCAACGTCGTGAGTGGGAACGTGGTACCAATGGATATCGTGAGGGTAGAAACCAAAACCGAAATAATGTACTCCTTCCTCTCGGTCGGTTGGGGTTTGTTAGCTGACATCGACATCGAAAGCGAAAAACTACGAGCAATAGGAAGTCAACGATTTTCAATATGGAGCGTGGCACGGCTGCTTGGCCTAAGAACATATAGGTAACTATTTACGGTCACCTTAGTGGTCGTTCAGGTATTGCGTCAGCAGCTGGGTAAAGGAGAGGGGGGTCTAAAAAAGTTAATTCTGATATTGAAAAGTCGAATAAAAGTGAATTTAAGCTGCCATGATTTAGAAAAGTTTGTTATTGGAAGTTAAACTGAACAAATAAATTGGGGGTAATTAAATAGTTTGGGGACCCCACCCACCCCCAAACAGGGGTCCGAAGCTTGAAAATTTTGGTCCGATGCCGATGCTAGCATCTGGCATCGGGAATAATGTTTCATCTTCATTTCATCATTTCATCGGACTCTGATTTTAAAAATCGTCCAGAATGGCTCTATAATTTTTTTTTGAAGTGAAACTTCTTTAGGATCGGTCTGCGTGAACACAAAATATTACAACTCGAAAAATTTAATCGATTAAAAAAGATTGCAAACATAGAGGGATAAAATGGAAGTGTTCACTTATTTTTTGAAAAATTGAAGTTAATTTACGAAAATTAACGAAAAATTAACGAATATTAACGATAATTAACGAAAAATTAACATTATTTAAGGAAAAGTCAACGAAAATTAACGAAAAATTAACGATAATTAATAGAAATTAACGAAAATTAACTTAATATTTTAGAAAATTAACTTAAATTTTTTTTTATTTTTTGTTAATTTTCCGTTAATTCTTTGTTAATTTTTCTAAATTTTTTTTTCATTTTTCGTTAATATTTCGGTAAATTTTCCAGTGCCAATTTTTAGTGAACGAAAAATATATTTGGTGTTTTGAAGTTTCACTTCCCTTCTTCAGTGAGTTTGCTTAGCAAGACTCACTACTTTTTTTTTTTTTTTATTAAAATCGGAATCAGAGGCTGCATCGGCTATGATCGATGCCGGCATCGGATATAATCTATGCTTGGTGTCGTCGGCATCGGCATCAGGTGTCGGTGCCGGAATCGGAATCTTGGGTTAAATAAATAATATGGAATCAGCATCGGATTCGGACCCTTGTTTAGGATGCTTAAAGAGCTTTTAAATAAGAAATACCATGTAATAACAAATGACACTCAGGGGCAAAGCCCCAATGGGAGGGAAAGGGGGTTGTTGGGTCAAAGATCTTAAATGACCCGTATGTACCTGAACAAAATAATTCTTTTTTATAATTCCTCAATTCAGGTTTCTACGTAGTAAATGTAGCAGCAATGGGCGGAACTAGAGAGGGCTATGGAGCCTCTTCCCCCAGTCTTTTTGAAATTTTTAATTATTTTGAAAAATGCGATAGTAATCGACTAGATAGCTTTAGATGCCAGCTGTCTGATTTTACTGCTAGTTACGCCCATTGGGGTAGTCACAAAATTTAGTCACTTTGACCACTTTTGGTGCCTAAAGAGAAAAGGAATCATCATATTTTTGGAATTATGCTGACGTAATAGCTTGAACAGCCCCTTTGAGGTACTACTTAATTTTTTTTTAAACCGCCGCTTAATTTCCCAATATGCTTAGCTTATGGCACACTCCTTATTGATCCTTTACCTTAATTTTGGAATCTTACGGCTCGAGCCCAGGGTATTAATTTTCTTTCTTTAATTTTTTTTTTTTCAGAGGTAAAATATCCTACATAAAAGTCGAAGGGCTGGTAAAAAGAGCCGGAGATAGTAGGCATTTAAATCGATCCGCTAGTCAAGGGGACGGCCTTGATACGAATTTGGGAAACATGCATAACAGCAAGTTAGTAAAACTTTTACAAATTTCGATTATCAAAAACAAAAAATTAAACGTAAAAAAATTTGAATTTTTTTTTTTTTTTTTTCTTCTTCCTCAGATCCATGAACGACGTACTTTCCGATGCCACGGACGACAATATAAATTTAGATACCGGTGTTAATATCGGCGAACCTATGTCACCTCAAATACGATCAAGGTCGGAAAGTTTTTATTCGGTTAATAGTCGTCGTAGCACTTTTTTCAGCATGGCTGGATCGAGCTATTTAAGCGTCTGTGATACACCTGGAGGTAATTTTTTTTTTCCCCGAAAAAGTTGACAAATCGAACAAAAATTTTCATAACAACATATTTGCATGATAATCCCCCGTAAGACGGAAATAGACGTATCAAACGAGTTTTTTCCCCTTTATCTTTCATCGAAATCGATTTTAACGGCAAAGAAATTTTGACTTTGCAAAGATGAATTGCGAAAAAAATCTGGTTGCACTCGTGACCTTTTTTTATCAGTGTACCATGGTCTTGCACTTTTTTTTTTCAATACAAAAAAAAAAAAAAAAAAAAAAAAAAAAAAAACATTAGATAATCAAATTGTAATCATTCGTTTGGAAACTTATTTATTTATTTTTTTAAATAGACGGAATCGAACCCAGAAAACCAGGAAGCCAAATTAGAATGTACGGTCCAGCGTCCAAATTGCCGTCCTTAACGCAACCCGTATCGGGGAATTGGGAGACAATCGAAGGAGATTTCGTTATGGTCCATGCTTGTTACCAATCTCATATGGGGGCTGATTGCTATATGGTACCCGATGCCAAACTTAGCGATGGTATAATTTGGCTTTTGATCGTAAGGGCAGGAGCGTCCAGAGCTCAATTATTACAGGTAATTTTATTTTTAAAAAAATATCATCGGAAATTTATATTTTTTTTTTTCGAAATGAGAATGAGATGAGATGAGATAAGGTAACAATCAATAATAATAATTTAAAGTTCAGGGTAGACCCTCAGCTGTAAATATTTTTTCTGATAAGGATGCGTAAAAGTGAACAAGCAAAACTCTTTAAAATGATAGATCTAATCTTTTTTTTTTTTTTTTACCGATGCCTGATCATTGGTGTAAAAAATTCACGGTTTTGTTATTATTGATTGAAATCAGCTGAAGCTTACGTATTTTGAACCTCTGATTTCGAATCTGAAAAAATTAAAATGCAAGATGGCGGAGCAGTTTTATTTTTAAAAATACTAATTTTGTTAAAAACATTTTATTAAAAAATTCTGTAATAGGGTGTCCCTTATTTTGCTAATTTTCGAATTTAATGTCGGTCCGGGTGGAATCTCGTTCACTATGGGGCTCTAATAAACCCTGATTTTTTTCGAATTTTTTACTGAACGGGAAGGCGTGCCGACTTAAGCTTTAAGTTCCAAAAATTCCCATAAGAGAAAAAAAGTCGACAATTTATTTTTGGCGGTAAGATGTCGCTTCCCATTGGGAATTTTGCGTAAATCACGAATCTGAAGTCCGTTTTTTTATATCTGGTTTGGCTTTTGAGTTAGAGGCCAAAATATGAGAAAAACTTAGGAGTTAGTGCGTTTTAACCAGATTTTCTTGCCACATTTCCTCCTTTAACTCAAAAGCCAAACCAGATATAAAAAAACGGACTAAGTAACACAGAGAAAAGAAAGGATTATTAAAAATATTATTAAATAAAACCAAGCTCTCTCTAATTTGAAGTTAGGAATATACAGACAGGGAGGAAGATGATAGCTAAGAGTTAATTTTACGGAGAAATTTTTCCGAATTTCCCGGAGGTAAAAGTAAAAGGGTTATGTAGCATATTTTGAAGAGTGAAATCCATTTTTGAATTTTTTTCAAATGCCTTGTTTCTTGTATTTTCAGATTCTCCTAGGACTATCGACAGGAGTACACGTCACTAGTCCTCAACTCGAGGTAATTCCGGTGAAAGCATTTAGAATAGAACCCGATATGTCTGAAAGTGGACGTGGTCACATCACCGTCGACGGTGAAAGAGTAGATTACGGGCCAGTCCAAGCGGAAATATTTTCAAATTTAGCATACATGATGTCCAGGTAGAAAAAATTTACTAAATTAAAATAAAAACAAACATAGAAAAATTGTAACTTGAAACTGTCCAATAAAGTGATTTCCGAGGAATTATGACAAGCATTTTATTTAGAAATTTAAATTTAGAAATTTTCAGTCATACTTTTTTTTCGGATTTCACCATTTTTTTTTTTTTTAAAAGCAAGTACCAAATTGTCATGACCTCAACGTTGTTTCTTTAGATAATTCTAAGATTTTCTGGAATTTATTCCAGACTTTGACCTATTAGTTTTTTGTTTAGGATTAAGGTACGGAGAGGTTCATTCGACGCCTTAAGGCTGCTTATAAACGGCGTCGATGTTATCTTTTTGTTCCTTTGTTAGGATCGAAAAAAATATTCCTAGAAAATTAATCTTAAAATTTAGCAAAAAGGTAGCTAATTTTTTTCTCGTTGAAGAATTAGCGTTGAAAGTTTAAAAAGGATTAGGAATAGAATCAGTACTATTTAACAGTATTGTGTACATTTTTTTAAGTTTTTGTTTAGAAATTTGAATTTGACAAATGTTCCTTCTTAAAAAACAAAAATAATTGAACCAATTTTAAAAGAAATTAAAAGAATTGTTAGTTTTTTTCCTGGGTGGAGATAAATTTTATCTTTCCTATAGAAATAGAATTCGAATATATTTGTGATTTTGACTTCCAAAGCATTTATAATAATCTATATTTTTATAATTTTTTTTTTTCATTTTATTTAAAAAAAAAAAAGAAACTGATAGATTAAATTGATATAAAAGACTTGGATTAAAAAATAGGTTGCGGAATTTGTGGGAAAATAAAAAATTTTTATAAAACCGCAAAGTAGTATTTTTATTTTTGTTGATTTATTATTTTATTTCATTTATGTAAAATAATCGCTGCTAAATTTTAGTCGAATTGTTTAGTACTTAATTAACCCGCTAGGATGGCTTGAAATTTTTTTTATAGGAAGTAAAATGTTTTAATTTTTTTCGCAACCTTAAAATTATTTTGTGTTACCGTAGATTGGGGGTGAAGTTGAAAGGAAATAACAAAATTCGAGGTTTATTTTTGGCACTAAAAATAAAATTTTTTTATCTCATTAAGTGGATATTGTTTTTGGAATACTTAAGTAAAAAATTTTATTTTTTGTGCCTAAAATAACCTAGAATTTTTTTTTTAAATTTCCTTTCAACTTCACCCCAATCTACGGTACTTGCAATAAAATTTGTACTTATGTTCATAATTTTGGGTAAATATGTATAGTTTTGTACCTAAGAGCCAAAGCGTTGAATTAAAAAAAAAATCAAAATGGCCGCTATTTATGTATTTTCTTTAAAAAAACGATCACGTGACGGCTTTAAAATTCGACGTGTTGGATCTCGTACGGAATTGTGTACATATAGTTATGGGAGTAGATCGCCTGAATTTTTTCGTGTGATTTTTTTCAAGGCCGTTTATCTTCGTCCGAGGGTCTAAAAATTTCAGATTAAAAAAATCAGCAAGTTTGTTTTTATGTAGAAGGAGCCGTTTCCTGTTTTCGTGCGCCGGAGGTTAAATGACGTATCTCCAGTAGATGTGATTAGAGGTATTCTGCTTTGACCGTTTTCAAAATCATGTGACAACTTGTTAGACGAAACGGACTTCTCCAGTCATATTCATGATGGAGATACGTCAGTTGACCTCCGGCGCAAGGGTTTGAATTTTTGTACTGATTACGAAAGTAAAGCCTGAATTTATTTACCAAATGTAGTTACGATGCTAGAATCCAGAATATGAGAAACTTCGAAACTGTTGCATTATTCGATAACTTTTTTTTTACATAATTTGGTTTCTGTTATAAAAAACCGTGCGGGTGCATAATTTATGACTTTATTTTCTTAATTTACATCAGAATCAGAACTGGAAACTGCAATTTTAAATTTTTAAGACGTCAAGGGCACTGCTAATCGGCCTCTAAAAAATCTGAAAGGCAATCTTTCCTTCCTAAAGCCTTGCGCCGGAGGTCAACTGACGCATCTCAATCATAAACATGATTGGAGATAGTACGTTTTGTCTATCTTTCAAAATCATATGACCACAAGTTTAACACCAACGAGTGAGCTTGTAGTCACTTGATGTTTAAAAACAGCTAGCACCGTCTATCTCCAATTTTATTTGTGATTGAGATACGTCAGTTGACCTCCGGCGCACTGAAATGAGCAAGGGGATGTGTCCGCCGGAACGCAAATAATAGTAAATTGAGAGACACCTTATTGTATAAAAGCTAAAAATAAAGCCAAGGAATGCCATAGCCGAACTGAAAATTAGATAAAAAAAAATTACACCGGTCAAGTAACTGAAGATGGAATCGAACCACCGACCTCGCGGTTTGCGCCATGTTGCTCTACAATCTCGAAGTGCTTTAATGGCAGTTCAATCCTACTCTTCGCTGCTTAGCCGGTGTAATTTTTTAAAACATTTCCTATCCTGCATAGTCATTCCTTGAATTTTAATTAATAAATATCCCAAGATATGGTGTAACAAGAAAAAAAAAATCCCAAAATAATTTTAAGGTTGGAAATTAATTAAAAATTTTTCTGTCTGACATACAACTTTATTGATAACTAATAATTTTATTTTACTTTCTGTTTATCCTTAATAATTTAGTTCTTTTACTTTTGCTCATTTATTTAACTTTAAATCTTAGAAAAATTTTATAGTTAATCAAGGACCTTTATGGAATTTATTTTAATTTTTTTAAAAATTTCTTCGTGTTAATTTTTTTAAAAAAAATGTCTGTACCTCAGAGCCAAACGTTTTGTTTGTCAGGTACAGAATTTATAATTTAAAAAATTTTGACTGATATTTTTCTTGCATTTAAAAATTTGAACTTAAGACTGCTATTTCCCTACGATTCTTTTTAAAACTGGATGCTTTTTTTCAAACTCGGTAGCTCAAATAGGCTGAGGAATAACCTACAAAAAAAAACCTTCCCTTTTTTTTATTTTTTTACTATGTTCAGTTATCAATTTTTTTTTTTGCGGTTTTGAAAAAATTTTTTATTTATTTAAAAATTTTACGTTACCCTGATGACCAACTTCATTCAGCATTCCATATTTCATATTATATCATCATTAAACACATTTGTATTTGGCCAGTCAATAGTAAATTACGATTTTTTGAAAAAAAATTTTTAATAATTAATAATCGAATCTGATTGGATTGGCGTTTTAGGAACTTTTAAAAAAAAAACGAAGAACGGCCTAATAATCTTGTTTTGAATATGAAATAGGCATATCTTACGATCTGTGATTTAACCAACAAAAGGAAAATCGAGAAAAAAAAACAAATAACTACCGATTTAAGATTTATTTGTTAAATAATTTGTATCAATCATTTTATTTGTTAATTAATTTGTACAAATTTATTTTTTTAGGAAAGTACAAATTGCGTATACTGTATTTATATTTTTTTAATTTTTTTTTTGTTGTTGAGTCCGCGCGAAAACAATAATAAATGTATACGGGGCAATGTGATGTCGCGGACAAAAAGCAATTTTTTTAAAAATAAATGTAAATTTGTGTACGTGCATATGAAAACCTCCCACATGTACAATCCAGATAGTTTGTTTTGATTCGAAAACTTATTTGTTTACAAAAGGTTAAAAAGCAAAACAAACTATGCGGATTGTATAAGTGGGAGGTTTTCATATGCACATACACATTTAATAAAATAACGAATTAATTGAAGATGTCTGTTTATGATTGAATCTTGTAAGATTTGCCAACGTGTATAAAAATACAAAAAAAAAAAAAAAAAAAGACTTAATCTTTCCTTTTGAAATGATAATAATTTCTTATTTATTGCTTTTCAAACATTTTATTATCATCAATATTATATATTTAATTTCTATTTTTTCTTTTTCTTTTTCTTGTGTAATTTACTGCAATCATGAACGAATTAGCTGCAACCTTAAACGGCATAAATTTAAATGGGGAAGACCAGAACCCCCAGCCAAAATGCGCCTAAAAGTAGGAGAAACAATCGTCGCCAAAAGTAGTAAACTCAGCCTACGGAGACCTAGTAATGGAGAATCAGACATTAGCTGACAGATGTACGGCTGTTCAAATTGAGAATCGAGAATTAAAAACAAAGACAAGACAAAACACAGACTTATTCGTTTTA
Source organism: Liposcelis bostrychophila (assembly GCA_037577465.1). Lineage (NCBI taxonomy): Eukaryota > Metazoa > Arthropoda > Insecta > Psocodea > Liposcelididae > Liposcelis > Liposcelis bostrychophila. The sequence goes on along the minus strand of CM075208.1, from coordinate 53,729,944 downwards.
TTAAATTATTGTATTCGACAATGCCCCATTATTATGGGCTGCAACTTTTAAAATAATTCGTCCGCCAGAAATGATTGAAACCATAGTACCTGAAAGCAAAAAAGAAAAAAAAATTAATAAAAAATACAAAAAAGTGTATAAAGTATAATTAACATCTGCTCCAACAATTTTGAACAATTTACCTTGCATGGCAGCTACGCCTGTGTTTAAATTATTAACGCTCCTATTAATTGCATCCTTATACAATTGGTTTTCAGCTTGAACGGCGTTCAATTTGATTTCTAACGTTTCATACTCCTTTTCTAAATTATTAAAGGTCTTTTGTAAGTCTCCGTGACCTTTGTCCAATCTTAAATAATTTTCTTTCACTGTTTCTAAATTTGTTTTCAATTCTCGATTCTCAATTTGAACAGCAGTACATTTTGTCTGCTAATGTCTGATTCTTCATAACTAATGCATTCAACCTCTTTTGCAGGTCTCCATAGGCTGAGTTTAGCCTGTTGTTATCTTCCTCGACTTTTTGTAAATTTGTGGTTAATTCTTGTACATCTTTACGAAGACCAGCAGTTAATGAATCAAAAGCTGACTGCAATAGTTTGGCTGCTGCATCTTCAGTGGAATCGTTGAATGTTTCTAAAGCTCTGTAAGAGAGAAATGAAAAAAAAAAAATATTAATTTTAGCAAAGAAAAAGTTGATTTTTTTAGGCATTATTTAGTTGTCTTTGTTGATTTTTGAAAATTTGATTTTTGAAAGTTGATTTTTTGTTGAAAAGTTGATTTTTTAGGCATTATAACGCGTTGTCTTTTTTCTGTATTTTTCAGCAATCGCGTTATCTTTTTGCCTTCTATTCTTTATTATAATTTTTAATATATTATATATTTAATTTCTTTTTTTCTTTTTCTTTTAGATGTTACATAAAGTTCTGCGGGATTAAGAAAATCAAGATTACCAGAATTTCCTTCCGATCAAGGTGGCCAAAATATCCTGAAAAGAAAACCATGAATTCCAAGTCCGTTATCATCCAAAAAAATATTTTTTTTTCACGTTAGTGCATTTTTTTTTTCTTTCTTCGAAAATTTTGCATTTTAATTAATGACATAAACTCAATTTGCACATTTTACAGGCAGCATTTTAATTCGGATTATTTAAACGGCGTGAATCGGGTTTGGCGTTGTTGAAGAAAACCAGTAGGTAATGAACCGAAATAACCGGAATCTAATTTATACGCCCGTTTTGCACGAAAATTAGCCGGGCAAGGTACCTCCTCTCTCTCTCTCTTTTCTTTTCGGAATCAGTGTTTCAGGTATGTGTTTTAAAGTCTGCAAGTTTCAGTAACTTGCCGGTCTTAAACGGTTGTGTAACGATATATTTCCGATTTGTTTATTTATTTATTTTTTTTATTTTAAATTGTACGTATTACGAGATAAAAATTTGCCGCAAAAGCATTCTTCATATCAGTTTTTTTTTTTTTTTTTTTAAGTTTGGGAGTTAATTTTGTTAACGGATACGGAAAAAAGAAAAAAAAAAAAGATATTTATTTTTAAGAGAGAAGGTTAATCGATAAATAATGGTTTATTAATAAAATATCGATTGGTAAATACAAGTATGGATGAGGCTTGCGAAAGAGAGATAATTTAAAGTAAACAAATTAGTAATGGATACAGTGTCTTTAAAATGGATGAGGGGAATAAAAAAATTTTAACAATTTTTTTTTTCTAATAATGGAAAACCACGTGTTGCAGCGTTTGATTTTCAAGGCGTTTTTTTAAAAAAAAATTTATGTTGTTTGCTGAAAATGTTGTGGATACAAAATGGATTGATTTCGGATGTATTTACGAGTCGGAAAATTTATTAAGCAGACGAAGGACACTTAACGATTTCGATCCAAACGGTGTAGGCCTAATTTTTTTTTTTTTTTTTTTAACGGAAAATTGGAGGAGTAGTAGCAAAAAAAAAGATTGCTTCTTTAGTTCTGTTTGCTGTTCCTGGTTTGTCTTCTTAACAAATAAAATACCGGTATTTTTTTTAAGAAAAGATTGTATAATTCAAATCAAATAGGTTCAAAATTTAAGGCTTGTATGAATTTATAGCACCTATGGGAAGGGTCTGCACGGGATTTCCACGAAGAAAATTCTTTATTCCGTTTCCCGGGAATAAAATTTTCAGGAATTTATTCCAGTTTTTTAAGAATTCTCGGCCGATGTTTTTTTCTCTGAAACGGAAAACCGGAATTTTTAATTTGAAAATAAGATTTTTTTCTTGGACTATTATATTGAAGCTGCTATATGCTCTTGTCTCCATTGGACAATTAATTGTACCACCGGAAATGCTGTAAATTTTTAGACTTTCTTCTGCTACCACTTTTTTTGTTTTCATTATTTTTAGTGTTCGAAAAAAATAATCAAAACCATTAAAAAAAATGGCAGCAGAAGAAAAAAGCCCAAAAATATACAGTATTTCCAGTGGTACAATTAATTGTACCCTTCGATTAATTGGCCAATGGAGACAGGACACTAGACACTGATTCCAAGATAATTTTCATCTGAAATACGACAAAGCGATATAAATGTGAAAAATATTTTTCCACGCCGTCTGGAAAATATTTTGCACTGTAACGTGTTTAAACTTGTGGATTAGAATCTTTCTATCATAAGTGCTGCAGAATTGCCTGAAAGTTTAATATACTTTGGTATGAATAATTAACAATCTAATTATACAAGGTGATAGTCTAGTATTCTAGGGGAAAACATGGTGTTAGATTTTGAGCTCTTCTCACCCTTTACTTCTCCGGTTGAAATCTTAAATTGGATAAAGTTTGGATCAGTGTTGAGAAAAATGACTGGAATGTAATACATATCAAGGTTGAACTTCTTGGACTTATTGGACGGAATTGGAAATTTTACCATGACTGAATCAATGTTGGATCAAGAAGATTTTCTAGATCTTGTTTTTCCAATACAAATTTCCGCTAGGGATTAACAAATTAAAAAATTTGTACTTGGGGTCGTCCATAAATTACGTAAGTATGTTTAGGGGAGGGGGAGGGGGTCCAAATTAGCGATCATATCCATAAGCTAAGTATTGACGAAGGGGGGGGGGGTTAAAAAATAGCATCTTACATGCTTACGTAACTAATGGACGACCCTTACCCCCTTTTCTTATACTTTGTTAGATTTTTACCTGTCACACCCACGGATGTTACTAATCAAGGTATGGGGCCATTCAAATAATACGTCAGAGCAAAATAGATGATTTTCGACCCCCTCCCCCCTCCCCCTTGTCAGCACTTAATGTACCCGAGCTCCCTCATAAAGTGCTGATGTAATATTTAAAAGCAGAAGTCTAGGAAAATGATGCTGCATCTTATAACCGGGCTTAGAAGGGTTTTTAAAAAAAAAATTGAGCTTAATTAATAGCTGAGTGCCCCCCTTTTTACTGGGGGGGGGGGCTGCGAAAGGTTAACTTTTAGTTCACATAAGGGAAGGTTGACCAAGGGGAAATGTGAGTAAAAATTAAAGTTGCAATAGAGAGGTTACCTGGAGATAAGTCAGGTAACCATGAGGTCACACCTGATTTATCTCCATAGGGACGCAAAAATGTACCGACTAAAAGGCTAAATACTGTACTTTTGTGACTTTTTTTTTTTTTTTTTTTTTTTTGCTTGTCACATACTTTACTTTGTCGACTGAGGTTTTTTCGGGGAGGAGACACCCCATGCTCTCCCCCTTTTTCTCGACGTCCTTGTGTATTTCCATCGTAAATATGATTGAAGGTAGTCTGCTTTGACTGAACGTAAAAGTGTCACGTGATCACAAGTTTACGCCAACGTGAGCAGGTTCGTTCTGAAATCTGGTCGGAGATCTCATTCGAAATCGAATTTCGATATCTCGATATAAATCGAAAAGAAATATAAGCAGTGCAAGCGTGAAGTCACCCATGCATTTTGCCCATAAGGGTCTTCCAAGTTAATATGGCCGCTAAGTACAGGGTCTTATGGCTTCCAAGTTGATAGCATAACCATACTGCAGAAGGCGGCTGGCACAGCCTATAGTTTTTACACGATCTTACATACAGGTCAGGCAACTCGGGTATCCCTCATATGGACAAAAGTGTCCCCCGAGTTTGAAGCAGAAGAATAGTTCCAAATTTGCTCGATAGAAGGCTGGAGCTGTAGTTAGGGAATCACGTGTTCTGGCAGCCATCATAAAAAAAAGTGTTTTGAAAGTGTTGATTGGATGGAAGGCATATCACGTGATTCCCTAGCTACAGCTCCAGCCATCTATCGAGCAAATTTGGAACTATTCTTCTGCTTCAAACTCGGGGGACACTTTTTAAGATAGCAGTTGTCTGACCTGTATGTAAGATCGTGAGTTTTTATGATGGAACTGTATTCCTTTTCGATTTATATCGAGATTATCTAAATCCGATTATCAAAGTTCGAGATCTCCGATCAGATTTTCGAACGCACCTCATGCAAATTGTGGTCACATGGTTTTCAGAAACAGTCGAAACCGACTATCCCCAATCAATTTTACGATAGAGACACGTTCAGTTGACCTCCTACCTACTCACGGAATCGGTGATTCAAAAAATGCAAAGAATCTCTCTTTAGGAACTTCATAATAGCCTATTGATAACATAACATAAATCAAAAGATTTGTGCTTGATTTTTTAAACATGGATCAAAATTTCACCCGCTCTCAATACAAAACGAATAACCTTGCGGTAATAAACTTATAATATTATTATTGAATATGCCCACCGCAATAATGTCAAATCTAATCGACCTTAACATTCACGTCCCTTCAATTCATAATAAATCTTCAAAAAATGTTTCCGTGAGATTTCAATTAAAAACAATTGAATCACGACTGCAGCCAGTAATAAAAAAAAAAACAACCGAGGCAGGATCTACATTTACGCCTATATCTTTTTTATATCTGAAATACCCGCTACATTTCAAGTCATAACATGTCGTAAAAAACACGATTTCTAAATCTCACCGCTTCCCTTTTTAAGAAGCTTAAATTTAAAAAAAAAATCGAAACAACCGTAAATTTTGTAATGACAATTAAAGTCGCGTTTATTTATTTCCCATGCCCTTGGTCTGGAAAGATACCTTGAAGGATGAAAAAAAATTTCGTGCCTGAATTTTTAAGGAAGCCTCAAGAACATACTTTCGAACGGAGATTTCGAGCTTGAAGAAAATAACGAAAACGCCCTCGAGGCACCGAAAATTCGTCTGGCAGTTAATAATTAGCCGGGTCTTATCTAATCGAAATTTTGGACTTTTTCGAATTCCGATCGTAAGAAAACAAAGATGGGTCACCTCATCACGATAAAACGCAGTCCAGATGAATATGTAAAAGATCGAAAAAAGAAAGTGGAGTTAAAATATCTTATGAAGAATGCTTTTGTAATTCATATATTCATACAAATTACATAATTATTGTCACTCCAACAAATCATACGTGGTTAAGTGTGTGTGTGTGGAGTGTGTATTGGTTAAAGAATTTTCGTTAGAAAAAAAAAAAAAAAAAAAAAAAAAAACTTCCGGGAGTTTCTTTGTTTAATTTACTTTTTTTTTTTTTTCTTACGTAGGTTTCGAAAATAAACTGAAACAAAACTTAAAATGAGATCGGTGTCAAGTTGACAGAACAAGTGCGAATGTAAATATTTAAAACGATCCAAAGATGAAGTACTCCGAGGAGATTATGTGGTCGACTGTGGTTTTATTTTTAGTCGTCGGCTCTGCCAGACATACAGAAGCTCAATCTGCAAAAGGACATCAAAAATTCGATTCAGGTATGTTTATCAATAATAGACAGTATGCATGTGACGGCACTTTAAGGGGAAGTGCTTGGTCCAATTCTGTAACGAACTATTTAGCGTGACGTCACTGGAGGACAAAAACTGTAAAAAAAAATTTCCAACAGATGCTTAAGTGTAAAAATTTTAATTACTGGCATTTAAACTCGTAATTTTTTGTTTACGCTATGCCGTGCAGTTAAATAATTTTCCGAGTTTAATTAATTTAATAAATTGAAATTTACTTGAATTGCCCATAAGGCTCATATAATCTATGGCGCATCATGTTAATAGGCTGCGGAATTAAACCTACCCCCATTTCTGGTCGCTATTTTATTTCCCCAACGTAGATACGGTTTATTCTATTTTTTAAAAGAATATTCAGTGGTTTCGCTACCGATGAAATATTGAAGGGGGACTCCCCTCCGAAAAAAGGCTTAGTGCCGCTGCAAAATCACCGACAGTACCTGAGTGGTAAAATGGGGGGTCTACTGTCCTGTAATACCTATAGGCTCTATGCAATTTTTTTTCGTATAATTATATACTTAAATATACCTGTTTGTCTTATCGAAGCGTATATATTTCCATCACGCAATTAATTCGCGGGAATATTGCTTTTATAAAAGCTAAACATAATTTAACGGTGGCAGCGCAGTCTAAGTCGCTTGGAGCCTATAATCGTCCTGTATTTTAATATTTGGTCCTATAATCCTATAAAATCCTACAATCCTCCTATATTTTTATTATAGGAGACTTCAAAGGGGTAAATTTTTCATAGTATCATACAATTTTTTGCAGAATTTTCCTGGATATTTTCCACTTGACCCCTTGCGGGCAGATGCGTCCAGTATGACTTTTCTGTAAAATTAATGATTAATCGACGCTTTGGACTTGTACATAATTGACCGAAAAAAAATCAAAATTTTTGGCGAAAAATGTAAATCCTATGTTTAGCTTATGGGAGTATTATTAGTTTAATTAGAATGTTAATTAATGCGCGCGCGGCATTAAAATTATATTTTTGATATTAATGTAAATAAATCAATTACAAACGATTGTGACATGTCCAAAATTAAAAATTGTGGGAACTGACATGTTTAATTATATGGGGTCGTACATAAATTACGTAAGCATTTTTTTGACAGTTTTTGACTCCCTCCCCCCCGTTGTAAGACAAAGTAAGATTTTAGAGGACCCCCCCCCCTAATATTACGTAATATTTTTCTTTCCTTAAAATCCCTTTAAATTTAGTTTTTTTAAGATTTTCCTCACTTTTTATGATTTTTATTCATTTTAAATGGTTTGAAATTTTTATTATTTTTTTTTTTCAGTTTTGTTTTGTTTTTATTTTATTACTCCAATCGATTTTTATATCCACTGGTTAAAAAATATATATATATGAATGCTTACGTAAGATTTTACAGACTCCCCCCTCCCCTTCGTAAGCAAACGTAAGCATTGACCGGACCCCCTCCCCCCCTAAATATGCTTACGTAATATATGTACGACCTCTATGACGAATTTCTTCCTCCCATACTTTACCTTATGGAGCTAAGATAAAATCAAACTTTCATGAGCGAAATATGACAAAAAAATTCATAAGCTTTAAAAATGTAGATTCTGAGACTTGTTATCTTCATTTTACTGTATTTTATACTTCAGCTATTAGTTTATAGAAATTTTTGTAAGATTTCATTAAAAATATTTTTTTCCCCATAAGCTAAACATAGGCGCCAATTTTTTTTAGCTGCCATACTAAAGGGGGCTTTAGGCTTTTCTTCATCATAAGGGCTTTATTAAAACTGCTGATTCCAGGGGGGCGGGGGATGGCAAATGAGAGTACCAGGGACTACATTACCGTAGATTGGGGTGAAGTTGAAAGGTGGGGTGAAGTTGAAAGGAAATTCCGAAAACAATTTAAGATTTATTTTTGGCACTAAAAATAAAAATTTTTTGTTTCATTAAGTAGATATTGTTTACTGGATACTTATGTAGTATAAATATGAAAGCTGCGAATTCTTATCTATTTTAGCATCTATTCTTGTTTAACTTTTTGCGGATGCCAAAAATGGTAACTTTTTGGTAGTTTCGAAACTTTTACCTCTGCTAGTGCTTTTTAATTTCTTCAGAAATTTTAAAGCCCTTTTATTCGACGTGGAATATTCTTATCTTTTTATTTCGTTACAAAAAATCAGTATATTTGCTTTCAGGCTTTGATAATCACAGCTTTTTTGAAAAATTTTTGATTTTAAGAGAGACATGGGGTGAAGTTGAAAGGTCGCAGACTTAAAGCTTTTGCCAAATTTTGCTTCTGGAAAACATTTCCTTTGAAAATTAAGGCAAGAGAGCAAATAAACAATCCGAAAATTCCGATTCTTTCCTTCTTTTCAAAGGTTTAGAGGAAATTAGCTTTAATTCCTGCACAGTTTGACTTCAAACATGGGGTGAAGTTGAAAGCTAACATTGTTTGGCTTTCGAGGACCAACAAGGACTAATTGCACGTGAAATATATTACTATCCGTCATTATAATTGTTTGGAATACTATTTTAAGTAAAATTGGGCGTTTCGAAGGGCCCAAATGGAAAAAATAAAACAGCTTTCAACTTCACCCCACCGTGGGGTGAAGTTGAAAAGAAGGGGTTTTTAATTTTTTTCGAGCTTTCGAAAAAGTAAAAAAAAATTGAAATTCTCGGGATTAAAACTTCTAGTGGAGACCCAAATTTTAAAAAAAATTTGAAGAAAAAAAAATTATTCATAAAGATTTTATGAGCAAGTAAACTCCAAAATCTTTCAACTTCACCCCAATCTACGGTACCCCTCCCCCCCGTGGCTGCAGGGCTGATCAGTAAGAAGTATTTTTGGCTGCTAAATTCAGAGTTGGAGTTAGTTCTTCAATAGACATAATTTGGACCTAATAGACCGAAAGAGACCATCTTTTTTGCCGAAAAATCTAAAGAAAATTGCCCCCCAGTTCGGGACTAAACATACGGGAAAATAGTCTTCACTACTGAATTCAGTCGCACAAAATACCCTTTTATAGTGTTGCTATATATAAACTATTAGGCGGGGCGGGCGGGCAGAATTCAAAAATGGATTGGCTACAGCCTTTTTTTTGGGGCCGTCGCCACTGGCCCCCTCCCTGAAATAACCAAAAGCAATTTTTTTTTAAATAAATGATTGACTCTAAATTACATTCCATCATCTTTGCAGTATCACCTTTTCATTAGGTTTAATCTCGCTGAACTGTGTGCATTACTCTTCTATACCCACTGCATTGTTCGCATTACTTTTTCATTTTTGCATTATAGCGCATACTTTTTTTGGGAATAAGTTTCCCTTTTTTCCTCTTCCGTGGTCAAAAACTATTTTTCATTCAACATTGGATGTTGATTGGCGTCATCAGTTGTACGACCCTCCACCCCCTTAAAGTAATGACATCATAAATATTTCAATGATCCCCAATACTTTAATAATCATCATACAGAAATATGTTAAAAATTTCAAGAATCGATTATGCACTACCGAATTTTTAGCCGCACCTGAAATTGGCAGTATACGTTTTTTTTTTTTTTAAATATATTTTTAAACCTGGTTAACCCCCTTGGGGCCGTAAACGATTTAATTAATTTGGTTATAATTTCACGGGCTAAACATTATAATTTTTCCGTTTGAATTATGAATGAATTGGCGACCTGTGACCCTTTGCGAGGTTTAATGTGCGCAATTAGGTTTCTTCACTTGTGAAATATCAAAAGGTGGCTATTTAAAAACAACAAGCAGGCAAAAAAAAATTATACACCACTTCACAGTTGATTAATTTTTTTTTCCGATTTCGCTTTCGATGGCTTTTAATCATCGTCCTGAGGGTGATTTGCATGTTGGAATTTGATCTTGTACACACATGTGCCTCGCGAATTTATTTGAGAAACGAGAAAGACGTAACGTATGTTTTATCATCGTATTATTGCTGTTGTGAGATCACGCCGTCACAATGTGTGTCCGAGTCCGTGTGATGAATTTTTTAATGGATCTACAGTTCTGGATTGAGGGAGGGTGTTGGGGTTGGGGTTAAAATCTTAATACGTAATAAGGGGGGTAGAGGTTGCAGTGGCGATGCAAATGACCCAAATAAGGCTGATGCAATGGCGATGCAAATGATCCAAATAATGCTGATGCAGTGGCGATGCAAATAATCCAAATAATGCTGATGCAGTGGGTAAGGTCATCAAGTAATACACTTTATTCAGTGTATCACATTTTATTCAGTTGATCATTTCAATGTATACTTGACTTTAAATTACCGTTGCATTATATAAATTTGCAGTACCAATGCACTTGCATTTCCATTGCATTACAGATTGCATTACTTTTGCGTTTGATGTAGTTACCGCTTTATTAGATTCGACTTCTCTGCATTACGTGAATTATTTTGCATTACTATTGCATTTGCATTGTTTTCATGTTTGCATTATCACTGCATTGTTTTCATTACGATGTACAATCTTTCTAGATCCTTCAATGGATACTGAATACCCCTTCGTGGCAATGTTACCTTCAGGGAAACTTTACGCCCCTGGCAAACTTAAAAGTTCGTACTTGCAGATTTTCAGCTTCGATTAAATTCTTTTGTCTTGTCTCCATTGGCCAATTAATCGTAAGGTACAATTAATTGTACCACCGGAAACGCTGTATATATTTGGACTTTTTTCTTCTGCTGCCACTTTTTTTATTGTTTTGATTATTTTTTCGAACACTAAAAATAATGAAAACGAAAACAAAGTGGTAGCAGAAGAAAAAAGTCCAAAAATATACAGCATTTCCGGTGGTGCAATTAATTGTACCCTCCAATTAATTCTTCAATGGAGACAGAGCATTTTGTCTCAAAAGTCGATTTCTGTTCATCAATCGCTTTTTGTGCTCTGAATCGACGTTAAAAAAAAATAATTTTCCATATTGTGACGAATTTTCTCACTTTCTAGATTTTAATCCAACAATTAGCTTATATGTCTTTTAGCAGTTATTTGTTGAATTTATTACATAATTTTTTTTCACTTTTTATTTATTTATTTTTTTGCTAAAGCGACACGTACAAAATTTGTCCTGCTTTCTCCTCCGCATTTTTTTTCCCATTTAAAAAAAAAATTAAAACAACTAAAACAAACGAAATCTTAATTTCAATAATTATATATTCATCGATTAAGTTACAATTACGTACACGCACCGAGACTAATTTGCATCAGAATTATTGAATAAAATCATTAATCATTATAACCGACCCATCAATCTTTTTTTTGTTCGTTGTTGAATTAATCAACTCAACAAAAGAATTGTTTAAAAAAAAAAAATTCCCCCGGTGGCTTCCTCTTTTCTCGCGATTCGGAATTTAATTTCACGGAAAAAGAAAAGAAGAAAGAGAGAAAAAAAAATTGGATGAAGATTTTATAAAACGAAATGAATCTTTCAAGGATAAACGAGTATATAATTGGTATAGAATGCTGTTACGCATTGTATTACTTGTCCGTACTTGTCCGAAATCAAACCCCAGGGTGAATTAATGATTTGAAAACAAGTATTGTTATCATTGCTTCGGAATAAATTATTAAGATTTTTTTACATATCATCTTCGGAAAAGGAAAAAGGGAAACTATTTGGAATACAATCGATTTATTTCTTTTTTTATTAAGAAAAAATTATGTAACAGCCGCTCTGCATTCACCGTAATAGCCGGAAATTAAAAAAAAAAAAAAAAACGTTTTTGGGTTTTCATATGTGATGGATGAGTTCTTCTTTTTTTGTACGCGAAAAAAATTAGGACTAGGTCGTTAATTTTCTTTTTTTTTTTTTGTTAAATGTATTTTCAAGGAGTCTGCGTTAATGCATTTTAAGAGATTAAAATAATTTTTATTTATTTTTTTTAAAGGCATCTTCGCGGTAGCAAATATGTGAACTGAGTCACGATTGCAGATGTTAATCTGGCAAGGTGAAGAAAAAAGAAAAATTTTAATTGAAATAATCGATCACGAAATTTGGGTTAATTGAAAAAAAAATTTTTTTTTTTTCATTAGGATTGTTTGATGTTTTAATTAGAAGAAAGAATGGATGAACAAAAAGGTCATTGAAAAAAAAAGATAATATGTTGTAATTTTATATCTGCAATGTCGACCGGAAAAATTACTGGTTTTTTGTTGTGGTTAAAGTGGCATTGTTGCCGCCCTTATCCCCCTCCCCCACTTTTTTTCTTTCTTTTTTATTCCTCTAAGGTTAGGGTGGTCCTTGTTTTACATTTTGAATTTTTGTTGAGCTCACCCCCTAAAAAAATCGCATAATTTCTTTTCCAGATTTTTGTAGAAGTCGTTTAGCCGTTCCGCAAAAGGTTTGAAAATTAGCCATTTACACCGAATTTTTTACTCCCTCTGTCCCAAAATAATATGCGTTTCTAATTTTTATTTCCCATTTCGTAAGCTTTTCAATTTTGCCGGGACTGTTTGTACCACTTAACTTACCCAACAGAGCATTTCACGCACCCCGACCCCGCCCTCCCCCCCCCCCAAACCTTCGGAGTCCTCACTTTGGCAAAAAATTAGTGAAAAAATGGAAAAAATTGAAAATTCCATTAAATGGTCGCGAAACGTTTCTACTGGGTTTTTTTAGGTCGCTGATTTTGATTCTGAGGTCTGTTTTAAAAAATTAAAGATGGCGGATCCAATATGGCGAACCGTTTTTTCTGGAAATTGATTTTTTTTTTCACTTATTTTGGGGGGTTATTGACGCCGCTGATTTCGATTCTGGAGTCATTTTAACACTTAAGATGACGGATCCAAGATGGCGGACGTTTACCTGCACTTTTATTTTTTTGTCTCAAATTCGAATTTAGGGGGTTATTGGGGTCGCTGATAGCGAATCAAATTAGTTTTTACAAAAATTTTAAATGGCGGACGTTTTTACCTAAAAAATCTCTTAGTAACTACAGCCAAAACAAAAAAAAATTTTTGAAAAACAACAAAACATTTTCTAGAAAAGTAATAATCTGTCTCCATTGGACAATTAATTTTACCACCGGAAATGCTGTATATTTTTAGACTTTTTTCTTCTGCTACCACTTTTTTTTTCATTCCCATAATTTCAAGTGTTCGAAAACATAATCAAAACAATAAAAAAAGTGGCAGCAGAAGAAAAAAAGTTCAAAAATATACACAATTTCCGGTGGTACAATTAATTGTACCCTTTGATTAATTGACCAATGGAGACAGGACGTAAATTAAAAAGGGTCAAAAAAATATTTTTAACGCATTTTTAAAGTATTTCTGAATATATTATATTGAAAAAATATTTGAAAGATATATTTTAATAATGATTTAAAGATATTTTAGACATTTTTAAAATTAAATAAAATTTTTTTGTGGCTAAGATTTATAAACCTGAATTGAAAGTGATCGTCGCTTAAAATAATTTTTTATAAACTTCATGAAATTTTACGTGAATCGTATCACTTTTTAGTTTTGTTTCTTGTTGAAGCCAAAAAAAATTCTCTTTAAAAAAATGTTTTTCATCTTTTTTTTTAAAAAACAAGAAAATCCCATCTTATATTAATAAATTATTCATGATTAGGATGTTTAAAACTTTCGCGAATTTTTTTCTTTTTTTTTTTTTCGTGTCTTCCATCAAGTAAATCACAAGCAACATTCGTTTGTTTCAAGTGCGCGCTTGTAAATCATTTTTTAAAAAGATATGTCATAATTTCAAAATGATCAGGTTATTAAAATTTAAAATATAGTCACGTTTCTTTTTGATCTTTATCAAATTGACGCTTACCTTGTTTTTCCCGAGAAAAATGAGAATTAAAAAATATGTATTTAAAATTTTTTTTTTTTTTTTTTTTAAATCCCTTCCGGATTGATGCGCCGAAAATGAGGAGTCATTCTAGTCTTGCGTCAGAGGGAAGGGAAGATTTTCTACAAAATGCTGATGATGGTATTTTAGGTTTGCATAAGGGGAAAGGAAGGGAGTACCTCTTTTCGTGACCTTGGGGAGAAGGGATCGAAAATTGCCAAAATTGGAGTGTCATACAGGGGTCCGAAGCTGATACCGGTGCTAGATAATTCATTTTATATTTGGCTTTGTAATTATGAACCGACGGTAATGCTGAATATATTTGAGAAAGGCCACGAGTTTTGATCATACTAAGCGGTAGATTAATTGATTGTATGTTAAACACGTTTTCATTTTCTGGCAAAAAAATAAAAAATAAAAATAAATAAATAAATAAATAAATAAATAAATAAATAATTGGCTAAATCGATCTTGGTACCAAGGAGCACCAGGGCCCAAAATTTTTCTATTCCGTGCCAGCGGTAGCGTCACCGCCGGCTCTTTGGATATTTCGGAGCCGATGCCAGATTCGGCTCCAACCAATTTTTACTGGACCCCTGTAGGAAACAAAAAAATTAAGAATATTTATTTTGGAAAACTTGTTTTTAGGAATGTTTGTTTTAGGAACAATTACTTGCTCTGTCTCCACTGGACACTTAACTGGTGGGTACAATTAATTGTACCACCGGAAATTCTGTAAATTTTTAGACTTTTTTCTTCTGCTACCACTTTTTTTTTCTTTTTCATTATTTTTAGTGTTCGAAAAAATAATCAAAACAATAAAAAAAAAAAGTGGCAGCAGAAGAAAAAAGTCCAAAAATATACAGCATTTCCGGTGGTACAATTAATTGTACCCTTCGGTTAATTGGCCAATGGAGACAGGCCAACTTTTTTTTTTAGGAAAAATGGTAGAGAATCTTTCACTTCTTATCATAAAATTAGAATTGTTCTCAATAATTTTTTTAATGTAATTTTCAAATTTTCAAAAAAAATTCTTGCCCATAAGCTAAACATAGACACCTATAATAATAATAATGATAATAATAATTTTTTTCCCATTAATATCCTCTTCAGTTTGCTCTGTTGTTTTAATATCTCCAAATCTGATAATGTCCTGCCCAAAGTAATTTTATTTGAAAAAAAAAAAAAAAAAAAAAAAAATGGAAGCTAAGAAATGATTCCGATGTGGTCGGTGCCCTAAAGCTTACACTTTTAAATGATCTAATTTATTTTCAATCGCGTTTTCAAAGGTATCAAATCTACCGGGGGGAATGGAATTTTAAGAAGAAAAAAAAAATCATGAAGAAATATGCGGGCAGAGATGGTCGCGATAATTAGAACTGTACACACATTCCTTAATAAAAATAGGAAACGGAATCCGGGTTACATAAAAACAATTTTTTTAAAAAATCGGGTTAATTGTTGGTAAAGCGAGAAAGCAAAGATATAAATCATATTATAAGGTATATTATGATGATAGGGTATCATCGTTATCATGTATGAGAGAATGCCGGATTTGTTTGCCATAAACAATAAATGATTTATTTATTTTTTTTATTGTTACATAAGATTATTAAATATTTAAGGTGCTTTGGAAAGGGGAAAAACAAATTCGTAAAAAAAAAAAAAAAATTTTCTTTATCGAAATCGTCCCAAGAAACTGGAGAAATCGTTCATTAGGTTACCGTAATAAATGACGTAAGTCTATATAAGATCAGTTTATATAACGTAATAGCTAACATTTAAAAAAAAAAAAAAAAAAACTTAATTCTTCGTAAATTGAGATCCACGAAATTAATCGACTCGATTTAGTTGTGCGTTTTTATTGTAAATCGTTGCTCCTTCATGACTTTTTTTTTCATTTTTATAACAGCTCGAAGAAAAATGTAATGTGGTTTGTTAGAAAATTTTAATGGGAATTCTTTTGAAGGAAGATAAAATTAAATGTAATATGGTTCAGCTACATGGGTACTTGATATTTTTTTAAACGAATAGTTGTAGACATGGAAGGCTTTGTATGTACAGCAGTGTGACTTTATAGCAAGCTTTCTGGAGAAACCTTGTGGTATGAAATATTTGTAATTTAATTAGGGAATCAGATATGAACTTGCTCTGACCTGGTAAATTTTTTGGCACTCTGGGATTTTTCGAAGATTTTCCAGGAAGCTGCATATGTAATAAAATTTTTTACAAAATATATTGTAAATTTTTGATTAATTTTAAGAAAAAAGGGAAAATTTGTAGAAAACTTTTAAATTTTGATGATTTTTGATAAAATTTATTGAAAAAGGGGGCGCGTGGACTAATATCAGGGCTTAAAGGATTTAGGGGGATCATTAACATTTTTTTAAACGAAAATTTCGATGATTTTTGATTATTAAAAAAATTATTTAAAATTTCATTGCAAAAACTTTTTTTTTTTTTTTTTTTTTTTTTGTATGTGAAAACAATTTATTTTTTATAGCTTGATAGCTTGTGTAAATTACGAATCTAACGTGGGTCCGTGAAGTCAGCAATATAATAAAAAGCTTAAATTATAAAAATTATACCCGGATTTGTGAGCTTTGTTTGAGCTTTCAGGAAAACCAAATCTCAGAATTTGAGCTTTTAAAGCAAAAAATTTATTTACACTATAAATTTTGTACTGCTAACTTCCACGGCAGTACAATGAAAAGCACATATTTTAAAATAGACGCCTTTTTATTTAAGCTTTCGTTTTTTTTTCCAACTTTACAGTGGTCCTGAACAAAAATATTATTCGACTAAAATGTCAAAAAAAAAAAACTGCTGATGAGGCTTTGTTAGGAAACTTGTTAACTATCAAAATCCACTAAAATCAAAATCTTACCTGATTATCTTCCCCTACTCCCCACAACCCCCCCGGCCCCTTAATTTTTTTTCAAGGCTTGTTACATATGAAACTTATTGGCTTGAGCTTAAGGCTTATCATATGAAACCCGATTGGAAATGCTTTAAAAAGAGACCTCGCCGAGGGTTATATCTTTTGCCGGCACGGAGATATCGGATTTGATCGTCTGAGAGATCGAAAGTTAAACGCTTAATTTTGGCCAATTAAAACGACGATATCTTCGTCCAGGTAAAAGATATAAAACTCGGTGATGTCTCATTTTAAAGCATTTTACATGGGTTTTCATATAAAATGTAACAAGCCTTGATATGTGACAAGCCTTGAAAAAAAAATTGAGGGGCCGAAGGGGTTGTCGGGGGTAGGGGAAGACGATCAAGTAAGATTTTGATTTTAGTGAATTTTGAGAGTTAAGAATTTTCCTAACAAAGCCTCATCATCAGTTTTTTTTGACATTTTAGTCGAATAATATTTTTGTTCAGGACCACTGTGTGAGGTATAAATTCCTAAGTGCTTAGGAATTTCTAAGTACTTAGGAATTCTTTCTAAGTACTTAAGAATTCCTAAGTACTTAGGAATTTCTAAGTACTTAGGAATTTATACCTCAAATTCTTTCCCAAAATTTGAGCTTTCTGATAATGAAAATATAACGTTCAAAATTTGAGCTACTCCCGTTTAATCAACATCCACCAGGCACGAAGCCTAAGAAACATCCAAAGTTATGTCATCATTCTATTCGGGAATTTCAAGTCACACCTCCACCCCTACCCTCCCCCCTCCGAGCGTTAATGAACCAGCCTAGTAGCCAGGGGGGGGGGGCATAGGGTGGCTCAGCCCCACTATGGAAAAGCTTGAGCCCCCCTGTAAATTTGACTTGGCCCATGTATTTTCCCTATCTTCCATGTTATAAGGGGCCATTTGGAGCTCCCCTTTGTATCTCAGGCTGGCTACGGGCCTGTAATGAACAAAATAAGCAAAGGGACCCTGAGGGTGTTCAAAATGCCGACGCCAATATCTTACTCCGCCTTTTTTTTTTTTTTTTTTTTTTTTTTTGCAAAAGGAGGGAAGGGGATCAAAAATTGCCAAAATTCTTACGACGTTATACTTGAATGTCCCCCGTTAACTAAAAGATTACCCTCAGGGAAATAATTAGACTGAAGATCGCTCAACAAAAAAAAAAATATCTTGCGAAATAAATTTTGTTTTGAGTTCATACTTCTTTTTTCATCTCCACCCTTTAAGATTAATGTTCCGATCATTTATCAGGATCTCTTCAGATAATAACCAAAACTCAAAAGCCAAGCAACAACTCGACCTTAAGAAATAAATTGAATCTAATTTATTAAGCTCGTAAAAAATAAAATTGTCTCCCTACCTCCCCGCGGGTTCGTGGTTACGCCTAACAGCAGACGCATATTTTTAAAAATAATCGCGTTTAATAAAAATACGTCATTATAAATAACGAAACCTATAAAACGTGAATTCTCAAATGACCTTTTGTCACAAAATATCCTTCTTATATGATTAATTAGAGTTCTATTGTTTTTAAAAAATAAAACAAGTAACTAACATCAGGAGGCGTCCGTATAATTATCGCGGATATCAATTTTTTTTTTGATTGATTGAAAAATTAGGGATGGCAAACCGAACCGAACAGAATCGAAAAAAACTGAACCAAACCAGGTTTTTTGTCTCAAAAAAACCGAACCGAACCGGACCGGACTGAACCGAACCTTATAAAAAATTAAAATTAAAAAACCGAATCTAAACCCGAACCCATTTCATGAAAAGAAAAAACCCGAACCGAGCAGAATCAGGGTTATTTAAAAAAATAACCGAACCGAACCGAACGGAAGAGCCAAATCGAACTAAAACCGTTTTCTTTTTATTTAAAAAAAATTCGGTTTTATTCTTAACTACAGAACCGAAACCGGATCTTTTGACCAAAAACCGAACCGAAACCGGGTATTTATTAACAAAAAAAAACAATTTTTGAACAAAAAACCGAACCGGATTTTTTTAAATCTGTGAATTTTTAGTCATTTAAAAAAATCGAACCGAACCGAACCGAACCGAACCGTATTCAAAAAATTTTGGATCGGTACCCTAACCGATCCGAACCCGTCCAGGTGGCCAACATTTTAATAAATTCAAATTTTAAACTTGAAAAAAAAAAAACCGAACCGAACCTTTTTTGATTTTTAAATCGGTTCGTCATCGCTGAAAAAAAATCATAAAAAAATGGGGTAAAAATTTTTTAAAAGTGAAATCAGATACTTATACATACGATGACAAAGTTAGAATGCAAAAAAAAAAAAAAAAAAAAAAAAAAAAAAAAAAATGACAGTTTAATTTCAAATATGGCACGTCCAATTGGCCAATTTCATCTTTCGAAAAAATAAAACATGGTTAATCTTGATACAAATAAACAAGGAAATTTGCTCGTCATCAAATTGTATTGCGTTTTTGCGTGATGTATGCAGTAATTTTTTTTTTTTTTTTTTTTTACAATATGTCGCTACTTAAGAAAACTGAAAAGGTGTTTAAAGATGAAAAAGTATCGGAGTAAACCCTACCCGACAAAAACAGATGTGTAAAAAAAAGCAGCCAAGTTTTCTTTTGCCTTCAAAAACATTCGGCTTTTAAAAGGTCTAAAGAGTGAAAAAAAGGCCAAATTTCCTTCTTTTATGTAACAGGATTTTTTTTTCTTGATGAATAAATAGTTTTGTTTGTCGTTGCCTTTTTGCATGTCGTTGAATTACGCTCGGTGTGTCAGTATAAATATAAGTATGACGCTCAAACTGACCGTTTTCAAAGTTCTGTGACTCTTTGGAAGCCCCCTGGGAAGCACAGTGAAGTGCACTTAAAACTTGGCTGGTGCACCCTGTGCACCCTGATTAAAACGTCACATTATCTGTCGTAATTTCATTCGTAATGCTATGGCATGTTAAATTTAAATTTTTCTTTTTTTTTCTCGTAAGAAAAAATTTTCGGTTTGTTATCCAGCATTAGATCTTGTTTTTTGCTATAGATACGTGCCAGCTTCCTTTTATTAAATTGATTTTTTTTTGTTTTGGTCCGAAAATCAAATGGAGACTCGTGCAAGTGTGATATTTACCAATTTAAATTGATTGCCGTGTCCTTTACGTGAAGCTATAAGGTGCAGTTCCAATTTTTTCACCTCTTGTTTTACGGTTTTCCCTCTTCAATGTCATGATGGTTTTTTTTTTTTTTATAAGTATATGTTACGGCAAACATTATCTAATACCGTAATTTTTTAGTATTGTAAATAGATTTTTGATGATCGTACCACTCCTTTATTTTTGATATGAATTGGAAAAAGGACCTTGCCAGAAGTATGGAAAGAAAATAATAGGCCTTAAGGTAGCACGATATTTGATGGGTCCGGAGTGTGGCGTCGGAAATAAAAAAACGCAGGTTTAGCTTATGAGCTGTTTCCTCTATTTTTTCCCATAATTGCGGCTACGATTTCGTAAAAAGCCACCCTTGGTTTTGTTAGAAAATGATGTAACTGAAAATCGGTTGATTGACTTTGAACTGAATTTTATAAAAACTTCCGATAATTGGAATGTCCCTGTCGTGGTCTGCTATAGATACTATAGTATATACCCTCATTTTAATTCAAGCTTATTTATAGTAAAATAGGACTACCAAGAAAGTTATTGCAAAAAATTCTTATAACCCAATAAAAAAAAACTCGTGGATGTAAACTGGAATACACGCGGATTTTTAGACTTTTTCCACCAGATTTCCACGATCCATCAATTTTCCACCAGCTCGTGGATAATTGATGGAAATATCGTGGAAAATGAGTGGAAAAAGACTTATATCCACGAAAAATTTTTTGTCTGGGAAATGCTCTGTGCAAAATTTGGAGCACTTGCAGAAATATAATTTTTAGGAACCAAGGAAATGGCTGATTAAATGTCTCAGTCCCCGTACAAAGAAGAGATGCATAAATTATACAAAAAATTGGACCTACATAAAAATGCATAAATTAAGGTAAAGTACCCGAATCCTGACAGGGCACCTAAACCTGACAGGGTCATAAGCTAAACATGTTTTCCTTTTACGGTATTACGTGTTTAGCTTATGACCCTGTCAGGTTTAGGTGCCCTGTCAGGATTCGGGTACTTTACCTTATGTATAAAAAAAAACTTTCAATTTTATGACGGAGAATTTTTTCCATTTTCCAATATAATTTTGCATAAATGAGTATGCATATAAAATGGAAAAACAGTTGATTATGCATAATGTTTGCAAATTGTCCTGCTTTATGATTTATAAAAATTATATGCATAAATTGGGCATATCCAGATTTTCATGCTTGGAAAACTATGCATATTGAAATTTTGGTGCTTTAAAAAAGATGCATGAACGTTGCATAAATCATGTATTTTTTATGCTTAAAAAATAATGCTGATAATTATTCATATTTTTTATGCTTAAAAAAACTGTGCATATAATAATTCATAATATTTTTTAAGCTTAAAAAGATTATGCATATAAATATGCATAATAATGTTTTTTGCATAAAAAATGATGCATAAATGTTTTATAAATTTTGCATATTGAAGTTTTGGTGCTGAAGAAAATATGCATAAATTGTGCATATCCAGATTTTTATGCTTAAAAAAAATATGCATCAATGTTTTAAAAATTATGCATATCGAAATCTACGCCCTTAAAAAATATGCATAAGTTCTGCATATCCGAATTTGTATGCTTAAGAATTATGCATATTGAAATTTTGATGCTTCGAAAAAGTTGCATGAACGTTGCATAAATTATGTATATCCAGAATATAGCATAAATCTGTATTTTATTATATAATTATATTAATGTATGTAATGTATTAATAATATTATATAATTATATATATATAATATATAATTATTCATATTTTTTTATGGTTAAATAATTATGCATAAATTGCTAGGAATTCTATGCAATTTTGGTGCATAATAATATTTTTATGGTTAAAAATTATGCATATAATCATGCATATTTTTTACGCTTGAAAAAAAATTATGCATAAATGTTTTATAAATTTTGCATATCGCGTTTCGGTGCTGAAGAAAGTATGCATAAATTGTGCATATCCAGATTTTTATGCTTAAAAAAATATGCATAAGTGTTTCAAAAATTATGCATATCGAAATCTTTGTTCTTAAAAAATATGCATAATTTCTGCGTATATCCGGATTTTTATGCTTAAAAATGCGTATATGCGTATTGAAATTTTGACGCTTAAAAAGTGCATAAATTGTGCATATTCAGATTTTTATAATTAAAAAAATAATGCATAAGTGTTTTACAAATTATGCATATAGAAATTTTGGTCATTAAAAAATCGCGACCTTAGAACCAAAGAGTGCTATCACTTTTTGAGTTTTCGTAAGCTAAACATAGAAAATTTTTTTTAGATAGCACCCTTTGGTTCTAACGTCGCGAAATTGGCATACAATTTGCATATCCAGATTTTTATGCTTGAAAAAATTATGCATCAGTGTTTTAAAAATTATGCGTATTAAAATCTTCGCCGTTGAAAAATATGCATAAGTTCTGCATATCCGGATTTTTATGCTTAAAAAAATTACGCATACTGAAATTTTGAGGCTTAAAAAATATGCATAAACTTTTGCAAAAATCATGAATGTTCAAATTGATTTGATACAAAATTAATACATTTTTTATATAATTTTTTTTTTTTTTTTTTTGCATTTATAAAAAATTTTACACATATTTTGCATCATTTTTTCGTACGGTTATCCATAAGTTATCATCTCGGTAACATATGTTCTCTTTGGTTTTTTCGCAATTAAACAACCCGTACGAAAAAGGGATGCATAAAACTTGTATTATTTATACAAAAATTATACATAAAATATACAAAAAATTGGACATGCATAAAAAATGCATAAATTATGTATAAAGAACTTATATTTTTTTATCCTACGATATGATTATACATAAATTATGTATAAAAAACTTTAACTTTTTTAACAAATTTTTTTTTTTTTTATCCTCGGGGATGATTATGCATAAACTATGTATAAGAAACTAAGAAACATAAACTTTTTCAGCGAAAAATTATATATATAATTATATATAAATTATACATAAATTATACATAAATTATATATATAATTATACATAAATTATACATAAATTATATATAAATTATGTAGGTCCAAATTTTTGTATAAATTATACAAAATTAATATATATTTTTTGTATTTATTTGCAAAAAATTTACATATTTTATGCATCTCTTTTTTGTACGGGAAGGTACAAAGTAGACGTGTTTAGATACTCATCTTTACAAAGTCTGCTGACTGATATCGGTGCATACCGGTACTGCACAAAAAACTATTTGAAATTAATAAATTATCGTAACGGTTCCATAAATTTTTCTCCCATTCATTTAATTTGCATATGTTCGAATGAAGTCTTTATCACTAATAAGGTCTTAAGAGCATTTGTCGGCCTTGTACAGGGCAGACCCTCGTTTTGCCGTAACACTTAACGTGTCTGCATGCCTGACTAAAGAGTTTTTTTTTTTTTTTTTCGATAATGCATGTGAATCCTTGAATACAGTTTTTTTTTTTTTCGGTTTGTGATTCCAGCTGAAATGCCATGCCATTGGCAGAAGACTAATCGAGGAACTTATTCGTGTGAAAACATGTTTCATAATTCAATCGACCCAGATAGTAGTAAAAAAAAAAATTCAAGATTCTAACCCCCTCAAAAAAAAAAAAAAATCTTCAGCAAATATTTTGTCGAAAATTTCTGAATGTGAATTGTAATGGATTTGTTTGTTTTTTCTTTTTTTGTGCAGGTGAAATCGCACGTCAAAATAAAATAACTCAAGAAATTTTGGCAAAATATTTGCAGAGGAGATTATTCCCGCATTTGGCCCACCCTCCAGTTCAGGGGAGCGGACTAAGAACCGATCGACACGCCATTAGAGTTGACGGGCAAAACGATTCCGATCTGGACGACGCATTAGAAACCGTCGAATCGGAAAGGATATCTAATTTTCAGTATTACGAAGGGGATGATCAAGGTAAATCCACATTAGGGTGTGCCTTATTTTGGAAATTTTCGAATTTCGGTGCCACATTTCGGTTTTTAGCTCAAAAACCGAACCAGATTTAAAACAACGGGCTTCAGATTCGTGGGTAGAGGTAAAGATGTTGGAACAAAATTATATATAATTTATATATATTTTATATATAAATTATATATTAATTATATATATTTTATGTATAAATTATATATAATTTTGACCTAACATCTTTACCTCTATCGATTCGTGACCTACCGAAAATTTCCGATAAGAAACCAAATTTTTTTGCGGAAAAAAATGGTCGATTTTTTTGCTCTTATGACAATCACTGGAACTTTAAGCTCAAGTCACCACGCTTTCCCATCGAGTAAAAAATTTTAAAAAAATTCGGGTTTAACAGTACACCAAGGAGAACCATTTAGCGGGGTAAGCGATTTGAAATTCGAAAACTGCCAAAATAAGGGACACCTTAATCCACATGCGCATGATAAATAAAAAAATAAATAAATAAGTCTGGGATCACGAGTAGAAAACGACCTTAGCACTATGTCCCCAAGAAAGAATCTCCGGTAGCGCTTTCTCCTTTTTTGCTTTAGTGCCATAGGCCACTCCTAAAAAAAAAAGAATTTGCTTGTGCACGTTCATCATGAAAACGACAAAGTCGAAAAAAAAAAAATTCATCCATACCGGTTTTTTTTTTTTTTTTTTTATAAATAAATGTTGGTTAAGAAGAACATGATTGTGTCTCTGTATGAGATAACTCGTACTTTTTCCTACTTTTGCGCCACACGGATTAAATTAAAATCCGAATTGTTATATGTTTAAGTCACGATAATTGTGAGAATTTCTTTACGGTATGAGCCTGCTCTTTTTGAGGGGGGAAATAAATTAAGATGGCCGGAATTTTTTTTTTTTTAAATAAATAACAAAACGTGCGTGCTTTTAATCGTCCACGAGATTATGTAATTGATTGATTCGTAGGTACGAGGAATTCGTTGTGGTATTGGATGGTCTGAGTAAAAGAAAATGTTTTCTTTGAATCCCTAAGGCTTATACAGGTCCGTGGCCAGGAAGAAGAGAAGTGTATTCGATTCCTGAATTGAATTCCTGCAAAGTGTAGGCCTATAAAATTTTTGCAAAATAAATGCAAAAAATTTATGCCAAAAAAATGTAACTAGTCGGCTAAAGTAACCAAAATAGCCAAGTTTGGCCATTTTTTTTGGCTGCTTTCTTGGTGAGAGAAAAATTTGGAAGCAGATTTACTTAGACCAATGCTCGCAGTACTTTTTGGCTGTCATAGCGAAATTTCCCTACTGATTGGCCCAAATTTTCGCATTTTGGTTACTTTAGGCCATTAGTTTGGGCCGATTTTTACCTTTTTTCTCCTGAAGAAAAATATGTTTCTAGGCCATTTTTTTGCTTACTTTCGCGTGGTGATACCGAAATTTTGGTCCAGCCAGGTCTTATCAGTGAAAAAGAAAAAGTTTTGTGATTTTTATGATTTTGGCCATTAAATTGGGCCATTTTTGCATTTCGGGTTCCAAGGCGAAATACATGATTTTGGGCCAATTTTTTGCGTACTTTCACATGGTAAAGGCGAAATTAAAATCGAGGCAAAACAATTTTTTTTAGATATTCGCCATTTTATGGCCTTTTTGGCCTTTGGGAAAAGCCAAAAAAATACGTACCTAGACCCAGCTTTTTGCGTACTCTCAAGCGGTGATAGCGAAAGTTGTGTGCAGTGTTATCTTCGCAGCTAAAAATTTTTTTTTTAACTTTTGGCAATCTTTTGTTGGAAGAAAAATTTAGAAGCACATGTACTTAGGCCAATTTTTGACTTACTTTTTGGCTGTAGTAGCGAAATTTTGGTTCGTCGACGCTAACATGAAGGAAATAATTTTTTTTTTCTCTTAAACGACCATTTTGGCCACTGGGTCATTAAAAAAAAAAAAAAAAACAATTACGCCCTTAGATAGCCCTTTGAAAGAGTTTTTTTTTTTTTTTCGTTTTTTCTATTCTTCAATCGGTCAACCCATTCTCTGCCGAAAAATTAAAAACTGAATTAGCAGCCCCCATCCCCCGCCTCAAAAACGGCTTTTAGGTACTTCGACCTTAATATTTAGCCTAATTTACCCTCTCCCTAGATCCTATCGGCGGGTGACAGTCCAACAAAAAATTAAATTTTGGGGCACAAACCTTATGGTAACCCGGTGGCAGACCTTTGTAAAAATTATGCATCAGTGCTTAAAGTACACATAAATTTTGAAAAAATTAGACATGTTTTAATTTTTGTATAAATAAGACAAAAATAATAAATTTTTTATATAAATTTTTTGCATCTATTTTGCAAAAATTTTATACACTTTTTCCATCGGCTTTCGTAAGGATGGCAGCACTGTTTTTCCTAGCGCTGATTGAAGACCCTTTTCACTTGAATGGGCAGTGAACCAAACCTTATAAGCCGATGCCGATATGCCGAAGCCAGGCGCGGCCGGATAAAATCTCAGGTCGGTGCCGAAGCTGTTGCCAGTGCTAGATAATTTATTTTAAACTTGTTACCAGTGCCGGTGCTGGCACCGGTCTTGTAATTATGATTCGATGGCAATGCTGAATATAACTGAGAGTGGCCAAGAGTTTTGATCATATTAAGCGGCCGATTGTATTAACCGGCGGTTACTGTAACAATTTCTTTTTCATGAAAAAAAAAAAAAAAATTGACAAAATTGATGGTGGTGCTGGCACCAATGCTGGAATCGGCGGCCGCTGGTGCCAGCTCCACTTTGGATGTTTCGGAACTTATGCCGGCGTCGGCTCCAACCACTTTTTACCGTCTTCGGACACCTGCTTTTTCAATGCTAAAAACCTTTTCATGATCATCAATCCGTTACTTACCAGCCATCTTCCACTTGGAAAAATTGCTACCACTGCACATTTTGCTAATTGGGCTAACAAATTTGTGAGCCATTAACTCCTCTCAACAATCGGCCCTGTAAGAACCTCCCCCCTCCCTTTTTAACAACACCCGCTACTTTATTATTATTATTCATTTGTAACTCGCGCTCCTTGGCGAATTTCGCCCAAAGGGGAACGATACCAATATTCTTGTTATGGCCGTGGAACAAGATCCATCCGCGAGTTTATTCAAAATAACCAAAGTCAAACCACTTTCAGACGTTTTCAAGTGAAGTGTTTTTAGTACACAAAATAACAAGTATTTAATAATGAAAGCTGAAATCATAAGTGTTTTCTTCATATCTTTATTTGGGCAAATCGCGCTTGGATATTCCTTCCCATCTGTGGATAATAAATCGAATAAAGATGGTGAGTTTTTACAGTGAATGGGGGGCGCGGACGGTTCATCCAAAAAAAAAAAAAAACGATTAATTATATAATCGAACTACAAGGCGGCTTACATCCCTCCATTTTTTTCCACATATAGGTGTCAAGTACATTTTGTTTATTTTAACAACAAAGAATCCTATAGACAGAAGAAATCGTGATTCGATTAGAAAGAAGAAATAACGAGTCCACTTACATGTAATTCCATATGCAGGAGGAACACCCAAACATTTTTTTTTTATTTACTTTAAGCCTTGATATGGTGTTAAATTTGAAAAGAGAGAGAGAGAGAAAAAAAAAGACGGACAGTGATATTTCAATTTTTTGTATCGTCATTATTATGATTTAATGGAGTAAAAATCAAACATTTCGAACAAGGTGGAGGAATAACTTGTCGCCGGTAAACAAATTATGACACAGTGCAAACATTTGTAAAACGTGCAGCCTCTTTTTTTTTTTTTTTTTTGTCGGTTTTGCATTGTTACGGTCGCATTGATTTCTTAATATTTGCATAATGCAATTCCATCATACAACGGGCAAAACATGATTTGAGCAAAAAAAATAAACCAAGTAATAAGGCAAGAGTTTATGTTATTCGTAAAAATATGTGGCTAATTTTGAAACATCCCATACATCGGCGAATTTTGTAATGTAACTTTGTTGATATTTGAAAAAAATTTTATTTTGCATCTTTGGTTTCGAGATTTATCTCTTTTTTCATTTCTTTTTGTTTTTCCCTTTCTTTAAAGGCCATTTAGGTATTAAATTCTTGCCCTTTTTAGCGCCCATTATTAAGAATGTACCTCCATTTTGGGTGTACTGTTAATGCCGGTTTTTACTTGTCTTTTTTGAACAAGTAGAGATGCTGTTTGTATATTAGGGTGTCCCTTATTTTGGACAACTTTCGAGTTTAAAATCGCTACGAAAGGTATGGGAGGAGCCACGCATATCCGGAAAACGGTTATCAGGGCTGAAAAAGCTGCACTCTCACTAAGCCGGCTGATGCCAAGTATAGGCGGCCCCAAAGCTAGTAAACGGAGAACTATGGCCAAAGTGGTATCTTCTATCTTGCTATATGCAGTAGGGTGGGTCGAAAAAAGCGAATTTTTGAATTTGAAAACGCCTGATATGGGAATCAATGCCTTTTTATAATACTATTAACCCCAATTTTTTTCAGATTTTTTGAAGGTCATCTTGAGGTCGCGCAATGACCTTGAAGTTTTTGAAAAGCCCATTTAAGGGCAAAGAATAAGAATTTTTTTTTGCTGAAAAAAGTATCGCTTCCTATCGAAAATTTTGCGTAGATTACGAATATGAAGTCCAAAATCATTTTAAGAGTTCGGTTTTTGAGCTTTACGCCTATTTTTTATACACTGAAAATGCTTTAGGCTGCTTTTTCTTTTACCTTAAAAACTGTACACAAAAATGAATTTTGGACTTCATACTCGTAATCTACACAAAATTTCCGATAGGGAGCGATACTTTTTTTAGCAAAAAAAAAATTCTTAATTTTTGCCCTTATATGGGCTTTTCAAAAACTTTAAGGTCATTGCGCGACCTCAAGATGACCTTCAAAAAATCTGAAAAAAATTGGGGTTAATAGTATTATAAAAAGGCATCGATTCCCATATCAGGCGTTTTCAAATTCAAAAATTCGCTTTTTTCGACCCACCCTAATATGCAGCTCCGGCATGGGCCGATGCCATAGCACACTGCAGGTATAAGAACTCACTTTACAAATGCCTGAGAAGGACTACTTTTCGCGTCTGTAGTGCTTATAGGACGGCACCAAATGCAGCATTTCAGGTTCTAGCAGGGATACCTTTGGCTCTCCTACAAGCCGAAGAGCGCGTCAGGACATTTAAATTAGGGGAGAGACCGGCGGCGAAACCCCAGATAGACGACGAATGGCAGGCGGAATGGGAGTATCCCACGGCGTCTACTGCCTGTGGACAGGGAGGCTAATACCAGAAATACCAGACCTGCGAGGCTGGATCAACAGGAAGCATGGCAAGATTGGGTACCATCTCACCCAGTTCTTCACAGGCCACGGTGTATTTGGAGACTACCTGTCTCGATTCCTATTAGCAGAAACCGATGCCTATTGGTTCTGTGGTGAGCCAGATTTCCCGCTCCACAAGGTGTTCGAGTGTGCGAGATGGGAGGAGTATAGGTCCCAAGCCGCAGCCATTTTAGGGACGCAGCTGACGTCGGAAAACATCTGTCCGACGATGCTGGCATCAAAGAAAAACTGGGGGGGGGGCAGTTGCCAACCTCATTATATCTATCATGAAGGCAAAGGAGGAATATGAGCGTTCGCTTGGAAGATAAAGAGCAACTGCCCCTGAAGTAATGCCAAAAGCGGTTCCGCGGACAGACCAGCTGCCAGAGGTGGTTTTTTTAGTCAGTAGGAGTCTGACACTACCCTAGGAGAAAGCGGGTGGCTCTCGAAAGTCTCCGAAAGCGGATGTCCTATGCAGGATTTTTCCACCTCGAGATAAAATAAAGGTTTAGATATCGTATTAGGTTAGGTTAGGTTAGGTTTGTGTTGGGTTAGGTTGTTAGGTTAGGTTTAGGTATTAGGTTAGGTTAGGTTAGGTTTAGGTGTTGGGGTAGGTTAGGTTAGGTTAGGTTAGGTTTAGGTGTTGGTTAGGTTAGGTTAGGTTTAGGTTAGGTTAGGTTAGGTTAGGTTTAGGTTAGGTTAGGTTTAGGTATTAGGTTAGGTTAGGTTTAGGTGTTGGGTTAGGTTTTGTTAGGTTTAGGTATTAGGTTAGGTTAGGTTTAGGTGTTGGGTTAGGTTTTGTTAGGTTTAGGTATTAGGTTAGGTTAGGTTTAGGTGTTGGGTTAGGTTTTGTTAGGTTTAGGATATTAGGTTAGGTTAGGTTAGGTTATGTTTACGTATTAGGTTAGGTTAGGTTTAGGTGTTGGGTTAGGTTTTGTTAGGTTTAGGTATTAGGTTAGGTTAGGTTATGTTTACGTATTAGGTTAGGTTAGGTTAGGTTTAGGTGTTGGGTTAGGTTAAGTTAGGTTTTGGTGTTGGGTTACCCTACCAAAAATTCGACTAAAAATGACTGTCAAATTTGATCATTTTTAGTCATATTTTTGGTAGGGTAGTTTAGGTTAGATTGGTTACCTTTTTTATTTATCTTTTAAAGATAATTACTTGCCAAATAAATTGTTTTACTGAGCATTTGCAACTGACCTTAAAAATGCTGACCATTGAACATTAAAACTGATCATTTAATATTATATTTACCGACCATTTAAATATAATTACTGATCAAAACCTTATTTTTTTACTGACCAATTAATATTTCGCCTTTATGAATCAATGAAAATAACGAATGTAATCACAGAAAATGACATTTTTGGCCTATTTAATACTTGAACGGCCTCCCCTGCATTAATTTTTTAACATCATAATGCAGGAAAATTTGCAGATATTATGCTTATTCAATAATTTTTTCATTTTATGCATACTTATTTATGCATAATTTTTTGCGAAAACTTTGTACACTTTTTGCATCACTTTTTCGTACGTTAACTTTGTGTGGACCACCGAAAACCCACCCATCGGGTTATTTCACTTTCAAAAACAAGATGGTACAAGTGCTAGAAGGACCGGGCGAGATGGGCCATACCTGAAATACCTCCACGCCCTTTATTAAATTAATAAAAAAATAATTCGGAAGGCGGAGGAGGACACGTCAAACGCAATCAATCATACAGTACCAACATTTCCGCGTATGACCTACAAATAAAGCTTAATTAAACGGAAATAATCAAAAACGATTAATACCAATAATAAAAAAATAATAATACACACATATAAAACATAATGTGCTCGTGACAAAAACCACCTAGTGTCAAGGACTATTAAAAGAAATTAGACAAGCCTCATTTTCATTGTTGATAACCAGCGGATTATGATCTGGTTCTTTACCTGTGCTTACTTTACACCTTGACCAATTAAAAAGACAAAGACAAAAAAAATTGTTGGGGAAAAAAAAAATTTGTTTTCCTTCCCTCGTAAACGCGGATACTTCCTTATTCTTAAAAAATTAATGCAAAAATAACGGAGCGATGACAGGCGTGGCAACGGAAAATCGCGAAAGTTATAGCAGTTGACAAATACCGTAAATAATTATTTTTGACTGTGTGTGCGGAATGGTATTCGGATGATGTAAAAACCCCCCTAGGGTCGTACCCATTTTCTTCTTTCTTCTTTTTTTTTTATTATGATTTTTTCTTCTTTCTTTCTTTCCCGCGCGCGGCATCGCGTAAAATCGTGCAAATCTGTCCCAAACCTATAATTAGTCGGCATTATCATTCTTGGCATTAAGTTCGACCCGGCTCTGAGAGAGTTCATGTTTTATTGATTTATTTTTTTTGCGATCATCTTCTTCTCCTCCATTTTCCCTTTCTAACATGCAAAAGAAGTCGCATACCTTATATGTCGGTGATATGAAGGTTATGGGTCCGGCTAATCTGTATTTGTATCGAGACCTTCGATATTCGGTCGAGGTTCACAACAGGAAAAGAATGCGCCACCGGTTAAGGTTAAAAATTTTTTTTTTTTTTCTTAATGACGACATTCCTACCGAAAAAATGAGCACGTAAAGTTTAATAAACACCACGGGGTACGAATTCTCTGGTTGAGGTCGAACCTTCGCGTGCATTAAATTTCCGCATAGACCTTCGAAAATGCAATTTTATGGATTGGCTCCGGGAGTCATAAAGAACCCACCTACTCGTTTTTTTTTCGGCTACTGAACTCCGAATCGATTATAAGTTTACAGGCACTGACTGGGCAGGTGGGCCAAATTCAGGGGCTCCCTATAAACTTGAGATCGGAACTCTAGGCCTGAGCTTGCAATTACCAGTCAGCAAAGAAATATTAATATCTATAAAATATTTTAAAAATATTTTTTAATATCTAAAAAATATTATGTAAATATTTAGGGAAACAAAAAACAATAAAAATATTTTAAAAATATTAATATTTTTTTTCTGACTGGGATATAAGCTTATTTCCTTGCTTTTTTTTAATTCTAACCTTTCTCGGATTTTTTTAATTGTATGTGACCTTCTATATTAAATACAGAGTCAAAAAACCGACAAAAAGTCGTTGAAAAAAAGTTTTACCGTATGATCCCTTTTACTATGTCACATATTGTTGTCTTGTCTCCATTTACGGATTAATCCGAAAATTTATTCTAAATGCGCATGCGCTTACGAAAAAGAAATGCATAAACTATATAAAAATCATGTATAAGTTATACAAAAAAATTGGACATACATAAAAAATGCATAAATTATGTATAAAAAACTTAAATTAGGACTCGTTCCGTCTAGCGGCATCGCGATCAATGAAGTTAAGCAGCATTGAGCACGGCCAGTTAGTGGATGGGTGACCACCGACACTCCCTCCCTCTAGTAGGGACTATAGAAACTACTAATACAATCATCTTAACGTCATTGTAAAAGTAGTTCCTATAAAAACTGAGTTTCCGACCGCAATGTCAAATTAAACTAAGAAGTAAGAGAAAAGTCTGAATAAGACAATAAAAAAAATTGAGGAAAAAAAGGCTATATGACCAATAACGTCGATAAGCCCAAAAAAAAAACCTAAATTTTTTTTCCATCCTCCAATATAATTATGCATAAGTGAGTATGCATAAAATGGAAAAAAATTGAATACGTATAATATCTGCAAATCCTGCTTTATGATTTAAAAAAATTATATGCATAAATTATGCATATCCAGAGTTTCATACTTAAAAACCCATGAATAGAAACTTTGGGGCTTCAAAAAGATGCGTAAACGTTGCATAAATTATGCTTCTCCAGACTTTCATTTTTAGAAGATTATGCATGTTCAAATTTTAGTGCTTAAAAATGTGCATAAATTATGCATATGTTACGGTTAATGTCGGTAAGGTGGTTGATGTGGACATTAACCGGCTAATGTTATCAATAACCAGCTTCCTTAGTTATTGTCGACAATCGTTGACCATTGTTGACAGTAACCAAAAATGCAGGTTAATGTCTTCCAGTGAGATTAACCAGGCACATTTGGTTAATGTTATACATTAACCGTCGGATTTTAGACATTGTCAACAATACGGGGAATGTCTAAACGATTGAAATGATTGATCGAAATAAAAATGGCATTAAAGAACGATTTTATTTACAATTATAAAAAAATAATATTAAGTAAAAATTAATAATAAAAAAAGTAAGTAAAAAAAAAAAAAAATTTAGTTTAATTTATGCTGTTTCCGTGTTTTGGCCCATTATCAGCCCATTTAGGCCTTCGGGAAAAAATGTGAAAAAATGTTTTTCTAGGCCAGTTTTTTGCGTACTTTAAGCCAGTGAAATACAAAGGATGTGGGTAACTAAGGCCGATTTTTGGGCCCCCTTTTTTTCTAGGGGGCCCAAAAATCGGCCTTAGTTGCCCTCATCCTTTTAGTGTGAGTTTAAGAAGTTGGCTAAAACCGAAAAAGTCGTTTTTCACCCCATAAATTTTTGGCTTCTGAAATACGTTGCTAGACAATTTTTTCGAGCTCTTTTCAGAAATGAAGCCAAATTTAGGGTACGGACCTCCTTCATGGAGAAAAAAAATTGTTTTTCCTTCAAATTGAATTTTTAGGCTTTGGCCGATTTAAAAAATGACCGAATTCGCCATAAAATAGGTCATAAAAAGTACTATTTTTCTGCGTTTAGTTTTGTAAAATCCGACACTTCGTTCTCCGACAAAAATTAAAAACGAAATTTTTACTACCCCGTCGGAACTGGAACACGGGTCATAGTACGACCCTGAAATTTTGGCTCAAATACCCTCTATGGTCCTATTTATAGGCCAAGTTTTAAAAAAAACCCTTTCGGGGGCAGAAATCATATGGTATCCTGGTAAGGTAGTAGCCTTTCAAACTCAATGATAAACGATGAAAAACTATTACTAATTTTAATTATTTCTTTTTAATTATTTCTTTTTATTTATTTATTTATTTATTTATTTATTTTTAACTCGTTATTAAAGTATTTTTATTTTTTTTTAAACTTTTTTTTATTATTTATTTTTACTTAATATTTGTTTTTATAATTGTAAATAAAACCGTTCTTCAAATGTCATTTTTATTTTGATCAATCATTTCAATCGTTTAGACATTCCCCGTATTGTTGACAATGTCTAAAATCCGACGGTTAATGTATAACATTAACCAAATGTGCCTGGTTAATCTCACTGGAAGACATTAACCTGCATTTTTGGTTACTGTCAACAATGGTCAACGATTGTCGACAATAACTAAGGAAGCTGGTTATTGATAACATTAGCCGGTTAATGTCCACATCAACCATCTTACCGACATTAACCGTAACACATATTCAGATATTCTTGCTGAAAGGAATTATGCATAAATTTTATAAAAATGTACGCATATTTCAATTTTGGCGCTTAGAAAAATATGCATAAACTTTGTTAAAATCATGCATGCCCAAATTGTATAAATGTACAAAAATAATACATTCTTTATATAAATTTCTTGTATTTATTTTTACAATTATTTTTACATTTTTTCGTACATGAGGAGCCTAAATACCCAGCCGCCCGAAAAGTATATGTGCTTATAAAAATGGAGTATCCTGAATTTCGGGTATACACTTTTACACTTTTTCTCATAAGCTAAATATGGGCGCAACTTACGTATATGCAAAGATAAATTTTTCTTTTTTATCCTTACATATACGCATGTTGCGCCCATGTTTAGCTTATGAGAAAAAGGATGAAAAAATGTATACCCTAATTCAGGATACTCCATTTTTATAAGCACACATAGTTTTTCGGCGGCTGGGTGAGTTTCCTATTGATATTTTCGGATTACAATCCTACTATCGGATTATCTTATCTGGCAATAATCCTACTACGCGTCGGAAGTAGAGACGCGACTTTTTTCAATTTCCGAATTTTTCAATTTTTTAAAAAAAATCTTGTCTCCATTTTCGGTTTACCCCATAATAGGATTATAATCCGACGATACCATTAAGGGGGCTAGCAAAATTCTAAATTTATTTTGCTGCTCCGGAAAACTCTTTGAGTCTGCTACCAAAAAACTTGGAAAAAAAATTGCAACTTTAACATATTTTAAAGACCTGTTCTTGGATAAATCCACAAATGAAGGCATTTGAATTTTTTTCAATTTTTTTTGATTCTCGACTTTTTTTGCAGGTTTTTGCAGGTATTTTTCATACTGTATTTCTTCACTTTCTAGACTCTTGTCCAATGTTTCGTATCTTCGATTTGGTACCTCTGTTTTATACCCGTACGAAAAAATTGGTGCAAAGAGTTTATAAATTTTTTTCAAAATAAATGCAAACCTAATTTATATTAAAAAAATTGTATTACTTTTGTACAAATTTATACAAAAATTTGGACATTCATAAATTTTTTAAGCATAAATACGGTAATATGCATAATTTATGCATACTAATTTATGCATAAATTTTTTAACCATAAATACGCTAATATGCATAATTTATGCATACTAATTTATGCATAAATTGTATAAAAATTTACACATATTTAAATTTTGGCGCTTAAAAAAATATGCATAGGAGGATTAGAAAAATTTTGCCGGTAGAAAAATTGTCTCCTGTCTCCATTGGCCAATTAATCGAAAGGTACAATGAATGGTACTACCGGAAATGCTGTATATTTTTGGACTTTTTTCTTCTGCTGCCACTTTTTTTTATTGTTTTGATTATTTTTTCGGACACTAAAAATAATGAAAACGAAAAAAAAGTGGTAGCAGAAGAAAAAAGTCCAAAAATATACAGCATTTCCGGTGGTACAATTAATTGTACCCTTCAATTAATTGTCCAATGGAGACAGAGCATAAGTTTTTTTATACATCATTTATGCATTTTTTATGTATGCCCAATTTTTTTATAATTTATACATGATTTGTATATAATTTATGCATGTCTTCTTCGTTCGGGTAAATTTTCACGCTCTTTTTTTCCCATCCCAATCCGCGCCTGACTCGTAAAGTGTTGCATTTCCGGTAGCAGTCGCATATGTAAAAAAAAAAAAGAAAAAGTGTTATCAAATGTGGGTTTCTAGTCGTCGGACAAGATGTACGCTCCACCTTATTTGATTTATACGCATTTCGAAACCTCGGGCTCCGATACGCACATAACTAATCTTAATAAGAGATGAAAATGATTGTGCGAAGAACAATGGTTCAAAGATTCCATAATCATTATTCGGTTAGTAATCACATTTTTTTTTTTTTTTATTCGATTCCCCTCTGTTATTACGCCATTGTTGAATCAATCCCTGTCAAGTCTATCATCCTTTATTAAAATCTCATTTTTTTAATCTCTTTCATTTAATCGATACCATATTGGATTTGTAATCGCCGATTGAATGGGATGTGTTACGTCAAGGCTTTGCTTTTGCATATGTAAAAATCATGTGTTGAGGGAAGAAGAACAAAAAAAAAAAAAATTGATATTTTTAAAGACTAGGAAGTCGACCACCTTGACTCTGTTAATCTAATTCTAATTAAGGTTTTGCACATGAGATGGATGGTCTCTGTTTGATTTTCGAACGTTTGAAAATTATTGATGTGGCCTTCGGTTTGTAATTTTCGGCCATCAAAAACAGCCGGGGTTGGAATAAAAAATTAGTAGAAAAATTATGAAATCAGTTTTTTTTGTTGTTGTTTATTTTTGGATTAATCGCATCGCCTCCGGGGGAATTAATAATTTTTGATGAGAATAAAATTACATAATTCATATGATGGTTATCCGGCATGATGTGTTTTTTTGATAAAATGATTTTTAAACTGGAGTAATTTGGTGGACGGTGATGAATTTTAATGAGGAGGACGTAAGGAAAGACTAATTATATCAGGCGTTATGGATGTTTTTCATGTTGGTACCTTGACTAACTTCCCTGATGAACAAAGAAGCCTTGATTACCTCTGGGCTAAAACATTTTTTTTTTTTTGACTGCTCATTTTCGCAGTTTTTTTTTCTTTTTTTTTGCTCTGAAGGAGTGTTGGAATAACAAAAAAGTTGTGGTGCTTTTTTTGTTTTCTTTTAAATTTTGTAGAAAAATCTAAATCGTAAGTCTTCTTGAACGTAAAAGGCGCACCTTTATTTATTTTTTTTTTTTCCCTAACGTCAGAGAATCGGGTTGTTTACGGATCGTATACGTTTTACTTAAACATGATTTTGGAGATTTTCGACCCCCCTCCCCCACCCTTCTCTCTCTCGTAAACTAAACTAAGTTTTTTGAAAACTTACTTATTTATTACATAAGATTTCGGTCCCAAATCAACCTTCAAAGTAGATTATTTTACGCTTACGTAAGAATTTACCCTTCCCCCCCCCCCCCCCCCCTTGTAAGCCGTAATAATATTTTCCCACACCCTCCACCTTCTTCAATTCCAAAATAATCCCTCCCGTACGAAAGTGATTCAAAAAGTGGATAAAATTTTTTGCAAAATAAATGCAAAAAATTTATATGAAAAATGTATTATTTTTGTTATATTTATATAAAAATTTGAGAATGCATAATTTTTGCAACGTTTATGCATATTGTTTTAAGCACCAAGATTTGAATATGCATAATTTTTACATTTATGCATAATTTTTTTAAGCATGAAAATCTTAAATGGATAATTTATGCATTTAAAAAAATTATATGCATAATTTATGCATTCAAAAAAGTTATATGCATAATTTATTTATTTAAAAAAATATGCATAATTTTTTAAACATGAAAATCTTGAATGGATAATTTATGCATTTAAAAAAATTATATGCATAATTTATGCATTAAAACAATATGTACAATTTTTTTAAGCAGGAAAATCTTAAATGGATAAACTATGCATTTAAAAAAATGGTATGCATAATTATGCATTTAAAAAAATAGGCCTATATGCATAATTTATGCTGCTTCTCCATTATGGCTCAAAATTAATTTTCTAGAATTAATTTTCAAAATTTCCGGAAGTACTGTGCTTTAGTTATTCTATGAATTTTCGACC
This sequence comes from Liposcelis bostrychophila, assembly GCA_037577465.1. Taxonomy (NCBI): domain Eukaryota; kingdom Metazoa; phylum Arthropoda; class Insecta; order Psocodea; family Liposcelididae; genus Liposcelis; species Liposcelis bostrychophila. Next base: position 53,691,904 of record CM075208.1, on the reverse strand, counting down.
ATGGATTAAAAATACAAAAAATGCAATGTAATAAAAATGGCCGACTCCATTTTTAAATCTAGGGTTAGAAATCCATAGAATAACAAAAGCACAGTACTTCCGGAAATTTTGAAAATTAATTCTAGAAAATTAATTTTGAGCCATAATGGAGAAGCGGCATTATACTTTTAAAAATAATTATATGCATAATTTATGCATTTAAAAAATTATAGGAATAATTTTTGCATTTACAAAAATTATATGAATAATTTATGCATCTAAATAAGTTATATGAATAAATCATGCATAAAAAAGTTATATGCATAATTTATGCATAAAAAAGTTATATGCATAATTTATGCATAAAAAAGTTATATGCATAATTTATGCTTTAAAAAAATTACATGCATAATTTATACATTTAAAAATTTTGAGAATGCATATAATTTTTGCAGCGATTATGCATATTGCTTTAACACCAAAATTTCAATTAGTATGACTTTTACATTTATGCATAATTTTTTTAAGCATGAAAAATTCATATACAACATAAATTATATGCATGATTTATGCATATAATTTTTTTAAATCTGAAAGCAGAAAAATTTGTAAATATTATGCTTATTCAACTTTCTTCCATTTTATGCACACTCATTTATGTATAATTTATGCATAATTATATTGGAGGATGAAAAATTATCTTGGTAAAAGTATTTAAATTATTTATACATCATGCATATAATTTATGTTGTATATGAATTTTTCATGCTTAAAAAAATTATGCATAAATGTAAAAATCATACGTATTGAAATTTTGGTGTTAAAGCAATATGCATAATCGCTGCAAAAATTATATGCATTCTCAAAATTTGTAAATGTATAAATTATGCATGTAATTTTTTTAAAGCATAAATTATGCATATAACTTTTTTATGCATAAATTATGCATATAAATTTTTTATGCATAAATTATGCATATAACTTTTTTATGCATAAATTTCGTATAATTTATACATGATTTTCTACATAATTTATGCATCTCTTCTTCGTACTGGCTTCCAGATCAATGCAACTTCCAGGAATTTCCCGTCTGGATTCGGTGTGAAGTATGCGAGGACGAGTATCTGCAGTCCAGAATAAAAAGAAAAAAAATTGAGAAGGCGCCAATCGTATAATTTTCTAGCCATAATTTACGAAAAAAAAAAGAGTCGCTAAATGTCAATCTCTTGAATGTCGCTTAAAATTATTGCAAAAAGATAAAAAACAAGTCAATCGATCGATGTTTAAATTGATTAAATAACATGGGACCGTCTGGCGTTACGATTTCCAGATAAGATGCTGGAATCATTTCATTTCCTGTTTGGTCATTAACTTGTCATGTCGGAATCCATTACACTAATGAAATACTTGTTACACTTTAATTTTACACAAATTCACTTTGCTTCTTTTTTTTCCTTTTGCAGGAGAGTGCACGAGTACGAACTGTTTAGACGATGGAGTTAGCAGCCCGCCAAGCAACAGATGGTCCATGCCCCTTCTTAAGTTAGGAGAAAAAAGATATTATTTGGGAATATTTTTCAAAGTAAGACTTGCTCATATTTTTGGAGCTCAAAATAGCGAGATTAATTACTTTTTTTTTTTTTTAGGCAAATTGGTATAGAGCAGCTCAGTACTGCAGGTACCACGGAATGCATTTAGCCAGTATTAGCAGTCAAGAAGAAAACGACAAGTTAGAGAAACACATCAGAGATTTTGGTAAATAAATTTTTTAATATTCCGTGTCGCTGTCGCTAAGGATTAACTAGCCCTGAATGCCTAGCTGAGATGGAATAGTAGAAATATTAGGTTATGGGCCCAGCTCACAGTCTTTAAGATTTTTACTTAAATTAAAAGACTGGTTACCCCACTGAGCGTTGAAAAAAAAAAAAAAATTAGGGCCCATAACCTAACATTTGTACAATTATCACAAATAAGTGCATTCAGGTCTATGAATTTTCCTCCAGGATAAGAGTTTTAATATTTCACTATTAAAAAAAAAAATGTTATTTTACAATTTGTTTTTCAGGCCTTGGCAACGAACATTTCTGGACGTCCGGTACGGACCAAGCCGAGGAAGGTCAGTTCTTCTGGATGTCGACCGGTAGGCCCGTAACTTTTACCAATTGGAACACGGGAGAACCAAATAATTTCCGTTACGAAAACGGAGAGGAAGAACATTGTCTCGAATTGTGGAATCGAGACGGCAAAGGCTTAAAATGGAACGATACGCCTTGCTCTTTCGAAACTTACTTCGTTTGTGAAGTATAAAACCCATACTTTTTGTTTTTTTTTAAATTAAAAACCAAAAGACATGTAAAAAAAAAATCGTTGATTTGTTAAAATTGTTGTTTCACTGCCAAGATTCGCGAATTTCGTACAAATGAAAAAAAAAACGTGTGTTTTTATTTAGTTACCAACTTTTTCATTAGGATTTTTAGTGTGCAGTTAAAAAGTTTTAAAAATGATTTTTTTCCCCTCCGCGATTTCCTCTTTCGATCTTGTTTAGTTCCTTCGTTCTTAGTGGCTAATTAAATAACATGAAATAGTATCAATAAAAAGAAAATTGATAGAAGTGATGAGATTATGGTTCTTGACTAACCACTTTTTTTTTTTTATTATGTTAATTTTAGCTGTAAGTTGCAAAATGCGAAATTCTTTTCGTTTTATGCAAAGCAAAATGATTGCTAAAATTTCATTTTTTTGTTATTTTTTGTAAATATTATGCCATTTGTCAGAATCTTGTAGCTTTCATCGCCAGTTTTTCTAGTCTTTTCTAAGAATTCTTGTAATTTTTTTTTTTTTTTTTTGTAAATTTCAAAAATTAAATAGATTTTGATAATACGAATAATTTTTATTTTACTTATGTATTCATTTATTTTTTTCCAGCAATAAAAGTGTCAGCAAAATGATTAAAATACTACTTTTAAAACTGAATCAAAAGTCATCAGCTTAAAACTGGCAGTATAATGATTTAAATGTCAGTTTAAAACAAGTATTTTATTTTGGGGCCCTGGTAGGGCTTGAAGATGTTTTCGATCTTGTTATAATATAAAAATATATAATATACTTTGGAAATATACTTTCCTGTGAGACCACGATATTAATAGCAAAAGACAATTTATATGCTGCTCCAGCTCATTTTTTTTAGCTTCCTAAAACAAATCATCAATTTAGCTTTTTTTTCCAATCAACTCATATATTTTATTTTCGACTGTCCCAAAACATGTGTAGTGAATTTTTCCCACATATGAAATATCAAGATTCAATCTTTGGAGTACTCGAGTTATATACAATCATGAAATTTGAAATCACTATTTCCTGAAGGAACTCTTTTTTTATATAACTCTATTCTCAATCTTTTTATATTTTTCTAACAATGCCCTCTATTAGGTTAGGTTATTTAAAAAAAAACATTTAGAAAAGTCTGGTATACTGAAAAGTTTGATTGCAGCTGATATCATTCATATGAGTTCTAATCTCACCATTTCATCCGTTCAGTTTTTGGTGATAACATCCATTATGATGTGGTACCTAAAAAGAAAAAAGAAATTCAAAAGGTAGCATCAATAAAATTTGGGGTTGGTGAAAATTTTCGAACAACAATTCAGTCATGCAAAAAAAAACCACTTGCAGCTTTTGATCATGTATATATAGTGAAAAAAAATCTTTCCTACTTCCTTACATTTCTTCTTTACATAATGCAATCGATAAAACGTCAAAAACTCATCAATCACTTTTGTTTTTTGTACCAATATTTTTTGCACTAAAGATGGCGTTTGGCGCCAAAAATTTAAATTTTGATACTAGCGCCATCTTGCAGTCTATATACACGACGTGTGTTTACACAACAACAAATCTTTTACATTTATTTTCTATTTTTTTTTCATGGCTTTCTATTTAAATGCTATAATATCAGTTTATTATTAATTCATGTTCCAATCGATTATCTCAGGAGTATCGAGACTGTCTAGACGCTCAGCTGGTAGCTCCAAAGTACGTACTTATATTTTATCACATAATTTTCATAATTTAAGTCTTTGACCCAATTAACTTTTTGAATGTGAGATTGGAATGTGTCAGTCTTAATCTGCTTTTTTTATTGGAAAGATGACTCTGCTCCACGACGTTGATATACCGACGAAGAAGGCTACCTTTGCCTTGGGATGCTTTTGGGCACCGGATTCTTTTTTTGGAACGACTAAGGGTGTCATCAGAACAAGGGTTGGCTTTACTGGTGGAAGTAAAGAATTGCCTCAGTATAAGAATTTAGGGGATCATACAGAAGCAATCGAATTGGACTATGATCCAAATGAAATTTCATACGATAAGTTGTTGGACATTTTTTGGACACACCATGATCCAACATCAAGAACTACTCGTCAGGTATGAGGAGGAGATACCTTAACTTAAAATTTTATTTTACTAACCCTTTTTTTTTCTTGCAGTATACATCAATAATTTTTTATCATGATGACGAGCAAAAAGAAAAAGCTGAAAAGACATTAAAGGAGCAACAAGCAAAAAGAAATAGTACAGTAGTAACAACAGTTGTGCCTGCTACCACTTTTTACAATGCTGAGGAGTAAGTGATGGGTAATAAATTTTTTTTTGAATCAAAATTAATTGTGTTTCCTTTACAGTTATCATCAGAAATATCGTCTTCAGCAACATTCATTTTTAATGAAAGCAATAGGTCTGAAACCTACCATAGAGGATTTAACAAGATCACATTTGGCTGCAAGATTGAACGGCTATGTTGTTGGCCAGGGAGGCATTAAGCAATTTGAAGAAGAAAAAGACAAGCTAGGCCTTAATGAAGAAGTGGCTGAATATGTAAGGAAATTGGTGGTGAAATACGAAGGCCATGGATTATTTTGTTAAAAATATTAGAATGTAATATTTTGGTGAAGGAATATTATTATTTTTTTTTTTTTTAAACAGCAGGGTTTTTATTCTTTCGATTTGAGTGCAATCATATTCAGTAGTCATCATATTTTAATTTGTAATATTTACACTTGTATACCAATTTTTATGATTTTACTTTTTTTTATGAAGTTATTACTCATTAACAAATTATGTGGAACAAAATACAAAGATATTTATGTTCTGCAACCAGAGGTGATAAAAGTTCAGTAATATTTTATACTCTTTTATGTTATTTTATAATTTTTTTTTTGTATTTGTACGTAAGGTCGTGTATGAGATTGTTGTTTTTTGACATTTTTATTTTGCCATTTGAATATTATTTTTTAATTATATTATTTCTTATAATAATCTTATTTTTTCCTCTGGCTTTTGACTTGACATTTCATGATTCAAAAAGTGAATCTTTAGATTTTTTAAGTTCAATTTTAATATTATAAAAACACATCCTCTGGTTTCCAATTTGACTCATGTTTCCTCCCGCCAAAGATATGACGTGCCGCTTTATCGTGGAAGTAAAATTGAGTTGACATGTCGTCTGCTAATAGTTGTTTACATTCTGGAAAACTCGACGAATTTCAATAAAATACTCTTATTTTATCAATGAAAACGGTTTATTTTTTCGTGTTAAATATTTATTTCTGAATGTTTAAAACATGCCTCTTGTTCTCGTTCGCGGTACTCCTGGCATAGCGAACACTAAAGTGTACGGACTTCCTGTTCAAGAAGCACAAAGAATAACCCAGTGTTTAAGACCGGGGCCAGTTAATGAACAAAAAGATGAACTTACTTTTTACAATTCTCCGGTTTATTTAATGAATCAATTGGAATATTATTTTGGATATCGAGTGGTTGCTTGCGGAGCTCAAGGGGACTCTCTTCAACCAGTGTGGACCTTGGCAAGACCACCGTGAATTCTCTCGAACAGACTATTTGTTTGATAGAAGTAAATTTTTAATTTGTGAAATGAAGCTGTCGCTGAATAAAATGTTATTTTTTAAAGTTCCAAGCTTGTTTTGTTTTTTTAAGGCCCTACCTGATTGTTTGAAGGTTAGTAAGCAAAATTGCATAATTAAGCTTCAAGGGTAAAAAATATCAATTATGAAATACTTCATTTTTATTATTTGAAGTCAGTTAGTTGAACATATATGAAGTGTACGGAAGTCCTGAAGGGTCACATTCTATAAATGCTTTTTATTGTTTGTTCTGGAACAGGCAATTAACGAAAAAATGTCTCTTCCGAAACAAGCAATGTCTGTTCCGGAACAAACAACGTTTAGCTAGAAAATTGTCTGTTCCGGAACTGACAATTTTAAATTAATTGTTTGTTCCGGAACAAACAATGTCTGTTCCGGAACTGACAATTTCAATTTAATTGTCAGTTCCGGAACAAACAATTAATTTTAAATTGTCTGCTCTGGAACAGACAATTTTCTAACTAAACGTTGTTCGTTCCGGAACAGACATTGTTTGTTCCGGAACAAACAATTAATTTGAAATTGTCAGTTCCGGAACAGACAATTTTCTAACTAAACGTTGTTCGTTCCGGAACAGACATTGTTTGTTCCGGAACAAACAATTAATTTGAAATTGTCAGTTCCGAAACAAACAATTAATTTAAAATTGTCAGTTCCGGAACAGACAATTTTCTAACTAAACGTTGTTTGTTCCGGAACAGACATTTTTTCGTTAATTGCTTGTTCCGAAACAAACAATAAATAGCAATTATAGAATGTGACCCTTCAGGGCTTCCGTAGAAATGCGAAGCTTTTGAATAAAAGAAAAAACATTTTGACGGTTTTGCCATTCTGCTTCTGAACTGCATTTGCAAATGTCTCCTTTTGAGCTCGCCACTTAACAAAAACGTAATTAAATATAATTTAAAAAATTCTAATTTCTAGGAGTTAGGAAGGAAAAATAAAAAAAGAGGCATGGTTTTAAAACATGTATTCCCTGACATGCACAATGAGGATGCTACTCGGGATTCGAACTTCATCGAAAAACTGATGGATTTGTTACTTTATCAGCTTGACGAAAACAGCTCCAGATTAGAAGTTAGGATGAAGTGAATTTCCCCATATTGAATAAACAAAAGATCAAGAAAATCCAGACTTGCTTTTTGTTTCAAAAAATAGGAGTCTTGAATATGCAGGTGAATCAGGAGTTGATAGGAAAATGAATTATCAAAACTTAATAAGAAAAAGAGAAATTTATTTTTTATGACGGTCCTTAATAGATTATTTACAGTATTATGACGTCATCATCAGAATTTTCAACACTTGGTTTGGCTTTTTTCTTAGGCGGAGGGACTTCCGGTTCTCTTCGAGTTTCCTTTTCTTCGGTGAAGTTAATTCAACATCGTTCTCTATGAATACGAGATCATCGTCCTCTTCATCTTGTTCTGTAATGAAAAGAAAAAAAAAATTTAAGGAGTTTGACAAAAAAATTAAAGGGACTGCAATAAAAGTAAAAAAGACATACCCATTTTTTCATCTTTAGCTTTCTTAGGCTGCAAATCAGAAGGATCTGCGACTATTTTAAATTCTGGTTCATCCTTACCAGCTTCATACTTATTAACAAAAACTGTCAATTTGTAGCATTGAAAGAAATCGTCCACTTCTAATATAGAACCGTCTACGATTCCCACTTCCTATAACAAACCAGAAACAAGTTAAAACTCAAAAAAAAAAAAAAAAAAAAAAATTTAATGAACAAATCGAAAACTTACAGAAATCACTTTGTCGTTATTTTGTTCCGTTTCTCCTTCTTCACTAGAGATAACTATGGTACTACCAACGTTTACGTCAGGTTCAACCATGTTCAAAGCTTTTTTCAATACATTTTCTTCCAATTCTTTACAGGTCATTTTATTAACATTCACCAATAGCGTGACTTGAGGTTTATTAGAACAAACGGAACAATTTTCTTTGGGAGGGATCAAATACTTTTCCGGGACGATTAACTGCTTCCTATGGTTCGGTTTTAATCTTAAATAAACCGTTTGGCATTTCTTCAGCTCTTGGAGTAGTACGTTGAAAGCGTGAAGTACTACAAGGCCCGCGATCACTGCATTCGTGGTTGCTATTGCTGGGATTATGTTTCCTGCCATGGCTGTAACAAAACAAGAATATTATAATATGGCCCCATAAAAATCTTTAATCGACCGGAACTTACATTTAATATCAAAACGAGTCTTTTGCGGAATTCCAAAAATGTAAGCTCGAATATTAGCGCAGGCGGCTACAAAATCCATTGAAAATTTGTCATCTTTATCCCAGACTAAGTGATCTCCTTCCGGTAATTTTTTCATTTCATTTTTTAAATATTTTATGCTCTCAGCAAAAATCCTTCCACATTCTGCTATACTCCAAGTCTTCAAGTCTTTTAATCCCGGATCTTCTGCCTGGCTTGAGCTGGCAACTGCAAAAAAGAAACAACAGTCAGTAAATTTTAGTGTTAAGCCAAGAGATTATAAAAAAAGCATTTAAATAAACCTACCTCCGTCAGGTAATTGTTCCCAGTCTAACGGCGTTGGAGGCCTTCGTTTTGCCCAAAGTTTATCCATGCTTAACAAATATTTAATATCATCCCTAAATAATTTTCGAAACAATTTTTCAGGATCATAATCACATTCTTGAGCCCAAATCCTTGTTGATTTCCTTTCAACATTTCCGTTGGCTGAATTTGATTCTTTTGATTCTTTATTCAACGCATTTTCTCCAGCGTCACCAACCTGTTCTGGATCTTCTGTATCTGGGGATACATCTTCATCTGCATCTGCTTCACCAAATAATTGACTAACAACAAAAAGCATCAAATTAATAATGAATCCAAACTTTTAATTACAAAAATACTTACTTGAATAAATGTTTTGACCAAACAATGCAGTGAATTGGTTCTGAGGGAGTATTTCTAATTGTGCATCCTGGAAATGTTTTCTGAGCTGCTTTTGGTTCACATTCATAACACCTTGTCAAACCTTTTTTGATAAGTTCAACCTGCCCATCATATCCTGCAGTACCGCTTTCAATTAAAGGGACGCCAGCTGCTAAGCACATTCTGTTAACATGATTTCTTGCAGCTCTGTTATCCAAAGCATTCATAACTAACTTGAACCTTCTAAAAAAATGAATGTTGTAATCATTTCCAATGATGCTGTCATGATAATGTTTTATGCAAGCATTCGGATTGAACTTTAAAGCACTCTCCCTTGCCACTTCTGCCTTAGATTTACCAACATGTTGTTTATGAAACAGAAACTGTCTGTTTAGGTTTGACACATCGATCGTATCGAGATCAATCTGAAATTTAAAAAAAATTGGTAAGCAATATTTTTACAAAGCATTTCAAACGTCAAAACACTACCGACCGACATGCCGGTGTGCAACGTTACAAAAGAAATCACTTACGATTTCGATATCCTTAAAGCCAGATAATACTAAATTCTTAAGTAATTCGCAACCTATGCCACCAGCCCCGACAACAAGTACTTTACTTTCAATTACGGCTTTTCTTAAATCTTCGTTAAAAACACCAGCAATGCTAGCCGCCATTTTGCAAAACCAGTAGGAGCAAAGTGTTTGATCGAAAACAAAATATTCGATTTTTATATTAAACGAATAATTTTTGTTATTTTAATAATTATATCTGCATATTTTACGATTTTTAACCGTATACACTAATAAAAACAATGACGATTTCAGAAAAAAAAGATTAAAATCATGTAATGATAGGACCGGAAACGAGTAGAACCAACGGAAAATGGCGCTCTTATATAGCAAAAAAGAGATAAAAGAAGTATTTTCTGATCATTTTTGATTATAAAATATTAAACGAAGGTATTTAATTAAAATACTTACGAAAAAATCAATCAGTAATTAATTATTAGGACAAAATAATTTTATTTGGACAATTAATTTCCTATGAGTCAAGACGTCAGTATTTTTCACCCTGTCGAAATGTTAGCAAAAGATAGCAAAATTGAAAGAGAATAAACACATAAGGAAGAAGATAAAATTGACAAAATTATAATAAATAAATCATTATATTTTTTTTTCTGCAATTCTACACCAAATTATCCTTCATACCTCGATAATAATTTTAACATTTTTTTTCTTGTCTAAAATGACAATATTTTAAAAACAAACTTAAATCTATTTGTCATTACATACATAAGCTTCAACTTATCAATTATTACCTTTTTAACACTTATGTATATAATTTCACATACATTCAGTTTTTTTTAATAATAAAAATATTTTCAAAAAAATAAAATCCTTATTATTTCTTCCTTCCTTTCTCCTCAGTCCTAAAATTTGACGGAATACATTTTATTAAAAATTTCCCTTATTAAATAATTGCACTGTCAACTTATCAAAATGACAAAAAAAAAAAAAAAAATGAAAAAAATGAACAAAAAAATCGGCACAATACTTAAAATTAAAAAAATATATTTACACATAAATTAATTAATAATAAAAAAAAATTATGCTTGAACGCTGCATTTGCATCACTATAATACAAAGTAAACCCCCAAAAAATAATAATACTGTAAATTCAAAAAACATAATACTTGAATATCGACGGAATGTTCGTTTTAAAAAAAAAATATTTACAAACTTATAGGAACAACATGGATATTTTACAATGTTCTTAAAAATCCTTTATAATTTTTGAACAAACGCTTAGGAAGAATTTTTTTTTTTTTTTTTTTTTAGTTTTCAAGAAAATTTTAGTATATAAAAGTATGTATAGTTATAATTTTAATTTTCGAATCTTTTTTTTCGTTTGACTAAAAATAGGCACTTAGCCATTGCATTTTGTTTAAAAAAAAATTAATAATCAAGTTTCAAAAAATTTTTAATATTTGGTACATGAAGATTGAATCAGTCCTTAAATACATTATTTTCATCCCCCAATAAAATACTGATAAAGAGGGGATAAATTTGTTACAATAATTAACATGGAAATGGCATGTAAAATGCAAAATTGTTGTTTTAAAAAAAAATGCAACGAAAGTGATTATTTGCCAACGCAGAGACTGGCATTAAATGGCATTTTGTGGGTATTAACAAAAATGGCGGATGGTTTTATGGCAATTAAAAAAAGAACAGTCAGCTAACCCTTTTATGGCACTCGGGTATTAGCACGTAAAAATAAATACGGTAAAATGCATTTTGCTCAGGCTTTTAAAAAAAATGCTGCGTGAGAATTAGGCATTCATCATGGGTTCAATGTGGAGCTTTTAGAAATTGATTTCCTATTTAAAAATTATATGCGATATGGTTTTAATTCTTAAACTGAAAAACTGCATTCCTGAATTTGATATGCTTGTTATTTTTTTACACTAGGTCTCTGCTTCTACCGATTTAAAGGCTCTTTAACATAGCCATGCATTTTGTTTAAAATGAAATTTCAACATTTTACAGGGTTTCTACAAGCAAAACACCAGCGCTGGCGTCGATTAAAAAAAATTTGTGCAGAACCCTGTAATATGTTCAAAGATCTGAACACATTTTTTTTTCACCGCCAGCCATCTTTGCAGGCAAATAATCACTTTAAAAAAATTACAGCGACGTAACAACTTAAAATAATAGCGCGGTAATAAGAATTTTTTTTCATAGTTGCCTTTTCCGCCACCAGATGGCATATAAATTCGAACTTTATAAAACTTATCTCGCCGTAAGCAGTTCAAGCTGTGCTCTGGTGGCAACTGCAGAAAAAGGAAATTCCCATTTAACAATCGCACATAGCAGTAAATTCAAAAAAAAAACCCTGAATTGCAAAAATGCAACAAAAATCAAAAAACCAATTTTGGAATGAATAGTACGTTCATTCTTAAAGAAAAGCAATAAAAACTGAAAATAACTGGAATCACGTTTACGGAAGTTTTCAAGAAAATTATAATCTCCAGGATTAAATATTTCCGTTAAAAAATTTTTCAAATGCTAAAAGATAGTTACAGTTAATAAAGAAATCGAGCCAAAAAAGTCTCTAAAAAGCACTGCATACGTTTAATCTAAAAAAAAAAAAATTATTTCTTCGTTTGCAGCGCATATTTTTCAAGATAAAGAGGAAGAATAAATCTAAAATGATTAAAACGTGCGCAATTTGACACTAAATTTCTGCGTTTAAAAAATTTAAAAAATCGAAGTATTCAAAGAATAAACAGAAGAACGAAGAACTGATGAAATCGGAGTATTCATATAAAGTACGTTAGCTTTGTAAAAATCAGAATATCAAATTTTTAAAAATTATACATCATCACTTTCGAACAACTTATTCCAATATTATAAAAAAATAAAACTTTTTCGTACAATTACTAATATCAAGCTTCTGATTTCAAGCCCGTAAATGGAATAAGTTTCTACAATATTATTCAAAAAAAAAAAAAAAAAAAAAAAACCCCTTTTAAATACCAAACTAAAAACCCAACCATCTACGTATTTTTTTAAGTACAGCATTCTTTCATAATTCGGTTTTTTTTTATAACGCTTTTAACTACAAAAAAAAAAATTAATAGTAATTCGGATATGATCATCCAAAAATACGCACCCTGTACTCTAATTTTCTTTTCTTTTTTACGATAGTTATTTACAAAAAAATTAAAAAAATCGATTTTCTACATTAAAAAGTTCATTTAAAATAATCACAGTTAGCTGCCTCGTATTAAACCAGGAACGGAACAAAAAAACAAAAAAAAGCGAGTTGTTTTTGGGATTCGCGCTTTTTGATCCCAAGATAACAAATTATAAAAAAAAAAAAGATCGAGAGCACCACAACAATTTGTAAAAATAATTTTTAAAACGCGAAAAATTATTAAAAAATCGTTGCTTTTTTTTATAAAATAATAATTATTGCCTACATAATATTACAACATCTCCGAGTTCTGACATCCGGTACTACGTCCCCCGTTGCTCCTGTAAAACGCTGAACGCCTCCCACGTCCGTTTGCTGCACCTCGGAACCCGCCAAAGAGGATCTCGGGCTTAATCCGCTTATCCCGTTTGCATCCGGACTGCAATTTCGTATTTGTGCTCGTTGTTTCTTTAAGTCGGATAAAGTGTTTATTGTGACCGTTACGTTTATGTTGATTTTTCCGTTGGCACTTTCGGAGGTTACTTCAGTCGGCACAACTGAAAAAACAAAAAAAACAAATCGGTTAAAAAAAAAAATTGAAATGGGCGGGGGGGATTTGAAAGTTGTACTGACCGACTGAATTTTTTTCATTTAAATAGTCTTCAGCCTCGCCGTTTAACGAGTCATGGTCCTTTCCCTCTGGTTCCCTCCTGACAACGATATCTCCGGAACAAGTCACCGTACTAATTTCACCGTCTGATTTTTTAATCTCGTTCGGTTCCCAATGGTTCTGGCTTTTTTGATCTTTGACTACAACATCAATTGTGTCAGTTCCATTGGGTAAAGAAGGAACCTTAAAAAGAAAAAAAAAATTAATTGGTGAAATACAAAGTTAAACTGGTCGAATAAAAAATAGTCATATTACAAATGGTCCAAAACTGGTTTGGAACATTTGCCATTTGGTGCTTTTGCAAAAATGACGTTTTGCAAATTTTCCAAACCAGTTTTCGACCGTTTGTAATATAGATTTTTTGCAAAGAACCTATAATAAATTTAATTGATCAATTGGCAAATAAAAAATTAATTGATTAAAAAAAAAAAAAAAAAAAAAAAGCGGTGATGGATTGAAAAAATTTAATCTATAAAATAACACATTTAATCGGTCAATTAAAAGATCGAATCAATCAAATGAAACAATTAATCGTCGAAAAAATCAGGGTTCCGAAGCCGGCGCCTGCCGAGGCCGGTAAAAAATTCTGCTGGCGCTGGCGCCAGATGATTTATTTTCATTGTGGTGCTAGCGCCGGCGATTCAAAATTATTTTTAAAAATAATTTTTAGATTTTTAGAATTTTATTAATTTTTTTAAAATAACCTCTACCTGTTGTAGTTTTTTTTTTATTGAACGTCATTACATTACCTAAGAAAACTTTTAGATTAATTACACAGTAAAAAATTTTGTTTAGGATAGGGAATTCGAATTAGTTCAATACTCGGTATCCCTTAACTCATAATTTTTGATTTTTTGAAGTCTTTTCTTTAAAATCTTTTAAAAATTTTAAATTTTTTAAAATCATAATTAAATTTTTAAGTCTTTCCTTTCAGCTTTTGTTCTTAAAAAGTATATAAATTTTTTTAAGTATAAAACGTGATTTTTTTTAAAACTATTTCTTGCTTTTTTTTGCGAAATAAAATAAATTAAAAACTTCGCTGGCGCCGATTTTCTTTTCTGAAAATTTTGGTGCCGGCGCCTTCCAATTTTTACCGGCTTCGGACTCCTGAAAAATTTTAATTGATTGATTTAAAAAAAAAAAAAAAAAAAAAAAAAAACATTTAGGTAATCGAGCAAATTGACTGAGTCATGTCTCTATTTTCGATTAGAATATTTTTGCAGATTAGGAAAAATCTTTTAACCTACTGACGGCAAGACAAGCTAATATTTAAAATAAAAATATTAACTGCAAACAAAACAAACAAACGTTTAATACTATCCTCGGATACGTCCAACTGTCGGATTAATCAGTAAATGAGACAAGATATTACACATTTAATCGACGAAAAAAATCAATTGATCGAATAAAAAAATTTAATCAATCAACTAAAAAATTTATCAATAAAATAAAACGTTTAACAGACGAAGAAAAAAAATTAATCGAATAAAAAAAAGTTTAATCGATCAAAAATAGAAAATGAATTGTTCAAATGGAAAAATTAATTGAACAATTTAATAATTAAATTGCTTAAATAAAAACTTGGAAAGATTCCAAATATTTTCAAGTGGCCAAGCACAAGAGCAATAAAAAAGATAACCGATCCAATTTTAAAAATAAATTGATCAAATAAGCTCAAAAATTTGACTCATTTGTTTTTCATGAAACGAGTTCTCATCAAACAACTCATGAAAATCTTTGTTTAATATTTTATAATGTCATATTTTTAAGAGAATCACAACCAGTACCAACAACCACACCACTAACCTAACCTAACCTAACCTAACCTAACTTAACCTAACTTAACCTAACCTAACCCAACCTAACCTAACCTAACCTAACCTAACTTAACCTAACTTAACCTAACCTAACCCAACCTAACCTAACCTAACCTAACTTAACCTAACCTAACCCAACCTAACCCCAACCTAACCCCAACCTAACCCAACCTACCCAACCCAACTCAACCCAATCCAACCCAGCCAACCTAAACTAACAAACTAATCTAACTGTAATAATTCTTCATTTACCTCAGGTGCTAATGTTAATCTCAGTCTTGCTTCCTCCACCGCGTCTTTCTTCGAAGTTAGTGACTTATCCCTAATTGACGTTCGCCGAACGCTTTGTGTCCTCGTGTTGTTACTTTGAGTACGTTTGACTTTCCTTTTTTGTGCCTCTTGGGCTTTCTTCGACTCTTGCTCCGATCTTAACTGTAATATCCTTTCCCGAAGTTCAGGATCCTCGCAAATGTCGGCCGGCGTCTCATCGTGCTTTGTTTTGGCATTTAAATCGGCACCATTCTGAACCAACAACTCGAGTACTTCCAACTGAAAAATATAAATAAACAAAATTAATTTTTGAACTACTCCCACTCGGGTTTTTTTAATGGAATGTTATAACATTTTTTTTTTTTTTCAATGAATTAATTTAATTATTAAAATTAAATAACTCATTCTGTTTAATAAGCAAAAAACCCTTCGTTTAAGTAATTAAATTTTGAAGGTGCGCCATCAATTTCAAAACGATAAATCAATTTAAAATACTTACATGACCCCAGCATGCTGCAGCATGAACTGGCTGCCAATAATCGTTATCATAAACATCAGTGGAGACATGCTGATCCAATAAAAATTCAACCACTCTAAGATAACCGTTGGCTGCAGCAATATGTAATGGTGTAGCTCCTTGATGATCTTTGTACTCGAGATCCATACCTAGTACAGCTGCCTAAAACCACCAAAAGAAATTGGATAAGAAATAATGAACACAGCCTTACAGCACTAAGACTCAGCAATGCTCTGAGAGCTCCTTTTTTATCTTTGCTAGTAGCTACCCATAAGCCAATTTTCAAAAAAAAATGTTTGAAAAAAAAAAAAAAAAAACAAGCTTAGGGATTTCTGTTTCATTAACATTACGTTCTCTCCAAAAGACAATAATACAATAATCAAATATAAAGATTCCTTTCTGACAAATGTCATACCTGTTGCAAATCAGATAACATTTTAAACTCAGTATCAGCCCTAGTTTCGTCAATCAGTTCTTGTGTCACTCCACTCCTAGCCATTTCCCCTTCGATATAATCCAAAGTAGCTTCATCCTCACATATATCATAAGGCATATTTCCATCTGCATTAACAGCTAATAAATTAGCACCCCTAAAAAAAAAAGAAACAGAAATTTAAAAAAAAATCAAAACAAATTATTATTTAATGACATATTTTTAAAAAAATGTTAAAAGATAAAACTGAAGGCCATAATAACATAATCTTTATATAATCCTGTATAAGGAAATCGTAAAACTCACTTCGAAATTAGATAACGAACTAAATGTAAATGAGCACACGTCGCCGCAGCATGTAAAGGAGTCCATTTTTCTGAATCCTCTGCATTAACGTTGGCACGGAAATCAATTAACAACTTCATCATCTCTTCATTATCATCGATACAACATTGATGTAAAGCTGTCAAACCGTCTTCGTTCGTGGAATCGGGATTAACACCGGACATTAATAATCTTCTCACTAAAACAACATTCATGATAAATAAATTACTGAAACAATATATAAATACTTTTTTTTTTTTTTAAATTACCTTCTTCTACATCGTTCCTAGCAGCTGCCTCTAAAAGCATCACAGAATTGCTAAAGTATATTTTTCTTTTGTTAGATTTCTCTTTCGAGTTTTTATGATGCCTATTCCATTCTTTTTCCCTTTGCACCCAAACTTTTAATTGTTGCAGTCTTCTTTTCCTGGCTAAATGAAGTCTTTCTTGAGTACTCAACCTTTCAACGTGTGGCATTTCAGCCACTAACTCTGAGTGATCCATATTTGTTTTGATTATGATTTTTTTGTTACATCGGCAATGATTCTAAACCTGAAAAAGGAAATTGTTACATAAACAATTACAATTTGGCTTTTTAATAATTCATAAATCTTCAGGCTTTCATTTTTATTAAAAATACTTTTCCCTTCGAATATTCAACTTTTACTTTTCTTTCAAGTATTTAATTCAAAAAAAAAAAGCAATTTGAAATTCATTTTGGAAAAATAATAAATGCTGATAGATCAAAGTGGACGAAATTCCATTAAAAACTTCAATTGTGTCACAAGTGGACATTTGATTATTATATCCAGCCAACCTTATAATTTATGCTACATTCGTAATAAAAATCACAAAGCGTTTCATTTTGAATAATGATACTACATCCCCATAAACTCTAATAAAATTCCGCTGTTAACACATAAGAAAATAATTAACATTTTTGAAAGGTAAACTTTAATCAAGGTGCACAAAGACCGATCAACCAACCGAACAATAAAAAAAAAAAAAAATTTCAATTATGAAAGTGGTTCACAATGGCATAGGACTTCCTTATGCATTAAACCACTAAAAAATATCAAGAATTAATCGATAGCAACCCTAAGAGTATAGAAAAAAAGGCTATAAAAATTTTCGTCTTTACCTGTTAAGTCTTATAAAAAAAAATTCTCAGTTTAAATTATATCTGATCGTTTACGTAGACATTCATGTGATACAATGTAAACATTGCGTATTGTTCCTATTAATCCAAATGGGTTTTAGTTTACCGAACGGTTTATCATTCACTACATAATTAAAGTCATGGCAATTTACAATTTATTTTCATTATCAAAATAAAAATACGGCGAGTATTGAAAAACTAGATTTAACAAAGGAAAAAAAAGTCAAAAACAAAGCCGGTCGCCATCTTGCTTTTTTCGACACTTGTCATGGTGAAAAAATTTTAGTTCGACTAAAACTCACGTAGTGATGACGTTTTACATAAGCACAGCATAGAGGAGAAATGACGTCACGTAAGAGTCAAATCTCCTACCTTTAGACCATGCTTGAAACTCCTGGAATGATAAATATACCGTATATTTTGATCAGGATACATATACTGAGTAAGCCAAACATGGGCGCAATATTTATTTATACGGTATATATATCTTTTTAGTCTGCTATTAAGTACGACTATACAAAGCAGGTGTGTTAAAAAATAACCCATAAAATTAATGAAAAATCACGATTTTTGTTTTTTAAATTATTAATTGAATGTTGAAATGTTTGTAATTATTATTAACGCTTTTGATAAATTGTTCGTTTAATTAGCCGCCGTTAAGGATTAAAAGAGCTGTCATTTTCATTTTATTCATTTTTTTTCCAGGTTCAATATGGCCTAAAAGATTTTTGTTTAGATCTTTTTACAACATCGAAAAAATATGATTTAGGAAGTAATTTATTAATAAGCATGGATATACATTCGAGTTTTGCATCTGGAATATGTGCTGCATTGGCAAGTGTGTTTGGGAAATTATCTGGCTTTGAGTATTTGTTTCTTGATTTCAGGGTAAGTTTTAAAAATGCTTTCATTAATGCTGCAGCAAAACCCAAATCCAGTTAGTATATGTTGTAAAAGTGTTTTTGATTTAACAGATGGGCATTGCATAAACATATTTGAAATCTAATTTCAACCAAATTTTTTTTCATAAAAAAATTGATTACCCATTGATTTTGAGGCAGAAATTCAGAGAAAATACAAATTTGATTTGGGTTTGGCTAATATCAAGTTTCTTTAGTTTTTTTTATTTTTATATTTTAAAGCAAATGGCTGGTTATTCTCTGATATTGTACTAATAACATCTGGTTCAATTTAATTCTCTCTTGCTGTATAAGTTCATAAAACTATTTCTTCAAGACTGTTAATCCTTTATATAGGGAGAAAAAAAAAAGGTTCTGATATTACGTTGCTAATAGAAAACAAAAATTTTTGTTGAACCAATCTTTTCAAGAATTTGCCATTTATGAAGTGACTACAGTTTTTTGAATCAGTCTAAACTTTTACAGTTTATTTAAATTTTTAAAAAACAATTCCCTTTTTCTTTATTTTACTTTTTTAGTTGGCCTATTTATTAAAATTCCTCTTCTTTGGTATAATGCTCATTTTAAATAGCTTGATGTGGACTCTTTTCGTAAGAGCATTACATAGTTCAAAGTCATCATTAGAAGCAACAGTAAAGAGTTCTGCAGCCAATTACATTACTTCGGTAAGATTTTTGATCTAAAATTAATTTCAAAAAAGGCTTGGATTAAAGGTTGGTAATTTTTTCCGAAATGAAATATCAGTTTTTAATACAAACTGAAACTAAGGGATTAATTTTTTCATGCCTGTGTTAATTATTTTGACATAAAAAAAAAAAAAAAAAAGTTAGTCAGACCTTGTCTCCATTTGTAGATTAATTTGAAGATGGGGTGAAGCATTTTAGAGCTGCAATTAAAGGAAGGGGGGGGGGAGGGTGAGATGGGGAGTAGAATAGCTTGCTTCCCCAACCAGATGTACCGGAACGGCTGTTCTGAGACAACAAAATGTAAAGTACCTTAGACAGAGATTCCATAAAAATTATAACAGAAAGTGTATAAAAATAATATTTTAAGAAGAACGTTTTAAGCAGAATAACCAGATCATGAAATCTGTCATCTTACAGTCAAATTTCTTTAACTATGTGAGGACCAAATTCTGGGGCACAGAACTCGATTCTGAGGTACTAAAAGTCCACTTTGTCTCTAAATGAACACAAAGTGGACTTAATGGTGACAAAATGGAGACAGTGACACTAAAGTTCAATTTGCCTCCAATAGGATACAAAGTGGACTTAATGGAGACCAAATGGAGACAGTGATACTAAAGTCAACTTTGTCTCCAAATGGATACAAAGTGGACTTAATGGAGACCAAATGGAGACAAGTGTCCATTGTGACCAATGGTGTCAAATGGAGACAGTAAAGTCCACTTTGTTTCCAAATGGATACAAAATGGACTTAATGGAGACAGTGATACTAAAGTTTGCTTTGCCTCCAAATGGACAGTGGACTTAATGGAGACCAAATGGAGACAGTGTCCATTGTGACCAATGGTGTCAAATGGAGACAGTAAAGTCCACTTTGTTTCCAAATGGATACAAAATGGACTTAATGGAGACAGTGATACTAAAGTTTGCTTTGCCTCCAAATGGACAGTGGACTTAATGGAGACCAAATGGAGACAGTGGTACTAAAATCCACTTTGTCTCCACTGGACTGGATCTCCACTGTGGACTTCAGTATTTCAGAATCGAGTTCTGTGCCACAGAATTTGGTCCTCACATAGTTCAAATGGAGACAAAGTGGAGACAAATCATAAGGAACTGTTACGCTTTAAAAACATTAAAAAAAAAAAAACTGACATTTTGGAAAAGATTATCAAACATTTCAAGTAAAATTTCGCTGGCCAAAGAGAGAGAATCCACCGTAAGCTTTTCATTTTTTTCATCAGCGCTACTGCTTTCTATTGAAGCCAAAAATTAGAGCGAAAAAATTTTTAAGCTCGCACCCGGTCTTGCCTTCTTGGGCAGCGAAATTTGACTTTTAGCCGCAAAGAAAAAAAACAAATAATTACCATATTTTATATAATTTTTTTAGGGGATACTCGGATATTTAATTTTTCAAGAAGCAACAGGTTTACTTTATTGGACCGGGATAAGTTTCATTCTTCTCGGAATAATACTTATGAAACCAAAAAACGACATCAATAAAAATCATTCAAATTAAATTTTTTCACCTGAGGATTTAATTAGGCGTATTCATGTGCGAAAACCCCGAGTCGGAACCCGCGACCGGTTCCGCATCAGAGATCTCGTCTTTTATCCACGGATGATTTCGCATTTTAAACGTCAAAAAAGCAAATGACAGGCTCGGGAAATTGTTCCATCGGGGGGGTTATGCGAACCGTGAAAGTTGTGCACACGTCTTCTCTTTATCACGGTCGACCGGTTTTATTTATTTATTTATTTTTTTGTTTTGTTTTTGTACAATTGCCTAAGGACAGGGATAAATAGAATGTAAATAAACATCTGTCATATTGACTTCCCAGACCGGTCCAAAGTTCTTTTACATTCCATTTCTAGAGAAAAAGGAGGCGCTGTAAATCGACTCCTGGGAAAAAGATCCCAGCGCAAGCGCCGAGAAAATTTTCTCCATTCCTCGTTTTTCTCAGTAATAATGTAACGTGTCGATGGCTCCGCACGATTTTCGCGCTACCCAGCATGGGCAATGGCATGAACAAGGTAAATTTATATATTTTTTTGTTTTTTTTTTCGTGGAAAAAAACGCAAGAGGAGCGACTCGCAAAAAATTGATTGTAAAAAAGTTTCGCAATAAATATTTTCCGATTTCTGAATTTTTTTTTCCTTTTTTTTTTTTTTAAGAATTAATGATACGCATTACGGTTGTTTATCTGTTATAATATTTTTATGAGAATGACGCAAGGTCTGAAAATTCTCGTGCTTGGGATTTATTTAAATGAGAACGGAGTCGATATCGAAATCGAGCTTATTTCCGTCCATTTTCAAATGGGAGTCAATTTCAGACGAAAACGAATTTTCCGGACGAGCCTGTCAACCTTAACAAAAAGATCGTGCTGAGATTTTCGGGGATTCCGGCAAAGCGGTCTCTTGGGACGAAACGTTCTGCACATTCACTTCGGAACCCCCTTACGTTTATCGATGTAATAATTTCTTTCTATTTATTTTTCATATTTTAAATTTTATTTTTTATTAATCGAATTCCGATACCGCAAAAATTTTGAATAAAATTTTTTTGGGGAGTTCTGCGAAAAAAAGCAAAATTTCGATTTCTCGATTTCCTGAATACCCTTCACCCCCTCCCCCCCGACTTGATTTGTTATAAATGAATAGTAATCGAGCTCCACAGCCTTCGGGGTCGTAAAAGCAAAGAGGTATTCAAAACCCCATTGTTTAGGATACACAATAGGAACTTTCAGATAATACCGTTAAAAAAAAAAAAAGCGCCTTACAAATGGTGTTTAGATATCCGTGTTATTCCCTAAAAACTTGCAGAAACTTGAATTTTCTTTTCAAACAACCAGCCATTTGCTAATGTATTCACCGGATTTTTTTTTTCTGAGTTATTTTCTTCTCGTTTTCCAGAAAAACCCAGGGAATCGTCAGAACGTAGGTTTATAAACAAATAAATACAAAAAAAAATTCTGTATGTGTAAAAAATTAAAATGAAAAAGTGGGTTCAAATTATTGAAAAGAAGTTAATGCCTCCGAAACCAGAATTATCCCAGGTGAGTGAGCGGAAAAAAAAAAATTTTTTTTTCCTTTTCAAATTTAGGATTTGTTTTATTTATTAATTTTTTTTTCGTCAGTTCTCATTATTTCTGAATCACTGAATCGTACTCTATAGCCGTTTGATATTTATAGTTTAAAAAAAAAAAAAATCGAAAACACGTTTTAGATACGCGAATAGTTTTTTTAAAAAATTAAATCTTTAATAATAATAGTAGAGCATTTAGTGTAGAGAATAAAAAAAAATAAAAAAAAAAAAGTAATTATAATTCTCATTTAGTGTCATGATAGCTGCATAGGCACATACATTTTTTAAAGGATCTCCTACTTTAAGAAACAATTTGAATAATAAAGGGTCTTTTTTTTCTCTCTTGTTACGTTAAAAAAAAAGTTTAGGGATAAAATAAATTATTTTGCATGGTTTTATCTGACTTTTGTAGTTTTTGAAAGTTAAACGGGGTTTAGCGAGGCAGAATTCAGAACAAGCTCGTTTTTTTTTCTGTTAAATAGCATATTTCACTGCTAGAATCTAAAGCGAGACTTTCCAAGTCCAAGACCGATTTGCCGAAAAACGGTCGAGGGCTCAAAATACCGTAGGAGTACTTTTTACAATGGTGGGTAACTTTTTACACTTTTATTTTTTTGAAAATACTTGAAAACGGTTAAGAATTTTTTCAAAAATTAAACTTATTCTAAATTGTTGATTATTTTCCATTGTTATATTCAAGCCTAGTTGCCTAAACTTGTTTTATTATGAAAATATTAAGTTTTTAATACGAAAAAAAAATTAAGAAATCACGCAACCTAAAATACTAAGATGCATTCTGCTGCATCCACTGGTCAAATTGAAATTTATTTGCTTTTCGCACTTGCCCTATATAGTCCCTTAAACAATCATCATCCTAATTTCACTCAAAATTAAACTATTAGAAGCCGAAAAAAATCGAAGAGGGGAAAAAAATTACGATCAATGGTGTAACTTTTTACATATATTTCAATGGCGATGCCCTATGCTGTGCTAAATTCACAATGAATTGATAACGTTTCCAACGTTTTGATTACGTTTTTACTACGTTCAATCATTTTTTTAAATAAACAGCAATGGTCTGTTAGAACAAGTATAGATATTACAACAGGGTATCGTATGAAAGCTAAAGGACAACTCTTGATGATTGTATAAACAGATTTTAATTTAATTATAAATTTTATATCTGTTTCGTAAAAAAACCATCAAAAAGTGTAAAAAGTAGCCCCCTCCTACGGTATCGAGATTTAGATTCGTGGCTGTGAAACATAGTTTTTTCATTACTCATAGATGGAAAGAGCCACTTTCCGCGCATGCCAATGGCATCAAATCATTTTCTCTAGTTTTTCTGAATAATTAAACATTGATTCGTAAAGGAAAATATCTTGTTTAACTTAGGAAGTCAAATGAATTTTCCCTCCCTAGTTAACAATATACTATTTATTTCAATTGCAGTAATCATTTAAAGCTGTTTTGCATTTTGATTTTGATATTGATATTGATTTTTGGCGTCACTTATCGAGCGCTAGACCATAAATGTTTACTTTTATGGGTTTTATTTACTGATCATAAAAAAGTTCAACTTTAGGAGCAGAAAACGGACGTGAAAAGTGCTAATTTATACATACGTGGAATAAAAAAAAGGTTTTGTTTATTTTTGATCAGAGTGTAGCCTGTTCTTTTGTGTTCGAATGTTTTTGTTAATAAACATGCAGAAAAATAATAATTGTAACCCAGTTTTTCTGCTTTTTGAGGACCATGGGGCTAACGGGCTTACGGATTTTGTCTCTATAATATAAATACAACCGCAATTTCAGCCTTTCAGGGTCCGAATACATGAAAATTCGGAATACATTTTTCCAAATTTTAATTTTTGTATAATTTCGAGCAAAAAACTGTCCCCGCTCCTAGATACTCCCCCAAGTGGAGCTGATACCAAATCGATATGGCCTTAATATAGTGTCATTATGGCACCATTTTTTTAATCATTCTGCTGCCTTTTCAAAGGTATCATTATGGTATCGTTCTGATTTCAGTAAAATATCATAACGGAATCAATTAAGTGTCTTTCTGATGTCCTAATAGTGTTATGAAGTTCCTTTACTTACCATCAGAGAGACCATCGTATAGGTTTCAGTACATTATCATTTTACAGTAAATTGGAACTTTTAGCGAAAATCAGTAAAGAAGTAACATATACAGTCTAGTCATTCTTAGTCCTATTAGCATGTCATTGTATTATCCTTTAAATATCGTTTTAATGTCATGTTTTTATTACCTCCAATTTTGGAAGTTTGTTTTTTTTTTAAAGGAGGAAAAAATAAACAGCAACAACTAATTAGAAAATTAAATGGGGAAATTTTGACTTAGCCGACTATAATCATAACAGTATTTTTTTAACAATTTTGTTCGAACTAACGAATAATACGAGAGCGAAATTTTAAAAACTCCCTTTACAAATTTTTAAAGTTTCGCTTGTGTCGTTTTGTATTCGGAAAGGTATACCATTTAGGTTTTATTTTGATATCAATTTGAAATCATTTTGGAATCGAAAATCAAAGTAATAAAGCTTAGATTAATTTTTTTAAAAATGGTATGAGTATCGTTTCGGTTTCATTTCAGTATTATTTTGGTATCGGTGTTCACTCTAAAATTTATAAGTCCCTTCATTTTTCATTATGGTATCTTTCCATAATCGGTTTATAATTATTTTGATTTCTTTTTGCCATCGTTTTGGTATTACTGATGGTATCGATTTAGTATCGGTTTGTGACCGACTCCACCTCGGAGGTAAAAATTTCCTTGTACCGAAAATCGCAAATTTCCTTGTTTTTCGCTAAAATTTCCTTGTTTCAACCCTGATTTTCCTTTTCGGCCGTCAAATTTTCTTGTATTTCCTTGAATTTTTTAGGAAATTTTTTTAAAGCAAATTTCCTTGTACCTGTCAGCACTGGTTCAAGCCTAAAATTTCCTCTCACCTACATCTAACTGCTTACATAGCAACGCCCGAACTCTTCTCCGGAGATACAAGGAAAGAAAAATTATATTTACCTTTTTAAGATGATGGATAACGTTCAGCTTTCAGCTTTCAAATGCTACCAACTGACCTTTGCAGGATGTTTTAGAAAAAAATATAAAGTTTTTCCTGAAACAAGAAAAAAAAAATCAAGTTAGAGGAATAAGCGATGTTTTAGAAATTTGAAAGCATTTTAAGAAAACTCATGCTAGCAAATCTGATTTTATCCGAAAAGAAAGAGAGAAAAAAAGTTACGGATTTTTTCAAAAGACAAAAAAAAAAAAAAAAAAAAAAAAAAAATGGAGTAAACTTTTTTCCGTTTTAAATAAAAACCTTTAGATACTTAAAAAAAAATATTAAATTTAGGAAGAGAAAAAGAAAAAAAAAACGTTTTCATCTCGTCTTATTCGTTACCAAAAGAGGGGAGTGAAGATGACACTCATGTTTGAAAATAAAAACTTCTTTAGAAAGCTCTTGTGCACTTTGAAATATCGTGACGTGAAATTCATTAGCATGCATAAATTATTTCATTTTTTGAGAGTCTGACAGTGAGAAAATTCTTTAGACATTTCGGGTGGCGGGTATGAAAAAAATTTCTCCAACTTAAAAAAAAAAAAAAAAACTTTCAAGAAATTTTTTTTTTTTAAACTCTTGAGAGATTTTTTTTTTCTTAAAAAAAAAGTGTCCCATGCGTTAAAGTTCACTTTACGCAAAAGAAAGGGAAACAAGTGGGAGGAGGAGGAGGAGGAGGGGGCAAAAAAAAAAAAAAAAATCACTTTCCGATTTTCAATTTCAGATCACGTCAGTTTTCCTAAACCATTCTTAAATCATCGGTTACATGTTATGTTTACTGATGTGATGGCTTGATAATCTATGAAAAATTAAACCAAAATTACATAAAATTGCTTTCGGGGAGAGAGAGAAAAAAAAATAGGGTGGGAGGGGAGGGTTATACACGAATTTCTGATTTGATTCAATATTTTTGACTCTCCGGAGACGGAGCGAGAAAAAAAAAAACAAAGTAAGAAAAACAAACGATTTCCTCGGAAAACAAACAAATTTTTGCAAAAAATGAAAGAAAGAAAAAAAAAAAAATCTCGGGGCAGAAGAGGAAATTTTCTGAATTTTTGTCATTTTAGTAGCTCTAAACCCGTTTCTTTTTTTTTTTCGGAAAAATATTTCTGCTATGAGATTTTCTAGGCGGGACTATAAAAACATAGAGAGTCGGATTACGGGACACGAAAATGAGTCATTTAAATGCGAGTAATTCCGGGGAAATATTTCTATTTTAAATACTTTAGACGGAGGAGAAGGAGGAGGAGGGAGAAAAAAAGCTTTTCACGGTATTGCTCGTTTTGTTTTAATGTGAAATAAAATGTTCTTCTGGAACGTTTAAAGATAAAAATCAATTCCTACGTAGGGAATTATTAATAACGGAAATTTACCTAAACGAAAGCCTCATGGAAAAAAAAAAAAAAAAAAAAAAAGCCATTAAGCAAATGAGGTAATAGACCGCTTAGAAATGAAAGAAAAAAGATCGTTATCATTTTTATTTTTCCATCAATTAAGGAATATTTCCCACAGTTTTTTTTTCCAGATTTTTCTTTTAAATTAAAAAAAAAAGACACTCGTTTTACGATCAATTTTAACCTTATAACCTTCAAAAAAAATCAAAATTTTATCTGTCTGTTTACACGAATAAATAACAAGTACATTCGCGTCCCGGAAAAACTAGTAAAAAAATATTGTGAAAAATTTCCGATTTTATTTTTCCTCCTTGACTCGCGATTTTTTAAAAGCTTTTAAAATATTTAATTAGAAATATTTTCCCGCCGTTATTATTTCGGAGAGGAGTGAAAACGTCGTGTTTTAGACGTTTTCAAAATGGTTCCCTTTCTCTGTTTTTCCCCGTTTCCCGGATATTAATTTATTATTATTATTATTAGGCTGTTATTACTTACTTTGATGACAAATGATATTGCGAAAACTATTTTCGGTGAATCCGAAAGGTTTGACTAATTATTTTGATGGCGTATTTTCGTTGTTTTCCCTGAAAGAGTATTTTCCCTAGTGGGGACGGTGTTGGTTTACAATAGTCTGGTTGTAATTGACACATCTGGAGCGGAAAATGTTGTGCGAGCTCAGTCAATAAAATATTTTATCAAAAGGCTTATACGTCTATTTATGTTTTTATCGCATTCTCAGACTCGTATGATCGTTTTTTTTTTATAGTCAATGAGATACACGTTTTCACGTTCAGGTAAACGTAGAAAAAAATTTATGTTAATATAATTGTCTTATAGAGATTTTTCCCGGGAATTTTCCGAACAACAATTCCGGGATTGTAATTGTAAGTTCCAAGTTTTTCCGGGAGTACTACATGCCGGAGTGTAATTTTATTCGTGTGTGACTTTACATTTGTTCTACATGTATATGCCTAAAAGGGAGCGTTCAAGTATTACGTAATACTTTTTTTTGAAATTTTCCGACCCCCTTTACCCCCGTCGAAACACTAAAAATAACTCCTTAAATATCTAACCAATAGGGTTGTTTCACATAATTAAATTAGTTTTTTTAAATTAATTTAGAAAATTTGAGGAAAAAATAAGAACCCGTTTTGCGTCGGAATTTCTTTGCTTCAACGTGCAATTAGCTCATAACAGTTCACGGTCGTATAGACAGGTCCGGAAACTTCCTATGCCGTTCATGTCCCGCTTAACTACGCACATTTTAGTTCTAAAATGGGCCACTGGCGGCGCTGCGATCTTGAGAGCCGCAACATGTCTAATCATATAAGTTGGGACCATGGCCATATAAACGTCTATAGGCTTCGTGCATGAAAAATTTTATAAATATAAGCTTAAAAATACCTGTTTAGCTTATGTCCCGGGAATATTTCCTACATGACGAAAGTTACAGAAAATCAGGGCTATTGCATAAGTTAAACATAGTTTTAGAGGAGCGCCACGGTTGTTATATGCACGAAGCCTATACGGCTGTGTGCTGCCACCGTCGGCATCAAATCTCAACCATAGACATATATACTAGACCGGGCATCCTAATGGGAGCAGTCTCCCTAGGATGTCATTTGTTTTTTTTAAATCTGGGGGAAAACAGAACGACAATAAGGCTACAGTGGTACACAAAAAATTTATTGATATACCGTAATGTGTAAAAAAATGCAAACAATTACTTCTTTTACCTCGAAAATAGTAAAAGACAACGTTTTATATATAAAAGAATTTAAAATGTGAAATTAATTTACAAATCAATTTTCTATTGTTTACCTACTGTACGCCATTTTACCGTTCTGTTTTCCCCTAGATTTAAAAGAAACAAAAGACATGTCAGGGAAGCTCTTTTGTACAGGATGCCCGGTCTAGTATATATGTCTATGATCTCAACGACCAATCAAAAAAGCGTCTCTCTAACAAGTAGCGCTTCCGGTGGTAGAAAGGATGAACTAATTTTGGCGTAGTTAAGCGGGACATAATTTCCCATGTATAAGGGATAGGAGTTTCCGGACCTGTCTATACGAACGTGAAACAGTTTAACAATTTTTGGTAAAAAATTGATGCATTTGAAACGATTTCAAAAAGCGGAACGGCCAAAATGGCGTCGATTTGTTTTTATCGTTCTGTTATTGGCACTTGGCAGGCAGTGCCTAATGATAAATTAATCAGACACTGCCTGCGAGTAACAGAACAATAAAAACAAATCGACGCCATTTTGGCCGTCCCACTTTTTGAAATCGTTTCAAATGCATCAATTTTTTACTAAAATTTTTTCGATTTTCATGAGATAATGACATGCTAAACCAAAGAAAATTTGTCGAAAAATGAGTTCTCATTTTTTCCTCAAATTTTCTACATGGTTCAAAAAATATAATTTAATTACTTGAAACAACCCTATTATGGTTCGGAATCAAACCCAGAGGCTTATTTTCCAGCAAAAAAAAAACTGACCATCGTGTACAACCCCTACGTCTGCACGTCGTTTCTAAACAATCGAGAGCAAGGAATAAAGTTTAAATGAATCGCAAACTTTCCTTAATTGAGTTTTGAATTTATTCCGGTTCCATACTCACGCCGGAGTCTCCAAACTTTCTATGCACCATTTTCCATAAATAAAATCGATCACGAAAAAAAAAATGTCAAACGAAACCCCCGTTTTGGAACAATAGAAAGCTGGACAATTTTCACGTCCTCGGGAAAATCATTCCTTATTCGCTTATACGGATAATAGGACAATTAATCGCCTCGCATATCGAATTTCCCTCATAACCTAATAAACCGGAAACGGAATTCGACCCCCTTAATATGGATACAACCTTATATTAGCCATCATCCCTCTTGTATAATAAATGACGACCTCAAGTACAAACTTCTCCGATAAAGGGGGTTTTCCCGTTGCATAATACATGAAAGATGAATCTTATTTTCTCTTCCGGAAGATTTAAAATTACCGTAACCCGGGCAGATTTGAGCCGACGAGAAAAGAAAAAAAAATCATTTCGAAATCGAATTCCACGTCCTTTATAATGACCTAGTAACCCTCGAAAGGATCTTCACACAGATAAAAAAAAAAAATGGGGGAAACGATTTTTCTAAACGCGGATAATCGCAATGTTCCGAAGCTCTCGAAAGAAAAGAAAAACGCGAGGTGGGGATCTATCCGATGGGGGAAATATCCGCTCGCGAAATTGCGATGATAATATTCAGCAAATGAACCGGTCTAATTAAGCTAATGAATATTTTGACTTTTAATGGTTGGCTGAGGAATGAGTACAGCTGTGAGACGTCGAGGGGGGTGGGGGTGGGGGGGGCTAACGGGGTGGTGGGGTCTCAAAGCCAAACGTACGAGCTTGGCTCTTACACTAGGGTAAGCTTCATACAATGTAAGGTGGGTCGGGGAAAAGGGCGTGAGTTTTGGGATCGATACAATCCTCGAGTTTCCTTACAAAAATAACGAATACCCTTTTTTTTAAAATGGTTTTGCTGTGATATAAATAAAAATCGGGATGAATGATCGTTCCCGTTTTTTTTTTTTATTGTTATAGAATTCACGGGGATGGTGAAGGTATTTCGATAAGAAAAAAAAAAATTTATGGCTCTGTTATTTTTTTTCCGAAGCGCGCCGATAATTTATTTTGAACTAACCGGAAGTTGAAAAAATAGAAAAAATAAAATAAAAAACCGGTCGAAAAGAAAATCAAAAGTTGAGAAACCCCGCTGCAAATAGGGTAGATTAAATCTTAATCAAGTAAACTTGAAGCTACGGAAGTGGCATTAAATTTCCATTTTCTTCTAAGTAAATAGTTCGGGTTTTCCAAAGTGAAAGTTTGTTCCAATGGACTTAACGGTTAAAAGACATGTTTCAGAAAGAGAAAAAAAAAATTCTCGGAAAATAAAATAAAAATAAAACAACCAAGTTTTCAAATTAATTAATTACTTTTTTGTGGTGAGGGGGGGAATTTTATTTGATAGGAGAATGAAATTTTATTTTATACTAGAAAAAAAAAAAGGAAACACGGAAAACTCGTTACGAGATACGAAGACTACATTAAAGTTTAATCGACTTTTTTTTTTTCATAACTTGTAGCAACCGGAAGTGACTTCAAGTTTTCATCTTCCGGGAAATAGTTCAACTTGAATCATCGTTTATGAAGTGAGCTCGATGCAGATAAAAAAGGAGTCAGGGCTTTTACTATATTATTACGAGAGCGGAAAAAAAAAAGATTGAGGGAAAACAAAGTGCCTATAGTTTTGCTACCGCGGTAAACCGGTATCATTTTTTTTAATTTTACCGTAAATTACGGGTTATTTATGGTTAAATTTTTTGAGTTTTCTTTTTAGCACACACATCGGTTGATTTAATATTTCATGTTTAAAAAATGAAGACGATATTTTTTGCTCTGTACTAGTTCTATGTGATAACAATGCTTATCTTATGACCACTTTTATTAAGTGATTATATTGATCAACCGAATTCGGTTCCAGAGAGATTAAATAAAGATCAAATAAAATTAAAAGTAAAATAACAAAGTAAAATAACAGTAAAAACAGTAAAAACAGTTTAGAGTTAAAAAAAAAGGAAAATAAATAAATCAATAAATAAGTAAATAAATAAATAAATAAATAAGTAAATAAATAAATAAATAAATAAAATTAAATTTAAAAAAAAAAAAGCAACTAACCCTTGACCAATCACACGGAGAAAAAAATTAGGTTCCTGTTACTCAATGTTGAGTTGGGTCCTGTGACGTCTAAACATTTGAGTTCCGTGCGTTGGAGGTGAACTATCGTATCTCCATCGTAAATATGATTGGAGATAGTCCTTTTCGACATTTCGTGAATGTGTCACGACCACAAGTGACACCAACATGAGCACGGTCGTATAGACAGGTCCGGAAACTTCCTATGCCGATCATGTCCCGCTTAACTACGCCAAAACTAGTTCTAAAATTGGCCACTGGCGGCGCTGCGATCTAGAGAGCAGCAACATGTCTAATGTTTACGTTGGGACTCCCACTGGGACTCTCGTTTCGAACAACAAGAGAAAGTAGCCGCCATCATTGTTTACATTACAAACGACCAATCAAAAAGCGTCTCTCTAACAAGTAGCGCTCACGGTGGTAGAAAGGAGGAACTAATTTTGGCGTAGTTAAGCGGGACATGGTCTCCAATGTATAAGGGATAGGAGTTTTTGGACCTGTTTATACGGCCGTGAACATGAACGTGTAAACTTTGTAGTCACATGATTTTCACAAACGGTCGAAACATATTATCTCCAATTATATTTATGATGAGATATGTTAGTTCACTTCCGACGCACAGAGTTGATAATATTAAAAACTGGGTACCTATTACTAAGCGTTATTAATCATTACGAAAGAGTAGGAATAATTACTAAATTTTCGGCATTATCAAAAAAAGACACGTATTTATTAAGAATCTTACCAAGGCGTAAAAAAACCACATTCATAAAATCGCTCGGTTTCCAAAGTTTCAAACTAACAATTTAAGACTTTATTGTATTTTTAGGACAAGTTTCAACTTGCTTCAAGCAAAATACACAGAAAAAATACCGGTTGACGAAATCAAAGCTTTTCAAATGTAAATTTTTTTCGAAATTATTTTCCGGCTGCATATAAAATTCAGGCAAGTTGAAACTTGCACTAAAAATTCCAGGATACACCGAAGGAGTTCGTCAGACACCTAAAATTGAATTTGTCTCCGAAAATTAAGCATTAGACAAATCAGCTGTTTCTTCCGGTATTCACTAAAGCCTCCTCTTGAGTTTTAGCTCCAGTTCCAGTTCCGGCTCTTGGGTATTAGGACAAAAACAGTTTACCTCCTGCGTTTAGGCATTTTGAATACCTCGGTTCGGTTAGGCTTCTTTAGGGATTGCAAAGTACCGTGAAATCTCAGAACCGGTTCCAAGGGAAAAGAGCTTTTTCGGCAACGGTAACGGCGAAAAAAAAAAAATTATTTTTAATTTATCAAGCAAACTTTTTCTTAGATGACAGGTGGAGACATTTTCTTAAACTGAATTTTAATTCGAAAATGTTTCTTCCAAATCCAAATCCAAATTTTTGACAATCAGTTAGGTCAGCATTTTACAAAAAGAAATGAAGCGATAGCGCACCTGCGGCAGCACCAAGTGCGAACTCAGAAATAAAAAACTTATCTTTTTCTCTCTGCTTGTAGTTTTAGATTTTTAATTTCACCTTTTTGTTTTTTGTCCAATCAATAGGAATATTGAAATTACGGAACCGCGGTACCGGCACCGGTTTCAAACCGTCCGGAACCGGTTCCGAGGTTTCCCGAATTTCGGCTCAATGCCGGTTTTCCCGGTACTGCAATCCCTAGGCTTCTTGTAACCCCCTGATTTTTTCCACTTGCCAAACCAGAGCCATTCTTAATTTTTAAAAATATTCCATCCTATCCTATCAAATCGTCATATTCGTCCCACAAAAAATTGAGGCATCTTATCCCAACTCGATATTCTTAATAAAAAGCAAAAAGAAAATATCGGAAAACTTCCAATTTTTTTCTTCCGATAAGAAATATAAATTCTTCCTTACTTTTTCCAGTCAAGAATTTCATTATAAAAAGATTTTCAAGTTACGATTCAAAGCCAATAAAATTTTTTTTTGATACACTCGGTTTTTTTTCTCTTTTTTTCAAAAAAAAAAAAATGTTATAAACTCTTCTACAAAAAAAATCCGGAAACATTTTTTCCCACGCCATAGTGCGGGATTTAATTTAAATGAATAAATATTTTTCGAAATCGGTTTTTTCTTCCTCCGGAAAAAAAAAATCGGAACCATAAAAAAAATCTCTCAAAACGATCATACGACTGTGAAAACGTGTTTCAATAAGATTAATTGTACGAAAATTGTACCATAACCAGACACGTTTTATACGTTTTTCATAATTATTTCCGTTTCCTGAAAATTATTATTTTTTTCTCCCTCTCTGATTTTTTTCATTTTCGATTTTGTTGGTTAAAAATAATAAATCCAAAACTGGAATTTAAAAAAAAAAAATTAGAAATGGGGAAAAAAAGGAAGGGCTTCTTCTTTGACTGTGATAAACGGAATTTAACTAGCACAAACAATATTTGTGTTCCGCAAAGAACTCAAACCCTCCCATAACTCTTCGGGTCTATCCTTTTACATCGTGACAATGCTCACAAATCACGGTTAACGTCAGCGTTTTATGTCGCATTGAATTTGGCGACATCTACAGATCGAATAGCCGGAAAAAGAGCAGAGCGTTTTGCCCTGTTTCAGACAGAATCTAATTGTAAAGCATTAATAATTCCAAATAAATCCATGACGTTTCTAGACATCAGTCTCCAAGTTAAAAGTAACGAGAAATCATTTTTTTTGCTTTTTAACTGAAAATTTTCATGTGTAGCTCACTCCTCGCTTATCTTCTTTAAATTTTGAACACTTTTTATTTCGAATCTATTTCGACGTTACCTAGCCTATTTCTACCTCGAAACACATAATCTGGTTACAGTTTGTTGGGCGCAGAGCAACAGTTGGAAAAAATAAAAATCGAAAACTCATTTCTGTACCTCAGACTAGAGCTGAGCCAAGTCCATCCAAGCAAAGCATCTTCTTATTTAAAACCAGACTTTATGAAATGGGAACGCACTTTGTCACGGCTGTATAGATAGGTCCGGAAATTCCTATCCCTTATACGTGGGAGATCTTGTTTCGCTTAACTATGCGAAAATTAGTACTTCCTTTCTACCACCGTAAGCGCTACTTGTACGTGAGACGCTTTTGATTGGTCGTTGAGATTTGTAAACAAAGATGGCGGCGCATGGACGTATAGACTTCTGTACGACCGTGCACTTCGTAAATATTACATTCTTTCAAAGGTTGCAACATTTAGTTGCGTCTTCTGTAGAAAACCTGAAAGGAGAGAGGCGACATTCAAATGAGAGCTCTCTGATAGACGATTTCGGCAGCGGAATTCCTGGAATTTCTGGGACTAAAAGAGACAAACAAGCAGACGAAGCCTCTGCGTGATTAAGTTAAGAACATGCGGTACAGTACTTTTAGTTATTTCAAGG
This sequence comes from Liposcelis bostrychophila, assembly GCA_037577465.1. Classification (NCBI taxonomy): domain Eukaryota; kingdom Metazoa; phylum Arthropoda; class Insecta; order Psocodea; family Liposcelididae; genus Liposcelis; species Liposcelis bostrychophila. The sequence continues at coordinate 53,656,897 of CM075208.1, read as the reverse complement.
CATTTAATTTTGAGAATTTTTGTAATTGATGCCAACTATTTCTATAAAATTAATCCCGAAGTCAAACTTCCTGGAACCGAGCAAAATGAATTTTTAACCCCCACGTCTATATTTAGCTTACGGGAAGCATTATTAAAGTGTACCCGGTCGGACGACACATTTGCAATGCATTATGGAATGAAAACAGCCGAAATCGTCTATTGGTCGAGTCCTCACGTGGTACATGGTGTTGGTTTTATATCGAGTGAAATGCTAGAACGTAAGCAATCTCAACAGGATTTGTAATGTTCTAGCATTTTACCCCATAAGAATACCGACCTCCAAATACCGCGTGAGAGACACGATCAATCACGAACTAGCTTTTTTTTTTTTTTTTGTTAAAGATGTCGCCTCTCTCCTTTCAGGCTCTCTAATCTTCTGCTTAAATAATTTTTGAAGGAAACCGACATGAATAAGCATTGACAACTTATGAAATGCTACTCCATTTTGTAAAGTCTGGTTCTTAATAAGAAGTTACGTTGCTTGGAAGGACTTGGCTCAGCTCTACTCTGAGGTACAGATTTTTAATAAGACTATACCAAAATCATTATCCCATACTGATGTATTTTAATTTTAATCCTATTTCAATGAAAATGAGAATTACTTAGGAACAAACTTTGTGCAGTGAAACAACAAGGTGACAGTCTTGCTCGCGTCATTCCAACCTTTCACTGTGAGCTCAAACGGCAATTTAGTGTCGCACGATTTAGCTAAATTTTCTTCCAAATCGTAATCGTCCATATAATACATGCCGGCTATATCTCCAGTGACTAAACGTCCGTCGGAATTGATGCCTTCCTCATAAACGAACATTCTTTGTGTCTATTTAAGAAAAAAAGCATTAAATGAAATGTTTAAGTAAAACTACCCTCGACGCCTTTTTTTTAAAACCTGAACAAATACATTTTAGGAGCAAACCTACCGACCAGGAAACTGACGTATTGATCACTGTGATATTCCTAACGTCGTTAATCCAGACAGGACTGTTGTCTTTAATAAGTTCGCTGTCGATGTTAATATTAAAAGATAGGTGACCGCCGATCATTAATGTCCCGCTCATCCATTTGTACCCGAATCTTCCGGTGGGCGTACAATCCCCGTAAAAACCGCAGTCACCTCCGTTACTTGGCAGATCTCTAAAGAATTAAATCACCATCCGAAAGTTCCGAGCAGTAAAATTAAAAAGGTTTTTTTTTTTTTACTCAAGTGTACTTACTTTCCAGAAACGTAAAATTCCATGTAATCTCCATGTTTTACCGAAGAAGCTAAAGCAGCCAAGCTCAAAACTAGAATAGCTATTTGAGAAATCATATTGTCCATTTGTTTCACGACTGGGACTGGGACTCTTTAAATACCTTTCTTATCTGATTTTTTTACTGATAGCTAAATTCGCTATACATTTCACAATATTTTCGATGTTTGGCAATTTTGTTTCTAATGAAATGAATGACTTAATCAAAGAGGATACGATAGCTAAGTACGTACTTCATAAAATGCTTTCTGATTCATTCGTTTTGACTTTTAATATTCAATTGACCCATCGTTTGTAACCCTGTATTGCTGTATGTGAATATAGAACTCGACCAAGTCCATAAAAATTTTACCGTAAGGAAACAGATTTCATGGTGCAATTATATTGAAAATTCATGATAACATAATCTCAAAATCATAATTGCATTTGCGTCGTTAGGGGAGCCCGTAGCGCACTGGTAGAGTCTCCGATTTCAAATTTAATGATCGAGGAGTCGGCCTGGATTCAAGTCTGGAATATGGCTCGGATTTTTTTACTGCCGTTCACCACTGCATATGACAAGTACACATATGAATAATAGACGAAAGTCCCCAAACGGTTCGGATTCCGTGTCAAACTAAAGGAGGTCCCGCTCAGTGCAAGCGAAAGCTAGCCTCAGCGAACCTGTCATCAAACTGGCCATTTGACACGTTTATAGGTTTAAGAGTAGGCATCAGTCGTGGCAGCAGATAAATCGTATTTTTCATTTTACGGAAAAATTAAGAAAACCCTCGAAAAAAGGAAAGCTAAGAAATCTCCGCAATTTTCCCTGATGAATTCTTAGCTTTTCTTTCTTCAAGATTTGTCTTCGTTTTGAAAAATACGATTTATCTGCTGCCACGATGATGCAAACTCTTAAGGCATAGGAAGTATAGAGGGGAAATAAGGGGAAGGATCACATGGGTGATCACGTGATCGCATAAGTTAAGTACAGACGCCATCTTGCGTGCTAGCACGTAAGATGGACGCTATACATGGAGCTTATGAGAGGCGTGACGTCACGTGAATACCATCTATACTCACATTGTACATCAGGGGGTCGGAGTGGTGATTCATTCAGAATAGCGGCTGGCGATCAGTGAAGTTAAGCAGCATTAAAGACGGCCAGCTACTGGATGGGTGACCGCCAACACTATCCCTCCCTCTAGCAGGGGTTGTAGGATCCACGGTCACAGCCATCTTAACCTCGTTGTAATGTGTAGTTCCCACATCAAACACACTAGTTGGATATACACATAAATTGGATTTCGTTTATAACGACATTGGATGCTCATAAAACTGAATATACGATTACATACCCGTAGCCAGACCGGCATATACAGGGGGGCTGAAGGTTTTTAAAGGGGGCTGGAATTTTTTTTTTGTCTTACACAGTGTAGGGAATTGGATGATAATTAATTTTTTTCCTGTTAAAATTAGAATTTGATTTGGAACTGGGATATAAATTTCAAATCCACAGGGGGGCTGAGCCACCCTATGCCCCCTCCCTCTGGCTACGAGGCTGTACGATTAAGGATTAAAAACACAGAGTCTATGGCCAAGGGTTACCCGACCAATAGCCAAATAAATCAATTTAAAAAAAATTGTACATCTCCTTTTCTATACCGTAAATTGTAAGGAAATCGGGTATATGGCTCCAGCTGTGGTGATTAAGCACTGCTCCCCATGATGATTTGTATCATTAACTTTAATCCAGTTCTAACCCCAATTCCAATCACTTAGGAACAAATTTAGTGCAATGAAACAACAAAGTGACTGTCCTGCTCTTTTCCGACCAGCCGGGCACTCTTGTCTTAAATGGCACCTTAGTGTCGCACGATTTAGCTACGTTTTCTTCCAAATCGTAATCGCTCATATCGTATATCCCGGCTATATATCCCATGATTAAATCCCCATCTGGATTCACGCCTTCTTCATAAACGAACATTCTTTGTCTCTATTTAAATAATAAAAATATTAGCTGAAAAAAATTTCCAGAAACTTCTTTTAATAAAATCACCTACCGACCACAAATCTGCTGTACTAATTACTGTGATATTCCTAATGTCATTAATCCAGGAAGGGTTATTGCTTTTGATCAGTTCGCTTTCGATATCATAGTCAAAAGGGAACGATACTATTGTCAATAACGACAGGCCTTTGGTTTTTTTTCCGCTCATCCACAAATACCCAAATCTTCCGGTTGGTGTACAGTTTCCGAGGAAATCACAGTCTCCGTTGTTGCTCGGCAAGTCTCTGAAGGAAATTATTTATCGACATAAAATTCTGTGCAATCAAAATGAATTTCGTTCAAAATTTGCTTACTCTCCAGAGACGTAAAATTCCATATAATCTCCATTTTTTACAGATAAAGCTTTCCCCACGAGGCACAGTATCAAAATTAATGGAGAAATCATACTGATGGTCTTTTTCACAACTGGAATCTGTTCCTTTTCAAGCAGTTATTTTTTTTAAATCTGTAACTACACTCCGCTAAGTACTGTATATAGTCAGTTATATCTTACAATTTTTATCTGTACCAATCAAGGAGGATTAGATGGGTAACTAATAAAACGGTTTCGACTCATCAAAAATTAGCTATGAGTGACTTATTCCGGATAATATAATTATTCACAGTATATTATTTTGTCATTTCCGTTATTTATGTCTTTTTTTTAGCCTCTTCATATTGTGAAGGTTTAGAGTTTATGACTTTATCGGAAACGTGCATTCGATATATAAAGCCTATTCTTGAAAAGTATACAGAAAATATTATCGAGATTTCCGCGGCACATATGGAGCCGCATTTAGTACATATAACCGAATGCATATCCCTTAGAACTCCCAAAAAAAATGTCACTAACATTTTTCTTATTGCCCCCGTTCGAGCGTCAGGTTGCAGTCAAGCCCCTTGAATTCTCCTCTTCCAAGGAAATTCCACTTGCATCAACCTGAATTTGAATAAGCGGCAATTTCAGCAATTCTTTTTTTTTTTTTATTGGGGCTACTCACAGTCCTTCTATCCACTTCTGCTTAGGAGCCTCTTGGTCTCTTCCGTTTAGTCTTCACTGCACTCACTGCGGTGAGCCAACAGCAAAATGATCCTCAAGGTGATCTCTTCCGATATTAAGTTTGATGATGATGAATTCAACGCAGGGCATTATGTTAGTGATGTACGTTATAAAGCCTTTATAAAGGCCTGTTTTACATACGGGTGAATCATCATAATTTAACAAAGCTCCATCTTTTGTTCCAAAGAAAGTGTTAAGGTGACGCAGGAGTGATTCATTTTTTTGAACATAGTGAAACCATAGTGTGCTCAATTTCGTCTCTTACTCCGCACCCCCCCGTTCCCCTAAAATGGCGCTGCCAATCAGTTTTCGTTAACCGTTTCACAAGTGTACGTAATATCGCTCTTAGCCAATCCTGGTTAACTTCACAAGTATACGTCATGTCACGTGATAGGCCAATTGAGCACACTAGGGTTTCACTATGTTTTTGAACACCCTATACCGTACCGAGGGGTTACTTTTGACACTTTTTCACTTTTTTTTGTTATTACGTGTATAATACTGAGGAGATTTGCAATCTGTCTTTACAAACATAAAGGGAGATCCTTCAGTTTTCAAAAGATACCCTTTTGTAATGGGTACACTTTTTCTAAATCAATCTATGACTCGATTTTCCGAACACCTCGACGATCTGAAAGTGGGGTAACTTTGGACATTTTTGTTTCTGCATCCGTAACTACGTAATTAAAACAATAAACTGTGAAAAAAATATTCTCAAAACATATTACCGTTAATAAATAAACAATTTTTATTCCGTTAAATAATTTAAAGAACAGAAAATGATTTAGAAAAATAAATTCTTTAAAACCAAAATAAAATGTGTTTGGGTGAATAAAATGGCTGATAAACATGGAGTTTCTGGAGTGTATACAAGCATTTTTTTGTTAATTCTTGTTTTTCTATGCTCTCGGGAAAATACATTTGGAAAGAATTTTTTTGGGTAGTTAGAGGATGCTATAGAGCAAGTGCCGAACATGTTTGAACCTGAATACGGCTTTCAAATACAGTTTGAGGGTCCTTAGTATTCCGAACTTTGAAGTTTTTTCCCGTCTCGCATCATTTTTAAAATCGAATATTTTTATAATGAAGCTAATTTAAAGGGCCATTTTACTAAATATTATTCAAGAAACTTCACTTTATGAAATAAAATCCTTATTTGGACTTTTCCTTGTTCTATTTTCAAGAATTTAAGGGAAAATCGAAGTGTCCAAAGTTACCCGGTCGAGTACAAAGTAACCCCTTGATACGGTACTTCAAAATACGCTAATATTAATGTTTTGGAGCCAGATATCAAAATTCCGGTTCCAGGCAACAATTCTTATTAATCTTATGCACCTTCATAAAAAACTCCATACCTATCCATACAGTACTTTTTTGGGAAACCTTGATCCAGGATGAATTCCCGGGAATTTATAGTAGATTTTGTAGTAGTAATTTTGATATCTAGCACCAAAAGCATACTATTAGCATACTTCGAAGTATGGGGTGCTCAAAAAAATGAATCACTCCTACGTCACCTTAAGAAATAAAATTAGACTCCAGACATCCTTTAGACATAACCTACTCCTCCCTGACTAATGACAAGGTCTTTGACGCGGCGACCTATTCTCACTTTATCAACACTTCAACTCTAAGCTTGAAGCTTAATCCCCTCCCCCCTCCTCCTCGAAAAAACAACATATAGGCCTACACCGACCTAATCAAGAAAACGTAATTTATTACCCTTTTTTTTCGCATACGACGAGGCTCAACTTATTTTTACACGGAAAATCATTTTGAATAATTAACGACCCCCTGTAGTAAATACAAGACAGGCATTTCAACTCGGACCCTTATCACTCCGTAACCCGAACGACGCTACTAGAAAATTCGTTCAACATTCGAAAATACAAAGTCTCTTTCATGAATTAAATATTCAAATGGAAAATAAAATGATTTCTCCGAACGAGGAAACGACTCCCCCCCCCGAATAAAGAATATTAAATGCTATCTTTTTCTTTTTTTAATTTCATTACTATAAAAAAAAAATATATATATATCGATCCTTCCAACTCAAGAGAATTACGATCACCGACGGTAATTTTTCAAATCGTGTCTCGGGTTGATGACAAAAACAGAAAAAAAAAAGTTCCTGGTCGTTAATGGAAAACGCCATTCTAAATCACGGAAAAGAACATTTAGCCGTGTATATTCCATCGCAAAAAAAAGTTTTTTTTTTTTTTCTGCTTTTATCGAACGCGAACACGTCCGTGACTTGAGATCATTTACTCGGTAAGCGACTACCCTCAAGTTCGTTACCTTTTATTATTATCATTATTATCATCGTTTAACGCTATTTTTGGTATACTCTATGCGGATTCTATGGAAAATGATCGTATTGCTTACAACATTCTTTCCTGGAAGAAATACAGAGTGTAGAAAAATGTCTGGAGACGGCTTTCTAAAAAATTAAACATTTAAAACGAGTCCAATCTTGTTCCAATTTTATAATTTATTAAGTAATTTTGGAACTAGGAACGCAAAATAAATAGACGCAGGCAATAGACGGCTAATATTTTACGTGATAAGAATAATTTAAATGTTCGATCAGATTTCAATGACTGTGTAGCGATGTATAAGAATACCTTAACAGGGGGTTACTTTTTACACATTTTCACGTTTTTTCCAAAAAGAGATGGAAAATGTAGAAGAAAATTAATGTCTGTTTATACCAACATTAAGAAGCGTTCTTCAGCTTTAATTTGATACCCTGTTATAATATCTACGCTTTATCTAACACGAATAAAAACTCGATTTTTTAAAAGGTGTCATTCTAACAAAAATGGCGTTACTTTTTGCAATCATGTTTATACCTGAATATCTTTAATAATTGAAGAGGATATGACAAATTATTGGCTTCCTTAAACGGAAAATGTCTTAATAAAACGATTGGTACCTTTTTAGATGTTCTGTTAATGACTATAGAGACCGTATGCACGGAGGAAGAGGAGTCCCTTACTAACGAGATCCCGTCAGTCAAGTTCAATTGTACCATCCGCCATATTGTAGAGTGTGTTTGTTAGCTAGTTGTGGTGTGTTTGCTTAGCTTTCGAGAGAAGTTATCACATTCCTTTTTTATTACGGACCAATTTCACAATATGGCGACCAGATCATGTGACCCGTGTCACGTGATCTGTACCCCAACTCCCGAAATTTCCCCTTCGTGCATACGGTGTCGGTCTATCGCTATTTATTTAAAAAAACTAGCGAACGTAGTAAAACGTAATCAAAATGTTGGAAACGGTGTCGATTCCTTATGGATTTAGCACCCTTAGAACATCGCCAATGAAATATCTGTACAAAGTAACCCCATTGACCGTAATTTTTTTTTTTTCTTTTCAATTTTTTTCGACTTCTAATAGTTAAATTTTCAGTAAAAGTAGGATGATTGTTTAAGGAACTATATAGGGCAAGTGCGAAAAACAATTTAATTTTAATTTGACCGGTGGATGCAGCAGAATGCATCTTAGTATTTTAGGTGGCATGATTTCTTATTTTCTTTTCTCGTTAAAAACTTAATATTTTTATGATAAAACAAGTTTAGACAACTAGGCTTGAACATAACACTCGAAAATAATCAATGATTATTTGATGATATGTATACGTTCAATTTTTGAAACAATTCTTAGCCGTTTCCAAGTATTTTTAAAAAATAAAAGTGTCAAAAGTAACCCCCCTGGAGTAAAAAGTAGCTTCCTGTTACGTTATCTTGAGTAGATTTAAATAGGTTTTTTGTAGTAAAAATAAGGGAGGATTACAGGATATTATTGGAATTATAGGACAGAAGACACCCTGTTTTTAAAATGACTTTTCGTTCGCTTCGATATCTTCATCTGCTCCAAAATGACGGGAGTCAAAGTTTCAAGTTTTCTTTAATCGAAGAAACCAGTGACCCCCTCCCCATCAAATAATAAAAATTTACAAAAATCCAAATTGCTCTTCCTAAATTTATTGCAGGTCTAACGGATATTCCCTGGCTTGAATAAAAATTTTGAACTCGTCTCTAGGGGGCCGGGAAACTGAATGGGGCTACAAAATTTGAACTGATCCTTCAAACGCGGGAGTGCGCCACCAAGCATCATTCATGTTAATCACATTCGCACCCGTGTAATGACAAAACATAATAAATCCTGATTATTTGCTCATTTTTTGCCTCCAGCTCGTAAATCGTACCAGACCTTAAAAACAAAATGGGAGTTCAGATTCGTGATCTACGCAAAATTTATGATAAAAAATTACTGTTTTTTCAAAAAAAAAAAAAAAAAAAAAAATGATCGATTTTTTTTACCCTTGTGGGAATTTTCCGACCTTAAAGTTCAAGTCGGGGCGGTTCCTCGTCGACTAAAAAATATGAAAAAAAATTCGGGTTTATATGTGCCACAGAGAGAACCGATTCTCATTCAAAGTCGAAAATTCGAAAAATAAGGGACATCCTAATCCATATTCACATCCACACCCACATCCCTGCCCATGTAAGCGAAAATAGCGTATCTTCCTTTCCGGAATTGATTGTTTGTTTACATAAGTTAAAAATACGACAGACGTGCCAACTCCGAAAATGAAGATACGCTATTTTCGCTTACATGGGCAGATCCACAACTGGCAACTTTTCCTATTTGTATACTGGTCGTCCATTAATTACGTAAGCATGTAAGATGGTATTTTTGATCCCCTCCCCTCCCCCTCGCCAATACTTAGCTTATGGGTAATATCGCTCATTTGGACTCCCCCCCCCTAAACATGCTTACGTAATTTATGGACAACCCTTAATGCAACGCTAACGCATCCACCTGCATCGACATTTCATCTGCAATCTCTCAATTTTCCTAATCCGTAAATCGAAGCCTAACGGTATCCGCATTCAAGTTATTTTTAACTCAAATCAGCGAATCGTCCGCCTTCTTTTTTTTTTTTTTTTTTACTTTTTAAAAAAAAAGTTTATTTTTCCCAAATCAAGTAATAAAAGAGTTTCCCTTCCGACCATCCTTTGCAGCTCACTCTTTAATATTTTTATTGCCACGTTTGATCACACGCACATCCCTTTTCCTTTAAAACTTTCTTTCTGTTATTAGTTGTTTTTCTCTCTCTTTCTCACTCTCCCTAATACAGAAAATATTCGCAAATTGTTTTTAACGCCCCCCTTCCTACTTCTTTCCCTCCTTTTTCTTATCATGTCTACTTAATCAGCAAAAAGCAAGCGTTCGGGGTTTAATGATTTCAATTTAAGCGATTTGGCAAGATCTTCATCAACAAAAGAATGCAAGCCAAAAAAAAAAAAAAAAAAAAAAAAAAAATTGCAAAAAATTTTCTTTTAATTTGAAACACAAAGAAAATTAGATCGAAGACTTTAGTCAACAATATAAAAATCTAGGTAAACCTAGCAGAATTAAAAAAAAAAAAAATTGCCAACATGATTAATTTGTGGATTTTTATTATCCGTCACAGTCATATTCATTTTTCTCCAGCCCAAAATTTTATTTAATTTCTAGATTTTTTATTCTTTTATTTTAAATGCGGGGAATTTTTTTTTCCTCTTTTTTTTTATATACTCTGTAGGTTTTGCTCCGACGTTAGGAAACAAGCCCTAGGGGAAATGGAAGAACTTTTCTCGGCATGTCTCATTTTCCTTTTTTTTTTCTTCTCCTTTACCCTTGCACATTTCATTCTATTTTATTTTTTTTTCTCTCTCTCCTGGAAGCAACACTTGAAATGTAATAATCTGGCCTCGGAGTCATTTTAGAGTCGTTTCATTTTAGTAGCGAACATTTGAAAGATGGGCGTGAGAACCTACTTGCAGTGGTAAAAGGGGAAATTTATGATTTGAAAAAGGAAGAACCCTCAGTCTCGGTTAATTTAAAACGAATAAAAAGCAAAAACCCGAGCCGGATTTTTTTTTTTTTTTGTTTCTACTGTAGTTTTATAATCCGTGTCTAATCTAACTTGAAAAGGATCGCGCGAAACAAAAGGGAAACAAATGAAAACTGGCATAATTCGAATAGCGATTCCGCTACGTTGCATACGTGACGGGAAAAAAAAACAAGAAACCGAAATTGGAAAAGACGAAGATAAACGGGAAACCGGAAAAATCTCAAGGATCATCAGATCGTTCCGGCCCAATAAATGCTTGGCGAAAGAAAATTTACTTGTTGTCCGTTATGGTGCCCCTTATTTTACGAATTTTTCAATTTGTAATATATATTCCCTTAGGGAATTGGTTCTATCCTATGAACTTATGAACTCTTATTATTTTTTTTTCACACTTTTTGCTCCGGAAAAACATGTAAACATCCCACGTTTGCATGTACGAAAAAGCGATGCAAAAAAGTTACAAAGTTTTTTAAAATAAATCCAAAAAACGAATATGGGAACGTTCAAGTATTACGTAAGATTTTTAGGGGGGGGGGTCCGCATCAACCATCTTCGCCATAAGCTAAGTATGGCGAAATGTCTTACAACCGGGGGGGAGGGGGTCCAAAACCCCGAAAAAAAGTCTTACGTAATACTTGAACGTTCCCTATGCAATAAACGATACAATGTTTTTACATAAAAAAAGCATTGTAAGTTTACGCATATTTTTTCAAGCATGAAAATCTGGACAATTTAATACTTTTTTGTGACTTTTGGACCCGCTCCCCTCCTGCGCTGCTTCATCATAAAAAACAAAACTTTTCTTATCAACACTAGCGTCATCATTCTTACCACTAAATGATGGGATTTTTCTCATTAAAAGAAGGGGGTCAAAAATGGTCGAAATTGGTCCTTAAGTCACTGGCGGATGCAGGAATTTTTCCGGGGGGGGGGGGGCGAAAAAGCCTAAAATAAGCCCGAAAATTCGAACTCTATCTAGTGTAAATTTAATTTTCAAATAAAATCGCATTCTACTCTGGTGCAAAACTGTCTCAGTTCGGAGGGAGCGCACCCCTTCGCCCCCTCCCCCCCTCTCCGCGGATCCGCCAGTGCTTTAATTAACACGATTGGGTCATTCACTTCATGTGATAAAAACGAAATAAATTCATAAATTTGTTTTTTCAAATTAGCTCCCGAATGATTCCGTTCCCCATCATTTTTCCTAAAAAAAATATTCCTTATGATTAATTTCCTAAAATGTATTTTTCCGAACCAAAATTTCCAAAATAAATATCAAAATCAAAATTTTCTAAATAAATATTCCTAGTTATTTTTCTCCAGATAAAATTTCCTAATTATTTTACGAGTAAAATAATTAGGAAAAATTTTATCAGGAAAAAAATAATTAGCAAAAATTTTATCAAAAGAAAATAATCAGGAAAAATTTTATCCAGAAAAATTTAATCCAAAAAAAGTAATTTGGAAACATTTTATCAGGAGTTCCTGATAAAATGTTTCCAAATTACTTTTTTCCTAACAAAATTTTTCCTAATTATTTTTTTCTGGATAAAATTTTTCCTGATTATTTTCTTTTGATAAAATTTTTGCTAATTATTTTTTTCTGGATAAAATTTTCCTAATTATTTTCTTCTGATAAAATTTTTCCTAATTATTTTTTTCCTGATAAAATTTTCCTAATTATTTTTCTCCTAATAAAATTTTCCTGATTATTTTTCTCCAAGCATTTTTTATTCAAATAACTAATTTTTAGATAGAATTTTAAAAAAAAATTTAAAAAAACGAATTGTTAGAAAAAAACAAAAAAAAAAAGACATAATTATAAAAGTAGTATAAGTGTAAATGTATAAAGGGAAATATATAAATAGAGTTATATAAATACAAAAGTAAAACATGTATATAAAAAATACATAGTGATTTGTTTTAGTAACATTACTTTGCTATTGTATGTTGACCTCCACCAAGGTGTATACCGTCGAACGTTTCTAGGCAAAATATTTTTTAGGAAAAGCAGTTTTAGAAAAAAATATGTTAAGAAAAATTATTGTTAGGAATATAAACTTCTTTGAAAGAATTTTTAGCGGTAGGAAATTTTTCTTTCAGGAAAAACGATAGAAATCCCCGGATTCAGCCATTCCGGATCAATCCATTTCAATTCAACCCCCGAATCCCTCACATTTCGGGGAGATCTCATTATAATAAAACGCATTTAAAGCAATTCGTCAATTGATTATCCTGATTTTTAACGTGGTCGCAAATGTTATTTAATGGCTTTGAAAGCCCACGCACGCATTCAGCAATTATCGTATCATATCGACGTTGTTTTTAAATTGAGTTTTTACGGTAGATAAAAATTTATTTAAAGTATTATTGATTTTTTACGTTCGTGTTTTTATTTCATTTTTTTTTTTCACAGCACGAGAAGTCAAATTAGGGCGTTTTAAAATTTCCCGCTTAATAATAAAATCTAAAATCATTTTTTTTGATAGAACCGAAAGCATTACGTCGATTAATTCATCGATTATTAACGGGATAAGTTTATAAATAAACCGACTGTTGAATGACCAGGCGATCAGGTTGTAAATAAATAAATTAATAAATAAAGAGGCTAAATTTACCTTTGACTAAAACATATTGATGTTTTCGGTTGTCCGAGAATTCTTTAAAAATTCACAACTCCCATCACTCAAAATCGGATTCGTATTCGCACGACACTCCATTATCAGCTGCAAATTTGCTTCTATTTCTTCCTGAAAAGAAAAAAAAAATTGTAGCTACCGTTATCAAAGAACCTAATATCATGCTAAAAGAATATTTGACAGGATAAGTTGAATCCTTAGGGAAATTCAAACTCAAGAAAAACAAAGCTGGCGAAAATTCCAAGGGAAAACCTGCAGCTCCTGTCTATTATTCGAAATATTGGTTAACCCAAAAAGAAAAAAGAAAATGTTCGATTAATTTTTTAAATTAAGACGCGGGAATATTTTTTTTCATTAGATAAAAAATTTCGATTCAGACTTTTTTTTTTCTTACTTTAACGCTCGAAATTTTTTCATTTTCATTTTTTTTTCTTTTTGCACACGTGTCTGGATTTTGAAATATTAACACAAGTTTATTCCCACATTTATGACAGTTCTCGCAGGATCAAGTGCAACAAAACAGGATTTTTTTGCACCCCCGACGTCGGATGTTTATATCTCGCTTTTTTTTCCCCCCTTAAAAAAAAATATGGCTCAAGTTTTATGATTTATATCGATTTCAGGTCCTTCCTGGCTTATACGTCGGGAACTACCGGGATTCAAAGGACAGCGTCCAACTCAATCGCTACAACATAACACACATAATTGCCATTCACGACGCGGCAAGGAAATTGCATCACGTAAGTCAAATTTTCGTTATTCATCGGAAACTGTATGAGGTTTTTCAAAATCTTAGACTGAAATGAAAGTGCCAAAAATGTCAGTGTGCGAATGTAAAAGGATTCTCACAGGATAAACACCTAATAGCATCTTGAAATTGACTCAGGATTCTCGAAAAAACCATTTAGGGCCTAAAAAAAAAAAAAAAAAAATGTGCGTTAAAATCGATGTCATCTTACAATTTGGATCTGATTATGTAAATTACGCTAAATTGTTTTTATGGCTAAGATCATAAGAGAACATTGATAAATTTTTTTGCTTTTTAAAATACTTTTTACTTAAGCTGTGCCTTAGAAATTTTTTTTGGAATAGTAAAACGTTAATTAGGTGACTAGGGTATCAGCAAATGATGGATACGATCTTCTTTTTCTACGAAAAACAGAACTTCTGCGTTAATGATAGAGCTTATGCGCTCTGGGTCATGGACTGGTCAGCTTTGGACAAAATAAGAAAAAGTCAAGACCGTGAAAACGTGCAGGACATGATATGATTTGGACTGAACGGTTTTTAGAGTAAAAAGGACGGATAAGCCTACAAATTTGAAAATTTTATTTCCCAACCTGCTCATCAAAAAAGAAAAATTTGAACTAAAAGTCTTGGATCGCTATCCAAGTATTACGTCATATCTTAGAGGGTGTCCTCCAAATGATTAACACCTACAGTCAAATCTTAAATACCAGTAAAAAGAAGCCTATTCTTTACGATGATCAATGGGGAGGGGGTCAAAAATTATCCCATACAGTCCAATCCATTTATAACGAGCTAGGGTATAACGAACAAATTGCAATGATTTGGTTGGCCATTTATAATTTTCATGTTAAATTTCCTGGGTGTAACAAGCTTTGGTATAACGAGCTAAAAATTCAGAATCTACGTCCAAAACCGAGAAAGTGGCCAAAATTTCAATTTTTCCATAAAAAATGAGGAAATGTCAGAAAAAAATTCACTAAAATTGTTTCTGATTGAAAAATATTTTTCATTCTGTAATCTCGAAAGAATAATGAAAGGGTCAATCACATGACTTGTTTTCTGTTGACAAATTTCGCACTTTTTCAGGTTCAAATTCTCTCGAATTTTGACTCTGTTTAAAGTTTCGCTTAGTTTGTCTCGTGCGTTTAGCCTGAAAATGCCGTAATTTTTATTCATTTTAATACCTTATTTTATATTATACTTTTAAAAAAAACTTTTTTTTTTTTTTGACTTAGGACTACGTCTTGGGGCTCGGTCCTGGGGAAATCTGTCTGTCTGTTGGTGTGTCCGAGTATCCGTCTGTTCGCACCAAAAATTTATTTAACTTTTGTTTAAATTTTCTCTGTTTTTTTAAAGTAAAATTTAAAAGAAATTTTCTAAAAAATTTACAAGAAATTTAAAGTTAAAATTTTATTTTATAATTAGACGACATGAACAAAAGCGTAAATTTTACTTTTAAAATTAAATTAAATTTTAAATAATATTTTGACTATATTTTTTTTAAACTTTTGGCCTTTTTTAAAGTAAAATTAGACAATATGAACCAAAGTAAAGACTCAGAAAATTTCTTGTAAATTTTCAAGAAACTTAACTTTTATAAGAAACTTAAAAGTTGCTAAAGCAAACACTTAAAAATTTCTTGAAATTTTATATAACATTTTTTTAAAATTTTCGGCGTTTTTTTTTAAATAATTTTTTTTAAATGTTAAAATTAGACTACATGAACAAAAAAAGAACTTAGAAATTTTAAAAAAAATATTCACTACATTTTTTAGCCAAGAATATGAGCTAAAGCAACGTTTCAATATTAAAATTTTAACTTTGAAGACTTTAATTAAATTTTTTTCAACTTTTGATTTTTTTTAATCAAAAAGTTAACGTTTTTTTTGTCAGGAAAAAAATGATAGTTTTATCAAAAAATTCGAATTTTTTGACCAAAAACGAGCAATAAAAAAAACGCCTTAAAATTTTTAAAATCGTTTCATTTTTAAAATTTAGCAATATTAGGACAGCACCCCAGACGTAGTCCTACGTAGGGATATGCCCCCATATCCCAGTCTGATTTTTTTTTACCCAATTTGTGACTTTTCATTAAGTCATGTGCTTTTATTTTATATTATTTTTAGGAAATTAATAAAAAAAATTGAGGTCTGATATAACGAGACCCTGATGTAACGAGAAAATTTTTCTGGTCTCTTCAATCTCGTTATAACCGGGTTGGACTGTGTTTGTTAACTTTCGATGCAAAAGAATCGGAAATATCTTGACGATCTCAGTCGAGAATTTTTAATGACAACTTTCGATGCACCCTCCCGTTCGCTCTCATTTCAAAAATCCACTTTTCTCTAAATTGATGACGTAACATATTTACGTCATATTTACGTCATATTTACGTTACATATTTATATAACATATTTAGCCTCTTACTAGAAGAAAAAAAAAATAAAAATTAACTAGAAATAAAAAATAAAAATTTTGCCTAAAAATTCTGTCAACTTACGATTCCGATCCTATCATAAGTCTATGAAGTTGTAATAAGCGTCAGCATTATAAGAAGAACAATAAAATCAAGTTTTGCGTTTTCCAGATAGAAACCTAATTAAAGGATTCCTAGCTTTTCTTTGCCTTTTTTCTACATGAGAAACTGTTTTCACCGCAGAGCAGATTTTTATGCAACCTCTGCGACTGTCTCATATTTGCATAAAAACGCAATATGTAAATAATATGTAAAACAGTAGGTCGCAAAAGCCAAGATAACAAAAATATGAAAAATCACTTTTTTCCACATAACAAATCGTCAACATTATGGAAAACGACCACTTACATTTTTATAAATCCATTTTTCTTCCAGGACAAACATTATTTATGTGTAATGGCTTCAGACACTCCTGATCAAAATCTAAGTCAATATTTTCCGATATGTAACGATTTCATCCATGCTGCAAGGCTGCGAGGAGGAAACGTCCTCATACATTGGTAAATATAAAAAAAAAAAAAATCCTCGTCCAAAATGTAATTGAAAATAAACAAAAACCGGGTCTCCTCTCTTCCCAACAGTTTAGCCGGAATGTCCCGCAGCGTGACAGTCGCAGTAGCTTACATCATGAGCGTGACCAATTTATCCTGGAAAGAAGCATTGAAAGTAGTGAGAGTCGGAAGATCCGTTGCCAATCCAAATTTAGGTTTCCAAAAGCAATTGCAAGAATTTGAAACTTGCAAATTGGCCGAGGAAAGGAGGAGGCTTAAAGAGAGATACCCTAGTTTAGCTTTAATCGAAATCGACCAAGAGCAATGTAGAATATCATTATTGAGTTATGAGAATTTACTATTATCAAAAGACATCTGCGAAGGGAATTGCGGGATCGGAGAAACATGCCCAACGGGAATGTGCACCAGAAGTCCAAGCATTAAAAGGTAAGTTCTCAGCTTTTATGCATTTCATTTAAAAAAAAAATGTTTTTCGTGCTTAACGTCATGCTGCCTGACTTTTACATTTAGAAGGGCTTTTGACCGAAACTTAAAATCACAACAATTATTTCCCTTTTTTTAAACACGCCATTTCAATTTTTTTTTCCTTCCCCTTTTTTTCTTATTTTTTCTGTTTTTTGTTTTTTAATGCCTTTTTTTGTTTCTTTTCGATTTTTATTACTTTCAATCCTGTTTTTTTTTATTATCTTTTAGGCTAACAGAAGGACGTAACGATTCAAACGACACTCCGTCTTGTTCCAATAAAAGTGATATAAATGAAGAAACAAACGATAACAATAACGTCGCTATTTCGGATTTATAACTTGAAAAAAAAATTACAAGGAACCGTTTTTCTTTTTGTGCTATTAATTTATTTTTCGCTTTTGGATCGTATACAATATATATCGTATAGCGTAAAATAGAAACGTTTTTTTAGTCGTTTTACGGCGCCGATTAAAATAATAAGATTTTATTACGTTTTTGAATTATATTTTGGTATAATAGAGCTAGCGTCAGATATATTTCTGTTAGAAATTTTGTAGATAAAATTAATATATAGAAATGATGAACGATATCTAAATGGGTTTTCTTTAGCAAATTGAAAAACAAATTATTAAATTAAAACATTAGAAAAAGTATACAGCCCCAATTATTTTTTTTTTCATGTCATTTTCATACGGGTCCAGCCGAGTATTACATAAGCATGATTTTTTTCCCCTTTTCAAACCTCCCCCCCCCCTTTCTTGTAAGCAAAAATAAGTTTTTTAAACCTTTTCCGTTTACCATGTAAAATTTCAGTCCCATCGTCAAAAAAATAGATGACTTTAAGTTTACTTAATAATTTATTGACCCCCTCCGTCCCTTCCCCAAACGTGCTTACATAATTCTTGATGGCCTCAATTTTGAAAAAAAGCCAGAGCTCCTTTCCATTAACACCAGTATTAAAACTTTTTATGTCTCAATTTATCAATTAATTAAGAGAGCCAAATACACTGAAGTATATCAAGTTCTTATCTGCTCCCACTTTTTTTTAATCGTTTTCATTATTTCCAAGGGAACGTTCAAGTATTACGTAAGATCTTTTTTCGGGTTTTCGGACCCCCCCTTCGTAAGAATTAGTAAGATTTCTTTGACCCCCCCCCCTTTTTTTAGCGCCAATTTTAAATTGGAGTAATATTTTTCTTAAATCTAGATTTACAGTTATTCATATGCTAATTGGAACAAAATCTCATCAAAAAATGAATTTTTATTTCTTAAAATTTTTTGAAAAAAATTTTCAATTTTTCTACTTTAAACATTTGAAAAAAAAATTAAAATAACTTCATTTTTTGAAATTAAAAAAAAAAACTCTGAACAATAAGTTATAATGGAAATTCTTACGTCAGATTAGCCAAACTCCCCCCCTTTTGGTCTTACGTAATACTTGAACGCTCCCCAAACAGTAGCACGCAGAAAAAAAAATGATAAAATTTTTAAAAGTGGAAGGAGATCAAAAAAAATAAAAATAGCAAAGTACTTCTGGTACTCCAATTAATTGACAAATGGAGACGAGGTATAACAGATTTAAAAAGTGTCGGGCTAAGCAAACAGTTACTTGCACACTCACTTCACACTCTGTTAATAGTGAGTCCTATGATAAATTCCCGGGAAATTCGGAAATTTATCCCAGACCCATTAATAAAAACAAATTTTGAGCCTTGCGAATATCGCTATTTTGCACTCTATGTCCCTTCGAAAAACAAAATTTGGGAGAAATTTTTAAGTGGAACCTTTATTATTTCACTCACAAAATTGTAACCAAATGGCACTGACGAAATTCAGTTTTCAATATCGGAAATGAAGAAGAAAAAAAAAAAAATCTTTTTTATTAAAAATGATTTCATTTTGAATTCCTATTCATTTCATCCTTCCATAAGAAAAAAATAAAAAAATCAATTTACGCAATATTAAGAACATTGGGCTACGAAAGGACCTCTTTTCATCGCTATTCATTTCGTCACAGGTCATTCTATAATTAAATTGAACTTTGTAAGAAGCAGTTCTTGAAAGCCTAAGAGTAAGGAAAACTTTCCAAATTTTTTTCCCTTGGCGGAAAGACCTTTTCTAGAGAAAAAAAATAAATCTTTTTTTTTCCAAGATGAAACGGTTTCCTTGATCTTGAACTCCCCCCCTCAAAGAACAGAGCAAACTGATGGAGCGTTCAATTAGCACTAATCGATGTGCTCAAGAGAAGACACAACTTGTGTACTAGACGTTAAAAATTACGTTTACCTTACGTAAAAATATGTTTGTTTTAGTAAAAGAAAAAGAGAAAAAAATATCAAAATTTTCCTACTTTTAGTTTCGTCTGTTAGCTGTTTGTTCAGAACGTTATTAGCCGCTTTTCCGCTTAGTTATTTATTATCAGAATGCTTCATAGGTGCAAACAAACATAGCTTTTTTTTTTTTATACCTTAATAATTATTTTGAACATGCAGACCACTCCGTCGCAAATCAAGTACATCGAGCCTTCGAACTCCGCCTCAATCACCACGAATGCTGCCACCAACCCCAAGTCCAAGTGGAGGTCCTGACTTAGCCAGAAGCTCGCTTTCTGTCAACAGTCTCAGTCCAAATGCGGGAAGGCGACCTCGAAGCGGACCTGCCGGATTGCACCCGTACACGGGTTCAAGCTGCCCACCCTCTAGGAGCCAATCAAGGTAAAATACAACAGATCTAAAAAATTAAGTCAAATTGTTAAAGCAAAATATTTTTCAGGGGTGACATGACTGACTTACCGCCTGGTGTACTAGTTTGTGATATGATTCGACCAACAAGGGGAAGCTCAGCTCCTGGTAGTCCATTAAATACACCTCCAGTAAGCCCACAACACTGGCCAAGGCGCGCTTCGACGCTGACTAAAAAGCCTTCTAGTGCTCAAATCGAAAAACCTATTTATAATTAATAGTAAAAAATAATGAAATTTATTTTAAAAATCGGTTGTGTTAAATAACATGCATCGTCCATGATACAAAAATTACATTATTACTATATATGGAACATTTGCACAAAATTTTTAAAAAAATGAAAACGAAAGTGTTGTGAAAAAATATGATTAAAATTATTTTATAGACTAAATTAAATTATTTCAATTTGGAAAGTTATTGATAGACTGATAGGTGTTGTGAATAAGGGGTTTTCAAACTTAGATGTTGAAAATTTTTTTTTTACGCAAGAATCAGAACTTGCATGAAATTATTTATCCATGCAATTGTCTTTATTCAAACATTTATCATTTAAAATTCTAAGGAAGGTGAAAGAGATATGTTATTCTACTGCTTTTTTAACTGGAGAATGACGAAGTTTGAGGTTACAGATCAGATCACACGTTACAAACAATTAATTTAACTTTTCAAGTTTTTCATTCTTTGGATATTTTAAATGTTCGATTTCCATTTAATATCGTAATATTTTTTAAGGGCATTATGATTAAGTTTGAAAACCACTTACCTATGAAATAGTTGGAAGATTTTCAGAAACGAAAGAATTGGCGATAGTGATTGCTTTATTATTTCTTCACCATTGAGCATAGTTTAAAATACATGATTGTTTATTTTCGTCAACGGAATCCCTTGCAATCAAACAGGTCCATTTATCTGGATTATTATCACAACTGGCCAAGTTTTTTGTCAAAAAACTGATTGTATGTAAAATGTAAAAACGAAATAACCAAATAATTAAAATGGCCGATTCCGGAGTCCTTAAAACAATGTTTTATCACACAAGGGTTTGCCATTTTGCTCCAATGATGAACTTATGGAGCAAAACAGAACCTCTAGACACTTGTCGTACGATCATTTTAAAGTGCTTCTAACCGACGCCAACATGTTTTCCTTTGACAAACGGTTTTTTTTAGCTAGTCTATCGGATGACTTTTTCTTTTCTTTTTTAAACATTTAAAGAAATACAAATAATTGTTTTAGACAAAACAATGGTGAATTAATAAAGCATTCTTTCCATTCACTATGCAGTCCATTGTTTTTAGGTGAGCTTTGCTGTTCCAAATTCGAACGGTTTGATGGCAAAGGTGCTGATTTGAATTGAAGTTTAAAAAGTTTTATGATTTTGCTTCAAAATAAGGAAATACAAATTTTCCATTTTCGTTTTCTATATTTTCCGCCCATTTTGATGGTATTTATACTATCATTTCGTTGCTTAGAATGAAATAATTTAGTTAATCGCGATAGGGATCTTGGGTGGCGCTAGTGCGCAATTCGCTCGGTTCCTATATTTCCAGGGAGCAATGATTAACTTTCTGAAAAATGTATCTCATCCCGCGACCAAGTTGAAATTTATTATAAATTATTTTCCAGTAGTACAAATCGGGAAATATTTCTTTAATGCCATATTACGTATGAGGATAGCCATAACGATTCCAGGTCAAAAAAATATGGCTGAAAAAAAAAATGTTTTCTGCATTTTTCTGAGTCTAATTTCTTTCATTCACTGGACGAAAATTTTAGGTGTTTTAGTTGAATTCAAAATTTCATGAAACCGATCGCAAGCAGTATATTGCGTTGATTTTATCCTATAAAAAAACGACCAATTAAATCAGCGAGAAAAAGCAATCAAAAACAAAGAAATAAATTGCGTTAACAATCACGGCTCTAAAGTAGTTTACATTTTTCCTATTTTTTTTTCCTCCTTTTTTTTATTTACAAAATATGGGTTGTGAGAAAATCTGAAGTTATATTTAAGTTTACTTGAAAAAAAAAATATTGTGATGATAATTTTTAAAATCACTAGCACATGGAAAAAAAATCTTCCTTTTAAAATAATGTGAAGTAATCGTTTTTATTTCTTATTTGTTCTTTAGTAGATTCTAGAATTTACAAAGGGTTAAAAAGGCAGCATATTTTACATTTCTAAACAGCAACAGCTGGCACCAAAACATTGTTTTATTTTTTTAAAAGTAGGAAATCTTGTTATTTCTTGCTTTCGATTATATTTTTATATTGAAAAAAAAAAAATAAATATAACGTTGATCCAACTGCAAAGTAGATAATCACCCTGCGTTTAGAACTCAAATTTTGTTGTAAAAAGTTTTGATGTTATATTAGAAAATTTGTGTTTTATTTAGATTTAGTTTACATGTTGGTAGTAAAAAAAAAATGGATTCCTGATTATAAAAATGGATTAGTTAACGAAATTTAGCTTGCAGGCGAGCTAGAAAATGTTTTTAAACAAAAAGACATTGTTATGGTTAAATTTGTAAAAAGAAAAAAGGAAATTTTTTTTTAACGTTTAAAATGAATTTTCTGAAAAAATAATTAGAAGTAAAAAAAATCAAAGTAGTTTAATGTAATAATTTTTATCTAGTACAAAATTGCATGGTACATATCCGTTGCGCTTGTTTTATATAGGAAAACCGCTCATATAAAGGCAATATTCCTGCTCTAGTCAAAACGCATCAGTGTGTTAAATAAAAAAATTATTTTCTTACTGATAAAATTGGTGATTGTTACCGATTTGTTTTTAAACTCACAAAAATTAAAAATTTTTTTTGAGAATGACTGCATGTAGAAGTAAAAAAACAATAAATGTGTTTAGCCTTTTATGATATTCATGAACAAGCTAAATATAGTATATTTTTGTACATTTATTCATGCAGCCATTTTTCAACTAAGCGTAATGTTTATTATCAAATATTGTTTTGATTTATTTTAAGGACGGATTCTTTTAGAGATTCGAATGGAAAAATGGAGAATAACGGCTCAAAGGACGTACATTCCACAAAAATGTACAAGTTAGTGATAGGGATCCTCATAACCGATTACCGTACAATTCTCCATAAGCTAAGTATAGGTGAAATTTACCCCGCCATTAAACAATGGGAAGGAGATGCATAACTATGCCGCTACAAGTTTTAACGGTGAACGGTTACCAATCACAAAATGGCATGCTTTCTGCTAGACTTATTCTGGTTGGTTACAGCTATAAAGCCCCCTAGCGGTATAATTTTGAAGCTGCCTCCCTCAAATGGCGTCGTAAGCGTACGTCCCATCATGGAGCGCGAGCGTAGCTCTGTTCCAACTCTTTGATTGGGCAATTACTTTAATGCTTCTGTTACTTTCTTCTACTTCCTCTTCCCTTTATTTTACTAAATCTTCGACACTTCTTTCTCATGAAAATGATTTAATTTAAATATTTTCTAATTTCATTCCCCGTTTAAGTGTCGATGGGACTGTTCAGAACAATAATTGGATTGGATCCTAAGGATCGAGTTATGTGATAAAAAAAATTTTTAAAAAATTGTTAATTGTTAAAAAAAAAAAAAAGAAAGCACAAGGAAAATTTAAACAAACGAAGGAAGTGACCTTAATTATTAAAAAAAAAAAAAGTTTTAATTATTGTTTAAGAAGCGTGATTTTAAAAAAAAAAATTGTAAACAGACGGCGTGGCGAAACATACGTAATGAAATTGAAAAAAGATTAACAAATTACTAATTAATTTTTTTTTCTTTAGTTGTTAAAGATTCTGTGAAATTAAAAAAATGAAGGGAAATTTAAAAAGCCAATTTAACCCAGCAAAGCCAAGTAGTTAAATATTTGTAATTTTGAAACTAAAAAAAAAAAAAAGATGTCGTTCATCACATATTCAATATGCTTGGTGATTTGAAAATTTTTTGTTTTCAAAAATGAAGCTTTAATAAATTTTAAAAAAATTAAAATTGTTAAAACTTCACTTTTTAATCAAGTCAATCAGCTGGAAAAAAAATATAATTAAATAAAATCAAGTTAGAAAAGAAGTAAAAAGTTTTTTTCTTAATTTTTTTTTCCATCAAATCCCTTTTCCAAAGGTTAAAAAAAAAAATGAAAAAAGATTTTTAAATTTTCATCGTAATTTATTTCTCTTTTCCCTATGAATTTTTTTTTTTTAATTCATAAATTGCACTATCAACAATTGCCGACTTTTTCAAATCGTATAAGTTAAATACAAAAAAAATGGTAAAAATCTAAAACGATCACAGAAATTGCAAAATTTTATTTAGCTTAAATACTTTTTAATGGATCCAATTTTTTATTTTTACCCTTTTAGACTTAAAAAAAAAAAAACGTTTACAGAGTTGTACATAAAAAGCTAAGACCTAAAAATATATTTTTCAAAACACCTTCATAAAAGTGTTTATTGGCAATTATAGCAATTTACAAGCTTTTAATGACGAAATAATTTGTGTGTGCCCTACAGTTACTTATTTTGCAAAAATAGAAATAAAACGAATAATAAAAAAGAATATATAAATCATTTATCCAATCAATACTATTTTTTTCTTGTCCTCTGAAATCATTTTCTCTTGATTCATTCAAGTTTTAGGGTCAATTTATCAATTTATTATTTTTTTTTTTTTGTACTTTCACTGATTTCAAAAACGTTACACAAATCCACATTACTCTATTAAATAAGCTGTCCACCAAACCAAATAATTTTTCTTTACTCCGAGTTTCATTTATAGTAAGATAATCATGGGTTTAAAATTTGATTAAAAAATCGTATCGATTATAAAATAATTACCTCGATGCTATATGGATATCGTGATAATAAATAATGTTATTAATTTTCATAATTGTTAAGTTGCTTTGTCGGAATCAATTTCTTCGTTTAAACTAAGGTTCCTCCAATCTAATGATATATCATCTAGGTGATTATCAAAATCGATTACATCTTGCACTCTTGTAGCTAATAGTGATGATGCTTTTGATAGTGTTTCTTCTGTCACTGAAAGACTGGAAAATAAAAGTTAGAAGGTCAAAGATTTATTTCAAACTCAAAAAAAAAATCAATAAATAATTACATGATGACATACCTAGACTTTTCCTTCAGCTTCCACTTTCCATCTGAATACTGTGAAATGATAAGAGGAGATTCTCTTATGGGATCTCCATAACATGACGGGAATTTCCTGTTGTCTATCTGCGTTTGAAAAATTAAAAAAAATGATAAATTTCGAAGTGATACAAGAACAACAATTTCTGAATTAGCACTCTCCTTTGTTTCTTAAAACAGAAATATTCTTATCTTTCAATCACATACTCTTATCTTTTAGGGAATTACAGTAAAACCTGTACAAAATAGAATTATTGTGCAACATAGAAATATTTTATATCTTCAGCCTTTTTATTGTTCTATCTTTTTACTGTTAATCATTCTCAGGTTTTACTATAAAAAATAAATTTGAAAGTCAATCAACTCACCACAACTAAACATGCTGAAGGGAAATTTTCAGCAATTTTATCAGCTACTTTATGTCCAGTTTCAGAACTAACATCTTTAAAATTTTCATTTGCTAAATAATATCCAGCTATAACAAGGCCTTTACTTGATGCCAAATGATCTATCTGGAATTAAAGAATGAAGGAAAAAAAAATTATTCCCATGTAAATAATAAAAAACATGAGATATAGCTTAGTCATTGATTAAACGTACATTAACCTTAATTAAACTTCCCATGCTTTTTACTAACTCCCCTCATCGTATTACAAAAAAAAAAAAAAAAAAATCGATCCCACAAACACGCTGCTATAAAGCTTCTAATTTACGAGAGGGTAAATAACGATGAATACTTTCACAAATACATAAGAAAAATAGATAAAAAATAAATTTGATAAGTTTACCTGTGTTAAAGCGACTTCGTACATTGGAGACAAATGTAAACATATATGAAACAACGGTATGGCATCGATAAATAACAAACTATTTTCATTTTTGAAATCTTTGTTTTTCGGGTTTTCGGCGAGCAGCACACCGTTAACGGCACAATGAGGATATTTAGCACAATGTAAAAGCATTTTGCAATAAGCACGGGGAGAAAAACTTATATCCGCCATTTTTACGAAAACGTTTCCATTGACACACTCGGCCATTCCTTTGTGAGATCACGTGATCATTCGATTTGTTTCCTGCGGTTGGCGCTTGAGGACGCTGTACGTACATACCGGCTTTTGGGTATAGGAAAACCATAAATATTTTTTTT
Organism: Liposcelis bostrychophila; assembly: GCA_037577465.1. Classification (NCBI taxonomy): domain Eukaryota; kingdom Metazoa; phylum Arthropoda; class Insecta; order Psocodea; family Liposcelididae; genus Liposcelis; species Liposcelis bostrychophila. The sequence goes on along the minus strand of CM075208.1, from coordinate 53,630,746 downwards.
TTTTTTTGGATTCGTTTTTATCCAATTTTTACCTCATTTTTAAGCATGTGACCTTGATGACCTTTTATTATTAAAAACTCCAATGGATTCACTGCTTTTTACGCATTATATAATTACCGGCATTTTGATACTTAACAGATGGTTGATGGATTGATGGATGAATGTTTTCAAATAAGAAACAAGGGATAACAAGGGCTGTACTGGATTTCCAGCTGTAACACTTGCCTGATCTGGCTTTGGGTGAAACCAAAATACAATGTCATAGAAATAACACTGGGCTTTACTTTTCGAACATAAAGACTGGGAGGTCGAAATCCTAAATGGTTAATAAAAAAAAACACAAGATTCGGATGAAAAAACTTAATCTATTGTCAATTAATTAATTAACAAAACTTGTTCAAATACAACTCAATTATTTTCTGAAAAATTTCAACCGAATAATTTTTATTTTCAACATACAAAAAATGTTTTTAAATCAAACAATAAAAAAAATTAAAAATTAAAAATTAAAAAAAGAAAAAAAATTTAATAGTGAAACGAACTTTTTTTTTTTTGTTTTTAGACTTTCAAAAGACATGATCTTTTTTATTTTTATTTATTTTTTCAAATAAGTAACAAAGCCTTATTTTTCTTCTTGTTTTTTTTTTTAAATGTAATACGTTATTGAAAAAAAAAAAAGATTTCTCAAATAAATCTACAAATGTTTATACCGAATTAGATAAGAAATTAATGAGCCCTGAGAAAAAAAAACTGAATAACTTCCTTCCATTCATCAACAAAAATTTTCACTTGCTGACAATTTTTTTTAAAAATAAATCAACAATTTTTTAAAAAAATAAACTAAGTTCAGTAAAATGAAAATAATTTAAAATATGTACAAAAGAAAAAAAAAAAAAAAAAAAAAAAAACGAAAAATTGTCATTTTACTTCTCGGCTGCAGTTGATCCTCCTACTACTCCAGGAATGATCCGTTCCGAGGGAGGTTTCTTTTCGTATACGGGACTATCGACTTCCGGAGTCGGAGATCCGGCAACGCATCCAGGTATGATTCTATCCTGATGACCTACTTTTTTATAGCTTTTCCTTCCAGAACTGGGAGTGACCGGTGCAGATACGCTCGATCTCCCCATAGTTTCCTCTTCCTGGGAATCCGAATACTCCACGTTTTCGAACGAGATCCCTCTGGATATGGATCCGGGTATAATTTTTTCGGAGTGAGGAGTCTTTCCTTTCGGGGTGGAGGTGTTCAGTTCTAATTCCTCGTTGGACATCCCCCGGCTGATGCTCCCGGGAACGATCTTTTCCTCTCGGGATTTTCCAATGCTTTTCCGAGGTAAAGTCTGAGAATTTCCGACTGCTTCCGGTTTGAATTTTGCATCAGGTTTAAGGATCGGTGAACAATTAGCGTCGTCAGTCTTGATTTCAGTCTCTTTTTTAACAACGGGAGACGGTGAGCTCTCATCGGATGTGTGGTGGTTCCCGTTCATAAAAGAAGTATCTGCATCCGATGGGGTTTGCGCCTCCTGTTTAATCGGGTGCGAATTTAGCGAATAATACTCTCCCTCCTCTGAATAATCATTGTCGATCGCTTCGTTCTTGAAGTTATTAAAATCGCTTTCTTCGGTTGGGGCAAAGGAAGATTCTTCCGGTTGGATCATTTCCTCTTTAACCATACACAATGCACTTTCAGGAGCGGGAGCTTCCGCCAGCTCTTCTTGAACTCCCGTTTCGCTTTCAACAGGGAAAGTTTCTGCAGGTTCTTCTTCCCGGATGTTCATTTCGCTTTCGGTTTCGGTTTGGACAGCTTCTGTCGGTTCCTCCGCGTTTTGGATTTCAACAGATCCATCTAATATGATGGTTTCATCCCTTACGCTATGATCCCACGCTGAAGAATTTACAGTTGACGGTGGAGGCACGAGTTCACTAAACCTGGTTCTGTCCCAAGCTTGGGAATCCACAGTCGATGCTTCTGACCTGGGTTTATAGCTACTCTCCCTCGTAGCTTGGGAATCTAAGGACCCAGCTTCTGATGCAGGTCTAATCTCTGATTCGGCTATCGAATCTTCCGTAGGTGGTTTTACCTCCAAATACTCCGTGGAATCTGACACAGGAGTTTGAGGTTCAGCGGCAATCTCTTCTATAATCTGGACGGAATCATCCGGCGACTCCTCCTGCTCCTGGCCGGTCAATTCGTTCTGCTCATCTTCGCCGATCAATTCGTTATCGGGCACGTTCACAAAGTTCGGAGCAGTTACCGTTTCCGTTTTTTCGTCGTCACTCTTAAACCCTTCCGATGTCCCTTCCGTCGACTGCCGAGCTTTCACGCTTTTTTCTTCGTCGGTTTCGTTTGCAGTGGTTCCCTGAACTCGAATTTTATCGTCGTCAGTCTCCACGGCACCTTGAGCGACCTCTCCGGCACTTTCAACGTTCTTCCCCAACAAATATTTTCCGTAATCTACCCCATTCCAGAAAATTCTGATCTTCTGATCCTGTTCCCTAGCTGTTGAATCTGTAGTGAAAGGAGTCTGTCCCTCATTGGCAAGTGCCGCAAATTCGTTTTGAATCGCTTCCGGTTCGTTTCCGGTCGCACCCGGCAATCCGCAACGGTACGCTAATTTCCCGGTCGCATCTATTTCTTCGCTGGATTTTTTAATTTCCGTAACGGTCGCGACGTTGCCGTAATCGACGAATTCAACCTCGCAGGAATCTCCGGAATCGGATAATATCACTGCTCGATACCATTTTGAGTCGTCCGGGAATTTCGCGACGCATTTCGTACCCGGCGTTTTATCCTCTAAATCTTCGAAATTTTCCGCGTCGGCTACGAGATCGGTTACTAAATCTAAATTCTCCGAATCGTCCGAGTACTGAACGAAAAACTCCGCCGTGGAAGTAACGTTAACAATGTATACTTCAGGCAACAAAGTTTCAGGCGGTTCTATTATTGTTTCAGCAACGGAAGCTCCGGTTTCTGAATCGGTCAAACTCACAAATTTTTTACTATTGTTTTCTAAAAGGACGACCATCGTCATATCTTTATTGACCATTCCCTGAAATTTGGCAAGAGAGTCTTCGGTCCAGTCGCATACGTTTGCGGGATAGGCCAACTCACAATTATACGCCAAAAACGGAAGCTGCGCCAAATCCTCCGGTAGTTTTTTAACTTCCGTCACAACGGATTTGTTCCCGTAATCGACGAAAAACACTTCGGTTACATCGTTGGATTTTACGATTTTCGCTCGGTACCATCTCCCGTCATCAGGAAAGACGGCGGCGTATAGTTCTCCGTCTTTAACTACGGCTACGTCTTCGAATTCTGCAACTCGGTTTTGTAATTCCTCAGTGACCTTAGTCATCTGTTCGTCGTCCGCGTATTTAATAACGTAAAAATCGGAGCAGGATTGCACATCCGTGAGAGTAACGGCTTCTCCAGCACCCGCGACTGGTACCTCCTCTACAACTTGAGTCGTCGGTTCCTCCGGAGCTTCAGCACTCGATTCAACCACAACTTGCTGCGGCGCAGATGCCATAACTTGAGGAACTTGTACGATCACCAATTCTTGAAAAATGTCCTCCTTCCTCGTGCACAATCCCTCAGCGATTAACAAATCCGTGACCCTAACTCCATCTAACAAAAACTCGGCGCACGTAACCCCATCTAATACTTTGAAAAACGCGATCAACTGCTTATCCTCCATTATCTCGAAAATTTTATTAGTCACGTCATCTAATTTATCTTCCTCGAAATCCGCGTAAAGCGACACTTGTTTCGCGAGGCAGCAAGTCTCATAATATTTGGCGTCTAATTTCCTTAAATTTTCGATAGGAAGCTCTTCCGAATTCCCGTAATCGATGTATTGAACGGTTGCTTTGCCTTCGGCAACGGATATCAACCTGCAACGGTACCAAGTTTCGTGCTCCAAAGATTTCCCGGCGCAAAGTTTCGATTCGTTTTCTGGCAGCGCTGGATCAAAGGTTTCCCTTTCGGACTCGTAAAATTCCGCTAATTCGTTCTGGAGCTTTTCAATAGGGTCGCTATCACATTCCCGTTGAATAAAAATGGAGGATGGACCATCTGCGTGGCTCATGAAAACAGGCACGTGTTGATGAGCGATCCTTGCTGCGCGCAAAGGTACGATCACTGCAGGTGAGTCATTAATATCTTTTAATAATTTATTTCCTTCCGTATCGTATAAAGATAATATCAATCTAAAAAAAAAGAAAAAAAAAATTAAAAAATAAATAAATAAATAAAACTCGAGAAAAGCAAAATTCCAATTTTGTGAAAAAGAAGTTCAACTACCAGAACAAATACCAGGGGTCCGAATCCGGTAAAAATTAGAAGGCGCCGGCACCAAAATTTTCAGAAAAAAAAAATCGGCGACGGTGCCAGCGCCAGCGCCACGATCGTAAAAAAATTGGCGCCAGCGCCGAAGCCGATTTTTTTTTTTTCTGAAAATTTGGTGCTGGCGCCTTCTAATTTTTAATTTATTTTATTTCGCAAAAAAAGCAAGAAATAGTTTTTAAAGAAATCACGTTTTGTACTTGAAAAAATTTATTTACTTTTTAAGAGCAAAAGCTGAAAGGAAAGACTTAAAAATTTAATTAAGATTTTAAAAAATTTAAAAATTTTGAAAGATTTTAAAGAAAAGACTTCAAAAAATCAAAAATTATGAGTTAATGAATACAGAGTATTGAACTAAATCGAATTCCCTATCCTAAACAAAATTTTTTACTGTGTAATTAATCTGAAAGCTTTCTTAGATAATGTAATGACGTTCAATAAAAAAAACTACAACAGATAGAGGTTATTTTAAAGAAATTAATAAAATTCTAAAAATCTAAAAATTATTTTTAAAAAAAATTTTGAATCGCCGGTGCTGGCGTCGACGCTGGCGTCACACCGTACGTAAAAAACCGGCGTTTGCGCCAGCACCACAATGAAAATAAATCATCTGGCGCCAACAGAGTTTTACCGGTCGCGGCCGGCTTCGGAACCCTGACAAATACTGAGTAGGAAGCTGAACACAGAAATTCCAAAGAAGAACTATGTGGTTTAGACACTTCTGAGTCATTTGGGATTTTGTCTCAAGGAAGCGTTCAAGTATTACTGAAGACCAAAAGGGGGGGAGGGGGTACTCGAAATTCTTACGATTTCTTACTTGGGGGAGTTCGGCAAATCTTACGTAAGAGTTTCCATTATAATTTATTGTTCAAAGTTTTTTTTTAATTTTAAAAAAATGAAGTCGTTTTAATTTTTTTTCGAATGTGTAAAAAAGAAAAATTTAAAATTTTTTGGAAAAAATTTTAAGAAATAAAAATTTATTTCCTGATGAGATTATTTGCCAATTGTAGCCATCTTCAGGGATATGAGTTCTAACTATAAATCCAGATTTAAAAAAAAATATTAATCCAATTTAAAATTGGCTCTAAAAAAAAGGGGGGAGCGCGAAAATCTTACGTAATATAATAGCGGGGGTCTAAAAGCCCGAATAAAAAGTCTTACGTAATACTTGAACGTTCCCCAACTCGCTAGCAGAGGCTTTGCCCCGGGATTCATTACCCTGATTAAATATATTAAAATTATATTTCAAATAAAAAAAATTTCCAAACATCCAAAACAAAGGTCCCGGGGCGGAGCCCCTGGGCGGAAAATGGGGGCATGACCCATAAGTAGATAAACAACATAGTTACCTTTGAAATGATACATACCGGTTATCAGTCACTGAATTAACTAAACAAATTATTTCCACTTCTCCTACGACGTAACTATTTTTAAATTCTTCCACAACTGTTTCATCAATTTCATCCGGCGCTTGATACAGAGAACATTGTACGGCTTGAGCGGGGAGGTTCGCTAATTCATCCGAAATTATAACAACCTGCAAAAAAGAAAAAGATGATCGTAACAATTAATAAAAAGTAAATGCCAAAAAAATAAAAAAACGGATCACTTTCTGGATTTAAAAGAAGCCCTGCATGCTTTTTACAAATAAAAAAAAACAGCCAGGGGATATGAGGCATATCCCTACGTAGGACTACGTCCAGGATTTTTCGAAAACGAAATTTTCGTTTCAAAAAAGTTACTGATTTCCCAAAATCCTCCACGCTTTGATATTAGTCCACGTGGCCCATTTTCTCAATAAAATTTTATCAAAAATCATCAAAATCATCGTCTTAAAAAATGTTGATGACCTTTTTCACAAAACATTATCTTAATTTTTAATAAAAAATTAAACTTTTAAGAATTTTTACAAATTCAAAAAATATTTTTTAATAATCAATAATCAACAAAATGTTCATTTCAAAAAATGTTAGTGATTCCCCTAAATCCTTCAAACCCTGATATTAGTTCACGTGGCCCCCTTTTTCGATAAAAGTTTATCAAAAATCATCCAAATCTAAAAAATTGTCTAAAAATTTTCCTTTTTCTTTAAAAAATGAGTCGAAAATTTACAAAATTTTGTAAAAAATTTTATTATAAATTTCATTGCAAATTTTAAAAAATTTTTAAGGATCATCAAGGATTTTTAATAAAAATTTTTAAGGATCATCAAGGATTTTTAATAAAAATTTTTTTAAAAATTTATCTAAAATTTATGAAATATTCGTTTTTTTATGGTTTGTGTCCAAAACACCAAGACGGACACGAAAAATCATGGTGCGCCCTAAGACGTAGTCCTACGTCAAAAAAGGTTGGTACCTCCGCTCTATAAAGACATTTCTAAATACCAAAAGCTTACGGAAAATATTGCAGACTTTTAATTTTGAAGTCAAAATATTTTAATAAAGTTATTTTAAAAAATATTGGGATAACAAAAGTTTGAGAAAAACAAGAGAAAGCCAGGCAAAAAATATTCTATAGAGTAGAATATTATATTAGTAGTTCCCTAATATATATTAATATTAGTAGTTCCCTTGGCCAAAAATTCTTTCGGGTAATTCGGAAGTAATTCAACGTAGCCTAATTCACTAACGTTTCAAAGGTGAGTATTAAGTACACATAAGTTTTATATCACGTGAATGGATAGTGAAAATATTTTCATATTTTTATCGAGCTAAATTTTTGGCCAGTTTACTCACAAATAAAATTACAGCTCCTAAATCGATTTCGCATCTGCGATCAGTCTTAATTTGGTGCTAAACATTTTTTGCAGGTTAATCGCAAAAAAGGAATTGTCCCAAGTGTGTTAAAATCTAGCACAATGAAGTATTTTGGGTTTTTATTGCATTAAAACCCGAGCCCCCGGTTTTAAAATTCAACATGGCGGTTTTGCTTAAATACAAAATTTAACAAACAAAAAAACAAACAAAAAAAAAAAAAAATGGAAACAGGCCTACAGAGCTTAAGTCTCATGACTAAAATATCTTTTATGAAGAAAAAATAATTTAAGTAAAAATCCGGCTCTTTCTTTCACTTCTTCCCGGTTTCATTTTATTTTCACTCACCTGATCATCAGTTACTTCAGCACAATCTCCATAATCTACAAATTGTACAAGAGCACCAGTCTCAGTGATTTGTAATATTTTAGCTCTAAACCAATTTTCACCGTTTGTTGAAATGCATATAAGCCCCTCTTGAAAATTGTCCCTTCCAAGTTGAACAAAATTCTAAAATGAAAAAAAAAAAAAAAAAAAAATTATTTTATTTATTTTTCGTTCACGGTTGATTCATCATTCCATCTCCATAAAAATTTACCTCCGGCTCCGCTAGGAAAGCGTTGATCTTGTCTTGTATGATCTCCACATCGGCAGGATATACATGAACATAAAATTCCGAAAGAGTTTCCATATGTATAATAGTAAAGTTTAACGTTTGGTTGACTAACAAACTGAGATCTAAAGTCGGTATCAAAGTATCCTGAACTGTCTCTGCTTCGGCTTCTGCAATAAAAAATTTAAATAAATTCAATTAACCAATAAGAAAATTTCGAAGCAAAAATATTCCGCCATGGCGGAATATTTTCCTGGCGCGCCAGGAGCGTTGGGTTCAACCATTTTAATAAAAAAAATATATATGGTCCAAATCTTTCAATTTTTTCCTTAAATTCTTGATGCCCAACGAAACATCCTACTGCACCTTTGGCAAAAATGACATAAGCATCTGAATTTTTAAATTACCTCCTTGAGCAGGTTCGGCAGCTGTAGCTCCTTGAGCAGGTTCAGCAGCGGCAGCACCTCCAGCGCAAGGAGCGGCAAGTCCGGCAGCAATAATTTCTTGAGCGACATCTTTCCCGTCTAATTCCAGGTCAACTTCGAAAATTTTATTCTCCATATCTTGACTGACGAAATGGCAAATATAGGTTTCAGACGAGAAAAACCTATCAAAGTCTTCTGACCAACTATCTCCAAGCGGAGCAATTTTTTGTAATTTACACTTAAAGGCTTGCTTCGGTAAGTCCAAATAATCCCTTTTAACCGGGAATATGTCCTTAGGGTGAACTTCACCAGTATTACCGTAATCAACGTATACGACATTTATAGGTGAAGTACCTATGACCTGAGCTCGATAAAGTACTCTGTCAAGTTTGTATTTAGCGACACAAATATCTCCGACCTAAAAAGAAAAAAACGAATATTTTTGATTAAAATTACGGAGATGCAAGGCTTTTAGATACAAAACTTTTCCGACAAAACGTCCGAATGTTCTCAACGGTAACCAATCAAAAAAAGACACAAAAAAAAAACAGTTATCGATTACAGTTAAGGTCATTCAGCTACCTCAGAAGGAAAATTTTAACCGTCAACACTGCATCGCATGATTTTTTTTTCTTTTCTAAATTTTAACAAACCTTCGGATCTCTAAGCCAAAATTTATCGGTGTAATATGTCTGAATTTCTTGCATCATGGTCTTAAAGTCTTGCGGATCATCTGCGAGTTTTACGTAAAACTCGCTGGGACTGATGAAAAAAGGGATTGTTATCTTGTGCTTAGTACCCGGATCGATATATTCGTCAGCCCATTGGGATCCTTCAGGAGCGGCTTCATCTGGGGAAAAAAACGAAAAATTTATTTATCGGTAAAGAATTAAAAAAAAAAATTAATGATAAATCGTGCAAAAAATATTCTCCATATTTTGTTGCTCATCATCATAAAAAATTTGAAGACAGAGAAGACATATGGAATCTAAAACCATGCTCCTCTCCACTTCCTATAATGTCGTTCATTTTTCCGAAAAAATCTCCTGGGCAAAGTACTTAAAAATGGGAAATGGCCCACTAGTGCTTAATTAAAATCCCAAACCTAATTTTTTGAAGTGAAACTTCTTATGGGGCGGGTCCGCGTAATGAAGTTTTTTCTAAGTTTTTAAAGTTAAAATTTTAAATATTTTTCCTTAATATTTCTTAATTTTTCGATAATTTTTCTTACTTTGACGTTAATTTTTTGTTAATTTTCTTAATTTTTGTTAATTTTGCTAAATTTTTCGTTAATTTTTCATAAATTTTTCTTAATTTTTCATTATTTTTTTAAATTATCGTTAATTCTTTTAAATATTTCCATAATTTTTCTTAATTATACGTTAATTTTTCGTTAATTTTTTTAATTTATCGGAAATTATCTTTAATTTTTCATTAATTTGGCTATGCCACATTAAAATTTGAAAAAGGTTGAAATTTCCCGTAAAATTTTTGGCAATGCCAAATAATTTGAAAAAAAAATTTGAAATTTTCGTCAGTTTCCGTGAAAGTAAATTCGAAGAAAAAAATTTTAAGAAAATTTTTTAATTTTGTTGGGTTTTTAGAATTTGAAGTGGTTAAACACCATAAAATAACGACCAATATAACATTTAACCCCATAAGAAGCTTCACGTCTTCTTTACGCTATATGCACATAAAGCGTATTTAAATTTTTTTAAGCTTCCTTCTCTTATAAACTCACAATTTTAATTCGGTGAGCAACAAAATTAATCATATTATTATTATTCCTTTTTTTAAAATTAATACGTGTACTTACTTCTAACAGGATATAATTTAGGCCTTTCAGGTCTTTCAGGTCTATCACCGAAACTCCTCTCTCCTCTTGGTTTGCTACCCCAATCGTCGTTTTTCGGTTTGCTACCCCAATCATCGTTATCTTTTGATTTACTTCCCCAATTATCTTCCTTCGGTTTATTGTCCCAACCGTCATTTGATTTTTTATCATCCTCGCCTCCGCTGAAACGTTTCTTCCTTTCGAAATTCCCGCGATCGTTGAATCTGGGTCTATCTCCTCCTCGATCCCCGAAATTAGATCTATCACCTCCTCGGTCCCCGAAATTCGGTCTATCCCCTCCTCGGTCCCTAAAATTAGGTCTATCGCCACCTCGATCGCTAAAATTATTTTCGGATCTTTGGGGCCTATCGTTGTAATCGTTGGAGCTTTTGCCCTGATCCCAATCGTTCGTTTGTTCTTCTTGTCGCCTGTTCGAACGGAAATCGCCATCTTTGTTCCTGTCTTCTTGCGGATACCCTCTAGCTCTATCAAAACTGGGGGGAAAAAAATAAAAATAAGAATTAATAAAAATAAGTATTGAAATACTTTTAAAACGTTTTATAACAAGCAAAGCACACACTGGAAATCAAGAAAAATAACAGCTAATTTCCATTTTGAAATAATCACAGCCAAAACCTCCTCAATATCGTAAAGAAAAAAAAAAAACTCTGAAAACTTTGAAAAAAACATTTTTGTGCACAAAAAAAAAAAGCAGTAAAGACAAAATAAAAAAAGGAAATTAAGCATCGCTACAACAATCGACCCATTCAATACGTGCTGTGTATTTTTTTTTTTACCGTTGTTGTAAATTTGAAGTTTTAATAACAAATCTATCATCTTTCACTTCAAACGTCCGCCGTTTTCCTTTCTTATCCTTATTTCTGGCTGAGAAAGGCCTTCAAAAAAAATAAAAAAATAATATTTTTAAAGCTTTAGTTAAGCTTTCAACCGGCATTATGCTCAGTTAACAATATTTTTAAAAAAATTTTAAGAATGGTCTTTTTTTTGGCTAAGAAATTTGAAAAATTAGGGGAACAAAAGTTGGGAGATAACAACTAAGGCTACGTTACAAAAATTTAAAAAAAAAAAACAGAGCTTATGTTTGGATTTTACGACCCTGATAATATATAACTGAACAGTTACTCTTAAGTACTGCCAAATAAATCTCTTAAAAGACAATAAAAATAAAAAATTTGAGCGACTTCTAAGAATTCTCAAAATGGTAATAAATTTTTTACTTTTCATTAAGCTTACTTCTTGCAAAACATTCATTTTAAAAATCTAAAATTCACTTGCAAGAGAAATTATGTCATCAGGAGGGACCAAACTGACCACTGAAGGTGAACTTAGGAGGGGACTGGCCTATAAGCAGAAATTTATCAGTTATTATACAATTAATCAAATGAATTACTTCGGCCCAGCATATTTTAACCCCAATTGAGCAATTAAGATGATTTCTTAAACACAAAACGTTGCTCTGGATTTCCTTGCTAAATTTTCAACTTTGCTAACATTATTTCAGAAAAATTAAATCAAAATAATAATTACATTTTTTTTTTTTTTTTTTTTTTTTACATTTACACAAAAAACTGATTTTTAAAATAAATAGCTTAAAACGGAATTCTCGTAACTAAAAAAAAAAAATTTAGATATTCGTGTCACCTTCGAATGGTTGTTTACAAAAACATAATGAGCTTTTTCATGACAATATCGTTATTCATACTGGAAAACAGTGGGAAAGGTATTTTATGCAATTATCGATAAATCGAAATCAATAACTTTTTTCTTTCCCCCTCTAGGTAGACTTTTCTTTTCTTTAAAAAAAAGGCGAAATTTTCTCCTCCTAAATCTGGGTAAGTATTTTTTTTTCCTACTACTTATAGCCAATGAAAATTAAAAACAGTTTTAAGAAAAATAGCGACTCCGGAGAAATCATTTTTAAATTTTTAAAAATATAAAAATTTCTTGTAAATTTAATTTCGGCATCAATTTAAGTTGTCAGTATTTTTTAATTAAATATCAGTATTTTTATGAAACCGTCAGTAAAATTATTATTTGTTAGTATTTATATGGTCAGTTAAAAAAGCATCAGTAATTTTAATCATTTGTCAGTAAAATCAATTATTTATCAGTAATTATCAATATTTAATTGTTAAATTGATGCAAAAAACTTTTTTTTGTTGAACATTTTTTTTTAGCTCTAAAAATGTAAATTTACATTAGCGCCACAGCAAAAGAAAAAAACTTCAAAATTATATCAATGAATTTTGCTTGGTTCTGCAGGGTTCTGTTGCTAAATACGAATTCTCGAATTAGAAATCGCCTGATATCAGAATCGTTGCCTCTGAAAGATACTAATAACTTTAAGTTTAGTGCCAGATTTTTAAATTGAGAATGAAAACCGTTTGAAGAATTTTTGAGCTTCAAAAACCTATCTATAACTCAAAAACTAATTAATTTTGGACATCATATTTGTAATCTACGCAAAATTCCCGACAAAAATTACGCCACCTCAAAATGTCATTTTACCTTTAAAACGAATTGTTAATCGGTTTACTGATAAAAATAATATTATTTACTGACAAGAAATAAATTTTTTACCGACAGGAATCACTTTATTTGCTGATAAATTCGATATGATTTTTCTGACAAATAATTATATCGGGTCGATAACTTGACTCCGAAAAATTTTATTCCGAATTCCGAATTCCGAATATTTTATTTACGAACTCCGAATTCCGAATTCCGAATTCCGAAAATTAAAGAATTCCGAAAATAATAAAATAATTTTTTCCCTCCCGAATTAAAAGAATTCTGAATTCTGAAAAGGATAAAAATAAATTTATTTATTTATTCTATATTTTATAATCATCAGTGCTGAGTATTGATACATGTTTTTCGAAAAACAACTAATTAAATAATCACAGATTGAAAAAATAATGAGGAATTTTTTTTTGGTAGTTAAATTTTCGGTCGATAGATGGCTCATGAATGTAAGTCAGACCAAAATATGGCGGCTAAAAAAATTTGAAAGTTTGTTTTTGTTTACTTGAATTGGTTTTTAAAATTTTTATACTAAAACCCATGTTTTTAAAGTTGAAAACAGATTTAATACAGATAATTACTTCCGTAATTAATTTTAGTCATATTATTCGCATTTGACATCTCTATTTGAAAACGATGTACAAAAAATAAATAAAAACAAACATTCAAATTTTTTTAGCCGCCATATCTGGGTCTGACTTACACTCGTGAGCTATCTATCGATTAAAAATTTAACTACCAAAAAAAAATTCCTCATTAATCACATATTAGTTGGGCAGTTTTCACCAAAACGGGATTTTTTATGTCGCCATTTTCCCATTTTAAAAAATTTTGTTTACATCTCCTCCGAACAAGTTATTTGCAAGAATATACGCTAAATTCGGTATTGAATACGGTTTTGTAAACAGGCACATCTGAAGTTGATGGAACTACATCATATGTGCTGATTTTGGTATAAAATATCACTAATGCGGGAAAGAATAGTGTTTTAATTCGTTCGGAGGAGAGGCGAGTTTGCAACACATGCAAAATGTAAGCAAACAAGTTTTAAACTCCGAAACAACTGACACCAAAATGTTATTATTTCCCTTATTTAGCGATGTAACGAAAATCAGCACAATTCGTTCAACTTCAGGTGTGCCCGTTTAGAGAACCATATTCAATATCGAATTTGTATTCTTGAAAATAACATGTTCGGAGGATACAACAAAAATGGTGACATAAAAATCCCGTAATGGCGAGAACTGCCTAGTTACCAAAAAATCACAGATATGTATGTCGTCAAATAAATTTAAAAAAAAAAGATTACTACTTCGGCGGATTTTTCCTAGGCTGCCCTCTTTTTCTCTTTATCTGTTCAGGTACAGACGCAGAAGATTCTTTTGGCTCACTCCCGAGTTATCTTCGATTTCCAATTGTACCTCGGTCCGAGGTGCAATTGGAAATCGAAGGTCCTCGGTCATTCGTTCAAGAATCAGCTTTTAATTTTCAGTATCCGACTGCAAATGATAGTCTCCTAGAAATCGGTTGTAAGGCTGCGTCTGTACCTGAACAGATAAAGGGAAAAAGAGGGCGGCTTAGGAAAAATCCGCCGAAGTAGTAATCTTTTTTTTTTTTAATTTATTTGACGACATACATATCTGTGATTTTTACTGTCAGCATATCTGTGATTTTTTGGTAACTAGGCAGTTCTCGCCATTACGGGATTTTTATGTCACCATTTTTGTTGTATCCTCCGAACATGTTATTTTCAAGAATACAAATTCGATATTGAATATGGTTCTCTAAACGGGCACACCTGAAGTTGAACGAATTGTGCTGATTTTCGTTACATCGCTAAATAAGGGAAATAATAACATTTTGGTGTCAGTTGTTTCGGAGTTTAAAACTTGTTTGCTTACATTTTGCATGTGTTGCAAACTCGCCTCTCCTCCGAACGAATTAAAACACTATTCTTTCCGCATTAGTGATATTTTATACCAAAATCAGCACATATGATGTAGTTCCATCAACTTCAGATGTGCCTGTTTACAAAACCGTATTCAATACCGAATTTAGCGTATATTCTTGCAAATAACTTGTTCGGAGGAGATGTAAACAAAATTTTTTAAAATGGGAAAATGGCGACATAAAAAATCCCGTTTTGGTGAAAACTGCCCAACTAATATGTGATTAATTATTTTTTCAATCTGTGATTATTTAATTAGTTGTTTTTCGAAAAACATGTATCAATACTCAGCACTGATGATTATAAAATATAGAATAAATAAATAAATTTATTTTTATCCTTTTCAGAATTCAGAATTCTTTTAATTCGGGCGGGAAAAAATTATTTTATTATTTTCGGAATTCTTTAATTTTCGGAATTCGGAATTCGGAATTAAAATATTCGGAATTCGGAATAAAATTTTTCGGAGTTAATTCATCCATTCAATTATATCTACCAATAAAAAAAAATTAAAAAAATACTGACACTTGTATTAAAAATGCTGACAGTTTTAATATATTCCTTTAATTTTTATTTCACAAGGACCTGATTTTGACTCGCGAATGCCTGATATTTCACCTTAAGGACAGGTAAAAGCGACCAAAAATCAAAAAAATTCGCAATAAAGTTCAATTACAATCATCAAATTTTTTTTTTTGTTCTTCAAAAATCAGACCTAGATCGCACTGACACGGACGGTTTTACCCTCAATTTCACCCACAAATTCAAAAAATAGGCCTAGAATACTATTAAGTACCATTTTTGAAATTAAGGACTTTTAGGGGCCTTTCCCGTAAACAAGAACGTCTAAGGTTCAAGTTCGAGGCCTAAAAATCATACAACCCCTAGTTTATAAAAGTAATACTTAAACGAACTTTACAAAAAAAAAAAAAAAAAAAAAAAAAAAAAAAAGTTCAAGTTATTTTTGTAATGAGTAACTCCAAACCAAACTTTTTAAAGACTTCCACTAAGTACAGGGGTTTTAAGGGTTTTGAAATTGAATGTCTACCCTTATTAAATTAACTGTCGCGATTTAATCAATCTTTTACAAACTTTCAACAAAATTTTGCTAATTTTTATAAATTTTCCTCCAAAAAAATCAAGTTTCAAAAATTTCTTATTTAAAATCGTTTGCTATTTTTACAATGACTAACGAAATTGCCATTTTAAGCTCCCTATATCACAAAAAAAAAAAAAAAAAAAAAATATTTTTACCGACATTTTTTTACTGGGAATAAATCTAGTAGCTGTTCAAGTGATTTACTGAAATCGTATTAAAAATAACGAAATTATAATGTAGACTTTACTCGCTAAATAAAAACCTAAATATTTGCGAATAATATTTTCTCTTATAAAACTGCTCTCGGGTTTTGACAGTCTGAATAAACTTCCAAGCCCAACCTTATTCGAGTCGAGCAAAAGCCGGAAAGATTGATGAAAAAAACCGAGCATGGCCCTACCCTTAAATTAAAAGCAATTATAAAATATACCAACCTTTTATTTTGGGAATCGTCTTCATTGTCATTAAATCTGCGAGGTCTATTAAATCGGTCCCTATCGTCGCTCTTATTGAAGTTTCTATCGTCGTTCCTGTTAGACGATCTACCACCCCCGAAGTTGGGTCGTTCTTCTGACTTAATTTCGCCCCAGTCTAATGAAAAAGAAACAAAACATTTTACAAAAATCTAAACACATCGACAGCAAAAGCTCCCCTATAATCAAAAAAAAAAAAAAAAAAATCGGTAAATACCTTCAACCTCATGTGCAGGAGTCGGTGTTGTAAGTTTCGGAGGATAGGCCTGCTCCCTAGGCGGAGAATGAGGTGGAACAGGAAATCGAGCATATTCTTGTTTCGGTGGATGTAATAACGCCTGACCGATATCTTTTCCGCCTTCGAACAATTTTACGACAATGTGTTCTTTCTCGTGCGACAAAACTCTCAAATCGACTGTTTTTTCCATTATCATATCTTCCAAGCAGTTAGAAATCTCCTAAAAAAAAAAAATAAAAAAAAAAAATGGTCATTTATTATTCCCTTTACACCAATATTTTACATCGATAAAAGATCTTACATCTGTGAAAGGTCTATTTACGAAGTCCTGTAAACAACATCGAAGGGCTTGGGTATTCATTCTACTGATTAAATTTCCGTATTCCATCTTTCGCAAATTCGTCATGCTCAC
Organism: Liposcelis bostrychophila; assembly: GCA_037577465.1. NCBI lineage: Eukaryota > Metazoa > Arthropoda > Insecta > Psocodea > Liposcelididae > Liposcelis > Liposcelis bostrychophila. The sequence goes on along the minus strand of CM075208.1, from coordinate 53,614,059 downwards.
GGTGTCAACGTTTCCGTAATCCACGTAAAAAACGGTAATTGCATCCTAAAACAAACAAAAAAATAAAAATGTTTTAGTATTCCGGGACATCTAAATCACAGAGCAATGTATCAAGGACGTTTAAATGCTCACTTCTGATTCCACCGAAGAAATCATAGCCCTGTACCAGTTCTGATCTCCGGAATATAAGCAAACGCAAGCCTGACCGATTTTGAGCTGATCAGGTGTAAGATATTCGCCTTTGGCGGCAAACTCGGCCAATTCCCTCTTTAACTCGTCTAATTGCCTCTCTCTTTTCTTCAACTGCACGAAAAACCTGAAATTCAAAAGAAAAAAAAAAGGATTAACGCAGGGCATCATTACTTTGGAAAGCAAATGAATTATGGAAAGTTATGTAGCTCAGACTGTACTTCCAAGACAAAACTTCTTCTTGGCTTGCACTCCGGAGGTCCGTATTTTAACGTGAAATGGTCAGTAGGGTAAGTCGAACAACACGAATTTTTGAATTTGAAAACGTCTGATATGAGAATTGATGCCTTTTTATAATACTATTAACCCTAATTTTTTTCAGATTTTTTAAACGACATTTTGAGGTGCCGCAATGTTCTTGAAATTTCCAAAAAGCCCATTTGAGGACCAAAAATGAAAAAATTCTTTTTGCATAAAAGACCGTCGTTTCCCATCCAAAAATTTTCGTATATTACGAATTTGAAGTCAAAAATTATTTTTGGTGCACGGTTTTTGAGCCACAGACAAAAAATCGTAACAAGATTTTCAGAATTTTGAAATCCGGCATGTGGCTCAAAAACCGTACATCAAAAATAATTTTTGACTTTAAATTCGTAATCTACGCAAAATTTCCGATAGGAAACCACGGTCTTTTATGCGAAAAGAATTTTTTCATTTTTGGTCCTCAAATGGCACCTCAAAATGCCGTTTTAAAAATCTGAAAAAAATTAGGGTTAATAGTATTATAAAAAGGCTTCGATTCCCATATCAGGCGTTTTCAAATACAAAAATTCGCGTTTTTCGACCCACCCTAATGGTCAGAATTTTATTAAATAACTTGTCAGTACATTAACACAGTTTCTGATTCGCCCAAGATCAATTTTTGCAAAAATTAAATGACTCCATATACTGACAAAGAACTGATATTACTGATCTTGAATGCTGACCATTCGATGAAAATACCGACCACCTCAATTCAATATAACTTTTTTTTTTTTTTTTTCGGCGTCTATTTACAGGGGCAGTACTTTTTCATAAAATTGCTGTTTTTTTTAATAGACTGGCAGTACAATTTTATTAAGTAGAAAAATTATTGAGGCAATAAAAAAATATTTCGGCAGTATAATACATAATTTGGCATTAAAAGGCATTTTTTGGCATTCTAAAAAAAATTTTAACATTAAGTGACATATCCTAATCGTTTGATACATTTTGCAGTTTTTAAAGTGATCAAAATTATGCCTGTTCTCAGCATACTGACGACAGTTTGATATCAAGCTCGCAAAAAATGAACCAGACCATAAAAGCCAAAATAAAAACTTTGTTTCGGTTAAAGTTACGTCTGAAAAAATTATGGAGAAATTGACAGCCAAAGGTTTTGAGCCTAAAAACTTGGATGGACGGAACCTGCACTTGCCCTGCTTTCTCTAAGCAATATTTGTGCAAAAATATAATTGGTCGTTGCCGGCTGCTAAAACCATTCCCCCAGGCGAGAAAATTAAAAGAGGCCGCCCGAAAAAGTCCACCAAAGCTCTTCTTGTCGATTAAGAAACAAAAACGTACCATTTATTAAAAATTTATTAAAAAAAAAAAAAAAAAAAATATTAGCTTCATAAAAAAATACTACCCTTGATTATTAATTACTGCCACTCTGCAACTTCCGTATAAAAATTTACTGCCTTAAAACAAATTAAGCCACTGCCAATTTATTTAAAAAACTGCCCCCATATTTAAATTTACTACTGCCAATTTTATGGGAAAAAAAAACTGCCCTACCCATATTTTTTTACTGTCCCATTTAGGATACAGTCGCCTTTTTTTTTTTAATGAATTTGGCTAAGCTAGTTTTAGTAGCTAATCTTTCTTTTTCCATACATTTTTAATTAACAAATTTTTTTTCTTCTTTTAAATTTCTAAATTAGATAAAACGTACTTCGTAGGAGTTTCCACCCAAGTGACCATGGCTTTTTCAGTCGTGCCGACGTCCGGAAACGGTTCTGGTGACATAAGTCTTAACAATTTCAAGCTATCGTTTAGAATTCGCTTCACGTTTTTCTCGTTTAAGTAAAGCTCGCAAGTTGGAAGACTTTCACCTGAAAATTAAAAAAAAAAATATTAGCCTCAAATTTTGACATTTATTACTGATTATTACAAAAATACCAACCTTCCAATGAAGTAACTCGGAGCATGATTATCTGGTCAAACACAACTTCTTTAAAACATTCTTTAATGTCGGGTGAGGCCGGGACTTTCTGTAAACCGCAAAGGGCGAATTTGTACGAAAAAGCTTTAACTTGCAAAAGTTCCGGAGGGATTTCGTAAACATGTGACACCGGGATATCCTCACTATTTCCGTAATCAACGTAATTAACTCTGATGCAGTGGTGAGTAACATTGACGACGATCCCTCTGTCGAAAAAAAAAATAATAAAGTTACCAATCCAATTTGTTTATCATTAAATTATTATTATTATTATTATTTTTTTTTTTTTTTATACCTCTGAACACGTTTCATTTCTTCACTCTTCGCCAAGCACGGTCTGCCTAAGGTGATAGGACGTTTGATTGGGATTAATTTAGCAGTCGATATTCTAGCTCTGAGTTTGTCGAGCTGTCCCTCGTTTTCACATAACTGAATGGAAAATGACCAGGGTCCATCTTCGACGTAAGAAACGTAGACATTGTGTGCAGAACCAACTTCTAATACCTAAAATAAAAAAAAGATGTAATTTTATTTTCTAAAAAATAAACAAGTGTTTAAAATAAAGAAATACGAAAAGATTTTTTCCAAAATTTTAATTCCTATTATTTCAGGAAAAAAAGAAAACCCACAACCTCTTACCACCACAGCTTGTATTACTTTAAACCATTTTCGAATTTTCCAGCTTTATGATTAAAAAAAATTACATCCATAAATTAGGCAAAAATTATGCATGTATCCAGATTTTCATGCTTCAAAAAATTATGCATAAATTTTGTAAAAATTATAAATATTCAACTTTGAGCTTAAAAAATTTGCATGAACTTCGCAAAAATAATGCATGTCCAAATTTTTTATAGAAATTTTTTGCATTTATTTTGCAAAAATTTTGTACACATTTTTGTGGGGGAACCACAAAGATTTAATTTTCAGAATTGTTTCATTTTTAATTTTAATTTTAGGTCTAAAACTTTTGTTTTTACATTTCCTATATAAATAAAGAAATCATGTAAAATAAAATTTTTTTAAAAAAGTTAGACCTTAAAAATGTATTTTATATTTATGAAAATCGATTCCTCTTCAAAATTATCAATGTAGGAAAAGATAACAGTTAAATACCAGTTTAGAAGAAAGTGTTTAGATAAGAGTTTAAATCAAGATAAGAGTTTAAATCTATTGATCTAATCTTTGTGAGAAAAAAAATATAATGCATACAACTGCATTTTAAATCCCGATAATAAGGAAAAATAATAAAATACCATTTAAATAACTAAAATAAACGAGCGGATGCTACGAATAGCATGTAGGTATCAATAAATCCACTTACATGCAATTCATTAAATTTTTCCCTTTAAAAATCTGTACCTATTGCGAATGGTCAGGGGTGGACAAGGGCTGGGGATTTTCCCGTCCCCTTCCGAAATCCCGAATTTTTTTCGGATTATTTCTGGTCTAATGTAAATCTTTTTTTTTTTTTTGAATAAAAAATTCTTTCGTTCTGCAGGTACATGTGCTTCATTTAGAAATACTTTATTACTGGATGGGTCTGTTTTATGATCTCAATGATTGCCTATATCAGTTATATAAATCTTATGTAATGTTAAGGATCGACCTTGACGATTTTTCCCCTCTTGAACCTGTATATATTAACCTTTTTTATTTGTCGTAGGACTTTTTCCTGTATTTTTTATAGGATATCGTTTTATTTGTAATACTGCTTTACAACCCACTTTTTCTTTCCTTTCTTTTTATCCCCCTTTTACTTTTTTTGTAATTTTGAGAATCGCAACCGGAAGATGGTTGTAAATAAGTCTAATGTGTGTTCAACTTTTATTCTGGTCAAAAAGTTTTTTTTTCCCACAAAAAGTGTCTTTTGGATTTCAGATTTTATTGGTTAAAAATATTTTTCCACCCCAATTTTTAGCTAAAAATTCAATTGATTGCGCACATTTAAAAAAAAAGTTGATTATTTTCATTTATTTAAATACTCCCTTTCCCTTTTTGTATTTTAAATAGCTACCTTTCTACCAGTAATTAATTTTTGCTAAAATAGGTTTCCTATGCTTAGCTTATGGGTCTTTTATTATCATTCTTATTTTATAAATAAAGATCATATTTTAAATAAAAATCAGAAAACTTTCATTTTTATTTGATTATCAAAGGGAGGGTATGGCTCCCATAAATCTCCCTCAAACTCCTATAAAAAACCTTCCACGCTACAGATTTCTTTCTAACTTTTATAAAATAATTTTAGCTTGGGGAAACAAAAAAAAAAGGTTTTCTATATTTAAAAAAGCTTTAATGAGCAACCCCAAAAACGAACAAGAACCCATTTTGATCCATAGACTAACAAAACTGGCCGAATTTCACTAGTAATGCGCAGTTGTGCAAAAATTGCCGAACTTCAAGTTCTAAGGAACTTTTAAAAATTTGCCTGTGCTGAAGATGCCTTTAACATTACACACATAAAAATAAATCTAAAAAAATTCTAAAATCTAAATAAATCTCTATTTGAAAAAATTCCGGTTTGGGAGGTCATTAAAAGTAACTTTTTCTCCCGTTTAAACTATGCCACTATGCCTAGCAATTTAAAACATTCATATCAGATTTCGGCAAAAAAAAAAAAAAAAAAACGACTAAGCACTCCAATTCATTAATGCTTCAGCAAAATCTTTTTAACTAACATGCATTGATAAAAATATATAGTTAAAAATGAATGGATTTTTTTTTCTAAAACAAATAGAGCAAAATAAATAATGTAATAAGTAGTCCCTAAATCGAAGGACAACCACCAGATCAAACTCACTAAAAACTAATTTCTTAATATTTTGAAATAAAAACACTGCTCAGTAAAAAGAGCATGTTTTGACTAAGCAAACCTAACGATATTTTTCCTTTCTAAACCTCCACTTACTCTTATTGCATTTTTAAAGTTTTTTTTTTAAGTTTCTGGAAATTTATGTGAAAAGGAATGAAGTTGATTAATTACATAGAATAAGCTTTTTTAAACACTTCTAAAGTAATTCCACAAAAAAAATAATTAATTAAATCAATTAAGTAAAGTTTCTACCACAATTAGTTAATCAAGAGTTTCATAAGCTAAAATAATTTTTGCTTTCAGTAAACATAGAATTAAGTGCTTGGTCGAATAGGCACTTAGTTATTTATTTATTTATCTAGAACCATAATTAAGATCAAAATTCCAATTTAATTTCAAAATTAAAAAAAAAAAAAAAAATGATCTTACTTAATTATTTGCTCCATGGTTCTAATCAGGGGCCCAAAGTGCTTGCGCCGGCTTCGATACTAACTACGAAATTAAACTGTTCAGTAAAGATTTTATACAAAAAATATTTACTAAAATGGAAAAAAAATTACAAATGCCATATTTTGATAACTACATGATTAAAGGTATGACGTTCTTAAAAAACTACAACGTTTTTCTTTTTTGTTCAAAATATAAAAATGGAAATGGCACTAAGATTCAAATTTTTTATTTAAACAAAGGCGTCGTCTTGTTGTAAAACCATCAGCAGACAAAGTGTTTTAAATAGAATTTCAAGCAGAGGCCAAAGCCATTCGCCACTTTCATATTTAGCTAATGACCTAGCAACTCTCCGAAAACTTTTGATTCGTCAATAAGACAAATGTAAAAGACGAGAAAATTTTCCAGTTTAAGTTTAATCCCGACTTTATAAATGTTACTTGGGCATATCAATCTTCCAATCTTTTTTTTTTGGTTATTTTTGGACCGATGATATTTTCATCAACTAACAATCAAGACAAATAAATCTTAAAACTGATTCTAACGTGATTGCAATAAATTCAAACAATGAACCCTGTTCGTTTTCTTTTTTGTCAATACTTGCAAAATGAGGAAAGGCAGCAGGCAATGTTTATTTTAAAAATTCTTCCGTTGGCTATTTATACATCACTTTCCTTTTTATTATTTTTAATTTTTTATTTCCTTTCACTGTTAATCCTAAAAAATTTGAAAAATAAATTACCTATTCTACTTGGATTTTTTTTTTTTTTTTTACCAATTTCTGGAAATTAAAAAAAAAAAAAAAAAATTCACTCCATTCTTCAAACCTGTTTGCTATTTTTTTTTAAAACGATATCCGAGTTTTATATTTCTCTATACTCATTCTTCAATAAAATTTATGTATTTTCTGGAAAATTGTTAGTTATTAAATTCTTAATGTTACTAAAAGGCAAATCCTTTTCCATCGAAAACAGGCTTTCTTGATATTGACTTTATCAGCTGCCAAATTTTAAGTCGATTCAGAAAAACTATTATGGAAAAGGAATCTCCCTATGTTAACCATGAACCAAACATAAAATCAATTAAACTACTAATAATTTTACTGCCCTAATAACTAAAGCCATTAATTTTAAATTTATTTAACCAATTTTCAAAAATCCAATGCAGTTTTTTTTTTCAGCTTATTTTTTAAATTTTATTCTAATATTTTTGGCAACCGGATTCGTCAACAAGAAAAAAAAAACCTACAAAACTTATTTTGAAAAATACTCGTTTAGCCAAAAGTTAACTTCAATAGCAGCTTCTGTCACTAAAAAAAAAAAAAAAAAAAAAATTTAATTTCTGCTGTTTTAAAGCAAAAAAATTTGTTTTGTCTTCCTAGAAATTAAACAAACTATATTTTCGAGTCCATTCTGGTTAAAAAATCTACTTTGCTGTTCTTACTAATAAAAAGTTTATTTTAATTGCTTTGCTCCTGTTGTCAAGAAACAAATTAAAATCATCATGACTTTCGTGTTGGTAAACCATGAATGGCTTCCAGAAATCATAAAAATAATCGCTCCCATTTCCACTTTGATAAATGCATCATATTTTTCAGGACTCCCCAACTGTTAAAAGACAAATTGAATTGAAAAAAAAAAGTAATAATAATAGAAACAATAAAAATAAATGACAATAAACTATGAAGATTATTTCACCACAGACTAGACTATGGTTTTACATTGATGGGCAGTAATGAACAACTAAGAGCCATGCCTTTACACTAGTGCATTATTTTTAATAATTGCACATCCAAGGGCACAGAAATGTCATAAAATAAAAAAAGGATAAAAACTATGATTATTACAGGCAGAAAATTATTTTGCTCCATTAATTTCTTATTTTTATTAAAATGGTAGTAGTGAAAGGGGAAAAAAAATCTGACAGGTCTTCCATTTTTTTTTTTTTTTTCTTTATCCAATAAATCTAAATTTATCTTCCGTTTGAACAACTGTTCTGTTATCTTTCCTACCTTTGGCAAAAACCCCAATGACAATAAACATCATTTGAAATTTTTTTTGTGTACGACAATAACTATTGATGAAACATCACGATTTTATTAAGACAAAAACATTGAAAACCATCATTTTAAAATGTAAAAATCAATCTTGTTTAATAATATCAAAATTTCCCATCAGAGTCAAAAGCATGCTCGATCATACTCCAATAACCAATCAAATATAATATTGATACTTACAGGTTGTTCAAAATTCTGTGGAGTTGGAGTCGGTGGTGTTTCCTGTTGTGCTTTTAAAGTATCCTCAACTATCTGCTTCTTAAGATGAGCAGCTAAAGCCTCCATCATTACAGAAGAAAATGGATTCATTTGCTGCATTGGATTCATCTGTGCCAATGGATTCACCATTGGGCTCATGCCTCCATTAAATGCTAAGCTTGGATCCTTAATTTGTTGGGCATTGAAAGTAGGACTAAACAAGGCGTTTGAACTCACAGGAATATTGGGAGTTGAAACTGGAATATTCATTGAATTTACTGGAGCACTAGTCTGAGGAATTGAAACCCTCGCATTAATCTGTGGTTCTGGAACTTGCCTATAAGTTCCTTGCTTTGGAGGCATGTTAACTAAAGTTGGTCGATCACTTTGTACAGGTTGAGCTTGACTTAAATTGGGAGTGAAATTGGGTTGTATACCAGGTGGAGGATTTGGAAAGCTATTAGTCTGCCTATTGGTATCATTAGGAAATTGAGCAAGGTACGATGTAAGAATGTTCCTCTGAGTATCAAGTGCGACCTCTCTTGCAATTTTTCTATGGATTAACACGGATGAGAAGTCCTGGTTATCAACCAAAATTTGAATTATTCTCTCATTTGCAGCTATTCCTAAAAGTCTGTAAGGCACTTCCTCGTAGCAAAGGCGCTGTTTTAAATCCGTCATTACTTCCTTGGACCATCCACCAAGAGGGGCAACAACTTTCGCAAGAATAAATGAATCTGCTTGATCATCTATTTTTGTTAATAGAGTACTACTAGGTGTATCCACCCTAATGTCCGAAATTTCTACATAATCTTTGTTACCGAAATCCACAAAAAAAACGCGAATCATGGACCCTTGAACTTCGGAAATTACTCGTGCTCTATAATACGAATTATCTTTATATTTGGCAAAACAAAACATGCCCCTGTAAAATTGCTCGACGGAAGGGGGCCGGCTGTTAACGAATTCCCGTTCTAACTCAGATAATTTTTGATCTATGAATAAACCGTACGAACGTGTCTTTTGACCCCATATTTTCAGCAAGTCCCTTTCTTGAACAACGTACGTGATGAAAAGTCTATTGGTTTCAGAAGCCATCGTATTTTTACTAACAATAAAAACTGATAGGGAAAAATTTCAACACAAATTTGTTTCAGTCTCAATAATGAACATTTTTAAAGTAAAAAAAGTCACAAACTTAAATTCACATGTCATAAAAAAACACCTAAATCTATTTCCCTAATAACCGGAGTATGTACAATCGTTCGCATTTCATATCAAAAAGACAACGTCAAGGAAGATGCCGGAACCGGTAGGCGCAAAATTGTATAAAACAACAAAGGAGAACCGCTATTTTTCCTTTGACATTGGCAACGGATATGATTTTAAAGGCGGGAGTTTTGCATGTGACTCAGAAGAGAGTTTTCGAAAACGTAGGCGACATAAAAATTTCATGTCCTTACTTCGATTAGATTTATTTCTTCTTCTCAGGATTTTAAAATCTGTGATTTCACAGCAACAAAGCTAAGAAATTAAACGGATTCTAGTGTTAAGCTTTAAAATAAAAAGTAAAGAGATGTCGTATACTTCATGATCTCTCTTTCAGAGGAAAATGGTAAAATTTTTAGAAACTTGATTCTACTAAAGGAAAAGAACAATATTTATCACCGTAAATACTAACTTTTATAAGAACTTTTAACTGTATTTTCTAAAGTCTTTGTGTACAAAAGAATCAGTCTTCGAGGCTGTGACGTCGCTATTTTGGAGGTTTGTAGTTGCTTTTTATGATCATGAATATCAAAATTTAGTTTTCGGCCCGGAATTTTCTTTTAGAAGGAATTTTTAATAAAATGTTTTAATAAAATTTCAACTTTATGCACTTTTTTAAAGAACATTTCTAACGCAGGGTAATTTTCGGGAGGTAATTTTTCCATAGCTATCTTAAAATAAAAGAAATTTAAAAGGTTTAATATTAAAAAGCTATTTCTTTTTTAATATCTAAAAAGGTTCTATGATTCTTTTGTTTATGATTCTTCTTGGCTTTAAAATTGTTAAAAGATTTTGGTGCGCAATTTTGTGAGGCTCTAAAATTTTCTCCCATACGAGATTTTGGCCCTGAATTTTTTCTAACTGAATAATTATGGTGTATAATAATTTCTTGCCAAGAGTTTTTGTTTAGAAATTTTTATTAAGAATTTTTAACTCAAACGTTTTTTAAATTTAAGGCTATGCGATATTTTTGGCAAAGCTTTTTTGACCTCAAAATTTTTTTTTTTTTTAATTTCAAATTTTGAATAAATTCCACCTTGAAACCGTTTTAATTGTTTTTTCCGTACACTCGTAAAGGTCAGAATATTTTTATCTTGATAAATTTCAGGATGCTAAATTAATTTTTGTGAGGACTATTCCATGTCTAACTTTTGTAAAAGGTCTGTTTTACAAAATTTCAAGCCAGCAATATTGTATTTATCTTCCAAAATTTTATATTCTTAAATTTTTTCTTGGCAGAATCTGTGCAATTTTCGGTCTATGATAGTTATTTATGAATAGATGTTTGACGTAATGTACACCTACTTACATTTACAATTCCTCTGCTTATTCTAAGATGCGGATCTCGGTATCCGGTCATACTCTGATTTATGTTAATGTGATGGTAATTGGGTGGCCCGTGGCCTAGTTCATAGCGCGCTCGACTCTCAATCATGAGATGCGACGCGTCGTGCTTCTATCCTTGTTCACAGCTAGGAATTTTTCTCAGGTCAAAACTAGTGCGCTAGTCAGAAAATCAACGGTCACCACCCCTCGGAAGGCAATGGCAAACCACCGAGCGGCAACTGTCTAATAAAATCTCTAAAAAATAGCCGTTCGGAACCGGCGTTAAACTGTAGGTCCCATATACCTGTGAGCGCACGCACAGGTGTATGTGAGAGATCACCACGCTCGTAATCGAGTAAAGGACTAAAAAGAAGAAAGATGGTAATTGACTCCACCGTGAGGATAGTCAAACCTAAATAGACTTTCTCCTCTTGGAGCAGCGAAAAAAGCCGGGTTAACATTAGGATTGTTCCATAAAAATTCCTGCTTTGAGGAAAACTTAGTTAAGTCCATTATGCGGACCTTGCAGGGATGCTGCTTTTGTAAAGGATTTATTACAATAGCATATTTTTGTCGGCAAAACATTTCGAACATTTTTAAGCTTTTGATCGGGCTTCTTAAGAGATAAAGATGCTTCTGTTTTGAAGCATCGTCGACCTAAAAATACAATAAAAATTAAACAGATTTAAAAAAAAATAATAATTTTCCTTGAACTCTGAGGGCAAGTTGTATTTAAAAACTTTTTAAAAAGCGGATTAAAGAATGTAAAATTAATTCAGGGTGTTTTTTAACAGAAATGGTATGCTCCAACATTTTTTTCTTGACAGTCTTTGGCCCAACTTTTTTTTCCTGGTTATGATTAGCCACCGCAATTTTTCCTCTTCAAAACTTTTGTCTTTTAATTTCTTGTAATTTTTTTAAAAATTGTTTTGACTGCTAATTTTTCTTTTTCTGGTCAATTGGCATTCTATTTCATGGTGTACTTTTTAAAATAATTTTAGTGTCAAGTTTTGATAGGGACTAGAACCTTATCCTTCAGGGTAGTGAATTAAGATAGAGATTGAATATAGTAGGATTACTTAAAAACATTTTCAAAAATTTTTTTAACTTTCAAAATCTGCTTATTGCCAAAAATTTTTTATTGTGCATCTACATTAGTGTATATTTCCGAAAATAAATTCAAAAATTCTCTCAGATTTTTTTTTTCTTTCAAAACCATTTTTTGGAGTTCTGCGAATCGTCGATGTTATCTCTTTAAAAAGCTTTCTGCCAAAAATTTATTTTATGGAAATAAATAATAATAATGTTTTTTTTTTTTTTTTTGTAATTTTTAAAGCTTTTTGAAAAAGCGCAACACTCCTTGTCCCATTTCCCTTACTACTTGTGCAGCAAAACTCCATTCCTAAAAGACCCGGATCAAAAAAAAAGAAATTAGCAGGCCAGTATTTCTTTTGAAAATTTCTTCCATTAAGATCTTTAATAAAGTTCTGGAGTCAAAATCTTATTTAAAAAAGATTGTTGCACTCGAAGTTCTTTAGCTCTCTTCGCTGTATTTTCCATGAGGAAACTTGTCTCCTTCACCACTCAGGTGACAGTAAACTATTCCAGGACTGTGTTTAACAATTTCCCACACTACTTCCAAAGTAAATACATTCCACACTTTTATGGACTGCGTTGGGGAATAGTCCAAAATGAAAGCATTATCGGTTATCTTGACAAAAAATTTATTTTCCATGACTAAAAAGTATTTGTATATGTTTACAAGAAGTTAACCCGGTTACGCAACGAGACGAACACAAAACGCCATATTCTTTGTTCTGTGATCGGTCTTCGAATAGATGTATTCACAAGTCCCGTGCGTATTCAGAGTCGTGGTAATATTCTTTTTGAATCCACACTCGACTTATGAATAAGTGGAACCCGGAACCTTTTAAATTCAGCACTCTTCTTCACCTATTAAATAACTGAGTAGCGTTATTATCATTGTCATATCGCAATTAATTCGAAAATTAGAGCAAGATTTCTTTTTATTTTCATAATAGTAAAAAAAAAAAAAAAAAATCTTTACGTTTGAAAAGCAACACCAGCGCATTCAAGCGGCAGCTTTTTTTCCTAATGGTGTAAACGTGATTTGTTTTGTATTGTTTTGGGCGAATGTCATGACTTTATTTTGTGACTCATTTTTATTTTATTTACATAGCATAAATGTTGATGCGATAACGAGTTGATTAATCTTCTTGAATGAATTTTCATTTAAGAACGATCATCTTTCATCCATAATTAATGGTAATAAGTGTTTAAAAGAAAATAGAAACATGTGTGCTTGAGATTAAATCACTGCCGTAAATATGGATGACCTAAAGTTTTCACAAAATCAAAAAAATTTAATGCACTAATCCGTCGCTTTTATACTAACAGTTTTATTAACTTATTAATTAACCATTCTCGATTATGTTGCCAACCCAGGAGCCTTCGGATTTGCAGGTTTGAAAAATTTAATTCTCCCATTTTTATCTTTTTTCTGTCTTGTCAAATTAAACTAATTAAGTAATTAACTAATTATTGAAAAAAAATCATTCTTTTGATACATTTATGTACTGTTTCAGAATTGTGTGGCAAAGGCACTTTATGACAACATTGCTGAATCCCCTGATGAACTTGCATTCAGAAAAGGGGACATATTAACAGTATTAGAACAAAACACTGGAGGCATTGAAGGATGGTGGCTTTGTTCGTTAAGAGGAAGGCAAGGAATCTGCCCTGGGAACAGATTACGGATTGTTCCAGGGATCTATGAAATAGGCAGTTCCGAATTTCCACTTCATAATCTTAGTAAAAGGAGAAGTTGGCATGTCCAACCTAATATGGTAAGTAATTATCCAGTTTTGGTAATATTTCATATTAACCTATGATTAATGTTTTTTTTTTTGTTTGACCTTATAAGTATGTAAATTGTTTATGAATGCAGAGGTTAGATTTATTATTTGGAGCATTGAATTTGTAGGTGTAATAGGTGTATTAACCTTGATGATTCAATGTGTATTTCTTTTAATCATTATGTTATCTGGTTTTATCAGGTACTTACACCTCAAAAATTTGGAGACATTTATCTGTATGATTTGCCTCCTGGAGCTCAGCCTCAAAGATATGATGTTCCTCCTACAATACAAGATTCTCTGCTTCAAGCTTATGATGTTCCTAGGACTTTGTCAAGGGAAGGTTCTGAATCAAGGTTATCTGTTTCAAAAAGGTAAGAAAAAAAAAAGATTGTGATTTTTTCAGTGTTATAAAATTAATTTTTCTTTTCAATTTATTTTTTAGAACACCAGCTGTTTCCCCACAGCCAAACTCCGACTTAGGCAGAGATGTAGAAAATCAAAGCTACGATATACCTCGACCTTTATGTGGACCAGGGCAGCCTTTGACTCCCAGCAGCTCTGCTAGTTCCTTAACCGCTCCAGAATCATTGTCCCTTCCTAGTTCAAATAGGTCCAGTCTTTTGTCTGGGCCTGAATATGATGTACCAAAACCCAGACATCTAACACAGTTGCAGGTAAATATTAATGGACATTCTGTATATAAATTTGTTTTAAAAAATTAATCAAAAAGCAAATATTGATTTTACTTGTTTTACTTTTAGCTTTATGACATACCCGCTCCCAACCCTAAACCAAAAGAACTTCCACTGGAATTAAATTCAGCTTTAGAAACCTTAAACCGTTTACAAGAAGAGGCAGCCAGCGCAGTTCAACGTTTACTCGGATTGCTCACCCCGAACTGGCGAGAACCGGAACACTTACAGAACGGAGTATTAGAAATTAAATTAGCGGCGGAAAGACTTAGAACTTCTTTGCACGAACTCTCGAAATTCTGCGAGGGGTCCCTCGGAAACGCTCACAAAGCCGCGGATAAAAATTTAGTCACGAAATTAAAACCCTTATCGAAAGCTTTATATGACGCGGATAGGATCGTCCAGGAATCCTGCAACGACTTAGACGGGTTAAACTGGTCCGTCGAGGAGTTGTCCAGAGACTCGGAGGAAGAATGCAATTTAGATAGTTTAGATCGTTTGGTCGCTTGCGCGAAATCCTTAACCGAGGACATCCGAAGGGCTGCTTCCTTTTTACAAGGGAACGCTCCTTTGTTATTTAAAAAAGAATCCTCCAGTTACCCGGAAGATTACGATTACGTCAATTTGGAATCCAAGGATAACAACATCAACCTCAACGAAATAAGGGACGCTTTGCCGCCGGAATTGAAAAAATCCTACGACGCCATCATCCACGACGCCGAAAACAATTCAAACAATAATAATTGCAACACCATCGAAAACGACGACGCAGGACTTATAAGTTTTTACGCGGCTTTGGCCGTGACGCATACCGCTCAGTTGACCAGAGCCATCGACGCTTTCCTCCAGACCGTCGAACACAATCAACCCCCAAAAATATTTTTAGCTCACGGGAAATTCGTCGTCCTGAGCGCTCACAGGCTAGTTCACGTCGGGGACACCGTCGCTCGGAACGTTTCCCAAACGTACATCAAACAAAGGATTCAGGAGCGAGCCGATGCTTTGTCGGAAGCTCTCGATCAAACTGTTCAGAGGACGAAAAGGGCTGCTCAGCATTTCCCGAACGTGGCCGCTGTTCAAGATATGGTGGATGCCATCGTTGACGTGTCTCATTTCGCTAGAGATTTAAAAATGAGTTTGGTTTCCGCGATTAATTATTAAAAAAACCAGTGAATGCATTCATATACCAGTTCCGTGTCATTCCTTTAAAAAAATTTTATTTCATTGTTTTATTTATTTATTTATTTAATAGTCCAAGGGTCTTACACTCTGGCAATAATTTGAGCCAAGCACATTTCGCGTAGTTTTGAATCCGATATCCGTTGAAAATAATTTAATTCGGTGGGTGGAAAAATTGACTTTGGTTGTTCTCATCTTAAAAATATTCTGTCACTGTTGCGTTTAACAAGTTTCATGTCTTTCAGTCATTTTAATTATTCCTTTTAATTAGTCATTTGAATTATTTTCCTTTTTTGTAGCTACTTTTTTTATCCGCCAGATGGCATATGAATCTCTATGGTTTGGCCATGAGGAGTCCGATCTTCCCTCTGGTGGTTAAAAAAATAACTACAGAAAAAAAATTGTCATTGGGTTATTTTATTCAATTAATTATTTATTTATATATATTTTTTGTTTTTTTTTTGGCCACTGTGGACATGCAGCGCCTCTTGCGGAAAAAGTTTGCACTGAAAATTCTTGTTTCCTCAGTTTTGACTTATAAAAAAAAATCGAAAGTTTGTAATGCCATTATCTGCTTTCAAAAGATTTCAAAACAAAATGGCATACTAAACTCCAATTTTTCCGCCAGGGGTGTTGCATTCCCTGAGTCAAAAAATCGCTAATCCATCAAAACAGATTTTGCAGCTGGGGTCCTCTTTGCATTGGACCTTCTAAATTATTGTCGAATTCTGTTAATCGAGTATGACCGTTGGACTGTAAACAGTATTGCAGAGATTTTAAGGCTTTTTTTTTTTTACAATCACCGCACAAAGTAATTCAAAGATTATTTATGTAATAGAATTTTAGAGTAATATTTAGGTTGTTATGTGTCGTTCATTCTAGATTTTTAAAAAGCGTACTATAGTATTTTGAAACGAAAGTTGTGAAAAAAAAGAATATGCGTCTCAAATTAGATCGGTTAAAAAATTTTCTTTTTTAAATTTTTTTCCTTTCATTGCTGTATTTTTTAGTTCTTTTCCTTTTATACTTTTATATTTATTTACATTTAATGATATTAATTATAATCGACATCGACCTACCGTATATTAAGTTATGAAATGTATGCTTTATATATCGAGAAAATTTATAAATATATTCATGTTATATTAATTACGCAAAGCTTTTTCCTTTTAATCATCATGGTGCGCTTTACTGATTTAGCATAAATCTAAAGGGTCGTCCATGTATTACTTAATGCAAAACAGGCCACTTTTTCATTCCCCCCCCCCTCCTTCCTTGTAACGCACCTGTAACCCCCATTCGTTATTACGTAACACGGGTTCTAACCCCCCCCCCCCCCTCTGAAAAATATTTAAATTTCGTTTTTAGAAGTCAAAAAAATTTCAGCTTCAGGGGTCATGTACATATTACGTAAGCATGTTAAGGGGGGGGGAGGGGGTCTCGTAAATGCTTACGACACCTTACTAAGGGGAGGGGGGGGTTTCACACGTTCTTACGTAAGCTTTTTTCTACTCTGACCAGGAATTTTTGAAAATAAAATAAATAATTAATTTATTAATTTCATGTTTTTTTAAAATATTGTAAATGTTGCGGCGAGCTAATATTACATTATTTCTTACCGTCTAAATAAAGGTAACCTTCTCTTTAATTTTTCTCAATATAAGTGTTTATATTGGTTTATTTCAGTTCCATGAATTATGGCGAAAATTACCGAAGTCAAGCGTCGTTGGTTCCATTAAAAAAAAAAAAAAAACTTACGTAATATAAAGGGGGGGGGGGATGCCAAAATCTTACTCATGCTTACAACGGGGGGGGAGGGGGTTGAAAATGGCAAAAAAAATGCTTACGTAATATGTACATGACCCCTCATGGTATTTTAATCAGTTTTTACAAGTTAAAAAAATTTTTTATTTTTTCATTTAGAAGAATAGTTGGGAATTTTTTTTTTAAAGAATGAAATAAAATTGCAATAATTTTAATATTAAATTACGTAACACAGCCCAACTTCCCCCCACCCCACTGTAACAATGCGTAACGCTTCCTTCGACCCACATCCCCCCGTCCAGGCGTTACGTAATACATGGACGACCCCTAATATAATTCTAATAATCGTGTTGAGATGAAACGAATATTTTCCACAGATATACATATTAGAGACCCTTAATTGTAATTTAAGGTCTCTAAGATGTAGGAATCTAATGATCAAATCCTAATTTGCTTTTTAAAAGAACGAGCTAAAAAGGCATAAAGCTTGACACACAGTACCTGAATGCTCTTTTGATACAAAAACGCTCCATTTTTCAATGGTGTTTTGACCAATTTAAATTTTGTCCGTGTAGACAAGTACGGAAGCTACTTGTCCCTCTTAGTCTTAACTACGATGATTTTAGTTCTAAGAACAGACGATGATGGCGCAGCAATCTTTCGGGATGCAACACAAAAAGCAGTTATGGTTTTAAAAGCAATTTTTCAGCATTAAATACGTTCCTTTTTTTATACATACCTCTTTTTTTTTAGCAACTCATCATTTTTCACTAAAAATAATGTTGGATATAATGCATTGTAGGAACTACTAACATAATCACCTTAATTTTATTGTAAAAGCAGTCCATGTAAAAACTGAGTATCTGACCGTAATGTCAAATAGACGATTTCGACGATCCAGTTTCGCAGAGCATTCTGGGAATAAAAGGAGACAAACAAACAAGCGACGCGTCTATATGATTCGTAAGTTAAGAACAGGCGGTACTGTGATTTTAGCTATTTCAGGGTATTTAATTTTGAAAATTCTTATATAATTGATGCCAGCTATTTTTATAAAATTAATTCCGAAGTCAAAACTACCTAATTTTTTCCTGGAACCGAGGAAAATGAATTTTTAATTTCCATGTCTATACTTAGCTTATGGGAAGCATTATTAGAATGTACTCGGTCAGACGACACGATTTGCAATGCATTATGGGATGAAACGTCATTACCGAAATCGTCTATAAATTACGAATAATTAACCTTTCTGACCGAAAAAGTCAATTAAACTACAAAAGTATATTATTGGGTGTATGGTTTCGTAACTAAGTCCAAATAATGAGTAGTGATGGTAGATGTAAATCCAAATCCAATAAAAAAAATACCATTGAAGTGACTTAATAGCCAGCAGCCTTCCTGGGTTAGATCTTTAAAGACAAATTTATCTCACCTGGCCTGTGTGCTACCTTTTAATAAAAAAGGAACAACTTTTATTATTTTCGGAATAAGTTCATCGTAATAAAAAAAAATTAATAAGACATTATTTTAAAAATGGCGCTTATAATCGTGTTGATAAATTGATTTAAACTAAAAAAAGAACGATTTGAATAAACCTATATTTAGAAATAATTACCGTTATGTAACACAATACAGACAAAATCGTGTCTGTCGTTAGTGCAGGGGGTGCCGTTTAAAAAAGGAAAAAAAATAATAATAATAATATAAATAATCAATTGGATAAATATCTTTTTTTCTCTTTTCCGTCGGTTAAAACATGAAAAAACAAAAGTTAATCAGAAAGTTTTAAAAAAATAACCTTTCAATATTTGGGGAAAAAAAAATAATAATAATAATGATTGATATCGATAAAATTTGATGAAAATACTTAAATAAGTTTTAAAAAAAATACGGCTTAAGAGCCGAACCATTCAATTTTTAACAACAGCAGTCCAAGAAGGAAAAAAAAAATTCTGAAACATATAAAAGAAACAAAAAAACCTTTCTTTCCATTAAATAAATAAAAAATCAAAAAAGGAAAAAAAATAATAAGTAGCGCAGCATAAATTTACATGATACAGAATCAGTACAGAAACCTTTTTATAAACAACGAAAAAAAAAAAAAAAAAAATTATTTCGAAATAATGAAATTATACACCCCATAACAAGACCCAGATTTAAGATCTTTTTTTTGCTATTCGATGAAAATTTAATTTCGATGATCGGATGAAAACTTTCTAGAGAAAGCTTCCATTTGAAATCGGATTAATTTCCGGAAAACCGTTTATTTTTTATCATTTAAAAACTTTCATCGGATTCTTGGAAACTCTGTTCCTGTTCAGCCGAATTTGTCGTCGGATCGAGCGATGCCTCCGCTCCGTCGTTTTCGATAGCCGCATCTTGTGCCGTAACGATATCGTCTTCTCCGGCTCCGCGGGACAATGATGGATCAATCGATTCCTTGATTTGGGTATGCGTACCTTTCGGATCCAAATCCATCGCCCAGCTGAAGTGCATTAAAGCCAAATGCGTGTTTCCAAGCTTTTTATGAATCTGGAAAAAAAAAAATTGAGAAAAAACAGTTAGACAATTCATTTTTAGAAAATTTTCTCTTGTCATACCTTTCCAATTAAATAATAGACTAGTGACTCTTTAGGTACGATTTGCTTCAACTCTTCCAATTCTTTCAACGCGTCCCCGTGCCGTCCGATGTTGAAAAAGATGTTTGCTCGATGAAATTTACATAAAGGACTCTTCGGGTTAATGGCCAATGCCTTCCCCAGAGCCTTCAAAGCGTCCTCCGTCCTTTGCTGGGCGTTTAGAACGACACCGATGTGACACAAAATCACAACGTTTTTCGGATTGATCTTTTCGGCGTGATCGTAATGGACTTTAGCCATATCGTACTTCTCTTGTTTCGAGTAAACGGACCCCAATCCAAAACTAAAATTTAAAATTAAAAAAAAAAAAAAATTATTTCGAATTCTTATAAGGCCGATGGGAAAAGGAAGCGCAAAATTCATACGCCAGGGTCGCTAGTTGCCCAATGAAAATTGTTGTGATTCAATCACGGCAGCAGACGATTTTTAACCAGCTCCCCTGGCGTATAAATTTTGACACTCTATCCCCATTTAGATTTTTATGAAATTAAAACAACACTTACTAAGCACTATAATCTCTTTCACAAATGCGAAGAGCACTTCGGAAACATTTCATCGCGTTATCGAGCTCTTCCGTCGCTAAATACTCATGCCCTAATAGCGTATACGCATACGAAAAATTTGGATCGATTTGTACGGCTCGAAGTAGGAACTTAATGGCACTCTCGTGCTCTTTATGCAAACTGAAACAATTCGCTGTGGCACACCAGGCTTGTGGAGAAAGGCGAGCTTGAGCCACCAAATCTTGGGACAACGCGGATAATTCAACCTCCCGTTGCAAAAACCATAAAGCGGTGCTGTAGATTTCGGTTAATAGCAAACGCTCCGGGTCGATTTCCCTCATTTTCCGAAAATATCTGAAAAAAAAAAAAAAAAAATTAAAATTTGAGTTTGTATAACTAAAATAGCATAGCTAAAAAGTGTAACTATGTCCGTGAAGATTTTTTTCCCCCGATAATGTCGCTCTACTACCGCAATTATCGCGATTCCCTACCTTTTCTTTTTTAAATCCATTTTTCCTGAACAAATAAATTCCTAATCCATTTTTTCTACTAATTTTGGTTCCTAAATTTTTTTTTTTCTAAATTTAAATTTTCCTAAAATTTTTTGATTCCTAAAATAAAATTTCTTAAAATCCCTAAAAAAAAAAAAATTTTCTAAAATCCCTCAAATCTTCTAAAGTCCCTTTAGAAAATTTGGAAAAATATTAATTTTAGGAAATTTTATTTTAGGAATCAAAAAATTTTAGGACAATTAAAAATTTAGAAAAAAAAAAAGTTAGAAAAAAATTTTAGGAACCAATATTTTTAGGATAAATGGATTTGGAATTTATTTCTTTTCGAAAAACAGATTAGGAAAAATGATCGGGAACGCAATTTGCATGTTCAATGTACTGCAATCACATCTGCATGCAATGCATTGCAATCTCTATCACTTAAAATTTAAAGTACTCAATTTGAGTGCAGCCGATGTATTATCACAGCTGATTTTAAATTAATGTCATTCTTACTTAATTGAATTCACATAATCAGGAAGCTCGAAATAAGCTTTGGCTATCATTGCCTGGACCCAACCCGTATTCCGTTGTGATGGTGTTAAATTATTGAAACATTCGATTGCTTTTGTGCATTCAAATTTAGAAAGGTACAAATAAGCAGTTCCAATTTCTCGTAACAGCTTCATCAGTCCCTCTGTAAAACAAATAAACCCAATAAATAAATAAATAAATAAATAAATAATTCAATATTCTTTCCAGATGTTACGCACCAGTCGCTCCCTTCTGTATCTGTAAGGCTTGCATCGAAACCGACACGGAATTCTTTTCATTCAAGTCAGCGTCAACCGGAGCCACCTTATCGTTATTTCGATTCTTTTCGTTATTTACATTAATCTCGTTAAACGTGGCGATATTTAAATTCGTTTTCGAAACTCCCCTTTTGGTTTTCCTCGACGGGGATTTCGGGCTGACGAATTTCCCGTGTTTCGGGCTTTTGTTATTTTCCTTAACTGAGCAACTACTGGAAAATAACCTCGTCGACCTTCTCACGTTTTGCAATGGAGGTGTGACTACTGTCGGTTGATTCGAATTAACGATATTGGCAGTGTTGCTCGTATTTCCAGACTGACTGAAGACAGGCTTCCCTTGCTGAAGTGGAGTCTCTTTGTTTGACAACTGTGGGCAAAAAAAAAATTCATTAAAAATTTTAAAACTAAAAATTTGAAAAAGTTCCGAAAAACAAAAAATTCCGCAAGGAGTCGCTCCAAAACTTCAACTAATGATAATTTCGCTTTCTTTTTTTATATTGACGCCATTTAGTGAGCTCTTGCAGCACTCCTGGCGGAATAATTGTGCCTCGGAAACGCAAATTAAAAATAATTCTTCCATTTCTACTTACAGGTTTACTTTTGGAATCATACATTTCTGGTGTTAGTACGGCTGTATTATCTCCTGGGCTTGTTGTATCCAAACTAAATGGTATTAAACCAAAACTTGGAATTTGCAACGGAGAAAGCATACTTCGAAATCTGGAAAAAAAAGAAAAAATCCTCAGTTTTTCCCTGTCTAGAATATTAAATCAATTACTCGAAAACTCACCTAGAATTCTTTTTAATTTTCATGGAAGGTAATGAAGATAATGTTGCAATGCCGCCTAAAGAACTCGGTGTCACTGGAACACCCTCTTCTGGAGTTACAAACAAGCGCACTGCACATGTTCCTGAATTGGCTACGTTCATTACCTGTACCGGAGTACTGGAACTAAAAAAAAAAAAAATTTAAAACATTTTTTAATAACATAACTTTCAGACATCATTACAACTTTTTTTTAAAATTACCTTTTATAATGAGAATCCACATTATTCTGACTAGATGAATTGTTTATAGTATAATTATGCTCACTTAAATTATTGTTGACAAAATTGACAACAGGGTTAACCCCATGACAGCAACTAAAATTATCCATTTTCGAAACGTTAAAAAGTTCATTTGGGTCAGGCTGGTTTCCTAAATTGCAAAGCTGTTCAAATGAATCCCACAAAAACGGATTTAACTTTAAAGATTTTTTATACATTTCAACTGAATGTGCTGTTTTGCTTGTTTTAGCTGCAATTATGGCCAATAATTTAAATACAAAACATGATTCATCTCCGAATTCCGATATGATTTCTTCATCACTTAATTCTTTTGATCTCAGTATACCTCCTCCTGTTAATATGGATTCAGCTTCTGCATATCTAGAATTGAACAAAAATTTTAAACTGGAATAGTAATTTTGAAAAGCATCCAAAACTGAAAACCCCCAATACTCTTACAAAAGTCATTTTACAAACGTTTTCACAGACTTAACATTAAGGGTAATCTATGTTAAAAATTTCATTTGTATTAAAGGTGGATACAGTACTTCAAAGACAACATTCCGTAGTTCATATTAAAACATGTTTACTTTCATGAAAAATTTTCAAAAAAAAAACATTTTAACTCCAGTACTTACTTTTGTAAATCAACACAACATGTAGCTAATAAACTTCTACTTTTTGGTGAATGTGAATCTTTTTTCTTCAACAAAGAATAAGCCATTGATACTTGTCCAGAACGATAATAACAGGTAGCCAATAAGAATAAATTTTCGTCTGATTCATCTGGAAAAGAGATCAAAGAGATCTTGTTAGCACAAGATGAATTACTTTGATGATTGAAAATAACAAGGAAGAGAAAGGACAGCTTTTCAACATATAATTACAAAGCAAAGTACTCATAGTTTAAAACCAATGACAAAGTATTTTCAATTACTTACATTCAGCATACAATCTCTCCGCAAGAAATATTGCGTCATTATAAGAATAATGGTTAAGACAATGCCATATTGCGGCCTGAAAATAAATAAAAACGGTTTATTTTTAAATCCATAAAAAAAATGGAAAAAAAAATTGGAAGGTTTTAATTTTTAGGCCAAGCCTTATAAGTAGGACGAAAAAGAGTCTATATAATTTTTTATTCTTACCTGGATGGGCTCGACTACTATCATTTTGAATTAATTTAATTACAATTATACTTAGCCAAAATACAAAGCATGAATTTAAAAATATTTAATATTATTCAAATATACAACTCCATTTTCCCAGATTTTCCAGATCTTTATAATACGAACTCCATCTTGAATAATATTTTGCCTTTGTCGACGACTCAAAGGACACTTGCTTTGAAACGATTTTTAAGGTTGGCTCCATTGATTCGCAAATCAATTGTCCAAATAAATCATTTTGTCCTAATAATTAATTACTGATCGACCTTTCTGCCAGTATTTTAATTAAATACCGTCCTTTTAATCCTTTATAATAAAAAATTATTCAGAAAATACTTCCTTTATCTCAGAAAAAAAAGCTCCCTTTCGCTTTACGAGCGCTATTTTTCGATGGTTCTACTCGTTTCCGGTTCTATCAATACCTTATTTTAGTCTTTTTTTTCTGAAATCGTCATTGTTTTCATTGGTATACACGATAAAAAATCTTAAAATATGCATATATAATTATTAAAATAACAAAAATTATTCGTTTAATATAAAAATCGAATATTTTGTTTTCAAACACTTTGCTCTTACTGGTTTGGCAAAATGGCGGCTAGCATTGCTGGTGTTTTTAATGAAGATTTAAGAAAAGCCGTAATTGAAAGTAAAGTACTTGTTGTCGGGGCTGGTGGCATAGGCTGCGAATTACTTAAGAATTTAGTATTATCTGGCTTTAAGGATATCGAAATCGTAAGTGATTTCTTTTGTAACGTTGCACACCGGCATGTCGGTCGGTAGTGTTTTGACATTTGAAGTGCTTTGTAGAAATCTTGCTTACCGATTTTTTTAAAATTTCAGATTGATCTCGATACGATTGATGTGTCAAACCTAAACAGACAGTTTCTGTTTCATAAACAGCATGTTGGTAAATCTAAAGCAGAAGTGGCAAGGGAGAGTGCTTTAAAGTTCAATCCGAATGCTTGCATAAAACATTATCATGACAGCATCATTGGAAATGATTACAACATTAATTTTTTTAAAAGGTTCAACTTAGTTATGAATGCCTTGGATAACAGAGCTGCAAGAAATCATGTTAACAGAATGTGTTTAGCAGCTGGCGTCCCTTTAATTGAAAGCGGTACTGCAGGATATGATGGACAGGTTGAACTAATCAAAAAGGGTTTGACAAGGTGTTATGAATGTGAACCAAAAGCATCTCAGAAAACATTTCCAGGATGCACAATTAGGAATACTCCCTCAGAACCAATTCACTGCATTGTTTGGTCAAAACATTTATTCAAGTAAGTATTTTTGTAATTAAAAGTTTGGATTCATTATTAATTTGATACTTTTTGTTGTTATAGTCAATTATTTGGTGAAGCAGATGCAGATGAAGATGTATCCCCAGATACAGAAGATCCAGAACAGGTTGGTGATGCTGGAGAAAATGCATTGAATAAAGAATCAAAAGAATCAAATTCAGCCAATGGAAATGTTGAAAGGAAATCAACAAGGATTTGGGCTCAAGAATGTGATTATGATCCTGAAAAATTGTTTCGAAAATTATTTAGGGATGATATTAAATATTTGTTAAGCATGGATAAACTTTGGGCAAAACGAAGGCCTCCAACGCCGTTAGACTGGGAACAGTTACCTGACGGAGGTAGGTTTATTTAAACATTTTTTTATATAATCTTTTGTCTTAATAAAATTTACTGACTGTTATTTTTTTTTTTTCAGTTGCCAGCTCAAGCCAGGCAGAAGATCCGGGATTAAAAGACTTGAAGACTTGGAGTATAGCAGAATGCGGAAGAATTTTTGCCGAGAGCATAAAACATTTAAAAAATGAAATGAAAAAATTACCGGAAGGAGATCACTTGGTCTGGGATAAAGATGACAAATTTTCAATGGATTTTGTAGCCGCCTGCGCTAATATTCGAGCTTACATTTTTGGAATACCGCAAAAGACTCGTTTTGATATTAAATGTAAGTTCCGGTCGATTAAAGATTTTTATGGGGCCATATTATAATATTCTTGTTTTGTTATAGCCATGGCAGGAAACATAATCCCAGCAATAGCAACCACGAATGCAGTGATCGCGGGCCTTGTGGTACTTTACGCTTTCAAAGTACTACTCGAAGAGCTGAAGAAATGCCAAACGGTTTATTTACGATTAAAACCAAACCATAGGAAGCAGTTAATCGTCCCGGAAAAGTATTTAATCCCTCCCAAAGAAAATTGTTCGGTTTGTTCTGACAAACCTCAAGTCACCCTATTGGTGAATGTTAATAAAATGACCTGTAAAGAATTGGAAGAAAATGTATTGAAAAAAGCTTTGAACATGGTTGAACCTGACGTAAACCTTGGTAGTACCATAGTTATTTCTAGCGAAGAAGGAGAAACAGAACAAAATAACGACAAAGTGATTTCTGTAAGTTTCCGATTTTTTCATTAAATTTTATTTATTTATTTTTTAACTTGTTTCTGGTTTGTTATAGGAAGTGGGAATCGTAGACGGTTCTATATTAGAAGTGGACGATTTCTTTCAATGTTACAAATTGACAGTTTTTGTTAATCAGTATGAAGCTGGTAAGGATGAACCAGAATTTAAAATAGTCGCAGATCCTTCTCAGTTGCATCCTAAGGAAGCTAAAGATGAAAAGATGGGTATGTCTTTTCTACTTTTTTTGCAGTTCCTTTAATTTTTTTGGACAAACTCTTTAAATTTTTTTTTCTTTTCTTTACAGAACAAGATGAAGAGGAGGATGATCTCGTATTCATAGAGAACGATGTTGAAACAACTTCACCTAAGAAAAGGAAACTCGAAGAGAACCCGGAAGTCCCTCCGTCTAAGAAAAAAGCGAAGCCAAGTTTTGACGATTCTGATAATGACATCATAATACTGTAAATAATTATGTATCGTCATAAAAAATAAATTTCTATTTTTGTATTTAAGTTAATTTGTTTTACTTTCAACTCCTGGTGTAAGTATCTGAATATTCAGCTTTCCAAATTTAATTTTTCAAAACCAAATGGACATTTTCAGTGTGGGAATTTTTCATCTGCTGCCACACAATTACGTATCGTTAAGTCGCCTTAAAAATTTTGATTAGACTTCCAAGTATCCAAGTTTTAGAATACTCGGAAATCTAATCAAACTTTTTAAGGCGACGTTTTTTTTATATGTTTTCAATAACTATCTTAGTGATGCGATTTACGCGATGCGAGTGGTTGAGATATCAACTAAAACGCGGGACATGTAAAATATGTATAAGTATGCGGATTTTTTAACGCATAATAAAACCTAGAAAAATAGAAAGCCGACGTACTTTTCGCGTTAATTCCGCATTGATTTTTCGCTTAAAATCAATTGCATTCTGATAATTTTATTCGGATAACTTTGTTCTACAAAGCCCTTTCATTTTGTTTACGTTTTCCTCATTCTCACATATTCTATGTAATATTTAAAGAGCATTAATCAATGGTCTGCCCTTCATTCAAAGCAACACGCACATCTCGTCTCCCACAGTATTCCGTTAGTAGTGAGCTAGACATAAACACGTTAAGTCCGATAAAACGATAAAGATTATTTTTATTTTTTTTATATCGAATCCGAGGCCCTGTTTACTTATAAATGAATTAAATGTGTAAAAATTATTAAAATCGAAGTGCATTACGTAGTCATCAACAAACCGCGCCGCAATGGCAATCCTCACATCATGTTGGTGTATCGACCTTGGCATCATATTAATTGGCGCCTTCATAGGCACATATCGTTTCTATCAAAAAAAATACAAACACTGGGACAAATACAATATTCCGCATTCGAAGCCGAATTTCCCGTTCGGTGATATAATAAGCATCACCACATTGGGTGAAAATTTCGTTTTAACTTTGGATCGAATTTATAAATCATTTGAGAAGGAAAAAGTCGCCGGCATATGGGCATTTTTTCATCCTATTTTGATAGTGAGAGACGTCGAAGTTATAAAGGATATCCTTGTAAAAGAATTTATGAGTTTCCACGATCGTGGAGTACCGATAGACGAGAAAAATGATCCTTTATCAGGTAAAAAAAAAAGAATCGGTTGAAGAATTTTTCCGACTTGGAAATCAATCAAAGATAATGACCGTCACGTGCTATTAGTCTCAGACTCCTGCGCAGTGAAAACGAAGCGTGTTTTTGTTTACTTTTCGACCTTTTATGGAGGAGTCTAAAGGGTTGAAAAAATGGATTAATGGCGAGGGGGTACTCACTCTCGCATTTCGGTGTACACTCAACTTTGCATTACGATGCATTACCTTGGCATTACATTACATTACAATGCGTTACCTTGGCATTACAATGCATTACCTTGGCTTTACATTGCATTACAATGCATTACCTTGGAATCACATTGAACTACAATGCATCACCCTGGCATTCCAATGCATTACCTCGATCTTACATTGCATTACAATGCATTACCTGAAATCACATTGAATTTCAATGCATTACCTTAGTATTACATTGCATTAAAATGCATTACCTCGGCATTACATTGCATTAACTTGACTTTACATTGCATTACAATGCATTACCTTGGTATTACATTGCATTGCAATGCATTACCTTGGCTTTACATTGCATTAAAATGCATTGCCTTGGTATTACATAGCATTACCTGGAATCACATTGAACTACAATGCATCACCCTGGCATTACAATGCATTACCTCGGTCTTACATTGCATTACAATGCATTACCTGGAATCACATTGAATTTCAATTTTCAATACCTTAGTATTACATTGCATTACAATGTATTACCTTGGCATTACATTGAATTACAATGCATTACCTTGGAATCACATTGAACTATAATGCATCACCTTGGCATTACATGCATTACCTTGGCTTTACATTGCATTAAAATGCATTACCTTGGTATTACCTTGGCATTACATGTACTTTGCAGTAATTTGGCATAACATGCATCAACGCCCTTGCATTATCTGAATTAAAATTGCATTACCATTGCATTTTGATTATTTCCACCATTTGCATTACCCCTGCATTGCTTACATTACTTTGCATTTTTGCATTACGGGGTACACTTTTTTGCCAGTGAGGGAGTAAGCCCTCTATAAATGCAGCTAATCTGGTCCAAAAAAAAAAAAAAAAAAAAAAAAAAAAAAAATTAAGTTGGCTTAGTGGTTAAGCAATCGGGGACAAACAGAGAGGACTGTGGTTCGAATCCATCTTCAGCTAATTTATCGCTGTAATTTTTCCAACTGTTTTCTCTCACGTTAGGAATTTTTCTGTGACTTGACAGTAATCCGAACTCCAAATATCCGTATTTTTTACCCGATAAATTTTTTTTTTCACTATTTTCCATTGCGCAAGCGTCAAAAGCCGGAAAGGCATGTAAACCATTTTTTCTAATAAATTTCAGCTCATCTTTTTTCGATTGAGGGATCGAAATGGAGGAATTTAAGAGCAAAATTAACCCCAACATTCACATCTGGAAAAATGAAAATGATGTTCCCGATTTTGGTGGAATCGGGGCGTGAAATGATCAGTATTTTGGAGCCGAATGCAATTAATAAAGACATCGTAGAAATGAAAGATATTTTAGCCAGATTTACTACCGATGTAATAGCATCATGCGCTTTCGGGATCGATAGTAATTCGTTAAAAAATCCAGATACCGAGTTTCGGAAAATGGGGAGAAAAATTGTGGAGCCATCCTTTGCAAATATTTTGAGGAATTTCGCTTTCATGACAATGCCTAAATTAGTTAAAATATTTAAGGTACGAATTTTTTTTAAAATTACAACAAAAAAATCTCACTTTACTGCCAATTTCACGGGTAAATTTTTTTAAAATGATATTATTTCCAGATTAAATTAATCCCGAAGTATTTGGCTAACTTCTTCATGGGTTCTGTTCGAGAAACGATGGACTACAGAGAACAAAATAATGTGAAACGAAATGATTTTATGCAACTTTTGATCCAATTGAAAAACAAAGGAAAATTAGACGATGTCGACGAAATGAAGGAAAAAACGGATGATGGAAATGAAATCAAAGAACTGGAGGTGGAAGAAAATAGAAGTGAGTAAAAAAAGGTGTCATTCAAATGTTACATCAGCTCCTTAAAGACTTCGTGCATATAACAACAGTGGCGCTCCGCTAAAACTATGTTTAACTTATGCAATAGCCCTGATTTTCTGTAACTTTCGTCATGTAGGAAATATTTCCGGGACATAAGCTGAACAGGTATTTTTAAGCGTATATTTATAAAATTTTCATGCACGAAGCCTATAGCGGCCATTTTCAGATATTACGTAAGCACCTTAAGTGAGAGGAAGGGGGTTCGAATCAGCAATGCGTCATAACCTAAGTATGGACAAAGGGGGAAGGGGTTCAAAAACTATCATGGGGTCTAAAATCATCAACATAATTCTGCAGTAAATACTTGAATAGGCCAAAATCAACTACGGGGCTGTACAAGTACTACGTAAGCACTAATGTGACCTTTTTTCACACCCTCCCCCCTTGTAAGATAAAATAAGCAAATGACAACCCCCCCTAAGTATTACTTAAGACTTTCGACCCCCCCTTTTTTTAAGTACTGCGTAAATAAAAAATTTTCAAAAAAAAAAAAAAAATCAGCTTATATTAATTTTTCTTTTTTTCGATTGATTTTTTGTTATGACTAGCCAAAGTCAATGCTAGAAACTACAGGAAAAAAAATCGCTAACAAAAGAATATTTTTAAAAAGTGACTAAGAACGTTAGTTGCATTGAATAGCAAAATTTAAATTTTAAATTTTAAATTTTAAAACTAAAATTAACTTGGAATCCTATGGATAATTTTAGAGAACTTTCAAAAGAAATAAATTCTTACGTAAGACCAGCTTAACCACCTTCTCTCCCGTTGTAAGAAAAAGTAAGCTTTTTAAATACCCCCTCCCCCCTAACGTGCTTACGTAATTCTTGTACAGTACAGTTCCTATCATGCTTGTTCTATATTAAGAAGCTAAATTCATTTTTTTAAAATTGATTTGGTTTTCAAAACAATTATTCGGGGTTAATGCATCCAGTATTTACATTACTCCTATCACTGATTACAAATAATTAAAAATTTTATCAAGATTAAAATCGATTTTTTGCGTAATTTGATTTTGATTTCGATCAGCTAAAAAAAAAGAAAGAATGATAAAAATAAATTATCTAGAAAAACAAATTTACATTTACATTACTTAATTTCCGTAGTGAATTTATCAAATCTATAAAAATTAAAGACGAAGCACGCCTATTTGTTTGTATGCATCTTGATTACACGGGTTAAGAAGGCGGTGGATAGCCTATAAAGTCGCCATCTTAGATTTCGAGATTACGCGATCGCCTAGGTGCCTAGGACGTCTTACTTACGAAAACTTACAAAAACTAAGCCGTATTAAGCCCTACTTAAGACACTCAGTTTTCTGATCCTTTCCTCGACTCTGCCAGAATTTTCAGATCATCCCCGACTGTACAAAATGTATTTTTCACGCCTTTCAGGCGATCAAAAATTTTCCTTCGAGGAAGCAGCCGCCCAAGCGTTTATATTCTTCGTCGCAGGGTTTGAAACGTCCTCAACAACAATGGTCCTCGCGTTATACGAACTAGCTTTACAGCCTGAGATCCAAGAAAAAGTAAGGAACGAAATTAAAACAGTTTTGGGAAAGCACAACGGAAAAATCACGTACGAAGCCGTCTTCGGAATGGATTATTTAGGAAATGTTATCGATGGTAAGTTCAGACCAACACGATTAAATAACAACACGGGTATGTCCCTCCCTCTAAGGTGTTCCTCATGACATGCACTCTAATTCCAAGGTCGAGATAATAATTTTTTTCCTCGCGTACTGTACAGTACAACAATATCGAGATACTTTTTCCTTTCCAGAAACTCTGAGAAAATACCCAGTGGCAGGAGTAATAATTAGGCAATGTAATAAAGACTATAAAATTCCGGATAGCGATATGGTGATTCCCAAAGGAACTTCTACGCATATACCGATTTATTCCCTTCATTACGATTCAAAGTATTTTCCGAATCCTGAGAAATTTGATCCGGATCGTTTCACAGAAGAAGTCAAATCTCAACGACCTCGTTATGCATATTTACCGTTCGGAGAAGGGCCAAGACATTGCATTGGTAAGCAATTGAAGAACGTTGTACGATTAATTATCCAAAAAAAAATATTTCCTCCTCAATTTCCAAAAAAAAAACTATGTAATTTCTGTTTCAGGCATGAGATTTGGACTAATGCAAACCAGAGTAGGACTAATAGAATTATTACTAAATTATAAATTTGAGATTTGCGAAAAGTCACCAGTGCCCCTGAAATTCAGTAGCATGTCATTCACGCCCAAAGAAGGCATGCATCTAAGGATATCAAAAGTGAATTGAAATGTCTTATTTTCAAACGGAAATGACTTACAAGGAGAAAAATGTTTTTGGGCTAAGTGTGGGGAACATAGGCGCGGTGACTTGCAGATAATGCAGAAGCAAGGGACACTTTTCCCTCCTTCTCCCCCTCGATCGGAGAATGTCTCCAACCTAATTATAGTTAATTATACATCATATTTTTTATATACAATATTATAAAAGCCGAGATCTTTATTGTTTTTAACATTTATGGACAAAGAAACATCATTGAGACAAAATATTCGTCTGGTACATATGAGATGTGGGTTCGATTCCCATTCGGCTCATATGTACCTGACGAATATTTTTTTTCTCAATGATGTTTGTTTGTCCATAAAAATCATATCGTCGCCTTAGTGTTACAGGGTATTATCTTTTTTATATTTCATTTGAATTTTTGCATATTTTTGTTATATCAAAAAATTTTAAAATGAACTTTAAAAAAAATTTTGAATTCTGGATAATTTTATAGAGATTTTTCAAAAGAAATAAATGCTTACGTAAGACCAGCTCAACCACCCCCCCTCCCCTCCCCCCTAACATGCTGACGCAATACTTACTACCTGCTCGCATAGGAAAATCGGATAAAATCCTTCAAAAGTTCCTAAACCGGTCCTGTTCCTTCAGGTTCAAATGCTAAATTCCAAATTACAATGCTTCCCCTTCAGCGCGAGCTTAACTGATCCAGGACCAATTAGCATCAACATACGGCTTAATGACATTACATCATCCTCACCTGGATTCAGTCACACTAGTCGCGATATGAGTTCTTACTTTTAAAACTTGAAAAGTTCCCATGCCATTTCTTCAAATTTTCCCCTGGCTAATAATTTGACAGGAATAAACGCAGCGATTTCGGCATCCGTTTCACACGCGTTTTTGTTTATTATAATTATAAATTATCGATAATCATCCTGATAAATTATAACAAAAAAGAGTTACTCGCATTTTTTTTCTTTGCTTAGTGATTGCATGATTGCATCAGCCTACATCCTATATAGTATTCTACATGGCATTTATCAATAGTTTGTCCTTCATTTAAAGCTACGCATATCTCGTTCCTCAGTATTATACTACGAGCATTATCAACGCGAGTGCGCCGGTGATACAAATGTGAGTTCTGTGCTGCTGCAAAGTGTCATTTATCGGTCTTCGATCACCCAAAACTCGTTTTCAAGTATTACATACGGTTTATCACCACAATGGCACTCCTTACGTCATGTTGGTGTACCGACTTCGCCCTTTTATTTATCGGAGCTTTCATAGGCGTCTATTATTTTTATCAAAAAAAATTCAAACACTGGGACAAATATAAAATCCCGCACACGACTCCGAAATTCCCGTTCGGGGATATAGGGCTGACCACAATCAACGAAAACATCGTCATCTCTTTGGATCGAATTTACAAGTCATTCCCGAAAGAAAAAGTCGTGGGATTATGGTCCTTCTTTCAACCGATTTTAATAGCAAGAGATGCAGAAGTCATAAAGGATATTCTTGTGAAAGATTTCATGAATTTCCACGATCGAGGAATACCGGTCGACGAAGAAAATGATCCTTTATCAGGTACAAACACGAAAATTTCAAAATGTTTTCTTTTTTTTCCGTACGAAAAAGTGATGCAAAAAGTGTATACAATTTTTGCAAAATAAATGCCAGAAATTTATATAAAATATATTATGCTGTCTCCATTGAAGAATTAATTGGAGGGTACAATTAATTGCACCACCGGAAATGTTGTATATTTTTGGACTTTTTTCTTCTGCTACCATTTTTTTTCGTTTTCATCACGGTCGTATAGACAGGTCCGGAAACTTCCTATGCCGATTATGTCCCGCTTAACTACGCCAAAATTAGTTCTAAAATTGGCCACTGGCGGCGCTGCGATCTAGAGAGCAGCAACATGTCTAATGTTTACGTTGGGACTCCCACTGGGACTCTCGTTTCGAACCATTGATCTCTATTATTTACGCTAGATTCCCAACTGACGGGCAAAATGGCGAACCAAAATCTTAGATAATAGAATCCATAGATAGGACAATAGCGTCAGAAAATGTTCATATGGACATCCATAAGCTAAACACGAGGTAGGCTCAATTTTTTTGGACCAAAACAAACAATGTAAATAGCATAGGAATGTCCGATCTATGGATTCTATTATCTAAGACCAAAATTTGACTCCAATGCACTACCTTCTTTATCATTTTTTGTAAACAATCGAATAACGATAATATTTGCTTTCCGTATTTTTGAGGAAAGATTGCAATTGCAATTTTTTGCGATGTCGTGATATCTAGTTGCAAATTTCTGATCATTTATTTTTTCATCTTGTACACAAAAATGTTTAAAATCATTTTGCTAATTAATGAAAACTGGATCTCGGAGGTAGTGCACTGGAGTCAAACTGGGTTCGCGATAGCTTTTTTTTATTTCATAAGTTAAATATAGGTGAAGAAAATCAGTTGTAAATCTAGCGTATATAATAGAGATTAATGTTTCGAACAACAAGAGAAAGTAGCCGCCATCGTTGTTTACATTACCAACGACCAATCAAAAAGCGTCTCTCAAACAAGTAGCGCTCACGGTGGTAGAAAGGAGGAACTAATTTATGCGTAGTTAAGCGGGACATGGTCTCCAATGTATAAGGGATAGGAGTTTCCGGACCTGTCTATACGACCGTGGTTTTCATGATATTTTTTGTGTTCGAAAAAATAATCAAAACAATAAAAAAAAAAAAAAGTGGTAGCAGAAGGAAAAAGTCTAAAAATATACAGCATTTCCGGTGGTGCAATTAA
The DNA here is from genome assembly GCA_037577465.1 of Liposcelis bostrychophila. Lineage (NCBI taxonomy): Eukaryota > Metazoa > Arthropoda > Insecta > Psocodea > Liposcelididae > Liposcelis > Liposcelis bostrychophila. Next base: position 53,579,104 of record CM075208.1, on the reverse strand, counting down.
TTGTACCCTCCAATTAATTCTTCAATGGAGGCAGGACAAAAGTCTTAAAATTCATGCGAAAACAATAAAAATATCTTGTCAAGAAACAACTTGTCCGTTGTCTTCAAGCATTTTTTTGTTTTGCTAAGAAACATTCCGGTTTTTCTGCAAGACAAAACTTGTTCAAAACATTTCCTTTTTCGTACAAGCCGTTCGAAAATTTACTGAAATTCTTCACAATTTCAGCTCATCTATTTTCTCTTGGGGGATCTAAATGGAGGAATTTAAGAGCAAAATTATCTCCAACTTTCACATCCGGAAAAATGAAAATGATGTTCCCGATTTTGGTGCAAACCGGGAACGAAATGCTGAAGATCCTGGAACCCAAGGCAGCCAACAAGGAAACCGTGGAAATGAAAGATATTTTGTCAAGATTCACTACGGACATTATCGCCTCTTGCGCTTTCGGGATTGATAGTAATTCCCTGAAGGATCCAAACGTTGAATTCCGTACGATGGGGAAAAAAATCACTGAGCCAACACTGGGAAACGTCTTAAGGAATTTAGTTTTCTTGGTTCCTAAAGTGGCTAAAGCGTTAAAGGTGTGTTTTTTTTTTTACGACATGACATCATTCAAGCCAAATAAAAGCTTCAATTATTATTTTGTTTGTTTTTGCAGATTAGGATATTCCCGGCAGATCTGAGCGATTTTTTCCTCAATTTAGTACGGGAAACGATTGATTACAGGGAAAAAAATAACGTGAAACGAAATGATTTCATGCAGCTTTTGATTCAGCTGAAAAATAAAGGAACTTTAGACGACGTGGATGAAATTAAGGCAAAATTGGATAATGCGGAATCGAACGAGGAGGAAAAAAAAAGTGAGTGAATGGAAAATTTGGGGGCCGTTCAAATATTACGTCAGAAGGTTGGGGGTACTTTTGTGACCAGGAGGAAGGGAGTGCGCACAAATCTGACATCAGATTTAGAGAATACCGCAAGATTTCAACCTCTTTAAAGAGGATTAAGGGGTCGTCCATAAACTACGTAACGCTTGAAGGGGGGGGGGGGTTTGAAGGGACGTTACGATTTGTTACGAGGGGGTCTGATGTGGCGTTACGTAAAATTCATCTTTAAATTTAATATTTTCATTTAATTCGGTTTCAGTTGGAATTCTATCTGCTCAAGGCTATATATGTCATTTTTTTTCCAAAATTATTTTTCTTTTATATTCTAAAGTTTTTAAAAACATCTTCCGATGCGGGCATAATTGTTAAACTTGATATTATGAAAAATAAAAATGGTCTGCCTTTAAAATTAAAATCCTTATAGCTTCTAAGTGGCGCCTCTACCCCGTTTAAAGGTGAGTTCCCTTCTCAGGGTTATGAGCTAGCGGAGGGGAGCAGTAGCCGCTAGTACCGGGATAGGGCGTCAGGATCGTATTCCTGCAGCGGCCTATTACCGGATTTCTGCAAGCGTTGAGGGCAATCTTTTGATTTGTTGAGGGCGGTTGCAGTACTGCGATTTGCAGAAGGCCAGAGGGATACCACTGCATCTTATCTATTTTCCTTAGAACAGCCATCATGAAGACAAACTCAAAAAACGGCCCCGAGTACGGGCGTCCCTTAAATGGGACAGGGGTGCTAAGAATCGCCCGGTTCAAAATGATGAATGTTCACAGGATAGCGACGTGGAATGTTAGAACCCTTTATGAAGGGGGTAAATTACGTAATCTCACTAAAGAGATGAAACGGATGAATATCCAAATTCTTGGGGCATGTGAAATCCGATGGTCCGAATCCGGTATCATCAAGTCGGATGGATATACGATTTATTACTCTGGTTCTCCGAAAGATGTTCATCGAAACGGTGTGGCAGTTATCTTAGAAGATAGTCTGGCACAATCGGTGAAAAACCACATATTCTTTTCAGAGCGAGTTATGTTGCTACAGCTTTATGGCCCTGTCAATATAAATATTGTTCAGGTGTATGCTCCCACTGCTGATAAAGACGATAATGAAATAGAGGAGTTCTATGAGCAGGTTACTGAGGCCCTTTCGTATGTTAAAAGCTCCGAAATTGTTATTATAATGGGGGATTTTAATGCGAAAGTCGGAGATACTCCCACAAATAAAGTTACAGGTTCATTCGGTCTGGGTGAGAGGAATGAAAGAGGGGATCGCCTAGTGCAGTTTTGCATAGAAAATGAAATGGTGATCCAAAATACTTGGTTTCAGCTTCCCAAGCGACGCTTGTATACTTGGAAATCTCCGCTGGACGGTCACAATGGGCGAATTGTTCGGAACCAAATCGACTTTATCTTAACCAATCAGCGTTTTAGGAATATTGTACGGTATGCGAAAACGTACCCCGGGGCAGACGTAAATTCCGACCATAACCTGTTATGTGCAGGTATGAAGTTGCGTTTGAAAAAAGGGGTTGTTGGTTGCAAGCGTCCGAGGTTCAATCTGGAAGGCCTACAATCATCTGAGACCAGAGAAGCTCTGCAAAAAGATATTAACTCTGGTTTAGCAGCAATCCAACCAGAAGAATTGGTTAATGACAGTGTGGATGCAGGGTGGAATAAGATCAAATCGGTTATAACTCGAGCGAGCGAGAAACATCTTACCAGCCCGAAACGAGTCAAGAAGAAAGAGTGGATGACGGACGAAATTTTAGATCTTATGGAGCTAAGACGATCCTTCAAAAATAAGGATAAGGTGCAATACAATGCAACTCACCGGCTTATCAAGAGGGAAATCGCGAAAGCTAGAGAAGCTCATCTGGAAAAGTCGTGCAAGGAAATCGAACGTCTACAGGCGTTGCACGATGATTTCCATCTCCACAAGGAAATCAAACGAACTTGTGGCTTCGTCGAATCTCGCACTCCTGCCGCGTTACGTGATGAGAACGGCAGGTATCTTCTTGAACCTGATGATCTGCGCACCGAATGGGCAAATTATATTAAATCCCTTTTCGATTCGGATCGCGAAGAACCGCAAATTCAATATAACGAACCGATGACGGGACCGAAAATTCTCGTTTCTGAAGTAGAAGCCGTAATTCGAAAGGCCAGGAATCGAAAAGCTCCTGGACCAGACGAAATACCGGTCGAATTATTAAAACTTCTCGACGAGGAAGGAATTCGGCTGCTAACGGCATTATTTAATCGTATCTATGAGACTGGTGAAATCCCCTCTGAATGGACCCAATCAACGTTTATCCCACTACCTAAGAAAAGTAAGCCGACGAGGTGCTCTCATTTTCGCCTTATTAGCTTGATGAGCCATTCCTTGAAAATCCTACTGCGGGTTATTCAGGCTCGAATTCATGCTCGCTGCGAAAGTATAATGAGTAAATCGCAATTCGGTTTCCGTGGTGGTTTAGGAACTAGAGAAGCGTTGTTCTGCATGAACGTCTTACTGCAGAGATGCAAGGAATTCCAAAAACCGGTTTTTATATGCTTCATCGATTTTGAGAAAGCTTTTGATCGGGTACAACATACTCAGCTGATCGAAGCAATGCATCGGATAGGGTTAGATGATCGAGATATAAGGCTTCTGAAAAATCTTTACTGGGATCAGTCGGCAGTAGTTAGGGTCGACGGTTGCGGGGAAACCAACCGCGTACCCATCAAACGCGGCGTTCGACAAGGTTGTGTGCTTTCACCAGCACTTTTCAATGTTTATTCAGAAGTGGTTTTTCTTGAGGCTCTTGAGAATTGCAAAGAAGGAGTCCGTATCGGAGGCGAAACGATCAGCGACGTTCGTTATGCTGACGATTCGGATCTTCTAGCGGAAAGTATCGAAGATCTACAGGCGTTGGTTGATGCTGTTGATGAGGCGTGTGCCAGGTATGGGTTAACCATAAACATCGAGAAAACGAAGTTCATGGTCGTAAGCAAAAATGATGTAGGTGCGGTAAATTTGAGAATCCGAGGAAAGGACATAGACCGCGTAACCCATCACAAGTATTTAGGCTCTTGGCTGAATGAGACAGCGGACCCCGACGAGGAAATCCGAGCTCGAATTGAAATTGCCAGGTCGGCATTTATGCGTATGAGGATGTGTTATGTTGTCGGTCTTTAAAATTATCCGTACGTCTTAAGGTTCTCCGGTGCTATGTTTGGTCAACTCTTTTTTATGGATGCGAGACCTGGACTCTCAAAGTTTCATGATGAATCGACTTGAAGCTTTTGAGATGTGGTGTTACCGTAGAATCCTTCGAATTTCATGGGTCGATCGGGTAACCAACGACGAGGTTTTGCGAAGATTGAGTAGGGAGAGAGAAGTTTTGCAAATCGTAAAACGACGGAAGTTGGAATACTTCGGTCATTTTCTGAGAGGACCTAAATATGAGCTTCTGAAGACGATCATTCAGGGGCATATCGAAGGAAAAAGGAGAATAGGCCGGAAGAACTTATCGTGGTTGCGTAATTTAAGAGCATGGACCGGCTTAAGTGTCGAGGAGCTCTTCAGGATTGCCCCCGATAGAGACGAATATAAAAGTCTCATTGATGGTCGCCTACGCCTGGACACAGGTATGGCACCGTAAGAAGAAGAATAGCTTCTAAAAACAGTTGCGAACTTTTTTCCGAAAATCAACAATAATTCCAATTTTTGAAAAAAAAAAAAAAAAAAATTAAGGGGGGGGGGGGGGGTACGCGACCTTTATTGATGAGATAGAAATGACCTTACGAGAGGCCCTTCAAGAATTGTGTCAGCACAATTTTCAGCCATTTTTTACTTTTTACTTCTTCAGCCAGCAGAGGTAGTCCTTAGTCTGACGAAAATGTAACATTGGGGACGGTTTAAATTATCAAATATTATGCCAGCATAGTTTTGATAATTTTTTACCCCTCCCCCCTTCCCTAATACTTAGCTTATGGGGAAAATCGCTGCTTCGGAATGCACCCCTCCCACCAACGTGCCGACATAGTATTTGACTGACCTCTAATAAGCATTTTTTCACTTTTTATCTTTCAGCTGTTCAGACATTTTCTGTAGAGGAAGCAGCAGCGCAAGCTTTCATATTCTTCATCGCGGGGTTCGAAACGTCTTCAACAACAATGATATTCGCGTTATATGAATTAGCTTTACACCCTGAGATCCAAGAAAAATTAAGGAACGAAATTAAAAAAGACTTGGCCAAAAACAACGGAGAAATCACGTACGAAGCAGTCTTTGGAAATGAATACCTGGGAAATGTCGTGGACGGTAAGTGATGCAAAATGTGCATGTACGAACAGGTCATTCCGCAAGCGATTCTGATGAGTACAAAAACGATCAAACAATTACTTTTTTTTTTTTTACATAGAAACACTAAGGAAATATCCAGTAGCGGGATTATTGCTTCGAGAATGCAACAAAGATTATAAAGTCCCAAATAGCGACATGGTAATACCGAAAGGGACTTCGATACAAGTACCCATTTATTCCCTCCATTATGATCCAACATATTTCCCTGATCCACAACGTTTTGATCCGGATCGTTTCAAAGAAGAAGTCAAATCCCAACGACATCGTTACGCTTATTTACCGTTCGGCGAAGGGCCCAGGAATTGCATCGGTGAGTCACGAGAAATTGATAAAAAATACTACAATTTTTTTTTTTGAAAATCATCACAAAATCGTTTTAATTTTTATTTCAGGTATGAGATTCGGACTAATGCAAACCAGAGTAGGATTAGTTCAGTTAATATTAAATTATAAGTTCGAAATTTGTGAGAAGTCCCCAGTCCCATTGAAATTCAGTAATGTGTCACTCACGCCTAAGGAAGGGATGCATTTGAGGGTATCAAAATTGAACTGAGATTTTATAAGAAAAAAAAAAGTAAAATAAATACATAATTTTGGTTGAACGTTTTTTTGTTCCCAAAACTGGGCATACGGATCAAGGAGGGGACAGAAAATGCTGAGCTAATAGGAGAAAATCAGTTCTTGTTTCCTACACTCAGGAAAGAAAATGACTAACACAAATGTAAAAATGTCTTCTGGCAAAACCGTTTTTTAAAACACATGAGAAAAAAATAAAAATGTCTTATCAAGAAACAAATTGAACGTTGTTACAAAGCACTTTGGATTTGTTACGAAACAACGCTGCTTTGTCGCAAGTTAGGCACTTCGTTGGCTAGAAAAAACCGGCCGGTTCACCGTCCGGTTTTTAAAAAAAAAAAAGGTTTTTTAATTAATATTTTTAAACGTTAATATTGCACTGAATGGGGCGAAACTTATACCGAATTGTTCCTTATTATTAGAAGAAGTCGAATATACATGTTCAATATGTCGGTAAGCTTAAATTGCGTCAATATTCGCAAAATGAACCGATTGTTTATGTTTTTTACATCGGCCATTTTGTTTTTTATGTAAACAACATTAAATTTTCAGAATATTGACGTAATTTAAGCTTACCGACATTTTAAAAATGTATATTCGACTTCTTCTAACAATAAGGAACAATTTGGTATAAGTTTCGCCCCATTTAATGCAATATTAACGTTTAAAAATATTAATTAAAAAAACTTTTTTTTTTTAAAACCGGACGGTGCCTTAGAGCTTTAGCCAACGAAGTGCCTTAGAGCTTGCTCAAGGCATATTCTTTTTCTGATTATACGAGGACTTGTGTTTAAAAACTGAGGTCGTAGGAATAATAGTAGATTACTGCCCTAGGACGGAAGAGACTTTTTTCAAGTCAAAGCAAGAGTTTGAGACACCGAGGCGAAGCCGAGGTGTGTGGCCAAGTGTGGCGAAGTAATTACTTGGCTATACTTGGCCACACTTTTGACAGAAGCCAGTCATATACTACCTGGAGAGGAGGGGGGTTTTCAAAGGGTAACGCTAAACAATAAAAGCCTACTTTTTGGTGACGAAGAAGGCAAAGAAAGTCAAAAATGTCAAAAAAAAAAAAAAAAAATTAGCTTACGTGTTCTCCCTACTCCGTTTTTCCATGAAATCCAGCCTGGATTCTTCCAGTATTTGACATTCCGGTTTATTCTTCCGTTATTCATAGAGATGTACCCATTCTCACTCTTAAATAGTAAGAAAAAATCAAATTAATAAACTTTTCGCCATTAAAAAAAAAAAAAAAAAAAAACGTTACTTACGCAGCGACATCGGAAGTCAGCTTCATGTTCCACTGAATGCACGCGTTGCTGAACAAAAATCGGGAGTACAAGGTTAGAGTTCAGGTTTCCCCGAAACTGGCATTTATAGTACAAAAACAGAATGAAGCCGGGCAGTTCGAAAGTTGCAGAATCGCTGACTACTTTATAAAAAGCTTGAAATTTTGATCCATAAATTCACCTTCCTTCTCCTTATCAATTAAAAATTGTCCCAAGAAAATTTCATGAAATATTACTAAAAACTACAATAAAAAAATAAATAAATAAATAAATAAAAACATGATTTAAAGCATTTTATAGAAAATCAAAAAATTTTTTACATGTGACTATATACAGAAAATGGGAGTTCAGGGCGAAAAAAAATTCCACATCAATTTTTTTCACGGATTTTCGTTCATCAGCATTGGATCTGACAAAATCCAATTTAAAAAAATTGACGTCAAATTATTTTTTTTTTTTAAGCCTAAACTCCTTTCCTCTTGCACTGTCACAAACGCTGACAGTGAAAACGCGTCGTAAAAAAAAGGACCCTGATTCAATCTTAAAATATTTTTATTTCCAAATAAACCAAAAACGATTTTTTACTCCATGAAATGACGAAAACAATAAAATTTCGATATTAAAAGCTCTGAGCTTTGGTATAAAGCAAAGAAAAAAATGGTTTAACTACTATTTTAAATCACAAACTAATCTTTTTTTATTTATCAAAATAAAAGCGTCTCTTATTTTAAAACTCGCAAAAATTAATTATTCATATTTTCTATTTTTTAAATTTTTTAAAAGGATTAATCTTCTACACAACAATAGAAGGACGGAAAGACAAAAATACCATAAATTGAAATCCTCCATGTATGGCTTTTGATAATAATTCCCCTATTATCACAGCTTCACCTTCCTTCTCCTTATCAATTGAAAATTTGTCACAATAAAAATTCAATGGACTAGTACAAATTTTTTTAAAACATCGAAGAAGAGAAAAAAAAATTATTATTTAAAGCGACCGAAATGAAAAAATTATTTTTTATACATCTACTTTAAAGTCTAATCGTAAAATGACCTAAAATTAAAAAAAAAAAAAAGATCCTGCAAGATGCTCCCAAATTGTTGATTTTAAGATGCACTTGCATACAGTCAAAAAACAGGAAAAAAAAAAAAATATTTATCTAATCTAAATATTTTGTGAGATCTTCGTAGAATAGGATAAAATAGGATCACAGAATTAATTGTTTTTTTTTTTAAAATATTGAATAAAAGATTAATAATGAAAAAAAAAATCCTAAAAACAATCCTAATTATTCCTAACGGTTTAATATCCTTGGTAATTGTATCCATTTCCCTGAGAATTATTTCCATATGTCGCGTAGGACATTACAGTTGGTACGCTTCCATTTGTAGATGGATCGTGATTGTAAGAGTTACCTGGAAAAGGTAAAACGAAAAACTGCTATCAAATTTCATTATTTTTAGTAATATTGTTGGTGCGGAGGGGTCCATGAAAATCTTACGCAGTGAAATAAATGCAATCAACAATAAAATAACGAACGTACATTCTGTATTATGTACTTAAGAAACCATACCTTAGGCAACAAGACTAACTTCATAGTTCAGGATTGCCAACTGAAATCATTGTTTTGCCAACTTAAGTCTAATAAAGTCTTCATAAGAAATGTTAACTTCGTGCAGAAGGAGGGAGAGGAGTGGTCAAAAATTGCCAAAATTTTAAAATTATGGTTACGTATACTGTAATGGCCTTATATCATTTTAAAATTTTTTATTTAGATGAAATGAAACTTCTGTGTTCATGGTTTTATACTAATTTCGTGCTTTTTTATTATTCCAATGCATCTTATCTTTCGGAACAGTGATAATTTATTGATAACGACTCTGAAAAGAATTGTTGATATCTACATCGAATCTACCGCATTAATCTTGAGAGACGCAGCATGTCTAATCGCGACTCGCACCAAGACTCTTTTTGCGGCCATGTTTATTTTTTCGTTTTTGTATCTCCCTTTATTTTAAACTTCTAACCTTTTAATAAGATCATATACCATTATTCCATTCGGTATTTTTTTTTATTACATTTTCACGGGGAAAAAAAAATCACAAAAATTACAACAAGAGAAGGTCGCCGCCATCGTTGTTTACAAATCTCAACGACCAATCAAAAAGGGTCCCGCGTACAAGTAGCGCTTACGCTGGTAGAAAGGAAGAATTAATTTTCGCGTACTTAAGCGGGACATGATCTCCTATGTATACACTGAAAAACGATTTAGTTGAGAACCAAAATGTTAGTAAAGCAAATATCACCCCAAAAAATTGGTTGTCCTAACCAAAATTTTTGGGGTGATATTTGCTTTACTAACATTTTGGTTGTGTAAGCTAAATTCTTTTTCAGTGAAGGGACAGGAGTTTCCAGACCAGTCTATATGGCAGTGTCTTCGAATGTCTCTCGTGTAGTCTTTTACTGAACATTTCTCGGATTCCTCTTTGATCGATATACCTGAGAACCCCAACTAAGAGAATTACACCCCCCTCCCCTCTGCTCCAAAAGTCTGATTTGGAAATTTTTTATGTCTTGGGTGTTCAACTCATGGAAAACTTACTGTATTTTAGGGTGGGTCGAAACTGACGAATTTTGGAATATTTAAATAATTTTTACCCAAGAAAAAGTGTGTTATAAAATTGAGTCATTAAAAACTTAAACTTCGTTATAAAATTTAATAACCGCCCAAAAAAAAACATCTATTTAAACTGGTTATACAGTTTTTTTTCAAAGTTTTTTAATTTTTTTCTAACGCTTCCCAAATTCTTCTATATCTGCATTTCTTTATTTTTGAGCCTTTGTCAAATTAAAAATACAAGAAATAAACCGAGAATTCGAAAAAATCTGGAAAATATAATAAGTCAAATTAATTGGCAACTTAAGAACCATATTTCCGCTCTTAAAAATCAGTTGAAAAGTGGTGTAGTGGATAAAGGCGGCTGGTAAGCCGGTCATAAGGCTCGGGTTCTATTAAAAACAATTGCAATTTTTTTTTCCTTTTTTTTTTCTCAAGAAAAATGTTTAAAAAGAGCCTAGGCTATAAAGTCCCCACATGCTAAATATAGTGCAATTCAAGCATACAATTAATATATTGCTTAGTTAAAAATTTTCGTTATTAAAATTTATAAATAATTATAAAATTTTACAATCGGCGAAAAACGTTATGCAGTTATAAAATTTTATAACGCACTTTTTCTTGGGTAAAAATAATTTTTTTTTTTTTCAAAAACAATTTTTGTAGATGGATCAATAAAAATTGCAGTGAAAATGTACTAAAATTTTCGCCCATCTTAAACACACTCATGTCCAATCCCTATTTTTTTTATTTCGCTGAGTAATGCAACGCATCAAGCTCCGAGTTAAATAAATATCGAGGTGGCGTTTATCAGTGATTTGGCCTTCACTCAAAGCTAAACATAATTCATCGTCGGTATTTCTATTAGTAGTGCGCTAACGATGAACATGTGCACTTGATGAAGTCATCATCAGTGAATATAAAATCGCACGGTCGATTTTTTTAAAATAATTATTACGGAGATTAATAACACAAAACTTAAAATCGCGATAATGGCAATTCTCACATCGTGTTGGTGCATTGACATCGCCATCTTATTCATCGGATTCATCATAGTCATATACGATTTCTATCGAAAAAAACATAAACATTGGGATAAATATAACATCCCGCACACAACTCCGAAAATCCCATTCGGTGACATAGGGATAACAATTGCGAAAGAAAACATAGTTTTTTCACTGGACAGAATTTATAAATCATTCGAAAAGGAGAAAGTGGTGGGGATTTGGTCCTTTTTCCAACCGTTTTTAATAGTAAAAGATGTGGAGCTCATAAAGGATATCCTCGTAAAAGATTTTATGAGTTTCACGGACAGGAGCCTACCGATCGACGAGGAAAACGATCCTTTGTCAGGTAACAAAACTGTTTTAAAATGTTTCCGGTTTTGGAAGTGAACACTCAGAAAACAAAATAATAGCGTAGATAGTAGCATAAGCGGTTATAATGCTTTGAACGCTTTTGTTTTGTGCCAAGACTGACTTGTCGTCAAGTCATTCTGACTTGTCGCAAGTCATTCTGACTTGTCGCAAGTCATTCTGACTTTTCGCAAGTCATTCTGACTTGTCGCAAGTCATTCAGTCGGCTATCGGCAAGTCATATATGCTTTCGCATTAGAAAAAAACAGAATGGCGACTTATGTAGAATTTATACATTAATGTTATGATAATACTGTTCATGCTCGGTTATTTGTAAATAGACGAAATTCGTATAAATAAATATGCATGCAAAACCATTGTAATACAAGTGATATAACTTTTAAAGAATTTTCATATGATTTTTAAATCTTTATTCCATATCTTATATGAACAGTAATAACATAACCTAAACATAGCCCCTATCCTCTGCATTGGGCAATGTTAGATTTCAGTTCGATTTTTTTAAAGAAAATATTTAATTTAAGTTACTTGAACTTTAAGTTACTTATAAAAGTCCTGGATATCCATCTTGGTTAATCCATGGTGTCCACTTACACGTTTTTAAAATATATATTAAACAGATATTTTTATTTCATTAAATAATAATTATGGTTTTCGCGAGCCGCCATGTTGATTCCGATAGCGTGGTATAAGAAATGTCCGCTAGTGTCGCATATTGTTTTGTGGCAAGACATTTTATCCCAAGGCAAACCGAAATGACTTACCACAAGACATTTTTTTGTTTTTGCACGGTTTTTAGGAAAAATGTCTTGTCTGAATGCACTTTTGCTTTCGCATTAGTCATTTTCTTTTCTGAGTGTAAGATTTTACTGCAAACTAAATTCACTAGGGGACTGTCAGGTCCTGTCTTGTTAAAATTGTCGGCTTCTTACTGGTTGTTGAATATTTTATTCTCATCTTAAAGCACGGTCATAAAGGCAGGTCTAGAAGCTACCCCCACCAAAAGTATCTAGGTTAAGTAAGAGTATTTTAGTTCATAGAGCAAAAGCAAGATGGCGCAGCGGTCTTGCGAGGCGCATGATGCACCATTCCAAGCAATGGAGGTTGAGTCTGCGGCGATGTATCTTAAAATTCTAGAAATTTCTGATGCCGTAGTGATTCGGAACAAGCAGACGAATTGTATATATATACAGTATATTTATACTTTGGACTATATATACACTATTGTGTATAAATATACACCAGATCATTGTGTACTGTGCATTTCCGAACATTTAAGTCTGTATTGAAATAACGTGATCTCAACAACCAATCAAAAAACGTCTCTGCAACCAGCTCTCGTTAATAGTGAAATCTGAGAGCTAAAATTTGCATATTTATGCGCAACATTATCTCCCGCAAGAGCTTAAGACCATTCAGACCTGCCTTTGTGACCACATCTTAAATCCTTTCATTTTATAAACCAATTGATACCCCCTAGCGGATTTATTTTGCAAGTAAAAATCATCAATGACGGAGATTTCTAATCGATTGCAGCGAACTTACTTTCCCTCAAGGGATCGAAATGGAAAAGTATGAGAGCAAAATTATCACCAACATTCACATCCGGAAAAATGAAAATGATGTTCCCTATTCTGGTACAGTGCGGTAACGACATGCTCACAGTCCTACAACCACACGCAAAAAATAATGAAATCGTAGACATGAGAGACATCTTAGCGAGATTAACGACCGACATCATAGCATCTTGCGCTTTCGGGATCGACAGTAATTCCCTGAAAAATCCTGATGCTGAATTCCGTAAACAAGGGAAAAAGTTTTCGGAGCCGACCTTAAAAAATCTTTTCAGAGGTTTGCTTATCTTAAGTCCTAAGTTGGCAAAGTTATTCAAGGTGTGTTTTCTTTCTTTTTTTTTGGATTTTGAAGTAATTAACACGTCTTTGTACTAATTTTTATTATTTTTTTCGCAGATTAGATTCTTCCCGAAGGATATGGCTGATTTTTTCACAACTTTAGTTCGAGAAACAATTGAATTCAGAGAAAAAAATAATGTGAAACGTAATGATTTTATGCAACTTTTAATACAATTCAAAAAAAAAGGGAAATTAGATGACGCAGATGAAGGAGCTGAGACCGACGACAATAAAAGTAAGTAGATGTAAATATGGGAACGGGAGAGCATTATTCCACAAGGTTAAAAGTTGGGTGAATTGTCGTCTTTCTTTAGGCAAGGCCTGAGAATTTTTTTAGGGGACGAGTCATTGATTAAAAAATCCTCTTGATTTTTCAAAAATCGAAAAAACTAAACAATCTTAAATCATTTAAAATAATTTAAATCTTAAATCATTCAGAATTAAGAGCGCCTGGATGCCTTACCCAAGAGGGCACGGGATTTTCCCGGTAGCTCTTCAGCAGTCCATCTTATACTCCGGAATACTGACGGGCCATAGATGGGATATTCTCATGCAGCAAAACCTTATACAAATGTCTCTTAACTTTCAGCCGATAAAAAATTTACTTTAGAAGAAGCAACCTCCCAAGCGCTTCTGTTTTTTATCGCGGGTTTCGACACTTCCTCAACGACAATGACATTCGCATTGTACGAACTAGCTTTGCATCCTGAGATTCAAGAAAAATTAAGGGACGAAATCAAAAGGGACCTAGCAAAAAACAATGGAGAAATCAGTTACGAAACCGTTTTTGGGATGGAATATTTGGGAAATGTTATCGATGGTAAGTGCGGTCAACTGCAAAAATATCCAACATCAGATCTCTTGGGGCCATTTAAATAATCTCAGCCTAATTTCAATAATTTTTGGCTCCCTTTTCTTTTTTGACCTTGAAAATCAGGAAATTGTTCTGCTTGAATATGACCCCGAACTTAGCATTTTGTCAACTCGCTGACGATATACTTAAATGAGCCCCTCGCTCGCCGACAAGGAAAATGATTATTTTCTTCTTTAAATACACCAAATGCCATTTATCCGTTTCAGAAACGCTGAGGAAATATCCGGTAACAGGATTAATATTCAGGGAATGCACGAGAGATTATAGAATACAGGACAGCGATATGGTGATTCCGAAAGGAACTGCTCTACAAATACCTCTTTATTCCCTTCACCATGACCCTAAATTTTATCCGGATCCTCATCGTTTCGATCCGGATCGTTTTAAAGAAGAAATCAGAGCTCAAAGACACCGTTTTGCGTATTTACCGTTCGGAGAAGGACCGAGAAATTGCATCGGTAAGTCACCTAAAACTAACAAAAAAAAAAAAAAAAAAAAAAACTTCAACTCCAGCAATTTTTCACTCTTTTCTCGATTTTTTTTCAGGCATGAGATTCGGACTAATGCAAGCCAGAGTAGGGCTCGTACAGTTATTATTAAATTATAAATTTGAAATTTGTGAGAAGTCGCAAGTGCCAATGGTATTCAATAACACAACGTTTTCCCCAAAGGAAGGGGTGAATTTGAGAATATCCAAAGTGAATTAAAAATCTTAAAAAAAAAAAAAAAAAAAAAAAAAATGATTCACGAAAAAGCGTTAAGGGTTTCATGAACACAATACCGGAAATATTTCACCCCCTCCCGCCTTCTCGTATTTGCAGACCTACACGTCTACTCTTATCAACCTCCCACTGCTAAATTTCTAAACAAAATATTTCGGCAGCTTTTATGACGAAAAATCCGTAACGTAAAAAAATATATGTGCCTATCATCATTTTCTTCACTTAAATTTTTTTTTTTTTTGAGTCAACATACCCTTCACTTTGTCCATCCTCCTCGGCCCGTCGCTGTATCTAGGCGCACTCCCTCCGTTGCTCCTACTGTTAACGTTCCCATTCATCCCTCCGTTTTTCATCAAAGCATTTCCATTCTCTCGACTCCCGGCGCCTCCACCTCTACCGTTCCTCGGATGCATATTTGACCTGCCCATCCCAGACCGAAAAGCAGGGACTTCCGGACCGCTCGAATTTTTGTTGGAAGTCGAATACCTCGGTCGATGAGGCCCCGAATGCCCGCTCCTCGCCATTTCGACCAGCTTAGGATTAACGACTTGGCTTGCCTCTTCGAGGACGTTAATCAAAGCGTTCGCGTGCTTCATGTTGTGAGGAGTGAAAAATGCATAAGCGGTCCCGATTTTTTCAGATCGACCTGTACGACCAATCCTGTGAATGTAGTCTTCCGGAGAAGACGGATAATCGAAGATAATAACGAATTTGACGTCTTCGACGTCTGAAAAGAAAAAAAAAATTACAAAATATTAAAATTAAGAATTTTTTAATTAGTTTAACCGATCTGATAACTTACCTAAGCCTCTCGCAGCAACGTCTGTCGCCACTAAAATAGACGCATGCCCATTGCGGAATTCTGCACAAAAAAAGAAGAGAAAATTAAATTTCCTGAATTTCATTTATCACTTAACTTCAGATATTTAAAAAAAAATGTATAAAAATTACAACTGACAACTAAAATAGACGCTATAAGATAGAAGCTATCTTCTTCATCGATTTTCTAAATAATAAAAACTTAAAGAACTTACGATTCAAAACGTGATCCCTTTCCTGCTGGTTTTTATCTCCGTGCATACTTAAAGCAGGCCAACCATCCCTTTGTAAAATTTGTGTGATGTTATCAACCTTCCGCTTTGTTTCGACGAATATGATCGTTTTGTTTTCTTTCTCAGACCCGATTTCGCAAAGCAATTGACGTAATCTACAAATATAAACATTTTAATTTTTATTTGCTAAAGCGTTTTCCAGACTTTGCAAACTTTTTTCGAAATTTTTGGGTAAGAAAAATTTTGTGACTTTATTTTTTTACTAACTTGTTTTCTTTTTCATGCTCCTGGCAAACATCAACAATCTGCAAAATGTTATGATTTGCCGAAAGCTGCAAAGAACCGATATTTAGCTGGATGTAGTCCGTTAAAAAGTCTTCAGCCAGAGCTTTCACTTCTTTTGGCCATGTTGCAGACCACATCAAAACTTGACGATCAGGCTGCTCAAAAAATAAGAAAAAAAAAAAAATCAAATTGTACTATTCATTTTTTTTTTTCAAATCTTTTAATACCAACCCGAATTTGTTGTATTATTTTACGAATTTGAGGCTCGAAACCCATGTCCAGCATGCGATCAGCTTCATCCAAAACTAAATACGTGCATCGTCTTAAATTAGTAGTCCCTTTTTCCAAAAAATCGATCAATCTTCCGGGAGTTGCGATTACGATTTCCACTCCGCTCTCTAGATCTCGAAACTGAGGACCTGCAAAACAAAATCCCCATTTTTTTTTTTTTTTTTAAACACAAATTTTTAACATTAATACAATTTACAAACCTTTAGGAGCGCCTCCGAAAATGCAACTATTACGAATTCTGGTACTCTGTTTAAAATCATTTGCAACAGACTGAATTTGTTGTGCCAGCTCTCGAGTTGGAGCCAATACCAAAGCGATCGGACCGTCATACTGCTCTAACGGTGGCTGGTTTGTGATGTGGACTATTGCTGGGAGCATATACTGAAATCAGAAAGAAAGTTTTTAATTTGATTTAACAATAAAAAACAAAAAAGAAAAAAATCATTTCCACTCGACTACTCCCTGTGTGACTTTTTTCAATAATTTTTAACTTAAAGCAAAATGATTTGTCCTACCGCCAAAGTCTTTCCGGATCCTGTTTGTGCAATTCCAACCATATCCTTACCACTCAAAGCAATAGGCCAACCTTGAGCTTGAATAGGGGTGGGTACAGTAAATCCTTGTCTCCTAATTTAAAAAAAAAAATTTAATTAATTAATTTATATAATTGCAATAAAATTAAATGATTCAATCCTAAACTTACATCAAAACGTTCATAATGTAATCAGGAAAGTTAGCTTCATCAAAACTTGTAATAGGATATGGAATATCTTTTCCTATAAGCGTCATGGCCATATTATTTCTGTATTCATCTATTTCCCTTGCAGATCTCTTTATGATATCTTTATGTGGAATGTAAAAATCTTTTTTGAAAGGTTGTAAGCTTGACATATTCCAATTGGGTGTAGTTAGCTTATCTCCTCCAAATGACCCTTTTCCATTTTTATTCATGGCTGCTCCACCTCCTCGTCCTCCATTATAACCATTTGAAGAAGCAGGTGCTTTTAATCTAAATCCATCTCTGCCCCGACCTCTTCCTCTTTCTCGAGGATCTTGATTTCTTCTATTAAACCTATACAAAGTAAAATTTTAATGAATCATTGCAATGATAATGCAAAACCCTTTTCTACAACTGCAAGGGGTAAAAATAGACAAGTCTATGCCAGGGAGGGAAGAAAAACACAAAAAATGCTCAAGTGGCTTCAAGGGGCTTAAATAAATTACATTAGTTGTTAAATATTTCAAAATAAGGACGTTTGCAGTTCCAAGAGAAGAGGGCAACCGGGGAGACGTGTCTCCCCTCTCAAACGGCATCACGAAAATATAATAATTTATTTTTGAACATGCCTTATTACATTATAATACTCGAAAGCCATCGCGAATTAACTTTCAATTAATAATAATAACAACAACTAATACTCGACGATTAAAAAATTCAAAAAAAAAAAAAAAAAAAAAAAGCAAAATCCAATTACTCCATGTTACCTTGAAACACTTACATTTTATTTGTTCGATGAAAAGGAATGCTGAAAAACCGATAACGAATTGATTTTTTTATTCGGCTTTTATTTAATAATTAACTGCTTTGAAATGTAACATGTGTGATATCGTAATGAAAACAAGAACTGACGGAACGGTAATTATTATTAATTAGACCGAAATTGACTGATTTTCCAGGCGGAAAATTAAAAATTAAGAATGAATGATGAGAAAAAAAAAGATGCCGGGAGCAGACGAATTTAACCGAGAACGAACTTTCCCGATCGTTTTGTTGCCATGACACCATTGGCTCTGTCTACACCAACTATATATGATTTCATTTGAGGTTTTTTTAAATATTGTATCGTGAGAAACTAATTGTTTTATCATTTCTTTATTGAAGATTAACAACAAGGAATTCCTTTTGATTACTGAAATACGTCGATTTCAGGTTCCTAGAAAACATCATGCTAATGATCCGAAAGCCCGCGAAAGCTGACTCCTAGGTGTAAACAGGATTAATAAACGTTCAGAAACAAACCGTTTCAATTTGGCTTCTTTATCAACAGTAGTTCTTCATTTTTTTAAGTTCGTTTAAATAATTAATATCATTAAAATAATGGAAGAGCCTGTACGATTAAATTTGTTAAATGTGCTTCATAAAAGTTTGAAACTTGCAGAAAAAGTAAGTTCGGTTTTTCTGATTATCTGTTTCATTCATTTTTCTGTTGATTGCGAGCTATTTCAAACTTCGGGGCGTCTGAACCGTCTTTGCCCCTTGGCCACAAGTTTCCTCTACTACATTTTTAATTTCTATTTTGCTTTCCAGAAAACATACTTAAACCGAATTATATATATTGGTAATTATGAACACAAGCCTCCTCAGGGTAGTAAACTTTTGCAGATTCTTTTTGAAAGTGGGGTAAAATTAATAAATGAACATGGAGATGAGCCTATAACAGGTTTCAGTATATTTTACACAGAATATTTCATCAGCATTGTAGAGGTATTATTTAAGAGCATAATAGCTTGGTTAAATATTTTGACTCCCTATTGATATCTCAATACTTTGGCAGAAAGAAATCCATGATTTTTTAAAATCAAATCGTGTTCCTTATTGAATATCTTAGGATTTGAATTGTGGGCATTGGAACAATTAATAACCAAATATTTATATTAAGCTGACATGTTTCGGGTTTAATTGGTACCCATCTACAGAGCTGTAAAATCCATGATTTTTTGTTTTATTATTTTCGGAATAAGTTCCTTTATGTTTAGCATCAAATTGTGTGTAATAGCTCATATTTATTGCTGTTAGAAGGTCAATTAATTTTAAATTTTTTAAAATTTCAATCGATTTTTAGGAATTTTTTCATGAGAAAATTTTTGGGACTTAAAAACATTTTTTATTTTGCTTATCTTTGGTTGAGCAAGGTTGATCATAATAATTTGAATGAAGCATTAGCATAAGTCACCTAAGAACATTGGGAAAGACATAATAAAATGATTGTAAAAAAATTTAAATGACTTTTAAAATAAATTGAGATGAGAATTTAGTGGGGAGTCAAAACTGAAAACTGTATTTAGTTAATTGTAACGAATAAATATATGATTAAAGTATTTTCACAATTTTGTTTTTTAGGGAACAGAAGACATGATTAACAAACATTTAAGAATTCTTCTAGATAGTTTTGAGACAAATAAATCGATACCTAAAATAGATAAAATGAAAGTGTTAACTGTCAGTCACCACATAACTACGGTAAGGATTGTATAAATAAGCTGCTGGTAATTGTTTTTATTTTTAAATATTATTTTTCTCAGAGGTATTATACCAGTTATCATGGAAGATCAGCAAAACCACCTGTCCTACTGGATAAAATAGAACCGACCTCGGACGCAGAAGAAAATCGAAGGCACGTTCATACATGCATAATGAAATTATACAAGCTGTCCGAATTTCTCAGAAACCAGCCACCCGTACGTTATCAAAGACCGCGAAATTAATGTAAGTCAGAGATAATTATTTTTCAAAATTCTTTTTGCAGAATCTTTTTAGAGCTGCTATCGACAATATCTCCGATCTTTGCCTATCTTCCCTTCCCGAATTTATTTTGTTAGACTTTCTCTTAGAATCCCCGGCACTAGTCGATTTAAAAGATTATGTACAAATTTACGGATCCGTACCGGAAGTTAAATCCTATTCGGAAATGATCTGGCCTGCCGCGGATGATTTCGTACCGTACGACATAATAGGAGAAGATAAATCCAAAAAACTCATGTTTACCCCTGATGAGTTAGGGGGAAATAAATTGGAAAATTATGATGAGCAAAATTTGGACGCCTAAAGTTCCTTGCCCCACATTATTAAACTTGTCATACTCAAAAGCGCGAAATGTCAAACGTCGCGATTAAAACGTGACTGCCCAATTCGTTTGATCACGCGCCTTCAGGTTCATTAAATAATATTTGAACTCCTGCAAAACAAATAAAAAAAAACTTGTATTTGATCAAACAAAAATAAATAAAAAAAAAAAGCGCGAATGAGTATTTTTTTTAAGGTCTTTTAGTCGACCGGTTCAGCTATAGTCCTAAGTGTTGGCATAAATTATAATATTTCCTTTGCGAATATACATTTTTGGTTAGGCATCCGTATAGATCGTTTATTTTTAGGCAGTCTGTTTTGCTCATCGCTTTTCGTTGTCCCAAGCGTTTCACTCCAGGCAGTTTGGGGGTTATAGTTGGTTTTCCTTTTTCCTTGCTGAAAAAAAAAGTGATGCAAATGAGGCTTTTAGGCTGAGTGGAAGCTCCAGTGAATACCGGAATAAACGGCTGTTTTGTCCAATACTCGACTTAGGCAAAGAGTCAAAATTTCAGGTGGAACTCCTCTGGCTTATTCTTGTATACAAGTTTCAACTTGCTCCGTATAATTAAATACGAACCCAGAAAAAAAATGACCATGTTTTTTTTTTCAATTTTCAGCATTTACTTGTCCGCACGTGTGTTTGAGACAAGTTGAAACTTGTACTGGAAATTCCGGGATAAGGCAAAGGAGTTACGGATACGTCAATTTTTTATTTAAGTTACATATTAGACAAAACAGTTGTTTCTTTCGTTATTCACTGAAGCTTGCTCTCTTTTTTACTGAGAGTGTTAGGACTTGTGTGTATTAAAAAAGTATTTTTGTGTAAAAGTAGAGTATTACCTAAAAAAATATTTCCCATAATGCATAATACTATCGTAATCATACTCGAAGCTGTACGTCGTATTTTCTAAACTTTGCTTATCGAAATTGACTTGCAACTCTGGTATTACATTTTCTAAATGAATATTAACAAATTGATCCCGATCGGCACGCGATTGTTCGTGAAAAATTCCTGCAAGAAAAAAAAAAAAGATTGTAAAATAAAATTGATGAACTAAAAATTTAATAATCAGTGCGCTTACCTAGAGCGTGTAAAAGCTCGTGAATCGACCGTCCTTCGGTTCCCAAACAGTTCGGCCCATTTTCGTCAGGAGGTTGAAGCGACACTATCTGAGGTCCTCCGAATTTGCCCACGAAAGACCAACAACCTTTGGGGTATTTAATCGGCCAAATCAGCAAGAAATCTTTGGCTTTTCCGTCCCAAGGTACGAATTTTATGCAAGTCATGAAGTTAATAGTTCTAATTGCCGTATAAATAGTAACATAATCATCCACATCTTTAAGGAAAAAAAAAAAGTATAATTAAATGAATGGTTTTAAGGCGTCGTACACATATCACGTCACCATGGCTAGCGGTAAATGTATATTAATTATGGAAGGGACGGGGGTACATACTCAACATGCAGCAATCAGCAATTAGCATCAGGCTTGTAGCCAGGGAAAGGGGCGGTGGCAAAGGGTGGCTCATCAGCCCCACTTTGGGAAAGCTTGAGCCCCCCTCGTAAATTTGACTTTGCCCCTTGTATTTTCCCTATCTTCCATGTTATAAGGGGCCATTTGGAGCCCTTTTTAGAATATCTTGTGCCCCCCCCCCTTTGCTTCTCAGGCTGGCTACGGGCCTGATTAGGATTTAGCGAAAGAATTTATATTCTAGAGATTGCTTTTGGAAGGGGGGAGAGAGGGGTATTCGTTAATCGGTCATCATTTTAAGGGAAGGGTAATCGTCCAGGTGTTGACGCTCTAGGGAACGTTCAAGTATTACGAATGACTTTTTTTCTGGTTTTTGGACCCCCTCCCCCCCCTTTTTTTTAAAGCCGATTTTAAATTGGAGTAATATTTTTCTTAAATCTAGGTTTAGTAGCTCATACTCATATCCCTGAAGATGGCTGCAATTGGCACAAAATCTCATCAAAAAAGTAAAATTTTTTAAAATTTTTCGAAAAAAAATTTCAATTTTTCTACTTTTGACATTCGAAAAAAAAAATTAAAACAACTTATTTTTTTGAAATTAAAAATAAATTCTGAACAATAAGCTATAACGTAAATTCTTACGTAAGATTTGCCAAACTCGTCCCCTCCACCCCTCCCCCAAGTAAGAAATCGTAAGAATTTCGAGTACCCTCCCCCCCTTTCGGTCTTACGAAATACTCGAACGCTCCTTATGTGTGCACTTAATAATTTGTTTCTGTACGATGTTTTCGAAAAAGAAAATTATGAATGTGTTTTTTCTTACCATAAAGAGGACTTATTACGTAGGGAACCGTGTTGTTCGGCCACTTTTTTTCGGGGAAAACGTCCCATCGTAAACCTACTCTCCAATATTTATAAACCTGCAAAACAGAAGAAAGTTTAATTTTTTTATTTTTATATTTTACCGGTCTTGCAACCTGAAGGGGCTGTTGAAATATTACGTCAGCTAATTCCCTGCGTCGGAGGTGAACTAACGTATCTCCATCATAAATGTAATTGGAGATAGCGTGTTTTGATTGTTTGTGATAATCATGTGACTGCAAGTTTACACGCTCATGTTGGGGTCACTTGTGGTCACGTGACACTTTCGCGAAATGTCGAAACGGACTATTTCCAATCATATTTACGATGGATAACGTTTGTTCACCTCCGACGCACGGAATTACAATTAAGATGAACAAGTTTCAACAGGAAAGGAGTCACTAAAAAAAATTAACTGATAAAAGTGGTCCAAAATTGGAAAGTCTATTATTTTATTAAAGACGCTTTTTTTCAAAAACATTTTCTTATTTTACGGAAATTTTATTTTAGGAATCAAACGACAAAAAAAAAAAAAAAAAAAAAAAAAAATTGGATAGGAAAAAATTTTAGGAACCAAAATTTTTAGAAAAATGGATTTTGGAATTTATATTTTTAGGAATAACGGATTAGGAAAAATGGTCGGGAACGAATTCACCAACCCCCATCTTCCTTTTAGGAAAGTAAGCATTTAGAAGACCCCCTCTCCCACCCCAAACAATTGGCAATGCATGGAAATTTTTACGAAACGAATGATTAACTTCATGATAAAATTCGCGAATGTCGCGAATTAGGCTTACCTCATTAGTTAGAGCCATGTCTCCTTGGAACAATCCAGGTCTGGCTTCCGGATCTTCCTCGTTATCCTGTAACTCCCTTTGATCTTGGAAACTAATTTTAACTTCATCCGGAACAGGAGGGTAGACAACAGGCGGAACTACTGGTAAATTCTTTAGCCGAGATAATCCTCTAATTTTAGCATATTTTTTATGTAATACTGACGAATTTATTGGACATAACAACAGTAGCAAAATTGAAATATAATATTCCATATTTTTCATTTTTTTACAGAAATTTGTCTTTTCCTACAAAACTTTTAGCTACTATCCATCCAATTTTTTTTTCTTGCACTGGTTTTTTTTCACGACAACGCACAGAATCCCTTTCCTAAAAAAAAAAATTTCGCATCCGTTAATGTCAAAGAGGCGAACCCGAATAAGCACGAAATCGTACTACCAGCAGGCTTAAAAAATCAAATTAAAAAAAAATTCAGGTATACTAAAAAAGTTAGATCAGGTTTTCCGTCGTAAAAGTTCAGTGTCCTCTTTACAGGTGAGTTCATTATTCTTGTTGTCTCAAGCAATATAAACCTGGCGACGAGGCATTAAGTAGATTCATCTTACATGAGTGACTATCTGTTAGCAATCATCCTGTACCATTTTGATCAACTAATTTCACGTACGCTTGTTACGTGCGCGGGTCTCGATCACAGGTTGTTATCTAAATGTTATCGTATAATCCTGTCTCTTGATACCTCCTTTTATTTTTAATTTTAAATTATTTATACGTATAATTTAAGTTATTTTGCCAATCTTTTTTTTTCCTTTGGCGTCTTTAATGAATGGGTTTTTTGACTGCTCCATTTTGCCCTAAAGAATGTTTGATCTTGCTTTTTCCCGATCTTGATGTATATATTTTTTTTAATACAAGCTGTTCCGCGCGCATCGCGTCAGAGGCGAAAAGCAAAGATGGCTGACATGATCACGTGACTGAAGGTATGGCTCATTAATCAAACTATTGAACTGATTAGTGATTACTATTCAATATCTAAACTAATTAGTGTAACAAACCCATTAATCACTTTATTAGATCAATAATTACGTATTAAACGGAATAATCGTAGTATGGAACCTATTAAACAATACCGTTATATGGACCAATTCATATTTCCAATCGATTAGCCGACCATCGTGCACAGACATGCAAAACATATGCATTTCATTTTGCGGAGAATACCTTTTAAAAAAATATCAAAAACTATAATCGTGGACGTTATATTTAATTATTCGTGTGTTAATTAATCGTTTAAACAATCATTTTCTTGTTATACATCGCGATGAAATAATTCTAAAAAAAAAAAAAAAAAAACGATACAGTGAAAAAACGGTTACAAAAACGTATTAATCGTTAGGAAGAATAAACATCGATATATCGAAATATATCGCTATCCGACTCTTGTCGGATGTAAACAAACCAACGAACTGAGGTTAGAATTTAAATGGAGTATAATTTATCAAATAAAAATGAAATGTAACGATTAAAAATATTTTATAATGACTAAAGAAAGATCTGAAAATCGCTACAATCTTTCCACTTTCGAGTTTGGCGTGGCCGGAGCCTCTACGGGTGTGATTACAAGATTTTTTTGTCAACCTTTAGATGTTTTGAAAATTCGATTTCAAGTAAGTTTTTTTTTTTTTTACAAAAATGATTTTTAACGGCTTTTAACTCACGTAATATTTACTTCCAGTTACAAACCGCTCCAATTAATAAAAATCATGTTGAGTCAAAATACAGATCCATGTTCCAAGCAGCCAGATTAATTTCAAAGGAGGAAGGACTTTTTGCATTATGGAAAGGGCACATTCCAGCTCAATATTTGTCAATTTTATTTGGAGCAGTGCAATTTGCTACCTATGAAAGATTAAATAAAGTTATTCGAGAGTATCAAGAACATACAAATTCAGCAACTGAGTCATTATTGTATTTTGGCAGTGGTACTGCTGCAGGATTTGCTGCTATCGTAGTTTCATTTCCTTTTGATATTATTCGTACTAGATTGGTTGCTCAGGGAGATGTTAAGGTAAAGATCATTTGCAACAGTTACTATTCATTTTGCTTAAAGTATTTTCTTTTTGAAGTGAAGGGAGAAAAAAATTATCCAGTCGGGAGAATTGGTTATTCGGTCTCACTATCATGGCAAAGCTTTACCTCTGAGCTACATCCGCCGGTCCATGACTCGATAGATTCCAATTCTCTTAAATGATTTCATTTATACATCGGAGTAAATTTTTTCTCCCTTAATTTCAATTGGTTAGTTTTAAACCACCTGTTGGAATTAGATTTTGAGGAAATGAAATGTAAAATTTCCTTATTTGTTTTTAAAAATACATTAATTTTTCAGGAGTACAAAGGAATGACTGATGCTGCCATAAAAATTCTGCGTCAAGACGGAATTCGAGGTTTTGGTCGAGGATTATTACCTGCCTGTGCTCAATATGCACCTTTGTCAGGCATAACCTTTGGATTTCATAACATTTTTTCCAAAACATGGCGACATTTTGAAGAGTTATTTAATAATCGAAAAACCCAATCAATATCAACAACGGGTAGTTTAATTTGCGGGTTGTTAGCAGGGCTTTCCGGAAAGACGATAGTGTACCCTTTAGATTTAATAAAAAAGCGACTACAAATACAGGGTTTTGATGAAAGTAAAACTTGTTTTAAAAAGTTACCAAGATATTCAGGTTTTTTAAATTGTATCATATTAACCATTAAGTTTGAAGGCTTTTTGGGACTGTTTAAAGGTATTGGTCCGTCTATGATTAAAGCAGGGGCGTCAAATGCAATATATTTTACTGCGTATGATAAAGCTTGCCAATTTTTAGTATTTTTAAAAAGGTAGCAATCATTTTAATTTGTAGCTGCAATTTAGTTTTAGAAAATAAATTGTCTGTGATTGTCATACCAAATTTTCAGCTAAAGAAAGGATCAGTAGTCTGTATCTGAAGGGAATTCAGGGTCTTATTAAACAAAGCAAAATTGGGTTGTGTAATATATTTCTCTAAAAATGTTGGTTGTTATAGGATCTCATATCTTAGTAATAGACCATTACCTGTTTTAAGTTCATTCTGTCGTAGTAGTTCAATTATCTACTGATTAAAAAATTTTTTTCTTGTACTTTCATGTACTTAATTCTTTTATTTTTAAGCAAAAGCATCACTAAAACATGCTTTTACAGCACAAGTATACCAAAGAAATATTGCTGCTATTTATGCTAGTATTAAGATCTTCGTTGGCCATATTTTAGTTTTTATTGACTTTTTAAATGAATAAGTGTTAGCTGACACTTCCATATTTGCAGCTGGAAAGCCTTGTCCCGTCATGGACGAATTACTGTAAATTTTTTCAGACGAAACACGTAATGTTTGTGGAAAAATTACGCGTTTTTCGTCCTCTCGAAACCAGCCCATTGGAATCTCAGAAAGAGGAAATATTTAGTCTGCTTCAATATAAAACCTTTTTGGCCTTGTTTACTTACTAGTTAAACAATTTATACAAATGGAAATAAAATAAAATGTAATAAAGGAACATATTAGATATTTTATTTATTTATTTTTTATTTTACTTCGGCATCTCAAAATGACGCTAACAAAACCATTACTTCTGCCATTATGAGATGCCGAAGTATTGGTTTTGTTAGCGTCTTTATTTACCAGAATTTACATTTTATATTCAAATAACATAACCTGATAAGATTGTTAATGCTTTGGACCTTCTAAACCTCATCTTAATGATGAGTTTATCTTTAGATTTAAATGCTCGTTCAATCTCGCGAAAAATGATTTCAATGCTTTTAGGGGCAAGAGAAATAAACAGTCCACGGCCACGCCGTCTTATGATGTTGTGTGCGGCATACCGTCATCACTGCATGTCGCTTCGCACATCAAAAATTGGCTTAAAAGCTCACATTTGGGTGGACAAAGTGCAAGAAGTTTACCCCGACGAAAAAGACACTTCCTATCCAAAGATATTTAAGTTTTTATTTTTCTCCATCTTAGATAATAGAATCCCGAATCCCGAATCCGGACATTCCTATTTCATTTACATTGTTTGTTTTGGTCCGAAAAAATTGAGCCTACCTCGTGTTTAGCTTATGTGATGCCCATATGTACATTTTCTGAAGCTATTGTCCTATCAATGGATTTTATTATATAAGTTCTCCATACACGGAAGATCAGATACTTGTCCGCCATGTTGAATATTTGTCCGGCATTTTGAAATTAAAAAATAAACAAAGATGCCAGAAACGATTTAGTTCGCGTGATTGTTTAAGTTATGTTTGTTTTATCTTACGTTAGGGTTTCATTATATGGCTTAAAACGTTTCGCGTCATTCTGAGAATTTGAAAGTGAAGTGATCGTGAATTTTCAGTAACATCATCTCATTTACTCAGTGAATACTTATGTCAAGATTAGGTTATAAATGGGATCTTTAAGTAAGTTATTTTTTAGGGTTCAATTACACAATATTTTTGATCTGCTTGAACTGATAAATTTTGCTTCTATAAATAGAAAAATGTGTATGCTAACCAAAAAATCTTGCTTTAAAAAAATATTCATTTATTTTTAAGATCTTGATTTCAAATTCTTTCAGTATTCAAAAATTTCAATTGTTTGTTTAGAACTGAATCACTTACCAAAACCATTGTTTTTGTTTTTGACTAGAAAATGAAAAAATCAGGTCTTCGCCTCCTATCAACATAAAGCTTTAATTCTGCTATGAGAGTGTGAAATTTCTGATCCTTCCAAAATCATTGAATACAATCTTAGGCAACAATAAAAAAAACAAATCAGACCTTTGCTTACTTACTAACACGAAGCTTTCAAATCTATATCTGGTACCTCATCTGTGATCCTTACCTAAATCATGAATGCTTCTTCTTAAAAACTAAAATATTAAAAAAAAAAATTAAGCCTTCACCGTTTACCAAAATAATGCTTTCAAATAATGTGTGATGTCTGATATCCTATTGCAATTTCTCAGCTCTTAGACTACACAGATCTATTAATTCTCCATTGAGCCTTCACCGTTTTATCAAAACCATTACTCTCACTTCTTCGATTAATTAAAAGGTTTATTTCTCCATTGAGCCTTCACCGCTTATCAAAATCATCACTCTCACTTCTTCGACTAGTCAAAGGTTTTTCAAGTGAAAATAAATTTAACTCTTAAAAAAGCAATAATTTAGATATTTTGCAATAAAAAATTCAGCAGTAATTTCATTCCCTAGAGCTCAACACCAGGTTTTTTTTTTTTTTTTTTTTTTTTGCAGTTCATGTTTTAAAGCTGTATAAAATATTATTTTCAAAGCTTGATCTCTTGATTTTTCTGATTTCTTAATTTTTCTAGTAAGCAACTATTATTGTTATTTTTTTTATTAAATTTTTTTTTTTAACTAAAATTATTTTAACAACAATTAAAGAAAGTCCAGTTTGAATTCAAAATTCAAACTCCAAAATTGAGAAAAATTTGTGGAAAAGATTTTCATTTTTATTGTCTTATAGTGCCAAAAACATCTAATTTTAAAAAGTGAACTTTTATAAAAATTGAAAAAATTAAGTATCG
Source organism: Liposcelis bostrychophila (assembly GCA_037577465.1). Taxonomy (NCBI): domain Eukaryota; kingdom Metazoa; phylum Arthropoda; class Insecta; order Psocodea; family Liposcelididae; genus Liposcelis; species Liposcelis bostrychophila. The sequence goes on along the minus strand of CM075208.1, from coordinate 53,550,288 downwards.
TAAATTGGGGTGAAGTTGAAAGGGAATTCAAAACAAAATTCTAGGTTTATTTTAGGTACTAAAAATAAAATTTTTTTATTTTATTGAATATTTCGTTCCTAATTGTAGTATTTCGTAAGAATTTCGGGATGTGGAACTATTTAAAATAATTAGGCGCTTTTACTATGCTGACATGTTTCGGTTTAATTTTTTAACCATCATCAGAGCTACAAGAATCATACAACATTAATAAGGATTAAAGAAAAAACATGTGACATTTTTTAAATTAAAATTATAATATTTTTATAAATTATTATATATTTTTTTTTTTTTTTCTTTAATCCTTATTAATGTTGTATGATTCTTGTAGCTCTGATGATGGTTAAAAAATTAAACCGAAACATGTCAGCATAGTAAAAGCGCCTAATTATTTTAAATAGTTCCACATCCCGAAATTCTTACGAAAAATTTTTTTATTTCATTAAGTGGATATTGTTTTTGGGATACTTAAGTAAAAATAAACAATTTTATTTTTCGTGCCTGAAATAAACCTAGAATTTTTTTTAAATTTCATTTCAACTTCACCCCAATTTACTGTAATGGTTTCGAAAAATCGATTCACGATTCGACTTTGTTTGCTGCGATTTCCGAATTGAATCGACAGATATATACTAATCGAGTACGAAAAATCGGTGGTGGGGAATCGATTCTCGCCGGATCCAATCGACGTCGCCCTTCATTATTACATTCCCTATTCACTGAAGACTGCTCTGAAAAAGGCTAGTATTAAAAAATTAACAAGACCCAAAAAGTATCAAAAAATAAAAGTGTAATATAAAATTCACATTTCACAAAAAAACTTTGGCAATAATATTTAACTATAAGCACTCAGCCTCCTCTACTTAACCATACGAAACGGTATATCCGATATTAACCATTAAAGCTTCTTTTAATGGAATTTCTAATTGTTTTTCCAAGTATTTAGTTAAGAGAGTTTTAACCCCGCGAAGGAAAACATCTTCCATCTCCCTAGACAAATCCTCTACGTTCGGTTGAAAAGCAGCGAAATTAACTAATTTATCATCTATGTTTGAAAACAAAGCTTCGAACGGTTTCTGTCGAACGGGACCGATCGGCTTTAAATTTTCATCCAATTCCGTGATGGATGAAACCGGTCTGGAAGGCGGATTGTTCGGTCTCGGAAAATCATTTTTATGAGGCGGAAACGAAGGACCTTGAGGTGAATGAGGAGGAAACGCCGTGGCTTGCGAAGATTGGGAAAAGGGGCCGTGAGCTTGAAAAACTTGATTAGCTTGTTGCGCTATTAAATTTTTCATGTGGAGGACAGCTTTGAGCTTTTCTTTTTCCGTGGCCGTGTTGAATCTGCTGGTGAGGATGCGATTTCTGTGGTATTCGTTCAGGTTCTTGTCCGAATCCTCGTAAAAATCGTAATTTTTAACGTCGTCTTCTTTCGTAGGGAGGTTCAGGCCTAAAGAAACTATCCTGATTTCCGGTTTGAGTTCTTTGTCCTCCCGAGGGGATTCGGTAACGTTACCTGAAGGGCTGATCGTCTTTAACGGGACGTACCCGTCGGAGTAATCAGGATCGGCATGTCGGACTCGTCGGTATTGAAGATCCGTTTCGGCGTATCTGTCGTTGGAGCCGAAAGACTTTGTGGTGCTGACGTCATCGTCGTCGTTTGGCCATTTTTTGTTCAAATTGTCGGCCCGCTTAAAAATTTCGTTTAATTTGCAGCCGTAAGCGTGAACGCTTAAGAAATTCGGATCGACGAACCGAGCTTCCGTTCTCACTTCGATATTTTTACTCCGTCCTCTTGTGGGAAAAACGTTGATTCCCAATCCGGCTCTCCTCAATCTCATCGACATCGTGCAAAATTCGCTCGGTTCCGGTCGGACCGGATTCTTAAGTACGACGTTTTCGTCGAATAATTTAACGGATCCCGACACGATTAAATCGTTGAAGAGGATCTGAGTCGTGACGCGATTGTCTCTGTTCGAAAATTGGCATTTTTGCACTCGTACCCAGTCACCGATACCCGGAGTACGGACTTTGAGATCCGTGACGTACATATCCAAAGGAGCATGTCGGAGGGTTTGATGAAGTGCATAACCGGACAAATCGATTAAGGCCGAGGATTTGAGATGAGCTTGACGTTTACGTAATTTTTCGAGGCTGGAATGAAGTCTTACGGTACATTTATTCGGACTGGCTGTTGGTATGTCGTCGAGATCTGAAATCAGAGGTTAAAAGTTACAAGTAAATCAAAAAGAAAAAATTGAGCAAAAGCTTGCTAAAATGAAGCCTCTTTATTCGCCAAGGTCCTTTACAATCGCCTTCTAAAGCAGTCATTGCCTGAAGTAACATTAACCTTTTAACTATGGAAGCCTATTTTGAAAAATCACCCCCATGGAAATTTCTTTTTGAAGTTTTTTATTCATATAAATAAACCTTTAACTCTAAAACAAAAGAAAATAACATTAGACTTTGAAAGCTCCCTTAGTTAAGTTAAATATGCAACCAATATTACAATAGACAAGTCACATGTTTTGAGATTTTCGCTGGAAACTAATGTGTAGTATGCTCTTAACTAAAAACTAGTATTTAAACGTGAAAATTTTTCGTCAAATTAAAAAAAACAAAAAAAAACAAAGTCCGCAAAGTTTTTGTCACGTGATCACTTCTTAAACGATTTTTTATTGGTGCGACGTCATCTGCCTGTATCGAAGCGAGATATCGAACTCGAAGCGAGACATCGAATTTGAAGCGAAACACGTCTTGTTTGTAATCATGCTTGTAAACATTATGCATCGATGCCGTTCAGAGTTTCAGAAATGAACACAACCACTTTTAGGCAGATGACGTCACGTTCCTTCGCGTTCTGTTTTGGCGGACATTCAAATTCAAATTTTTGTTTTTTCTCTTGTCGGGGGTTAACAGTTTTTTTTTTTTTTTTTAATGAGTCAAAATTATGCTTTTTGTCATATTTCCCCTAGCACAATTAAACGATGGAGTCATCTCAAAACATGTGACTTCTCTATTAAATTGAAAATTTAACATATTGAAAGAATTTTCAAAAAAAAAGCGTTATAACCAGTTTTTACTGATGTAGAACAGATATTTTAGAGGAATTAAACATTTAGGGAGGTTTGTGTAACTTACGCAAGTTCCAGAAGCAAAACAAATGTAATTATGAGTTCTGATTTTTAGTTCCATAAGCTAATCATAGGCGATATATCGTTTACTACTGTATTCGTTTACTAATGAATTGTCAAATATTAATTAACTCGGACGGGAAGCTTTTGCAGCTTCATAACAGATGATGTGGAAGTAATTTACGGGAGTTTTAGGGTAGTGATGGCGATAAATTATCGGTAAATCCCTATATTGATGTATATAGAAACAAAAATTATCGATATTTTTTTCGATATTGAGGAATTCGATATATCGATAACTTTTATTTTCGATAATGAGACAATTCATAAAGTTTTAAAATCATTAAATTTCTTCTTTTCTGGCGTTGCCACTTTTACCAGTCACTTGGTAATTGACAATTTTTTAACCTCTGACAGTTTTTGACTGTTTGTATTGGCTTAGGACTCAAGATATAAGTATTTGAGAATTACTCGTCCTCCATCTTGAATTTCGACCTTAAGGAAATTTGGACCTCTTTCATTTTTAATTTCAGTTTTTAATTGCCAAAGGAATGTTATTTTCTTCAATTGCATTCCCATTTTCCATTATGGAATTTTGAAACTAAAAATGAAGTATTAAATATTTATCGATAAACATATCGATAGATCGACATATCGTTATCGGAAATTCCAAATATCGATATATCGACTTATCGATATATTTTAAACTTATCGTTATCACTATTTCAGGGTTAAGGCTTCCTCCGCCATCTTAGATTGCGAGATAGAAATTTTTTCCCGCCAGATTTGAAATCAGCGACCCCAAAAACATAGTGAAAACCGTAGTGTGCTTAAACGCAGAATGTACCACGTGATATCTGACTCGTAACGTAGTATGTCAGACTTTTGAAAAGATTAATTGTTTTATTCCTTCTGCTGTATGATTCGTGCGGATTATTGTTTGTTTACTTATGAGAATGTAGATGTAACGAATATTTTCATATTCTTTTTGCTCTTTTATAATTTTTTAACAATCTATGGGTCGTTTTGAGACTTATTTTATTTTATTTTATTTTATTTTATTATTTTATTTATTGCACCAGTATTTTAATATTTAAAGCAGTATTTTTAATTTAAATTTTCCAGTATTTTTGTATGTAAAAAGTCAGTATTATCAATTAATTCAGTAGTCAGGCAGTATCTTTTATTTTTTTACCTGTATTTTATTTATAAAATCATTTTTTTAAATTCATTGGCAGCCATTTTTTGACATGCCAAAAGTAATTTTTTGACAAACCAAATATTATTATGAGGATAAAAAAAAAAAAAAAAAAAAAAAAAAAAAAAAACTGGGTCTAATGAAGTTAGGGGTGGCTTTAGTCGATTCGGGGTGGTCAAATTCGAACTGTGCGTTGTGGAAAACATACTTTCGCACTTTTTTACGGTGACAATAGGTGACTAGAAAGACAATAGTTGACTCGAAATTTTTTCCAAAAATTTGCTATTTTCGGCAAAAAAAAGGGTGTTTGGCCAGTTAGGGCTGATTCTAATCGATACGGGATGATCATTTTCGGATTCTACGACGTCGAAAACATGAAAAACTTGATTTGGTCCAAAAAAATGACGCCTTAAGTTTCGAAAAAATTCGTTTCAGAAAATGCCAAATAAAATTTTTTTTTAAACACAAAATGGCCGTGAGCCACCCCTAAACGTGGTCGAAAAAATCTGAAAAAAATTAACTTTTGTTTTTAGACCCTAGAAAAAGTGAAAATCGCATGAAGAACCAAATTTCGAAAAGTAAGGTAAATTTGAACCACCCTACCTATTCCTGCCGCGAAAAGTTTTCAATGTTTAAATGTAGAGATAAACTTCTCGCAAATGCTTCATTCGCAATTTTTTTTTCCTGGCGAAAATGTAATATTTTACTGATTTTTTTATTTTTATTTACTGGTGAAAAAATTAAAAATACCTACTGATTTTTTAATTTTTTTTTTTTTTACTGACCGTCCAGTACTGACCATTTAAATTTTTTACTGGCATTCTATCAATAAATACGGAAAAACATAATAAAATATACTGGTCAAAATATTAAAATACTGATCGGATAAATACAAGCCTTTATTTTATATGTAAAAATACAAATCGAAGCAGAAACAGAAGGAATAATTTCATTTCAAAATTCTGACATATGACGTCATGCGCAAGTCGGACATTTCGTAGGCCGATAGAGCACACTATGGTTTTCACTGTGCCTGAAAACCTTTTGGTACGGGATGTGAGTCACATCAGAAACTGTTTTTATCAGAGCTCTTATACAGGCATGCCATCGTACGACGGAATGCATTTTGTCGACATCAGATTTAATGCCATAAAGGTTTAAAATTCGAAAGCTGATACAAGTAGGGTAGTTCACGATGTAAAAGTTTTCGTTGTCGAGATATTTAATTAAAGCCGAAAAGCTCTCCATCGTCTAGCATCGAAAAACTTATTTTAAGTTTTACCATAGAAAAGTTTTCGTTATCTTACCGCTGTGACTTAAAATGAGATCCACAGTATCCTCCGTTTTAGTTTGATTAGAAACGATCGCATAGGAACTATTCAAATTGTAAAGTAGCATTAAACACGTTAAAAATTTTATAAACATTTTGTTGACAATAACGCTTTTTCATAAACACGTTTTCACTTTCTCATAAACCGTTTGTATAGACATCATCAGCGTATAAAATTGAACTGGAGTAATTTTTTTTTATATTTTTTTTTATGAAAAAAAAAAAATTCCCTTTAGTCTGGCATTGACTTTGAGAACAATTGTATTAAAGTGAAATTCTTTCTCTTCCTCCCATTATTATAATAAATGCGATACAGTAGGTCCCACAAATTACCTTATTAATTTCAATCGAATGACATTTTGAGGTTGAAAAATTTATATTTTCGCGCTCCAGATGCGCTCGGTCTCGAATTTTTAATTCGGTGCCGGGGGAGTATCCCACGACTTTGAAAAGAGGGAGGGGAAGGGGGGGGAGGGAATAAAGTTCGTAGTTCACTATTCTGGTAAAATATATATACATATATATATATATATTTTTTTAAAGCATCCTGTATTTTTAATACTAAAACGGGTGAAAGTTTTAAATAGCTCAGCCGGTCTATTTTCCCACTTATTATTTATGTATTGGGACGAATCGTGAATATGGAGTTGGGAACAAATGGAAATAACAAATTTATTTTATGTTTTCCAGGGAAAGAGGTCTCGGAATTTGGATAAGGATAAGAAAACAAGATTCAAATCCGTTTGGAAATTCAAATGCATCACCGAAGGTTGTATTCAATTTTTCGATGAAACCAACCATGTCATTTTTTCTTTTTACGCTCGGAGCTTTTCTTCTAGAGGAACGGGATAATCCGAAATTCTTAGATTTGACTGGATTTCCACGAGGATTCGCGGAGTTTAGTTTCTTCGTACCAAAGTAAGTTCCTTTTTATTTTTAAATGCACAGTTTGCGGGTCAACGTTGATCCAGGATAAATTCCAGGGGATTAAGGTTTCCCAAAAAACTACTGTATGGTCAGGTATAGAATTTTTCATGAAGGCGCCTAAGATTGATAAGAAATGTTGCCCTGAAACGGAATTTTGATATCTAGCACCAAAGGATAATATTAGCATATATCGAAGTATAGGGTGTTCAAAAAAAAAAAAAAATCACTCCTGCGTCACCTTAATAACGTCGCTAGACCTTTTTGAGGAGCTCCTTTTCCTTCCAATTTTAAAATTTCGACCCCCCCCCCCATTTAGTGGGTAGCGACGCCACTGAAAAGCCTAACGAAAAGTACGTAATATAATATAACAAAAAAAAAAAAAAAAAAAAAACAACAACAACAACAACACAACATTGAGGTCGCCTTACTTTTTATTTATAAAAAACCATTTTTCTTCCACACTGCAAAGTCTCACTGATTGCCTAATCCTGAATTAATTCGGCGTTGTTTATAACCGGGAGCGTCATGCTTTTTTTTGTTGCTTTGATTGCATTTCGGCTAATGAAATAGAAAGGGGAAAGAAAAAAAAATGATTATAAAAAAAAAATTTCTGCTTTCATTATTGCTGTTAGTCTTTATTTTATGGTAAAATGTTGTAAATTATTTAATGGGCACTTTTACAGGAGGATGATAAAAAAAAAAAAAAAAATTACAGCAAAGAAAGTGAAGCGAATGTTAATGGTGTAACGGTTTTTCTTAAAGGCACTCCCGTGGATCATTGCAATGAGATATTAAGTTTTTAGGGTTTAGTAAATTTTCATGTTATGATGTTTATGACGGGTAAACTTAAAGAGAAACTTTGATTATTTCGTTTCCTAACTGACTTGGTAATGCTTTGTTTGGTTTGCTTAGAAAATTAAATAACGAAATTAGAATTTCAACTGTCTTAAAACTGATTTGTAGACTATGCAGTGAAGAATAGTTCGATTTTGAGTTTAGGAATGGATGCTTGATGAGGCTTTTTCCTGTAAAATAGACTTAGCAGGACTTGATACTAAAAATTTATGGTGAAAGGTAAATTTCTAGAATTAGGCGCGCAAAAAAAAAAAAAAAAAAAAAAAAAAAAAAAAAAAAAAAGTAGATTTTGGAGCCCTAGGAATTTTTCACAGAACTCCCGTTGGGATTTTCGAATTTTACGGGCAAAAAAAAAGGAAGCTGACATCCTTTCGGCCAAATTGGTAGGCGTGGGTAGATCGTGTTGAGTTCAATGTAAGATTTGGCCAAAAATCGAAAAAATTTATAAGAATGTTGGATTTACAGCTTTAAACATTTTTCAAAAACTGTTGTCATTTTCGGATTCTTCAGATTCGAAAATATAAAAAAGTATTAAATCATTTTTGTGACCATTCAGGTGACCGCTCACTTTTTAAAAATATCTTCAGTTTCCGTCGATTTAGACCCTTTTTGCTCGTTGAGGTACCCCTAATCATTGAGGAAAAAAATTTAAAAACCTTTTTTTTTTGAAGGCCTTTTACACCATAAAGAGTACAGCCCCCAAACTTTTTGATAAAAACTGTTATTTTTCTGTCTCTCACTCTTTCGGGTGCAAATCGTAACGGAGTAAATGCCTTATTCCGTTACGAAAATGGCTTCTGGGATTTTCTGACTTTAAACCGCTGGGTTGCCTCTTTTCCCCCCAAAGGGAGCGTTCAAGTATTAGGTAAGACCGGAAGGGGAGAAAGAGGGTGCAAGAAATTCTTACGATTTCTTACATGGGGGAGGCAGGGAATGCGGCAAATCTTACGCAAAAATTTTCATTATTATTTATTGTTTAAAAAAATTTCAATTTAATTTAAAAAATGGACACCCCTCATTTGCCACCCTCTCCTCTTTAAAAAAAAAAATTGTACTTTAATTTTTCTGAAATTCCGTAAGACATTTTTTAAAATTAGCGGTAAAGGAGAAAAAAGGGGGGTCAGCGAAAATCTTACGTAAGTTAAAAGGGGGGTCAAAGGAATCTTACTAAATCTTACGATAGGGGGGAGGGGATCGTAAAACCCGAAAAAAAAAATCTTGCGTAATACTTGAATGCTCCCAAAATTCAAGAACAGCCCCGTAGCCAGAATCGCAAGTCAGGGGGCAAACGGTTATACCAAAGAGGGCTTTAGTAACCAAGGGGGGTGCTAAGGGTATACTAAAAGACTTTTTTCCTTTATAAGGGCTTTACTAAAAACTTCTGATTCCAGGGGGCATTCTACCCCCTTGCCCCCCTGGCTACAGGGTTGGTTGTTCAAAAATAATACGTCGAACCGTTCTACCTCACTAAACTAACCCCTAGGTTAGGGTGACCCTTATTTTACTAATTTTTGAGTTTCAACGAACGCACCCCCAATTTTTTTGATAATTACCGAAAGTAGGTTGCTTGAGTTTTTTCAGATTTTTTGGAACGTCGTTAAGCCGTGCCCACAAGAACTTAAAAATTTCAAAATTCCCGTAAGGCCAAAAAATCAAAAATTTTATTTTTATGTAAAAATGGTTGTTTCCTGACTCATATTCGAATTTTTATGCAGATTACGAAAATGAAGCTATGATTTATTAGTAGCAAACGATTACTTTGCTAGAGGACAAAAATATGAAGAATTTTGCAAAAAATCGTGGCTATAGCATATTTTGCTACTTATTTTGACCTCTTCATGGAAACCATAAGAGATATTTAAGCTTAACTTTTAATTAGATTTTCGCGATGGAAACGACCATTTTTACGTAAAAATTAAATTTTTGATTTTTGGATCCTTACGGGAATTTTGAAATTTTTAAGTCCCCGTGGACATGGCTAAACGACACCCAAAAAATCTGAAAAAATTCAATCTTCTTGCATTTAAATTTATGGGTCATTCTTCAAAAAATGTTCCGTGTCGGGAGAGGACAAATAACGCACACTTTTGCCAATAAAAATGGCTTAAAATAATTATTTTTTCTTTCCAAGAAGGGAAGCCATTCTTTTACTTCTAATATTCAAATCCACTACAAAAAAAAATTTTTTTTCAGTGGATTTGAGTAGATATTAAATAATATTGGCTAAAAATGAAAAGGTACGTTTTTTTTAGAACTACCCTTATAAAATAATTAGGGGGTGCGATTCACCGAAATTCAAATAAGGGCCATTCCTTTCTTCGTAAATCGAAAAATGTTTGGAATAAGAATATTATTTAACTGCTTATGGGTTTTTGGCTTAACCAACCATTCCTAGTTTTGCATGGGTTAAGCCAGCATTTTCAGATATACAAGGCGAACGAAACTTAGGGCGCAAAATCTATCAGATAATCTGAAACTGCCGAATGACCTTAAATTAGAAATTTCTCGTTTCACGGAACACGTCGGATTTTATCAGCGAATGAAATGGAAAATAAAAAAGTATTTAAGCACTTGATCTCCTTATCTCCTCCTTATCTCTTTTACTCTACTAGGGCAAGCTAACATACGAGATTTTTTTTTCTATAATCTTAAAGCTGTATAAAAATTAAATAATGAAAGGCGGGGGGGGGGGGGGGGGGAAACAAGGAAAAATTGTTTTATTTCGCAAATCAAAACCATAAAGAACATCTGAGTTGAAAAGAAAAAAAAAACGTTCCACTGCCTCATTCCATCGTATTAACTTATTTCCTTCATATTGAAACTCATAAAGAACAACTCGGCGTTATTACGTTATTATATTAAAACTAATCATCTCGGAATCTAGCAAGCACGTGAATCACATTACCAGAATATTCAGCACACCTCCTTTATTTTCCTCCTTGAATCTTCTCTTATTTCCAGGTTAATCTAAATACTTCAGGGAATCCCGAACAACAGGGAAAGGAGAAACTTTTAATATTTTGGTTAACCGCAAGAGACTTCCGGAAAATACTTTATTTTCCGATTACCCTTTTGTTCCCCTCGAAACTTTTTGGGGGGTTAAATATAATATGGACTTTTCGTTTTAGCTATTGATGTAAAAAAATTATGTGTAGGAAAAACGAAGGAAAATCGTAACAACCAGACCTTTTTTTTTTTGCACGGGAAAACTGATCCGATTAATTTTATGTAACGTGAACGTATATGACCTTATAAAAACATGAGGTACGATATTTTGTTTTGAGAGGTTTATGCAATATGCGAATAATGTGTGAAATGGGAGGTAATCATTTATCCTAATAACACGTGCACGATTTGACCTGACTTTCAAAAAGAAAAGGAAAAAAAAAGTCTCTTGTCTACATTTACTTAATATTTATTAAGTCATTTTGTTTATTTTGTGTGGTTTTGAAAGGATATTGCGGAAATTATTGTAGGCAAAGTGGAAAAAGAAGATATCTCCGAAGATATTCAGGAATCGATGCCACATACATGTGGTCGATTTACGGATGGTTCAACGAGACCAACCCAACACCACACCTAAGGTGCGTCGTAAAAAGTCGATGATTTTTGCTCCCCGGTCAAAATTTCATTATTTGGCTACGAACCTGTTTATAGCAGGGTAGATATTTTATGTTTGACTATCCTTATATCTATTTTAAGTTTACATTCTAGTGTTCGGCACTTTATTCAGCTGATTATTGACATCTTATTACGAAATCTATTTTACTTTGTAAATATCTTTTATTGAGAAAATTTTTTAATTATCAAAAATAATCGTAAACTAATAGTAATATCGACAAACCTGCAAATCGCAACATGAAATCAACGAACTGATTTTTACTTGCTTTAACCGTACTGCATAAAACCCGAACCGACGGGCTAAGCTCGGCTTTAGTGGCCCACTTCAAAATGGCTAATTTGAAGTCTAAAAGATAGATCTGTTAGATCTCTTCTAATCATCTAATAGCAATTCGTAGAAGTTTTATTAGATATCTAGTATTAAAATTAGATATCCAATAGACATCTATTAGATAAAAAAAATCCATCTGGGATAAAGTTTAAACGAAAATAATTTTTTTTTAGAATACAATCTAAAAGAAAGCAACGGTAATCAAGAAGCAGCAAGGATCGAATTAAAATAACCCTGAAATGCGTTTCTTTTTATCATTTAAAAAAAAAAAGTACGTCCCCAACCGGAAAACATCAATCGTAAGATAATCGTGAATGAGTGAAGGGCCTATAACTCAATGCCGAAACGATTTTTTTCCTTAGTAAGCATTAACTCAAAGAAGACATCAAATTCGATTCAACAATATGTTCAGCATCAGTTATTGCCGGCCTTAATTTCGATGACCTTATTATTATCCATATTCTGAAAAAGAGGAAACATTAAAATTATATATTAAATTTTTTAAAATATTTTATAAAATCGTACAATTAAAGTGCAGTTCACTCTTCGGCCGTCATACAATATTATGGTTAAATAAATTGGTAATGACCACTAGAGTCACGCGAGGATGATCATCATTAAAGTTCCGGAGCTTCACTGAAACATTACTGTTAATTATTTGCCACGAAAAAAAAAAAAATGAGTCTACCATATTGTGACCGTATTCGGATCTGTTAATTTCTTGGTTACACCCTCAGAGGCTTAAAAAAAAAAAAGAAAGAAAAACATAATTTATCATTTTATGTGTTATTATACCGAAAAATAACTCCCATTAAAATTTTTGACATTAGCACTTCATTTCCTACAGAAATGAGATCTTTTCCCAGTTTCCCATATTTCATAATTATAAGCTCGAAATAAACTAGAAGTAAAATTTTAAACCTACACTCCATTAAACCTCTTTATTTAAAACAATCTATTTCCCCCGGGAGCTCAAAATTAACCTTATCTTTATATCACTTCATTTAAAACTTTCCAGATTTTACAACCGAGATACCATAATGAGGGGTTTTCGGTCAGAAGGATGTTATGTTGTTCCGAACAATTGCACACGTTGACATAAATCTTTTTGGAGTCTCACCCTCCCCCCCTCCCACAATGTCAAAACATTACCGAAGAAAATGGAAAAGGCTTTTCAATTGGTTAGGACGGATAATGATTGTTCCCACCATTTGAGTTTCTCAAGTTTCGTTTTCACCCCCTCGCGCTCATTAGTTTTAAATTACGGGACAAATGACGGAAAAAAGCAGGGGGCATTTAGAAGCCTGTGAAATGCTCTCCGTTAAGTTAAGACCACCGAACGACATGGAAACATGGAAAAAAAAAATTTAAAAAACGCAGTCCCTTGTTATCGTGATTAATTCTGTTGTAATTGTAGTTAGTTTAAGCTGATTTTATGTCTGACAAATTAAGAGCTCTTAGAGATCACATAAGGTACAGGTTACAACATGAATTAGAAACTTTTTAGACATCCAATTCACGTGGTACATTAATATCAGAACGGCCATAAGAGCTATTCAAATATTTACCATCATTTTTTTTGGAATATATTAAAGCTGTCAGTATTTTTAATACATGTGTCAGTATTTTTTTAATTTTTTTATCAGTAGAATCGGTCAGTAAAAATAATTTTTTGTCAGTAAATAGTATCGAATTTATCAGTAAATAAAGCGATTCCTGTCGGTAAAAAATTTATTTCTTGTCAGTAAATAATATTATTTTAGTCGGTAAACCGATAATTAATGACTAGTTTTAAAGGTAGAATGCAAAATAATTATAAAAAAAATTTAAAAAGAATCGCTTTATTGAGCAAGAACTTGAGTGGCTTTCGCTGGCCTATCTCGACGTCTTTTCGGAACAATCATGGAATGAAATAGAAAGTAAAATTATTTTTCTCTGTTGATGAAACGTCAATGTTAGATTTGGCCCACTGAAATCCCGTTGTCCATTCCTTAAGGTCCACGGTCTTAAAATAATCCATGACAACGATATTCCTTCTCGAAAAGTTTCTTCTTTCTTCATACAGTATATTTGTTGAAAGATTCAAGGGCATTATTCGTTAAAGGTGTTAGATGTGAGATTCCCTCAAAACCGACTTTGATGTGCATTCAACCTCTCGTTCGTGTTATTATTTACCAATACTGTTTGCTTTTTTCCATTCCATTTTTTCATAAAAAGAAGTTTAACTCTGGACTATTTCATTATTCGAGCTTAATTGTAAAAAATTTATGTCTTTCTATTCAAGATTCGATTTTCTTAGTTGTAGCTCGGCGCATGTGAGCCCAAATACATCATGACCGTCATACCAAAACCATTTCAAATCCGTTCTTTATTGCGTCGCAAGCATAGCTTATCGATTATTTTTATAACTTAGGATTGATGTCACCTCCTAGATTCTTCAAGCCAAAAGAAAGCCAGAAAAAAAATTTTTTTTCATCAATTTACCGATTAAATATTGATAATATACTGATAAATAATTAATTTTACTGACAAATGTTTAAAATTACTGACACTTTTTTAACTGATCGTGTAAATACTGACAAATAATATATTTACTGACACTTTCATAAAATTACTGATTTTTAATTAAAAAATACTGACATTTAATTAAAAAATACTGACAACTTAAATGGATGCCATTTTTTTTTTGGTAATTTTCGACTCCTCCCTCGTTACCATGAAAAAAGGCTTTACTTACGGGCATTAAAACAAAAGGCTTTTCTTAAAGAGTACGCAATACTCGTGGCAGTAGGTAAATCGTGGTAATAGGTATTTTTTTTTTTTTTTTTTTTTTTTTTTTTTTACGGAAAAACAAAGAAAAATACTAAAAAAGAAAAACAACTATGAAATCTTTAAAAATTTTTTCTGAAGATTTCTTAGTTAAAATTTTTTCAAGATTTGTCTTCGATTTTCCGTAAAATGAAAAATACGATTTACCTGCTACCACGGGTATTGCGTACTCTTACCTAAGCGGATTTTAGTTCAACTATTTCGACACTAACAGCGCTGATTGGCCACTGCGATTTGTAAACAAACATTTTAATATGGCTGACACGCATTTATTTTTAATCGTTAGTAAAAGTTCTTTATTTTTATTTATTAAAAAAGTTTTTATTATTTTTAGTGAAAACAAAAGGCTGCCAAAAAAAATAGAGGTATGCACAAAAAAAAGTATATTAATGCTGAAGAAGTTTTTCTTAAAATCATTGACGAGTCGTTAAAGTGAAAACCACTGCACAAATGCTTTTCGTGTTGTGTCCCGAAAGATCGCTGCGCTATCATCATCGTCTATTCTTGAAACTAAAATTCGCGGACAGTTTTGAGAAGGGTAGCTTCCGGACCTGTCTTTATGGCAATACTAGGGACCCGTCAGCGGCAATGATCACGAGGCCATGATGATGGCGGCTGCTTTTTTAATTTTCTTCCAGATAATTTTCATTTTTACATTTTTCGCAAGTGTAAAACGTGTTTGCATTTTCAAAAAAAGGATTATAAATCCTAATCAACATTTCATCCCTTACAGTCAAACCTTTTTCATGAAATTGAACGTTTAAGTCATAAAAAGACGGCCTATTCGAATATCCCGGATAACTGATGTTAACAATCCAAGTCACAGTTCTGTCCCTCACGTCTCCCAGGTATAAAAATTTTTGAACCTCGCATTCCACGTTAAACCATTCCTTTGACAAAGCCTGATAACTCCCGTTACGATTGACTCGAACGTTTTGAGGTGATAAATTGTACCATTTCGCAGGTCCGGAAAATTGAGGAGGCACCAAATGTCCTTTTTCGTCCCCGGGTGCTTTGCTTTTCTGAAATCGTTCTTCGAATTCTCCTGTCGTCGGAAAATTCATTCGGCCGTTGTCGTGAAGATACAGTGGTTTAATGATGGCATAAACTTGGGTCACTCTTTTCAGATCGAATATACCGTTTTTTTCCGCCAAACGAAACCAAAAAATCGGATGCTCCGGTTCGAGTACACCGAATCGCTTGCCTTCGGTTTCGATGTGTTTGTCTCCTACGTCTCCGTAGGTGAACGAAAAAATTAAAACTTTTACAGTAAATATTTTAAAAAACATGTTTACTAGCATTTCAACGCTGTCTCACTAATTATAATTATTTTTTACGCCAAAAAAAAAAAAAAAAAAAAAAAAAAAAAAAACCATTAGCAGATAAAGTCATAAGGAAAAGTTGCAAAAGATCAAAGACCGTATATTTATTTTTATTATCTGAAAACTCTGGGGTAAGTGGGGGCAAATTGGGCACTGGACATTGGTTAAAAAATTTATTTAAAGAAAATACACTAGCGAATAAAATCGATCACCGTCATCTTTCATGTAAAATATTACATATTTATTTTTGATCACCTTAGGAAAAAGGAAATACAAAAACCAAGAGAGAATTGCGTAAAAATCGAGAAGAATGATGGGGAGATAGTTGGCCGCTTCAATATATAAGGATGAGAAAACTACTGCCCGTTAAGACGTAGTCCTACGACTCGATGTGAACCGAAAGTTACTCACACTCAGAAAAGGGAAATGTTTTGAACAATTTCTGTCTTGCAATAAAATCGGAATGTTTCGTTGCAAAGCAAAATTCTTCGCGACAAACAGACATATTGCTTCTTGACAAGATATTTTTATTGTTTTCCCACAATTTTTAAAAAAATGTTTTGTCACAAGACATGTTTGCTTTCGCATTATTAGCCCATTTTTATTCTGGGTGCCCTTTTAAAAATGTGCAGAACGTAATGAAAATATGGAAAACTGGCCAAACGAAAAATTGAGTACTAATGCAAGTGATGTAAACAATGGAAAATGCATTCATAGGGCAAAATAATGCACGCAGTGCATTGAGTTTTAATTTTTGATGTTGGCTGCCAAACCAATAGACTAGTAACCATTTTCAATTTTTTCCGTTCAAGCGGCATTTTGTATAACATTTTGCTAACAGACGTTTTTAGGGTAATTAGACCCTGCTGAACACGAATATCGCTGTTAGCAACTCGAAATCTCAACCGTTTGCGCAGAATCCATGATGGCGTCAATCAGCGGTCGTTTTACTTTTTTAACTTAAATTTTGACTCTCGGAATCGAATTTAAAAAGTTTTTACGGGTTTTTTGGGGTGCTTTGTTTAAATAAATAATGTTTATAAATGTACAATTATTTTGACAAACCGTAAGTCATGTAGTGCCTCTCAAAAATTTAAAGTAACACTCTTTAAACAGTTTTTTCTTGATAACTTTATCATTTTAAAATATTTTTTATTCGGGTAACAATTTTGTAAAAGAGCTGGAAAAGACACATATTTTTGGTGTGTCTCAGCTTTCAATTACTGAACTGATGTCAGTGAAAAGTGGTCGACATAAATTCTTATATAAGGGTTTATCAAATTAAGGAATAGGAACGAGAATTAAGTCAATTAGATTTATTTTATGCTCCTTCAGCTGCATTTAAACAACTCCCCCACATTTACAAATTTTAGTGCACGGAAGGAGTGCTTTTCGACACCGGCACATTTTAGTGCCACATTGGGTTTTGCACCCACAAGATAATATTTCCAGGCACGCTTTCGGGATGGGATCGATGGTCATCCATAAGGGTACTAGTTCTTCATTATGGGTCTTCCATCCACAGGTTTTGGATCTGGAACCATGGGATTGGCTGATCCGCGTTTTCCCATACGAAAGTCTAAAAAGTAAGAAATGAAGAAAAATAGAGAAATGAGAAGAATGAGAGAATAATTCTGGTTATGATTGCGTAGACTGCAAACCTGATAGTGGCTTCTTAATATGTGTAATTTCAAAGAATCGCTTGTGGGAGGGAGTGCCTCAGGCTTTTTTGCCAGACCAAACAGCGCATATCTAGCATCATCGGCTTTTTCTATTTTAGCATCGACCTGTTCAGGGAAAATTTGAAGGGGCAGGAATGATTTTGTCCGGACTTAAATGGTTTCATTAAAAAAACTAAACAAAAAAAAAATTGGATCACTTAGAATTGAATACCTTGTATAATTGAACGACAAATTTCTCCACGCTAGCGATAACATTTTCATGAAGTGGAGATTTTCCTAGCCCAGCCAATAAAGAGCATGATCCCTTATAGTGTTTCCAGGCTGTTCGTTTTGTAATCGTAGCCAGCTGGGAAGTCGTGTCGCATCCCGTAATGGTATGAAAAGCTATCATGTTTTCGGCCTGATCTTTTGATAAATTTTGACATACCGTGTGAATGGGGATATATTTCCTTTCTTTAGCTGTTCCCGCCATTAACCATATTTTCGAGGCTCCGATCTTAGAAAAATGATGAATTAATAAAACGAATATGTCGGTATCCCTTGCCATAACCGTAATATTTGAGGCACTGCTATTCACTGCATGCAAAATCACCCGTGTATCGGCTTCTTCGTGTGTTGCAGAAAGTCGGTCGATATTAGTTTCTGGTTTTGTAGACTTTACAGTTGTTTCATCTTCAAACCCTCCGGAAACGACTACTTCAACCTCGCCGAAATCATGTAATAAAAGCTGATTTGATAAAAAGCAGGCAAGATTAGCTTTATTGTCACTAAGGTCCATAAAATTTTTCCAGTTTTTCGGCAAAGGAACATTATGGCTCTCAATGACTCTTCTTATAGGAGCAGCTCCTTTGGTTCTTTTTTTCCTGGTACCCGATTTTACAGATACTTCCCTGTACCTGTCGAAAAGAACATCAACTCTTTTGTAGGGCAGACTAACAGTTTTTATCTTGTTAATAAAATGCTCAGCAAGATCTCCGAATGTACTTGCATTCGCAGGCTTGCCCAAGGCCTGGACCACAGCCTGTCCATCGATTATTAAATGAGAATTTTTTTTTTCAAGTTCGATGAATGGAGGGCATTCGATTTTTTCTAATAATATTTTCTGAAGTAGAGACTTGTCCGTAGCTCTCAAAGCTCCATTCATTTGTGCCAAGGACAAGGGGACAGGCAATAATTCATGTTTCAAAATAGGTCTTAAATCTATTGCTCTTCCAGCTTCGTATGACACGACGAGTCGGCGTAATACATCCCTGTCGGCTTGAATGATGTTTTGAGGATCTTTTTTAGATCGAACTTTATACAGATCAGCCATAGTCAATGCATTATTTTTTGGCAGAGGTGAAGAAAAACTGACTGGAGGTTTTGTGGAATCTTGATAGCAAAGTCTTTGAGTAACAAATTCATTCACTAAAAGTTGACCCTGGGATTTCGCGTCTAAAAGAGCTTTTGCAATTTCGTCTGTAGCTTGATCTTTAGTTGCTATGTTGCAAATCTTCGTGTCTGGAGCAAATAACCCAAAAGATTCCATATATTTCATTATCGAGTTTTCATCAGCATCATCTCTGAGTTTTCTAGCTTTGGTTCCCTCATTAAATTGAACAATTGAACTTATGCCATACATTTCGAAAGTTTTCCGGCTTACTTCGCTCCTCCAATGATAAGAAAGGGCCCATCTTTGAAGTGCTCCCACATTCTGTGTGATTCCTGTAAGCCCGCCAGTGTCTTTCCCGATTCCCACAACCCATTCCTGAGCATGATCTGGATCAACTTGGGAAAACTTATTCTTGGATCTTTGAACTGCAAAGTCTCCCATATTGAAAAGTTTTTCTACTTCTTCTGGAAGCTGATTCATATCGGCAATATATATAGACATTGATTTAAAATAATTGCCATGGTCGTATCTGGCCATGTAAGGAAGCATTTCGGTCAGAGCAGCCCGATATGACAGCCAGATTCCATCTCGAATACTTTTAGTGAACATAAGAAGGATTAGTACCAAGTCTACGTACGTCCACCAAAGTGCGAAATTAGGACTATTCTCTGATTTTATACCAACAAAATGATTTAATCGTTCTTTAAGACTATCGGATTTTAAAAAGGGCTGAAGGGTGACAAAATCTTTCTTTGCGATGTCGAATTCTTCGGCCAATTCTGGATATTCAGTCTTTAAATATGACTCAAACTGAGGACGAATCAACCGCCAAAGAGCTTGGAAAGTTAATTTGTGCGCCCTCATACCTTTAGCGTAAGCCTTGCCTTCCATAACCCTGGCTATGGAACCTTCTCCCATAATCCCACCTTCTAACCAAATTTCAGTTAATCCAGTCCCATTCATGTGTTGTCCGATAACTTTTAAAAAATTCAGAGCAATATGTAGGCCTCCCATACGCAATATGACCCGGCTTCTATATTCAGGTGAGTTCCACTGCAGCTCTATTAGTTTACAGTAAAGCGCCTGATCTGTTGTTACGACTACATAACGCTCCCCAAGACTATCGGCGACAGCTAAAGATCTTTTTAGTACTGTATTCAATGTCGAAATTTCGTGAGCCGGATCTAAGATTAATGGCATGTATCCTATAGCTGATTCCTTAAAGTCTTTCTTAGAAAGTTTTTTTCGGAATTCTGTCCAGCCCTCATTTCCCCCATCATGTAAACGTGACATCGCGAAAGCTACATCTTCGATTTGTGAATTGTCATCAATTTTGGTTCCGCATGAAGATTTATACCATTCTAATTGAACAGAAGAATGAAAATTAGGTTCCGATTTTGAGTGGGCAGTTGGAAATATCTCGGTCAAACTTGAAGGTATTTTCAAAGACATGTCCGAACCGATTTTAATAGATCCTAAAATTTCACTTGTATCTATTGCTCCTCTTTGAAAAGCGACCATTTGAGTCGCATGGAAAGTATTTTTTCCGTCAAGCGTATCGGTCATAATATCAATATTATCTGCTGTGATGTGTAGAATAGAATTATCGGTGCTTCCATGACTTTTAAAATTCGGAGGCGTTATGGCGCCAGTGATTTTATCCACCGATTGAAGACTTTCCTTAGCAAGCGAAGTGTCCGCCTGCAATACTTGCTTGTAACTAATACAATGGCCAGCTCGATGAAAAAGAGTGATCAGTTTTTTTGACCTAGTGCTCTGGTGTAAGGCCAGACCCAGTCCGATGTGTTTTGGAGTAAGTTTTCGGTTTTTGTTCACGGCATAAAATATATCTTGTCCTATAGATAAGCAAACTTGGTTTTCGGACTTCTTTCCATCATTTGGTTCATCATCATCTGTGGTTTCTAAATCTTCGTCGTCATCGTCGTCTATTGATTCTTCCATTTCATTAAGGCTTTTTTCTCCCCCAAGAAGAATTTGAAGAAATAAATATAGCGATTTCGGTACTACCGAAGCAGCTTCTGAACTAGAAACATTAAGTCCTGAATGACCTGGACAAGATCTTAAATCCGCTCGTATACTAAGTGCTGCATGTACGATATCCAGGAAATTTTCATCTGCTGATTTGTAAGAAGGTAACTGGAATTCGTCATCATGTGATTCTTCATTTAAAAAATTACTTGCGGCTTGCTTTACAGATTTTTTCTTGCAAATAAGAAGCGTTTGCCTCTCGCTTATTTCTCTGTCTAACGGTTGAAAAAACTGGAAAATGTCACCAACTGCTGCTTCCAGCTTTTCACGGAAATTGGATCTTCTTGTCGCTAAAGAGGATGGAATTGGTTTATTAAGAGATGCGGCTAGATTTTCATATCGGTCCCAAACGTCTGATAACTGAAGAGTCTGTTGGAAGATAGGAAAAGAGGAAAAAGTGACGATTAATGCAAGGAAAAAATTGGAAACAAAGTCATTTACAAGTCTAAGTGAGGATGAAGATTAAGTAATAATTCAGAAATTTTGTGACTACCTTTCCCAAGCTTCCTGCTACACGAACTTCCTTACACAGCTGAATGAACGGCAAATCAGATTCGGATGGATCCTGCTCAAGTTTTTTCTTCCGACATTCCAACTTGAGTACACAAGTACTGTGATAAACCGCACTTTTTGCTATGAAGTCCGTTATTCCTCCCACTCTAGCATGTAGCATAAAATCCAAAGCAGTGGCTCGTAATAACCTTTCATTCATGCTATCGGACATGACTTGTCTACAGTGCTCTTTTTTTGAACTGTCTTGGCAAATTAAACATTTTCCCCAATCTAATGTTCCTGTAGTCGACCTAGTCACTTTTAAACCGCTTTGAACTGCAGAATGATTATTATCCACTTTTTTTCCCGTGTCATCAGATATTTTTTGTAATCTATTTATCATATTTACGTTGGTGAATACTGCATAACATGCTCTATGGTACCTAAAGACATCAGCATTTGCACTGGTATCTAAACTCTTTAGGATTCTTAAAATAGCCAAACTATTGTTCGCATCCAACAGCTTTTTTCTTTCTTGGGCAGCTGAAATTAGTTTCTTCTTACCACTTTCTTTTACCTCCGAAAGCTCATCCAACCTTTTTCTTTTTTGACAAATAATGCACATCAGTTTGTTAACTTCAACTTTCGCGTTAAAAGGATTTTCCATTTTGACCAATCCTAAAATAATTTCAAAATTTTCAATAAACTTTACGCTTAATAATTTCTTACATTACACGTCAATTACAACAAACCTTGTTTAACTTTACTCAAATAAGGCACTATTTCTCACTGTAAAAAGGAAAAAACACATCATCTTAATACGTACAAGATCAGACTTTTATTTATAATTCCATTATTTTCTTTTTCAAATTTAAATGTCTGGTCGAAAACCGAGAATAACGAATTCAGAAGTATAGTAGCAGGTCATTGAAAGCAAATGGAATTATGAAATTTTACAATAAGAAGTTTATGTGGGGCATAATTTACAAATTTTGAAAAATTAAGTTTTTTTAACACCGATTTCCAATTCTGGCGTTCAGCGATTAATATAAAGACGGAATCCACTATTTCAAATAATATCCCATCCAGAAATGAGCAAAAAAGCCGGCAAAAGAATAAAAATGGAATTTGTTTAAAAATTTCAGACTTTTGGACGCCATCTTGGATTCTGCACAAACGGTTGAGATTTCGAGTTGCTAACAGCGATATTCGTGTTCAGCAGGGTCTAATTACCCTAAAAACGTCTGTTAGCAAAATGTTATATGAAATGCCGCTTGCAAGGATTTTAGAGCGATTTAAAAAAAAAAGTTACTAGTCTACAAAACCTACCCTCTTTACTCCACGATCTTACTTACAGGTCAGGCAACCGCTATCTTAAAAAGTGTCCCCCGAGCTTGAAGCAGAAGAATAGTTCCAAATTTGCTCGATAGATGACTGGAGCTGTAGTTAGGGAGTCACGTGATATGCCCTCCATCCAATCAAAACTTTCAAAACACTTTTGTGTATGATATCTGCCAGAGCACGTGATTCCCTAACTACAGCTCCAGCTATCTATCGAGCAAATTTGGAACTATTCTTCTGCTTCAAACTCGGGGGACACTTTTGTCCGTATGAGGGGATACCCAAGTTGCCAGACCTGTATGTAAGATCGTGCTTTACTCATAGCAGGCATTCTTTATCTTCTTAGATGGCTGTGACTCACTCCATTTGACTGACCACTACTTACAGCGCCCCTAGTTTCTAATGTTCCTCATAAGACCTTCGATACCTGCGAGCTTTTACCAATGACACCCTAGCGACGTGTTGTCATCTTTTCGCACAGCCGCTGTAAATTATTTCACAATTCCTGAAAATCAACCCTTTGAAGCTTATGCTCTCAGGTAATCATTAAAGTTCCTCTTCCAGACCCTTTAGGTAATCCTAAAGATCCTGACTCCCCAGACTGCCATGAAAATGTTTTATTTTTTAAAATCCGAAAAAGGAGACGTTAGAAGATAATGAAACCAGAAGGATAATAATAAATAATTATACGAAGCCCTTCCATTAAGCAGACTAGTTAGTTTTAGGATTAAGTAAAGGTTGCCCGAGTCCAGGGTGAAATTTATCATTTTAACCCCTCTTTTGCTCCTTTTTCCTTTCATCTACATAGTTATTTCCTCTTGACTTTATAAATGTTTATTTTAACCGAACAAAAGCTACATGCAAATCATTACCGTTAGTCATTTTGCGGAAATCTTCGCTCCCTACGTGTCTTTCTAATAAATTCTTTTCTCATTTTTAAATTGTGGTTTCCGGAGCAGACGGAAAAGACAAGCTTTTGGAATCATCTGAATGCGGACATCATGGAGTTTTATATATTTTTGGATTCCTTGCGTCACGGGGAGTCAGAAAATATATAAAACTTGATAGGTGAAATTTTTTAGGAAAACAATGCTTTTCGCCCCTGGGTCGATAAAGCAAAAAAAGAAAAAAAAAGGCAATTTATGTGTTTACAGTTTGGTGGAAAACGACTTAATGATTCGAGTCAGTTTCCTCCTAAAAGCCTAAGATTATGAGAAATTATTCGTTCGCGTCGGAAATTTCTCCGAGTCAAAAATTAGTCCCATTTTGACCTTCACAAAGTAAGCCGGAAAAGAGCTAAAATCGAACTCAGATGTTTCCTTCTCATTTAAGGACGATTAATTAAATGATTTGTAGGTGAATTAATTAAGTGACCTAATTAACAAGAAGGAAAAAGAAGAAAAAATTTGACATTTAACACTGGAAATTACCCCTTCAACCAATTTTTACCCCTTCAACCAATTTGAAGTTACCCCTTCAACCAATTTGAAGGGCGTTATGTTTATCGCTTCGTCTGGTTAATGGTCTATACGGCTGGCTGGCTGACTGACTGACTGCCGTGTGGCATGATTTTGGAATTCCCTTGTAACTTTGAAACGGAAATATGTAGAAATCTGAAAATTTCACAGTTGATTCTACATATTTTCCCGGAGGCCCTGTTCTAATTATCTTTTCGAAATTCCAAACAGTTTTTGAGTAAACCGAGAAATCCGAAAATATTTAAAATGTACAAAACACATAGCTTTAACTTATGGCGGAAGAAAAAAAAGAGAAAAACGGAAGGGTTTCGTTTGCTAGTGAGAAACTTTTTTTTTTCAGTGATAACCTATTCTTTTTTTGGGCTTATCCGACAGAGGAAGGTCCAACGTAATGTTTAAAATTTTCAAAATTAAAATCTGACAATATCAACAGGAATAAGGGGGTGTCAAAGTTAAGGTGGTTCACAGGGTAGTACTCATATCTCGAATATTTCTGTGATAGTAATCGGAACCTTGAAGTGAGCCACATAAGATGACGGCGAAGCCCATTGACCATCGCATAAGCGTTCAGTCATTTTATAATTTTCATTCAACATTACAATGTTAGAAGGCTGGCGGTTAATACGAAATAACATTATTATCATTTAAATTAAATCATAAAAATAAAAAAAGATGGAAGAAATGTAACTTGTGAACTGCTGATTTTTTTTTTTTTTAAATTATTAGTTTTTGTGGAGTAGGCCTAAGCATTCTTAAATAATTTTTTTAAAAGAAATTAAAAATTAAAAAGAATTAATTAATGGGTGTTGCATTACAAATCCAGCGGGAAATTAAACAGGGGTCCGAATGCCAATGCCGATTCCATATTATTTATTTAACTCCCGATTCCGATTCCGATCATATCCGATGCCGCCTCTGATTCCGATTTTAGTGAAAAAAAAAAAGTCGTGGAGCCTAGACGATTTTTGAAATCAGGGGTCCGAATCAGATGCCGGTGCCGATGCTGATGTCAGCCGCAGCCGCGCCTAAATATCTCGGGTCGATTCCGATGCCGATGCCGATTTGGGATAATTAAAAAAATCCGATGCCGGCATCGGCATTGACAGCGGCTTCTGAATCGGACCCCTGATTTTAAAAACAATCTAGAATGGCTCTATGACTTTTTTTTTCCTTACTAAAATCTGGATCAGAGACAGCATCGGATATGATCGATGCCTGGTGGCGTCGGCATCAGCATCGGGTGTAGGTGCCGGAATCGGAATCGGGAGTTAAATAAATAATATGGAATCGGCATCGGCATCGGATTCGGACGCCTGATCTTGAATAAATTTGATAAATAAGAATAGAAATCGATTTCTTGAGTAATTGAAAATTTATTATTTTAATCGAAATCTTGCAGTAAATTGGTGAATAAGAATCTGAATATATTTCGTGAACAGCTAAAAATTGGAATCTTGAAATAAATTTTGCAAATAGGAATCGGGATTGGGATCAACTTTTTTATTTAGTAAAAAAAGAAAAATTGGAATAAGAACGACAAACAGAGCAAAAATTCTCAATTGGATTAGGACTCGGAATAACTCGAGTTAGAAAAAAATTAATTAGTCAGAATCAGAATGAAAATAAAAAAATTTGCAATTAACTAAAATGCGCAAAATAAATCGTCAAAAAAAAAAAAAACCTTCAAAAATTAATGTAATTTGAAAAAACTGAAATGCGTTAAATAAATAAATTTTTAAAAAAAAAGAATACCCCTTCAACAAAAAAAACTAAAAAGCAAAAAATAATTTTTTTTTTTTTAATTTTTAAAAAAGAACTGAAAGGCAGAAAACGAGATCAATTTTCACTATATAGGTAAGAGTTTGATTTCTCGAAAAAATGAACCATGACCTTCAGATTTGAAAAATTTTCACTACACGCAATAAATAGGCCAATTGCATATTTATGGTCAATTGCATATTTATAAAACTAAACGAAAAAATGCCGAACATCAATCAGCTATAAGGTCGGATTTGAAATACTGCTTCAATAAATGCAATTACGACGTGCTACTGGAACGAATTCAAAATTATGATTTTTCCCCACTTCTGAATTGCGACTCAATTTCAGAAAGTCTTAAACTTATTTATGAGCCACTACTTCTTGCCGTAGATGCATCTGTTCCTAAAAAATCTTTTTCTCCTAGCAGCCGGTATCCTCCCTGGTTTAGCAGAAAGCTTATTGCACTGATAAAAGCGGAGCACAGGGCCAGGCGATCCTTAAAGAAGGCTAATACAGTTGAGCATACAACCAGGGGGGATATCGACTGTAATGGCAGCTGTGAAAATTTTAGTACCTATAGGAGGGAATTAAAAAAGGAGTTGAAAAAAGCCCGCTTTGTTCATGCGGTACATACTGAAGCGGTTATTAAAGCTGACCCTAAAAAATTCTGGTCTTACTTTAAAACCAATAAAAGCCAATCTTCTCAATCATTTGTTTTTAATAACCAATTTTACAGTAATCCCAAAGACATAGCGGATGAATTTGCTCGTCTTTTTCAAAGTATTTTTGTTGCCTCTGATACATCCAGTCTGCAACTTAGTAACAATCTTAACAATACATCCTGCATAAATTTAATCTCTGATGACGAATTGTTAGCAGCTTTCCAACACCTTAAAGACTCTTTTGTTTGCGGCCCTGACAATATACCTTCAGCTGTCTATAGAAATTGTGTGGATCCCCTACTCAGTCCCTTAAAACATATTCTTAATCTTTGCCTAATTAAAATGCAATTTTCTGATGAATGGAAAATGTCACGCATCAAGCCTATTTTTAAAAAAGGGGATAAAGTTGTTGGTGAAAATTACCGAGCTATATCAATATTATCCGCTATATCCAAGATTTTTGAAATTATATTGTACAACCGCCTTTATTATATTTTCTCTAAATCAATAGCTCCTGAACAGCATGGTTTTGTAAAAGGGCGATCAACCACAACAAATTTAGTCTCTTTCTTGACCTTTGTCACCGCTGAACTGAAGAACAAAAATGAGGTTCACGTAATATACTTCGACTTCCTTAAAGCTTTTGACCGGGTGGATCATGTTTTGCTCATTGAAAAATTGTCATCCAACTTTGATCTTCCTCCTTATTTACTTATGTTACTTAGATCTTACCTAACTAATCGGAAAAGCTTTGTTTCATTCAATGATATTAACTCTTTCTGTTTTGGTGTGCTGAGTGGAGTACCTCAGGGATCTCATCTTGGGCCCCTACTCTTCCTCATGTTCATAAATGATTTACCTACCACCCTAAGTCTTGTTCTCTGCCTTCTTTTTGCAGACGATTTAAAAATTTTCAAGAGCATCACCTCCATTGAAGATATGGGTGTGTTGCAGAATAATATAAATAAAATTGTTGCCTGGTCGAAGTATAATTCCCTCCCTATTAACGAGGCTAAATGCCTTCTGATGGTCTTCTGTTCCGGAAAATCTCGGTTTGATAACGTCCATTATTCCATAGGTAATACTAAACTGTATCCGCAGGAAGAAGTCTGCGACTTGGGGGTGATTTTCGACTCTCAACTTTCATTTGATAATCACATTAGGTCAATGGTCTCTGAAGCAAATCGAACTTTAGGCTTTGTCATTCGCTCATGTCATTTATTTCGCGACATTAAAACCATGATTATTCTATATTACGCGCTCGTGAGATCGAAGCTTGAATATGCCTCCTCCGTTTGGCATGGTCGAACAGTGGCTCAAATCGAAAGTATTGAAAAAGTCCAAAAACGGTTCCTGCGATATATTTACTATCGTAAACATGGTGTTTATCCCCACTACGATCGGCATCCTGTTCGTACTAGGGACATGCAACAGGAATTCAACATATTATCTCTTCAACATAGGAGAGATCTTGCAGATGCAATATTATTGTACAGACTTTGTAATAACTTGGTTGAAAGTCCTTCCCTCCTCTCCTCACTCAATTTTCATATTCCTGGTCGAAGAACCAGGCAGCGAAAGCTATTCTCTCCATCATCTGTTTCACCATCTCGATTTTTACCTCCTATCGACCGTTTGCTTAACTTATACAACACCTTAACCGAACATCTTGATATTGATCTCTTTTGCATGTCCCTGGGTACTTTTAAAAAATCCGTCACTGAATTCCTGAGAGAATTAAATAGCTCTGTAATAACTTTGTAATTTTTTTTTTTTTTTCTTTAAAAAAAAATGTATTTTTTTTTTTTTTTTTTCTCTTCGTTATAGGAACAAAACTGTAAAAGGGCTCATCGCCTGTTGTTTTTGTATAATAAAAAATAAAAAATAAAAATAAAACAATAAAAATGCATTCAAAGGACAAAAGAAGCGCAGAAAAAATTTTTGTTGAAGGAGCAAGTCCCATTTTTTTTTAAAACTTGCTCCTTCAACAACAATTTTTTCTGCGCTTCTTTTGTCCTTTGAATGCATTTTTATTGGCCTATTTATTGCGTGTAGTGAAAATTTTTCAAATCTGAAGGTCATGGTTCATTTTTTCGGGAAATCAAACTCTTACCTATATAGTGAAAATTGATCTCGTTTTCTGCCTTTCAGTTCTTTTTTAAAAAATTAAAAAAAAAAAAAAATTATTTTTTGCTTTTAGTTCTTTTTGTTGAAGGGGTATTCTTTTTTTTTAAAAATTTATTTATTAAAATAATTAAACGATCGCGAAAGTTCTATTCTACTGTGTTCTAAAAATTTATGCTTACACGTTTAGCTTACGCAGAATCAAATAAAAAAAAAATATAAAAAAAAAAAAAAGACATTGATTGAATCTCATATAAAAATCAATTAAATTAAACGAAAGTAAGAAAACTGATTTAATCTATTCTGACTCGAATCTGTATACTTAGCTTACGTAAAATCAATTTTTATTATCGCGAATGAGATGTATTTAATTTTTACTAGTCTAGATTGTGAAATGACGGGAGACTGTGACGTATTATCGCCGAATTTTTTACTCTGAAATATAAAATTATTTAAAGAAATACGAAAAGCGTCATAACCCCTGGATTCCCAAACCCCGACATTTATGAAACCCGAAAACCAATTCGGTGATTTTTAATTTCGGGGTTCGGAAAACGCGACATCGTTTTTTCGCGGTATCGCATTTTATAAACCCCGAAACCCGATTCGGGGTTTGGAAAATTCGGGGTTCCGATATAGACTCATTTAATCTATTCTGACTCGAATCTGTATACTTAGCTTACGTAAAATCAATTTTTATTATCGCGAATGAAATGTATTTAATTTTTACTAGTCTAGATTGGTTAATCAGATTAACAAAGTGGACGGATCTAAATAAAAAAAAAATAAGATGGGTTTCAATTTGAAACGAAAAAAAAAAGAAAATTTTTAACTGACCAAAAATACACGATCGTTGCAAGACGACATTTTTTGACAATAAGAAGAAATGTTTCTTCGCTGACTAATGAATCTTAATCCTGTTACAAGATTTTACCCAATCATACCCAATAAGCTTAAAAGTCCTGCCAGGACGAATAACCAAATTCTTGGCTCTTCTTTGGCATTTTTCGCTCGTACCTCCATTTCGGTCCTGTTGGCTAAAAAATAAAAATCCATTATTTTGTGAACTTATAAGCTTAAAAAATCACTTTTTCAATTTCCACGTACTGTGGCCTAAGTGATGGTTATTTCTCTGTAGATTTGTTTAATGTCTTCAAATTTTGGAAAACTGTGCCCACTTCGGGGTGATATTAGATTTTCGGTTTCTGCCACGTTATTTTCTGCATAGTATCGCACGCGGTAGGAAACAAGCAATTTATTATTT
The DNA here is from genome assembly GCA_037577465.1 of Liposcelis bostrychophila. Taxonomy (NCBI): domain Eukaryota; kingdom Metazoa; phylum Arthropoda; class Insecta; order Psocodea; family Liposcelididae; genus Liposcelis; species Liposcelis bostrychophila. The sequence continues at coordinate 53,520,498 of CM075208.1, read as the reverse complement.
TACAAAAATGTCGACAAAATATGACTTCACAGCAAGATTAAGAATCAAAAGGACATTCCAAATATACCAATTTTAAAATCTTACCTCATCATCCAAGGGCCCCTGGATGCCCCCCCCCCCCCCTCCGGAAATCCCAAAACTTTTTCGCACGAGTGTTGTATATCATATGAAAGCTCGCTGGGTATGTTGTCGAATGAGACCACACCGAAATCTCCAGCTTTTATAGGTACCGAGATATTGTAGTTCAAAGAGATCAAAAATGGACGATCAATTTGGACCCCTTTGAGCTGCAATATCTCGATACCTATAAAAGCTGGAGATTTCCGTGTGGTTTCATTCGACAACATGCCCAGCGAGCTTTCATACGATATGCAAAATTCGCGCGAAAAAGTTTTGGACCCTCCGGGGGGGCATCCAGGGGCCCTAGGATGACCGGGGAAGGTTTAATATTGGTGTATTTGGAATGTTCTTTTTGATTCTTAATCTTGCTGTGAAGTCATATTTTGTCGACATTTTTGTGAAATAATAAGTTGTTAGATTCCTACCGTGCGCAAAGAGTAAAATACTTTCAAGAGTTCCAATTTGTTGAAATTGTATGGATTATGATTAAGTATTTATATTAGCTTCATTACCTCAGCAAAGGTAAAAGAGGGTCTAAAAAGTCCTCATTCCAGTTATATATGTTTGAAAAAATGACTAATTTTTCTAAACGGGGGAAAGAGATTTGATTTGATTCGGTCCGATCCGATCCGATTTGACGGTGCGGACCTAAAATACTTATGAAGATAATTAATTGAAATTGGGGAAATGCTTACTATTGGGACAGAAGCGAATCATAGGGCATTATACATAGGCAGTGTCGGAGGTCTCATATACTCCAGTCAGAGTTCCCTAACCGACTTTGCCGTTCTTTAATCTTTAATAATTTATATTATTTGTTTGACACGCAACCTGTAGTACTATTTTAATAATATTTATAAACCTACCTGGGGGATGAGCCACAACCATGGCCACTGCGGTTCCGAGAAGCAAAAGCACAACAAAAGTATTGAAATTCATTTTTGATGAATGACGAATCAAACCGACGAAGGAAAAAAATTAACGAAAGGTTTGGTTAGAAGTCAAAAAAGCTATTAATTAGAGCTTTGAGTAATTTTATCCAATAAATAGCCATAACGGTCATTTAATTGTGTGATAAGATGACTTTAAAATATTTATATTTTTTTACGTGCAAACAGTTTGATAAGTAAATGTCAAGGCTGTTAGCGACCTCGTGCAATCAATCACATAATCTTTTTGCTCTCCTGTCAGCTTTGCTCTGAGCTGGGTCTCCCAGAAATTGAATACACGTGAAAAAGGAAATAGAAAAGCATCTTTTTTTTACTTTTTATCCTCAAGCAAATTTGCTTTTGAGAAAAAAAAAAGTAATCTTTTCAGGGATTCTGGCGAGTTAAAAGTGTCGGGATGACCGGAAGGAAGGAATTATGGATGATAGAATGTTTTAAATGAATGCAAGGACGCAAATGAGCGACCATGCGATTTAGCATTTTTGTTAGCCTTATTACAATCTACAAGTTCACCGACACATTGGGAAAGGAGTGAACCATATCGATCATATGCGGTCATATGTTTTGAGAATGTTGCTCACAGCCTTTTTTTTTTCTTTTAAATGAAAATATAACGCTACGATTTTTAATTCAATTAAGTTTTTTGTAAAAATTGGAGCTCCGATGAATTGAAGTTAAAAAAAAAAGGATATTTTAAAGTTTTGACCGCGTTCGAGTATTACATAATAGACTGGTTCGAATTCACATTCTTTTGCTACCCTAAGCTGGGGCATGCCTTTCCGTGTACCTAGTCATCTTTGCCCTTCTCAAAAAAAATCTGAAGTATGACTACCCTGGTCGCATTACTTTTCATGAGGAGTAACCAACCAGGTTGCTACTGAGCACCCACGTAGGGCGGTACTCTACGTGGATGCCGGGGAGCATCCATCGGGTTGGGAAAAAGATTTTGGGTGTTACTATAGGGTCTTTTCAACTTTCTCTTGCTTTTATACTTTTCAATTTCATAATAGTATATTACATTTGGTTTTGAGTGAAGGGCACCTCCGTTAATATTGAACGGAGAGCAAAAGGAACAGCAATTTTTGGGGGTAGCTTTTCAAACCAAAGCTGTTTACGCATGTCCATTCGTTCGTTTGTCCTCATTTTTTCTTGCTTCGACTGTAGACGCAATTTGAGCCCAATCGATCCCAAATTTGGTTTACGAAACGGGGACACTAAAGACTAGAACTGTGTAACTTTTGGTCTAAATATAGCAGAACGGCATATAGCATATAGCAGAACGGCAGTCGTTCGAAAGGTATAATAATAAATTAAACGAAGCGGGAATCATTTTTTTTTATTTTTGTTTTTCGTGTATACAAGTAGATATTGCTGTTGCCCTCTGAGCTTATGTCAGCGAAAATGATATTCTCACATTCCGAAATGTGTGATTTGTCATTTTCGCTTTTGGGGTAGGCATAACAATAAATTATTTACTTTTCGTAACTTTTTACGGTTGCTTTCAAAATCTGGTTTTCTAATAATCGTTTACGATATTCATTCAGCTATGATTAAGTATAAATTAAATTAAGCTTATTTTAAAAAGCAATAGAGGCGTGATATCTAAGCCCCCGCACTATTTTTTCTTGGAAACATGTGGCTTCCTTGAGTTTGCTAGACGCTGGAAATCCGTTACTAAGTGCTTTACCATTTTTAAAAATTGTTTATAATGAATTGATCACTTTTTTTATGATTTTAATTCGGGAAATAAAAGTAGAGGCTCCTCCCTTGAAATGAATTTTAACTCTATCTCTTGCAGCTTAGAACAACCAAAAATCGATCCATATACTTTTCAGTTATGAGTTTTCTTAATTTAAATTTATATACATTTTTTCTTTTTTTCAGATGCGGATGTTTTGTCTTTTTATTTCAGGGGGTTGCTTCGCGAGTTTCAATTTTTTTCGTTGTTCCGTATAGAGTTTCGTAGGTCACTTTCGCACAGGGTTGACCTTTGTTCGGTCGGTTTGGTAGATTAGGGATATAATGGAACTTCTTTTTTTTAAGTAGTAGTCTAAAAGACTACTCACGGGAGCGTTTCGAAAATAATGCAACCCCCGATTAACAAACAATGAGCTATAGCCACCTCGATTTCAGTAAGCGGGGAAGCCTAACCTCCCCGTAATCAGTTGAGGCATCGTATTTCGTATTTCCAGAAGAAATCTTAAATATGGTGAGTCCTGCTATACATTCTTTTTTTTTTTTTTTTTTTTTTTTTTTTGGCCTTACTGTAATTAAGATGCATATAAGGGTTCATTAAGCATGGATCTTATGAGTCTTATCAAACTTTTTGGATTCCTTGCGTCACGGGGAGTCAGAAAATATATAAAACTTGATAGGTGAAATTTTTAGGAAAACAATGCTTTTCGCCCCTGGGTCGATAAAGCAAAAAAAGACAAAAAAAAGACCATTTATGTGTTTACAGTTTGGTGGAAAACGACTTAATGATTCGAATCAGTTTCCTCCTAAAAACCTAAAATTATGAGAAATTATTCGTTCGCGTCGGAAATTTCTCCGAGTCAAAAATTAGTCCCATTTTGACCTTCACAAAGTAAGCCAAGAAAGAGCTAAAATCGAACTCAGATTTTTATGGTTTCCTTCTCATTTAAGGACGATTAATTAAATGATTTGTAGGTCAATTAATTAACTGACCTAATTAACAAGAAAGAAAAAGAAAAAAAAATTTGACATTTAACACCGGAAATGAAAATAATTAAACGATCGCGAAAGTTCGAGAATATTCTACTGTGTTCTAAAAATTTATGCTTAGACGTTTAGCTTACGCAGAATCAAATAAAAAAAAAAGACATTAATTGAATTTCATATGAAAATCGATGAAATTAAACGAAAGTAAGAAAACTGATTTAATCTATTCTGACTCGAATCTGTATACTTAGCTTACGTAAAACCAATTTTTATTATCGCGAATGAAATATTTTTAATTTTTACTAGTCTAAATTGGTTAATCAGATTAACAAAGTGGGCGGATCTAAGTAAAAAAAAATAAGATGGGTTTCAATTTGAAACGAAAAAAAAAAAGAAAATTTTTAATTGACCAAAAATACACGATCGTTACAAAACGACATTTTTTGACAATAAGAAGAAATGTTTCTTCGCTGACTTCTTCTTCTTCTTTTAAGTGCCAGCTCCGCGACGAAGATTGGCTATCATCTGGACTATTTTTACTTTGTCGACCGCTGCTCGAAAAAGACCCAAGGAATCGACACCAAACCAGTCTCTTAGATTTTTGAGCCATGAGGTTTTCCTACGACCCTGACCGCGCTTACCCTCGATCTTACCCTCCATCACAAGCTGAAGGAGGCGATATTTTTCATTTCGCATTACGTGGCCGAAATAATCGAGCTTCCGACGCTTGATCTCGTACAGAACTTCAACTTCCTTCTTCATACGAGCCAAGACGTCAGTATTTCTCACCCTGTCAGTCCACGAAATTTTAAGCATTCGACGGTATACCCACATCTCAAAAGCCTCCAACTTCTTTTCCAACGTCCTAGTTAACGTCCATCCCTCGTGTCCATATAAAAGCACGGGAAATACGTAACATCGGACGATACGGATCCTCGTTTGGAGGCTCAAGTTGCGATTGCACAACTTCGCTGACTAATGAATCTTAATCCTGTTATAAGATTTTACCCAAACAAAAAGGTTAAAAGTCCTGCCAGGAGGAATCCCAAAAATCTTGGTTCTTCTTTGGCATTTTTCGCTCGTACCTCCATTTCGGTCCTGTTGGCTTAAAAATAAAAATCCATTATTTTGTGAACTTATAAGCTTAAAAAAATCACTTTTTCAATTTCCACGTACTGTGGCCTAAGTGATGGTTATTTCTCTGTAGATTTGTTTAATGTCTTCAAATTTTGGAAAACTGTGCCCACTTCGGGGTGATATTAGATTTTCGGTTTCTGCCACGTTATTTTCTGCATAGTATCGCACGCGGTAGGAAACAAGCAACTTATTATTTCACAAAAATGTCGACAAAATATGACTTCACAGCAAGATTAAGAATCAACAGGACATTCCAAATATACCAATTTTAAAATCTTACCTCATCATCCAAGGGCCCCTGGATGCCCCCTCCCCCCCCCCGGAAAGCCCAAAACTTTTTCGCACGAGTGTTGTATATCATATGAAAGCTCGCTGGGTATGTTGTCGAATGAAACCACACCGAAATCTCCAGCTTTTATAGGTACCGAGATATTGTAGTTCAAAGGGATCAAAAATGGACGATCAATTTGGACCCCTTTGAGCTGCAATATCTCGATACCTATAAAAGCTGGAGATTTCGGTGTGGTTTCATTCGACAACATGCCCAGCGAGCTTTCATATGATATGCAAAATTCGCGCGAAAAAGTTTTGGGCCCTCCGGGGGGGCATCCAGGGGCCCTAGGATGACCGGGGAAGGTTTAATATTGGTGTATTTGGAATGTTCTTTTTGATTCTTAATCTTGCTGTGAAGTCATATTTTGTCGACATTTTTGTGAAATAATAAGTTGTTAAATTCCTACCGTGCGCAAAGAGTAAAATGTTTTCAAGAGTTTCAATTTGTTGAAATTGTATGGATTATGGTTAAGTATTTATATTAGCTTCATTACCTCAGCAAAGGTAAAAGAGGGTCTAAAAAGTCCTCATTCCAGTTATATATGTTTGAAAAAATGACTAAATTTTTCTAAACGGGGGAAGGAGATTTGATTTGATTCGGTCCGATTCGATCGGATTTGACGGTGCGGACCTAAAATACTTATGGGGATAATTAATTGAAATTGGGGGAATGCTTACTATTGTGACAGAAGCGAATCATAGGCAGTTTATACATAGGAATTATACATAGGCAGTGTCGGAGGTCTCATATGCTCCACTCAGAGTTCCCTAACCGACTTTGCCGTTCTTTAATCTTTAATAATTTATATTATTTGTTTGACACGCGACCTGTAGTACTATTTTAATAATATTTATAAACCTACCTGGGGGATGAGCCACAACCATGGCCACTGCGGTTCCGAGAAGCAAAAGCACAACAAAAGTGTTGAAATTCATTTTTGATGAATGACGAATCAAACCGATGAAGGAAAAAAATTAACGAAAAGTTTTGTTAGAAGTCTAAAAAGCTCTTAGAGATTTGAGTAATTTTATCCAATAAATAGCCATAACGGTCATTTAATTGTGTGATAAGATGACTTTAAAATATTTATATTTTTTTACGTGCAAACAGTTTGATAAGTAAATGTCAAGGCTGTTAGCGGCCTCGTAGTATTAACAGAAAAAATCTACGAAATACCGAATAAAAAATAAATATGAATCTGAATATAAGTGTATCGGGGCGGTTTAAGTATTACGTAAGCATTTTAATTTTTTATTTTCAATAAAAGAAATATAGGTATTTTTCTGACAAAGATGAGCAATCACTCTTGGGAGGAGGTCTATAGGGAGGAACTTACGGTTGATGAAGCGTTTGAAATTTTTTACAGCTCCCTACAGGGGTTTTTTAATAGTTGCTTTCCTGTTGAATTAATTAAAAAGAGGAAAGGAAAAAGCAGTAACCAAAAATCTTACTATCAAGACGCTTTGCTAAAAGAAATTAAAGATAAGATAATCGGTCTCTATGATATCTTGCAAACTAATAAGGACAATGAGAATGAGAGTGAGGGTATTAGGGAGCTAATCTTGAAATATAAGTCGCAATATAATGTACGTTTAAATAACCTTATAAAAGTCACTAACACTGCCAAAATTAATAATGCTGAATGTTTTATAAAGACTGCCTGGGACATAGTAAATAGCGAAAGAAAGTGTAAATCGGTTCAAAAAGATATAACCATAAAAAATGAAAAAGGGGACACACTTAATGGCCCTGAATGCTGCCATTTTTTAAATAACCATTTTGTGGATAATGTAGATAAAATAGTCACGTCAATTAAAAATTCGAATCCAAAAGATGCTTTAAATCATATAGAATCTAATGTAAACTCAATTTTTCTCCATCCAGCTACTGAAGCCGAAGTCTTATCATACGTAAAAAAATTAAAAAACAAAAAATCATCGGGTGTAGATGAGATACCGAATACCATTCTTAAGCAAACTGAACAAGAGATCGTTCCTCCCTTAACTTATCTAATTAATAGATGTCTCACTGAGGGCTTTTTCCCGGATAAATTAAAAATAGCTAAAGTTGTGCCAATCTTTAAAAAAGGTGACCCCTCTGTGGCAGATAATTATAGGCCGATATCCCTCCTACCAACAATAAGTAAAATCTTTGAATATGCAATTCTGAATAGATTAAGCTCTTTTGTGAGTGATGAAGCCATTTTAGCGGCTAATCAGTATGGTTTTCAGCAAAAGAATCAACGGTGGATGCGGTGATAAATTTTACTGAACGAGTTCTTGATTATTCTGAAAACAAAATCCCCTCGGTGGGGATTTTCCTTGATTTAACAAAGGCTTTTGATTGTGTTCAGCATGATCTGTTAATTAAAATTGCTGAAAGGTATGGAGTCAGGGGATTAGCTGGCAAACTTCTAACTTCTTACTTGAGAAACCGTAGACAACTGGTTCATTTGGGGGGGTTTCCCAGCTCTAGATCTGATTTGAAGCTTGTTAGAAACGGAGTCCCACAAGGGTCTATTTTGGGCCCTTTTTTATTTATATTGTACATAAACCATCTTGTTAAAAGCAACGTTGCTTTTGCAGACGATTTTAATGCCCTCATTGCTGCTATCTCCTTCGAAACCTTAGAAATAAATGCTAACATTCACGTAAACGAGCTTGTCCAAAACCTTTTAGATTTAAAACTGATTACCAATGAAAGAAAGACAGCCGCGATGCTTTTTAAACAGCCTAATAACAGTGGTAATGAAGTATGGCCTGCAATCTTTATTGATTCTTCCATTATTGAATATACTACATCCACTTCTTTTCTGGGGTTAACAATCGATGAAAAACTTAAATGGGATTGCCATGTAAATGAACTTAATAAAAAATTATGCCCAGCAATCTTTTTATAAAACGGATCTCCAAGTTATCGATAAAAGAACTGCTTTAAGTATATTCAATGCATTTATACAAACTCGAATATCATATGGAATTATACTGTGGGGTTTTTCAAATAACAACCTAAACCGAGTGTTCAAACTGCAGAAAAGGGCACTAAGGTATGCATTGGGGCTTGGCTACAAAGAATCATTGCATCAGCATTTTCGTGACAATGACATCTTAACTGTACCTGCCATGTACATCAAAGATTGCATAATTTTCGCTCGCAAAAATCCCAATAAAATAACAAGATTGGGAGACAGTCATTCTTATAATACCAGACATAAGGACAAAGTCTGTGTGCCGGCACATAGGACTGCCCGCTTTGAACAGAAGCCATCCTATGTAGCTGGCAAATTCTACAATGAGCTCCCACAAAAGATAAAGTCCGTCATTGCTGAGACTAGTTTTAAGAGAGAACTGAAGCAGTATCTTGTACAAAAGGATATATATGAGCTTGCTGATTTCCTCTGATAATTTCTTTCTATAGGTGGCTTCTTTTTCTCAGCTAAACTGGAAATTGTAATTTTTTATTTTTATTTTTTTTAACTTTTCTTTGCTGTGATATTTTTGATAAATAGATAATTTTGATTGGTGTTTTTGATAAAAATTTTGACGATAATTATAGCAATAATGTTATAAATTTAAATAAATATAATAATATATAATATAAAGGGGGGGAGGGGGTATTTGAAATTCTTATTTTTTATTACAAGGGGAAGGAAGTTTTACTTTTAGCTGACCTTACGTATGCACTCTAATTTCTCGTAAGAATAAAAACTGAAGTTTTTAAAAATACTTTTTATTATTTTCAATCTGTTACATTTGTAATAACAATGGGGAAATCGTTAAATTAGATTGGTTTAGGGAGGCATTGTCCCGTTTTCCAAACTATAGGCACATAAGCGGGAGGCAGTCCGGTGACGACCTCCGGAAGTGAAATTTACTACCTCTCGGGAATTTAAACAAAAATAAAAACGAATTGGTTTACTGATCAAAGCAATTAGTTGACTTCACCTAGACCGATTTGGAATACGCTTATTTGAGAAATATAAACGTAAACACGAAACTTTATGCAATGACATGTTCTAATTTCGCGTATAGTTTTTTTTTAAACTTTTGCACTAATGATTCCTCTCCTTAGTGTGAAAGGAAGTGTTCCTTTCAAATTGAATATCAGCCTAAGATATAAGTGTTATCATGACAATATTAATATGATATAAATTGAATAATACAATGTTTCTGTACGTCAGAGCCAAAAGATTCTATGTGCAAATTAAAGTTGTCCGCTAAACGTTGTTTACCCATAACAAACGGCCATCTTTAATTTGCATATTGAACCTTTTGGAATTTTTATCGATATTATTATATATCAGCCTATCGGATGTATAATATATTATTTTCGATATAATATATTATTTTCGATATTATTATATATCCTTAAAATAGTCGCTAATTTTTCGAACAACGGAAAAAATTTCGAAACGGGTTTCGTCCTAGTACGGGAACTATCAGGTCTGCGGCTGGAGATCAATTAACCGACCCGCACCAAATACTGGAAAGATGGAAGGAGTATTTTGAAGACCTGTTGAATGCTTCCCTACCGGCTGATCCATTGCCTCCTGTAGAACCAATGGCTGGCCCATCTGAAGAACCTCCGATTCCCCTCGAGGAAGTGGAGAAAGCAATAGATAGACTGAGATCTAAAAGAGCCAGTGGGGTTGATGAACTCCCTGCGGAGCTTTGGAAGCACGGAGGTAAAAATGCATGCGAAGTTTTTCACACACTTATCTCGAAAGTATGGGTATCTGAAGAATATAATATCTTTCCAATGGAAAGAGGCTTTGATGGTTCCCCTCCATAAAAAGGGTGACCGAAAAGACTGCAAACTACCGGGGAATCTCGTTACTTTGCACAGCCTACAAAGTCCTCTCGAATATCCTACTGCATCGGCTACTACCGTTGTCGGAGGAAGTCCTTGGGGAATATCAATGCGGCTTCAGATCCTGCTTCACATCCTGGCTCTACCGACCAGATCTTCACATTAAGGCAGATTTTGCAAAAGAAACGCGAATATAATGGCGAGGTCCATAATCTGTTCGTCGACTTCCGGAAAGCTTATTATAGCATTCACCGTGATGGCCTTTACAACATTATGGCTGAATTCGGTTTTCCAAGGAAGTTAATACGAATGACTGCGGTATGTCTAAGCGGTGTAAGACCTCGGGTCGTTGCAAATGGTCGAATAGGTGATGCTTTCGCTGTGAACACCGGACTCAGGCAAGGGGACGGGCTCTCACCCCTCCTTTTCAACCTGGTCCTTGAGAAGGTAGTACGTTGCCTGGAGAACGTCCCCGGAGGGGTGAACCTGGGCGGATGCATTAAGGAATTAGGCTATGCCGACGATCTCGATTTGCTCGGGGAAACCCGAGATGTTCGACGGCTATGCAGAGCACTTTTGGAAACTGCAAGTAGGGTAGGGCTTGAGGTAAATGAGGGGAAAACCGAATATCTGGTAATGACGGAGGAACAAGCGGATGAGGACCCTCTGGACGTCGGTGATCTAAGATTCCAAAACGTAGAAGAATTTCGGTACCTTGGGTCGACCGTTACGAGCGACAATTACATGAACCGCGAGGTTAAGTTGCGAATCCAGAGTGGTAACCGCTGTCTCTTCTCTGTAGGCCACCTTCTGAGTAGTAGAGTCCTATCCAGTATCTATAATAGCGTGATTCGTCCTTGCGTCCTTTACGGCTGCGAAACATGGAGTCTTACCGTCCGCATGCAGGAGAGGCTTTTAGTGTTTGAAAATAAGGTTTTACGTCGAATTCTGGGACCTAAAAGGGATCCGGTCACAGGACGCTTTCGAATGCGACCCAACGAGGAAACTCGTCGGCTCACTGGTCAACCTCTGATTACTAGTGTAATCAAGTCACGAAGACTTCAGTGGGCGGGACATGTCGCTCGAGCTCCCCCTACCCGGTATATCAGACAGGTCATAGACGGAATACCTGCGAGCGCTAGGCTTCCAGGTAGACCGCGGCTTCGCTGGGGAGATAACGTAAAAGCGGATGCGAAGCGGTTGGGAGTTCGCCAGTGGAGAGAGACCTGTCAGGAAAGAGACGACTGGGACCCAATTGTTAATGCGGCGCTAGGGCTTCGAGTCCTGTAGATGGTCTTGTGTCTTCCTTGTTTCCCTTACATGTCCTTTACATGTTTCTTCCATTCACCCTTTCCTCTTTTTCTGGTTATATGTTAATTTATTACGTCAATGTTTAATTTATTACTGTGTGTTAATTTATTTGAGTGTACTAAATTTTGTGTATTCGATCTGTCCTCTTTCTCTATTGTTTCACCTTCCATCACAAGACCTCCGCCAATGTATGTATGTATGTGTATGTATGTATGTATCCGGCTCTGACGTACAGTATTGATTGGACATCACAATGATATGTAATAAAGACTTCGGACTGTAAAAAGGTTTACATCATAATGATATTAGAGTGACCGTTTTTTGAAAATTAAAAAAAAAAGTCGCCGCTGAGACTAGAACCCATTCCGTTTAGATTCCTGTTGTCACAACTCCTTCACCTTACTATCTTCACCACTCCTTAAGTTACAAAAATGGTTGATAATTTGATTATTTAAGCTCACAAACGATGGACTTATCATTTTTCTGACTGTTTTATTTTTATAGTCATTTTGCGGAAATCTTCGCTCCCTACGTGTCTTTGTAAGAAAATCTTTTCTCATTTATAAATTGTGGTTTTCGGACCAGACGGAAAAGACACGCTTTTGGAATCATCTGAATGCGGGAAGGATGAGCATTTATCCATCATTATCATTTTTATAAACTTGCACAGACGGAGAGAGACAGAAAAAATAATTGCAATGTGATTGCCTCGATACTTGAATCACGTACGAGCATGCTATCTAGATATTATCATTTGAGAGAAGATGAGGAAGATGAAAAAGGAGGAGGGGGAAAAATGATTTAAAATTATAAAGGAACTGTTGCCGACCTCGTGAAATCAATCCCATAATCTTTTTGCTCTTCTGTCAGCTTTGCTCTGACCTGGGTCTCCCAGAAATTGAATACACGTGAAAAAGGAAATAGAAGAGCATCTTTTTTTTTTTTTTTTTATCCTTAAGCAAATTTGCTTTTGAGAGAAAAAAAGTAATCTTTTCAGGGATTCTGGCGAGTTAAAAGTGTCGGGATGACCGGAAGGAAGGAATTATGGATGATAGAATGTTTTAAATGAATGCAAGGACGCAAATGAGCGACCATGCGATTTAGCATTTTTGTTAGCCTTATTACAATCTACAAGTTCACCGACACATTGGGAAAGGAGTGAACCATATCGATCATATGCGGTCATATGTTTTGAAAATATTGCTCACAGCCTTTTTTTTTTCTTTTAAATGAAAATATAACTGCTACGTTTTTCAATGCAATTAAGTTTTGTTCGAAATTAGAGCTCCGATGAATTGAAGTTGTTTTGAAAAAAAAAAAAGGTTATTTTACAGTTTTGGCCGCGTTAGAGTATTACATAATAGACTGGTTCGAATTCGAATTCACATTCTTTTGCTACCCTAAGCTGGGGCATGCCTTTCCGTGTACCTAGTCATCTTTGCCCTCCTCAAGAAAAATCTGAAGTACAACTACCCTGGTCGCATTACTTTTCATGAGGAGTAACCAGCCAGGTTGCTACTGAGCGTACACGTAGGGTGGTACCCTACGCGGGTGCCGGGGAGCACCCATCGGGTTGGGAAAAAATTTTGGGTGTTACTATAGGGTCTATAGTAACGTCGCGCATCGAGAGTCGAGCGCGCTATGAACTAGGCTACGGGCCACCACTTTAATTTCTTACAAGAATAAAAATTGAAGTTAAAATCCATTTTTATACTTTATTAAAATTTCTTTATAATACTTTTATCATTTTAGCATAAATGCATTGCATACATTTTCTGATCAATAACATGGACTAACTAAAAATATACTTACTCCCCGTAAACTTTTTTCTTTGAAATATCTTTTAAGTAACTTTCAGATGACCTGTTTTTGCGAATTATTTCGAAATGTTTAATTTTTTCAAAAAAACCTTGAAAAGTCTTTACAAATATGTTCACTTTCTCCTCCCCATATTTTTTAAGAAAAATCTAGATCTATCTAAAAATAGACGTAAAATTGTTTTAAAAAACAAGTTCTAGTGCATTATTCATATGCATTGGTAGGAGAAAAACCAAAGAAGTACTTACACCTTTTGATCCTTCGCTTATCCTTAATATGGGGAAATCATGAAATATTCCGTCCAAATTTTTGACTCTGAATCTGCTTTGGGAACGTTCAAGTATTACGTAAGACTTTTTTTCGGGTTTTTAGACCCCCTCCCCCCCCTTTCGTAAAAATTAGTAAGATTTCTTTGACCCTCCCTATTATATTACGTAAGACTTTCGCTGACCCCCCCCCCCTTTTTTGCAGCGCGAATTTTAAATTGGAGTAAAATTTTTTCAAACCTAGATAGTTTATTTCTTCATTTCTGTAATAAAATTATAACAGAAAATTTAGTTTTATATTGCAGAGAATGCGGAATGCATCAAAAAATCTTTATTTTTTAAAAATTAGTGTAAAAAAAATTTAAATTTTTTTAAATATTCCAAGAAGAAGGAAACTAAAACTAATTTTTGAAGTTAAAAAAAAATTCTGAACAATAAATTATAATAAAAATTCTTCCGTAAGATTTGCCAAACTCCCCCCCTCCCCCATGTAAGAAATCGTAAGAATTTCGAGTACCGTAAACTGGGGTGAGATTGACCGCCCGGGGCGAGATTGACCGGCCTAAAAAAAGTTAGTAACTACGGTTAAATTATGTTTTCTTTAAATAAAATTACTAGAGGATTTCCCTTTCTTTCCCCTCTAACAATCAGATTTTAAAAAATTCAGCCAGAACTACCTTTTTTTAGGCCGGTCAATCTCGCCCCGGGTGGTCAATCTCACCCCAGTTTACGGTACCCCCCCCCCCCCCCCCCCACTTCCGGTCTTACGTAGTACTTAGAACGTTCCCTTTTTCGGATTTGGAATACTGCAACCACGAATTTGAAAAAGCTTTAATTTAACTCTTCTGAATGGTTTCTTATATACACAGCCAAATGGGGTGTTTTGACCCCTTCCTCGGTATTCTCCTCTTTATCGCTAACATCACAAAATGAAAATTAACTTCCTTCAACTCGTTAATTTCCATATATTGACCACAATCAGTTATTTTAAGGAACATGGTAGCCTGACAATTTTGTCTATAAGTTCGGATATTCCTAATTTTGTTCTGGCGTTTATATTTTCTTCCTCCCTTAATGCAACATGCTCGAACAGAAATATATTTCAGTTCTTCTTTTGCCTTGAATGCCATTCCCCCTTTAGCACATTTTGAGCTCGATTACTTATTGTTTTACCATCTCTAATTCAATAATTATTCAATTCTTGTCGGTCATATTGCTTTAATTTCAATCTCAATAATTTAAACGAAGAAAAATTATCTCCTACTTTTAATATCTAAAAATGAGAGTACCGATTAAATCAATTTAATGATTAGTATACTGAAAAAGATGTCTACACCATATCATACCTCAGCATTTTCTAAAGTAATATCCTCATTTTCGGGTTCTTCTTCAGAAATGACATTTTCCGCAACAGATGAATTATTTATTTCGTTTTGTTCCATTTCGTATAAGAAGGTTATGCTGTGAAAAAAAGATGAAGAACAACGAACAACGTCATTGTTCTTGGCAATCACTAATGGCGGCGAGGATCCGTTTAACCTCCGGCGGCTAAGTAGTGGCCATTCCCTTTTTTTCATATCAATAAACCAATTTTCTGTACAATTTAACCTAATTCTTCAATAACAACCTAATCTAAGCATTAACGATTCATCAACATGGCTTCGATTTGATCAGTTTTCGAAGATGAACAATATATCTTCAAATTCTTGATCTAGCTCCGACAAAGGTCTGCTTTCTTCTTGATGTTCGTTTGATTGACATACCACCCGCCGTTTAATCGTCCCTGCGTTTTCGTTGGCGAACGGAAGAGAATCTGAATCCGAATCTGAATCCGAACTTGAGCTTGACTGAAGCAAAAAATGATTAGGGCAGAGTTCAGAAAAAATGGTTCAAAAGTGCAGTCGATAGCTAACAAGATCAATAAATATATATATATATCAATAAATAATAAGGCACAGGGGCTGGCTTATTTAGTTAATAAGCTAATCACCAAACCTATAAATCAGTACAATCACTGTATGGTTTCCCACGTTTTTCTGACTTTTGAAAGCTATAATTTCGTAAATCATATGGTTAGCTTATGTGAATAAGCGGTTTTAGCTATATGTAAGCACTGATGAAAAAAAATTGCCTAAGCTAAACATAGGATTGCATAATGCTATTTTATTTATTGGTCCGTCGTTACTAAGATTTGAAGATGAATACTGTTCTTAGAGTTGTCAACCCCAAATTTTTTACTTTTTATTTATTAATTTATTTTTTGTTTTTACCTTCACGCTGATATCGGAACCTCGTCTAGCTTGTTGGGCTAACGTAGCAATTAGCTGATGTTCCTCTTCTTTGGCTGCATCGTTCCTCATTTCAAAATGGCTGCTTGATTCCCACGGGACATAGTGTGTCGTTGATGGTATATAATAGATCTCTGGTCTGTGGTGTGACTGGTGTGTGGTTTGATTGTCGGTGTCTGGTGGTGTGTGGATCTCTACAACAGTAGTCTGTTGGATCATGTCGTTATCTTCGGATGCATTATAGTCTGAAAATTTTAAAAAGTTAATAAAACAAAGAAAACGATTAAGCTCAATAAAGCTAAAAACAATGAGCACAAATTTGTTAAGTGAAACACACCTCATCTGTGGGGCAATGATCGATTGATAAAGCACAACCTATTTGTGCACGAGGACTTGCTTCAGGTCCAAAAAATTATGCAATTTTCTATTCGGCTGGTTCAAGAATCAACTGCTTTTCGTAGCTTTTTTTTCTTTTGTTAAATAACCTACTACTATATGCCCAAAAAAAAAAAAAAATTAAGGAAAGCCACAGTTGTTTTTTCATAAAATTTGAATAAATTTATAATTTAAAACATCATTTTTTTCTTTCAATTTTCTATCTTCTTCTTACGGTGCCGTACCTGTGTCTAGGCATAGGTAGAGGTTAGTCTCGAGAATTCCCGTCTCGAGATTTCTCGAGATCTCGACCTAAATTTCCCGAAATTTTTTCTCGAGAATTTTTTTCCCCTAAATTCGGGAATTCCCGTATCTCGAGAAATATAATTTCATGATATTCCGGAATTCCCGATTCTCGAGAATTCGTCTTCGAGATCGAAATTCGGGAATTTTTACGTAAGGGGTAAAATTATCAAAAATTACCGTTTCTGTTTCTAATGTTTAGCTTATGGGAGCAAAAAAACCGTTTCCGTTTCTGTTTCTGAGCTTGCATAAGCTAAACATAAAAGCTCCAAAAACGTTTCTACTTCCTCCGGCTTTGCTTTTTTTAAAAAAAATTATTATTGATGACCTTTAAAGCGTTAACTACAGTTCATAATACCGATAATACAACGGTTGGTGATAACAATGTATGGAACAAAGAATTTAATTTGTATGAGATTTCTGGCCAAATGAGCTTAAAGTTTCAATTTTTAAAAAAAGCTCTGTTGACGATTAAACCTACATCAACAGAAAATGAAAGGAATTTTTCTGTAAGTGGCTATTTTGTCTCGAAAAGGCGATCGTCGTTGTCAGACAAGTCGGTAAATGCACTTTCGTTTTTAAAAAGTTATTTTAAAAGAGAATTCCTTCCCTGATATTAACGTCTGAATTTAAATTGTAAAATATATAATTTTTACCGTAAAATATAAATTTTTTACCGTGCATCGTAATTTTTATCTTAAAAAAAATTTATTTATTTTCGCAGTAATTCTCGAGAATCTCGAGAATAGAATTTTTTTTTCCCTAATCTCGAGAAATTAAAAATTGGGTTAATTTCGAGATTCTCGATTCTCGAGAATCACTGTTTCCCTAAAAACGGGATTTCCTGATTCTCGAGATTCAAAAATGGTCGAGAAAATCTAACCTCTAGGCATAGGCGACCATCAATGAGACTTTTATATTCGTCTCTATCGGGGGTAGGGTGACGTTTAAAAAGCCTAGGTCTGAATTTACTGGTGGCCAATCGCTCAAATGATTCCAAAAAAATAAAAAACTTAGAAGCCAAAAGCTGAAATCTCCCATTCACCTCCTAGTGGTGCATAAGCAATCAGTTTCTTCCATTTAAAAGACATGTGAAACACTTGCTGATGAAGACAATTTTTTTCCCACGTAAAATACACGTCTGAGAAATCGATCCGATAGTGAAAATATTACTTATAAATTAAATTTTTTAAATTTTTTTGCGAAGGGCAAAAAGGGCCAAAAAAAAGTGCCAAAGACTTTAAATTCAATTTTACCCGCGTTTTTAAAGCCAAAGACTTTAAACTTGAGCCCGGATCCAAATTTTGCTACCATAGCATGAAAGAGCTCAAAAAGTTGCTTTAAAAAAGTATCCTTTCAGATTTTTTACAAAGGGCAAAAAGGGCCAAAATAAAGCCAAAAACTTTAAATTCAATTTTACCCGAGTTTTTGATTCCGGATGCAAATTTCTCTACCGTAGGGTGAAAGTGTTCAAAAAGTTGCTGTAGAAAGGTATTTTTTAAATACTTCATAGGTATCAAGTTACGTTGTGTGATTATCTTAGGCTTCTATTACGTGACCACATTTCCGCCATGTATCGGAAGGTCTTCTTAAAATTAAAATACAAAAAATGAAGTAACAAGATAATCGTCGCGTAGTGCTCCAGCAGCTCTTATACGGTGAACAAAATTAAAAGAACGTTTTAAGGACTTTAAGATTCGGGAAAAAAATCGCACGATAAACGAATTTAAATTATTTTTCTGCTATTTCGCCCTTTGCAAAAAGTAGACGAGAAACATTCTGAAAGCAACTTTTTGAGTACTTCAATCGTACATTAATGAAACTAGCATCAGGCTCAAATATGCAAGTAAAATTGAATTGAATTTTTTTGGCACTTTTTTTTTGGTCCTTTTTGCCCTTCGCGAAAAATCTGAAAAAATTGTTTCCTAGAGCAACTTTTTGAGTAGTTTCATGCTATGGTAGCGAAATTTAGATCCGGACTCAAAAACGCGGGTAAAATTGAATTTAAAGTTTTTTCACTTTTTTTGGCCTTTTTTGCCCTTTGCAAAAAAATTTAAAAAATATGTTTCTAAAGCTACTTTTTGTATACTTTAATCCTATGGTAGCAAAATTTGGATCCGGCGATCAGATTATAGAAAAAAAAATTTTTTTAAACTTTGAAAAATTCTGGCACTTATTCTGGGCACTTAAAAAAAATTGGCACTTACACCAAAATAAAGCTCTCATTTTTCTCTTTCATCTCGATTTTCATTTTTTCAAATCGGACTATCCGTTCAGGAGTTATAAAGGAAAAATTAATTTTCTTCAACCCCCAAAATCGCCCTTTAGGGGTTGCAAAAAAAATTTTTGACTTCACCAAAAATCATCTCTGAGGTACTCGAACAAAGTACCAATGACAACTCAAAAAATTTTTTCGTGGGCAGTTACCTTATGGTTATCTTGTACTTAGTAGCCTTTAAGTTCTTACTTAAATTCGAACCTTACGAAGAAAAGGGAAAGGATCTTTCGTAAGATTTAGTAAATAATTTGTGACCCCAGCCCCCCCCGTTGATGCTTACTTAATACTTGAACTGCTCCTATTCCATGATTGGGCTGATCACGTTCGGAAAAAGAGAGGCTCTCGACCCTGTCTTCCTGGGCTTGCAGACATCGTAATTGAAAGACGCTAAAGTTTGGTGGGGCCTTGATGCCTTTTTTTTGCTCCTTGATGAGCATCCAAAAGTAACTTGCCGTAGCAGCGAAGAAGTGGATTTGTGTACCTGAAAAGTAGATCAATATTTACTACAAGAAAATAGAAATGTAAAATAAAACTCAAGCATTTCTTAAAAAATGCTGTTACTATCTCATTGATGGTCGCCTACGCCTGGACACAAGTACGGCACCGTAAAAAGAAGAAGCTGTTACTATGTTTTTATGTATTTCAAAAAATCTGTTTTTTATTCTTATAATTATCAAACGCCTTGCCGGCCGAATATCCGTTGATTCAAAAACAGATACAGCGCATGCGCATACCTCGATCTGTTGATAACGTAAAATTCTTGCCACTAACTTGATGACTCGAAAACGGGCTTAGCTTATGGACCACGTTTTTTTTTTTTTTCGACCGGACAGCACGATTCAACTTCTCTAAAATGATGAGAATTTTAATTTTTGTCATTTCTTTTCTTCGCGATAGGAATTGCTTTTTTTTTTATTGTATAACATTGATCTAGAGGAAGAAACGAATCTATCAATGTAAATTTCGCGGAAATCGACCCTAAAATAAAGGCGCTAGAGGGATTCTGAAATATACGGTTTAGAGTCAAAAACATAAGAACATAGTAATAGTAATAAAAAAAAAATTATAATAATAAAATTAAACCTACCAGAAATAATAACTACTCCAGCGGAAATAATAAATATGTATAACGCTGAATTAGTGTTTGCAGTTGTATTTATCATGATAAGCGCCTCCGTCAATATGTAAAAAATATCGTAGGCGAGCCACGGTGTAAAAAGTAAAGGGATTTTCTGAAAGAAAAATTTATTCATGTATTGTTTGAATTTTCAACTCAAACTAAAGTTTGAGTAACGTAGTTTGATTAACGTAGTACGTAAATTACCTTAAATGCCCCGTAGAGCATGAGGGCGCTGGTGACACTGGAAACTGTGAGAATGCCTACCATAATTTTATAAACTGAAAATAAAATTCAATTAAAAATTAGTTTTATCTTAAGTAAGGCTTCTGTGAATACAGGAAGGAAGGAATGACTGTTTTGTCTAATACTCGACTTACGGAGAATAAAATTGAAATTTTAAGAGGAGGCTTCACGGAATACAAGAAGGAATGGCTGTTTTGTCGAATATTCGATTTACGATGAAAAAATCCAAATTTTAGGTATCTAACGAACTCCTCTGATATATCCCGGAAATTTTAGTGCAAGTTTCAACTTGTCTAAAATGTATGGACGGCGGGAAAATAATTTCAAAAAAAATTGCGGTCAAAAATCTTTGATTTTGTTTTCCTGGTTTTTGTTTGCTTGGAACAAGTTGAAACTTGTACCAAAAATACAAGAAGAAGTCAATGGAGTTCGTTAGATACCTGAAATTCGATTTTTTCCCCCGTAAATCGAGTATTAAACAAAACAGCCATTCCTTCTCGAATTCCGTGAAGCCTCCTCTTAAGTATGTGAGAAACTCCTTTGGCGTACCCTGGAATTTTTAGGTGAAGTTTCAAATTGTCTGAATTGTAAATGCGCATCAACCAGAAAGTAATTTCAAGAAAATTTGTAGTCGAAAAACTTAAATTTTGTTTTCCAAGTTCGTGTTTACTTGAAACCAGTTGAAATTAAAAATTTCAGGGCGCACCAATAGGTACCAAATGGTGTCTGATTAAAGGCAGATATCAGAGGTCAGATACTTTAGATTTCGATTTTTTTCCATTTCTTCCGTACAGCCATTCCTTCCTGTATTCACTAATGCAATATTTTTACTTTATTTAAAAAAAAAAAAAAATCTTACCTTCCGATATATTCTTCTCGCTCTCTTCATTGTATTCTGTGTCCAAAAATGGCGTATTGGTTGCGTTAAAAATATGATACAGCCAGATTAAAAGATTGTACTTGTTCTGTTTTGGTGGGAATTCCTTCAAGATGATCACGAAAAGAAGCATGAAAAGTGATTCTATTAAACAATAAGCTGCCATAAATAGGGTGCCCTTTCGTAAAGAGCACCCAAAGACATATTTTTTCACTTTGAAGCGACTTATCTGAAACAATGTAAATCAATCATATAAATAGGTATCATTTTATTATAGAAAAATGACACAGTAAGACCATCTGCCTTTTAGCTGAACAAAACTCAAAAAATTACCTATTGGCTTAAAATTTTAATTTCAACCGTTAATTTATAGATCTTGTATAATAAATAGGAATAAAGGGATAATAGGATAAAAGGAATAAAGGGATAAAGGGACAAAAGGGAGGGACACTTTTGCCGGAAAATAACAGCTACGGGGATACAGGAGTTCATTCAGAGAATCGCGAGGGAAAAATGGGATGGGGTCTTGGGTGCCATGACGGTGGATGGCAAAACGGAAGCTTTCCAAGCTTCTCTCAAGTGGCATTTCGAAGTCTCTTTTCCATTGACATTGGCAAGGCAGCACCCTGCCACTGGCCTGGCTTGGATTACTACGGGAATACTGAAATCTCGCGAAACCCTTAAGTGGTTGGGCGAAATGGCAAAGTCGGAGCTAGCGGCGTTCTTCGTGGTGCGTTTTAGGAACTATAGGGCTATCTACCGAAAGGTGTTAGTGGCTGCGAAAGCGCTACATATAAAGAGAACTCTAAATATTTCAAGCAATAAGCAACGCACCGCTTGGTCGATCGTCAATTCACTGCGAGGGAAGTCAAACACCAAATACATTAATGTGCCAACCTTAGAAATTGACGGTAGGACGGTGCAAGATCCTGATGAAGTAGCTAAAGCCTTCAACGATTTTTTTACAAATAACACCGACAATCTTATTGAAGGCTGCAAAGTAAATTATGATATCAGTATACCAAGGGTGGAGAAATCAATATTTATCACTAAAGTAACGGAAACGGAAATCATAGAAATAATGCTCATAATCTAACACATATAGGCAACTTGTGTTACAAAAAAAAAAACCGAGAATTGCATAGCTACCCCCGTAATCCCGATACCAGCTATAAAAGGGTTCAAAAACAAAACAAGCTCTGGTCATGATGGACTATCCCCGGCACTAATCAGGCAGGTGGGAGAATACATTGCAAAACCTTTAGCACACATATTAAATTATTCTTTTAACGAAGGCGAATTCCCCACCTGTTTGAGGATTGCCAGAGTTATTCCAGTATTCAAAAAAGGGGACAAAACTAATTGTAACCAATACAGGCCAGTGGCTCTCCTGTCGACAATTTCAAATATAATGGAGAAGGCTATGTACAACAGACTTTGTCACTTCTTTGAACGCCAAAGTGTATTTTCCCCCCATCAATATGGCTTTCGAAAAGGGCGATCCACCATCAAGGCTATCCATCATTTCACACAAAAAATCTTGGAGGGATGGGATAAAAAAGAGCGGGGGGTTGGGGTATTTATGGACCTGAGCAAGACCTTCGATTGCGTTAATCATAGGTTACTGGGACTGAAGTTGGAGAGGTACGGAATCAGAGATGCTTTAAATTGGCTGAAGTCATACCTCTCTAGCAGATCTCAGTTTGTAGAAGCACAGGGTCGAAGGTCTGGTTTAGGTCATATAAAAAGGGGGGTTCCACAGGGGTCTGTTCTAGGTCCTCTCCTATTCCTCATTTACATAAATGATTTACCGGACTGTGTTGAAGGGGATATGTGCCTGTATGCGGACGATGCCAATTTACTTGAGAAAGACCAGGACTGTGATGCATTGGAGGACAAACTTTATGTCGATCTTCAATGTATGGAGCAGTGGCTAAGCAGTAATGAACTGGTTGCACAAACCGAGAAAACAGTACATATTCCTTTCTCTTTGAGGGAATGGGATACGGGAGAACCTGAAGTGATATTGGGGGGGAAGGAAATACAGAGGGTCGAGGAAACTGCTTTTCTAGGGGTAAAAATTGATAAAAAACTGGACTGGTCTAAGCATGTAAACAGTTTATGTTCTAAACTCAGTTCCACAGATTTTCTCCTGAGAAAGCTGGCTCGGGTTTGTGATCATCACACTCTAAAACTAGCTTATACCAGTCTTTTCGAATCAATCATGCGGTACGGTATAACATTGTGGGAAGGGACTACGGAAGAAAATATGCAAAGGGTGCTCATAATTCAAAAGAAAGCGGTCCGCTGTTTAGCTAGAAAGAAAGATGGGGAAAGGTTGGAGATCATTTTCAACCTCCCTCCTGCCAGCCTTTATTTCGAGATCTAAATTTATTAATAGCTCCCTCTTGTTATATTTTCGATTCGATTAAATGCTTTTTAACGCATGGGAATGGGATACTGGTAAAAGAGACCTCGGCATATGAAACAAGAAATGCAGATGATTACCGCCTGCCAAAAGTTAGATTGGAAAAATCGAAGCAAGATGTTTTATATGCCGGTGCCTCATTCTTCAACCAGCTGATATTAAAAAAATTAAGGGGACAAAGGGATTTTACGAACAATTAAGGGGACTACTTATAAAGAAAGCAGTATATTATCTAGCAGAGTGCTGGTATTTGCCGTAAAAGAGGCATTACACCAGCTCAAAAAATCCTCAAGACAAATCCGATAAACCAGTGGCGTAATTTCACCAAAACTTTGGGGGGGGCAAAAAGCCTGTTTGTAATGACCTTTTTTTTTTTTTTTTTTTTTTTTTTTTTTTTTTTTTGCTTTTCAGTTAGTGAGTGACACCATTTAATTAAAACTTATAGCTTGTTTTAAACGTAAAACAAAAAAAAAATTAAAATTTTTGCTACACAAAATTATACATTATTTTAACGGGTATCGCCGTTCTTTTAGGGCATCAAATGCGGTTGCTAAGTTAGTAAACTAAGTTCCAAGTCAGCTCTTTTTACTTCCTTTTTATAATGGCCTGCACTACTTGGGGGGGGGGGCAAAAGAGCCTTGGGTAGGGCAAAAAACCCGTAGGGGGGGCCAAAAAACCTTGGGGGAGGCGAAGGCCCCCCCCCTGCCCCCCGAAATTACGCCACTGCGATAAACGAAAGTTTGTTATGGAGTTTACAATAAATAAAATAAATAAATAAAAATGTATAATAAATAGATCTCGTATACAAAATTAATTGAATTACTAATTCTGAAAAGGTTTCATGTCTACGCAACGAAATTTTTAAGTAAAGACGAAAAATTCAAAAGCGAAGAAAAAACTTAAAACCATCAGGGAGCATAAATAATAAAGAATTAAGGATTAATAATTTAAGAATTAAGAATTAATAATGTGAATTAAGAATTAATTAATGAGATAATAAGAATTAAGAATTAATAATGTGAATTAAGAATTAATTAATGAGATAATAAGAATTAAGAATTAATAATGAAAAGTCGGAACCATAAGCGGTTAGCCGTTATTTATAATGGATAATCATCAGTTGAAACATGTTTTTGATTCGGAGAAACTCAGTGCACGCCTATTAGGGTGGTTCATATTTACCTTACTTTTCGCGATTTTGTTCTTCATGCGATTTTCACTTTTCTTATGGTCTAAAAATAAAAGATGATTTTTTTTTCAGAATTTTTCGACCACGTTTAGGGGTGGCCCACGGCCATTTTGTGCTTGAAAAAAAATTTTTTTTGGGCGTTTTTTTAAACAAATTTTTCCGAAACTTTAGGAGTGATTCTTCGGGACCAAACCAGGTTGTTTATGGGTTTTCGACGTCGTAGAATCCGAAAATGACCACCCCGTTTCGATCAGAATCACCCCTAACTGGCCAAAACCTTTTTTTGGTCTAAAATAGCTATTTTTCGGCTAAATAAAATAAAATTTTAAGTCGATTTTCACCCCTCTGAAAATTTTTTTTAGGTAATTTTATCATCCTAAAATATGTTTTCGACATCGTAGAATCTGAAAATGACCACCCCGTTTCAATCAGAATCCCCCCCTATTTGGCCAAACACCATTTTTGGCGGAAAATAGCAACTTTTCGGCTAAAAATCAAACTTTTAGTTGATTTTCACCCCTCTGACAATTTTTTTGGGGGATTAAATCGTGCTAAAATACGTTTTCGACATCGTAGGTTATCGACAATTTGAGGTTCGATAGCATGGTGTAAACTTGAAAGTTTTTCCAACCAGTTGTAAGTTGTGGATCTATTAACAATATTATTGTTTTCAAAAATAGTTCTTTTTTTTTTTTTTTTTTTTTTTTTTTTTTGCGGTGAGGATGAATTTTAAAATGTCCTTGATGGTAAAAAACATAGAAGGGACGATCGTCAAAGTTCTATATTCGTTTCTTAAAAAGGATTTGAGCTCAAGAGCTATTAATTTAAAATTCCATATTCGACACCCGGTGCATTAACCTGGAGTAACGTTGGAATAAAATAAAAAACAATGCTTACCAAGAAATAGCAGAGAAATTCGATCGTATCGCCGATTGTTCGGAAAATATTTCTTACTCGATCCATCGTTGGGGAGGGGGTGGCGCGTGGCGGCGATCCCTGGAAGAAGACAAAAGATTAGATTTCGAACCTAATATAAGGTAACAAGAAGAAGAAGAAGAACAGATTAAAACGGATTAAAAGTACAGTCGAACCCGCTTTTAACGAGCTCGGATATAACGAGAACCCGGGTCTAACGAGCATTTTGTAAAAGTTTGGTTGGCCCGCCTATATATTCCATGTTAATTTGCTCCGGTTAATACGAGCTCGGATATAACGAGAACCCGGGTTTAACGAGGTGAAAAATTGAGGTGAAAGGTAAAAAAATCGTATATAACGAGCGAATCATGTAAAAAAAAAAAAAAAAAAAAAAAAAAAAAAAAAAAAAAAAAAAAAAAAAAACTATTTTTTAAAGTCGTAAAATACGTTGAGATAGAAAAAAAAATTGCAAATCCATCTTGAATTTTTAATTCAAAATTGCAAATCCATCTTTACAACATTCTTATTTATGAACCGAGCAGAATTACAAGATACACGCTTTTTATAGAAACTATATGTATTTGTAGTTGTTTTGTTTGTTTCTAAATGGGAGGCTTTAGACGCTTTCAAAGTTATTGAAGCATTTTTTGAAACTAATGACGGATTCGATCCCGACTTCGAACATCACCTTTATAGCATCAAGAAAAGTCTTAACTTTCACAAAAACCCAACGATTCAACTTAAAATAGACAAGGTTGAATAATGAATAATGTCTGAGATTTTAAGAAAAATTAGACGATTTTAATCTATGTTAAGGTGAAATTGAATAATTGAATGTTAAATATAAAATTTTTTTAAATTTTTAAGAAAAAATTGAAATTCGGATATAACGAGACCCGGGTATAACGAGCAAATTTTCGGTCATTTTTCAATCTCCTTATAAGCGGGTTCGACTGTATTTCAATTATTCAATATGTACCCATACTGACGGTATACGTATAATCGCCCTTACTTATACGTATAAATGCTTCGTAAAATACATGTATAAATTATTTACAAGGACCGGGGCACCGTTACCCTTTTTCGAAAAAAATAAAACATAAACGCGAAGAAGAAAAGAAAAAAAAAGGGGGGACCTACAAGAACCTATCGTCTAAAAATGACAATAATCATAAGCAATGCTCTCCAGCGGGCTGATACTATAATAAAATAAATTACTGCTGGACGAAAGGCTGTTTTATTAGACATGCAAGATCATACATAATGCTTCAATTTTTTTATATACTTTACTCACGCAACTGCATAGAAAATGCAGCCGAGATGATATTTGCAATTAATTTTTTTCTTCCTTTTATCAATTTTGTATTTCAATACAAGGTGAAAAAAAAAGAAACGTAACAATGTAGATAATTAAGTCGCTAAGTAGTTAATTTTTGCTTTGCTCAATATTCAATCTTATAACTTCATATTCAAGCTTTTTTCTATTTTTTCAAATTTTAGGAAAATTTAGGCATTTTTTAGGCAAATTTTAGGCTTTCGCAAAATAATGTTTTCATTATTGTGCGAAAGATTTCATTATTTTTAGTAAGATTGTATTCTCAAACTAATAAATAATTAAGCGCTTCAAATTTTTTTTCATACGTAATCCGCGTTTTCCAACAAAATGGATTTAATGTCGTGGTGATGATGATATGACCTATATATCTAAACGTCTAAAACCGAATCTAAATGACGCAAAATGACAAGTGTCTGATGTATAAAATCGCGAAAAAAAATCCAGGGAATAAACACACTTTTCAAAAATGCCCCAGTTTTTCGAAAAATCGGAAAAACCGCACATTTTTAAATTAATTTTTCTGCCCTGCAATGTTAACTTACTTCTAAGCTTAGGTGAGTTAACATATTAACCGAACTATAATTCTGGCGTCTTAATTCGGATAAAATATTATAAAAATAAATTCAGGTTACGGAAAAGCCGCGTTTTACGGGGAGATCGGAAAAACCGAAGAATGAACGAATTTTTTTACTGAGTTTTGCCTATCCGTGCCAAAAAACATTGCCGTGCGTCTAGGTCAGATAAAACATTAAGTGCCTTATGTTTCTGATGTTTAAAATCGGACTGAAGACAACAAAAATAAATTCAGGTTTCGGAGAAGTCTCGTTTTCCCAAAAAATCCATATTTTTTATCAACTTTCCATTCCGGAAAGTTAACTTTCGGATGGGGTAAATAATCATTGAGCATTTTTCTGCTATTTTTAACACCAATGCAGGCCTCAAGACCTGCGGATAAACGAAAGAAAATCCAAAAGCTTAGGCTTATTGCCTAGGAAAATCAAAAATAAACACTTCCGCGGGTTCGAGTTCGAAAGTTTTGGGGGCGGAGCTTACATAATTCAATAAAATTAGGGAGTGTTCAAGTATTACGTAAAACCGGAAAGGGGGAGAGGGGGTGCAAGAAATTCTTACATTTTTTTATATGTGAGACGAAGGGGGTCCGGAAAATCTTACGTAAGAATTTTTATGATTACTTATTGTTCAAAAAAATTCAAATTTAATATACAAAATGGACAGTCCTCCATTTGCCGCCTTCTCTATAAAAAAAATGTGCTTTACTAATTTTAAGAATTTTTTTTTTAATTCCTTAAGACATTTTTGAAATTGGCGGTAAAGAAAAAAAGCGGAGGGTCAGCGAAAATCTTACGTAAGTTAAAGGGGGGGTCAAAGGAATCTTACTAAATCTTGTGACAGGGAGAGAGGGGGTCGGAAAACCCAAAAAAGAGTCTGATTCATTACTTGAACGCTTTCTATGGGAGAATCCTTTTGTCATTTCTTAAAATTTTCCGCCCTAAAAATTATCAAATGTGACAAACAGTCTTAGTTAATTTTTGTTGTGAGGGTTTCGATTAGTCATTTCTGATCAATTTTGGGTTTTTTTATTAATCTTGATAATTCTTGATTGAAAAAGGATCATATTCGACTACTTTTCTTTAAGTTATTTTTAATCACAGTTTTGTTAGTGCATTAAAAAAATATGAGAAAAATATATGAAAAATCTGTAGTTATATTTTTTTCCATAAAAAAATACAAAAAAAAATACACATATATATGTATCATATACATTCATATATTCACCAACAAGCTTTGGCCTCTTAAAGTTTTGATAAAAAAAAAAAAAAAAAAAACCAAGTCAACATCCCGTTGGGAAAGAGTATTAATTATCAAGAAGCATTAAATAAAATGAAAAACTCGAATAAGCCTATACAAGAAAAAAAAAAAAAAAAAAGAAAACAGACGAAGGACCGACACAATTAAGAGACTTAAAAAAACAAAATTTAAAATGAATCAGGGAAGTTGAAACTGAATCTGATTTTAAAAATAGTAAAAGATTATCTGGAACAATTTCTGAAAGTAACGAAAAAAAGTTTTTAAAAAAAACTTACCTCAAAAAGTACGTTAGTAAATTATCTATATCTACATCTTAATATCAGAAAAAAAAATTCACAAAATCCTATAAATTAGAAATAAATCAAATAAAAATCTTGATATTTATAAATTAAACAATTATGGAAATATTTAATCAAATTAAATGAAACAAAAGACATGTCAATCATTAGTTTTCTCCACCCTTTTCTTTATTTGCTTTTTCCAGTCACGAGGTGCGATTTTAATTGACTTAGCACTAGATGTCGCGAAATGAAACGACTAGCTAAGACGCGGGAAATTATTTAAAGTTTTTTTATAAGATTTTTGTATTCATTGTTTACGTTTTATAATCGTTTTGAATGTTAATATGGTTACTCTTAAAATGGTAAGGCTCTTGTTCCCTCTTTTTTGAATTCGACTGCTCCGAAGAACAAGTACCTATTTTTTTTTTAGCAGTACAAAAAGTACCTATCTTTTTTTGGACAGTTGAAAAACTACCTATCTTTTTTTTGACGACTTATAAACGATCTGTTTAAATGGTCATTGCTATATACAATAGATCATTTTTGCAGTAACACAAAAAAGATAGGTAGTTTTTCAACTGTCCAAAAAAAGATAGGTACTTTTTGTACGGCTAAAAAAAAAATAGGTACTTGTTCTTCGGAGCAGTCGAATTAATGATTGAAACTTTCTTGGAATTTAGGATCCATATATTAAAAGTCAAGTGCGGGTCGGTAGAGCACCCGTCCGGCAAACGGAAAATGTGGGTTCGATTCCCATTCGGCTCATGTACCCGACGAAAATTTTTTCCCTCAATGATGTTTGTTAGTCCATAAAAGGTTAAGGACATTTAGAGATCGGCTTGTATAATTTTCCTCTTTATCCCAAGTAAGACAATTTAGTAGTATTCCTCTTTATCCCAAGTAAGATATGAATAGGATATATATTAAATTTAGACGTCTTAAGACGTCTTGAAGAGAATTTTAGAGTTGAGAGCTCTTATAGATGTCTTATAATACGATAATGCTCTACCTTGAAGACGTTTTAAAGACGTCATCCTCTTAAAGATGTCTAAGAGATGTCTTAAAGATAAAACATCTTAAAGATAAAACGTCTTAAAGACGTTTAAAAATCTAAATTTTCCTTTTAAAATTTTCGGTCATTAGTGCTCGATAGCTCATTTGTGCTCGTTGTAGGCATGGTCATCATGTCATTCAGATATTAAGTCATTTTTTTTTAAAAACATTTTTGACGTCTCCCCCCTGATATGATAACCTAATATTTGAATGATTCCTTGGCAGGGTTTTGGAGCTATGATCTCTCTGGAAGACATGGTCACCTCCCTGACGAACATGGTACTGTTGACCGACCCGTCGGAGGCAATGAACACGAGGCCATATTGATGACGGCTGCGTTTTTAATTTTCTTCTGGATAAAATTTTTCAATATTACTTTTTTGCGAACGTAAAAATTAAAACTGCGATTTGATAGCCTCAAACAAAAAACTAAACGAAAAGTCAAGTTTTTTTTTTTTTTTTTTTTTTTTTGAATGGCTAAAGCTGAAGTTAAGCTCTAAAACCAAGGAAAAGGGCTGTAATTGTAATAGTTGTACCAATTTGTGTCGTTCTGTATTATATTTTGGCTGATCTAGTAATTGAAAATACAACTGGATGGGTCCTTAGTAGGGAACAGTTAAAGGACTCAAAAATAAATAAATGAATAAAATTACAATGCAAAAACTGTGTAGTTTCTGTATTTTATTGCGCGAGAAAATGACGTTTATTGACAGTAAGAATAAATTTTGTTTTTGAAAACTAACGAATCTTAATTCTGTTAGAAGCGTTTACTCAAATAAAATAATTAAAGTAATTATAGTCAGGAGTTGACGGTGTTGTGATTCTTCTTTGATATTTTTCACGCCAGCCTCCACTTCGGTCCTGTTGCCTTTAAAAATAAAAAAGTCCATTATTTTGTGAATCTATAAGCTTAAAAAAGGTGGCACGTAGCCTTGTTCATAGCTCGCTCGACTCTCAATTATGAGATGCGACGAGTCATGCTTCTATCCTAGTTCACAGCTAGGATTTTTTCTGAGGTCAAAAACTAGTGCTCTAGTCAGAAAATCAACGGTCACCACCCCTCGGAAGGCAATGACAAACCACCGAGCTGTAATTGCCTCGTAAATCCCTCAAAAATAGCCGTTCGGAACCGGCGTTAAACTGTAGGTCCCATATGCCCGTGAGAGATCACTACGCTCGTAATCGAGTAAAGGACTAAGAAGAAAGAGAAGCTTAAAGAATCACTTCCTCAACTTTTACGTACTATATAAGTAAAGCCTCCCCATTTTTATCCCTCACATACTTATCACTCACTGCATGAACAACGAGGACATTATCTACCGTACTAAAACCTTCCCTAAATCCTGCCTGCGCTGGTGATAATTTCCCCTCGCGCTCCGCCCATTTCTTGATCCTCTCGGCCAAGACCCTCGTAAAAATCTTTTCAATTACGTTCAAGAGAATTATACCCCTATAGTTATCTACATGATGCGCACGTAACATACTTATGGGGATAATTAATTTAAATTGGGTGAATGCTTAATATTGGGATTAGAAGTGAAGAATGGATATTATACCGGCAGTGTCGCGGGTCTCACATACTTCGATCAGAATTCCCTAACCGATCTTGCCATTCTTAAATCTTTAATAATTTATATTATTTGTGTACGTCCATATGAAAAACTCCCAACTGGCAGAACGTCATTTGGAATGTTTTGATTTTTTGTTTTGTTTTCCTTTGCGCTAAAATCAAAACATTCCAAATGATGTCGGGCCCGTAGCCAGAACGAAGAGCCAGGGGGAGCAATTGGGCTTGTTAAGGGGGGCAATAGGCCTTCATTCCCTGTACCTGTTATGTTTAGCCAATTTACTCCAGGGGGGGGGCACCCAGTCAGCCCAGGAGAGGCAATGCCCCCCCGCCCCCCCCCTGGCTACGGGCCCGAATGACGTTCTGCCAGTTGGGAAGTTTTCATATGGACGTACACATTTGTTTGACGCGGAACCTCTACTACTATTTTAGTAATATTTACAAACCTACCTGTGGGATGTGCTAGAACTATCGCCACTTCGGTTCCAAGAAGCAAAAGTACCGTAAAAGAGTTAAAATTCATTTTTGATGAACGCCATCAAAACGACGAAGAAGATGTAGAAGTTTGATTAAAAGGGGGGAGGGGGTATTAAATCATTTATTTTAGCTTTAAATTAGGTACCGGTTTTTAAAAAAAGTAAAATTTGTTTTGGTAACTGAAATCGTTTTTTTTATATCCATAAGGAGAGTAGGTTACTAAAAGCTTACTTAAATGCCGGCCATGTATTCCTTAAGCTAAAGTAAGTTTTATGAAAGCCTTCTTTTCCATTATTACTTACAATTTCAGTCCCAAACCCCCCTCAAAATCGATTATTTCGCTTACGCAAGATTTTACCAGTTTCCTCCTCTCCTCTCCTCTCCTTTGTAAGCAGTAGTAAGATTTTCTTAGACCCCTCCCTCCCTAACGTGCTTACGTAATATATGCACGACCCCTTAAAAAAAAGTTTATCATTTTCTTCTTTTGTCTTAGGGTGGGAGGGCTTAAAAAAGACTAAATTTTGTTGAACGGCCCGATTGATTTATATTGAATGACCGTGAATTATTTGGAAGTAACGTTAATCAAGCTGAATTCTCTCTTCTTTTAGTTCTTTACTCGATTACGAGCGTGGTGATCTGTCACATACACCTGTGCGTGCGCTCACAGGCATATGGGACCTACAGTTTAACGCCGGTTCCGAACGGCTATTTTTGAGGATTTTACTAGGCAATTACCGCTCCAAGCCAATTAATTATAATTAAATACCCAAGCTGAATTAATTATGCTGAAATATTTTTTTTTTTTTTGTAAATATTCTTGAATTGCGTTGAATGCTTAGCTTCCTGATTTTTCCAGCATGGTTTTAACTACTTTTTTTTCATTTGATATATTTTTGATGTCAATCATGATTGATACCAAAAATGTCCCAAAAGAAGTTACTAACTAAACTTACATATATCAGAATTTTTAATATTTGCTAATTAGAGGCCCGAGCACTTTCCTACTAGAAATGAGCAGCTTTCACGGTTGGGTGTCGGACATAAAAACTTCCGACTTAATTTTTTTTTTTTTTTTTTTTTTTTTTTTTTTAATGGCTAAACCTGAAGTTAGGCTCTAAAACCAAGGAAACGGGCTGTAATTGTAGTAGCTATCTCAATTCGTGTCGTTCCGTATTATATTTTAACTGATCCATTACTTGAAAATACAACTGGATGGGCCCTTAAGGGTCGTACATAAATTACGTAAGCACATTTAGGGGGAGGGGGTACAAATTTGACATCTTACTCATAAGCTAAGCATAGGCGAAATGGGATAAAGCGTGCAAAAAGGGCCTAACACATGCTAACGTAATTTATGCACGACCCCTTATTAGGCAACAGTTAAAGGACTCAAAATAAATAAATATATAAATAAATAAGTAAATAAATAAATAAATAAATAAATATATAAAGAAAATAACAATGCAAAAACAGTGTATTCTCTGTTACACAGTGTGTAACTCTGCATTTTATTTTTGCTAACTAACGAATCTTAATCCTGTTAGAAGCATTTACCCAACCAATGGAAACATGGAAAAAAGTATAGCAAGTACAGCAGCAAGGACTTGACGGTGTAGTGGTTGCCCTTCGATATTTTTCATGCGAGTCTCCACTTCGGTCCTGTTGGCTTTAGAAATAAAAAAATCCATTATTTTGTGAATCTGTAAGCTTAAAAAAATTACTTTTCAAATTCCATGAACTGTGGCCTAAAGGATGGTTATTTCTGTCTAGATTTGTTTAATTTCATATTTGGAAAATTGTGCTCATTTGGGGGTAATATTAGATTTTCGGTTTCTGCCACGTTATATTCTGTATAGTATCGGAAAAGAGTAAAATACTTGCAGGAGGTGCGATTTGCTGAAATTGTATGGATTATGGTTAAGTATTTACATCAGCTTCATTACCTCACACAGGTAAAAGAGGGTCTAAAAGTCTTCATTCTAGTTAAGTATGTTTGAGAAAATGACTAGTTTTTCTGAACCAGGAAAAAAGATTTGATTCGCTTTGATGGCAAAACGGTGCGGACATAAAATACTTCAGGGGATAAATTATTTAAATTGGTTGAATGCTTACTATTGGGATAGAAGTGAAGAACAGGGCATTATACATAAGCAGTGTTGCAGGTCTCATTTACTTCGATCAGAATTCGCTAACCTACTTTGCCGTTGTTGCATCTCTAATAATTTATATTATTTGTTTGACGCGCAACCGCTAGTACTATTTTAATAATATTTATAAACCTACCTGGGGGAAGAGCTATAACTACCGCCACTGCGGTTGCAAGAAGCAAAAGTACAATAAAAGTTTTAAATTTCATTTTTGATGTATGACAAATCAAAACGATGAAGAAAATAATTAACGGAAAGTTTGATTGAAAGTCTAAAAAGCTATTGCAGATTTGATTAGTTTTATCCCACAAATAGGCATAACTGCCATTTAATTATGCGATAGGATGGCTTTAAAAAATTAACAGGTTTAATACGTGCAAACAGTTTGATAACCAAATGTCAAGGCTGTTAGCGCCTTCACAATATTAACAGAAAAAAAAATCTTTGAAATACCGAATAAATAATAAATAATAAATAAATATGAATAAATAAGTATGATTTATGGAATTAGTTTTGGTGAATGGACAATGATCAAAATCAAAATATGCTTTTTCGATCTTGATCAAGCGTCAGCAACAAAAATATTTTCTTTTTGATGCAAAGCAAGTGTGTCAACCTGAAAAGCAATGTTGGTAGTATTGTCAAAAATTCCTCTGCAGGCGTGCCACTTATAAAGAAAAGAATCTTTCATTGACTAAAGCATTAGGGGGGGGGGGGGGGGGGGGGGTCGGAGTGATGACTCGTGGCAGAGTGATCAATGAAGTTAAGCAGCATTGAGCACGGACAGTTAGTGGATGGGTGACCACCGACACTCCCTACCTCTAACAAGGTATTGTAGGAAACTACTAATACACGGTCGTATAGACAGGTCTGGAAACTTCCTATGCCGATTATGTCCCGCTTAACTACGCCAAAATTAGTTCTAAAATTGGCCATTGGTTGCGCTGCGATCTAGAGAGCAGCAACATGTCTAATGTTTACGTTGGGACTCTCGTTTCGAACAACAAGAGAAAGTAGCCGCCATCGTTGTTTACATTACCAACGACCAATCAAAAAGCGTCTCTCTAACAAGTAGCGCTCAAGGTGGTAGAAAGGAGGAACTAATTTTGGCGTAGTTAAGCAAGACATGGTCTCCAATGTATAAGGGATAGGAGTTTCCGGAACTGTCTATACGACCGTGTACTAATACAATCATCTTAAACTCATTGTCAAAGTTGTTCCTATCGTACCTGTGTTTCCGACCGCAATGTCAAATAAAACTACATAATCGTAATTGGAAAAATGGTTGATTAACTAAATCCAGCAAAAAAAAAAAAAAAGCATTATGGGTAATAACACCTCGAAAATTGCCGCTCAGCAGCAATTTTATCTGGATGTTATTTCACCCACAATGCCCTAGTAATGAAATATACTATGTATTTCTAATGCATGCTTTTCTCGATGTTTTCAAACGAAGCTGGTGGGTCACTATTTAAATAAAACTCCAATAGCATTTGATGAATTTTTAATTTTATTTTTAGGCACATAATGGTCTATATAATTCGGCATCATCCACATTCCTACAGTGCGGTTCAAAAAAGTACAACTGCTCTTTCTCCGCCTGCGTTAAAATCTTGGGAGGCTCGACCTTCTCCATTATTTCCTGAGGTGGTTCAGATCTATACAAAAGTC
This sequence comes from Liposcelis bostrychophila, assembly GCA_037577465.1. Classification (NCBI taxonomy): domain Eukaryota; kingdom Metazoa; phylum Arthropoda; class Insecta; order Psocodea; family Liposcelididae; genus Liposcelis; species Liposcelis bostrychophila. The sequence goes on along the minus strand of CM075208.1, from coordinate 53,484,696 downwards.
TCCTCAACCTGGGTCCCTTTTTTGGATAAGTCAACGACTTGCTTAACCTCTTCAATAATATTTCCATTTGATGCACCTGTATAACAAAAGGTATGAAAAAAAAAAAAAAAAAAAAGATTAATGAAGTAACCTAATCAATTGTAACTAAATTAAAACAGATCAATGGACTAACTCTTCTTTCAGCGTCGCGTGCTTCTTTCATTATTCTCTCTTGCTCCCTATAGAAAGACTTCGTTATTTCAACGACGACATCGTTCGGGGATACATCCAGCTCCAAAAGGAGAGCTTCGTGTTTAAGTTCGATTTCCTTGAGCATTTCCATCACGTTCAAGTCGTGCGTGTTCGGAGCAACAGCATCCTCATATGCATCCTCCACGTAAGCGGTGACGGTGAGTATTTCTTCGTTCATGATTAAATCACGAAATAAACCGAAACAAATGGATCTCGCTTTTTCCCGATGCTCGGTGGCTTTCCTCTCTTCCGCTTCTATAATCTCCGTCAGATATTTTATTTCCTCTTCCAAAATTTTTTGCTCTTTATCGAAATAGTTTTTAGTTTTTTTGAGAACTAAAATGAAAAAAAAAAAAATTATAAGCGACCATGCGTATCTTTACGAATGATTTAACGTCCTTCAAGATTTTTTCAACCGGAAAAATGTCCGATCGTGTCCGGCCGAGTCTGTGCAGAGTTTTGACACATAACATTATGATTCCTGAAATATTTTACGAGTTTATAGGGAAACGGTCACGAAGTCATGTCCCTCGAGTTAAGAAGAACTTTTTTTTAAACTCTTGTTTTCGTACCTGCCGTCATTTCTTTGGTAGGAGGTTCCAAATTATCGCAGTGTAAAAGGGCTAATAAATTATTTTTTTCTAATTCTTTGAAAATGTCTTGGAGCTGATCAGGATTTTCAAAGTATAATCCCGGCGGTTGAACTCTGGAAATTTCTTGTTTGAATCGAGCAATTTTTAAATCCAACGGGTCGCATTTCGTAAGGGATGGCCCTCGGCATCTGGAAAGGAAAGAAAATCTTGAGACTTAACTTTTTTTTTTTTTTCACACGTTGCATAGGCCTGAAATAATTTTTCACCGCTACCGAGAAAAAACGAACAAAAAGTCGGTTTTATCGAAGTGAAAAATTGCAGGTAAATGTTTCAAACTTGACCAAATTAATTTGAGTTTCAAATCGGTCTTCTACTAAATGAACGATTTAAGTCATATTCTTAATTTTTCAAATTTAAAAAAAAAAGTGAAAAAGATCTGAAGTGTTTCCGAAAGAAGTATCTGTCCGTAAAATAAAAGGACGGGGGGAGGGGTTCGTGGGAAGGTACACTTGCGTCATCATTATACGGGAAAAGTGAGGTCCTCGATTTGATGAAGAATGCTGTTTTTCAATAATATAATGTTGTTTTTATTTTTAATTTTTAGGTAAGTTTTAATCAATTTGGAGACTTGATTACCTTTGCCGGTAATGTAATCCTAAAACTGGCATTTATGTACTGCATGAAAAATATCATCTGGAGGCTTCATACTGGAAGCCTTCATACTATTCGTCTGGAGCATCATACCTCCTTTTTAAACTTAACAAGTGGCCTTGCGATCATTTGCTCTAAAATATTTTTGTCTTTTATGTCGTCGGGCTTTTGGAAGGCGGGAAGAAGCAGGAAATAGAAGCTTTTAAAGAAAGCTTACTTAGTCAGTAAACCCTACCAAAACGACGACTAAAAATGAGTTAAAGAAAACTAATCGAATTAAACCCTTTTCGATCAAGAATAATTTGAGACAGCATTGTCAAACCTCGGCGAGCCGAGACGAAGGCGAGGTTTGAATAGTAAAAGTTCCCATGAAATAAAATGATGAATAATAAAAGTGGCAAGCCCGCTGTCTCTAGTTAAGAAAAGTGCCACTTGCTGTCCTTAGTATGAAAAATACTATTTTCCTAGTAATGGCGATAAGTCTGAAATGCAGTGTATCGATAACTTGATATGCCGATATTTGAACGATATGTTGATATATCGCCAAAAATGATCTATATATCGATATATTTCTCGATAAATCCGATATTTTCCTTTTCAGTTAAAAAACTGCATTATGTATACAATTTTTGAAAGTATACGGCATATTTACCCATAGAGCATATCATTTTTGTTCTTTAATTCCTAATAACTTTAAATGATTTTGTATCTTAAAAAACTTTTTATTTCTGTACTGATTATTTTTATTTTTTATCGTATTTCCAATACGGGTAAACCACAAAAGTACGTAAAATAACTTCAAACTCTAAAATAGTTAATTAAAATCGGAGAAAGATTAAAAAACGAAAATATACCAAATCGGTATACGTAGACCATGGTATACATAAAAATAAATATACGGTATATTTCCTATATCTCTACACCGGAAAAAAAGAATACAATAAAAGAACATCACTTATAACAACGTAAATGGAGTCGGCCGTGACAAAAAATTAATTAATAAATTAATTTTAAATTAAGGAAAGCTGAAAAAAAAATTATCGTTCAAAAAATCGATACACAGTATCGATGAAATTTTAAATCTCGAAAAAATATGGATAATTTTTGTGTCGGTTTATCGATATATCGAAGTTATCGATAAAATATCTGCAACCCTAACTTTTATGTTAATTTTTGCGCTTTGGCCCCTAATCTGCGTATTTTCGGTCCCTAAAATCCCGAGTGTTTTAGTTCGTTGCCCGGCTGCTCATTCATTAGTTTTGTTTTAATACTCTCTCTTTTTGTTGCGCCAAGAATAATGCCTACACTATGGCTATCCAAACGTGTTGGATTCCTTAAGTAGGTAAGTCCGGGGTTTTTTTGAGGGATCCCTCGAAAATTCAATATACTTTCATTTCCATCTGAGCATTTGAAAAAACCTAAACAATTCCGGGTCAAATATTCAAAGCAATTCATTCACTGCCTGTGGTCACATGGTTGTCAACACACATATTGTGAAACGTTTTCTTATTACTTTTCTAACTTATTTATCACTACGAAGCTAAATAAAAGAACTTTCTTTGTTTTTTTTTTTAATTTTTTTTATTTTTTTTGTAAATAATTTGACCTTTGAAGGATGTCACGTGTTTTTAACTAAACGATATGAAAATTAGCATGAATTTTTAAAAATATTTCACGCCTGTAATAAAAAAAAAATTTTTTTAATTAAAAAAAAAAAATTTACCTCTCGAACTTTGAAGTGTCAGTCGGATCAACACCCCCAGCCTTTTTCCTTTGCTTCCTATAATCGGAATCATAAACCTTTCTCCATTTCAAAGGAGAGACGGTGTATAAAAATCTCTGGAACATTTTACAATTTCTCCACTCCTCTTCCAATATTAGAACCTTTGCCCTCAGCTTTTTTAATTCATCCATCAAATGATTAATAATCGATTCCTTTTCTTTTGATTTTTTGGTTTCCGCATCCGCCGATTTCAATAAAGCAACGCTGGAAGCGTGATCCTCTTTTAGAAATGTTTCAAAGCCATCCATGTATAACTTGTATTTGCTTTTGATCTCTTCTAATCTCCTTTTCTCGTCGATGTACGCTTCCTCCATTTGCAAAATCTCGTCAAATAAAAAACCTGCTTTTAGCCTCGTCAAAAAACAAACCCTCACATCTTTGAAATATTCTCGGATGTCTTTTTTTTCCTTTATCGGCCTTCCGGCTATGATTGTGTAATATTCCGGATCTATGTCGTCCGTTATGGATTTCCCTACGAGAAAAAGAGATAAGAAATGTAATTCAAAAATGAGGATTTTGTGAGGCGAGTAGAAAAAAAAAGATGCATGCAAATGCCATTCAAAAGGGAATTTGTTCTGTGGTTTCCACGGTGCGGTCTTCGGGTTGCTTCCGGGCATCGTAAACGTTTTCACTCGCAGTTCTTCGAGATCTAAGGCCGGAGACGAAAGGAGAGGAAAGAAGTAGGGAGGAGGATGTCAATCACGAAGAGAAGATTTTAGCAACCTGAATTTTTTTGCGAGGATATATGTTTTTTTTCACTATTTTGGAATAGATGAACTTGAGCCTTGCAGTCTACATACCAGCCGCATTTATCCACTTTTCAACAGATTTTTAGAAATATGGTTCTTAAGTTGCCAATTATTTTGACTTATAATATTTTTCAGTTTTTTCCGAATTTTCGGTTTAGGCATATTTCTTGTATTTTTAATTTGACAAAGCCTCAAAAATAAAGAAAAACAGAAATTCGAAAAAACCGAATTAATATTAATTAAATTAATAACATTTAATTCTCATTTAATTCATTTAATTTAATCGCGGTCACAGGTCCTCGACAGACAGATTTCTCCATAACCGAGCCTAATAACGTAGTCCTACGTTAAAAAACGAAAAAAAAGTAGTGAGTCTCGCTACGCAAACTCACTGAGCAAGAGAAGAGAAGTGAAGCTTCAAAACACCAAACACTAAATTCCAAAGACATCTCAAAAGTGCTGAACAAATTGCACAAAATCTTTTAATTTTAATAAAATTTAATTTTTCAAAACAAATTCAAACTTTTGGCATTTATTAGCAAAAATTTAAGTTAATTTTCGTTACATTCTAAGTTAATTTTCTAAAATTTTTCGTTAATTTTCGTTGATTTTTCCTTAAATAATGTTAATTTTTCGTTAATTAACGTTAATTTTTTCACGCAATAAGTGCGTGAACTCTTCCATTTTATCCTTCTACGTTTAACGTTAATTTTTTGTTATTTTTCGTTAATTTTCGTAAATTAACGTCAATTTTTCAAAAAGTGCGTGAACACTTCCATTTTATTCCCCTATGTTTGCATTTTTTTTTAATCGATTAAATTTTTCGAGTTGTAATATTTTGTGTTCACGCAGACCGATCCTAAAGAAGTTTCACTTCAAAGATAATGAAAAATTTAAAAAAATTAACGGTAATTAAAATAATTAACAAAAAATTAACGTAAAATTATGAAAAATTAACTACATATTAAGAAAAATTAACGAAATACTAAAGAAAATTTCCGATAAGTTAAAAAAAATTAACGAAAAAATAACGTCAGATTAAGAAAAATAAACGTAAAATTAAGAAAAATTATCGAAATATTTAAAAGAACTTAAAAAAAATGAGATCGGTGAACCGATCAAAGTGCTTTATCGACTATTTGAATAATTCTCAAAAATATGGTTAGTTTTTTGATCCGAGGTCTATCAAAGCCGCAGTATGGGCATAAGGAATTCGAATTTCTGAAAAATTATTTCAGATTCGGAATCCTCTACCCCGAAAATATTCTCAAAAATACGGTTAGTTTTTTGATCAGAAGTCCACCAAAGCCGCAATACGGCCATAAGGAATCCGAATTTCGGAAAAATTTTTTCAGATTTGAAATCCTCTACCCCGAAAATATTTTCAAAAATACGGTTAGTTTTTCGTTAGCACCCACGAGGAACCCACCAATCAGCATCCAAATCGCTTTGTTGACGTAATCGATGACGTCATATCGTGACGTTTCAAAAGTCGAGATATCGGTTTTTAGGCCTATACCCATACTTTTAGCCCTGCTCACGGTTTCTGAACCACTCAACAGAATTTAACCAAATTTCAATGGTAGCGTATCTGGATGAATATCTACTGCAGTACGAAAATCGGACTCAATCGGTAGTTGCGTTCGCGATTTATAGTCAAAAAAGATCTTGAAATTGTTGAAAATTCAACATTTTCACTCACTGCTTCCGAATCGCTGAACCGATTTGGCTCAAAAACTAATCAGCACCTACATTTCATTAGAAGTTGCTAACCACCAAAAATCATCGAGATCCGTTCTTTCGTTTTTCTGCTTTTCTTCCGACAGACACTTTTTTTTCCACATATATTCATACACACATACACACACACGGCCACCATCCAAATTTTGCTTTTTTCGGCATCAGGGGACTTAAAAACGTGTAAAAATATCAAAAACAGAGAATCTGAAATTTGTGCTAAAAACAATGCTTTATTCTCCCTGCGGTCGATAAAGCAAAAAAAATGAAAAATTAAGAAAAATTACGATAAATTAAAAAAATAAACAAAAAATTAACGTCAAATTAAGAAAAATTATTAAAAAATTAAGAAATGTTAAGGAAAAATATTTAAAATTTTAACTTTAAAAACTTTCGAAAAACTTCATTACGCGGACCCGCCCCATAAGAAGTTTCACTTCAAAAACTGAAAATAATTTTTGTTATGAAATTTTATAACGAATTATAAATAGATCTCTTTTCTGGCGGGTTATAAATTTTATAACGAAGTTTTAGTTTTTAATAACTCAATTTTATAACACACTTTTTCTTGGGAAAGTAGCCCCTCGATACGGTAACTAAATTCAACCCTCCTAATTAAACTTAAAAAAAAAAAAAAATTCTCGGTTTTTCGTTTTTTTGTGGCAAGTAAATTCCGCCGCCGTTTCTTGAACAAGAAATTCCGAAGAAAAAAAAATCTGGCAACACTGGGGCCGAACGAATCGGTAGAAAAAAAATGCTAATAAATGTCAGACGTATTTTTCTTCCACCAATTTTTATAAATGATTATCTGTTATGCTTTTAAATGGATTTGAAGGATTTTCGATTGGGCATGATAAGCAGTTTTTTTTTTTTCAAACCCTTTTATTAACCTCAAAGCCACAATCATCAAACAAATAGCCTCTACCTTGACACGTTTACCCTGTGACACATCATCATGCTCATCCTGTGATAAGTGAAAGTTTTGATTAATCATCGAAATCTCAAAACATCTGAAACCCCGGCAAACTTCTGTAATTACTCGCAAATTAATGATTATATCGGCGAGTTCGGAATTTATGGGATCGCTGAAAGATCATCAATTACTTTACCTCTCCACCAGGGGGGGGGGGGGGCAGAGACGGGTAATTAACATAGTCGAAACCATTATGCAGATTCCGTCATGGATCCACTTACCCGGTAATTTCGTAATTTCGGGAACGTAAAGCCTTTCAGACTTGAACTGCCTCAGACGAGATTGATAATTGTGTCGATTTGCAAAACTTCCGTGTCTGTCTTTTATTTTGGCTTCTTTTTCCACTTCTCGGAATTTTTCGATGTAATCGATGTCGTCGATTTCCGGAGGCATTCGAAACGGAGTGGACGTTTCTTCGTTTAATTTTTTGAAAACTCCAACGTCGATTTTCCGGCCACCGGTCAGGTAGAACGCGGTTTTTCTGTGAGTTTTTTGCTGAAGTTTCGCTTGGATCGCTGACGGTCGAATTATTTTCGGCCTTTTCACCGTGGTCATTTTTTTCAGGCATTTAGTGAAATCGTCTTCGTATACGGGTTTTATTTCGGTGTCGTCGTGGTTGTTGTCTTCGTCTCCTCCTCCAGGTTCGGACATGATGGAAGTGTCCTGGAAAAAAGAAAAGAAAAATTAAGATTTTAGAGTTTTGATTTGGCCGTGGGGGTCAGGTGGTCACGTAAAATTCCAGTTAAATTTTCAGTCTATGAGTTGTTGAGTTAGGCAAGTCGATGTAAGCTCAGCTATTTTTGAGGAGGCCTGAATGTGAGTCAGTGTGTGCTTAAGCAAATAGGAAGGATGCACTTTTCTTTTCATCCCAAATGATCAGGTGCGTGCAAAGATGCGGTAATGATTATACTCGTTAAGCATACTTCATTGCGCTGATATTCACACAGAACAGCTGTGGTAATAAATCCAAACTCCAGTCCACAGCAAAAGTAGAGGTTTTCTATGCAAAAAGGGTACTCGTTCAAAAATTCCCAAAACTAAGAGTTATGATGCGGCTTTGGGTAGGGGAACGTTCAAGTATTACGTAAGACTTTTTTTCGAGTTTTTGGACCCCCTCCCCCCCCCCTTCGTAAGAATGAGTAAGATTTCTTTGACCCCCCCTTTTATATTACGTAAGATTTTCGAGGACCCCCCCCCTTTTTTTTTAACGCCAATTTTAAATTGGAGTAATGTTTTTCTTAAAGCACAGAATCTCAAAAAAAAAAAAAAAAAAAAAAAAAAAGAATTTTTATTTCTTAGGCCTAAATTTTTTGAATAAAAATTTTTAATTTTTCTATTTAGATATTCAAAAAAAAATTAAAAGAAAGTAAATTTTTGAAATTAAAAAAAATTTTTGAACAATAAGTTATGATGGAAATTCTTACGTAAGATTTGCCAAACTCCCCCCCTCCCCCTAGTAAGAAATCGTAAGAATTTCGAGTACCCTCCCCCCCCCCTTTCGGTCTTACGTAATACTTGAACGTTTCCTAGTGAGCGTTCAAGTATTACGTAAGACCTTTTTTTCGGGTTTTCTGACCCCACCTTCCCCCCCCCCCCCCCTCGTAAGATTTAGTAAGATTTGTTTGGCCTCCCCCTTTAACTTATGTAAGATTGTCGCTGATCCCCCCTTTTTTTTACCGCCAAATTTAAAAATGTCTTACAGAATTTCAAAAAAAGTTTTTTTCTTAACCCTTTGCTGACCGACGGCTCATATACGAGCCGTTATGTATTTCTCGCCGGATAATGTTCCTTTTTAGTAAAAAATTATGAAAGACATGTTTCCAGGCAGGGGTAATTTGAACCGCTGATTCCGAACCTGAAGTCAAAATTCTGAAAAAACTAAAATCCAATATGGCGGAGCTTTTTTATTTTTAATAATAACATTCTTTTCCGCCATATTGGATTTTCCGAGTGGAATTAGATCATTCTGACGTCAGATTTGATATCAGCGACCTCGAAGACGTATAAAAAGTCGTTTTCCTAATCATTTTACTCAAGGAAACAAATTTTGTGCATTTTTTTGTATTACATGCATGTGTTGCGGCTTGCATACACTGAAAATTGGTAGGCGTCTAAAATGGGTTTTAACGACTAGTGCGGGTCCATAACGTGTTGTAGATTAACTTTAAGTGTGAAATCATGAAAATAAAAAACATTTGGAAAATGTTCTTCTATTTTCCGGTAAAATTTTCCAAAATTGGGTAGTTAAAGGGTTAAAATTAAAGTAAATTTTTTTTTAGAAAAGGTGGAAGATGGAGGGGTGTTCTTTTTTATATTCAATTTGAATTTTTTGAACAGTAAATAATAAAAATTCATACGTAATATTTTCCAAACCCCCCCCCCCCTCCCCCATTTAAGAAATTTTAAGAATTTCTTGCACTTCCCCCCCAATTCCGGTCTTACGTAATATTTGAACGCTCCCCTAGTGCCAACATTTTTAAGCATTACATCATAGCTGGGAAGTCCCTGGGGCCGTTCAAGTATTACGTAACCATTTTTTTTGACAATTTCTTGACCTTCTCCCCCCCCCCCCCCTGCAAAATCTCCTCTTTAGGGAAACTGTAAGAGAAGGAAAGGGAATAAGGATCTTTTGGAGGATTGTTTGGTATACGAAACTTTATGTGGATAAATAATTTTTAAAAAGGACCTCTGTTAGTTTCTGCAGCTCGTGTTCGGTAGCCTCGCCAGCCTTTAGGAGGGGGGGGTCAGAACGAGAAATTTAGAAAAAAAAATCCTAAAACGATTTTCAGTACTTTTTGCGATTGAAATAATGTATCATGAGAAATTTTTGAAGGGGGGCATAAGGGGTTCCTCCCTCGAGTGGGGTGCAAAGTAAATCAGAAATTGTAGGGGAACCATCAGGTTTCCAAAAAACTAGCTTAAAATTCTCATTTTTGTTTTTGTTTTCTTGCAGTCATTTTAATGAAAGTTTTGCCAGAGGGAACGTTCAAGTATTACGTAAGACTGAAAGGGGGGGGAGGGGGTACTAGAAAATCTTACGATTTCTTACTTGAGGGAGGGGGGGAGTTTGGCAAATCTTACGTAAGAATTTGCATTATGACTCATTGTTCAGAATTTTTTTTTTTTTTCGTTTCAAAAAATTAAGTTGTTTTAATTTTTTTCGAATGTCTAAAGTAGAAAAATGGAAATTTTTTTTCAAAATATTTTAAGAAATAAAAATTTATTTTTTGATGAGATTTTGTGCCAATTGTAGTCATCTTCAGGGATATGAGTATGAACTATAAATCTAGATTTAAGAAAAATATTACTTCAATTTAAAATGGGCGTTAAAAAAAAGGGGGGGAACGGTCACCGAAAATTTTACTTAATATAATAGGGGGGTTCAAAGAAATCTTACTAATTCTTATGAAGGGGGGAGGGGGTCAAAAAACCCGAAAAAAAAGTCTTACGTAATACTTGAACGTTCCCAGAGAGGAAGCGCCTTTTTTTTTTTTTTTTTTTTAGTCTTTCTTGGCCCGATTTTATTCACAATTCATTGTCAGTATTAGCTCCCTTTAAAAATTGCAACGTTTTCAAACCCCCCTCCCTTTTTTCCAAATAAAAATTTTAAAAGCCGTTTTTTTTTTTTTAAAACCAAAACTTATCTAAGTTTTTTCATTTTATTACGATTAAATGATGGTATCAGCATGGGGGGGGGGGGGAGGGCGTCCATATATTACTAAGGCATAATTTTGGAAAATTAAGAACCCCCCTTTTCCTTCCTTGTAAGCTAAAGTAAGTTTTTTGAAAACTCTTTCCCCCTTTTTTTAAAATTATTTTTCAGTCCCAACCCCCCCCCTTATTTTGCGCTTACGTTATTTTTTACCAGCCCCATCCCTGCAAAGCCCCCCCCCCCCTCCAAATGATGAAGTAACATTTTAGTACCCTCAGTGTCATAATTTTTATTCATAAGTATCTTTTTTGGCAAGAGCTTCTTTTAAGGCTATGCTCCGGTCAATTTTTTTTTCAACCCTATACTTCGAAAATCGTTTTATAACTCTTTTTAAGAGCAAAACATTAAAATTCTACTTACGAAGCACCAGTCTATTATCAAATGTATCTTCATCGAAAATTTCTGATTTCTACATCAACTAATGATCGGTTCTACGATAAATTTCCAAAACTCCCGGGAACTTATCCTAGAACCAATTTTTGAGCTTCTTCGCTAGTAGAAAGAGACTTTAAAAAAAATTGAATAAAACCTACAATTATTTAAGTAAGCCTATGTTATGATATAAAAATTTTTCCAAAGTCGTATTTTTCAACGAATCCCCTTTTTGCACGTAACCTCTCAACTGCAAACACTAGCGGCGAACAGGAAAAAAAAAAACTGCGCAATTTTCAAATGAAATAAAAAGCGAATCAATTAAACACCTGGAAGTTAATTCAATACTGAAAGCGTTATTCAAACAGTTTCCCAAAATGAAATTCTTGCTGTCGTTGCTTTTAATCGCGATCGCTTTCCAGGCTGTCGGTAAGTGACGAGAAATTGAATTTTCAAGTTCGAAATTATATTATTTATTAAAATATAAAAATTGTGTTTGGGTTTGGACAGTTTCGATTTCTTGCGGTGATCAAGCCGGTAGCAGACCTCCTGTGTGTATGTCAAGCCCCAGCAACCCCTGTCCGTCCGGGTACCGACCGGTCTTCTACGACGACCCTTCTCCATGCAACTGGGGCGAAAGATGCTGCATTAAAGGGTAGATGCCGAAGTGGAAAAGATATGTAAAAGATGTAATCGAATAAATATGGGATGGAAAAAGACAAGAGTAAATGGTGTTGAGCCTCCCATATATTCATTTAGTTTCCTGTATTTTCCCTTCTTTTTTTTATACTATAGCTAGCCATCAAAAATGAACCTTTAGTTGATTTTGAAATTTCGGGCTGTGTAATAGGGTGGGTCGAAAATCAAAAATTTTGGATTTTCAAAATGCCTGATAGCGCAATCGCTGCGTTTTATCATTTTTAAAAATGTTTTCCTTTTTGAAATTTTTTTTTTAAAATGGCGTCTTGAGGTTTGGCAAGAGGGCCAAAGTTTTGGAAAACTCCATAAGGGATGAAAATTTGACTTTTGGATTTTTGTGAAAAAAGTATCGTTCCCTATCTGAATTTTAACGTAGATTTCGAAAATGAAATCGTTTTGCGTCTAACTATTTTTTTCTTGAGATATTGTAAAAAATGTGTTAAAAATATTGGAATTTCAGATTTTCGTTATTTTTATGCCATATTTGGCCTGTATAGACTATCAAGAGCAAAAATATTTTGACGCAAACCTATTTCATTTTCGAAATCTACGTTAAAATTCCGATAGGGAACGATACTTTTTTCACAAAAATCAGAAAGTCGAATTTTCATCCCTTATGGAGTTTTCCAAAGCTTTGGCCCTCTTGCGAAATCTCAATAGGTCATTTTAAAAAAAATTCAAAAAAGGAAAAATTTTTACAAATGATAAAACGCAGCGATTGCGCTATCAGGCATTTTGAAAATCCAAAATTTTTGATTTTCGACCCACCCTACGGTGTGAGGTACCCAAAAAAGCCGTGGGATTTCCTTTAAATCCCAAGGCTTTCCAGGGAAGCCATGGTCGTCAATTGATTCCGAAAATTAAAAAAAATTAACCAAGATTAATTAATAATTGCTTAATTTTGCCGATTTTTTTTCGTAGGTAGTTTTTCGAAAATTTTGATGGCTGCCCATGGAAACTGAACTAAATGCCGCGGTCAATATTTGACTCTTCTAAGGCAATCCTAAATTAAAAAAAAAAAAATAATAATAATAATAATAAAAAGGGACCCTAGCAAAACCCCGACATTCAAAACCCCGACATTAGATATCGGGGTTTTGAATGTCGGGGTTTTGCTTTTTGCCTTTTATTATATTTTATTTTATTTTATTTTAATTTATTTTTAATTTTTTAAAATTTTTGAAATGTCGGGGTTTGAAATTTCATATCACTTATATAGAAGTAATAGAATACTAAGAATTAAAATATAAAAATTTTCTGAGCAATAAATTGCAATAGAAATTCTTACAGAGATTTTCCAAACTCCTCCCACATATATAAAAAATCGTAAGAATTTCGAGAACCCCCTCCCCCTTCCGGGAAATACTAAAACACCTCCAATGGGGAGCTTAGTCCTATACTGCACTCGGTCTGTGGAATTTACGTCGGTTTCTGCCGGTCTGTGTGGTATCTTGACTTTCTGCTGAAAGCTCCCTAGAACTTCTCAGTTCTCTAGCGCTTTCAGGGAAATGTTCATTTCATAAAAGCTCATAGACTCTGAACTCAGGAGGACCTATTGTCCCTGAAAATTTAATCAAAATCGGTCGGGAAGGGCTCCGTACGTGTCGGGCATCGCTTATTTTCCTTAGCGTTTTAATATATAGGCATGGGCGGATCTAGGGAGGGGGGGGGCTGGGGGGTGCTAGCCTTCCCTAGAATTTTGAAAATTATATGGCCTGAATGGAATCAGCCCCCCCCCCCCCAGAAAATATTTTTCCCTATTCTGAGCCCCCTCTAGGAAAAAATCCTAGATCCGCCCATGTACAGGACTTAACTGCTGATTTCAAAACCCCGTCATTTAAAAATATTTTTAAAAATAAAAAATAAATTAAATTAAAAATAAAATATAATAAAATAAAAGTCAAAAATCAAAACCCCGTCATTCAAAACCCCGATTTCCAATGTCGGGGTTTTGAATGTCGGGATTTTGACTCGGTCTCAATAAAAAATTTTTTTTTAAATAATTTTTTTTTTTTTTTTTTTTTTTTTAACAAAATCTCGCATCTTTCATCTATTTCACGGATCAAAAATTTCAAAATGTTACCCACGAAAAAAAAAAATAGACAAAATTAAGCAATTATTAATAAATCTTGATTAATTTTTTTAACAGAAACAAACGGAAGTGCGGATGAGAAATAGCAAAATGTCGAATTTTCAGATTTTTTGATCAATGACTTTTTTAAAATTAATTTCAAGCGATAACGTGACAAGTAAAAATATAAATATAAATCAGTGGCTACTGGTTCTTTTTTTTTTTAATGGGAAAAAAAAAAAAAAATTTATGCATCGGCCGGGAATCGAACCCGGGCCGCCCGCGTGGCAGGCGAGCATTCTACCACTGAACCACCGATGCCGACGAGTTCGATGCAACCAAAATGCCGTATACAAGTTCCACTCTCTCTCTCTCTCGCTTCGGTTTGTTTCTACGCTCGTTCATTAGATTTTTTTTTCCTTTTATAGGCTATATTTTTTTAAAATTCTTATTCTTATTCGTAAATGATTTTTTTAAATTTATTCCATCTTTTTCACGGATCAAAATTTTCGTAAGATTACCTATGAAAAAAAAAATCGGTAAAATTAAACCATTATTAATTTATCTTGATTATAAAGCGAAATAATAGTGTAGAAACTTTTTTTTTTTTTTTCAGGAAAAAAAAAGTGTTTTAAAAATATCTCGTTAATAATAGAGAAGTCGTTTATCGCGAGCGTGTCTTGCCACGTGGCTTGAAGAATGCAAAAACCGGCCTGTTCCAACAAGTCCTCGGTAGTATAGTGGTCAGTATCCCCGCCTGTCACGCGGGAGACCGGGGTTCGATTCCCCGCCGGGGAGAATTTTTTTTTTTTTTAATTTATTTGCGTCAGTCACTTTACCGCTCGGGTTAATTTATGACTTACAAATTAGAAATTTATTAAGTTTAACCGGAAAAAAAAATGTTTTTTTTTTTTTTCCAAAAGAGAAATTCCCGTGAAAACGGACGAAAGCACGAAAACTAAACGAACGGTTCGTTTGTTTGAAATTCACGGTTACGGTGGAGAACTCGCCGACTGGCACCGGAGTTTTTTTTTCCAAGAAATTACAGAGGGCTTCGGAGAAAAGAATTTTTTTTTTTTTTCTTTATACTTTTTCGCCGGTTTTAGTTCACTTTTTGCTTCCTTTTTTTTCTGATTGTAAAAAATTGAAGAGAGTTAGAATTTGCTTTTCTTTTATTTTGGAAGAGAATTTTTTTTTCTCTGTGTATTTGGAATCTTTATTTCCTTTATCGAATGAGGAAAATAAGTTTTTAAGGCTTTTTCCTCCCGTCTTTTTTTTTTTTCTTCCCTGACGACTAATGGAAGAAAATCAATATCTTATGAATGGAAAAAAACATTCTTTGACATAGAATTTTCTTCCCTGATATTTTTATCGGATTTTCTACTTTGACAAAACGATCACGCTTATGAATAGGCAATTTTTATTTTTTCAAAGCTCATAAAAACCCGGGGACGAAAAAGAGCGATCCGTTACTATAAAAACGGAGATCACGGCCTCCGGGTTCAAACTGCAACCGTTTGCAGACGCATCATTCACTTCGTAGAAATCTATAATTAAAAAATATTATAATAAATTTCTTCGAGGGAAAAAACCATGAAACCACAGATGATGAAAAGCACCTTAAAAATGTATTCTGGCTGAAATCCAGACATTATGACAAAAGCTGCATTTCATTTCATTTAATTTTTTTTTTTTTTTGTGCTGCATAAATGACAATAAAAATTCGTTATGTATAGTTTTAGAAGCATCATAACCGTCAGGTGTGCGTATCCCAAGAAAAAAGATTTTAATATTTTTATTTTTAAGGTTGGCTCTAACAAGGTGTAAAAAATACGTCTAAAATGACGGAGGGGCCCATGCTAAAATAATAACCTGAAATTTTCAACTTAAGTCAATGTCAACACGAGGGATATTCTCTACCTGAGCCGTGATTGAATACCTGCATCGAAACCTGTGCAACGGTTTTTTTTTTCACCTGAAAATGTTTTCGATTTTGTATCAGATTTCGCATTTTTAAAACCCATTTTAGAAGAAAAAGATAATTTTGATTTCTTTTTTTTAAGAAAAAAAAATTGGAAAAACGAGACAGATATCAAAAGAACAAACTTTTAAAATTTTTTTTTCGAGACTTAAAAAAGATTTTAAAGAAAAAAAGTTATGATAGCTAAAAAGAGACGTCTCATTAGCATTCAATGTTTACTTAAAAGTCAGTCTTGAAAATTTTACTGCGTGCTTGTCAAACAGAACGAGTATAATAGAATTATTTTAAAGGATTTCGAGATCATCAATCGATAGGCTGAAAAACCGTTTGAATTTCAGATGGCGTTCCCCAGATGGGGGTTTTCCATTCCATAAAACGGAAGTTTTCGGGATTCGCTTTTAATAGGATTAAAACTTTTTAATATATGTCGAAAACTTGCACATTCAAACCGAGTTATATTATCACTTTCGAATGATATCCTCCTTAATGAAAGTTCTAGATATTAAATTTCCAAACGCAGTAGATAAATTTAAAAAAAAAAAAGAAAAGGCAAGAGTCATTTTTTTCTGCCACTATGAAATAGATCTTACGGCTGTTTTTAATTGCATGGCCCCCAAGAAAACGTGTTATAAAATTGAGTTATTAAAAACTTAAACTTCGTTATAAAATTTTATAACCACCCAAAAAAGGCGTCAGTTTAGGCCTATAATTCGTTATAAAATTTTATAACAAAAATTATTTTCAGTTTTTCCGAAGTTTTTTTATTTTCTTCTAACGCTTTCCGAATTTTTCTATTTCTATTTTTCTTTATTTTTGAGCATTTGTCACATTAAAAATAAAAGGAATAAATATAGAAAAATCTAGAAAATATGATAAGTCAAAATAATTGGCAACTTAAGAAACATATTGCCGCTTTTAAAAATCAGTTGAAAAGTGGATAAAGGCGGCTGGTACTGGTAAGGCGGCTTTACTTTACTAATTCAATTTTAGTTGCCGCAATCGTTATTTTTCGCTTAAGCAGCCAATTAATCACCAGTTTATTCTAATTACAATAATGGGCCTGTGAAGTTAGGAGTGAAATGAAAATCTTATATTTTGAAAACGTATGATTTTGAGCTTTTTTGAACTTTCAGGAAAACCGAACGTCCGAATTTGAGTTTTAAAGACAGATAAACCGTAAGCATTGCTAACGTCCCAGATAAAAAATTCCAAAAGCTTCGAAAACTTGGCTCTAATTTGAACTTTCTTCATTTTAAATGAATTACCGTAAGAAATACATAAGCGTTTGAATGTTTTCCATGCGTCATATCGAAAACCAGAAATGGTTTTCAGCTGGGATAACGAAAAGCTCAAACTTTGCAATTACATTTATAAAAATCAACCAAATTTGAGTTTTGAAAAAACCTTGTTTCCCTACCACATAAAAGTTTGATCATGCTCAAGAATTCAAAAGCCCCAAATTCCCTCTTCTAGCACTTTCTTCCCCATGCAAAATTAGGAAAACTGCTAGCTCTTCTAACATATTCACATGCTGTTCTGTTGTGGCTAGTTTTGGTCCGCCTGAGGAATAAATCCTCATACTCTCCGATTTTGGAGAGCGTTCCCCTATCCGCCACCTGGGGAGGCGCCCGATGGGGGACTAGCCAAAAACCCCACACGGGTTGGGGGGAAAACTCGGAGACCGCGCCCGACCGAGTTGTCCCCCCAAGCCAGCGTCAAAGGATCACATCCTCCAAACGGCACAAGTCACCAACCCCGTACGGATCGACATAAAAATGACGTCCTTTTCACATCGATCCGTACGACATTGGATCCGCATGACGTAAGGAGGACTTTACTCCTCTAGCTGACAACTTAAAACTAGTACAACATTACATACAATTTACAAAACCGTTTACAATACTATCCTAATTTACAATACTATTTACTAAACTTAACCTAAACTTAAATTAAGGTTGTACAAACGTACAATGTACGGCATTGGACGTTCATACAATTTACAATACCCGACATTAGAAACAAGATTGTCATCTATACTTTTCGACAATCTTTGCGCGAAAAATGACCTCGATTCTTTTTTTTGCATCTCGTTTAACCGCTTAAAAAAAAAAAAAAAATAGTAATCGACAGCTTTTTCAAACTATATTATGCTGCCTTTTAAAATCGCGTTTTGTTTAATTTTATTTATTTTATTTTTTTTAAATAAAAAAATTTAAGAGAGAAATAGAAATAGAAATTAAAAAAAAGTAACAGAGACCAAATAGAAGTAAAACAAGATGAAAAGGTAAAAGCTCCATAACCCAATACCTAGTAAAAAAAACACCCGTGCCCATTGCCCATTTCCAATGCCCATGCCCATACCAAACTCAAACTCAAACCTCGTTGATGAAGCTTTTGGACTGCGTTGAGGCTGCGACGATTCCCTTGGCTGCGATGATTCCTCTGACTGCTCCTGAAATCAGAAAAAAAAAAAAAAAAAAAAAAAAAACAATTAAAAAAGGGGGGCTTGGAGACCCTCACGATGGAGTTTATCTCCCGCGGTATGATTGAAATAAAAAAATTAATTATTTTAAACTGTAATGTTATTTTTTATTATTACTAGTATTTTTGTTTTTAAATTAATACTTTGAGATTATAAAAAAAAGCAAAAAAATTTCGGATTTCCAGGCGTAAAAGCTTAAGACCTTCCGCATTGGACCGGCCGTCTAGGGAACCATGCCATCAGAGCTAGCCGGAGACCTATCGGCTTTAACTGTACATATATGTACAGTTAAGGCTTGCGGTGCGCCAATAACCTCGGACACCCAGTCATCCGAAATGAAACCCTGGAGACTCTCACTATGGAGATTATCTCCCGCGTAATCCATGATCGAATCGAATAGAATACACAGCCTAATAAACTCTGCAGCCCCAAGAGAGGAGCTGACTCCTAACGTAACGATTCGGGGGGAACTTAACACTAAACCCTTAACACTAAACACTAATACCACAAGGCCAGTCGCTGGGTCGATACCTAGGCCTTCTGCGATGGGAGGCTAAACCTCCTGGTTTACCTCCAAGCCGGACCGATAATAGTTAATTAAAAAAAAAAAAAATTAAATAAAAACCGAATATTATTTTATTTAAATAAATTATAGCCCGAGCTAAAAAAATTATTTATTAAAAAAAAAAAAAAAAAATACACTCCCGGACACGGACGAAAAAATCGATCCGACTCCGTCGGAGGCTGGAGCCGGAATGCCCGTGCTGCGCTGAACTCGGAAAACACTTGGAAAACTGACTGGTCTGCGCATGCGTCATTATGACGTTAGCGCGTTTCCAAAATGGCGATTGAAACATTTTGAGTGTATTTTTGTGTGAATTTAACATTTAATTGTATTTTTTCTGTTCTTTTTGAAATTTTTGAAGTGAAAAAAATTTAAATTCCATTTTTGGTGAAAAATTGACTCTTAATTTCGAAAATCGTAAAGTTTTTTTTGCAGCATAAGCTTAATATAGAGGAATCGTTTAATTCGTTTCCTCTTATGGAACAAAATTCATGACAATACTTTTTTTATTATTTTTATTTATAAAATGTGTACGTCGTAGAGAAAAGGTACCATCGGGGAGATGGCGCTTAAAATGCTGTGAAATTGGAATGCATAACAAAACAATGTTTGTTTACAAACAAAACATTCTAAGCGCCATCTCCCCGATGGTACCTTTTCTAAATGACGTACACAAATAATTAACTGATTTATTGAACTTAATTTATTTTTTTTCTTTTTGCAGGAACTGGTTGATTTTTCATTGGAAGAAAAGCTCTTTTCCTCTGGAAATCGAAACAGGAATTGAAATAAACAATAATTTGGTGATCAAATATGGAGCATACTTGGAAGAAAATCGCTTTTGGTTTTCTGCAAACGTGGTTTTTCAGTTTTCATGAAAATGCAGCACAAGATGTGGTACGTATAATTATAAGTAACACACTAATTTGGTTTAGTCTTCGATTTTTCGTATCCCATTAATTAGTGTGATCAAGCAACTTTCTTACATCATGTCCGGTAGAAAATTACTTGATATACTTTTCCCTTCAACAAGTACATGTGGTTGGATGAACTGAGTCCACGAAATTGGAGCATAGTAATTAATACTTTGTTCATGACCTACCGAAATTTTCTCAAAAATCTGGAATCCTTACTTTATTGACGATAAAGAAAAAGAAATAGTAATGAGCGTTTACCAGATCCTATTTTTCGTTTTTTGAAAATAATTTTTAAAACAGAAAATGTAATTACCGGTACCTAAAGATTTGGAAAAATCCGTAAAACTGTTATGCTAATCAAATATTAATTTTAGTTTGATGCTTTGCCAGTTTAAACATGCTAAGGTTAGAGTTTTTAGTCGCCTTGTAATATATGGGGTCATGTACATATTACGTAAGCATTTTTTTTTCCATTTTCAACCCCCTCCCTCCCCGTTGTAAGCGTGAGTAAGATTTTTGCAACCCCCCCCCCCCCCCTCCATATTACGTAAGTTTTTTTTTTTTTTAATGGAACCAACGGCACTCGACTTCGGTAATTTTCCCCATAATTCATGGAACTGAAATAAACCAATATAAACACCTATATTGATAAAAATTAAAGAGAAGGTTACCTTTATTTAGACGGTAACAAAATAATGTGATATTAGCTCGCAGCAACATTTACAATAATTTAAGAAAACATGAAATTAATTAATTAATTAATTATTTATTTTATTTTCAAAAATTCCTGGTCAGAGTAGAAAAAAGCTTACGTAAGAAAGTTTGAGACCCCCCCTCCCCTTGGTAAGGTGTCGTAAGCATTTACGAGACCCCCTCCCCCCCCCCCTTAACATGCTTACGTAATATGTACATGACCCCAAATTTAAAAATCGTATGTTTTTTGATCGCGAGTCACGATCGGCAATCGGATTTTTTTGGAATTTTATCTGGAATCCGACAATTATTGCACATCTGGCATCACTGATTTTATTCCGGGCATAATCCTACAATTAACAATACCTACGCACAACTGCATCAAAATGTGCAGCATATCGATTTAAAAAAAAATATATATACATAAAAAAATAAAAAAAATTTAAGAGAAAATTGCATTGGCCGGAAATCGAACCCGGGCCGCCCGCGTGGCAGGCGAGCATTCTACCACTGAACCAGCAATGCTCGTGACATATATAATCGAAGGGGAAAGACTATTAAAAGACAAAAAACGGCGTGAATGTTCGTCAGGGTGGGAACCGCAGCCGATCAAATCTTAAAATTTAAATTTTACTCTTTGATTTTAAGCTTTACAATGGCAGGAGGCTTTTCTAACAAACAAAAAATGTATAGACTTTGTTAAATGCTACCGTGGTGAACAGAAATGAAATCAAAGTTTGATGATCTATGGTACTCATTTCTCCTCTTCGTATGAAAGAGCCAGCCCAAAATAACAGCAGATTGACTCTGCAAACATCAACAAGCACCAACAAGCTCCAAGCTTATCTTATCAAGGTGCACCTCAGATTCCGCAGGTTTCCAAATTTTTTTTAAACTCGAAATTTACATTCGGCTGGTATTACTCCGGGGAAAAAAGAGCAGTCTTTTGAAATATATTTTCACTATATTATCACTATATTATTAAAGGTTCGTATATCTAAAGACTGCACTTTCTTCTATAAGGGTTCATTTGGAAGGCAAGGGTGGTTATTTTGGGCCTTAGATTATTTAACTTAGATATTTTCAACATTAAAAAAAAAAAAAAAAAATTACGGTTACAATTGGCCGAAATAAGCGCCATATTGAAAATAAGAAATTAGCATTGTTTTGACATTATTTTATAAAAATAAAAACTCATCCTCCACGTCGAATCTTCGGTGTCCCGATTTTACATCCAAAATTAAAAACGGCTGTAAATGATTTATTTCCAAAGACAATGACACGTCCGAATTATTTAAAATCATCTAAAAATAGACGCCGATGACGTTACCTTCCAGACAGGGCTACGAGATCCATGAAATACGAAGTTATACGACTAATATCGAATGGTTCACCTCCGAGTAAAAACGGCGTAACCGAAACTCAACGGGACGGAACAAGCAATGCGGTTGTGACCTTTTTGCTTTGCAGACGGAAAGATACCGAGTTTTGCCGATTTACTCCTTGGGAAAAATTTACCGAATGAAACCGAACATATTCAGTAAGTTGAAACGATTTACCGTGGACAGGAGGATATCCTCGTGGTTTTTTGTTTTGGTTGTGTCAGTGAGATTTGGATTCGTAAAAAATTGTTTCTTTTTTTCGGGAAAAAAGATTTCGCACGGGTTTTGTGCTTTGAATTTAAAACCGATTATGTGATGTTATTGTTTTCAGTGATTTCGGTCTCTAATTTGGATTACCATTTTCATCATTGGATTTTTCCCTCGTTTTTTTTTTTTATTTGGATTCACAAGTGAGTATTCGAAGAAAAAAAAAAGGTTCGACGACGACGAATTTATTTTTATGACAGTTGCGAATTTAAAGGAGAAAGGGGAAGGATAAAATAAATGGCAAGCTTAAGGTCAATTTTATGCTGTTGCTGACGCGGTCTGGCTGTTTATCACATTTGATATAATGCAGTGGGAATATGAAAGGTTGAGTTGTGCATGGTTTCATAGACGGTAACCCCCTTTTCCTTTCCTTTCCTCGGATGAATTGACCTAGTTTCGGGAATCGCTTGTTCAGCTTTTTCCTGGTTAACGTTTTAACGGTTGCAGTACTTTGATGGGAACACATGGTTCGTGGGGGTTTGTAGGTCCTCAACGGGATTCCAGTTAAATCTTGCACAAAAAATTGTTTTTCAAGTTTGTCCTTGTATTTAGATCAATTTGATTATTCCTTTATTGAAGAAGCAATTGAATGCTATTTTGAAAATTGTTAATTAGTCTTTGTTAACGATTTCCTAATTAATGTAATCCTTGAGCATGCTTCCACATGGGAAATTTAAATATCGAGTTTTTTTGCAAAAATAAAAAAAAGATAGCGGAAGGTTTTAAGGTGTAGAGTTTCATTTGGTTGTGTATGAGGTTTGTAAGGACTTGGCCTGTGAAGGCGTAATTGGGTACAAAGCTTCATAGGTGTTTGTGCGCTTTTTTTTTGAAAACTTGTCTGTTGGAATTTTATAAGTTAACTCAAACCAGAAGGTATAAAAAGAGAGCAAAGTTTCTGGTGGAATTTTGATTTTAGGTAGCTAAAGTAACTTATGATTCTTCAGAAAATAATTAATGATGTTGCTTGGCTCCGTCAATGGTTCAAAATAAGCAAATTAATTGGTTGCCTGCGATTATGTTAAAAATTAATCTGGTTCAGCGGTAGCAGAAAGGTTTCGGTATTAAGAGTTATTCCTGAGGAGTTAATTAGTGCTGAAAAATTTTGACGTCAGAATTAATTTTTCTTTTTTTTTTTTTTTTTTTTTGAGGAGCAACAAATTTGAAAGTTTGTAATTTTTATTTAATGCATTAGGCTCCAGCAAAGGCAGTATTCATTTTCGGAGAAAGACTCATCATCCCAATTAATATTTTTTTTTATTACTTCATTAATCTTAGCGTAATAATTTCTTATGCACATGAAAGAGCAGTTTTTTGGCCTTTTTAAAAATTAACAAAAAAAACAATATTAATTGGAATTAGGTTTCATTAAACAAATGATATTTCCTCACCTCATTAGTTTCGTAAATCAGTTTTTTTGCAACATTTTTTTTTTTTGTAATTTTATTCTCAAAAATTCCTCAAGAACAAGATATGTATTTTAAAATTTCGAGTAGAAATTACTACAAGATGCCATTGACAAAAAAAAAAAAAAAATTTAAATCACAAGTACGTTACTATTAAAAATAATTATGAATGGTGGGAACTATGCCGCTTAGTGTTATTGTTATGAAATCAACCACTTCAAAATAAAAAGAATTATCGAGAAGTATCATTTATCTTCACTTTTTAAAAAAAAAAATGTTTTAATCAAAACCGGCTGTGTAAAAAATGGAAAAAATTTAGGAGTGTCACTATGATTTCGAGAAAAAGGAAAAAAAAAAAATTTAATAAAAGCTAAACGATTTTTTTAATTAATAATTGTTGTAAATTAACCTAACGCCTTGGGCTATCTCGTGTGGAGGCGGCAGTGAGGCTGTTTGAAAAAATGTAATAAAAATGACAGACATTCTATATTACGCTTACATTTAAAATTCTTTTAATTAAAATAATTTGCTTATTTATTGTCAAAGCAAAATCATAAATATCGATTGTTCTAACGAACAAAAAAGAAAAATTCTATGAAATGTAATCTCTGTTCGACGACCTAAAATTAATTTCAACGAAATGAAATACCTCATCTTAAAAAAAAAAAAAAATTACCGGTATCTTGTCTTTCCTGTTAAGTCGGGACATTACCTCTGCTCTCATTAATTTCGCATAAATTCTTTTACATATAAAAATCGGGCAAATTACCAGAATCAACCTTCATCGAAAGAAAGTCGAACATTCTTCGCATTTAAAAAGGCGGAGTATTTTTTTTTTTTCACTTTTGAAACAGGCGACAACTTGTTTGAAATGTAGTTGAGGTAAAAAAAAAACTCGTTCCGGGCCAAACATTTCCCTAACGTTTTAAATTTATGGCTTTTCTGGGGCGAACGTTCCTTTCGAAAATAATTACACGATTATCTTTTTAAAAAGTCAGTCAAATATGACTTGTAGCAACAGGCCATCTCGTACCCTCCACAGAGTTGTCGGAATAAAAAAAAAAAGAAGTGTAACCCAGAAAATCGATGGTGTAAACAAATAATGTAAGGAGACAGATCGCGTCCCCGTCTGGTCTTGTCTTTTTTTCTATGGTTGATTTATGCTAGGAGAAGCGAAACAATCGTCTCTTAATCCAACGCCTCTCTTAATTGCTTTTTAAAACAGACATAAAAACAAAAATCAGAAAAGATTTCACAAAAGAGAGGGGGAAAAAAAAATTGGAGGGATTCTCCTTGTGAATTATTAAAATCCTCAACCTGTCAAATCTGTACCCAGTAGAGTCGTTTGATGTCAGCATATGGCTGCCATATATTCAGCTTTAAACCCTTAGGAATTTTCGTAGGAAAAAAAAAAAAAAAAAAATCAGGTAATGGAGCCCGCCCACAAGAGTGCAACAAGTTACATTTTGATATAAAAAATAAAACCGTTTTGCAAACAAGAGAGCGAAATGATTGTCATCGACCGTCAATCAATTCTCTCATGCAATTTTAAATGGGTTTCAAATGCAATAACAAAATACTGTTGGGAAGGAGTGGGAGGGGTGAAGCGTGTGAATATATCTCCCTTCCATCATATTTTTTTTTTTTTTTTCTTTTCCACCCTCATTTTTATTTTTGAAGCTTAGGACGTTCAATAACCTCTTGCCCTGCATGTGTCTGGAACCTTTTTCATGTTATTTTTTTTTTTCGTTGAAAGGAGGGTTTTCTACGTGCTTTTAACCAGACGTGTTTCTTAATTTTTTTGAAAATATGTGGTTAAGTTTTTGAGGCTGAAAAAAAAAAAAAAAAAAAAAAAAAGCTTTATTTTGCGTTTTTGGTGTATGAAACCGTTGGCCTATTTGGAGGTTGTAAATTTGTTTGCGATGGGCCCTGTAGGGGAGAAAATCCGAAACGCTGATTTCAGAGGTTCCCTTACGTAAAAGAGATGCATAAATTTTATAAAAATCATGTATAAATTATAAAAAAAAATTGGACATAACAAATGCATAAATTGTGTATAAGGAACTTAACTATTTTACCAAAAAAAAGTTTTTTTTTTCATCCTCTAATATAATTAATGCATAAATTATGTATAACCAACTATGCATAAATTATGCATAACCAACTATGCATAAATTATGTATAACCAACTATGCATAAATTATGCATAACCAACTATGCATAAATTATGTATAACCAACTATGCATAAATTATGCATAACCAACTATGCATAAATTATGCATAACCAACTATGCATAAATTATGCATAACCAACTATGCATAAATTATGCATAACCAACTATGCATAAATTATGCATAACCAACTATGCATAAATTATGCATAACCAACTATGCATAAATTATGCATAACCAGTTATGCATAAATTATGCATAACCAACTATGCATAAATGATGTATAACCAGTTATGCATAAATTATGTATAACCAACTATGCATAAATTATGTATAACCAATTATGCATAAATGATGTACAACCAATTATGCATAAATTATGTATAACCAGTTATGCATAAATGATGTACAACCAATTATGCATAAATCATGCATAAATAATTATGCATAAAATGGGAAAAAATTTGAATAAGCTTAATTTTTCAGATTTTCTTATTCATTTATGCAAAAATTATGCATATTCAAATTTTGGTGCTTAAAAAAATATGCATCAAGTTTTTTCATTTTCCAATACAATTATGCATAAATGAGTATGCATAAAAGGGGGAAAAGTTGAATTAGCATAATATTTGCAAATTATCCGGCCTTGTGGTTCCAAAAAATTAAATGCATGTAAATTATGCATTTCCATATTTTCATGCTTAAAAAAATGATGCATATTGAAGTTTGATGTTTAAAAATATATGCATTTACTTTGCAAAAATTATGCATGTCCAAATTTTTGTATGAAATGATACATTTTTTATATAAATGTTTTGCATTTATTTTTCAAAAATTTTACCCACTTTTTCCATCACTTTTTCGTACGAGTAAAGTCAGGATTTTGAATAGATTAAAATTCAACATGGCGGAGCCATTTTAAATATTAATTATTTCATTTTCGGCGCCATATTGGATTTTCTGCCCGAAATTTTGCAACTGACTTCAAATTTGTAATCTACGGAGTCGAAAACCTATTAAATTTTTTTTCCGTCCGAAATTATGCATATTTTATGAGGTAATTTGTATTACCGCAGGTTCAAACTTGCATGCAATGCGGGTTGCCTACCCGAAAATTCGGTAGGCGTTTTTTATAGGTTTTATCTGATAGCACGGGTCCACAAGGGGTTGTTGATTAACTTTGCGCCCAAAATCATAGTAATTAAACTGAGGAAAGGGAGAGGGGGGATGTTTCCAAATTTTTTCAATTCCCGGAATTCAAAAATTAATTTATATCGACCATCATTCCTCACAAAATTGCGTAATAACATTCGTATTTATTTTCCTAGTTCTTAATCCGCTCCTATAAAATAAAATAAAAACCGAACTCATATAATAATTTGATGTAAAAAAGAAATAACTCAAGTTCGCTTTTTATTATTTTAAATAAGATGAGAAGGCTATTAATTATACTCGTTAAGGTTCATTTCTCTTTCGTTCCCGCTGCGGGATCCAATGCCGACAGCTAAAGGAAAGATTGAATCATGGTTAAGTCAGAAAAGTCATAAATCAACGTAATCGATAGCAACAAAAGGTCAGACCCGATAACGTTATCTTTAAAAATGGGAAAAGAAATAAAATAAAATAAAAAAATCGTATCAAAGCGGAAACCGTCCATTACGGTCCAAAATCTCTATTAATTTTTTTTTTTTTTTTAAAGACCGACACGAGTTATTTTAAATATCTTACACATGGTCGAATTGCACCTGTGCAATAAGATAGCCAACGAACCATTAAATGTAAACATCATTGTCATGCGCCCTTAATTATAATGTGCAGGTATTACGTCTATGTTGCAATATGCAACTTTTTTTTTCTTATTGTTATAAATAAATAATTTTCAACTTGAGTGCCGCCTACGTCTCGCGGATGCCTTTGAATTTCCTTTTTTTTTTTTATAAATCCTATATAACCGTTAATTCATTACGTCATTTTAATTCGGTTATCTTGCCCCCGGGAGGATTATCGTCTGGTTGGATAAAATCGTAACTTCACGCTTTAAAATCTAAACTCTATTCGGAAAACGGGTGTTTATTTTTGCCTTTTATGTTGTTTAAGACGGAATTTTATTGTCCCTTAACAATTTCGGAATGAAAGGAAACCGTTCAAAATGGCTTTCACCACGCGTTTAAAACGCAAAAGCAAAATAGTCGATTCAAAATGGAAATAAATTCTATCGAAATTTCCGAATAAATGTATACGCGGGGAAATCCAAGACGTCGAACTTGGAGACAAAAGCTTTTTGGCAGAGGGAAAATATAGTTCAGGCAAAGACGACCTATTATTTTCTTGTGCGTTACGGTCACTGCAAATTAGTTTTTTTTTTTTTTTTTTTTTTTTTTTTTGCGCAGGGATAATTTTTTTGGCTTTTGTTCAAGAAAGTAGCGTTTCGTGAAATATTTTTGCTGTCGTTTCCTGTTGGACGGCATGTCCCATAGGCTTAGAGGACGTTATTCTTGATATTTTGCCTCATTCATTCCCGTTTTTGTTGGAGGGAAAGGAATATTTATCAGTTTTTAACGAGCTGCGAAATTGAATAAAAATTTTTTTTTTAAGTGCCAATACTATTTGCGATACTTCTTAAGAGATAAAAAAAAAAATTATCTTGAAAAGATGTCATCCTGCAAAATGATAAGATGGTACTTTTAGGAAATTTGTTGAGTCTTTTGCATTCTCACAATCAATCATTTTTCAAAGGGAATTTATGTCTTTGCGGATTTAAAATTTTCTTGGGAAATAGATTTCTCGTAAATAAATTCCCTAAAATATCTGGGAGGCCCGGTTTTCCGGGAAGGGTTTGAAACTTAAAATTCCGAGAATTACATCATTGAAATCCGGTTTTGGGTTCTCAGAAAAAGGGGAATCGAAATAAATTTTTTAAGGTTTGATTTGATTGAAGTTATAATTTTGATGCATAAATTGTATAAAAATTATGCATAAAATATGGAAAAAATTGGACATGCATAAAAAATGCATAAATTATGTATGAACTACTTAACTTTTTGTTTGCCGGAAAATGTTTTTTTCCATTATTCAAAATAACTGCATAAATTATGTATATTTATATATGCATAAAGGGGGAAATTATGCATATTCAAATTTTTATGCTTAAAGAAATTTATAAAAATTATGAATGTTCAAATTTTTATGCTTAAAGAAATTATGCATAAATCTAGCAAAAATTATGTATATTTATATATGCATAAAGGAGGGAAATTATGCATATTCAAATTTTTATGCTTAAAGAAATTATGCATGAATTTAGTAAAAAATTTTGATATCCAAATTTTTTTGCTTTAAAAAATATGCATAAAATTTTCAAAAATTATGCATATGCAAATTTTCTTATAAATGATACAATAATAATACATTTTTTGCATAAATATTTTGCATTTATTTTTTGCAGAAATCTTATACACTTTTTTTATCACTTTTTCTTACGGACTTTATGACCAGATATGATATGTAAAATTTTCCTGGATGAGCACATCAAATCACTTTATTGGTGCAAATTTTTTTTAAATTTTTAAAAAAATTTTTTTTTTTTTATTAAAGCAAATAAAAGAAATGCAGCTAAAGGGCATCAGTGAAGAAAGCAACCGTAGTCGGGATTTTTCTTGAATCATAAGTTACATAAAAATGAATATTAACATTTCGATTTAGGCCATATAGTCAAGATACCATTGACTTTTCGCTACTTGGCTGCATTTCGTTCATGAAACGTTGACCCGGATTTCCAATACGAGTTCACCACCAATCTCAATTTTATTTTTAATCGAAAACGATTCCCGCGTACACTAATATCTTTTTTTTTTTTTTTTTTTTTTAAGCTGGAAAAGTATCTTGTGGCTATCACACAAATGAAAAACGGTACATAGACTACACATGTAATCGATACCTTTATTAGCGATTCCCACGTAAATAAAAAAAAAAATCGTGAAATAAAATTTTTAAATGCTTCTTGGTAAGAAAAAAAAAAAAAAAGTCGTCGTCGTTCTTATATATAGCCTCTCTACACATCGGCCACGTTCGTTGTTAATTATAACTTTAAAATCAATTGTTCGTATTGAAGACTCGTATATTATGTCTTTATTCCAGTCATCAAGGAAGAGAATTACAATGTTCTAAACTTATTTGTAACCGTTAGAAGTAATTTCTTCAAAGAGTAATATACGGGTATAAAAATATTATAACCTCTATTGAGGTTCGGATTTTTTTTTTTTCAAATGCGATGTGTTGGCATATATAAATTTGATTTTGTAGACCGTTTATGATTTTTTTCGCGATTTTTTTTTTGTCTGGGCTCCCGTACAAAAAAGTGTGTAAAATTTTGAAAAATAAATGCAAAAATTTATATAAAATATGTACTATTTTTGTATCATTTATACAAGAATTTGGACATGCATGATTTTGGAAGTACTAAAATTTGAATATGCATAATTTTTACAAAATTTATGCATAATTTTTTTAAGCATGAAAATCTGGGTATGTATTATTTTTGAATAATTTATGCATATAATTTTTTTAAATCATAAAGGAGGAAAATTTGAAATCTTATGATTATTGAACTTTTTATTCCATTTTATGCATACTTATTTATGCATTATTTATGCAAAATGGTATTGGACAATGAACATAAAAATTTTCGCTAAAGAAAGTTTAATTCTTTATACACGATTTAAGCATTTCTTATGTATCTTCAATTTTTTGTATAATTTAAATATGATTTCTGCATAATTTCTGCATCTTTTTTATTTAATTTAAGTCTAATTTTTTTAAGCATAGTAATCTGGTTATAGATAATTTTTGCATAATTTTTCACATAATTTTTTTAAAATGACAAAGCAAGAATATTTGCAAATGTTATGTTTAACGTTTTCGATTTTATGCATACCTATTATGCATAATCGATGCATTATTATGCATAATTTATGCATTATCATGCATGATTATTTATTATTATGCATAATTAAATTATGCATAATATTTATGCATAATTATATTCAAGGGTAAAAAAAAATTTTTTCTGTTAAAAAGGTTAAGTTACTCTTACATTATGCATTTTTTATGTGCGTCCATTTTTTCAAAAATTTATACATAATTTTTCTATAATTTATGCATCTCTTTTTTGGGGCTCCTAATAAAATTTTGAATAAATTCTTTATTAGTTGGGTCTCATAAAAGACAACCGAAAAAGGTTGGCTTTCACTGCTGGTTATTCCAACCAGAGGAATGCCACTACGATCGTCTACTTGATACCCCGCTAACTACCCAAAAAATGCATAAATTGTGCAAAAATCATATTTAAATTATGTAAGAAAATTGTACATGCATAAAAGATGCATAAATCACGTATAAAGAAATTTCTTTACCTGAAATTTTTATGTTAATTGTCCAATGTCATTTTGCATAAATAATCTATCTTCTATCTATCTATCTTCTATCTTCTATCTACCTATATAATAAAACCCCTCCGTTTGTCCGCGTTTGTCCGCAGACAAGCTAATTTTAACAAATTTTACGAAAAAATACATAAAGTTTTAGTTGCCTAAAAAATGTAGCATTTTTTTCCACAGACAAAAAAAAAAAAAAAATATAATATATAGTCGCATCAGACAAAAAAAATTTTGACGAATAAAAGGGAAAGTTTCTCTGTCTGTACGCAGGGATTTTTTTTCTATATTTTTTTTTTTTTTTCTATTTTCTTTTTGTAATTTTCAAAAAAAAAGTTGGTAAAATTCCCAAAACCCGTTTAGTAATATTCTAAAAAAAATTATTGTGAACCCTTTGCCGACTGACAAAGGTTTTGTATTTCTCGCCGGATAAAGTTCATTTTTAGTAAAAAATTATGAAAGACATGTTTCTAGGGGTAATTTGAACCGCTGATTCCGAATCTGAAGTCAAAATTCTGAAAAAAACTAAAATCTTCTATTTTCCGGGAAATTTTTCCAAAATTGGGTCGTTAAAGGGTTAAAATTCCAAAAAAAAAGTGGTAAAATTACAAAAATTTTTGGTAATATTTGGAAAAAATAATTGGTAAAATTGCAAAAAAAAATATTACAAAGGGCCGACGGGAAAAACGGTCGAAATAGAAACGGGCCGAAAAAGTCTCTTTTCAAAAGAAATAAAAAGGCGGAATCTAAAAAACCGACGGTAAAAGTTTTAAAAAAATTAAAGGTTTTATTTTGGGTGGAAAAAAAATGAAGTATTTAACGTTTTTGCGTTTTTCTACATTACTTTAGGCTAGACGCGAAGGGGCCGCGAAGCGGCCCCGAAGCGGCTAGTGCATAAATAAGTATGCATGAAATGGAATAAAAATTGAACAAGCATAATATTTGCAAATTTTCGTGATTTATGATTGTAAAAAATGATATGCATAAGTTATGCGCAAATATTTTTATGCTTAAATAATGAATGCATAAATTTTGTAAAAATTATGCGTCCCAAGAAAAAGTGAGTTATAAGTCCAACCTGTACGTTATAAAATCTTATAACAAGATGATAAAACTTATAATCTTGTTATAAGTTTTTATAACGTATTGGCCGTACTTATGACTTTTTTTTTTCCTTGGGGCTATTCAAATTTAAATGCTTAAAAAATTTGTAAAAATTATGCTCGTCCAAATTTTGGTATAAAAATATTTATGTATAAATTTTTTGCATTTATTTTGCAAAAATTATATACGCAATTTTTGAACGGCTACTGTACTTTTCTTTCATTTATTTATTTTTAATTTTTTAAAATTCAAAAATTCTCTTGTCCCCTCTTCACATCTTTAAAAAAATGCCGAGCTCAAGGTTAAAAAGGAAGAAACGAAATTTGCTTTTGCGCTCAAATTACTTTTTCGCATATTTTAACATTGAAAAACAAAAAGATCTTTTGTTTAATTAGAATTTTCATAAACGATTTTTCCTTGAAATGTTATTTCTCTTCTTTCCATAGAGCTCGGAGCGTCTTCAATAAATAATTGCATACTTAAGACACGTAAAATATTTTTAGGGCCGTAATAAACTTTTCTCGGCGAGGAGAAAAAAAAAAAATTTCATGTAGTGACTTAACAAAAACATGGCTTTTATGAAACATTTTTCATCCGCACCTTTCCTTTCCTTTTTTTTTTTTTTTTTTTTTCTTTCGAAAAAGAAAAAGGGTGAAAGGGGGTCGGCCTTTTCTCCCGTAATTTATGATTCCGAAAGAAAAAAATATGTTGCAAGTAATGAAGTGAAATATATTTGTTTCTAACCCTGTGTGTAAGTTGCCGTGGTAACGAAGGGGGAGGAGGGGGGGGGGAGCGGTGAATTTTACCTATATCCATTGACGTGAGCGAATTATACGAGTTCATTAATATAGGATTCTGTTAAATCGGTTCGGCCGAATATACAAAAAGGGAAATTCGATTTTAGGATTCGAAACCATAACCCGCTTTATATCATCTCTCCGCCTTCAAGTTTTGATGAGCTTTTTTTTTTTTTTTTTTTTTCTCCTTTTTTTTCTCTTTGTTTTCCTTTTACTGTAATGCCTGGTTTTTATATTCATTTTTGAACTGTCATTTTGAATTTTTTTTTTTCTCCTCTTTCCTATTTCCTGCGTTAATTTTGAATTAAAATCTGCTTGATAATTAAATCGGATTTTTTTTCCTGTTTAATTCATTCGGGGATGCGAGATCTGTTTCTGAAGATTTCTTGGAAATGAGTAATAAAAATCCGCTTTTTTTTTTTGTTGAAAGTTTATTTATTTGATTCTCACTTAATACTTGTGCTTTTTTCCTCACTGAGATTTTCCTCATATGAATTACTAGCTGTCCGTGCTCCGGGAAAATTTTTAGAAATTTTTTTAGATTTTGATGTTTTTGATGAAATTTTATTGAGAAAGGGGGCCACGTGGACTAATATTAGGGCTTGGAGGATTTAGCCAACAATAAAAATTAGTCGAGATGCCCGAAATAGGGGACTTAGAGATTTTGTTGAAATGAGGGCTTTTGAGAAAAAAATAATTTTTCATTAATAGGCCTAATTACTTTAAAATTTTTATTACTTTTTCTTTTTAAAATTAGGCTAAATGTCCAAAAAAAGGAACTGAGAGATTTTTCGTTTGCTACAAAAACTTTTTAATTATCAGGAAAAATTGATCTAAATAATGTGCGCATTAAGAATTTTTATTAAAAAATTTTCAGATTAAAATTTTTAATTAAAATGTTCATTATTTTTTCTTTTTCAAGTTCCATTCCACCACACGTGTGACTTATAACGAAATTCTTCGCAAGCTACATATTTTTTCTTACAACTACCTACAATTTTTTTCTTAATTTTTCGCCGGAAGAAAATTTTCTTAAAAAAAATCAACTTTTTCTACACCCGAAATATTGTTTCTGACGGACGTTTAGCCCAACCCCAATTTCCGTGACATTTAACCGGAGGAATTTGGTAAAGAAAATTTTCTGCCCTAAAAATTTCGGACAATTTTTTTTTTTCTTTTTTTTTTTGACAAATTTTAAACATTTGGATGTCCAAAATGTCGAAAAAAAAATTTTTCACTCACTTTCCATTCAAAATTTAAAAAAAAAAATTTTTTTTTTTAAAGATTATCAATTAGGATCGAAACAGAAATATCTTAAAAAAAGTTTTTTTTTGTGGACAGAAAAAATATTCCGGACATTAGGGATCACTTTCGAAAATTTTTCTTTTCGAGAGGAAAAATATTTCTGACACTAGGATTCACTTTCCATTCGCAATTTTTTTTTCTTTTGTCAAAAAAAAAAAAAAAAAAAAAAAAAATTGTAGAGGAAAAATTTTTTCTATTACTCATGGTATAAAAAGTCCCTTTTTGAGAATTATTTGGGGACTTAAAAGTAAAACTTTTTGGGACTCTACTTTTTAGTACGGAGTACTAAAAAGTTGACTTTTTAATACTCTTGCTATCGTGTCGTCTGCATCGAAAAAAAAAAGAAACCATGAAGGCCCCGAAAAATGGTTGGCAGCATTGTATCAAGAGTCACGTTATATACGTGAAGAGTCACGTTATATACATTGTTTGGACAAACGAATGTTTTCAATTCACACCCTCATTTTTTTTTTTTTTTTTTTTTTTTTCTTTTTTTACATCACACCCATTTGTCACAGCAATATTAACCCCTTGAAATCAATCTTTACGAAAAAAAATCTCTGTTTCATTCGAAATAGAAAATATTTTTAACCCCAAAGACAACACGGGGCCCTTTCCTGAACTTCGAGACAGTGTTGTCAAGCCGAGCGAAGCGAGGCTTGACAACGCACTGTCTCGAGTTCAGGAAAGTCCCCCGTGTTGTCCTTGGCCTTAAAAATACTATTTTGTTCCATTTTGACAAGTAATTTTTTCTGCCCGAAAAATTTACGATTGGAAAGCGAGTTCTAAATTTTAGAAGTATTTTCTGTCGAAAGAAAAATTATTTCGGACAATAGGGCTTACTTCCAGTTTGAAAATTTTAACGAACAAGAAAATGGAGCCTTTCAAAAGTTTTCTCCACGCACGTTGCGTACGGATTAACACCAAATGCCTTTTATAGGCACACGGCCGCAAAAAGTGCACTAATCGTAAACGGGGGGCCACTTTTTATGTACTGGGGACCCATTATTGCCGCGGAAAGGTCCCCACTCCCCGAATGGCGCAGACAAACCATTATTTACTCCAGCCTACTCTTTCAACTTTCAAAAAAGCAATTTTTTTTTAGAAATCAAAATATTTTTCGACTAAAACGATTTTCGTGTCTCGCGTAATTCACGCATCAGATCATTTCCGAAAAAAAAAAAAAAAAAAAATGTTGAAGAGAGTATCGTTATTCGATATGCCATTTACGAAAAATCAGTTTAATAGCCTATTTACAAGTCTCGAAATCTCACGACTGTGCCCTCGAGCAAGTGTAAAGTCATATTCCTGTATGCATACAACCCAAACTTTCAACAAGGCGTATTTTTTTTTTTTTTCCCTCATCATATTCGAAATAACATGTTCGAAATTTTGCACTTCTGAATTATCTTATCAAGAAACATGTTATCGATCAATCGAAGCGTGATAAATCCATTTTTAATGCCAGAGATGTTATCGTCAATATTTCTTTTTACCATCCGCCATCCTTCCTTTTTTTTTTTTGTAAATTTTCGCAAGGAATTCTCTTTTTTTTTATCCTCGCCGTGTCAATATCAATCTCGTGGATATTCGTTTTTTTTTCCTTTTTCTACCTACTTCCACCCCACCCCGCCCCCCCCTGATCCAGACCCCACTCCTTGCCCCCTTTCGCTCTAAAATCAACCCTGATCAAGGAAGGATCATCCAATTAAGTGAATTGCGTTGTTTGCTTTTGGTCTTGTTTACGGAACAACAGGAGCAACAGCAGGAACAGGAACTGAAAAAAAAAAAAAAAAAAAAAAAAAAAAAGGCGAGAGAGAAGAAAAGCGAAGAATTTTTTAAAAAAATTCCTTTCGATAAAATTCCACCTGAAATTTCGTTTGAAAAAAAAATCGGCTAATTATTTCATTGGAAAAGAAGCTGTCATTAAAATTCTAGGTCGAAGAGATTTTTTTTTTTTTTTTTTTTCTTTATTAAAAAATAAAATTTAATTAAAGGGTGTTTTCTTTATTTCGTTTTCATGGGCCGGGGACACTGTTATAAAATTTATGGTCATATACGTTATAATTTTCCAATCGTGCGAAATATTCTTCGCGGGAAAAGTCGATTTTCGATAAAATATCGATGACGCATCCGAAAATTAATCATATTTTCCCGACAATATATTTAAGATATTTCCAAACCGATTCCCGCGGATGAAATTTCCATAAATAAATGGTTTTCAGTGTCGGAACGGCATGGAAACTTCTCTGATGGAGAGAACCGCCTGACCGATACAGATGCCCCCTCCCCCCCAACTTTCCTTCCTTTTGGGGATTTAAAGTAAAACTTTCTTGAACTTTTAACTTCTTTCCTTTAATTATCGATCCTTTGCTGTTCGTTCTCAAAGGAGAACTCTAAGACGTGGATGATAAAGCGGATGATTGGGCCGAAGAAAATCAGTCAGAGAGACCTCTCAGGTGCCTTTGTCCCTTTTCCACTCTGGAGTCTGGGCCTTGGAAGTTATGGAAATATGATTTACATCGATTTTAAACGAAAAATATTGGAAGGGCCGTTTAAATATTTCGTGAACATGATTTGTATAATTTTGAACCCCCCCCCCCCCCCCACACAGTGGTCCGGAAAAAAAAATAAGTGGCCAAAACTCATCCGCAAGTCTGTGTGAAACTTAGAAAGAAGATGAAGGTGTCAAAAGCTTCGATATTTTGTGCAATTAAAAACCTGCTGCCCGTGCCCCAAAATTCAAAATGGCGGGCAAAATATGGAAGTCAAAATTTTTTATTATGAATGAAATTTCATGAATATTTATTTTTAGATATTTTTGTGGCTGCTGATTTCATATCTGGAATAATTATTTTAAAACCCAAGATGGCGGACTTAGTATGGCGACAAATTTAAAAAAAGTTAAAGTTGTTAAATTTTTATGAAAATTTGTTCTAAGGGGTTTTCGAGGTCGCTGATCTCGAGTCCCTATAGTTTTCTAAAATTTTTTTAAGGGACTCAATAAATCACAAACAATTAATTTACTCGTTGTATATTCGAAATTCAGAAAAACGGGTTATGAATTCGAGATGAGCGACCTCAAAAACCCCTTAGTACAAATTTTCATAAAAATCGAACAACTTTAATTTTTTTTTGCACTTGTCGCCATACTAAGTCCGCCATCTTGAATTTCAAAATAATTGTTCCAAATATGAAATCAACAGTTACAAAAATACCTAAAAATAAATATTTATGAAATTTCCTTCATAATTAAGAATTTTAGCTTCCATATTATGCCCGCCATTTTGAATTTTGGGGCACTGGCAGCAGGTTTTTAATTGCACAAAATATCGAAGCTTTTGACACCTTCATCTTCTTTCTAAGTTTCACATAGACCTGGGGATGAGTTTTGGCCACTTATTTATTTTTCCGGACCACCGTGCCCCCCTCCCCCCTTTTTTTCAATAAAAAATTCGAAAAATTTCAAAACAATTTTTTTTTTTTTTGATTCCGTCTTTAATTTCAATCCCTAGTTTTAAATAGTTCCCGGAACGCATATCCCGGGTCAGATTAAAATTCAAAAACTATAAAAACTTTGGCAACCGGGAAATAAAAAGCAATCGCGCTAGCGAATTGGCTTTTTCCATTTCCAACGAACGAAATTGTCGAGAGGCTTATATTAAATAATTTTACCTTACAGTTCCCCCCCCCTTCCAGACCGAATCGCGTTATGCCTACATTTCGGTATCGTATTCTTCCGTCTCATATTCCCTTTTGTAAATATTCGAAAAATTGCAAATATACAAAAAAACATAACCATACAAGGGCTGAAACTCGCTTTTCGATATAGAATGTCATTTTAATTGTATAATCTCCCCACGCTTTTTTTTTTAAATTTTTTTTATTGTTTTTCTCTTTGAAACGAGGGAAGTTTTATTTTTTTCCAGTGGAATTAAACCTAATGAAAACAATTTTTTTGTCACAAGGAGGGGGGGAATCCAACGCCTCCGAAATGAGGGAAATTGACACCAAAACACGAAAAACCTTTTTATAACTCATATTTTCCCTAATTGAAATTCTCTTATGAAATAAACACCCTTCCGAACATGTACCCACTAAATTTCATTACACGTGGATGAAATAATATGTCAAGAGATTTGAATTCATTAATATAATAGTCGGGTTTTGTCGGGCCGGGCTGTGATCGTGGAATTCGTGGATGTGTGTGTATGTATGTGATATCGATATCGATTTCGATTGCCGTTGTTGATTTTCTTTATTAGACATAACAGCCGAAGGCGATAATTCCTACGTCCCAAAGTGCCAAATGTCATTGAAACTATAAGATAATAGGGCTCCAGGGCTGATCAGTGAAGCGATAAAACAAATAATGAACACACGTGTCGATTGTACCGTAATTTTTTTTTTTTAAATTAGCTTGAGCCAGCAGTTATAATTTATTTTGATTTAGTTTTAACTTTTGGAATTCTTAAAAGCATCGTCCGAAAAATCTCGTTGCTTTTGCGTGAATATCGGCGAGGTGCCGATGCAACAAATTCTCTGGTACGAGGTGCTGAGCAAAGTTGCCGATGTTGCCAAAAATCTGTTTGAACAGATTCTTTTTGCCCGAGGGGTTACTCATTTCGGTCTACGTTTGGCTTGCATTCCGTTGCATTATCTTTGCATCACATGTATTTTGCATTGCCAGTGCATTACAGACTGCTTTACTTTGCATTAGCATTAAATTAGATTAGACTATAGGTTGCATTATATTTGCATTAGATGCATGCTGTCTTGCATTACCACTGCAGGACAGATTGCGTTATTTTGGCATCACATGCATTTTCCGTTACTCAGTGCTCTTGCATTACCACTGCATTACGGACTGCATTATCACTGCATAACAGGTTTCATTATCCTTGCATTAGATGCATATTGCCTTATTAGCGTTCTTGCATTACCACTGTGTGACAGATTGCGTTATCTTGGCATCTCTTGCGTTTTGCATTACCATTACCTTTTCATTAGATACATTTTGCATTACCAGGGCTCTTTCGTTACAAACTGCATCACTTTGCATTAACATTACCATTGCATTATTTTGCATTACTATTTCATTACTTTGCATTCGACTGCATTACCTTTGCATCACATGCATTTTGCATTGCCAGTGCATTGCAGACTGTTTTACTTTGCATTACCATTATATTACATTACCTCACGGGCTGCATTATCTTTGTATTAGATGCATGTTGCATTATTTGCATTACTATCGCATGACAGACTGCATTAGCACTGAATAACAGGATGCATTATCTTTTCATTTGACACATTTTGCATTACCAGTGGTCTCGTTACATACTGCATCACTTTGCATTAACATTACCATTACCATTGCGTTATTTTGCATTACTATTTCATTACTTTGCATTCTACTGCATTAACTTTGCATCACATGGATTTAGCATTACCGGTGCTTTACATACTGCGTAACTTTACATTAATATTACCATTACCATTACCATTACCATTACCATTATATTACTTTATTTACACTACCATTGCATTACTTTGTATTACTTTGCATTACCATGCATTTTTGCATTTAAATGTATACTTCTTTGGGAGTAAGTAACCTCTCAGGTCGGACTATGGATACGTATTTGATATTTGGAGTATCGGTTAGCTTTAGCTAAGGTGGTAGAGCAGTCGGCCGGAAGTCAAAAAGTCTGGGTTCTAGTCCTCGGTCCGACGTCGCTCGGTCTGATTTTTTCTGAATTTTTACATTCCTGTAACATTCCAAATGACATTTAAATTATTTTTACATAATTTTCGTCGAAAAAAAAGGCTTTTCCGCTTTAAAAAAAAAAAAAATTACATTTCCGGCTTGTTTTACCAGAAACGAAATCGAGCAGAAGTCCGACGATTACAAAACGGCCGAGTTTTTTTTTTTTATTTTTTTTTTTTTTTTATGGTTTATGTCTCCTTTTAAAAAAATACACGCAGTTTCATCACAATTTAACGATAATAATAATTAATGATCTAATTACGGAGATAAAAAAGGGAGGGGAGGAAAAATGATAATAATAAACGCATAGCCGACCTTGAGTTATGAATGAAGAAACTTGGCAAAAGAATCGAAAACAAGGCGCAGCAAGCGAATTGCGAAAAAAAAAAATCCATTACGAATCGATCTTGATAATACAAGTTTAGTTTTTAAAAACTTTTTGGGACAAGTGAGAAAATCGATTACTTGTAGATGCTTTTTATTTTGATAAGGCAAAAAATTACCGCTATCTCGGAACATTTTTTTCAATTTAATCTCCTCGAATGATTCATTTAATATTTTTTTTTTTTTTTTTTTTTTAAATCGGTGATCGAATCGTGACGACTTTCACCGAAGGGGTAGAATAATTTTTTTTTTTTCCTCGGAATTAATGAGCCGAATCTTTGACGTTAAGTTTAACTTTTATGAGGTGCGATTTTTTTTTTCGTCTCTGGGAAAAAGAAAATGCTTTTAAGAGGAGAATTTTTTTTAAATTGACAATACCGTCATTAAGTTAATTAAAAGTTCTGCGATATGGTTCCCTTTTTTTTTTAAAGAAAAAATTTCATTTTCCGCAGAATTTTTTTTTTTTTTTTTCTCTGAAGAAAATTATTTTGGGATCAATATCGTAAAAAAATTGGTTCGAGTTTTTTTATCATGAATGCAAAACGTTGGGCTTTCGCTTTATTATTAAAGAAAATTCGTGCTTTCCTGCATACAAAACGTAACCCAGAATACACGGGGATTGAATTTAAAAAAAAAAAAATTTCGAAAAAAAAAAAAAGTATTTCACGTATACACTTTGTTTACACATGCTCAAACCCAATAAAACTAATGATTCCGCCTTAGGTTATGAAACTCATGTCATATTTAACGACGTCGGGAGTTTTTATTGCTTTACATAGTAATTAAAAAACATATTTTTACGTCATCAGCGCTATTAACAATTTCGTGTATTTTTTTTTTTCCACGTGGAGCGCTCGAGGAAATTTCTTTTTTCACGAAAAAAAAAAAATTCGGGCCTTCTTTTTTTCTTTTTTAATGTTTAATTATTTTTGACGCGCCCCCCGTAGGTTTATAATTGAAAATGCCTTTAAGTAACCGGTCGGGACAACAAAGAAAAGCGCTAAATGCGGACCATCACTTTCATAATAAATGAAATACTGTGGGAGAAATGA
The DNA here is from genome assembly GCA_037577465.1 of Liposcelis bostrychophila. Taxonomy (NCBI): domain Eukaryota; kingdom Metazoa; phylum Arthropoda; class Insecta; order Psocodea; family Liposcelididae; genus Liposcelis; species Liposcelis bostrychophila. The sequence goes on along the minus strand of CM075208.1, from coordinate 53,443,418 downwards.
AATTTGGCTTGCGTGAATGCTTCACAAAGGAGGTTAATATTACTAAAAGGTTTCACCGAACAGCAGCAGCAAGTCTAGCCGGGGACTCCTTCCGCCTCTTGTTAAAATTTAAATGACCCAACTTTCCAGTTTTGCTCGAGAGGGATATCGGTTCATAAAAGGAAAACCTCCCTGTTATCATTTTTAATGGCTAATTTTTCAATTTTTCTATATTTAGTCGTTTTTAATTATTATTTTTTTTTCCTTTAAGAGGAGGATTTTTTTGACTTTGAAAGCTGGTTTATTTCATTTTCGGGTTCCTTTTTTTCTGTAATTCTGGGACGTGCATTTTCCCGTACGAAAAAGACATGCATAAATTATATAAAAATCATGTATAAATTGGACAAAAAATTGGGCTTACTTAAAAAATTCTTTAATGATGTAGAAACAACTTAGCTTTTTTTTTTTTTTTTTTTTCTTTTTTTTTTTACCGAAAACACTTCGGTAGAGGTAAAAGATGTTGAGGCAAAATTATATGTAATTTATATATAAAATATATATAAGTTATGTATAAATTATATATCAAAAATATATAAATTATATATAAAATGTGTATAATTTATATATAAATTATATATATTTTATACATTTTTGATATATAATTTATATATAAAATATATATATTTTATAAAATATATATATATTTTATATAAGCTTATTTTCTATATAATTTATATATAAATGATACATTAAATGCGGCGATAAAAAAATGTATGTAGCATATATTACGCATATATAATTTATATATGATCCATACTTATATATGATAAATATATGCTAAGTTTTTATATATTGATCATATATAAGTAAATTTATATATAATTTATATATAGGCCTAATTTATATATATTTTATATATGAATTATATGTAATTTTGCCCCAACATCTTTACCTCTACCAAAACGCCCACACGTTCCACTTGCCAGGAGAAGCGGAAATGCGAATTAATATTTGCGTCTACTGCTACATTCTTTATAAAGTCTAAAAAAATTTTTTTCAGTGATTCTTACACTTAAATAAAAGCCCACTGGCTTCAAAATGCTCACAATATTTTACAATTTTTTTGGCACACCCTATGACGAAGCCCAAATTAAAAGTAAATTTTTAAAAAAAATCCCCTTTTCCCCCTCCAGAAATTAGGGAAAACATAATTCCGGTTCCACCTTTCTACCCTCGGAAACCCTAAAATTCATATAAAAAATTTTAAAGACAATTTTCAACAATTCGGGAGACGTTTTTCCAAGACATTGTTCCGTGCAATAAAGTTTTTCCCGAAAACTTTTTCTAAGCACGTTCGACAGTAAAAAGAGAAACAAAAAAGTTTTTTAAGTTTATTCTTCACTTTGCATTTAAATAAGAGCCAGTTTTTTTTACAAGATTTTAATAGGATTTAAATTTTTTTTTTTCACTTTCTCTTGGAATCGATATATAGGCTACGTCCTGCTTTAATAAAAAAACAAAACCAGTAGCATTTTTTTAAAATTTTTTTTAATGAGAATCTCACGTTTTGAATCATCCTTATTATCGGTAATTAACTGCACTCTTCGAGTTATGCATAATAGGCAATCTTCTTTTATAATTTTTTTTTTTAGTTCCTATTTTTTTCATTTCAAAACATCTTATAAAATATTCATGATATCGATCGGTCGCTATTCGATTTTTTTTTAGATAAAATTTTATAGCTTCCTGAATTTATTTATTTTTTTTTTTTATTTCAAGTTCATGATTAAGGACATGTGGCTTGGATCCAGTTTTTTCGAAAATTCGTTCTATTTTTTTGTTATTGAAATTTTATTCGAAAGAAAAAAAAAAGTTGAAAATTAGTTTGCCTATGAAGTGAGTTAATGAAATATAGCGGGAGTCTTTTGAAAGTATTTGAGTATAAAATTTTTCCAAAATAAATGCAAAAAATTTATAAAAGAAATGTATTATTTTTTGTATAATTTATACAAAACTTTGCTTCAGCACCAAACTTTAATATGCATAATTTTTTTAAGCATAAAAGTATGGATATGCATAATTTATGCATTTAATCTTTTTAAATGACAAAGCAGCTTTTTTGTTTACATTTTTCATATTTATCTTAAAAAACAAAAGAATTTCAATATAAACTTTTGAAAGTTACTGTATTAACTAAAATGTTTTTAAACTAGGCTTATTTACAAAAATAATCTTCAAAAATTGTAAACATGCTAATGGTTTGTTTATAAACATAGGACTTCTTTTCGGAAAAATCTCACGAAAACACCATAAATGATAAAGAAATCAAAATTTCATGTCACAAAAGTTGTGTAGAATGTTAAGAGGAATATTCCCATAGTTTTAAAAAAATCATTCGATTCCAATTAAAATTTTTGTAGGCGGAAAAATCTTTCTACAAAAATAAACAAAGTTTCGCCTATGTTTAAGTTGCAGGAGAACGATCAGTTCAGAATCCCAAATTCACCTGAAGAACCTCGTTAATATTAAAATCAGACCAAGAAAAAAAAAAAAAAAAAAAAAAAGAACTTAGAAATTTTAAATAAAATATTCATTACATTTTTTTAATTTTGTCCTTTTTTCCTTTTGCCGAGAATATGAGCTATAAAGCAATGCTTTTAATTTAAATTTAAATTTGGAGACTTAAATTAAAATTTTGACTAATTTTTTTCAACTTTTGACTTTTACAAAAATTTTAAGTTTTTTTTAAGTGCCAGGAAAAAAAATGATATTTTTATCAAAAAATTCGAATTTTATGGCCAAAAACGAGCAAAAAAAAAAAATCGCCTTAAAATTTTTAAATCGTTTAATTTTTTAAATTTAGCAGTATTAGGATAGTACCTCAGAGACGTTGCCCTACAGTCTGATTTTTTTTATTTCACGGGTATAGAAAATACCACCTCGCTTCGCTAGGCGCGGCAAAATCGGCCTTGGACTCAAAAAGTCTCGCTTTACATTTTGGCAATGAAATATACTATTTTAAAAATTGCCTTTACTAATTCATGATTGTGTGATATTAATTTTTTTTTTTTTTTTTTTTTTTTTTTTTTCAGGTAAGCTTTTACTATTTTTTCAACTTAAGTTCCTTGTATGTAAGTAAAAAGCCGCTAAATAAGGCTAAACGTACGTTTCGCGTTTGGTTTAGGGTCTAAAGTCTATACCCAGGAAAAAGTGTGTTATAAAATTGAATTATTAAAAACTTCGTTATAAAATTTTATAACAAAAATTATTTTCAGTTTTTTTCTAATTTTTTTTATTTTCTTCTAACGCTTCCCGAATTTTTCTATTTCTGTTTTTCTTTATTTTCGAACCTTTGTCAAATTAAAAATACAAGAAATAAACCGAAAATTCGGAAAAATCTGGAAAATATTATAATTTAAAATAGTTGGCGACTTATAAACCATATTGCCGCTTTAACCCTTTGCTTACCTATATTTGACTTTAAAAAAAAGCACCATCTTACCGAATTTTGTTTTTGGGGTTTATACGTACCAATATGCTTAATATAATGTAAAAAAAAAATTCTTATCATAATGCCTCCTGCAAAATCAAATGTAGGCAACCCGCATTACATGAATACCGAATGAAATAAGATTATAGTTTGGAAAAATTCAAAGGTTACTAATGAAATAAAATTTCAGTCTGGGGGTTTTAGAGGGCCCGGATTCCAAATCTGATATTATTTTTTCAAAATTAAGCCTTTTTTTTTTAAAGGAAGAAAAAAAATACAATTTTTAAATCTTTTTTGGAAAAAAAAAACATTTATTGAAAAATGGATTTTTGTGCCATAAGCTTAACATAGATGCTACTATTTTTTAAAGATGTTTTTAAACGACCCAACCCCACCGGAAACATCCCTATTGTTATTCACTCTTTGATGGACATCACTTTCCCTTTTTAAAAAAAAAGTTTCCAGGTATTAACTCATCTATTTATCCCTTCATAAGCTAAATATAAGGGAAAATTCAAGCCAGGTTTCGGCGAAATCTTCATGGTTGACAATACTTGAACTATTGAGAGTGTCAGATTGGTTTTATTATCGCTAATAATTATTTTATAAGATTTTTATTATTAATGGCTTTTATTTAACTTGACCAGCGATATATATATATATATATATCAACAATATCCAGAAATATAAGAAAACGTTGAAACCCATTCCTTTACGTTAACTTCCCCTTTCAACTAACGATAAAAAAAAAAGAATAAAAAAAAAAAGAAGTTTAAAAAGAATCCAAGCTCCATCCCATTATAGTAACTTCCGCGTTCAACTAACGATAATAACGGTTGAAAAAGCAGTCATGCGCAGTTTCATCATTTTCGTCATTTCTTTTATTGTTATCAGCGTTGACGTTTTTTTTTTTTGATGGATTTTTTTTTACTGTATGTAAAATAAAAGCCATTTTAAAAATTTTTAATTTTTACACGTTTACTTATTAGCATATTAATTGAACGAGTTTTTAAATATCCAATATAATTAGTCGCCCGCCATCTTGAATTTTGGTTGTAGCAAAATTCTGGCTTCATATTCGAAATCCTCGACTCAATTTACATAAGCACAACAATTTTTAGCCCCCTGCACTTGCAATTATCGGAAATATAAATTTTTTAACAAATGGCCCCCGTAGAGGGCCATTGGTAAGGAACGATATTTTCGCGAATGGCCCTCCAGGAGGGCCATCGGTAAGCAAAGGGTTAAAAATCAGTTGAAAAGTGTGGATAAAGACCGCTGGTAAGTCGACCACAAGGCTCGGGTTCTATTCCAAAAAATTTTAATTTTTTTTTTTCCTTTTTTTTTCTCATGAAAAATGTTTAAAAAAGAGCCTATAAAGTCCACATATGCTAAATATAGCACAATTCAAGCATAAAATTAATATATTGCTCAGTTAAAAATTTTAATTATGTAAATTTATAAATAGTTATAAAATTTTATAATAAACAAAAACTTAGAGTTATAAAATTTTAGAACGCACTTTTTCTTAGGTAGAAGGCTTCATACTCTTTTTTTTAGTTGAAAAAAATCTGGCCACCCTACCATTCAAATACTTCATATTCCGTCATGCTCCCAACATGTTTTAACATGTCCGTGAATTTTGCACTTGGTAAGAACAAAAACCGGACACCTTGAAGAAACTTCCAGCTCTATTAAACATTATGAATAAAAATAATTTGAATTGCATAATAAACCCATGCGGGCTTGGATGATTATGTTTTAAGTGTCGGGCTGACGTCATCTTTTCATTTGAAACTGTTATTATTATCAGGAGGACTTGGTGTAATTCCGTTTTTTTTTTTTTTTAAGATTAAAATAAAAGGGAATAGAGTGTAATATCAAAAAAATAATTTTGGAAACTTTTTAACGCGCAAGCATTTCTAAAAGATAATAACAAGACAGGAAAAGTACCACCGCTTTTCTCCAAAACGATTTTCCAGGCCGGTGTTGTGTAATTAGTATTGTCTTGCCTCGGTGTGAAAATCTAATTTTGTACTGGGAAGGAACATAGAACGATAATCGTTGATTACAAGATTACCTGGAGAACAGGGAAGGAAAGTTTTTAATAATTGTTTGCAAATGGTAATTCTTTTTTTTTTTTTTTGTTAATTTTTTAATTAATTATTTTTTTTTTTTACATTGTTGGCTGACTAGACGTTGTGAGGTCCTGAGAACGGAGTATTTAATGCGTACAAATATTTACTAATTTTTCATTTTTTGCAGACGGATTGATTACAATCCGTCTGACTTGAATTATTATATTTAACAAGGTAATGGAATATACATTTGGTTTCGCCTGAAATTTTCATGTAAATTCCGTATTTGGTTACAATGACGAAGGAATCTTTTTTTCCTTTTTGTCGGATCGGGTCGATGGGATATCTTTGTTTATTATTCATGTTGATGGGTTTTGATGATGAATGTTTTTCTGGTTTTCCGCTTTGTCAGTTCCCTGGCGAAGACAGGAGGGGTTAGCGCATATAATAGGGAGGCTTTTGAGTGTCTGAGTTGGTTTTGGAGAAATAAGCGCTGGAGCATTAAACGGTTTTATGTGGATTCCTTTGGTGCTTACCGTGGAAGTGTTTACTGAAATGTTTAAAGGGTGACCTTTTGCGTTTTATGCGAGTGTGCAGTGGTTTCTGGAAAGGGGGGTTTTGAATTTTGAGCGAATTTACCATGAAAGTGGCTTATTTTTCTTTGTGCCTGTCTCGAAGGTATTTGGTTCATAACAAGCAAAAAATGCGTCATTTTATCATACCAAATGTCATGCGTCTGACGTCATCAGCAACAAAAATATTTTCTTTTTGATGCAAAGCAAGTGTGCCAACCTAAAAAGCAATGTTGGTAGCATCGTTGAAGATTCCTCCGCAGGCGTACCACTTATAAAGAAAAAAATGTTTCATTGGCTAAAGCATTATGGGTAAAATAACGCCTCGACGTTTGCCGCTCGAGCGGCAAATTCGCCTCGGTGTTATTTCACCCATAAAGTTCTAATCAAGAAATATACTATTTCGTGGCCGATGACTTATTCCTGGAAAATACTCCCGAGGGCATTCAACTAACCCGGAAACAAACTGGGAATAAGTTCCTCTGCAGGGACGTTATTTCCATGCCCCATGAGAACATTTCCGGGAATTTATTTTTTTTATTCCTGGACATTTATTTACCTGGGAATGTTTCCGGGAATATTCAACTCGTCTGAGAACTTATTGGGAATAAAATGGCTCTAAAAACAAAAACATTTTTTATTCGAGGAGAATATCCCCAAAAATTCATTTTATTACTTCCAGAAATCTTATTTTTTTATTCCTAGAAATTTATTTCCCTGCGAATATTTCCGGGAGTATTCTACTCGTCTGAAAACTTTATCGGGAATAAAATCCCTCTAAAAGGAAAGTATTTTATACCAGTGGATTTTATTTCGGGAATTTATTTTTTTATTCCCGAAAATTTATTTTCCTTGGGAATATTCAACACGTCTGAGAACTTATTGGGAATAAAATTCCCTCTGAAGGAAAATATTTATACCCATGGATTTTGTTTCCGGGAATTTATTTTTTTTTTATTAGTGAGAATCTGTTTCCTTGGGAATGCTTCCAGGAATATTCTATCCGTCTGAAAACTTTTCGGGAATAAACCTCTGAAAAAAAAGTATTTTATACCTAAGGAGAATATCCCCGAAAATTCATTTTTTTATTTCCGGGAATTTATTTATTTAGTCCTGGAAATTTATTTTCCTTGGAATAAATCTGGGAATATTCAACTCGTGTGAAAACTTATCGGGAGTAAAATCCTACTGAAATGTAAGAATTTTATACCCGTGAACTTTATTTCCGGGAATTTATATTTTATTCCTGGAAATTTATTTCCCTGGAATGTTTCCGGGAATATTCTAAACGTCTGAAAACTTTTCGGGAATAAAATCCCTCTGAAAGGAAAGTATTTTATACCCGTGGATTTTATTTCCGGGAATTTATTTATTTAGTCCTGGAAATTTATTTCCCTGGGAATGTTTCCGGGAATATTCGACTTGTCCGAAAACGTATTGGGAATAAAATCCCTTTAAAAGAAAAGCATTTTATACCCTAGAAGAATATCCCGAAAATTTATTATTCATTTCCGGGAATTTACTTCTCCGGGAAATAATTTTAAAACTGTCCAACTAAGCCTGGAAATTTACCGTGGTAAATTCCCGGCTTAGAGATGTTGTTATATGTCCCAGAGAGATTTCTCAAAATCTATTTTTTTTATTCCTGGAACTTTATTTCTCTGGGAATTTGTTCTGGAATATTCAGAACGTCCGAAAACTTACTGAAAATAAATTCCCGCTTTCGGAAACTTATTTTATGGCTCCGGAGAAAGTGCCATTAAACCGTCGACGAAACGTTCATTAACTCTGCAATTTGCCGTTATCTCCAAGAGACGTTCCGTCATCATCTACATAACCCCATATCGCATTATCAAATCAGTTTTGGTCGATCTTTCACGAAAAAAAAAAAAAAAAAAAAACGGAAATTATGACTGAGAAGTTGCATCGGAAACTTTTTCTAAGGTATAATTTCCGTACGCCGACGTCCGTTATTTTTTTTTTATTTTTAAGAAAAAGTAAAAAACAAGTTTGCATATTTTCTCTAAAAAAAGTACAAAATCATGACATCCGGTGTCGGATTATAACGGAAGTATAAAAAGATCGCGCCTCCAAAGGTTTGTTTTCATCTGAGCATGAAAATTAAACGATTTGACAGTTTGAAAAAGGGTTCGCAGGTGGCGTTCGACGAAAACTTTCCCATAGGTCTCTTCAGTGAAAAAATAAAAGGGTAAGATTACGAAAAATTATATCAGATCTGACCAATTAGGTATACGAAAAAAAAACGCAAGAACGATTCTGAAACCCAGAAAATTATCCGCTCCACTGGTCATGAAGTATTATTTTAATTTTTTTTTTTCATTGTCTTTCTCTCTCTTTTAGCGCGGCTATATCAAGGTTGGATTAGAGATTGTTCTTGTTGTTGACACCTCATTAACAGAACGGCCTTTTTTATTGTTTCTCAAAGTAAAAAAAAAAAAAAAAAAATTATTGACATAAAAATCCTCTTGACTGGCTTTCTAATTTCCTTTCATTGATAACAAGTCTCTTTTGATCAATTTTTAAGAAGAAAGACGTCGGGTGCTTATGAGAAAATCAGAATTATGACGGAGCTTCTGGGTAAATCTGACGACGAGCGTTTTTATAAAAAGGTTTTTGTCAGCTGCTTTTATAGAATGCCGGGAATTTCAATGGGGATAATATTAGTTTGAAAGGATTCCTGACCTGAACTGACCTGACCGAAGCAATGTTTCCTAGGGATTTATCGACCGTTCATTTTTTTTAAATTTATAACGATTCAGCACGGAGTCGCTGCCTAAAAGGGAGTTTATACAGGGTCGAATACACGATTTTTTTTTCGGAGGGGGAGGGGGGACGAAAGACAAAAACCAACCCAAAAATTTGAATTTAATCTGGTGTGAAATTAATTTTCCAAAAAAAAAAAAAAAAAAAAAAATCAACAGCGCTTTTTTTTAGGATGGTTGCTCCATCCCGTATTTAAATAACCTGTACGAAAAATATAAAAAATCATATAAATTCATATTTTATTCCCGGGAATTTATTCCTTTAAAAAATAATAAAAATTTCCAGCTGTGAAATAATTCCCGGAAATTTAGTGGGATAAATTCTCGGCATAAAAAATAATTTTAGGAAGATTCCCGGTATCAAAAACGCATTTTTTTTTGCCCCTGGAAATTACCTGTCCAGGGAAAATTTCGTGGAATATTCAGCAACTCTGGGAACGTATAAAGGAGGTAATAAAGCAGGGAATATGACCGAGAATTCATTTTTTATTCCCGGGAATTTATTCCTCCGGAAAATATTTTTAAGAATTGCCGACTGTGAAATATTTCCAGAAAATTGGCTGTGATAAATTCCCGGATTTAAGAAGCTTATTTTACGCCACAAGGAAGATTCCCAAAAAAATTTTTTTTTTTTTTAAATTCCGGGACATTTTTCTGCGAAACTTTCCTGGAATATTCAGCACGTCCGGAAACGTACTGGAAGCAAATTCCCGCTTTAAGGAATTTATTTTATGCCTCCCGGGGAATATTTCCAGAAATGTTTTTTCTTTTTTTGTTTGAAAATTTATTTTTCCGGGAATATTTCCAGGAGTATTCATCTCTCTTGACAACCTGTAAGTAATCCCACTTGCGTATGAATATTTCCGAAAATTCATGTTTTATTCCCGGGAATCTATTCCTCTGGAAAATATTAAAAATTTACAACTGTGAAATATTTCCCGGATTGCTGAAATAAATTCCCGGCTTTAAGAAGCTTATTTTACGTCCCAAGTAAGATTCCCAAACTTGTATTTTTTTATTCCTGGAATTCATTTTTCTGGGAAAATATCCTGGAGTAGTCAGCACATCCTGGAAACTTAATAAAAGTAAATTCCCGCTTTAAAAAATTATGCATATTTAAATTTATATGCTTAAAAAATTTATAAAAATGTCCAAAAATGTTTTTTTTTTTTTTTTTTTTTTTTTTGGTTTGGCAATTTATTTTTCCGGGAACATTTCCAGGAGTATTCATATCTCTTGACAACCCATAAGTAATCCCACTTGGGTATGAATATTCCCGAAATATCATGTTTTATTCCCGGGAACTTATTCCTCTGGAAAATATTAAGAATTTCCAACTGGGAAATATTTCCCGGAAATTTACTGGAATAAAATCCCGGCATAAAAAGCTTCTTTTACGTCCCAATGAAGATTTTTAAGAACGTATTTTTTCTGGAAGTTACTTCTCTGGGAAAATTTCCTGGAACATTTATAGGAAATATTTGTATAAAATACTTTTTCCTGGAATATTTATATAATATTTGTTGGAAAAATTAAAAATTTCCTGGAATATTCAGCACGTCCGGAAACTTACTACAAGTACATTCCCGCTTTAAGGAATTTATTTTATGCTCCCCGGGTAATATTTCCGAAAATGCATTTTCGGAGAAAATTCCGGCTTTACAAGCTTATTTTACGTCCCAAGGATGATTCTCAAAAATGATTTTTTTTTTTTTAATGCCGGAAATTATTTCTCTGCGAAAATTTCCTGGAGTATTCAGCAGAATCCGGAAACTTACTAGAAGTAAATTCCCGCTTTAAGGAATTTATTCTATGTCTCCCCGGGAAGATTTCCGAAAATGTATTTTTTTGTTTTGGAAATTTATTTCTCCGGGAATATTTCCAAGAGTATTCATCACTCCTGAAAACGTTTTAAGTAATCCCACTTGGGTACGAATATTCCCGGAAATTCATGTTTTATTCCCGAGAAATATTCCCGGCTCAAATTTGATCGGGAATCATTTGGAGCTGGGTTTAAGAGTGCAGCACCTGCAATTCAAAATGACCAATCAGTAGCAGCTACATTTACATTAAAATCTCAAAACTCGCACTTTCATCAAGAGGTTAAATAAATAGAAATCATCACTCATGAGTAACATCTGTCGAAAAACCCTACCATGACTTCACATCAAAACCTTACAAGTAAACATTTTTTACCGATTTCTTCAAACAACAAACATTTTTTTTTTCTTTTACTTCGCATTTCTCAGGAAAACCCATAACGCTTAAAAATGAGAGATCAAGTTTTGCATACCAATACCGTACCCCCTACGACGCAAAAATAATCGAGCCAACCGTATAATTCAACATACCACAAGATCAAAACAGGATCTGACAGCATGTAAAAATCCTAAAAAGAGGTATCAATTAAATTCAGGAAGCCGGTATTTGAGAATAGTGACATGAGTTAAAAAAAAAATAAAAAATAAAGAGCTAAAGAGCCTTACTTAACGAAATCGTACGCTATCATTATTCTGGAAAAGTATAATCGTTACCGAGCAAGTAATCAGGTGTAATGAAACAGTCAAACCATTCGATCGGAGGAAAAAAAAAAAAGAGGAGCATAAACGCATGCATAAAAAAAACTCCGTACGAAGATTTTCATCTCTCTCGTATTTAATGATAACTTATTCCGACTAAATTACCATAACTCAGTTACGTTTTCGGCCCTCTTGTTTATTTCTCTTTTTTTTTTTTCCTTATATTTTTTTCGCGTGACGATGTTTTTCGCAAAACCGTGTATACCAATTTTTGACAGATTTCGTGACGGCATTCGGTTCATCGGTATTGAACCAGCGAAAATGTCAATAACACGAAAATAACTTCCTCCATTATTTATCTTTCATGAAAAATAAAATAATAAAATATGGCCTTGGATGAGGGGGGTGACTTCCGAAAGCACTTTATACGCCTGATAATGTTTTTTCATAAGCTTCTCTCTTTCACCTATATAAATTTTTATTATTTTTTTTATTTATTTTTTTTATCAAAATAGGAACCGTCCCAAAACTCTTTTTTTTTAACCAGATAAAAAAGGAAAGTAACGCATGTTATGTCATTTTTAAAGTTGAAAAATTGAAAATGGATGAGAATTTCCAAACGAAATGATTTCCGGTTTCCTTCCTCGTGTATACCAAGCCTCAATTTTATTTAAATTTAATTTTCTCCCGTCGAAAACATTTTTTTTTTCATCTTCTCCCTTTTCTCGAATGACTAAAAAAAATAGTGTTTATCGCTTTATTCTAATTTCCATTCAGTTAAAAAGATTTTTTTTTTCCGGAATCCTTTTGATAGGATGATCTTAAACCCCCATCGTCGATTTTTCTTTTTCGATGAAATTGATTGACTATTGAATAAAATATCGATTTGTCAAGCCCAGAGACGTCGTGTTTTCGTTTTTTTTTTTTTTTTCCTTCCCGTCTTGGTGGCCCTCCGGTCGATAGGGACATTTATTAATTTTGTTTCGCTTGTCTATCACGTCGGGGTTTCCTGGAGAGGATTTAAATGATGAAAAATAATGAATCGAGGTCGGAATGTCCGCTTTTATTTTCTATATTGATCCCATGGAATGATGATTTATATTATGTGACGTGAAACATTTGCCCTCGCTGTTTGTTAAAAAGGGAATTTAATTAATGTTTCGACTAATGATGAAACAATGGAAACCTTTTAAGTCGTACAATATCATCGATATACATAAAATAGTGGTTTGGTTTCAGGTGTTATTTACGCGACGAACGCCGAGCGAAGCACTGCAGGGCTTGAAGCTAGGGCCTATGATATTTCCGAATCTCGATTTTTATTCAAGCAACCAAATTCCCGTAGGCAAATTTTGTAGCCTCGCTGACAGGGTTAGTGTTACGAATTGCGAATACAATTTATCGACCCTGTTCATGTAGTTCTTAGTGGATAAGTTCTGTGGTGCCTTTCCTCTTCGTTCGTTTTTGCAAAATAAGTGCAAAAAATTTATGTAAAAAATGTAATATTTTTGTATTATTTATACGAAAATTTGGACATGCATAATTTTTGAAAATTTTATGCGTATTTTCTTAAGCATCAAAATTTGAATATTCATCATTTTTACTAAATTTATGCATAAAAATTTGAATATGCATAGTTTGTACTAAATTTATGCATTGAACTTGCAAAATTTTTAAAAAACTTATACATAATTTCTTTAAGTACAAAAATTTGAATATGCATAATTCTTACAAAATTTATGCAATAAATATACATAATTTTTACAAAATTTATGCATAAAAATTTGAATATGCATGATGTGTACTAATTGATGCATAATTTTTTTAAGCATAAAAATTTAAATATACATAATTTTTTTAAGCGGGAATTTACTTCTATTAAGTTTCCAGGACGTGCTGACTAATCCAGGATATTTTCCCAGAAAAATGAATTCCAGGAATAAAAAAAAATACAAATTTGGGAATCTTCCTTGGGACGTAAAATAAGCTTCTTAAAGCCGGGAATTTATTTCAGCAATCCGGGAAATATTTCATACTTGTAAATTCTTAATATTTTCCAGAGGAATAGATTCCCGGGAATAAAACATGAATTTTCGGAAATATTCATACGCAAGTGGGATTACTTACAGGTTGTCAAGAGAGATGAATACTCCTGGAAATATTCCCGGAAAAATAAATTGTCAAACCAAAAAAAAAAATTTTCGGAAATATTCCCCGGGAGGCATAAAATAAATTCATTAAAGCGGGAATTTGCTTCTAGTAAGTTTCCGGACGTGCTGAATATTCCAGGAAAGTTTCGCAAGAAAATTTCCTGGAATTAAAAAAAAAAAATTTTTTTTTTTTTTTTTCGGGAATCTTCCTTGTGGCGTAAAATAAGCTTCTTAAATCCGGGAATTTATCACAGCCAATTTTCTGAAAATATTTCACAGTTGGCAATTCTTAAAAATATTTTCCGGAGGAATAAATTCCCGGGAATAAAAAATGAATTCTCGGGAATATTCCCTGGTTTTGTTACCTCCCCACCGTTTACATTGGATGATTTGCCGAAAAACAGACCCATCGGTTCCCTTCCTTTTCCGCTTTTTTTTTTTTGTCCATCACCGGAGATAAAAGGTGAACGGGTTAGAGGAAAGGGTTTTTCCGTTGAGATTTATTCACGTTTCAGATCCGCCCTGTTTTGGTAAAATACGGTGTTACTTGCGTAGGTCGTGTGGTTTTTCACCACGCACCGGGTTTTATGTCTTGTAGGTTGTGATCTGTTGAATTGTTTAACATTCTGCGTTCAAGAGTAAAATGTCGTGTTATGGTTTTTGATAAAATGTAAAGTGCGCTTGGGTTTGGGTTTCCGGCCTAGGTCAAGGAGACTTGGGCTGAGACGTGCCTCATTAATATCTGTCTGTTCGGAGTTCTTAAGAGAGCTGTGTCATTGTTCACTTTCCAAATTAACAATACTCGATGTATGTTTTTTTTTCCTTTCTTTGCATAAGCGGGAACCGTGAAATCTAGAATTTTGCTCAAAGTAATCGATCTGAGCTGACACAGAGGTCTGAGGTGCTCGACGTGATTTTATTTTTTGATGTGTGCAATTTTTTCGTACAAATTGCAGCGGTATCATAGCAATCAATCTTGATCAACGTCCCTCATATACGCCATCATGAATAAGCATTTGCTATTTTAAATTTTTTTGGGTATGATTTTTAAGATATCCTGAACAGCCCAATTAGCATAGGATATTTGAAAATATTCAGATAATATTTTTTGGCGGGACACCCAGTATTGCTAAAAGATATCGCTGGTATATTATTTTGTGCGAGGTTCTGTTTTTATTTTTTAAAATTCTAAATACATTACCGCACAGTGATCCGGAAAAAAAATAAGTGGCCAAAAATCATTCCCAAGAGTGTGGGAAACTTAGAAAGAAGATGAAGATGTCAAAAGCTTCGATATTTTGTGCAATTAAAAACCTGCTGCCCGTGCCCCGAAATTCAAAATGGCGGGCAAAATATGGAGGTCAAAATTTTAAATTACGAATGAAATCTCATGAATATTTATTTTTAGGTATTTTTGTGGCTGCTGATTTTATATCTGGAATAATTATTTTAAAATTCAAGATGGCGGACTTAGTTTGGCGACAAATGTAAAAAAAAGTTAAAGTTGTTCAATTTTCATGAAAATTTGTTCTAAGGGGTTTTCGAGGTCGCTGATCTCGAGTCCCTATAGTTTTCTAAAATGTTTTTAAGGGACTCAATAAATCACAAACAATTAATTTACTCGTTGTATGTTCGAAATTCAGAAAAACGGGTTATGAATTCGAGATCAGCGACCTCGAAAACCCCTTAGTACAAATTTTCATGAAAATTTAACGACTTTGTTCATGAAATTTTCTTCATTATTAAAAATTTTGAGATAATGGATATCGTTCCTGAATTAAGTATTTGAAAATTGATTTCGGGAATACTGGAACCTTTAATAAAAACAACAGCTTCTTCCGCCAACGTTTCGATTTATTAAATTGAAATCTTCATCAGGGCTAAAAATATAAAGTACGAATATAATCACAGGTCAACATACTTAAAAATTACGCAACACAACTATTAAATCATTTTTTTACCTTCGAAACTAAACTACGTAAACAATTATTCATTTAATAAATTATTAACAAACTCCATCTCAACCACCTGACTCGATAATTAATTAAAAATATAAATTAAAATAAATAAATAGCCTAACTCCATAATTATCTCCATCTTTAATTCAGTCACGAGGTATGATAACGGTTTAAAATTAATACGTACAGATGTCGTTAGCAGTCGGATATGATGAAAAATGCGGCAAAGATATTATTTAAATGTTTTTATCAGGTTTTTGTACATATTTGATGAAGATTTCAATTTAATAAATCGAAACGTTGACGGAAGAAGCTGTTGTTTTTATTAAAGGTTCCAGTATTCCCGAAATCAATTTTCAAATAAAAATTTTGCTTCCATATTGAGCCCGCCATTTTGAATTTTGGGGCACTGACAGCAGGTTTTTAATTGCACAAAATATCGAACCTTCTGACACCTTCATCTTCTTTCTAAGTTTGACACAGACTTGGAAACGAGTTTTGGCCACATATTTTTTTTTCCGGACCAGTTTGACCGGGGAAAATTCTCAAATCATTTTTAAAATCGTTTTATTAATTTCTTTATTTTTTTTATTTTCAGGTAAGTTTCCTTGGATTCGTCAAGAGTAATCGATCAAAGTTTGTATAAAAGTATTAATAAGGGCTACCTTATTTTTTTTTGCTTTTGGCGGCCTAATACGGTCATACGTACTTTTCCCCCGGTTTCAAGAGTTTTCCAGATTTGGCAACTACCTCTTGCCTAGCAGATACTTAAGCTCCAATTTTCTTCTGACAAGGAGAAACCAGGGGGTTCTCCTCAAGGAAAAGCAACCCCCAAATCATTTTACTCGCGTTTAAAGCTAAAAGCGACGACGGGGAAAGGATGCTTACACAGATCTGGGGATTTCTCTTTCGGAATCAAAGCAAAAGCTTAGATCAAGGAAAACCCAAAGGCAGGGAGAATCGGCAAAGTTCCCGGGAAATGAATCTTTTAAGAGATTTTCGAAAATTTAACTTTTCTCCTCCCGGGGTTCTGCCTCACCAATTCCAGTGACATATATGACGGAAAAAAAAAGATACCCATTTTACCATCGATTATCTCTCTTTGATATTGAGTCAGTCAAAGAAGGAAAAATAAAAAAAAGGAATAACAAAACCAGTTTATAAACTGGACGATATTACAAACAATTGGCATCCGATCAAGGTCTCACGTCTCTTTATCTCAATATTTCCCTCCCCGAATATGTTATTATTACACAATTTTTTTTTTTCGAATCATGATTTATAGGGAAATATAAACCCAGGAAGGATTTTCCCTATTGTTTTTTCTGTTCGATTCGACAAGAGGAGAAGAAGAAGAAAAAAAAGTGAAAAGATCACGATTTCATTCATCCATCTTTTTATCGCTTGATGCGAAACCATGAAGGTCGTGACATTAGCTCGGTTCGTGGCTATAGGTGTCAAGTTACCATCATGGACATTTTCGGAAACCCGTAACATGATTTTTTTTTTTTGTTTCAAGAAAATAAATAAAGGAAAAAGAAGAAAAAGAAGTTGGGCATTAAAACAAATTAAGAAAAATAAACCGGCTGCTAAAAAGGAAGTTATGATCAAAGGAGCGGAACGATGCAATAAACGTCTCGAGAATAAAAACGAAAATCGCCTCAAACAAAACGAGAGTTATCATGTCAGAATGTTGATTTTCTTGACTGTATCCATTTCTTTTTCTTGTGTTGCAATTTTTTTTAAAATTAATCACGGGGTAAGGAACGTCAGTGGAATGTTTGTATGTCCCACGGTACATTAAGAAAAATAAAGAGGTTTCGTTTTTGGTACAATTTAATCCTATCGTAATTGTCTTCATTAGAAGTGCTAAGCTCGATTATTTCGGTCAGGAAATAAATAAAAAGTACAGACTTTTTCAGCTTGTGATTGGAGGGAAAAGTCGAGGGTAAGCGCAATCAAGGTGGTAGGAAAACCAACCGGTTCAAAAATTTCAGGGACTCGTTTGGTGTCAATGGAAGTCAAAAGAAGAAGAACGCTAGAAATGCTTACTAAAAATTTAGGACAAAATCGCTTTGCACGAAAACGAATTTAGAAAGCCCTTTAAAGCCTTCAAAGCTGAGTGCAGAAGTATGACATTTCACGACGAATATTCGCAAAATGTGCAATAAAGTATTGGCGTTTGAGTATGACCTAAGCCAAAAATGGGCTTAGGTCGAAAGGTCCACTTTAAGAAAAAAGGCTCGCAAACAACAATTTGAATCACCGTCATATTTTCTTGATATCGTAAAAATTGCCCATTTATATTTCTGTAATGTACCAGAAACGTCCCCATTTTTCCGTACAGTAAAAAAAAAATTATTATGAATAAATTCAGGAAATCTTTTTTTTGGTTTTTATTTAGGAATTAGGGGGTTTGTTTACCTAAATTCTAAAATTTTGTGATATAAGGTACGGTGGCTCATTTTGAAAATCTATTTTTTAATTTTCGCCCCCTGGGCAAAAAATCATTCATTTATATGTAAAAAGAAGCCTGAATTATTTTTAGGTCGAGAAAAAATTGTTTGGCTCAGGCCCAGGGATTTGAAGTTTTTAGGGCCCACATGGTGCTTAATTTAGACGAATTTCAAAAATTTGGCCAATTAACATCTTAAAATATAAAAAATTGTCCTTTATAGGGTATATTAGGTACGTATTGAGCTTCCTAAAAAAAAATATTCGATCGAAAATATTGACCCGTTGGCAGGCCAGGCACAGGTTTATAGTTGAAAAACGGGGATGGCTGTAACAGGGTGAGGGCAGAAATTGAAAATTCGAAAATAGCCACAACGTGCCCAAAATATGTAGAAATAATGCCCCGATGCCAAACATTTTTTATCATATGTAAACCCCATTTTTCCTTATTTTCGGTTTTTTTTTTTTTTTTTTTTTGATTTAAATTGTATTTTGAAAGCCAAGAAGTGAATTTCCAACGCATGTAATTACCCAAATTAACAAAACTGGGTAAGTTCCAAAGTAAAAAATTAAAATTTTAAATTTTTGGGCATTTTCAGAGACCGAGTCAAAACCCCGACATTCAAAACCCCGACATTGGAAATCGGGGTTTTGAATGACGGGGTTTTGATTTTTGACTTTTATTATATTTTATTTTTAATTTAATTTAATTTATTTTTTATTTTTAAAAATATTTTTAAATGACGGGGTTTTGAAATCAGCAGTTAAGTCCTATATACATGGGCGGATCTAGGATTTTTTCCTAGAGGGGGCTCAGAATAGGGAAAAATATTTTCTGGGGGGGGGGGAAGGAGGGGCTGATACCATTCAGGCCATATAATTTTCAAAATTCTAGGGAAGGCTAGCATCCCCCAGCCCCCCCCCCCCTAGATCCGCCCATGCCTATATATTAAAACGCTAAGGAAAATAAGCGATGCCCGACACGTACGGAGCCCCTTCCCGACCGATTTTGATGAAATTTTCAGGGGACAATAGGTCCTCCTGACTTCAGAGTCTATGAGCTTTTATGAAATGAACATTTCCCTGAAAGCTCTAGAGAACTGAGAAGTTCTAGGGAGCTTTCAGCAGAAAGTCAAGATACCACACAGACCGGCAGAGACCGAGTGCAGTATAGGACTAAGCTCCCCATAGGAGGTGTTTTAGTACTTCGTAAAACCGGAAGGGGGAGGGGGGTTCTCGAAATTCTTACGATTTTTTATATGTGAGGGAGGAGTTTGGAAAATCTCTGTAAGAATTTCTATTGCAATTTGTTGCTCAGAAAATTTTCTATATTTTAATTCTTACTAGTTCTATTACCTTCTATACAAGTGCTATTAAATTTCAAAACCCCGACATTTCAAAAATTTTAAAAAATTAAAAATAAATTAAAATAATAAAAAATAAAATATATAAAAGGCAAAAAGCAAAATCCCGACATTCAAAACCCCGATATCTAATGTCGGGGTTTTGAATGCCGGGGTTTTGCTAGGGTCCCCATTTTCAATTTTTTTAAAAATTGATTAAAAATTAATTGATTAACATTAAAAATCGAGCGAAAATTTTAAAAAAAATTGAATATGCCCAAAAATTCGAAATTTTAATTTTTTATTTTTTTATTTATAATTTTTGATCCTAACTATTAATTATTCGAATATTTTCTTGGGAAATGGATCAGATATAGAAGCCCTGAAATTTTCAAGGCGAAAATGACAAACCAACATCAATTAAAATATAAGTCGAAGCGGCGAAAGTTGGACTCGAACCACCGACCTTCCGTTTTCATGACGGCTGCTCTACCACTAAGCTACCTCGACACCACGACGAATACTCACTACCTCACTACTACCTCACTACCACTCACTACCTAAGTACCACATCAATTGAGTATTCGTCGAATACTCACTACGAACACCACGACGAATACTCACTACCTCACTACTACCTCACTACCACTCACTACCTAAGTACCACATCAATTGAGTATTCGTCGTGGTGTCGAGGTAGCTTAGTGGTAGAGCAGCCGTCATGAAAACGGAAGGTCGGTGGTTCGAGTCCATCTTTCGCCGCTTCGACTTATATTTTAATTGATGTTGGTTTGTCATTTTCGCCTTGAAAATTTCAGGGCTTCTATATCTGATCCATTTCCCAAGAAAATATTCGAGGAATTTTAATTTTTTATTTCGGCACTTATCCAGTTTTGTTAATTTGGGTAATTACATGAGTTAGAAAATATTCAAATTTTCAAAATTTTCTACCCTCACCCTATTACAGCCATCCCCGTTTTTCTACTATAATCCTGCCTGGGATGCCAACGGGTCAATATTTTCGAACCAAATATATTTTTTTAGGAAGCTCCATACGTACCTAATATACCCTATAAAGGACAATTTTTTATATTAAAAGATGTTAATTGGGCGAATTTTTTGAAATTCGTCGAAATAAAGCACCATTTGGGCCCTAAAAACTTCAGACCCGTGGGCCTGGGTCAAAAAATTTTTTTCGACCTAAAAAAAATTTAGGCTTCTTTTTACATGTAAATGAATGATTTTATGCCCAGGGAGCGAAAATTAAAAAATTGACCTTCAAAATGAGCCACCCTAACATGCATGAGAATTTTCCGCTAAACGGGAAATGAAAAAGAGTGCGGGAAATTTTTATTTACTGCACTCAAAAACTGGCAGAAAACGAGATTTTCTTCATACGAGTTAGAAAAAAAATAAAATTCGCTACGACCGTAGAGTCTGTAAAAAGTTAAACGTTTCTTAAATGGTTTTTCAAGCAATTTTTCGCTCTCGCTTATGGTATGTGACCAAGCGCATCTTTTGTTTCTAAATCCTCTACCACGGGAAATGCCAAATTCGTAACTTTGCCAACGCGCTCCTCGTTTCTCCTTCTTCCCATCTAAAAATTCCTTTCCATCCAAATTGTCCGAGACGAATCTTTTATTTGTATTTTTGATTTCAACGACCTTTACGATAACAATAACACATTTTAGACTATGTATAATACACCTACGAAGATAACAATAATATAATGAATCATGCGACTACAATCGGAAAGCCATACGGCTACGCCCACGCATTAGAAAAAAAAAAATTCGTTGACATTTTTTTTTTACTGTGGGATTAACAGCCAAAAGATTTACGGAATCCGATTAAAGTGAAAGGTCTATGTACTCGGGACTGCTGACCGACGTTTTACAAAATAGCAAAACATAATTTTAAACAAATGTTACCTTTATACGAACGTTTTTCTTATCATTTAATGCTTCGTGTCATTTGAACCCGGTCATGTTTCATATTACACGCGGACGTGTTCATTGGAACGTAATGAGATCTGTTTATTCGCCAATGAACTGACACATTCAACCAGACTTTAACACAAAACATGTAAATCAGGTTAACGGGACTAACTGACAATCGCTTGCAGAGACTTTTTTTTGCACAAAAAAAAAAACGTGTTACGCTTTTTTTTTTTTAAATTTATTTTTTATAAAATATAAAAGTGTTGTAACCGTACAACAAATGGAACGTTTTGTTCGGTACCATCCTCGAGGACGAATTTATCACGAAACGGAAATATCGGAGGTAATTCGTTTTGATTTTTTTTTTTGCAAATGCTGCGAGGGTGTCATGGGAAATAAACCAAACATTATGTATATTTATTTATTTTTTTAAAATTAAACGCCATTTCCTCTAACGAGATGCTTTCTAACTCATTGATCCGGAATTTGTCAGTTTTAACGAACGTTCATCAAACGGAGTAATCGAAAAAGAAAAACAGATTTCGGTTTCCTTGTCATTCAAAAATGGAAAAAAAAAAGATTTTTTTTTTTTTTTTTTTTTTTTTTTTTTTTTTTTTTTTTTTTTTACAAAATAATCCGAAAAAGCAGTAAAAATGATTTACGTTCAAAGGAAAGAAGGAGGTACGACGGGGAGAGGGAAAAAAAAAGAATGTATTTCCACGTCAAAAAAAACGTTCTCGGTTAGAAAAAAAAAGTTTAGATTTCAAAGCCCTAACTGCTTAGAACCCTCTTAAAATATTTTTTTTTCTTCCCTCTTTCGTTTTACTCTTAAGTAGATTGTTGCTTTATACTCTTGCACGATGACAGTGACAGGAAGACGGAACTACAGCTTCTTCCTTCGTCTTCTCTTTTTTTTTTTCTTTTTTTCTCTCCTTAACTTTGAGACTTAACTACAAGAGTAAAGTCTTGTTTCTGCCTGTTTGGAGTCATGTTATCTTCTTAGCCCTCAAGTGTTTGGTTACCATTTTACAGGGATGAGAGGTTTAAGTGGAGTTTAAATAAAGGAGGAGGGAAGGGGGGGGGGGGATTTATCTTGGGTAAAAGATACGTTATAATCGTAAAACCCGATCGACAATCCTTTTTTTTTTTTTTTTGATAAATTATTGAAGGGAACAGAGAGATAGAGAGAAAAAAATTGCTTGCAGTTAAAGGAAAAGAAAGGATATCGTTCGGTAGAAAACAAAAGTCGAATTGGCCCCTGAAGGGATATTAATTTCGCTTCGTTTAAGAAATGCGAATGTCTGTTTTGATTCCGTTCCTCGTCGGAGTTTATTTGAAATGTTCTTAAGCGTTTTAATTCCTTCGTCCGTTCTTATGAAATATCGGTCCCGATTTTCTGATATTAAAGTCATAAAAGAGTTGAGTCCTGGCAAGGCTACAGCACACGACGGAGTCCGTGCAGAATTGCTGTAGGTTCTGGGTGACGATGAGATGATGAAGATGATGAAGATGATGATGATGAAGATGATGATTATGAAGATGATGAAGAAGATGATGATGATGAAGATGAAGATGATGGAGATGATGCAGATGATGAAGATGATGAAGATGATGAAGATGATGAAGATGATGAAGATGATGAAGATGATGATGATGAAGAAGAAGATGATGATGATGATGAGATGATGATGACGAAGAAGATGATGATGATGATGATAATGGACATGATGATGATGATGACGAAGAAGATGTTAATGATGATGATGATGATCATGATGATGAAGATGAAGATCAAGATCTAGATGACCTCACATCCGTCCTCGACAAGATATTGGAGCGGAAATTCCCTTCTTCTTCTTCTTCTTCTTCTTCTTCTTCTTAGTCCTTTACTCGATTACGAGCGTGGTGATCTCTCACATACACCTGTGCTTGCGCTTACAGGAAATGGGACCTACAGTTTAACGCCGGTTCCGAACGACTATATTTGAGAGATTTACGAGGCAATTACCTCTCGGTGGTTTGCCATTGCCTTTTGAGGGGTGGTGACCGTTGATTTTCTGACCAGCGCACTAGTTTTTGACCTGAGGAAAAATCCTAGATGTGAACTAGCATAGAAGCATGACGCGTCGTATCTCATCATTGAGAGTCGAGCGCGCTAGGAACTAGGCTACGGGCCACCACTGCTGTAGGTGTAGCACACGACGGAGTCCGTGCAGAATTGCTGTAAGTTCTGGGTGACGATGAAGATGAAGATGAAGATCTAGGTGACCTCACATCCGTCCTCAACAGGATACTAAAGCAGAAAATTCCCTAAAAATCGGCTAAAATCCACGTTTCTTTCTCTTCATTGAAGCCTCTAAAACCTGGCTTTGTCCTTCGTATTTACATCCCCCATAACTCATAAAACCAAACCTTACATCCGGGCTTTGCTGTTTTTAAATCTATTATAACGTCTTCGTCATTAAATATTTTATATTCCGGATTCCACGAAAAAAAATTCCCCCAAAAGAATAAAGTTGAATTGCCATTCATTGAAAATATGTTTACTCCCTACAGGAGTGAAATATCGAAAAACGATTTTTCTTATACGTATACGAATGCGAAGAATTCGGTCACACCTGGTGATAAAAAAAAAACTTGTTCTTCTCATCAATCTGACAATATTGTGACTTTTGCTTTCTCACACTTGATGGACTAATGGGATGTGTGAGCCTGACCCGAGATTAACAACCTTGCAATTAATTATTACTTGTTCGTCACTGACCTACTGCTACACCCCGGCGTTACAATAATTAGTAAGCACCCTTAAGGAGATTTTGTAAGAGCCCGAAAGCAATAATGAGATTCGTAGCTATATTATGACGGATCGGTCCTCTTAAAACGATGCTCTTAAACATGCTATCCTCGTCCGTTCACCGTTTATCATTTCATAATGCTTTCACTTCTTTTTTTTTTTGTTCTTAGGATATAGGCATTCAGATATTTGTAGCTCTGTCTCGTCTTAGTTGATGCCATTAGTATTGTCATGGAAATACCTCTTATTTCTTTCTTATGTCTACTGTAGCAAGGTCTCTCCGCAGGTCGGACAGTGAGCAAAAAAAATGAGAAGTGACTTCCCTAAAAAATTAGCAATAGCCTATGAATTTGATATTAGTAATTGAGGAAGACTTCCTCCTTCGCAATACCTCCTACTTCTTGATTCCAATCGATCTCTTTCAACCAAATGAGTTATTTTGAAATGAAACGCTTCCACTGACCGGCACTTAAAATTATCCTCTTTACATCATGAATCCGATACGGTTGCAATATATTTCCATAATCATACTAATAGTATCAATCAAGGCGAGACAGATAATTATGATCTACAAATAGCGGAAAGTATCCTGAGAAAAAAATAAGTGAAGATTTTTCGCTTTATTGGGGCCATTATGCGAAAACGTGTAAAAATTTTCTAAAAAACCGAGTTTTATTTAGCGGGGCTTCCGTAGCGCAGTGGAAGAGTATTATATTTACCTTATATTTTATAATGTTTCAATGTACCAGCAATGATTTTTCTCAATATTGAATGTCACACGATAAAAGATTATCCGAATATTATAAATTTTACTGTGGCACAAAAATGGCATCAGCCTGTGATGATAATTTATGATGTTAATTGTGATGATATTATATGACGATAATTATGATGATATTATATGATGATAATTATGACGATATTATATGATGATAATTATGACGATATTATATGATGATAATTTTGGTGATATTACATGATGATAATTATGATGATACTACATGATGATAATTATGATGATATTATATGATGATAATTATGATGATATTATATGATGATAATTATGAGGATATTATATGATGATAATTATGAGGATATTATATGATGATAAATATGACGATATTATATGATGATAATTATGATGATATTATATGATGATAATTATGTCGATATTATATGATGATAATTATGATGATATTATATGACGATAATTATGATGATATTATATGATGATAATTGTATATCCCCACTACAGGAATCATCCGGTCAGGAGCTTTCAACTTCGAGCTGAATTTGGTTATTTAGGACTGCAGGATAGAAGGGATTTATCAGCTTATATTCTTATTTTTAAACTGCTCAATTACATAATTGATTCACCTTCTTTACTTAATCTTGTTCAATTTAGGGTTCCTATTCGTTTTACTCGTCAAAGGAATCTCTTTCACTATTCAAGTTGTGCAGTAATCGACGGGATTCTGCGTGATTTTAATACTAAGCTCGAAGACATAGATCCCTTCGTCCTCAGTCTTAATGCATTTAAAAAAGCTGTCTTGAATGTACTAGTCGAGGGCTAATTGCTGGTTGGCTGTTTTTTTTTTTTTTTTTTTTTTTTTTTTAACCTTAAACTGTTATTTTTTTTTATTGTTTTATTTTATTCTACCTTGTTATTTTATTTTTAATCTTGTTTTGTTTTTATTTTTATTTTTATTTTTATTTTTGTTATCTTGATCTGTCTGGAAAAAAAAAATTTCTGTTGATCAATATAATATCTTAATCTAATCTATATCTTAATCTAATCTATATCTTAATCTAATTATGATGATATTATATGATGATAATTATGTCGATATTATATGATGATAATTATGATGATATTATATGATGATAATTATAATCACCCAAATAACTTCGAAAAAGCTATTTTGTATTCCGTCGTAGGCTTAAAAAGTAGGTCTTCAAAGTTCGCAGTCTAGTCTTTTTGAAATCTAATCGATTTGATTCCATCTATACGTATCGAATGGATCGAAGAGAAAAAAAAAATCTAGCACTTTGCCCATATGGGCGCGATCGTGACGGGACTCCCGATTTTTTATTTGTTGCACGGCCGTGGCCTTACAGGTCATCGCTGTGAAATAATAAGTTTCATCACATCTTTTAAAAAATTTTCGTAGAAACGGATGATAATTAAACAAGCACGATAAGCATTTCATTTTTTTGTTTCACTTCCAAAAAAAAAAAAAAGCGAGATAATTTGCGGGTCAACTCTCTTCTCGTATATAATACATGATTGTAACATTAAAATTCCTCGTGTTCAGGGACGCATTGCACTTATCAATGGTGAATCTTCAAAAAACTTGTTGAACAGATGTACTGTAACCGCATGACACAGTTAACCTGCCCGATGTGTTGTTATTTGCACAATTGAGAGAGAAAAGAAAATCGGGGAGGGCTAAAAATAAAGTGTTTTTTTTTTTTTTTTTTTCTATTTGAAAGCTTAATGTTCTATGGCGCCGAAAGAGCAAGGACGGGTTGGTGCGGCCATTTAATTCAATTTGGAAAGGGAGGGGGAGGGGGGGTTAGGCGAAGGGAGCAAAAAAAAAAAAAAAGGTTCTCACCTCTTAAGGTTTTTTAATCTTTAACGACGGGTTATTTTCGCTCGTATCCCAGAGGATTTTTATTTGTTTTTTTAAGTAGGATTATCTTTTAATCATCATCCATTTTCAAATTTAGACACAGCAGGAATTCACCGATAAGAAACTTAAACTGGGGATCCGTATTTTATTTTCCTCTTCGGTTTTTTTTTTTTTTTTTTATCGGGTTTATAAATTAAATCGATTCACTCGGGTCACGGACGAAACGTGTTCATAAGCCACACCTGAATCCTGCTATATTCGAGGACTTTATGGCTCGGAATTTTTTTCTTTTTTTTGACGTAGTATACGAGAACAGAATGTGAAAGGTGTGTGCAATTGTCGATAAAAACGAAAAAAAAAATTATTTAGGAGAAAATATTGTGAATGGAGAAACTTATCCACTGAATGAACCTGCTGTTTAGGTCAACGGATAATGAAATATTGCATAGTTAATCAACCTGTAACAGAAGTTGAAATCAATGCAACAAGGTGAACGCTCTCGTATGCTTTGAATGCATCGGCCAGACTTCTTATTGTTGAGCGTTAGATTGACCTGAATTTTTTTGATCTCCCTTTTTTTTTTTTTTTTTTTTTTTTTTTTTTTTGTATCCGTTGGTCTGCGGCAAAGTTATTGTTTTTCTACTTTTTGATAAAATTTGGTAATTTGATTTTTTTTTTTTTTTTTTTTTTCAAATTTCAAAACCGAAGCCGATTTTAATTCCAAATAATTTTTCAAAATTGGCTGGTGCCGATGCCGATGCTGATGCTGTTGCCAATCTCTATCTTTATCTCCTTCAAAAAAATTTATGATTCCCAATTATTTTTGCTGGGTTACTAGTTTGATGACCTAAAATGATTGAAAGATGTTTTCAATCGTGTTTAGTGATGGTCTTAATATATAAAATATATGGTAAATATACGATAAATATATTCAATATAAATATCCGTGTAAATATTCAAATGGCATAAGTGTTTATACGGGAAAGTATAGAAAAAATTAATAAATCCTATAAATATACTACTGTACATACAAAAAAATAAATATACTGGATATTTACCCATCACTATAAAACATGCACCATTGCATTTAATATTGATATTGATTGATTCTAATCAAACAATTAAAAACCAAAAAGAAAAAAAAAATATTCAAATATTTTTTATTTTGATATCGATGCCGATTCTGATGCCGTTGCTGAACTCTTTTTCGAAATGTCGATCCCGATTGTAGCTGAAAAAAAGCTTTAAAGTCGTTATAGTATCGATTTCGACACCGATACCAATTAAATTTTTGGATGGATTTTGAAATTTCAAATTTTTGTGCATTTTCAATTTTTTTAAAAATCGAGTAAAATTTAAAAAAAAAAAAAAATAGGAAATGCCCAAAAATTTGAAATTTAAATTTTTTATTTTGGAAAACTTATCAAGTTTTGTTAATTTGGGTACTTACATGCGTTGGAAAAGGAGCCGAAAATATGAAAAACTGGGGGTTACCGTTGGGTAAAAAGTGTTTAACATCGAAATTACATTCGGGGCATTATTACTACATATTTCGGGACACATTTTGGCTATTTTGGAATTTTCAAAATTTTCCATCCTTACCCTGTTACAGCCATCCCCGTTTTTCTACTATAACCCTGCCTGGGCGGCGAATGGGTCAATATTTCGAACCTAATATTTTTTTTTCGGAAGCTCAATATATACCCTATAAAGGACAATTTTTTATGTTAAAAGATGTTAATTGGGCAAATTTTTGAAATTTGTCCAAATTAAGCACCATTTTGGCCCTAAAAACTTGAAACCCCTGGACCTGGACAAAAAAATTTTTTTTCGACCTAAAAGAAAATTCAGGCTAAAAACTTAATCTTCAAAATGAGCCACCCTAACGTACCCATTTTGATGCCGATTCCGGCGCGGATGCCAGTTCGAAATAAATGTTTGGATAGATTTCGTTGATGACTCCGGCACCAATCCCGCTCCTCCGAAAATGGAACCGGGTTTGAAACCCTGGGATTCCGACGGAAAGAAAATTTTTATTTCGGGATGATTTATCGCTTAAAAAGTACGTGTAAAACTTTCTTCCGTGAGAAAAGGTGTGTAAATAAATCAAATTTTTTTTTTTTTTTTTTTTTATTAGTTTTGCCTTGGGTGAAATTTTAAAATGGCCTAAGCAACATCTCTCGATAAGGAAGATCCACGGGCTAGGTCTTGTTCAAAGAGAATGGTGGTAATGAATGACCGCAAAATATTTTGGAGGACGTGAGAATGTAGACATCTGTCGTGCATCGCAGGGCCCCGTTATTAAATATCTCCTGCTCCATAGAAGAAATGATTCTTCTTCTTTTTCTTCTGATTAGGTTTCAGGCACCGCTGTGGGCGTAACTTTTATTTATTTGTTTATTTAGTTTTCCATTCTTCATTATATGCACATCACGATCGGATTCGGTGAAAAACTTGGCCGGGGCGTCGACGGTTTTATTTCATTCGGAAGTTATTTCCTATGCCGAAGGGTGGATTACTCCAAGACCGAGCCTGTCTAATAAACTTCACAACTTGTGGAAAAGTTGAGTTCGGTAGCGTTAAAGTTTAAACTTTCTCAACTTATAAACCTATAGAGCTTTCGAGATGGAATATTTCAACGCCCTAAAAAACGTCTGCAAAGCATCTGCTGGAGAGGAGGAAAAAAAAAAAAAACTGAAACCATCCCTTATGTTTTCAGTTTAACATGTCATAAGGGATCCCCTTTTTTTTTTTTTTTAAGGTCGTGAAAAGGTCATCAGGTCCTTAATGTCGCTAAAAGATGCGCTTTATTTTCAAAAGGTCAAATTTTTGTGTTGCGCGACACGCACTTCATCAATGGCCAACTTATTTTATTTATAGAAATCGCTAACGGAAGATTTGATTGAAAAAAAAAAAAAAAGTATTTTCATTATCGTGAGTAGCGTTTGCCATTCAAAGATGAAAACGATTGTTAAATTAATCTGAAACATGCCGGTTCAGCATCCTATCTAAACAGGGCGTTTACACTCGTTTAGCGACCGTTTGAAAATGTCTTGGTTGAATATCTTTTCGTTAAAGGCAGGTTTCTATTTTTTTTTCTTTCTCTTTCTCTATCTCTATCTCTCTCTTTTTCTTTTCTATTGAATCGATACGAAATTAGCGACATGTGCTCCGTGAACTTGTAAATTTTTTTAAAATATATTACGAGCGAAAAAAAAAACGGACTCGTCGAACCAGTTTCACCAAAATCTCCATTTTAATACAATTTGATTCTTGTAAAAAAAAATTAAAAATTAAAAGGACACGGTGTCGATTATTAATGAAGAAGAAGAAAAAAACGTGCCCTCCTACGAAAATGGTTTAATTGGTTTTGTCATCGGAACAAGTTTGGGCTTGCGAGTATATGAAAGCGCCCGTCCACGTTTTTTAAAAAAAAATATATATATACATTCACTTTCTTATGAGGAGTCAAAGGTCGGAATAGGTGATTCAAACAGGAAATATACGTCAAAAAGGAAAGGAGCTGGACGGATGTTTTTATTCGTGCATTTAAATGGACTAATGAAGTTTTTCAGTTTGAAAGATGCGGTAGTCAGATTCGAATCTTTTTCTTCTTCTTTTATTGTCGGTAATAAAATTTGAATTTTGCGTGAGGAAATTAGGATTTTAACGATGTCGGAAATGCTTTTTTATTGATCCTGAAAAGGATTGACGGTAAAAGAGTAAGATTAATGAAATACGTGAGAAATAGGTATTGTGGGAACGAATAGGGGATATTTGGAGGCTCCGGAGGGCTCGGGAGACGTCCCAGATAGCAAAGCCTATTTAGTCCGAAGAAGTCTTTAGGACATCATTTATCGGACGTCCACTGGATTTACCTATGTCAGCACTGTGTCAAAACCTCCACGAAACCCGAACTGAGTATCAGACATAAGTGCCTCGCACTTTCGAATTAAAGCACAAGAAAGTTACAAGAATTTACAGGGGAACGGCCTAGCAGGCTTTTGGGGTACTGCTCGATGAAAATGGACAGGTGGCCACCAGAACTTCCGAAAAACTTAAAAGTCTGGGAGAGATACGTATCCAAGCTCTTCGACGACGACAGACCCGAAGATCATGAGATTAGGGAAGATGATACCGGTCCGGATATTCTTAGAGCAGAGGTGATTGAAGTCATCAAAGAGCTGAAACCGGGAAAGGCTGTAGGGCCCGATGGAGTTCGTGCAGAATTACTCAAGGATTTGAGTGACGATGAAGATTTAGATGTCCTCACATCCCTTTTCAATAAGATTTATCGGAGCGGTAATTTCCCTTCTTCTTCTTCTTCTTCTTACGGTGCCGTACCTGTGTCCAGGCGTAGGCGACCATCAATGAAACTTTTATATTCGTCTCTATCGGGGGCAATTCGGAAGAGCTCCTCGACGCTTAAACCGGTCCAAGCTCTTAAATTTCGCAGCCACGATAGTTTCTTCCGGCCTATTCTC
This sequence comes from Liposcelis bostrychophila, assembly GCA_037577465.1. Classification (NCBI taxonomy): domain Eukaryota; kingdom Metazoa; phylum Arthropoda; class Insecta; order Psocodea; family Liposcelididae; genus Liposcelis; species Liposcelis bostrychophila. The sequence continues at coordinate 53,412,241 of CM075208.1, read as the reverse complement.
CTTTTTCCTTCGATATGTCCCTGAATGATCGTCTTCAGAAGCTCATATTTAGGTCCTCTGAGAAAATGACCAAAGTATTCCAACTTCCGTCGTTTTACGATTTGCAAAACTTCTCTCTCTCTATGCAATCTTCGCAAAACCTCGTCGTTGGTTACCCGATCGACCCATGAAATTCGAAGGATTCTACGGTAGCACCACATCTCAAAAGCTTCAAGTCGATTCGTCATGGAAACTTTGAGAGCCCAGGTCTCGCATCCATAAAAAAAGAGTTGACCAAACGTAGCACCGGAGAACCTTAAGACGTACGGATAATTTTAAAGACCGACAACATAACACATTCCTTTTAGCCAATTTCCCTTAAGATTGGCTAAAATCCACGTTCATTCCTCTCCCAAAGAAAACGAACGCCAGGCGTTGTGAAGAATACCGATCCATCAGCCTCATGAGCCACCTATTAAAGCTCTTTCTGAAGATAGTCCATGGAAGGGTCTTTCTCAGCCCTTTGCAAGTTGCCAAATGTATCTAAAAAAACACTGTGCAGAAGCTCAGCTTTTTATATTTTTTTGGATACATTTGACAACTTTTAGAGGGTTGGGAGCTAAGGAATTCCGTCAGCCGAAACATATGGTCCACCCCTATTGTTTACCCATCAATTCTCCTCTGTTCCTACTCCTCGCCCAAACTCTTTAATAGTACTTTCACGCAAAATTTGTGGCAGACGTAAAAATGTTGGCAAAATTATAATATAAAATATATATAAATTATATATAAATTATAAATGATCTATAAAAAAGGTATAAAATATATATGATTTATATACACGCTGGAACAATTTCTATGGCGGTGTTTCCTATGTTTACCTTAATAAAATCACACATCAAAAGTTGTTCCACCGTGTATATTTATATTTTATATACAATTTTGCGACATTTCCTAACATCTTTACCTCTACCTAATTTTTTGGCCCATTTTTTCGGTTCTTATCTATTCAATTATTCAACTGGCCTACCCACATGCCTCATATTTTTCATGTTGCGGCTGGCACAACTACTCAAGAATGTCTTACTACTGACCGTGCGGGTACATTACCTGGTAACCTCGGAACTGTTCCGAAAACCATGGAAATCGTCCCGCCTTCCGTGATGACAAGAATTACGCTGTTAGGAAGACATTAAGATGCACAATTTGGAGCATAACGTGAGACATACGTTTGAATAGAATATGAAACGGAATATGAAATTCGGCGTCTGAGAATCCCCAGCGTTCATTTGAGAACTTAATTTGTGTTTAATTGTTTGGTTTAATAACGTCTTTATCCTGGTTCCGTTACATAAGTAATCCAAATGACATTATGCCACGTCGATAAAAGTCCTTTTGCAGGAACTCCGAGCAAACGTAGTTTACGATTTCTTACGAGATTTTTTTTCCCTATAAATATCCGAATTCTTTTTTTTTTTTTTCTTCCCGATTTTCCTCGGTCATCAGGCCCGTCCTCGACCTATTAACGAGGGAGACCTTGGGTTAAAATAAAAAAAATAAGATCTAAAAATAAACCGATGTGTATTTTTTGTTTTTTGTTATTTTTTTTCGTTTTCTAATCTCTTTTCGTCGGGTTTCTTTCCATTACAGGGGCGTAGGGATTAGAGGTGCGTAGGTGGGACGCAAAACTCTTTTTTGTTTATGGGGTACACTTTCTGAAAATTCGAATGTCTTTAATTTTCAGGTTTCCGTAGAATATTTCATAAAATTTTTACTTGACCTGCCCTTATGCGCATCTCTAATCTTTAACGATGTTATAAGCCGGTAATGAATTTGGGATATAAACAGTCCCGTAGTATGCTGAGTGGCTGTGTTGAAAGTGAACGGGAAGGGGGGGGGGAGAATTTCGAAAAATTGAGGAGCCTTGAAAATGATTATTGGTCAGTTAGCCTCCGCCTTCTCATGAACCCATATGGGTGTATTAAAGAAAGTGCCTAGCCACCATAATATAGTCCCATACGAGTGTACTGAAAAAGTACCCAGCTTCCGGATTGACCCATACGTTTTCGTGGATAAAGTTCCCAGCTTCCGGATTGACTTATACGCCCTCATTAATAAAGTGCCCAGCTTCCAGATTGGCTTCATGATAAAGTGCACAGCTTCCGGATTGGCCCATAGGGGCGATTCAAATATGACGTCATCATTTTAGGAGGGAGGGGGTGCCTGAAATGATGGCGTCAATGTTAAATGTTTATTAGAATGGCCTATTTTTTTATGACAAGGGGGGGGGGGGGAGAGGGTCTAAAATGTCTAAAAAAAAAAAATGAAATGATACGTAATATTTGAATGGCCTCATACGTCTTCATCGATAAAGTGCACAGCTTCCGGATTGGCCATACGTCTTTATTAATAAAGTCCCCAGTTTCCGCACTTCCCAATACTTCCCAATCGTCTTCATAGATAGTGCCCAGTAGAGACCCTTAATTAAAAGAGACTGGCCAGAAAAAATGGGCGCGAAAAAGCGGTGTCAACGGGACATGCGCTTTGAGTTAAATTTTTTAAAGCAGCCACCATTTGCAAACCAGAGCAAAAGAAAATGGGGATTGTTTATTTTGGAAAAAAATGAACATCAATCAAATATTTCAATGTAACATTTTTTAAGTTTTATTTTCACAAAGAACCCCGCACGATTATTTCCACTCATTTTATTTGAAACATTGAAAATTCGTTTACTTATTGATCATTTTGATTTAAAAAAAATAAACGATCGCCATTTTTGTTTGGGTGGTTCTAAAAAAAAAGTACCTTTCGAGTCACAGATAAATTATCCACATTATGTTACAAAAATGAAAATGTTATCGATTATTTTTTTTATTAAATCAAAGTTTGACTTCTTACAAAACGGTATCCCTTCGCAAAAATTAAAAAAAACCATTTTATGTCGTTTTATCCTGAAAAATTGTACCGAGTATCTGTCTAAATCACGGCTCCGTCACGGTCACAACTTCATTTTTTTTTTACCGCCACGGGGTTTTTTGATATTTAATGAAATTTTAAAAAATTTAAAAACCAAATACCAAAACACAGTTAAAGGAGGATTTCATACAAATGTTTTCAAATTTTTAAATTTGCGTTATCATTGGATATTACGCTATTGAACTTTGTTCCAGCATTTCTCCGCCACGAATTTCTCCGCCACTAAAATGGCGGATAAATGCATTTGTTCGATGTTTGTTTTGTAAACAAACATTCCGCCACGGACTTTCTGATGGTACATTTTTTTTAGAATCACCCGTTTGCTCAGGTCTGCAGATGACAGTTTGCTTTATGAAATAAAACACTAAGCGCATGTCCAGTTTACACCGCTTTTTCGCGCCCATATTTTCTGGCCAGTCTCTTTTAATTAAGGGTCTCTAGTGCCCAGTTTCCTAATTGACCCATGTAGCTTCATTGATGAAGTGCCCAGTTTCTGGATTGGCCCATACGTCTTTATTGATAAAGTGCCCAGTTTCCGCATTAACCCAAACGTCTTTATAGATAGTGCCCAGTTTCCGCATTAACCCATATGTGTTCATTGATAAAGTGTTCAGTTTCCGCATTAACCCAAACGTCTTTATAAAAAGGGCCCAGTTTCCTAATTGACCCTTCAGCTTCATTGATAAAGTGCCCAGTTTCCGGGTTGACCCACACGTCATCATCGATAAAGTGCCAAGTTTCCATGTGGACTCTTACGAGTTCACGGGAGTAATTACCTAGCCTCTGGATAACCCATATTAGCACGTTTTTTTATTGAAGAAAAAATATTCCGGAGAGTCCTCCCCCCTTTTTTTTCGGAATGAGAGTGCACTGTGCCCCCAATGTAGGCTTCCAGACTAAAAGAGTTCAAAGAATTTAGATATACACCTGTTGCTCTGAAACGCCATTTGAAGCTACGCTCCTGCTCCATTAAGATTAATATTTTACGTTCGTTAGGATAAGTGCCGATAATAATCAACACCACTTCGACTTTTTTTTTTGTTTTCAAAACGATTATTTAATCAGATTTTAGTGTAAGATTTTTTTTTGTATCTTTCTCTTCATCTTTTTTTTTTTTTTTTTAGAGTATCATTTTAAAAAACGAAAGCAAGAAAACTTTTTTTTTTTTTGTTGTTTCAATAGGGGGAAAAAAATCTTAGTCATAATGGTTTTCTTTGACGGTGAGAAAAGAAAAAGTAGGGCAGTACACTTACACCTTATGACACAATCAAAATACACGACCGTACAAGTGGTAGTAATAATACCTATAACTACTTCCAGAAATGACCGTAGTTTTCTACGTCTTGGTAAACGCGGTGGATCACGTTTCTGGCTCGGTGCCCCCGAAAATGATTTTCGAATACACACGTTTTGTTTGTATTAACATAAACAATAATCCGGAGGTATTGTTTTAAGTAATTGACTTTTCGGCTTTTCGAGAGAGAGAGAGAGAGGATTATATTCCCTTTTTATTTTTACGAGAAAGGCTTTTTCAATTTATATTCTATCCGTATCGTAAGCCTAATTGTCGATCGACCTTTTTGTTCCCTTTTTCCGAGAGGATTTTCATTATTTTCCTGCGGTCCGACCGCCTACCTCCTCCTCATCTCTCCCTTTCCTTTCTAACTTGTTTCATTAGTAAAGTTATCGTTTATTTACAAGGAACCGATAAAAAGCAAATTGATTTTCTTGTCTCTTATCGGTACTGGAAAAGCGTGTTGTGCTTGGACTGACGTGCTGCGCTATCATTAGGCCGGCTTTATTCCCCCGGCGAAATGCCAACAACCTTCCGCCTTCGTATCACGAAAAATAGAAATGATTGCGATCCGTTTCGAAAGCATTAAATTTTTGATTCGGTTGTTTAAATAAACCCTCCCCCTCTCCCCCCTGACGCTTCATTAACTTACTTCTTCGTGAAATTGCTCAGTAAGAAATTTTCCGAAACCGCTTTTTAATTACTTTCACGAGAGACAATGGGGGATCCTGGAAAATATAGTCGAAAACTTGGATCAATGAAGAAGAACAATAATGGGGATGATGATGATGATGATGATGATGAAAATTAAATTTTCCATTGTGCCTTCCGTTGTTTTTTCCCCCCTCCGCGTCTCCGTATATAATATTTTACCGATGTCATTAGGGTAATTCCTGTTTTTTGTTTTTCCAGCACCTTCGTCTGTTTTCCTGTCTTTTTTTATTATCCTTGTCGTATACATAGGCTTTTAAATTTATTAATTTAATTTTTTTTTCGATGTTTCGTAAGCGAGTTGTTATAATATGTGTACGTCATTTAGAAAAGGTACCATCGGGGAGATGGCGCTTAGAATGCTGTGAAATTGGAATGCATAACAAAACAATGTTTGTTTACAAACAAAACATTCTAAGCGTCATCTCCCCGATGGTACCTTTTCTAAATGACGTACACATATAATTAAATTTATAAAAGGCAAGTCGTGATGGTTGTGATTTATATGTTTTTGTGAAAACCGTGATAAGTTTTACACGGTCGGTTGCATTTACGGGCGCACAAAAAAAGGAAAAAAACAATTCTTGGTCAGAATGCTTTTTTAGAAAAAATCCTGTCAAGGAAAGAAAAAAAACATTCAGGGGATATGTGGCACATCCCTACATAGGACTACGTCTAGAATTTTTAGTTGGGGCGTCCGCGTCGTTGGTTCATTGTTTATGATACCCCTAAATCCTCCAAATCCTGACAGTAGTCCACGTGGCTTCCTTTTTCAATAAAATTTTATCAAAAATCATCAAAACTTTGTTTTAAAAAACGTTAGTGATCAGCATAAGAATCTTTGGCCAAACATTTTACCCAAAATGGTCAGGATAGTCAACTGAATTTGCACCTTTGAAATTTTTTTATTCTTTAAGATTCTGGATACATTACCGGGAAAAGTTCCCTAATCATTTTTAAAGACATAGTCGTTTTATAATTTTTTTATTCATTTTTATTTTTTTTTTATTTTCAGGTAAGTTTTCTTGGATTTGTCAAGAGTAATCGATGTGGTCAATTGGAAATTTGAATCAGGATCGGTTAAAACCTGTTCAATTTGTTTCTGTAAGTATGAGAGTGAACCCGGAAAAAAATCGAAAACGAAATTTTTTTGAATATAAAGCAATAGGGTTGTTTCACTATATTTCCAAAATTTTTTTTAATAATCCAGAAATTTAGGAGTCTCCCGACACTTTATCACGCGTCAAATAATAACGCGACAGTTTATAACGATCGGTGTGTAACATGACATTTATTAACGCTACCAATTGGTAACGCTACCTTTTAATAACGGCGACATATAATAACACCGTCATTTAATAACGTGCCAAAATATAACGCGTCTTTTCGTAACATTTGCCTGTTTCGAATTTTTATAATAAATATTTTTTATAAAAATATTTTATTTGCATATATATGCAGAAGCGGACAAACTTGAAATAATTGTTTTTCGTTCACTAAAAATATTACGATTATTTATTTACGTATTTACGCACCTGCACTAAGAAAAAAATTCGCTAGTAGTTTAAATTAAAAATAAAATTTAAAATGAAATGCACACGCGGTTTATTGCCATCCACTTTGACTAAAATTAGTTCAGTCAACCCTGTGATTAAATGATTTTTTCACAAAAATTTTTAGTTAGCTTTATATAAGCTAACAATAGAATTAGCAATGAACTTACATCAGAATTTGTAAGAAGTAAGCTTTACATAAGGTAACAATAGGATTTCCTAAGTTTTTTTTTCTTTGATTGTACATACTGCCCGCCAAATATCTATATGTTACGAAATGACGCGTTATATTTTGGCACGTTATTAAATGATGGTGTTAATATATGTCGCCGTTATTAAAAGTTAGCGTTACCAATTGGTAGCGTTAGTAAATGCCGTGTTACCAACTGACCGTTATAAACTGTCGCGTTATTATTTGACGCGTTATAAAGTGTCCTATAACCAAATTGGGGAAAAATATCAGAAAACGAACCTCATTTGTTTTCATCTCGTTGGGAACGTTTTCAATTTTTAAACCTCAATTGAAAATCAACGAAAATTCAATAAGATTTGAAAGTTTTCAAAAAGCGCAAAATAAAATGACCTGGAGAGATCAGGCAAAGCAGGTCTCGTTTTAAAAATACCACCACAACCTCTTCATGACTAATTAGAACTTAGAACTTTAAAAAGAAAAATAATCCACAAAATATATTTTAAACCTCTCATCTCGATGCGGGCCTTTTGGCAAGCAAAGCAACGTCTTAAAAAATAGAAAATAAAATAAAAAAATTGCCTTAAAAAAGATTGCTCCCAAGTAACCGCATACGTATATAATATTTTACAAAATAAAAGGATTTTTGGAAAAAATAAGATAAAACAAAGAATCGTAAATCATTTTAAAAAATATATTCCAAAGGATCAATGTGTGGGATAACTTCTTCACATTTTTCTCCCCCCTTCTTTCAAATTTTTTTTCTTTGGCGCTGGGGAGCTAAGGCTTTGAAATAGAAAGCAATTCGACTTTTTTATAAACTTTGAGAGTGTTATGATTTTTTTATTTTTATGTGAGCTCATGTGCGGGTATATGGTTGTTCATGTTGTGTACCTGTCCGGGATTGCATCCGTATTGCAGGACGAAAGGGGAAGAGGGGCGAGTTTTGCTAGGAAATGACTTTTCCGCCGGGAAATTTGAGTATAAAGAAGGAAATCGAATTTTTTTTAATTTTTTACTCGACGGGAAAGCGTGGTGACTTGAGCTGGAAGTTCCAAAAATTGCCACAAGAGAAAAAAATTTTTTTAATTGTTTTCTTAACGGAAATTTTATGTAGATCACGAATCTGAAGTCGGTTTTTTTATATCTGGTCCAGGTTTTGATTCAGAGACCAAAATATGGAGGGAAAAAAAACCTGGTAAAAGTGACAAAACATACCAAATCCTCAGTTTAACTCGTATTTCGGTCTCTAGCTCAAAAACTGGACCAGATATAAAAAAACCGACTTCAGATTCGTGATCTACAAAAAATTTCCGTTAAGAAAACACATTTTTCGCGAAAGCAAAATCAACATTTGTTTTTTTTTTACGAAAAAACGTTTTTTTGCCACAAAAGAAAAAAAATTCGAAAAAAAAAATTTTTTCTCTTGTGGCATTTTTTGGAACTTTAAACTCAAGTCGCCACGCTTTCCCGTCGAGTAAAAAATTAAAAAAAAAAAATTCGGGTTTATGAGTACAACAAAGAGAACCATTTTTGGGGGTAAGTGATTTGAAAGTCAAAAATTGCCAAAGTAAGAGACAACCTTATGTCCACACTCGCCATTAGGCCGAGCCTTTGTCCTTCACCAATTCCAAAGCCAAAATGTCATAAAACTCAAAAACGTCTTATTTTCAGTGATTGGGAACGGTAACGAAACGCGGAATGAAAAATGTTAAATAACAGGTTTTCTTCTGTGTTTGGAACGAAACAGGAAACGGAAACTAAGCTCAGATAAAACCAGAAACTGGAACGGAACCGAAACTGGAATCGGTTTTGATAAAGAAACAAATGAGGAACGTTTTCCAGTAATGAAAAATAGAATGAAACGGAAACGGATAAAAACCGTTCTAAATGACGATGGATACCGCAACAAATACCAAAAACTGGTTCCATTACGTTAAGTACGAAAACCACATGTTTTAAAACTTAAAATAACGCGTTCCAAGCCCTAAGAAACCGCGTTCCAAGCAATAAATAATGTAAAATAACGTTACCCAAGGTGAGAACGGCTGAATATGGAACTCATTTCTGGAGAAAGAAACTGGAGGAAGAACGGTAACTAGAAGAGGCAATTTTAGAACCAGAACGAATTGAAATTGAAATCAGTTTCGGAAGTGGAACGAATTAGAAACATTTCAACGTAATGACAAATGTAGTGGAACAGAAACGGATTAAAAACCGTTCCTGGTGAAAAATGAATACTGGAACAAAAACCAGAAACTGGAACTTTCCAGTTGTTCCCAATCACTGCTTATTTTCTACTCCGATCCCGGAAGAATAGGCAAAGGCAACCTACGCCTTCCCAGGACTCGCATCGGAAATTTCAAAGACCTTCAACTTCCTTGCAGGCTCCTTTTTTGCCTAAATCAAATTACCGTGTGACAACGAATCGCCGCGTTGTCATGTTTTTCTTGTTTTTAATAAACGCACGTGCGCGCGAGCGAGCGAGCGCCGGGGCAAAATCAGGCGGAAAGACGAGATATGATGAGAACTCGAAAAGCAATAAAACCGTAATGTACTTACAATGTCAGGTCGAGCCATATGAATGAAATAAACATAAACAATTTCATGAATAAATTATAACTAATTATAATCTACCACATGCGTAGTCGTTACAAAATAAACTTTCCATTTCTGATCACCCCGTCCCACGTTCCACGATCCGAAAATAAACAAAACGTGACATTAATCCTGGTGGTTCACTTGAAAAAAGAAAAAAAAAGTATAAAGGTTATACTCATTTGGAATTGGATCGTAAGACAAGAAAAAAAAACCCTGAAGAAGAGATAAAGCATGTGAATGGACCGGGTAATTTGATTCGATTAGTCAGGATGAATCTGGTCCACCTGATTTGGGTCTTCAGGTTTCATCTTGGCGTTGGCGGGAAACAACTTTTTTTCCGCTGTTTTTGTGACTTGCCTTTTTATTGGCCGATTAAAAAGCGTCAAGGTGGACCGGGGAGGAGAACCTGGCGCGCTTTTTTTTTTTTCAGGATCGACTTACTTTCATTGTAGCTTTTTTTTTTTCGTTTCATTCTCTAGAGATGATGTTCGTAATAACTCCTTGTAATATCGGCATTCAGATCGTAATCATGGCTCGGGTTTTTGAATCACGAATTTCAACTTCCTGATTATTGTTTTGATTCTTGGTCGCTTTCATTTTGTTTCATTAATTTTACGCCGTGTACGTGCCTTGTTGTGAATACGTAGAAAAAAAATAACGCGTCGGTGGGTTTACAAAAGGAGGTAAGGAATAAATTGCAAACGCGGTTCGATTTCGGTGGGAATAATGTTTAGTTTCGATTAATTCGGTTTAGAGCTGAGGAAAAAGAAAAATAGAAATGACTTTAAAAGCTATGTCACGCAAAAATATGTAATACGTTACGTTATTCGTTTAATCGTTTTAGAGGTTTAAGTAAATGATTTCAAATTGTTTTGGTCGTAGATCGTGAGGTTTTTACGTCTGATTACTGTCGAAAGAAGATGTGGCAATAGTTTATCGTTTAGTTGGCAGTACCCCGCCCGTAACGATCGTTTATTGAAGATTAAATTGAAGTATTTTCCTTATTTTTCAATCATTTTTAGATGGTCGTGGAGGATAGAGAAGGGATCCGAAGCCGGTAAAAATCGGTTGGAGATGAGGCCAGCATCAGCGCCCAAGTATCCGAAGTGCTGGAGTATCCGAAGTACCGGAATAGGAAAATTTTTGCAGTTAGTGCTGGCGCCGGAGCCGATTTCAGCGCCGGTGCCAGCATCACAATCAATTTTGTCAATTTTTCTTTTTTTACTTGAAAAGAAAATTGTTACAGTAACCGCCGCTTATTATAGTGCCGGTTCATACGATCGGCCGCTTAATATGATCAAAACTCGTGGCCTTTCTAATTTTATTAAGCATTGCCATCGGGTCGTAATTACAAGACCGGTGCCATCACTGTCGCCACCGCCATCCCCACCGCCGCCATTACTGGTGTCACCGACTTTAAAATAAATTATGTGGCACTGGGACCAGCTTCGTGTGGTATAGTGAGATATAGTGGCAACACTGTTCGTCTCGTTGTAAAATAGTCTTGTTGTAATATATGTATATAGATAGAAATGGCGTGTGATTTTACCTAAGTATTTTATCCGTCCAAACACAACCAAATGGCGACCATCTTTTGTTATTTGTGACACTGACATTAAACTGCTGGAAAACGTTGGAGTATAAACTGTGTTTTGCAGGACGATGTCATTTACTTGACCTTCAACCTTTGTTTGTATCTTGGCAGTTCCACTTCCAGCTAAGATAACCTCTTCGCCATTCGCGGTGTATAGCGGATATTTATCAGCTGTAAATTTAATAAAAATGTCTTTCGAGGTCGACGTATGCACTGATGTGCCGCTGTCCAAACAAATGGGGTCCCGTTTTCTCTCTGAATGAGCATTCGAAACCTTATTAACATGTTCCTTATGAAGCACTAAAAACACATTTGATCGTGTAGGTTCAGCTGCTGGCGTTCTTGTTACCAATTTCGCGTTTCGTTGACTGGGATGAGGGCTGTCACTTCTTCCTCGACTGGTGCTTCTCCCTCTGCTGTGACTTCTTGACCTACAGTTCCTTGCAATAGGACCTTCCTTTCTACACTTATAACATAGCTTGCGACTACTATTTGAACTATGAGAGGTCCTTGATCTAGAATAAGAATCAGAATTATTATTAGACTGTTTTACTGTGGTCGATGCAACATTAATTGCTTCAGGCAATTTGCTCGAGCTATTCGCCTTAAGTTTCGCGTCCTGTTCGATGAGACGTTTCTTTAAAACTCTGAGCGATGGTAGCGTGTCCCGAGCTTCGATTGATTCACAAAATCGTTCCAATTCATCAGAGACAGAATCCATAATCATCATGACTAAAAGGTCATCCGGGATAATTACCCCCTTTTCTTGCAATTTCGTAACTTTATGTTGAAATTCGCTTATGTGCCGCTGCATAGAAATTTCCGGCTTTTTCTTGCATCGAGATAGATCGCGGTAGAGTAAACACAACTTAACAGGACCGTCGGAATCATGAACCTCCTCAAGCTTATCCCATGCCGCTTTACTTGTGTCGCAGTCGCGGATGTGGAGAATCTGCTCCTCCGACAAGCAGATCTGAATCAAACCTAAAGCCTTGTGTTTGGACGGATAAAATACTTAGGTAAAATCACACGCCATTTCTATCTATATACATATGTTACAACAAGACTATTTTACAACGAGACGAACAGTGTTGCCACTATATCTCACTATACCACTCTTCGGTACCGACCTGAGCTTTTAGCTGACCGCGGCTGGCATCGGCACCGGCATCGGATAGAGGCTCAGCTCGGCTATTCACCACATGACAGGAAAGTAGCCGATTATTAATTATATCATCAAAATGACAAAGAAAATCTGACGCGGCATTAGGGGAAAAGTCAAAAGAACGCTTTGAAATGAGCAGAAATCTGTCCTGAATTTTTCGTCTGAGCTCTGCAATTCTGGAAATAGCTTAGGCACTCCTACAATTGCCTGAGTACAGACATTCAGGCAATTGAGTCAAAAAGGAAAGAATTAAAAAACGGAATTTTGTCCGAATATACAAAGAATCTTTTAGTTATTCGGCCATCTCTCTCGTCCTGATACGATGGAGAGACTTGCGGTACAAGTTAAACCGGAAGGCAAAAGAGAAACGGGACGTTCGCCAACTAGGAGGACAGAACTAATCTCTAAATTGACGGAGTCAACCTTAGAGAAGGCGTGCAGACAGGCCAGTGACCGGAATAAATGGAGGGATATTGTTAAGCGAGCAATTCCCAATATCCCGGACACAATTTAAGTCGACCACCACACATCGGTCACGATGAGAAAGAGAGAGAGAGAGAGATACAAAGAATCCAAGAATCCTAATCCTAAACGGCTTTACAAAGCCGGAAGCTTTATTGCCACACCGCAGATGCTCCTCCAGCCGGTCCTGTCTTGTCTTGCGCCGGCTATCCCATCCCAATCGGCCAGCGTCCATATCCTCTCACCGAATACGGGGTCTCCCCTATTGCCTAGGGCTGACTGGTCAATTGTCGGGTCGATTGACGTTACGAATGACAATGACATGAACTGCTAGATCAATGTGGGGATCCAAAGTGTTAACTGTTGGTTTTGAGTCCTTTAGATGGGTTACCCTCTGTTCTGGAATAATTCCCTTTCCCAACTTAAGATCTGTAACTTCGTCCTTCGTTCCATTGTCACCTACGGCTGTGAAGCATGGAACCTTATTACTGTTCGTTCTCAAGAGAGGCTGTTGGCTTTTGAGAATAAGGTGCTGAGGTAGATGTATATATAAAACCGGTATAAAAACGTACTACGACATTGTCCCGGTGCCTAATTTCCACTCATCTCTATTTCCCCACTGCTGGTCTGTGAGGTTTCGAGTAGAGCGCTCGTTGCCTTCCGAACTCCTTCCATCCAAGATTTTCTAAGGTCTCCCTTTCTTTTCTTGGGCACCCAATCCCAGACCAGCTTGAGAAATCGTTCATCTGGCATCCTACGAACATGACCGTACCAGGTTAGCTCCCTCCTTCTCGATGTCTGAGGAAGATTCATACAAAGTATCAGCTCAAATGAAGTAGAGAGGGCGGTAATGCAAAGTAATGCAGCGGAATGCATCCTGTTTATTGCATTATTCTTCCAGTCTTCATTTTCCGTCAGGTAGGCCGAAAGTGGCTTATTGCGCATTCAACCTCTCTTTCTGGTAGACCATACATTACATTGTGCAACCGTTATTATTCAAAACAATTCACCGGTTGAAAAAAAAGTTAAGAATTTCCCAGGCTGACATTGCAGATAATAAAATAAATCATTTCTCCAAATGTTTAAGATAAATATGACCAAATTAAATATTTACATGAAAACAAGGTATATATTTACAATTCAACAAAATGTTTAACATATTTCCGAGAAAGTTGCATACATTTTTCTTTCTTTCTCTCCCTTCATATGTATTTTTTTTTTTTTTTTTTTTTTTTGTCGGATAAGGTGAATTATACCTACAAAAGACTTTGGTGAATTAAATTTAAAAAAAGATTGTTATGAGAAAATATCAATTACAGCATTAAAAAAAATTCGCACAAAAATTATTAAATTATTATATTACAATACAAAATTTTACACAGTCGTTTTTTTTCTCTCCGCGTCTTTTTTTTTTTTTAAAAAAAAAATAAATAAACAATCTCACAAAATTCCCATGTAGCAATTGAGAATTCATTCAACTTTCCAACTGGTCAATCCGACTCATTGATTCACGAAAAAAAAAAAGACAGTGGATGTATCAAATTACGCGGAAAAAAAATTGTTACGGAGAGTTGAAAGTAACCCGGCATTATGACTCGGAGCAATATTAACAAAAAAAAAAGATGGATTTTTTTTATGCGTCTGGGGATATAAGTAAAACACGTGAGACAATAACCTCAAGGCGTTGCCACGGATTGTTTCAAAGTTAAGATTAAAAAAAAAAAAAAAAAAAAAAAAAAAATTATAATTTTGTATCGACAGATGAACTCCCATTTTGTGTGTAGCGGATATTGCATTAAGTCCAGTTACAATGCTGCAGACGTGACTGGTCTAGATTCGAACCCAAGGCAAAGTTTCAAGTGTTGATACAAACACAAAACTGTATCACACCTGACTTATGAACGATTTTTTTGGGGGGGAGGGGAGGGGGGAGAAAGTCAAAAGTAGAACGAGAACTTTTTTAGAGAGGAATTTCGCTTTTTTTTTTCGTCGGTAACATATTCAGGATTTTTTTTTTCGAGTGTGGAAAATAAGGTCGGTTCATTTTTGCATACACATTGGAAAGTGAGTTTAACAGACCGGGAGAGAAACAAACGCTGACTCTTTTGAATTTTCGATCAACAGCTTTCCTTTTTTGTTTACTCTTTCGTCCGCACTTTCTATTTAATTAAAGGGGATATGAGAATGAGTAGGTTCTTCGTGAATGCGGTTGAGTGGTGGAAAGGATCAAAAAGGTTTTTTTTTTGTAAAATGTCGGTGGAAAAACATTGCCATTGTTAGTGATGACTTTTATTCTTTAAGGATATGGGTTTCGTTTGAATTTCAAGAGCACTCTGCTTGTAAGGAATGTAATGCAGATTAGCAGGTCGTATATTTTCTCAAATGTCGTTCGTTAGCATCTTGGATGGGTTTATTATAGGATTTGAATGCTTCAAAATAAGTCTAAAAGGGGAATATTTTGCTGGAATCAGTTGATGAGGCGATAAACACTAAACCCGAAGAGTAGAGGTAGCGATTTCCCGGGAAACTCGGCAGTTTATGATTAAAAATGTCGTAGTTTTGGTTTCATTCCAAGAAATTATCTGTGAGTTTAAATTACATTCTCCGGTAAATAAAAATCCGCCAATGAAAAATTCCTCCAATGAAAAATTCCGGGAATTACCTGGAACAGTATCCCGCAGGATTTATTTTGCTTTTAAATCCCGGGAAACAGTTTTTCTCGAGAATCGGTTTTTCGCACCCGATAAATCAGGAATAGGAATTCGCTTTCCTTGCTCATTATTCCCTTTTTCTGGAATTTCGGGATAATTTTTTCGACTAAAATTCACATAACCCTATTTTGGATTATTCCGAAATTAAAACGGGATCATCCAATTTCACCGATCTCGAATGTCTTCTGACATTTTAAGAACGGGTGTGTTATCCCGAAGTTCGAGAGACAGGAAGCCGAAATCGATTTCCTGGAATTTATGTACCAAGAACCGTCCCGGATTATTTTCCTCGTTCTCAAGAACTTTCCCAAAATATCTTAAGAAAGAGAAAATCCGGGAAATTTCGTAGCAAATATTGGAGTTGAAAATTTTTTCGGTATTTCGGGAATTCTCTGGATGGAAATAGCGGATATTGTGATCATAAGTTTCTTGGAAAATCCCCAGAGCATTCTTGGAAAAACGGGAATTTCAATTCCTGGAAATCAGCCCACTGTTTCCTGGCCCTGTTTCGGGAATTCTGAATAACAGTTTCCTTCCACAGTGAATATCTCTGAATGCTTTCCTCCAGGAAAACCTAGTGTTGCGAAAGCTCCCCAAACGGATCATTTTTTTCCTTATTTTTAATTTTTTAAATTTTTACTCAACGGGAAAGCGTGGCGACTTAAACTTAAAAGCTCCAAAAATTGCCACAAGAGAAAAAAAGTTGACAATTTTTTTTTCGCTAGTAAAATGGTTTCTTATCGGAAATTTTCCGCAGATCATGAATCTGAAGTCCTTTTTTTTGTATTTGGTCCAGTTTTTGAGCTAAAAGCGGAAATATGACGAAAAAACGTGGCAAAGTGGCAAATTTTACCAAGTCCTCAGTTTCACTCGTATTTCGGTCTCTAGCTCAAAAACCGGACCAGATATTAAAAAACAGATTTCAGATTCGTGATCTACGGAGAATTTCCGATAAGAAACCACATTTTTTCGCGAAAAGAAAATTTCCGATTTTTTTTTTTTCTCTTGTGGCAATTTTTGGAACTTTAAGTTCAATTCGCCACGCTTTCCCGTCGACTAAAAAATTTAAAAAAAATTCGGGTTTATGAGTACACCAAGAAGAACCATTTTCGGGGGTAAGCGATTTGAAATTTAAAAATTTCCAAAATAAGGGACACCCTAATAATTAATAGCCACTGTCATTGCACTCTTTCCGTTGACTTTTCGTGCCTCGTTTTCGTTGTGCTTAATTTGCATTCTCGTGTTTGCAAGCCAGACATTGTATAAGTGACTCTACAGTTATGTTTATACACATTTGTTTATTTAAACACTGCGAGGAGGAATAATTTAAAAAAAAAAAAAAAATTACAAACATACAATTATCGAGTGATTCACCGCATTATTGTTCTCTCAAAAGTTGAACATACTACTCCCAGTTTCCGAGTCACAAAAAAAAAAAAAGTTTAACCTTGACACCAAGTTCCACCCGGCCGTGCATGAAGCCACCAAATGCACCGCGTTCGCAATGAATCAAACTCTCGATTCGGCTGTGACCATCAAAAAAAAAAAATAAAAATGCACAATTGTCGTGATTTAACCTCGCAATTTCCACGGTTTTACACGGAAAAGACATTCACACGGATTTACGTAACAGCGGAAAAAAAAAAAAAAAAAAAGGCCGCAACGGATTACCGTAATTTTGCTGACGACCACTTATAATTTCATTTAAAAAATTAACCTGGAATGCTTTTTTAATTCATTTAGGCCTAACCTGCTAGGGCAGGAGCAAAAAAGAAAAAAAAAAATTTTTTTATTTTTATTTTCCAACGAGGAAAACACACGGAAATTGAATTTTATATTTCCGGGAACCGAAAATTCCATTTTGCCGCTTGTGTATCGGTATAATTGACACACCTTTTTAACAGTGGTCTCTTTTTTTTTATGATTGCAGGGAGGAAAAGTCGAGACGGAGTAATGATCACCTTCCGTTAGAAAGGGCGTTATGCGGCTGACACCCTTCGCCGAAGCTATGGAAAAATTGAAGAATCAGTCCATCTCTGACACGGCGCTCGGTAGATAATGATTCGACGTTTTCCAGTGCCTTAAAAGGAAAAAAAAACCACGACAGGATTTTGTCAACGACTTTTTTTTCGAACGATATTTTAGGTGCCTTAAAGTAGACGAAAAACAAATTTTTGTGCGACAAAACTGTTAAAATTACTTTTTTTTTTTAAAAAAAAAGTGAAGTGACTTTGGAACATGAAAAGTTTTTTATTGAGTCGATTGCCTGAAAACGGTTTTTATATGATAAGATGGTGATCGCTGATTGAGCGATGGGAGCCAACATGGGGAAGAATTCTTCCCTCCTTGATGCCTTGCCTTCGGGTCAAGGGACGTTACACATCGTCATGCTGGGTCTGGACTCGGCTGGGAAGACGACAGCCTTGTACAGGCTAAAATTTGATCAATACCTAAATACAGTGCCTACTATCGGATTCAATTGTGAAAAGGTAAATAGACTTTTTTTATTTTAAAAATAGAATAAAATTTTGCGATATTTCAAATTCCGGGAAAACTTTGGGGAAGAATTGGGGCCGTGGAATCCAGGACTGAGACATAAAATTTGCAAGTTTGACAAATAAGGGACACCCCGATGCTTCATTCCTTTCAAAAGAGCTTAAACTGGTTCTTACCAGTAGAATAATTTTCAATTATGCAGAAGCAAACGGATTCCGTTGCAAGGACCATCATTTTCAAAATTGACTTCATACACGAAAGAGTTCTATTTTTACGATCTCTATTTAAATTTCTTTTTAAAATCTAAATTATTCACTTTGCTCTGCACTGGATTATTTTCACTTAGGCCTTGCTTACATTGCCCGAAATTTTTTGTTCGAAGCTGTCTCCACTAGACAATTAATTGGAGGGTATAATTAATTGTACCACCGGAAATGCTGTATATTTTTTGACTTTTTTCTTCTGCTACAACTTTTTTTTTCGTTTTCATTATTTTTAGTGTTCGAAAAAATAATCAAAACAATAAAAAAAAAATAATAAATAATAAAAAGAAAGTGGTAAGAGAAGAAAAAAGTCCAAAAATATAGAGAATTTCCGGTGGTACAATTAATTGTACCCTTCGATTAATTGGCCAGCGGAGACAGGACTTACTTACCTTCCTCCCGAAAAAAGTTTCATGCAATGTAACCTACGCCTTAGCGGTCATACATTTGGGGGGGTCATCACCCCCCAAATGGTAGTTTAAAGGGGTTACCGAATCAAAATGATTGATTATAAGAATTATTGGTGCTGTGCTACTAGTCCCAGATGACCGCATTTACCTAACTAAATTTTTAAATTTTTAAATGGAGATAATCCGGGATTGTAATTTTTAGCCCTACACTCCTCATTCTTTTTGGAATGTATCGGAACCGTCCATTGTTAAAAGTGAAAGCGAAATAGGATCGGCCGCTCGAACCCCTTAAAAAATTTTGCCTACTATAATTTTTAAAAACTATCCGTTGCGGCTGATGTAACATGTAATTTTTTAACGAATGCCTCCTAGCTGCCACGTCTGTTACCAGCCTCAGACGCAACCTCCGTAAGTTACGAAATGCAGCATCCTGCAATTTTAGCTAATTCTAAAGAACGGACAAATTTATTTATATAAATACAGGCTTTTTTTTATACGGTGTTTTTTTTTTTTAACCGTCACCTTGAAAGTTATGATTCTTTTTGAAATTGTGGCACTTTTTTTTATGTTAAAATCATCCAGTTAGAACGTTAACAAAGAAAATCGATTTTTTGGCCGACGAGCTGAAATAAATGCATCCCGCTGTGTGGTACTCCTTGAAACGTTTTCTGTCACGCAATTTTTTTTTTTTCTCAAAAATATTTATAGCTTTTCGACCCCCGTCTTGGTTAGAATTTTCTTCACAGTGCAGAATTAACGGATAGTAACGTTAATTTAGGTTAATGTCATGACGCACTCGTTAAAATTAAAAAGTTTAATTCATTGCAGGGGGGGAGTTTTAAAATAAACACGAGAAAAGTTGTATTTATATACGGTAGTTTGGTTGTTCTTTCTGGGGTAAAGTTTCGCAAAACTGTTTTAAAAAAAAAATAAATAAATAAATAAGTACATTCCCCCGCTCCCTTGCCTCTCTCTCGCTCTCTTCCCCCCCGTAAAAAGCTGAGAAAATGTAAACTTTCGACAGTTTGCGTGACTTAATGTACGGGTTTTTCCGTTTGAATTGTCTTCGTTTCGCATACCGCGAGCTGATACGACATAAATTAAATTCCCTTTTCTTTTTCTTTCTCGCATTTTTTTATTTTTTCTCCTTAAAATTCCAATTCCAAGATCAGAAAACCCGTGAAATTATCATTTAATTTAAGAAAACAGACGGGCGCACGTGGACGAAATACCGTGACTACTGTTTTCCGACCCGCGGGGAAAAATCCTTGGAGGGTTTTTTTTTTATCAGCTAAAAAGTTAAGAAAATTATCTTGATTTATTTTGTAAAATTTCCTCTAGGCATTTTTCTGCTGAATAATCTTGAAAATTTTTATACTTTCATGGATGCTAATTACCTTAAGGTTAAGTCTTTAAAAAGCGGCTGAAATGTTTTACACGCGGTATTTGTCCAAATTAACTGAATTGCATAATTTTTGCCCTTAAGGACGGATCTTGATTACTTTATTGAAATTTTTGAAGTTTTAACAGCGGCAGTGTTTGTTTAAGACTAACCAGGGTTCCTAGGTTTTGAAAATGCGATGTTAAACAGCCTAAAGAATTTTTGTTTTAATCTTTTATTCCCCAATATTAGGGGAGACAAACCCCAAAAAGTCCTTCAAAGGCAGAGCGATCGAAAATGAAATTTTTGGAGACGGAAATTCAACTTTTGTTTTTAGGGGGTTTCTGGGTCCCGAATTTCCAATTTCATATTTTTTCAAAATTTCAAGATAACGGATCCTATCTGACTGATAATACTTTTAAAAAATTGATCCTGCGGGTACAGAAAAGCATCCGTGAAAGTGTTGTCTCGGACAGTGGGATTAATCCGAGGATACGATCAAACGTTTTAGAATGGAAAAAATTTCTTCCTCGATTTTTCAGCCGTGCCAGATATGTTTTAACATGTTAAATCGTGTCTCCACTTAAGACCTGCAGGTCTTGAATCTGATGATTTTATTTTATCCTATCCTCGGATTAATCCGCTAGTGGAGACAAGGTATTTAAAATTTAAAACAGTTTTAAGGAAAAACTTGCTGTGTCTCCACTTGTGATTAATTGGATATCAGGGTTAAAATTTAAGGATACGATTAAAGGTGGTGATATCTGTTTTTTAAATTTAACATGATTTTTTAAAATTCAAGATAACTGATCCAATCTGACAGATAGTTTAAA
Organism: Liposcelis bostrychophila; assembly: GCA_037577465.1. Classification (NCBI taxonomy): domain Eukaryota; kingdom Metazoa; phylum Arthropoda; class Insecta; order Psocodea; family Liposcelididae; genus Liposcelis; species Liposcelis bostrychophila. The sequence goes on along the minus strand of CM075208.1, from coordinate 53,391,622 downwards.
AAAAATTGACCTGGCGGGCACAGAAAAGCATCCTTAAAAGGGTCGATTTTTTTTTTTATTTTATTTTTTTTATTTTTTGGAAAAATTCATTTTTTTTTCTTCCTTTAACGACGGATCCGACAATGACTTGAAAGTGTCGTCAAAGAGAGTGGGATTAATCCGAGGATACGGTTAAAAGTTTAAGAGCTGCAAAATGTTTCTTTCCCGATTTTTCAGCCATGTCAAACACGTTTTAACGTGTTACACCGTGTCTCCACTTGAGACCTGCAGGTCTTAAATCCGACGGTTTTATTTTATCCTATCCTCGTATTAATACGAAAATAGAGACAAGACATTTAAAATTTAAGACAGTTTTAAGGAAATAGTTGCAGTGCACTTGCAATTAATTTAATATCCGCGCTAAAATTTAAGGATACGATTAAAAATGTCATATATTTTTTTAAATTTAGGATAACGAATCCCATCTGACAGATACAAAATTTTAAAAAATTGATCTTACGGATACAGAAAAAAGCATCCGTGAACGTGTTGTCTCAGACAGTGGAATTAATCCGAGGATACGATAAAACGTTTTGAAGCTGCGAAAAATTTCTTTCCCGATTTATCAGCCATAGTCAGATTGTCAGGCACGTTTAAACGTGTTACATCGCGTCTCCCCTTAAGACCTGCAGGTCTTAAATCCGATGATTTTATTTTATCCTATCTCCGGATTAATCCGCAAGTGGAGACAAGATATTTAAAATTTAAGACGGTTTTAAGGAAATAGTTGCAGTGTCTCCACTGCCGATTAATTCGATACCAGGGTTAAAATTTAAGGATACGATTAAAGGTGTGTTTTTTTAAATTTAACATGATGGATTCGTTATAAAAACTCATTTTAAAAGATTTTTACCACAGCTACCATTTTTGTTTATTTCCAGATTCTCAGATGTAGGGACTTACAATTTCGTAAAAGTACACTTTTGGAACTTTGAAACTTTTTTTATTTGCCATAGCATTTTAAAAATTATTTGATTCGATTGATTCGAGATTCAAGAACGACCGGAGTTCGACCTCTGTTCTTAAAGAAAAAGAAAAAAGAATCTTTTTTTTGCTCATTTGGAGCAGAACCTTAATGACAGAAAAGTTTTATTCTAGTAAGAAGCCTGTAATTTTGATGTTTAATGCCCACCCATTAAAAACAAGCCATCTACATTATGTATAATTATTAATTGATTATTATTATAATCCTCTCCTAAACGACGCCGTATATACAGTATATATTTTTTTCTTCTTATTTTTAAATTTCCTACATAAGCACTGTCTTTAAAAATTTGATATCTTTTTTTTTGATTTATTGATTTCGTTTCAATTTTTTAAGACTTATCATTTTTGCGGTCATCTGTTTTACATAATAATTAGTTGTTGATATACTTAATACTATGATGTCTAGTTATTAAAAAGTACATGGTTTTATGCAGTTTTCACCGTAACGGATTTTTTTATTAGGAAAGGAAATTTCTTTATGATCTTAAATGTTTCGTCTTGTCTCCTTTTGTGGATTAATTGGATAGTAGGATAAGTCCGAGGACAGGATAAAATATTTCAGAGCTCTAGCTGAATTTTTTTTTTTGGGGGGGGGATTTCAGCATGTCTTGCCGTTAGGAGCCTAAGAGCGTTTTTAAATTCCACGAAAAAAAATTCAAGCATTTATCTCTATTATTTCGATGTCGTGATCGATGTGTGGTGGGTGGTCGATGAAAGTATGACATCGATGTTCATGGGAAGATAAAAGATCCATTAATGAGGTGGCTACTCGTTGCCTGCCTGATCCTATGCCACTGATTATTTTAATAATTTGTTCTGAAAGATTTCTCTTCCTCAGGAGAAGAGGGTGCCCTTAAAACAAGCAAACTGCATTGGTTACTTATCCCAGTAACCGTCGCCAGGTTAACTGCTTGAAGCATTAATTTAATCCAATTAATCGCAATTGGAGACACTCCGATTTTTTCCTTCAAATTTACTTGTATTTTTTCTTAAATTGTAAATATTGCTTTCTGTTTGGCTTTTGTCAAAAAAAATGTTAACAAAAATGTGGGATCTGATTTTCTTTCCCTTGTACTCCTCATTTGGTCCTATCCTCGGATTAATTCCCTAGTGGAGACAAAATAATAATTAAATCAATAATATACATTCGAGTCTTTGCCAGCATTTTGGGGCATACTGGACCGGTAGGGTCGAACTACGATTTGGTGCCCACTTGCGGATTAATCCGATAGCACAATTACTCCGCAAATGAGGACGCAACTAAGAAAATTTTTCGCTGATCTTACGAAGTTTTCCTTAAAATTTTTCGCTGTATGTTCTGTACCTCTTTGAGTCAGTACGTCGGATTAGCCCTGAGTAGGATTAATCCGAGGATATAATTAGGACCCGATTATGAGTGGTAGAATTTTTTTCACTAATTTTTAGGATCTCTATAAACTCCTAACGACAGGACAAGTTAAAAAATCTGGAGAAAAAAAAATTAAGCGTAGCTCTTAAAGCATTTTAAAAAAAGGATCATTGGGATCCATTTGTTTCCATTCCTGTTTAGCTTTTGTCAGAAAAATTTAAACAAAAATAAACAATCTGATCCTCTTTCCCTTGCATTCCTTATTTGGTCCTATCCTCGGATTAATTCCCAAGTGGAGACAAAATAATACAGCAATTTTTTTCCCTAAAACTTTGTTAAGGAGGAACATTTGAACACAGTGCGACAAAAAGAAACTAACATGAATCGACAAGTCGCGCCTACGTCAAAAAATGTAATAATTTTTAAAAAATGTCGCTGTTTCAATTTTCATTTTAAAAAAAAATCGTTTTTCCTTAGACCTTGAAAACGCGATTTAATTATTTCGAAAAATTGCTTTATTTAGCCGTTTAGCCACAAGCTTTTTCTATTGATCACGGATATCGGCGTAAAAAAAACTTACGTGATCGATTTATTAAAAGAAAAAATATACATATTTGAAGAAAAAACGCGATATCTGAAAAAAAAAAAAAAAAAAAAGCCAAGGTCACCAGGATTTCAAAGCATTAATTAACAATGCCCCTTAATCTTAATTTCTCTTCTTATATTGAATGTAATATCATATCCTTTTTCAAAGCTTTCCTCTAGAAATAATTAATAAGAAAAGAGAAAAAAAAAGAAGTCCCGCTATAATGAATCCTTTTCAAAGGGAAAATAATAATATGTCATTAGGGAATATCAAACTCGTTTCTCGCCATTTTTTTCTCGGAGCGTAATTTTTATTTTTTTATTTTATTTTATTTTTTTTTTTATTCTTAAAGGTACGGGGTACAATAGGTCGAGCCAAAGGAATCAATTTTCTAGTCTGGGATGTGGGCGGACAGGAGAAGCTTCGCCCCCTCTGGAAAAGTTACACGAGGTGCACGGACGGGATAGTTTTCGTCCTGGACAGCGTGGACATCGAACGGATGGAAGAAGCCAAAATGGAATTAGTCAGAACGGCGAGATCCCCGGACAACTCCGGAGTCCCGATTCTAGTCCTCGCGAACAAGCAAGACCTTCCCGGAGCCAAAGAACCCAAGGAGCTGGAGAAACTTTTGGGTCTTCACGAATTAGGATCAAATTGCTTCCAGAACGTGAGCATCGCGAATTCGAATTCGAAGGATTTCACGGGGAGCACGAAGGATGTGAAAGAGTGCAAGGAACCGTCTAGCCCGTGTTCGAACGTGCCCCAGTTACCTCCGGTTCATTTGTGGCACGTGCAACCGGCTTGTGCCATTACCGGGGACGGGCTCCACGAAGGTTTGGAGGTTTTGTATGAAATGATTTTGAAGCGCAGGAAAATGGCGAAAATGTGTAAAAGAAAGACTAGATAGGACTGCTTTTTATAGTGCGTCTACGTGAAAGTTACAAGACGCGCTATACGTAACAATGGTTCGTAAAAAAAATTTTTTTAGTTTTAATTTTACATTTTTTAAGAAATTGATTGAGTCAAATTTTGTTGTTTTTTTTTTTGTTTTTGTTTCAGTTGATGAATGAGTATTTGATTTTTGGCATTTCGGTCGAAGCTTAAGGCTAGAAAAAAAATGAGTAGTGAAAGAGTTGGTGCTGCTGCTTTTTAATCCGAATTGCTCATCGGAGGATTAAACCCTTTTGCACGCTAAATGGAATGATGTTCAGTCTCGAGGGTTAAGAGTAGGCTCCAGTGAATGCAGGAATAAATGTCCAATAGTCGATTTACGGGGAAAAAAATCGAAATTTTTGGTATCTGACGAATCCCTTTGGTGTACTCTGGAATTTTTAGGTCAAGTTTTAACTTGTCTGAATTGTAAAAATAATTTTAAAAAAAATTGTAGTCGAAAAACTTAGTCTCTGTCTCCTTCGGACAAATTAATTGGAGGGTACAATTAATTGTACCACAGGAAATGCTGTATATTTTTGGGCTTTTTTCTTCTGCTACCTTTTCGTTTTCATTGTTTTTATCGTTCGAAAAATTAAAATAATAAAAAAAGTGGCAGCAGAAGAAAAAAGTCCAAAAATATACAGCATTACCGGTGGTACCATTAATCACGATCGTATAGACAGTCTTCCTATGCCGTTCATGTCCCGCTTAACTACACACATTTTAGTTCTAAAATGGGCCACTGGCGGCGCTGCCACCTTGAGAGCCGTAACATGTCTAATCGTATAAGTTGGGACCGATCAAAAAGCTTGTAGCGCTTACAGTGGTGGAAAGGAAGAACTAATTTTTGCGTAGTTAAGCGGGACATGATTCCTCATGTATAAGGGATAGGAGTTTCCGGACCTATCTAGACGACCGTGCCATTAATTGTATTCTTCGATTAAGAGGAATCATCAGTCGTGGCAGCAGACTAATCGTATTTTACTTTTTACGGGGAAACTAAGACAAATCTTGAAACAAAAAATATTAAGGACTTTTCGGAATTTTTTCTTGAAAAGTAAAATACGATTAATCTGCTGCCACGACGATGATTCCTCTTAATTTGCCATGGAGACAGGACATTAGATTTTGTTTTCCAAGTTCATATTTACTTGAAACCAGTTGAAACTTGTATTAAAAATTCCAGGATACACCAAAGGAGTTTGTCAGATGCCTAAAATTTCGATTTTTTTCCCGTAACTTGGGCATTTGACAGAACCGCCATTTCTTCTTGTATCCACTGACGCCTACTCTTAAACCCCATAAAGAACTCCCTAGGGACATTTAAATTTAGAGAAATCGGTCAGATTTTCGCCCACCTTCAAGGAGTGTTACTGGTTTTCAGTTTAGCTGGCCTATTTTGGACCAGTCCGAAAAACAAAAAAATTACTTCAGTTTTTATTTTAAATCTAACACCGGCACACCATTCCATTATGTGTGCGGCAGAAATTCTGTACCACAGAGCCAGAAAGTTACCCATGCAAATTAAAGATGGCCGTTTGTTATAGTTAAACGGTTTTTAGCCGCCATTTTTTAATTTGCAGAATTTAACTTTCTGGCTCTGAGACACTGAGTTGGTTAAACAAAATTCTCCTCAAATCCCGTGTAAAAAAACTTTTAAAGCTCAGCATCTTCTTCGCACCTTAGTAATAATTATTTATTTCGTATTTTTACCGCTTTTTAAAAATTTTAAATTTAAAAATTCATTTTTTCCCCCTAGTCTACTTAAGTCATTTTAGCTGCGGCCGAAATGCAACAAAAAAAAACTGAAACAAAACAAAGACGAAACGCTGATATTTTTTTTAAAAAAAAAAGTCTCAGAAGCGAAAAAGCAAAAAAGAGAAAAATATAAAAATAAAAAAAATAGTAAAAGAGAGCACGTTTGAGCCGAAAACACGTTTAAGCCATGAGAAAAGTCATTAAAATCACAGGACTTAGTTTCCAGTTTGGATTTGACCGCCTCTTAAATTTTTCTCCGGATAATTTTATACTTGAACGTTTTTTCCTGGTCTTTATTGCGGAGGTCGGGGGAGGAATTCTTAATATCGAAACTAAAAAGGAAAAATCGGGGCCTAATATAGGAGCTCGACGGAAAAGGGGTTATTTGATTTCCAAGAAAAGGAAACTAAAGGAAAGTGTGGGTTTAATGAAATTTCGTTGAAGCGAAAAAAGGTATAGTAGTTTCCGGTTTAAAATTGGGTCACGGAATATTTTCAAAAAAAAAAAAAAAAAAAAAAAAAAACGCATCCAACGAATGAATGAATGAATGAATGAACGAACTATTTTTTTTTTTTTTGCTCTTTGATTAGTTTTAGAAACGTTTAATTATGCACGTGTGTGCGGTTGTTTTGTTTAAAATTTTGATAAATATGCTGGGAGCGTGTTGTGGATTGAAAATTACGCGTTTAGAAATTTTAGGGTTTTTGAAAGAATAGTTTGTAAACTTTTGAGATTCGCTGACTTGAATGAGAGATCATTCTCTCGTGAGAGAAGCACATGAAAAGGAGTATACTGTAAGCGAATTTCAAGTTTGCTTTCTGTGCTTACTTCAGTCGGAAATTAGATAATGTAAAGCGTTACTTCCGTGCTTGTGACGTCATTTTTACGGAGACACCCAATTTTTTTTTTCTTTTATTATTAAATTCTAGTCAGCAAAAAGAAATAAAGAGAGAAAAAAAATAGAAAAATATCTTTATTTTCTTTCGATGAAAATAAAGAAGTTCGGAATTTGCTGAAACTAAGACTAAGAAACTTGTAAATCAGGTTTTTAGATTTTGCCATTCCTAAACGAAAAATGTCCGGGGTGGGAAGGGGGAGCTCCGGAGGGAAATCCATAAAGAACACGAAAACGGGGGGGAAAATGCGTTAAGTTTAAACTCGATTTCCCGACTAGCATAAACATATTTTCCATTCGAGGAAATCTTTGCTGATGATTCTAAAAAGCTTTTGTCGATTTACGTTTTTTGAAAATTTTCCAAAAGCGGCTCTATCCAATCTGGTAATGTCGAATGTGATGATAACGACTTCGTACGTATATTTTTTTATTATTACAAAAATTGATGTCTTTTTTAAAGGAAAAAAAAAGAAAAAAATTCTCTTTTTTTTTAATGCGAAAAAATAAAAATCCCCGTAATACTCGTAGATTAATGTAGTGGTTATTGTTTTTTTTTTTTTTTTTTTTATTAAAATTGAAGCCAAATAATAGTCACGTCTTCGGTTGATGTGTATGTTGTAGATTGGAACGCATACCAGAAGCGAGAGGAGCATTTTGAATAAGTAATAAAATGGCTTTTGATGAATACGAAATCGTTTTTCGGTCGGTTAAAATTTAAATGTCGGAAAGGAAAAAAAAGGAGTTAGTATCTATTATCTGCTCATTGCATTTTCTTGTTGCATCAAGATTTACGATTCTTCCGATTTTTATTTTTAATCGACTGTTTGAAAAATATACGTATTGAAAAGTGCTATTCAGATTTAAGTCGTTCAAACCGTGAAATTAAAGTTTGACACACATTCATTTTATCTATTCAAAATCGAATACTGTAGATGCCATCGCGATTTTTACTAGGTTTTGTAAATTGGTTTAAGTTGCTAAAAACTATCTCGCCGTAAATCGGATTTGAAATTTCTAAACACATTTTCTAAACCTAAATACGATTTAAGCTGCTGAAATTTTAGATTAGATCACTTAATTCCGCTTTAAACCTGCTTAATACTGTTTTAAGTCACTTAAGTTTGATTTTAAGTCCCCTAATATGCACCATTTAAATCCTAATCACGACTAGGTTCACTAACATTATTGAGCGTTAAAACTTTGGTGAAACCAGCCTCAAATCAATCTAAATTTAAATCTAAATTTAAACCAGTGTTTACTTGTAACAAGTGTTAATTTGCTTAAACTTGTTTCAACTGGTTTAATTTCTTTGAACTGGTTTAAACTTGTTTCAACTGATTTAAACTTGTTTTAACTTGTTTCAATTGGTTTAAGCTTGTATCAAATTGTTTAAACTTGCTTCAACTAGCTTCAACTTGTGACTTGTGCTTCAACTGATTTAAACTTGTTTTAACTTGTTTCAATTGGTTTAAACTTGTTTCAGTTGGTTTAAACTTGTTTAACTGATTTAAACTTGTTTCAACTTGTTTCAGTCGGTTTAAACTTGTTTCAAATTGTTTCAACTAACTTCAACTTGTTTCAACTGATTTAAACTTGTTTCGACTTGTTTCAATTGGTTTAAACTTGTTTCAACTTGTTTCAATCGGTTTAAACTTGTTTCAACTTGTTTAAACTGGTTCCAGTTTGTTTAAACTGGTTCCAGTTTGTTAAACTGTGGTATAAATTCAGAAAAGTCTGATCTGAAAAGATTAAGTGGGGCCGTCCATGTGTTACTTAACGCCGTTTTCACTTATTTTCGCCCCCCTCCCCTTCCATCTCCTTATGAAAAACAATGTTACCCTCGTCACCCCTCACGCCCCTTACTGCTGGCGTTACGTAATAAAATTAGGTTCTCTACCCGATTTTAAAGCATTTTCGTTTTAATTTTTTTTAAAATAACATTCTTGTATGGGAGACGTTTACAGATGAATTTGAACAATCAAAATGGCCGCCAGACATTGTTTTTTCATAGGACGCGGCCATTTTGATACTTTCCTTCCTAGTACACTCCGGTCCGGAAACGTTTCAAACAGTTTCCGGAACATCTTGATAGTCACACAGAGTGGGCTATACGGGTTTTAAATTCTTACGTTTCCTCTCACCTACAGATCTACTTAAAGCAGATTTTGTTGGTCAGAGGCGACATCACGCGTTAACTATCCTAACTTATATTCGACAGCGAGCATATTCAACATTAAAACCACGCTCCGGTTTGAACCTGCATAATATCAGTTTAAAATCTGAATAGCACTTGCAAGGTCCAATCTGTACCACGGGTTTAATCTTATTTTTGCAAAAAAAATTAAAAATTAACCATTTTGAATTTTGTGTGAGTTACATTTTTAAATAAGATTATTACATTCATGTGCAGGTTGGACTTAGACTGTGATCTTCATCCTATAGTAATTAAACAAAAATTTCATTATGCAAATTTTTAAAATAGAACGCACTTTTTTTATTATTGTTCGTTACGTAAATTAATTTTTGTTAAAATTTTTAAAAACAAATTTTGAATTGTCTAGTTTCAATCGTTGTTTTTTGTCACGCTTTTTTTAAATTTATGTATATTTTCTTCTTTTTCGTAGGTTAAAAAAAGGGTTTTTGACATTCGGATTTAATGAAATTAGAAACGGCGACCGAAGAATAGAAGAATGGGAAGAAAATTGAAAATGCCACGTTTTAATTCGAAGGGAAAAAACAAGTATGAATTTTTTTTTCATTCTTTTCGTTTTTTTTATTTTTTTTTATTTTGTTACTGTATTTTTAGTCAGAGTCGTCCGTTCGTAAAATGATCCGAATGCGGGCTTATTGTTCGATTTATATCGCCATATTTGAAATCTGAGCTTCTCATTTATCTATATCAAAAGAATTCATTTTCTTTCTATAGTTCCGTGTCATTTGATGGGGAATCAATGGTTGGTCATTTTTCTATTTTGATCCTTTCTATTAAATTGAGTTGGGAGTTTTTTTCCCCCTTCGACTGTAGATGTTATATTATATAAAAAAAGATCGAAGAGCTAAAAAGTTTAGACACTTTTCCTTTCACTTCCTTTAGATAAAGTCGTCAAACAACTGTCACAACTTGCTTCCGTTTACCTTGTTTTGTTTACCGGCGCTTTTTTTGAAAGATAGAAAATAAAGAGGGGGGAAAGGAGGGGAAGGAAGACATCGACTTGTCGGTGATAATAGTTTCTGCTAAAGAAAACCGGTTAAAAAAAACGAGAAAAGATTCGAATGTTTATTTTATCTTTTTTTTAATGGGTGAAGTTTGGAAGTTTTGTCGATGAAAGAGATGATGGAATGAGGTTAGAGGATGTATTTGTTTGGTTATTTTTTCTTCTTTTTTTTTTTTTCAATTTCATGGCTAGATTATAATTCAATACAACTGATTCAATAAAAATCGTGAAAAGTTGAAAAGCACTGAAAGTCGAAGATTGTTTTTCAAGCTCTGTTTATAACGACAGGGAAATATGTCAGCTCCATAGCATTTTCTGTGTTGCGAAATATGTTTCAAAGCATAATTTAACCTTAGAAAATTTTGAATGCAATTTAAAAGTAACAGCGATGACTTACCGCTGCATAAAATCATTCTCTTTTCAGGGAAAACCTAAGTCAGACGAGAATAAAATTACATCGGCCAAATAGCGGAGAGTGAAATTGAACCAACGACCTCTCGGTTTTGAGCCTGACTGCTCTAACACATATTTTGGAAAATGAAAAATTAAAATGTTGCCAACATGTTGTTTAACATTGATTCTATGCTGCATCATGTTGTTCGACATTGATTCTTAGCTCCATTATTTTGACATGTTGTTCAACATTGATTCTATGCTGCATCATGTTGTTCAACATTGATTCTATGCTGAATTATGTTGTTCAACATTGATTTTATGCTCCATTATTTTGACAACAAGTTGTTCAACACCGACTCTAGGCTGCAACATTTTGACAACATCATGTTTATCATTGATTCTATACTGAAAAACCCTTTCGGTTGACCCAACCAAAATGTTAGTAAAGCAAATATCACCCCAAAAATTTAGGTTAGGACTACCAATTTTTTGGTTCAGCCAATCAAATTTGGTCAGCTGAACCAAAAAATTGGTTGTCCCAATCAAAATTTTTGGGGTAATAATTGCTTTACTAACATTTTGGTAGGGACAACTAAATCGTTTTTCAATGTATGCAGCTATATTATGACAACATGTTGTTCAACGTTGCTTCTATGCTCCATTATTTTGACATGTTGTTCAACATTGATTCTATGCTGCATCATGTTGTTCAACATCGATTCTATGCTGCACCATGTTTCTCAACATTGCTTCTATGTTGCAACATGTTTCTGACATTGCAACATGTTCAGCCTTAGCGCTCAATCCTAGAGCAACCAATCGTAAACCGAGGGGTTATTGGTTCGATTCCGCTTTCCGCTATTCGCCCGTCATAATTTTTTCAACTGATTTTCTAACCTGTTTAAGCACTTCTTGAATTTTAATTCAAAAGTATCGCTGTATTATCTCCAAAAATATGGCTCGAAATTGGAAAATAAAAAATCCAGCACTCTCTTTTGTTTTTCAATTTCAAAAAAAAAAAAATTATTTTTTGTGATTTTCACAGAAGAAGAAATATTTTCAATTAAAAGGGATATTATTCTCATTTAGAAAAATCTCCATCCTCTGGAACATCATAAATCAATCTGTTGCTTTCGACTGGAATCAGCTAAAGCGCTCTTCCATAATTCTTCATTAGTCGCTAAAGCTCTGAAACTTATGAGAGTTAAATGGAGACGACATTCCTTCCAAACAGAACTCAGTTGAATATTCATTGGTTAATTTGGTTATAAGTTTAGAGGGGGGGAGGGAGTATAAAGAAACTTTGAGTATTTCGCTTTATCACCGGAGCTCTTTAGTCTTTTATATCGTGATGAAATATTATTTCGTAAAAGAAAATCGTTTCCTTTCAGTTGGGGAAAATTATTTCTCCTTTTCCTTTTTTTTTTTTTTTACCCTTCGGAATCAGTTGTTTGTTTTATTTAATAATAACATTAAATCCATCCTTGGGAATAAAATTTTCTACGGAAGGATTTTTCCCGTCAAAAACGATTAGGAAAGTGGATGAAGGAGCCCCATAACACCTTCGTTGTGATACGTTTTATAAATGATTTGAAAAATATCTAATGCCTCAGGTTTTAAGATTGCGAAAATATTTTCTGTATTTTTTCATCGCTCCGGTGGGGAAATGTAACCTTTTTTCTTGATTATAGAAAATGCGTCAGTATCGAGTACTGAAATTGGGTATCGAGTATTTGCACTGGGTATTGAGTACTATAGAACTTGGTACTGAACACTTAAACTTAACATCGAGCATCGAAAATATTTTGCATGTTAAAACTTGTGGCATTCAATATTCAACACTGTATTTTCAAAATATTTAATGGCTGCCATTGAATGGTAAGATGGGATTGTTTCGGATGGGGAGGAAGGGGGGGGAGGGTAGGATTCCCTTTTTGCTAAAATTAGCGTTACAGGGTATTTAACCGTATACTCAGAGAGAATATTTTGAAGAAGAAAAAAAAAGAAAATAAAGAAATGAACGAGTTATATTTTTATAAAACGAATAAAAAAAAAGGGATGACGAAACAAAAAATTTTAAACTGAAGCGATTAAGACTTGACTATGTATATCACTTCGTGTTTGTATATAATGTAATTAAGCGAACCCACCGGAATTGTATTATTATTATTATTATTTTCTTTTGTATAAAAAAAAATGCTAAAAAGGTAGCACTCTAAACATGAAATGGAATGAAATAAGAAAAGAGGAAAGGAAAAGCTCCTCTCTCTGGAGACCCCCGGGCTCGAGAAACATTTTCTCAGGGAAGAACTCAAGCTTATGGAAGGAAAGGAACTCGAGTGGGTGAGGCTTATAGGAAAAAGAAAAAGAGAGAAAAGGAGAGAGAATTTTCATTCCAAAATCTTGTTTAGACTGTTATGATACGTCTTTGTATATTCTGTTATGTAAATCTTACGATTGTGTAATTATAAAAAAAAAGAAAAAAAAAAAAGATTTTATTCTAAAATAAATGATCGTTTCATATTAAAAATTGAAATGTTTTGCGTTCAAAAAACTTTTTTTTGCCTTGTTTAAAACCACGGAGTGTAACGTTGAAAGAAATTGTCTCCTGTTTTTTTTGTTCAGATGGCAATGTTATACTCGGCGCCGATGAAATTGCGCCTTTTTTTTTTTTTTCTACCAGTTGTTTGAAATAATTCATTGTTGCCCTGGTAACATTGCTTGATGCTGATGATAAAAAACTTTTTCCCCAAACGAATTTTACAACATCCTTACTTTAACATCCGCTAATGTGATTTGTTTTCTCACCTTTTCCGCAGAAAGTTTCCAAGAAGTTTGAAAATGTTAAAACCCGAAGAAACGTTACTATACTCCGAACATCCTGTTCCAGATTTGCTCAAGCACGTAAAACTCCTAAGTAAATTTCGGATCGGGTAATAACGTATCGGGAAACCGGAAGCTGTACGAGCATCTTGGGATCTTAACAAGATAAAAAGGTATGTAAATTTTTGTGGAGTGAAAAAGGATGAAAAAAAAGATTTTGAATTACAATTTGTTGTTTTCAATTTTGTTTTTTTTAGTGTTAAATGTTTTAAAAAATTTATTGGATGCGCGGACTGGGACGGACGGAATCGGCTTGTTGATCGCTTCGGTTTTAAGGTAAGATATTGCATGGAAATAAGGAGTATTTTGTAATTTGTTGAAAAGCTCGGAGAGAAAAAGGTCGTATGATTCCCTCATAGAGTTTTTTTTTTTTTTTTTTTGCTGAAATGTTATGCTGTAGAGACTTCGCAGTTTAAGAGTAACATATTTTAAGGGCGTCGTGATGAAGGTGATTCAAGTCAATAGAGCCTTAATTTGACTAAATGCTAGATTTAATTACATCGTTTTCTAAATTAGTTGATTGCAACATTTCAAAATCCTAGTTAAAATCTAGACCTCTAAAGAACTTACTTGAAAAAAGGAAAAAAAAAGTTGGGTTATTCAAAACCCTATTTTGAATTTTGTAAACAAACCGTCATGTTGGCGGCGGCATTGTTTCGTTTCGTGAACGTTCTCCAAGTCATTCAATATGGCGGCGGGTCTATTTTGTTTTGATTCATTGAGTCGATGTTTTTCATCTTATTAAATAAGACCTTAAAAGTTAATCAAAATCTAGACCTCTAAAGAACTTATTTGACAAAAAAAAAAAAAAAAAAATCGATTTTGAATTTTGTAAACAAACCGTCATGTTGGCGGCGGCATTGTTTCGTTTCGTGAACGTTCTCCAAGTCATTCAATATGGCGGCGGGTCTATTTTGTTTTGATTCATTGAGTCGATGTTTTTCATCTTATTAAATAAGACCTTAAAAGTTAATCAAAATCTAGACCTCTAAAGAACTTATTTGACAAAAAAAAAAAAAAAAAAAATCGATTTTGAATTTTGTAAACAAACCGCCATGTTGACGGAATTATTTCGTTTCGTGAACGTACTCTAAACATGGCGGCCGGTCGGTTTGTTTTGATTCAGCGAATCGATTTTTTTCGTCTTAATTTCGATATTTTAAATATACAATCGCGTTTGAAAATATATAATAACTTTCATTTAATCGAAAATGAATGAAACATTGTTTGGTGAATTCATAAAGTTAGTAAATTTTTTATTGGTTTTTTTTTTCGGTTGTATGGTGGAGCAGTAAGCTTTGTGTAACATGTTTTTGATACGAAAGTCAAAAGTCTCAAGTTAAATTAGCAATTGTCGTTTAAGTTTTTGGTTAATTATTATTTGGTTAATAAACAATTTGTAAATGTGTACCGGTATGAAGGAATAAATGCTGATGGATCGTGTTCTGTACCTTATGAACCATGGATATATTTTTATTGGTTCTGAATACTTATGACTTGGGTGATTATTGACTCAGTGTAATCGTTAAAGGTGATTCTTTTGCACAAATTCAGGTACTTAAAAACTATCAAAATTGATAAGTCATATAAGCCTGATAGCAATTCGTAATTGGAGCAGCTGTATTACTCAAAGCTGCTGCTGATTGTTTTCGAGTACTTGCAGCTCATAAAGCAGCTGGTTGAGTCTGTATTCCTTGTAATGCAGGGATTCATAACATTTTGGTTATCTTCATTTATTGGCATCTGAGATATGTAAGTCAGTTTTTATAAATACCTGCTGTATTATCGTTTATATAACTCTAATCAAGTTTTAAATATGAAATTTTATAATATTATTACAACATATAGGAAATGATGTCTGCGTTCATTATTCTGCAGTTTTTAGTTTTGGGCTGTTGTGAAGCAGTAAATGGTCAAATTCATCATCTCAACTCGGGGATTTCAGTTGAAATGTAAAAGTTGTTATTCAGCCTTGTCGGTATTCCTTTTCATAATTTTGACATGGGTGTTAAATATTAAGCCGAATAAGAGGATTTTTTGTACTTGAAGGAAATGAAGGAGAATGGCTTCAGACAAGAGGAAAACATTATGTGTACAGGTTTCAAAAACTTATTATTGAAACTCTATCGTACCTGGTTTTAGATTGCTCCAATAAAATCCAAAGCATAGAGGAGACTTTCAGGAGCAGTTGCAAATATATTTTTATAAAATTTTAAAATTAAAAACTTGAATGGGTCTTTTTAACAACTAAATGCAAATAGTGCCCCATCTGTTGTATTTTAATGCTTTTTATATTATTCGGGCCTTTTCCATGGATTTTTATTTGATTTTTTTTTTTTTTTTTTTTAATGGTGCAGGAATATGGTTGACCTGAGTATATCCGACGTCTGCAGTGGACCAAAGGACCACGGGGTGCAAAATTTTTAAACGGAAGCTGCCAATGATTTTGTAGACGATTTTTCATTTCCGAGTTTTAAATGGGCGATATTTAAATTCGTTGTTTTTAAAGGGGCTCTTCTTGATACGTTTTCGTGTTATTAATCATTTTCTTTTTTTTTTAAACTAAAATTTCCATAAACGATACAAAATTATTCGACCAAAAGATTAAATTGGTAAACAGCGGAAAAATTCTTCCCATGAATATTTAAGTCAAAAAATTAACATTAAGGAGAAAAGAAGCTTTGAGCTTTTACTCCCACTCCAAAAATTTCGAAAAAAAGAATAAAAAAAGGAAAATCCCACGCTTTATTAATTCCCGATCAAAAAACAAGAAGGTAACATTTCTTTTCCTTCAAATCTTGATTTTTTTTTTTTTTATTCGAGAATAAAAGGTTTTTTTTATTCTTCTTCTTTAGCTATAAGTCATCTTTTTAACGACTTTTCTTTAAAGGAGAAAGTGGAAAAGTTTGAAGGGGACAATATAAAGCCCAAAGGGATTGGGTCGTTTTGGAGGCTGATTATACTCCGACTAAACTTCCTTTTATTCGATTTATCATTTTTCGTTTCAAAATAATTTGTAACTGCCACGTGGAAAAAAAGAAGGCGGTAAAATGTATTTTATTTGTTATCAAACTTTCTCATCGTTAGGTAATTATTGAAAATTAAAATGTTTAACGTTAGCATAAAGAAAAAGGGACCGCCTCCTTCCCAATCTCAAATGTCATCCTTTTTTTTTTTTTTAATATGGTCCATATGCATGTGCAAATGAGGTGATTGTACAGTGAAATATCATGGCGGAGAAAGCTGCAAGAGATTGTGAATGCTTCGTTTTTTAAACGGTTTTTATCGCCTCGAGGAAGAGTTTTTTTTTTTTGCTTCTCCTTATCCATTTTTTATGTGTGGCCTGCAACGATTCATTTGTTCCGGAGCCGTTTCTCAGTTGTGTCGTTCACTGAAAAGCATTTCGAGTCCGAAATTATTTTTGAGATTTTTGCGCCGGGGACGCTGTTAAAACTCTTGACTCCCCCCGTACATGTCGCAAAGGAAACATCAAGACGTCTCATAAAACAAAAGTGTTTTTTTTTTTTTTTTTGCTTCTCCTTATCCATTTTTTATGTGTGGCCTGCAACGATTCATTTGTTCCGGAGCCATTTCTCAGTTGTGTCGTTCACTGAAAAGCATTTCGAGTCCGAAATTATTTTTGAGATTTTTGCGCCGGGGACGCTGTTAAAACTCTTGACTCCCCCCGTACATGTCGCAAAGGAAACATCAAGACGTCTCATAAAACAAAAGTGTTTTTTTTTTTTTTCGTCTCGCTTTTTCTCTCTCTTGACATTTTCCAGGAAAACCTAACTCGGCTAAGTTCCATTATATTTTTTTTTCCACGACGTGGTTAAATATTAATCACTTTTCGGGACTTTTACGTTTGGACAGAAATAAAGGCGGAAAAAATGCCGTTATATGCGCGCTTAGACTGAGTTGAATTTCGATCACGATTGCCGTATGAAACTATGTAAAACATAGTCATTCCCATTTTTTTTTCCTTCATCCAATTAACTAAGTCGAACCATATTTGAAGATAGCAATCTTAATATTTTGCTTCTTCTTAAAAAAAAAAAAAAAAAAAAAAAAAAAAAATGAAAGCAGAGATGTTAACTGTACTTTTTTTTATTTCTTTCGATATTAAAATCAAATGTGTGTTACGATCGGGCCAATTTTTTTTCCTTAAATTTAGACAAGAACTCAAATAACTATGAATTTCTTCATGGAAAAGAAAAGCTGCTTGGGACTGTAAGGGAAAATTTATTAGAGCCGGAGGGGAGCTGGTTGCTTACCTAGGCAGGTCCAAAGTAGAGATTCCAAATTCCCGACGTTTTTTCATTCCCGACGTTTTTTCATTCCCGGGAATCGGGAATTCCCGTTTTGGTTAGCTTTTCATTTCTTGGGAATCGAGAAATTGACATTTAAATTGCAAGGGAATCCCGGGAAAGCGGAGAATTTATTTTGAAGGCGAAAAGAAAAGAAAATAACCCCGATTTCCGTATTTTTCGGGAGTAAGTTCGAAAATAAGCGGAGCTTTATCGAAAATAAATTTTTGATTTTTATAACTTTTTTTTAAAATATTGATAATTTTATGTGATAAATGGTCAAAAAGTTGTTAAAATTGATCTTATTCCCGTTCCCGGGAAAAAGCTTGTCGATCCCGGGAATCGGGAATTCTCGAAAATGGAAAAAATTTTATTACCGGGAAGCAGGATTCCCGACTAGTTCAAAAAAAATGTTCCCGGGAAATTTTTCGGGAAAAGAAATCCCGGGAATTCTCGGGACGGGAATTATCGGCTAGTCCAAAGTTAATTAACCCTTAGCCAGCCAGGGGCAAAGGGAGAGCTTTCAGAAGAGGTTTTGAGCCTCCCTGTTATTTTAATAAATGTAATTTCCCTACCTTCCAGGTCATTTGGAGCCCCTCTTAAAATACTTTCTTCCCCAAAAATTGGCCCAAACTAATCGCCTAAAGTAACCAAAATGCGTAAATTTTGGCCGATTTCTACGTTCTTTTCTCCAACAAAAAACTTTTTCTAGGCTTTTTTTTTTCCTTTTTTTTTTTTTGCGGACTTTCACGTGGTGATAGCAAAGATCCAGCCGTATCTTAACTGTGAAAAAAATATTTTGCGATTTTTTATGATTTTGGCCATTAAATTTGGCCACTTTCTCTCTCGGGTTCCAAGGCGAAATACATAATTTTGGGCCAATTTTTTGGGTACTTTCACTTGGTGAAGGCGAAATTTGGGTCCAGTAAGGTCTTCGTGGCGAAACAAATTTTTTTCGGTTTGGCCATTTTATGACCACTTTGGTCCTTGTGGGAAAAAAACCAAAAAAAATACTTATCTGGCCCAGTTTTTTGCGTACTCTCACGTGATGACAGAGAAATTTGTGTGCTGAGTGACCTTCGCAGCGAAAATTTTTTTTATAACTTTTGGCCATTTTTTTGCCCATTTTCTTGTTGAAAGAAAAATTTAGAAGCACATGCACTTAAGCAAATTTTGACGTAGTTTTTGACTGTCATAGCAAAATTTTGGTACGGGGAAGCTAACATGAAGAAAATAATTTTTTTCCTTCTTAAATGGCCATTTTGGCCACTAGGCCAATTTAAAAAAAATAACAATTATACCCTTAGATAGCCCTTTGAAAGAGCTTTTTTTTTTCGTTTTTTGGATTCTTCAATCGGACAGCCGCCTTTCCGCAGCAATTCTTTGCCCAAAAAAAAATTAAAACTGAATTAACACTCCGATCCCCCGCCTCAAAAACGGCTTTCATTTCGACCCTAAAAAAAATTGAGCCTAATATTTGGCCTAATTTACCATCTCACTAGGTCCTATCGATGGGTGAAAGTCAAAGAAAAAATTTAATTTTGGGCACAAACTTTATGGTAACCCGGTGGTAGCCTTCTGCTGCTTGATGATTTAAAAAAATTGTATGCACAAATTATGCAAAAATTATACATATCCAGATTTTCATGCTTAAAAAAATTATGCATAAATTTTTTTTAAATTTTGGTGATTAAGAAAATGTGCATAAACTTCGCAAAAATTATGCATATTTAAATTTTTGCATAAATGTACAAAAAAAATATATATATTTATATTGCAAAATTTTTTGCATGATTTTGCAAAAATTTCTAACGCTTTTTGCATCACAAGATACCCCTCCCCCAGCTTGTTTATGCTTATTATGCATGCATGGTTGACAGAATCAACTTTTTTTTTTTCTGTGAGTCAAACGTTTTCAACCTCCAAAAATCTTTTTTTTCCGACTCATCCTATTAAGCAGCCTTTTAAAAATCTTCTTGAAACGAAAAAAAAAACCGTCTTTCTTTATTCGAAATTTAAAAATCCGCTGAATATGGAAAAAAAGGAAGAGAAAAAAAATCCATGGCAGCATCTTTGTTTGCTAATTCGAAATCCGCATTCTCATTTTCTAAAGAAAAGGATTTCCTTCAAAACAGCCAGAAAAAAAGGGGAAAAAGCATAAGAAAAAAAGTTTGCATAGTTATGAACCTGAAAAGCCGACTGTGGAAAATCTTTTCACAAAAAAAAAAGATGTATTCAACTGTTATTTAAATATATTCGGTGAATATTTTCCGAAAAGCTTATTTTCCCCAGTATATTTTCAGGTTTCTGTATATTATTTATACGGGAAAATGTTTTTCATTATTCACCCATCCAGGGTTGGTTGTAAAAAGATGATAATGATTTAATATTCGACTGTAATGAAAAAGGCTATTTAAGGATGCGCGAAGCGAAGGAAGAGGGGGAGGTGGAGGAGGAGGAGAGGAAGCGTAGACAAAAGGGAGGGGGTGGGAGTTGACGGAAATAAAGGAAAACGTGTTATTTTCAGTCCCATTCACTTTCCAAACGTCTAATGGAAGAAAATTTTACTTTAAAAAGGAAACATGCTCAACTTTCATGATTTATCCGAATCCATGTGAAAGTACCTCATTTTCATTTCTTTGAGTGCATTTTTATATCTCCCCCAATTTTTTTTTTCTTTTTTCAAAATTCCGATATATTGAAATGATTTGTCAGGAACGTAGCTAAGGGAATATTTTCGGTTCGATTTTGTTTCTGGAGTTTAAAGCATCGGCATCGGCATGACAATTCGGTTTGATTCGGTTCAGTGCACTTAACATAGGCGCAACCCTGCAACCTCTGCTCAAACTTTTACACTGAAGCAAGGTTTTGGTTGTGCTTTGAAAATAAAAAATTGCTGATACTGCTTACCTTACGGGTTCTGCAACTACGTCAAATCTTATGTTGACATTACGTACATTTCCCACGTTCAAAAACTACTTATAATATTCGTATGTCTTCTTACAATCCGTGCCAACAATCGAAGTCCATAAGGTTAACAAAGACCGTTGCAGCGTAAGATGACATATGAAAATTCATGCTTTTTTTTTTTTTTTTTTTTTTTTCTAATTTTCGTACTTGTAATGCTATGAAAGTGGCCTGTCTTGCCTGCTTTTTCCAGGCCATTCGGTACTTCACCAAAAGGACCGCTTTAGGGAGTGAAACTCGTCCACTTATGGTAACGACCCCAGTTTTATGCGGGTTCATATTTTTCATTTTGTCCGAGACTATCTTTTTTTAGTTTTTAACAAAATGTAGGTGTACGTGTTAAATAAAACAACCGATTGGGCTCGTTCCTTATCCAAAGGCAGGATCGCCGCACCTTAAGATCTAAAATATTACATCAACCATATCCTGTGAATTATGATAATAAAGAAAATTTCATTTACAACCTTTCCATATTTTTCTCTTAAGTCATAATTTTTTCGATAATGGTTTTTGTTTGCTCGTCGTGAGGGTGCGTCAAAATTTAATTCCTCGAAATCTCTTCAACCATCAGAAACAGAGAGGGTTTTTGGGGAGGTTTTGCATGTAGTTTTTTAGGGAACAGGCGATTGAATCTCCGGACTCCAAAAATAGCTGGGACGGTATGGATAGGGAAGGGAAAATTAGACAATAGAACCACGGTTAAAATTTATATGTTTTCGTGGTTCACGAATGTGAATTTAAAACGTGATAGACAATCCTTCAAATTACAATTATAAGAAGAAGCTTGCGAGTTTTGTTTGGTTTTCTTTTCGCCTACAGCTTTTTTTTTTTTTTTTTTTTTTTTTTGTTTTTTGTTAGAACAGAAAAAAAAATTGGACTGTAATTTTGTTAATTGTGATCGTGTCCTATTAAGTAATGCCGTTTTCAGATTAACAATAATGTTTGACTAATATTTATATTGACAGTATTTATTTTACAAGGGCAGTATTCCTTGCGGGAAAATTTTGGCAGTATAAAATTTTTTGTGGCAGTATTTTATTGGTTTTGGCAGTATAATAATAAAAATGAGCAGTTAAGGTTATTTGATAAAATATGACTGATTTAAAATGAGCAGTTAGGTATTTATCTTGAAAAATAACAGAAAAAGAAAAGAATGTTTCGTGCCCAGAAAAAATATTTTACGGACTAAAAATCTTGAGCGACCTCTAAATATTTTTTTGAAAATTGAAGAAAGAATTCACGGCATGTTTTAAAGGATAATGAATTTGCCGAAGAACCAAGATCTAAGTACTTTAATTTCTCTTTTCTTTTTTGATTATTTTTTTAAATTTATTTATTTGTTTACTTATTTTTATTTAACTGTTGCACACTGCCAGATAATAATGCTGCCCTGATATATATTTATACTGACCGAAATGGTTTAATTTACCTGCAAAATTTGATTATTTTACCGGAAACATTTTTTTCTCATCCTCCATTATAAGTATGCATAATTTATGCATAAAATGGACAAAAAAATTTATAACAGGCATATGATTTGCAAATTTTTATGCTTTATGACTTAAAAGAATTATATTCATAAATTATGCATAAATTATACATACGAAAAAGAGATGCATAAATTATGTAAAAATTATGTATAAATTATACAGAAAATTGGACATACATAAAAAATACATAAATTAGGTATAAAAAGAACTTAACTTTTTTTACCGGAAACATTTTTTTTTTCATCCTCAATTATCATTATGCATAAATTATGCATAAAATGGACAAAAAAATTTTTAACAAGCATAAGATTTGCATATTTTCCTGTTTTATGACTTAAAAGTATTATATTCATAAATTATGCATAAATTATACATACACAAAAGAGATGCATAAATTTTGTAAAAAATTATGCATTTTACATTTTGGTGTTTAAAAAAATGCATAAACTTTTGCTAAAATTATGCACCTCCAAATTTATGTATAATTGATACACAAATAAGACATTTTTTATATAGATTTTTTGCATTTATTTTGCAAAAATTTTATACACTTTTTGCATCAGATTGTCTTACAGGTTACCAAGGAAAGGCAAAAGGACTTAAGTCTTAAATCTAAGGCAATAAAAAAGGGATGGCGGATTTACAAAGGATGTAGGTTTTTTTCCTATTTTGATCAGCTAGAATTGCATTTTTGGGAGAAAAATCCAATTTTTTGGGAGAAGGGGGTCGCAAACACCAAAAAACAAATTACGCTTAACTTCTTTTTCGTCTAGATGGCGCTAAAGGTCGCTTGAACAAAGCAAACAAAAACTCTCGTAATCCACACATTAAACAATTTTTACAGTTCTTATCTCTTCCCACACAACTACAAAAAATGAAATGACAAGCGATAAGGTAGCTAAATACGTTAACAATAGAATTTTTTAAAAAATCCAAACGAACTATTCGGTGGTACCCATCTCGATTGTCAAAGAAAAATAAAAGATCTTCAAAAGAATTTATCAGAAACGCAGTCAATCAGGTTTGTTATATACCTACTTTATTCAAATGAATAGTTGAATATACACACAATCAGTTTGATTTTTTAATGTGGTTTTAGACACACGGATTTCAGAGCCTGGGACAATGGCAAAAGTCGCTTTAGGCTAAAGTGATTTGAAAATATTAAATGAACACAAAGAAACACCGACTGGGTTTTCGTGTCTTTTAAACGAGACTTCGGGATTAGTTACACGCTCCTCTTAAAAAAAAAAAAAATCTCAAATAAAATAACCATTTTCCACCACATTTTTTTCCGTGTTTAATCAGATGCAATTATTTTTTACTCTCCCAGTAAATGACATTGAAATGATATATTTTTTTCCAGTATATTTCGTGAAACGATACCTCGGGTCAATTGTTATTTAATTCGATTTCATTTGGTATTTTGAAAAAAAAAAAAAAATATGAATTATTTACAGAAAAAAAAAAAATTAAATTTCGTTGCAATCATTTCGTTCATATTGTACGTGAGAATTGAGTTCTTTTTTCAAGTGGAGGAGTTAAAAAAAATCTTTATCAAAATTTCCTCCCTGCTATTAGATTTTTACAAGGAGAAGTTTTTCCTTTTTTTTTTTTTTTTTTTTTTTTTTTTTTTTTTTTGTTTTTTCATTAAAGAAAATAAACTCTCTTTACACGTGACGTGTAAATTAATTTTTTTTCTACTGCTTTTTTCCCCCCCACCCCTTTTCGGAAACATTATTGGGAAATCGAAGATTAATCCCGTTGTAATCTTAGATAAAGAGCATTTGGGGGAAGAGAGGGAGCTAAGAAAAAGACACAAAAAAGGAATTAAAACGGGATCGATGCCAATTATAATACTTTTTTTTAAAAGGATAAATATCCTCCTGCGACTCCTTTGGGAATTCGCAGGGATCGATGATGATGATGATGAATATTTTAAGGGAATTTTTGATCTAAGTAAACATTTTTATATTAAAATTTCAGTCTTTTTTTTTTTTTTTTCTTCTTTAAAAAAAATTTTAATTTTTTTCGATGGATACCGAGAAATAAAGCATTTTTAATACAGTCAACCTCGGCTATAGTGGATTTGAAGGGACCGGCCAAATGTAGTCCACTATAACCGAGGTCCACTATATCCGAGGTCGAAAAAATTCGGTAGAAAAAAATGAAAAAAGTAAAATGAAGTGGTAATTGAAAAAAAGCGTGAATTACAATCGTATATTTAAGCACTTGCAACTTTAAAGAAAAAATTTGTAATTCGAGCCTGTTTTCAAAGTTGCAATACCATACTTTTTTGATATTTCCGCCTGAGTACCGCCATTTTTCAATTCGTTTAAAACTTTAATTTTTTCATCTAACGAAAATGCTTTTCTTTTCGACATTTTAAGCTCAACTAACAAATAAAAGCAAAAAGAAAACATTTTTTGATTGTAATGCAACATGTTCATTCGTGAAAAAAGAAAAAAAATCTTTGAAAACGGTTGTTTATGCCGAAAAATTCACATTGAAATCAATAATATCTTTAAAAACCTGTCCACTATAACCGAGGTCTCGGTCCACTATAACCGAGGTAATTTAACATTGCAATATAGGAAATGGGACTGGGACCGGACGAGTTTGTCCACTATAACCGAAATTCCACTATAACCGAGGCCACTATAACCGAGGTAGACTGTATTACATTTCTCTGAAACAAATATTTTCACAAAGAATTTTTTGTACTGCGCGTTGAATGAAAGTAACAAAATCGCAGCTAGCACGGTGTCAATATCATCGTCACCAATTTTTTCCCCCTCTAAATTGGGAGACGTAGGTTGTGATTAACCCTTTGCTGACGGCGATAATAAATTTATTATCAACAGAAAGTGCATTCTGCAGACGATGATAATAAATTTATTATCAGTTAATGTTAATTAATTTATGAGCACCTATCCATCAGATTGAGTTGAAACTTTGGACATAAGTCATGTTAATCCAAATTAAAAAATTTTGACTCCCATGTTTAGCTTATGGAGATAAAAAAATACATGTTTATAGAAAAAATTAATTAATTTATAAGCACTCATGCATCACATTAAGTTGAAACTTTGGAGATAAGTCATGTTTAATCCAAATTAAAAAATTATAAAAATGTTTTGACTCCTACGTTTAGCTTATGGAGGTAAAAAATATACATGTTTAACGTATTAACTAATTTATAAAAAAGTTCTAAAAATTACAAATTCGGGACTTACTGCCCCATCAGATGAACATAGCCGCTCCTGAACGATTATATTTAAAATAAATTACAGCTATGGCTTTTGCTTTTTAACGAATAGCTATCGTTTGATGATGTGTGAAAAGAACCATTTCCATAAGCTAAACATAGGAATGAAAAATTTGATGAAACTTGCTTAACGTCTTTTATACTTCATTTTTGTAGATGAAACTTTGAAATATAAGCGCCGTCCGAAAACAGCTTTTTCCAAGGCCACTATAACGTCAGCAAAGGGTTAAAAGTCAAGTGCGGAGGTGAACGTTTATGTACTACTTAAGTATGATTTTTAAGTATGACCTTAAGTATGATCTTTTTTTGGTCTCTTCACCTCCTTCGTCAGAAAAAGAAGCAGATTAAAAACCCCTATTACCCCCCTATGCTCCCGTTACAGTGTGTAATGGGATCACATGAGTTGTGTAATACGATTACACATTGTGGGGCTCGAAGTACGGGTTTATCGGCCGCCCTCCTCCTTGTTTGCAAAATCTGTGAAAAAGAGAAAATTTTTCCTGGACTTTTTTTTTTTAAATAAAAAATGAAGACGTGTTATTGTTGTTTTTTTATTAATAATTAATTATTATAGTAATTCGTTATTTATTATTAATTATTTAGTTAGTTATTAATTAGTCACATTACTCAAAGGAGATTTATTTAAGTTTAGGTAAGCAGAGAGCGAGAAATAAAAACTCTATGAATGCTAGTGGAAAAAAACCTGACTGAAATCAGATTCGAACCAAGACTCTTTACGACCTTACGTTTCGCAATCGAGCACGCTCGCCACTCAGCCGACGTCTTGTCTATATTTTATTTTTATAAATAAAGCTTTTAAGCCTCTCAATTAATTCGCACCACAAAAGGAAACAAAATGGGTCGTAGTAATAAAGAGCGCAATAAAACCTTGGCGTAGACAAAAATAAATGAAAAAAGAAAGAAAGAAAAAAAAAAAAGCAAGACAAAATAAAAATAAAAGATGAACATTTCATTCCCGAAATCACCTCCATTATTGATTCTTATTCCAGACTCGACCGTCGAAAAGTTACAAAATGGAAAAGTTAATGAAAAAAAAATTTATTTCTACAAAAAGTTAAATCCATCTTGATTTTTTTTTCTTCTCTCTCTTCTTGTCGTTTAAACCGGCTCCATTAAATCCAAAGGATTTTTTTTTCCTTCCGAAAAATTTCAGACGGCGAAATTCTTTTGTGTTCTGCTTATCAAGCTACATCTCTACTTTTTTTTTTTACACCCGAAAAAAGAGGGGAAAAAAATTCTGGATGACGATGATGAAGATCGAAATGGTTTACGACTTAGTGTTTTGACGTATGAGAGAATATTATTAAATATTTTTATGTTGTCTTATACACATATATATATATTTTTATAATCTTGAGAGTTTCATCTTGAAAAGCAGCGCCAGAAAATGATTATTATGTTCTCCCGGTTTATAAAAAGCATTTCGTGCCCTGAATATACTGTTTTATTTTATTTTATTATTTTTTTTTTTTCGATGAATTTCTTTTGGACATTTTTTTTTGGTTGGAGGAGAAGTTGGAATTTGATATAGGAAAACAATGCAGGGATTTAACGAGTTTCTAACGTGTTTATCGGAAATTTAAAAAGCAAAAAAAGAAAAAAAAATTTTTACTTTATCCCTGTCCCCTTCGATAAACATGTGTGTGCGATGTCATCAACCCAAAGTTTAAAAATCATGGATGGCTGGGGTTTATTTTTGAAATCTGAAGTAAGGGGGAGATATGAATTATATCAAAAGTTTAGCTTTTTTATAAGTTGTTTATACACGGACCATATGGGATCTTTACCGCGGGAATCTCTCTTTTTTCGTTGAAAAGTTTAATGTATATGGATCGATCAAATGAATTCTTTGTTTTATTATTCCGATGTAAATAAACAATTAATAAAGGTGACCCATTTTACGACCCTCATCATGTTCGTATTTCTGTAAGTTCGCTCGTTCCTGTTCAGACAGCAGCATCATTGCAGTTATATTTTTAAATATTTAAAAATATTGCAGGAAATATTGAATGACACAGGGGTTTAAATAATTCTCATCAGCGCCGTGGCCGGGAAGGGGGAAGGGTGTGAGCGGAAGTAGGAATTGGGGACAGTCTCCAGCTCCCTAATAAGAAGTGGGTAGCCCCTCCCCCATTCCCCAGAAATTTGGAAATTTTCAATTAATTGAAAAAGTAGTAATGTTATAGAATATATGTTTATGTTTATGCTCCAGTCTCCCCCCCCCCTCAATTTTTTAAAAATCTTTTTGGGTCAGAATTTTTTTTTTTTTTTTAAACAATGGGTTTAACTTATCGATCATTCACTTATCGATATCTTTTCAATCAATATACGATAGGTGATCCCAATAAAAAGTGAGTTATAAGTCCGGCCGATACGTTATAAAAAGTTATAACAACATTAAGTTTTTATAGCGTATTGGCGATACTTAACTCACTTTTTATACTATTATGAATAACTTTTTCCGATTTATCGGCAACACTAGTGTCAAGTTCGAACCTGCCGTTCGACCTGTCAAGCTGGACACTCAGCATTTGGCCCTTCAGGGCTGCTCTAGAAACTAGTTAAATATGATTATTTTTTTAAAATAAAAAAAAGAACGAAAAAGATTGTCGAAAGAAATTTATCAAATAGTTTAAGGCCCTGCCCTGACCGACCAACCAAGCAAACAAAATATATAAATATTTTTGATATTTAAATATACGTTTAAATTTACCTCTATGAATGAAAACAATCCTTTTGATAGCGAAAGATATGTCATATGCAAATAATAGAAAACTAGATTTTATCTTCCCTTTTCCCCTTCCTACCGCTTCCCCCCCCCCCCCCCTTTGTCGAAATTGTTTTTCCCTTTTCAATATCAAAACATTTTCGGGTTCGTGAATTCCGAAAACATTTCCATTCTCGAAAACATAATCTAAATCGGATTATATCCGCATGTAATTATTCATTATTATACTATTACTTCCAGCGCCACTTCACATACAACAGGTAGGAACATTGTTTCCATGAGAAAATTTATTTTAAGTGAAATTAATGAATATTTTAATGGGTGTCGAAACCGTGTTAATCACTTTTTTTTTCTCTCCTTCTCTCTATTCCATTTTGAAAATGGTGGCAAAATTAGTACAATGCGAGTAATATCTAGACGTGTCGTTTTTCAACTTTTTTTTTTTTCATTTTTTAAATTATTGTCAGGCCTAACATGTTATTTCGCTGCAATGATTAAATTATTGCGTGGATATTCCTCATCTGGTGCTTCCCTGTGTGTAAATATTTTCTCCCTTTTGCATATCATGCATAAATATTTAAATAAATGTTTCCGACGTTTGATTTGGACAAAACGGATATGGGGGAGCGGGTTTAAAGCAGAAGCTGCAGCAGGCGATTATAAAAGCGTGAGAACCCATAAGGAAAAAATAAATATCGAATGTGTTTGCGAATCGGTCGTTAAATCCTGCTAAAAGACCTTTTTTTTCGATTTGTTGGCGTTTAAAGGGTTATCCCGTACGTGATGCAAAAAGTGCATAAAATCTTTTACGAAATAAATGCAAAAAATTTAGGAAAAAAATTGGGTAGAGGTAAAGATGTTGAAGCAAAATTATATATAATTTGTATATAATTTATGTATAAAATA
This sequence comes from Liposcelis bostrychophila, assembly GCA_037577465.1. NCBI lineage: Eukaryota > Metazoa > Arthropoda > Insecta > Psocodea > Liposcelididae > Liposcelis > Liposcelis bostrychophila. Next base: position 53,362,895 of record CM075208.1, on the reverse strand, counting down.
TATATAATTTATATATATGTTATATATATTTTATATGTATTTTATATATAAATTATATATAGTTTTGCCCCAAAATCTTTACCTCTACCAAAAATGGCTTTGTCTCCATTGGAGAATTAATTGTACCACCGGAAATGCTGTATAATTTTGGACTTCTTTCTTCTGCTACCATTTTGTTTTATTGTTTTGATTATTTTTTCGAACAAAAAAAATTATGAAAGAGAAAAAAAAGTGATAGCAGAAGAAAAAAGGGTTAAACTTTACATCTTGTGGTATTTTTTATATATAAATTATATATAATTTATATATAATTTAAATATAAGTTATATATAATTTATATATAATTTATATATAACTTATATATAAATTATATATAAAAGGTGAATATATATAAATTATATATAAATTATATATAATTTATATATAATTTATATAAAATTAAATCTTGAAGAAAAGGTACGAACTCGAACTCAGCAAAATTTTAGCAAAATTTTAGCAAAAATGATTTTTCGATTTACTATATATGATTTATATATAAGTTATATATAATTTATATAAATTATATATATTTATATATAATTTATATATAAATTATATATAAAAGGTGAATATATATAAATTATATATAATTTATATATAATTTATATAAAATTAAATCTTGAAAAAAAGGTACGAACTCGAACTCAGCAAAATTTAGCAAAATTTTAGCAAAAATGATTTTTCGATTTACTATATATGATTTATATATAAGTTATATATAATTTATATATAAGTTATATATAATTTATATATAATTTATATATAAATCATATATAAGTTATATATAAGTTATATATAAATTATATATAAATTATACATAATTTATACATGAATTTTATGCATAATTTATCCGACTTTAAAATCGAGAAGTTTTAAACTTATTTAAAATTGGAAAAATACAAACAACAACACCAGGCTTTTTACAGGGCTTGAAGCCCCATCGCCGCATCGACAGCAGTCCGCCATTTGGACCTATCCTGAGCCGCCGCTCGCCAGTCTAGCACCCCTAGGCGGCCGGAATCCGGGGATACATTATCCTCCCATCTTAGCCGAGGTCTTCCTAAAGGTCTTGGACGATCATCCAAAACTCGTCGTATAGCCCGTGTATCCGGCGCCCGTGCCACGTGTCCCTCCCACCGCCGCCTCATAGACTTGATCACATCAAGGCTATGATGACTTTAGTCAATTGATATCAATTGATCACATCATATTATTTATAGGACTGCCCGGTAAGCCTTCGGATTTCTTCGTTAGTCTTCACACGGACGCGTCCGGATACGGGGTCTATATTGGGACCAAGGATCCTCCTAAGGAACTTATTTTCAAACACCAGCAATCACTTCTCGGTTTGGATCATTAAGGTCCACGTCTCGCAGCCGTATGTAAAAATGGGGCGCAGGGTGGAATTATAGACGAGAAGTTTAGAACGGCGGGACAGGGATTTACTTCGGAATAGGTGGTTTAGGGACTGAAGGCATGGGGTTTCCTCTGGATTCCTCTGGATTCCTCTGGATCCTCGCTTTGACTTCGTAGTTGGTATCATTGTTACGCGTGACGGTGTCATTGCGGTACCTCAAGATGTCGTTTAAAAAATCTGAAAAAAAGTCTCAGAGTTCCGATACCTGGGCTCCACCGTCACGCGTAACAATAATACCAACTACGAAGTCAAAGCAAGGATCCAGAGGAATCCAGAGGAACCCAGAGGAAACCCCATGCCTTCAGTCCCTAAACCACCTATTCCGAAGTAAATCCCTGTCCCGCCGTTCTAAACTTCTCGTCTATAATTCCACCCTGCGCCCCATTTTTACATACGGCTGCGAGACGTGGACCTTAATGATCAAACCGAGAAGTGATTGCTGGTGTTTGAAAATAAGTTCCTTAGGAGGATCCTTGGTCCCAATATAGACCCCGTATCCGGACGCGTCCGTGTGAAGACTAACGAAGAAATCCGAAGGCTTACCGGGCAGTCCTATAAATAATATGATGTGATCAATTGATATCAATTGACTAAAGTCATCATAGCCTTGATGTGATCAAGTCTATGAGGCGGCGGTGGGAGGGACACGTGGCACGGGCGCCGGATACACGGGCTATACGACGAGTTTTGGATGATCGTCCTACAAGTCCAAGACCTTTAGGAAGACCTCGGCTAAGATGGGAGGATAATGTATCCCCGGATTCCGGCCGCCTAGGGGTGCTAGACTGGCGAGTGGCGGCTCAGGATAGGTCCAAATGGCGAACTGCTGTCGATGCGGCGATGGGGCTTCAAGCCCTGTAAAAAGCCTGGTGTTGTTGTTTGTATTTTTCCAATTTTAAATAAGTTTAAAACTTCTCGATTTTAAAGTCGGATAAATTATGCATAAAATTCATGTATAAATTATGTATAATTTATATATAATTTATATATAAAATATCTTATATATAATTTATATATAATTTATATATAATTATATATAAAATATCTTATATATAAGTTATATATAAATATAATTTATATATAACTTATATATGATTTATATATAAATTATATATGATTTATATATAACTTATATATGATTTATATATAAATTATATATAAATTATATATACTTATATATAAATCATATATAGTAAATCGAAAAATCATTTTTGCTAAAATTTTGCTAAAATTTTGCTGAGTTCGAGTTCGTACCTTTTTTTCAAGATTTAATTTTATATAAATTATATAAATTATATATAATTTATATATAATTTATATATTCACCTTTTATATATAATTTATATATAAGTTATATATAAATTATATATAAATTATATATAACTTATATATAAATTATATATAAATTATATATAATTTATATATAAAAAATTCCACACGATGTAAAGTTTAACCGAAAAAGGTACAAAAATATAGGCCTACAGAATTTCCGGTGGTACAATTAATTGTATCCTCCAATTAATTGTCCAGTGGAGACAGGACAAATGTTTTAATTTTATTTATACGAAAATTTGGACAATCATAATTTTTTGCCAAGTTTATCAGCACCTGATTTTAATATGCATAATTTTTGCAAAATTTATGCACATAATTTTTTAAATCATAAACCATTTTTTGCAAATATTATGCTTATTGAACTTTTTTATGCATAATTATATTGAAGGATGAAAATAAAAATTTTCCGACTAAGAAAGTTATGCTCTTTATGCATAATTTATGCACTTTTTATGCATCGCTAATTTTTTTTATAATTTATGCATATCTTTTTTCGTTCGGGACATATCCGTGCGTGTGATAAAAAAATCAGGAGATTTTTGAGATAACATTTTTTTTTCCTTTCTTGTGTGTTTATATTCACGTCAGGAGAATGTTTATTAATTTCAATTTAATATTGATAATGCATGTTTTTTAATGATACCCCTCTAGGGCAACGTCAGTTTTGATAATTATTTTAAATTATCCCTTTTTGATTCGTGTTGTAAAACGTTTGTGCTTGTTTAAGGGTGTGCATTCTTCAACCGGTCCCAAATGATTGCTCCAGACTTAAAAATTACGAGTTTCGTAAGGACCCTTCCTTCCTTTTTGATCTCTTCAGGAAAATTTATTTCATTTGTTCTTAATATTTTCAAAAAAAGCACCGACAGAGTTTAGGAAGAGGAAGGAAGGAGGTTGAAATTTGAGAAGAAAATAATGACGTAGTATTAGGGTGCGTCGAAAAAAATCAAGTGTCTGGGATTTTTGCTCCCCGGTTAAAATATGATTATTTGGCTATCGAAACACCTCCCTAATTTTTTTCAGCTCGAAAAAAAATTTTTTTGATAGGGCCCACGATTTTTTAAGTTTTTTCGCCCAAAAAAAGGGCTTTTTTTCATTTATTTCACAAAGTTATAAAAATTTGTGCAGGGCTTAAACTTTGTTATAAAAAATTGAAATTTTGAGCATAGGTTTCAGGTATATAGAGGTACCTAAAAAAAATTACGCAGTCGTCAAAAAAGCAGTTGTGTCGTTTTGGCAGGGGGGCCATAGTGAAAACATATTTTTGCGAGGGGCCTTCGAGCGGGGAGGGATACGAAAATTTCAAAATAGCCAAAATGCGTCTAAAATATGTGGAAATGATGTGGCACTTGAACCGTTGCGGGCCTTATATATATACGCTCTGTAGGGGGCCAAAATAGGGCAAAATTTTTGAAAAATTTTAGACTTTGTTTTCGAAACACATTTTATTCGATAGATCTCGCAAAAAGAAAGCTCTTTTATATGGGACACTTTTCGTTCCCATTATTAGTTACGGAGATTGGCTAAATTTAATGTTTTTGGCTAAAAATTTAATTTTTTGGCCAAAAGCTTATATAACTCCACAGCCGTTTGATTTAGAAGCAATGTTCCATGTAATTTTTTACTCAGAACACTATAATTAAGAGAAATAATCAACTTCCAAACCGATTTTCAAAAATTTTTAATGCATTGAAATTTTTGAAAAATTTCAAAATTATAGTGGAGTCAAAATTTTTGAAAATCGGTTTGGAAGTTTATTATTTCTCTTAATTATAGTGTTCTGAGTAAAAAATTACATGGAACATTGCTTCTAAATCAAACGGCTGTGGAGTTATATAAGCTTTTGGCCAAAAAATTAAATTTTTAGCCAAAAACATTAAATTTAGCCAATCTCCGTAACTAATAATGGGAACGAAAAGTGTCCCATATAAAAGAGCTTTCTTTTTGCGAGATCTATCGAATAAAATGTGTTTCGAAAACAAAGTCTAAAATTTTTCAAAATTTTGCCCTATTTTGGCCCCCTACAGAGCGTATATATATAAGGCCCGCAACGGTTCAAGTGCCACATCATTTCCACATATTTTAGACGCATTTTGGCTATTTTGAAATTTTCGTATCCCTCCCCGCTCGAAGGCCCCTCGCAAAAATATGTTTTCACTACGGCCCCCCTGCCAAAACGACACAACTGCTTTTTTGACGACTGCGTAATTTTTTTTAGGTACCTCTATATACCTGAAACCTATGCTCAAAATTTCAATTTTTTATAACAAAGTTTAAGCCCTGCACAAATTTTTATAACTTTGTGAAATAAATGAAAAAAAGCCCTTTTTTTGGGCGAAAAAACTTAAAAAATCGTGGGCCCTATCAAAAAAATTTTTTTTCGAGCTGAAAAAAATTAGGGAGGTGTTTCGATAGCCAAATAATCATATTTTAACCGGGGAGCAAAAATCCCAGACACTTGATTTTTTTCGACGCACCCTACGGTAGTATTTGAATGGTCCATTTCGTTTTCCACTCTTTCATTTCACATTTGCCCCTTTTTTTTCTTGAATCTTATTTTTTTTCCCCCAGTCGGTTTCTTTTTTTAAATTTTTTTTCGAAAAAGGAAAAAAAGGACTGAAATATGACTCAGACACAATATTACAGAGTAGTACACCCTATTTGATTTCTCTAAAAAACGTCTTCAGAGTTATGCGCTAACAAAATATCCCTTGTTGACTTCCTTAAGGTGTGTTACATTTAAGGCTAAGGCTCCAGTTTTTTTTTTCCAACACCCTATGCTTAAAAAATTGTTCTATATTGCCATTGTGACAGTTTCCTTGTGTGACAGATTCAGGGCACCCCCGAAAAAGAGATGCCTAAATTATACAAAAATTATCTATAAATTGTACCCAAATTGGACATACATAAAAAATGCATAAATGATATATAAAGAATTTAATTTTTATAATTGGAAAATTTTCTTTTCATTCTCCAATATAATTATGTATAAATAAGTATGCATAAAACTAATAAAAGCATAACGTTTGCAAAGTTTCCTGCTTTATGATTTTAAAAATTATATGCATAAATTATGCAAAAATGATTTATATCCAGATTTTTGTGCTTAAAAAAATTTTTTTTTCAAAACGAATATACTTTTCAAAAAATATTCAAATTTTGTGCCTAAAAAAATACGCATAAACTTTGCAAAATTATGCATGACCAAATTTTTGTATGGGTGCAAATTTACTATAAAATGTTGGACCAAAATGTTGGTACAACAAGTCGGTACAACAATCGTTCGTTCGACAAACGAACGAATCGACTATTGGGGTACAAATTCACTACGGAATGTTGGACCAACATGTTGGTACAACAAGTAACTGAAATGAGTGAAAACCATTATGTTGGTCCAACAAGTTGGTACAACATGTTGGTCTAACTTGTTTTACCAACATGTTGGTCCAACACTCCATAGTGAATTTGCACCATTGGGTCCACAAAAAACAATCGGTACCACAAGGTACCACAAGTTAGACAAACATGTTAGTACCGCAAGTATGTAACAAACATATTGTACCAACATGTTTGACAATCGAACAAATCGACTATTGCGGCGACTATTGCAGAATCTACTCCTATGTCGAAATTAGTATGGAATGTTGGTCCAACAAGTTGGTACAACATTTCATAGTGAATTTGCACCCTTTAAATGATTCAACTTTTTTTTTTGTATGAAATTTTTGCCTTTTTTTTTTTTTTTTTTGAAAAATTAAAAAAAATTTTTTTGCATCACTTTTTCCTGCGGATTGAGCAAAATCAATTTGAAAATTTTATCGAAAGTAGTTATTCGCTAGCAGAAAAGCGCTTTGTAAGTAGAATTAACATATTTTTCTCCAAAAAAATAAGACATAAAGGATTTTCAAAGTATAGGGTCCTGCGCAAAAAAAAAAAAAAAAAAAAAAAATAGATTATTAGCCTTAAGAAATTGACAGTTATAAATATAATGACCCAACGGGACGAAAAATCGGTAACGTTGAAATAATCGTTCCAGATCATTTTTAATGAATAATCGTATAGCACAGACCGTAATAATGAAATTACCAAGCTGAAGACTACATTAACCAAATCGACCGATCCCGTTTTAAGATAAAAATCGTTTTTATAAAAAAAAAAAAAAAAAAAAACACAACATTACGCCTTTTAATAAAAATTATGTAACTAATAAAAAATATATATACTGTATGCCGGGATGAAATCAAGCGCAATACGCATACACTTCCATTTGTAAAGAACAATAATCATTTAGTTACTTTGTCGAAAAGTAGGGCCACCCAAGTCGCCACAAAAGGTATCACTAAATATAGATTTTAATCTATTTTGAGAAAAGGAAGACGCGTAATGTTTAAAAAAAAAAAAAAAAAAAAAACTAAATAAAATGAAAAGTTTTTTCTGGTTATAACATTAATTTTATCATATAGGTTATGGATGGGCTCTTTCTTTTGTCATTTTATGTCTTCCTTTCCACTGTGAAGTCTCCCGTAAATTTCTACAAGAAGAAAGAAAGAAAGAAAACGACGCCCCGTCGTTTGGAAACCGTTTAAGTCGTATTACATGTCACCGTCAATTTCCGAAGTCAGTGGATTCAAGGGGGTTGGTTCAAAATTGTTGTTGCATTGTATCTTTATTCTTTGGCTTATGAGCTGCGAAAGGCAGAATGCAAAAAAAAAAAAAAAAAAAGGAAATTGATTTTTGAGCTCAGATTCACAATTTTGCAGAACTAATACAGGAGCTCTTATGTTAATAAGAAAAAGCCTATTTTTGCTTTTACGGTTGCGGGAAAAACACGATATCTCCACACCAATTGATAATTCATGATAATAGTTAAAATTGGTAATTGGTGTGGAGATATCAGGTTTTTCCAGCAACCGTACGTAATTTTTATGGTCATTTTTGGATTTTACGGGTCAAAAAACATAAAGTAGTTTCTCGGGTTTGAAAAGGGCAGACTTTTTTTGCGGTAAAAAAAATCACGCTTTTAGCAATAAGCCCCTTTTCGAGAAAAATTTATAAAGGCTGGTAGCGGCCCCTACGCGTTTTTTAAAAATCTGAAAAAAATTGGAGAAGGTATCTGGAGGTAGTAGAATCGATTTTGAGGTGTAGAATCAAAATCGGGACACCATAAAATAATAAATAAGTTTTTTTAAAAATTTTGAAAAATATTATTTTTTAACCTGAAATTCTTTCTACTCATGCGAAATAAATTTTCTCCAAAAATTGGATTAGATGCGATGAATCTACATTATTTTGGGCCATTTTGGCTATCTTGAAATTTTTTTAACTTTTGGGGCTGGCCAGATATAAAAAATCCCGTTTTCGCCGAAATAAGCCATATAACACCCATAAGGTCTCATTTTTCGGCAAAATGAAATTTTTTCTGGATATATACAAACATAAGTGTTATATTATTAATATTGTTTCCAGGTAAATACCACAAGATACTGATAATACGATTTTATTAAAACATTTTCCGATAGCTATTTCGACCCATTTTTAAGGTCATTCTCAAGGAACCTACAAAATCAAATAAAAAATACATTCTATAGTTAGAAATTGAAAATTAAAACCTAACCTCACTTTGACTTACTTGACTAGAAAATTAAAATTGAAGTTAAAATGATATAAAATGAAAACGTGAAGGATGCCAGCATCCTCACGTTCAGGTGACTAAATCAAGTGGCTACATTATATATAAAATCCAATCAAAAGCGAAAATAAATAAAATTAACATAAAAACATTCCAAACGAAGAATAACAAATCGACGCCATTACGTGAACGAAGGTAACGAGTGACAGTAACAAGTGACATTAACACAAAGGATTGTGACGTGGTAATACTGAGCGCGCTAAAAACAATGCGTCAGGAAAATAAATTAAACTTTGCTCCTCAAAGCTAAATCGAATAAGTTTGAGCTTGTAATCAGACCCTATCTTATTCAAGAGATTAATTCCTTCTTTAAGGGATTTGTGAATGTAAAAACTCTCCCAGACTTTTACTAGAAAAGGGTCGTTAACCTCTCGTAGTAAGCCTAGGTTTTGCAAGGGAAACTTATGATTTTCAAACTCAAACTCAAACATATGTTCAGCAACAGGGGATTTATCGTAATGCCCTGAGGTGAAATCCTGAATGTGTTCCTTTCCTCTCGTAAGAACGTTCCGCCGGGTTTGGCCTATGTACGCAGAACAGTCCTTATCGCATTTGAACATGTAGACTCCGGATTTTTGTAACTCCTCAATCTTATCCTTAGGGGTACCCAAGCATCTTCTTAAAGAGTTCAGTGACTTGAATACTAAATCTAAACCTACAGTTCTAAAAATACTTTTTAAACCGTTACATAAGATTGAATTGAACGGAATAACCACTCTTTTCATTTCATCTTTAAGAGGCGATAAACGAGTAAAATCACTAATGTTAAAATTAGCACGCATACGTTTTTTGTCAATTAACCGATTGACAATATCCGGATTATAACCATGTGAAAATGCCACCGATTTAATGAAATTCTTTTCTTTGTCGAAACGTGCTTGACTTAGTGGAACGATATCAAGCGGTGGACCGCTGAGTTGAAAGCTGCCATTTAGTCCAATAAAATGATTGGATGAAGCAGGGATCACTTGGCTGGTGTCTGTGGGTTTTCTGTAGATGTCGAACTCCAGTTTTCGATTGGCCTTAATTATAATTAAATCCAAAAATGGTAGCGAGTTGTCAGATTCTTCTTCATAAATGAATTTAATCGTAGGAAAATAACTGTTGATCATGTCCAAAAATAATAATATAATATAATATAATAATATATTGTACCTGCCTCCGCATAAGCATGCAGGGGGAGGCTCCCGCTAACAAAAAATAAATTTACTTCAATAAAACGTAACAGAACGCAAAACAAAAAATCACATATAGATCCTGTTCAAAATACAGTGCAAATGTAATAAAGTTGGGTAAGTTCAAATTAGTAAATAAGTTTAGACCCAAAAACTGACAATAAAACTGACAATAAAAAACAGACTAGAGAAAACCCCACCAACTGCGGAGTACGTGTGGGCATGATGGTCATTCTTCAAGAGCGAAACTGCGAAGTTTGAGGGCGGAGAGGACTGATGCATAAATTAAGGTCATTTTACCTCTATTGAGGTTGGTAAGAAGCGCAACAAAATTGGTTTTAGGGTCAAAATCAGGAGAGAGCAGTTCCCGCTTGTAAAGCGAGGCTCGAGCCGGCGATAAGAGCGGGCAGGAAATCAGGAAGTGGATGAGAGTTTCGGGGACGGCCAAGTTACATAGTTTACAGGTAGCAGATTGGTCCCAGGAGTAGGTAATGGCCTTGGCTGTTAGCTTAACTGTGGTCGTCCCGCAAGTGCGAAGTTGGCCAATTACTCTAGTAATAGAGTGAGGGGCGTCTAGTTGGAGATAACGCGGCTCAGCATCCACTGAAAGAATAGCTTTGTATAGAGGGATGAATGTAGAATCAATGACGCGGTCAAGGTCAGCCCGTTTGATAGCATCCGCGAAGGACTCACAAAGGGAGTTAATTAGTTCTTTTGTGAGAATCGGTTCTAGGTCATTAATTTTGCGCTGGGAGAAACAGAGAGCATTTTCGAGTTGTGTCACCCAATTATATTTAGTGTCTTTGAAAGTTCCGGCAACATGGAAGTGAAAAAGGCGGCGGTAGCAGATTTTAGGGAGGGCATCGTCGTCCATTTCCAGTATCGTGAGCCACCACTTTAAGATTCTTTTGAGGGCTATTACTGCTATAGGGGTGGCGGATGTTTCCAGGCGGCAGACATAGTGAGGGGTAGATCTGGACCAGCCAAAGATAGCTTTATAAAAGGCCGATTGGGCTTTTTCAAGTTCACTTAAGTAGTTTAATGCCCAGGTTTCGGCCCCGTATAAGAAGGAGCTTTGAACAAAGGACGTGAAAAGCTGATTACGACCAGTCCAGGCTTGCATTTTAGACTTAAAAATGATCAATTTAACATTACCTAACGCCTTGGCCGCTTTCTGTAAAGCCTTGTTGAGCATTACTCGAAATAATCCTGAGGAGGAATATTCGGTCCCCAAATAACAAAATGTCGGGACTATTTCAATTACATCAGCCCCCAATCTAAAGATTACCTTTTTACTTAGTTTACCACCTTTCCTAAAGACGACCACCTTAGTTTTAGCTACGTTGATTGTTAAACCATTGATCTCGCAATATTCCAATAGGGCTGTAAGAGCTTTTTGGAGAATTCCAGGAGTAAGTGATAGAATGACTAAGTCATCTGCAAAAAAAAGAGTCAGAATCTCGACAATATTATCGATGTTAAGCCCTCTAATCCCTTTTTTCTCAAGAAAGTCTTTAACGTCGAACAAGAAAAGAATAAAGAGTATAGGGGAGGCGCTTTCACCTTGAAGCACACCTCGGCCTATGTTTATGGGGTTACTGTAGTTGCCTCCGCTAAAAACTTTAAGGTAAGCTTTCCGGTATAGGTCGCGTAGAATATTGATGTATTTCGAGCTAACTAATAGATGGTGCAGTTTTTGCCAGAGGATGTCATGGTCGACGGAATCAAAAGCTTTTTGAAAGTCTATGAAGCATGCGTATACCTTGGAGCCCTGAAGCCTAAGATTTATCTGGATTGCGCAGTTTAAAACAAATGAAGCATCTCTGCACCCCATTTTTTGCCTGAACCCGAATTGTTCACAAGGGATTATCTTGCGCTTTTCCGCCCATCCTTGTAGTCTAGAGGCCAAGATAGAAGTAAATAACTTTAGTGAATTCGAGACAAGGGAAATCCCACGATAGTTATTCGGGTCAAGTGCATCACCTTTTTTGAATAAGACAAATAAATGAACTTCAGCCCATGAGGAAGGAACTCTTTCTTCTTTTAAAAAACAGTTGAAAACATTTAAGAGGTGATCAACCCAGGCGGGAGTGAGTGCTTTTAAGAAGTCCGTCGAGATTCTATCCGCGCCAGGGGCTTTCCCCTTTTTAGCTCTATCGAGAGCGTCCAAGAGTTCATTTAGCTGAATGGGGCAGTCCAACTCAGGATCGGCAGTAACACTTGGCTCTAATATTATATTAATGGCTCTCTCGGGCCTCTCGAATAAGTTCTTGAAATGAAGCTCCCAGTGGTGTAACGGGATTAGAGAGTCTCTCTGGGTAGGTTGACGGGGCCGGAAAGTATTCACGGCTTTCCAGAAGTCACTAGGGCAACGGGAGTTGCTGAAGGCAGCTTGGAGGTTTGAATTATAGCGTTCTCGTTCCTCTGTGAGTAGCTTATTGTACTCCTGTTTTGATGCCTTGAAAACATCCCAGGCATGAGCGTAGGAGCTACCTTCCCGTTTAGCCTTCCTGTAGTCTTTGAACAATGACTTAGTCTGGGCCATTGCTGTTTTACAGGCAGGAGAAAACCAAGGGTTCGGTTTTCTTTCCATAGTAAAAGGACGAATATGTCTGATCATGCCGCAGATGGTCGCTATACGCTGGAGAGTATCAATGAAAAGCGAGGCATAGAGGTCATAAGAGGATCCCTTGGGTATGTCAAAAGTTGGGTCCAATAAGAGTTCAACAAATCTCTTCTCCTTACAGGAGTTCCAAGAGATAAGCGAGGGGGTCGGCGCTAGATTCGCGTCGACCTTGTCAATTGAATCTAGAATCGAAACAAGAGAAATTGCTATCGGGAGATGGTCCGATTGGAAAAAACAGCCAAGAATTTCAAAATCCAAGATAGATGCTAGAGCCCCAGGAGAGGCCCAAGCAAGGTCAATAATGGAGTCATCCCCCTTGGGACTTATAAATGTAGGACGGGCTGGCTGGTCGTGAGCTGAGCGGCCATTAATTACTGTGTAGCCTAGGTCCAGGAATGCCGGAGCTAAAATATCCCCCCTTTTATCGATCGTAGGGTCTGAGGTAGAGCGGGTGGCGGAAAGAAAAGTAAACTGAAAGGAATCCGAGTCAAATTCTTCGCTGTAACTGTCCAGGAGACCAATTTTAGCGTTGCAGTCGCCCAACACGATGATTTCCGCAGCTGGATGGGATATCGTCAGATCTGTAAGTAAATCCATAATTACTACAGCTAATTCGTGATTATCATATTCAGGTTTAAAATATACAAAAATAAAAATAAATTCCAACTTATTATAAAAAACTTTTAATGAAATCCAAAGGGGACACGCCTCTAAGAGAGAGCTGTGGACTCCGGGTGCCACGTAAACCAGTAGACCACCACTTCCACGTCCAAGACTTTTTTCCTTGGTAGCAAGTTGCGCGTAGCATTTGTGGCCCTTCAGGAAAACTGGCTGAGGAGGGATTTCTCTCCATGTCCAAGTTTCGCTAATGCAAACGATGGCGCTGTCTTGTAAAATTTTGATTTGCTCGGAGTCCAGCCGCAAAAAATTTGAGTAACCATGGACGTTCCAATAAATTATTTTAGAGTGTCTCCCTAACAAAAATAAATGACTTAGGTGCTTGACCCCGTACTTGAAAGGGAACGGATAATGCTAGACTTTGCATTATAAGGGGCCAGGTTCCCTTTATAGGTGAAATTACTTAAAAAAGGGAATCAGGTTTAGTCTTTTTGGGATCTCTTTCCTCTTGTGGAGAGGGGTCACCAGAGTCTCCCGGCGAGCGAGTTTGCCTATCCCTTTTGTTTCTGTTTGCAAAACGTGTATTGTTTTTTGCCAATCTTAATTCCTTGGGAAGGTCGTCGTTTACGGCCTTTCCTGATCCTTTGAGTTTTGGGCGGTTTTTAACTATCAGTTCTTTAGTTCTAAGCGACGCTAAGACCACCTTAACAGGGCACACCTTGATGTCCTTATTACCAAGTCGGAATGCTTTTTCAAAATCTCTCCTACCTAAGTTGACTCCAAGATCCTTTTGGAAAAAGTCAATCACCTGCTCCTCTAGTTTATCGTTATCAAGGTCCGGATTATCTAAACCGTGGATGATAATATTTTTCTCACGCACTTCTTTTGTCAAAAGGAGGCGAGCTTGTTTTTCGGCTAAGATATCGCTTTTGTTTTGAGCAACGTCATCTTGGACTTGTTTTAAAATGGCACCAACACCGTCCATCTTTTCGCTTAATTCACTGACTTTTGTATCAAAAAGCTCTTTTGTTAACACTCCGTCAAACAATCTTTTTAAAGTTGCTTCCTGCTCCTTGTCAAAAGGCATCTTACAATGAGTAACTTTAACCAGGTTTGGTTAGGAAATTTTCACGGAGATTTTAACAGCCGGGCGCCGGTTTCCTTTACAATGCCGGAAAAATAATCAATTAATCGTGATCGCCAAACACTATGCTATATCTGCACGTCCCCACAGCTTAGTAATTACGCTGATTATCCAATATCAAGCAAAAAGGAAAGGATTCAATAAAAACATGTCTGTTACGAACGAGCGCAGGGTTGCCAACCTGATCATGTCCAAAAATTCTTGAATTGAACATTTTGAGACGTCAAATAACGTTAAGATGTCGTCTACGAACCGAGCCCAGAAGTCCGGAAAATACGGAAGTTCATTCCGAAACCGAGTTTCTAAATTTCCCATAAATATGTTGGCAATAAAGGGTGAAAGAGGGTTGCCCATCGACGTTCCTTCCTCTTGAGAATAATATTTGTTGTTAAACATGAACATGTTATGGTCCATGCAGAGGCGAGTTAAGTTTAAGTATTCTTGAATCTTATTTTCATCTATTTGATTTTGTCTTAAAATATTTTCTAGGATATCAATAGCTTCCGGGATGGGTATCGAAGGAAACAGTGATTCAACGTCGAATGAAATAAGCTTATGGGATGGCTTAATCTCAACATCTTTTAGTTTTTCTATGAGTTCTAAGTTGTTGTTAATGCTCAAAGAATCGTATTTAAGAGGTTTAAACTCATTGTTAAGCCATTTGGATAATTTATATGTTGATGAACCGATGCCTGACACGATGGGTCTGTATTTGTTCCCAACTTTATGGATTTTAGGCAAGGCGTATAACCTTTAAGAAGATGCTTGGGTACCCCTAAGGATAAGATTGAGGAGTTACAAAAATCCGGAGTCTACATGTTCAAATGCGATAAGGACTGTTCTGCGTACATAGGCCAAACCCGGCGGAACGTTCTTACGAGAGGAAAGGAACACATTCAGGATTTCACCTCAGGGCATTACGATAAATCCCCTGTTGCTGAACATATGTTTGAGTTTGAGTTTGAAAATCATAAGTTTCCCTTGCAAAACCTAGGCTTACTACGAGAGGTTAACGACCCTTTTCTAGTAAAAGTCTGGGAGAGTTTTTACATTCACAAATCCCTTAAAGAAGGAATTAATCTCTTGAATAAAGATAAGGGTCTGATTACAAGCTCAAACTTATTCGATTTAGCTTTGAGGAGCAAAGTTTAATTTATTTTCCTGACGCATTGTTTTTAGCGCGCTCAGTATTACCACGTCACAATCCTTTGTGTTAATGTCACTTGTTACTGTCACTCGTTACCTTCGTTCACGTAATGGCGTCGATTTGTTATTCTTCGTTTGGAATGTTTTTATGTTAATTTTATTATTTTCGCTTTTGATTGGATTTTATATATATGTAGCCACTTGATTTAGTCACCTGAACGTGAGGATGCTGCATCCTTCACGTTTTCATTTTATATCATTTTAACTTCAATTTTAATTTTCTAGTCAAGTAAGTCAAAGTGAGGTTAGGTTTTAATTTTCAATTTCTAACTATAGAATGTATTTTTTATTTGATTTTGTAGGTTCCTTGAGAATGACCTTAAAAATGGGTCGAAATAGCTATCGGAAAATGTTTTAATAAAATCGTATTATCAGTATCTTGTGGTATTTACCTGGAAACAATATTAATAATCCTCATACCACAGACTCCGTTTTCTCGTAAAAATAAGTGTTATACCCTAAAAAGATAAATTTTTTATGTCCCCAAATTTTTTTCCTGCGAATTTTTGAAATTTGATCATATAAAAGTGCGAAAAGTAAAAAAAAAACATAAAAAATTCGGGCGCCACCTCTAAAACATTTTTTAAAAATCTGACAAAAATTGGCAAGTGTTTCAAGACCCTAAAGAACCCATTTTTTGCTAGGGAACGAAAATCAGAGATGGCCGATTTTTTTTTGGGCCACCCTAAGGGAGATCCATTATGGCTTTTAGAAATCGACCAATCAGATTTATCGGTGAATTCGCTAGTCTCTTTTTATATATTCGACTTTACAATTCTTTATGTACTCTACCAAAGAGCTATCTGAAAAAAAATTCAAAAAAACCATCAAACATCTGTTGATAATGGCTGCCCCCTATAACCTTAATGAAGTCAGTAAGTGTCTATTGGAGGGTACATTGAGTCCAGATTGTTTGGCTTCATAAAAATTGTTAACTCATAATTTATATAAAATATGACAATTTCCAGAACAACTCTGTTGTATGAATGGAAAATATAAATATAAATGTAAATAAATAAATAAATAAATAAATAGGGTCCCTAATTTCCTTCAAAAATTATTCGAGCAGAAGACGCAACTAAATGTTGCCAACCTTTCAAAAATTTAATGTTTACGAAATGCGACTCCATTTTATAAAGTCGGGCTTTGAATAAGATGACACGTTGCTTGGATGGACTTGGTTCAGTTCTTCTCTGAGGTACAGATTTAAATGTTCCTTCAGCAAAAATTCTCCTACGTTGTATTTGGAAATTTGAATACCCCCTCCCATTTATCTCTTGAATGACCTTTTTCAAATCAAACGCCTAAATTATTTTTTAATTACTGAAACAAAGAAAAGTCGGTTCTGTTCTCAAAATCCATCTTCTTCTTCTTTTTTCTTCTTTTCGAAATTCGTGATCCATCCTTAATGACAATAAACTTATAATTACTTTTATAATTAATCAAAATTACTATCCCCCCGGTTTTATTCTCTTCAATGAATAATAACGGAACTTTCGTGGATGATGATCCCTGTTACCTACTCACCGTTTCTTCGGACTTTCTTCGAATGGAAATTCCCCGAATTTCGTTTTTTTGTTTTTAAATGATGAAAAGCTTCCGATAATCTCTCCTTTCTTTCTTTCTCTCTTTCTTACCCTTAATTTCCTCTTTCGGGCGCCCTTCCTCCCTCCCAGCTTTCCCGTTATCTTTTTATAATGGTAGCCGTAACGAGGAAGAGGAAGATTACGTCCAAATAAATTGGACCCCCAAAGGAGGGGGGGGGGGCCTTTTCAAAATTGAAGGTAAAATGATTGAATAAATTGCGTTAGAAAAGGAAGTTTTTGTAGGAAATCCAATGGGGTAAAGGATTAAACATCCCTGCGACGACCTCACGTAAGCGCCGAAGCTGTTTATCGATCGCTGAAACTAGGACAGACCATTTCAACTATATATCGCATTGTACTCCCAGTATTTTACAATCCTGGAAAATTTTTTCACTTTTTTTTTTACCGCCCCCCCCCCCTCCCATTTCTTTCATCTTTTCATTTTCAATCTTTTTCTCCCTTTTTGACATGAACATTTTTTTTTCAATTTCCCGCCTTTTTACAAAAATCTCAGTCTGTTGTCATGTCGCCTTTTTTTTTTTTTTTTTTTTTTTAATAAATCGGTAATGGCAAGTTAAACGAATTTTTGAAAATTTTTATTGGATTTATTTGGGGCCATTCAAGGATTTCACAATTTTTCAAATTTTCGACCCCCTTTCCTTCTCCTCTCTCCTTCAAGGTTAACTCTCGTAATAATGAGATAACTCCTTTCTACAAAAAGCTCGCATTTTATTTCGAAAAATAAAAAAAAAATGTCATTGTTGAAAACGTTCTAGGAACGCTTCGCTGCATTTAATTAATTCCAAAATATTAATTTGGATGGAAAAATTTTATATAATTTCCCCGTTTACCCCGTCAAAAAAATAAAAATAAAATTTGCATCGAAAATGAGCCTCATCGACAGTCTGGAGAGATAATAATGGAGTCTGGGTAGAGTTCCTTGTCTTTCTTTTTTTTTTTTTTTTTTTTTTTTTTTTTTTTTTTTTTTTTTTCATTCCTTTTCATCTCCGTTTGGGAAGTTAACTACCACAAGAAAATATATATCATTTGTCTCGTCACCATGATTTACGTGGGTGATTTATCCGCGTCAGAAAGAAGGGGACTTTTTTTTTTTTTTAAGTTTGGATTATATGTTCTGATGTGCCGTGACGTGTAAACATCCAATTAACGCGCACGGGAAAAAAAAAATTGGATTAAGGATGGAACGCAGAAAATAGGGGGCATTGCTATTTGGAAGCATCAGTTAAATCCGAATTTTAAAAATTCAAAATGGCCTCTATTGATTTGTTTTGCGTAAGAAATCACGTTCAAATTTGAATATTTTCGCGTGTTCCGTTCTGATGTTTAATGCTGCGGGATCTCGGAAATTTTTTCAGCAGGAAATCGCTGGATTTATGCTCGGAATTTCAGAAATTGTTTCATTCACATATCTTGGGTAGTAGGGCAGAAAAAACTATGTGGTCTCCCCTACGAAAAAGAGATGCATAAATTATATGAAAATAAAATTTTTACTTATACAAAAAATTAGGTACATACATAAAAAATGCATAAATTATGTAAAAAGAATTTAACTTTTTCACCGAAAACGTTTTTTTTTTTTTCATCCTTCAATATAATGATGCATAAATAATGCTTAAATAAATATGCATAAAATGGAAAAAGAAAGATTTCGAGTAAGCATGAGATTTGCATATTTTCCGGCTTTTTCATTTAAAAAAAGATTTGCGAGTCAGACTCGCATCGTGATGAAGTGAAACTTCTTGGATAAACTTTAAACAATGTTTAAAAATTATTTGCGTAACAAATAAATTTTATAAAATTTAAACCTTTAAAAATTTTTTAAATTTTAAAAAAATATTTAAGCCGCGTTACGAGTGACGCGTTACGCGGCCGAACAATGTTTAAAAATTATCTACGTAACAAATAAATTTTTAAAAAATTTATACCTTTAAAAATATTTTAACTCGTAACGCGGCTAAAATTATTTTTAAAAATATAAAAAAGTTTTGAAGGTTTTAATTTTTTAAAATTTATTTGCTACGCAGATAATTTTTAAACATTATTCGGCCGCGTAACGCGTCACTCGTAACGCGGCTTAGGGGTCGTCCATGTATTGCGTAACGCAAAATAGGCCACATTTTGACCCCCCCTCCCCCTCTTGTAACACACCCGTAACGCAACCTATAAGCCCCCCTTTGTTATTACATAACACGGCTTCTAAGCCCCCCCCCCTTTGAAAATTATTTAAATTTTGTTTTTAAGAGTCAAAAAAAAATTTCAGTTTCTAGATAAATTTTAAGCGGTTTTACGAATTTAAAAATTTTAATTTAATTTTTTTATTTTGAAGAATAACCGGGAAAAGTTTTTTAAAAGAGTGAAATAAAATTGAAATCATTTTAGTATTAAAATTACGTAACGCATGGCCCAGCTCCCCCCACCCGCCCGTAACATTCCGTAACACCTCCTTCGACCCCCTCTCCTCCTTCCAGGCATTTCGTAATACATGGACGACCCCTTAAATTATTTTTTAAATTTTAAATAATTTAAACTTGTAAAAAATGTTTTAATCTTAAAAATTTTATTAATGTTTTAGCTCCTTTTTTTAAATTTTTTTTAGCCTCGTAGCGCGTACTCGAATTTTTTAAACTTAATTTTTTAAAATTTATTTGCTACGCAGATAATTTTTAAACATTATTCGGCCGCGTAACGCGTCACTCGTAACGCGGCTTAGGGGTTGCCCATGTATTGCGTAACGCAAAATAGGCCACATTTTGACCCCCCCCCCCCTTGTAACACACCCGTAACGCAACCTATAAGCCCCCCTTTGTTATTACATAACACGGCTTCTAAGCCCCCCCCCCCC
Organism: Liposcelis bostrychophila; assembly: GCA_037577465.1. Lineage (NCBI taxonomy): Eukaryota > Metazoa > Arthropoda > Insecta > Psocodea > Liposcelididae > Liposcelis > Liposcelis bostrychophila. The sequence goes on along the minus strand of CM075208.1, from coordinate 53,343,197 downwards.
TTTGAAAATTATTTAAATTTTGTTTTTAAGAGTCAAAAAAAAATTTCAGTTTCTAGATAAATTTTAAGCGGTTTTACGAATTTAAAAATTTTAATTTAATTTTTTTATTTTGAAGAATAACCGGGAAAAGTTTTTTAAAAGAGTGAAATAAAATTTAAATCATTTTAATATTAAAATTACGTAACGCATGGCCCAGCTACCCCCCACCCGCCCGTAACATTCCGTAACACCTCCTTCGACCCCCTCCCCTCCCTCCAGGCGTTACGTAATACATGGACGACCCCTTAAATTATTTTTTAAATTTTAACTAATTTAAAATTGTAAAAAATTTTTTAATCTTAAAAATTTTATTAATGTTTTTAACATTTTTAGCTCCTTTTTTAAATTTGTTTTTTTTTTAGCCTCGTAACGCGTAACTCGAATTTTTTAAACTTAATTTTTTAAAATTTAAAAAAATAATTTAAGCCGCGTTCCGAATGTCGCGTCACGCAGCCGAACAACGTTTAAAAATTATCTGCGTAACAAATAAATTTTAAAAATTTAAACTTTTACAATTTTTTTAAATCGCGTAACGCGCTACCCGGCCAATTCACCCCTCTCTGCGATAAGAACTTTCACTTCAAAAAATTATATTCATATGCAAAAATTATACATATCCAGATTTTCATGCATAAATAAATTATGCATATTCAAATTTTGGTGCTTAAAAAAGTATGCATAAACTTTAAATTAATTTTTAACTTAAATTGACTTTTTTGTACCGGAAAAGTATTTTTAAACTCCAATATCATGCATAAATTTTTGTAAAAATTATGCATATTAAATTTTGAGGCTTAAAAAAATGCAAAAATCATGCATTTCCCAATTTTGCCCAGTCAGCAAAAGAATATTAAGATATTTAAAAAACATTTTACAAATATTAATATTTCTTTGCTGACTGGGATTGGTATAAATGGTACAAAAATAAGACGTTTTTTATAAAAATATTTTTGCATTTATTTTGCAACTTTTTGCATCACTTTTTCGTACCGGTTCCCAACCTTTAAACTTTCCCTTATTATTACGGTTGTGAGAAATGAAGAGTAAAAAAACATGTTTGAAAACACAGCATTTATTAAACTCAATCACTTTTTTTTTTCAACAACTCTGAAAACAAACGAGAAACTAAGAAATATCAATGGGGCTAGTAGAACCAACGCTTTTCCGTTCCCGACATTTTCATTCATTCACGAGCCAAATATCTGAGGTGCAATCTCCTCCCGGATACCTGAAAAGGAAAAAAAAATGAAATAAAAAAATTGGACAATAGGAATTTTAAAGAAAACGCGGCGTTGAATCGAGCATTACAATTCAAGCGGATGAAAAGGTATTAGTTTTAATAGCGTTGGAAATTCTTTGAAATTTTATAGTTCATAAATAAAAGCAAAGATTTTCCCTGGAAAAAGAAAGGGGGAAAAATCGCGGGAATAAGAATAAACGAGCGTGTTTTTAAAAATCCTTTTTCTTATTCTCTCCCCCCCCCCCTTTTTTTTCTCGGTAAAATGAAAATATTTCATCGAATTATCTACATTTATTCCCATTCAATGTCGTTCATTTTTCGATTAAAAATACGATTAGGAAAAAAAAAAAAAATTCCCGAAAAAAGAAAACGCTTTTATAAAAATGTCTGTTTTCATTAGGAAGACTTTTTAGAGAGACGTTAAATTTTTTTTTTCGTCCGAGGTTTTTAAATGGGAAATGACTCTATAAGGTAAAACAAGAGAGTGGGTGGTAGAATTGTTTTTTTTTTTCTTTTCCCTTCCTCTTTTTTTCCTCCTCAAAATGTGGTTTCGATTTTGACGTCTCCCTACAAAATAGTTTTCCCAGACATAGGGGATGTTCTATATTTTTTTTTTTACTCCACCGCCCCGACGACAAAAACTTTTGAAAAGCCTTTTGAAGTTTGAATTAATTTCCTCGACACAAAAAAACTTTTTTTTCCCAGCGAGGAAACGATTAAAAACAAATTAGACGTTAAAAGGGAGGGGGGAGGGGGGGGGGTAACTTGTCACCGTTTCAGAGAAAAAGGAAAAAAAAAAAAACGAAATTTTCAGTTTTATGGCATAGGCCTAAGTTGTCTTTTACTTTTTTTTACACGAAAAAAAAATTTTTTTTATTTTCTTTATCCTTTCAGAATCGGATCCCTACCGACGGAAAAAAAACCGAAAAAGACATGATGGGACTTCGTGAACGTTTGATACACAATTCTGCTCCTCCGACACGTTTGAATTCTAATCAAAGAGCAATTCGCTGAGGGAAAAAGGAGAAGTTTTTAGATGCGAAACTTCCGGCTCCTTTTTTTTCCGTTTGATTTTTCTTCCAGGTAAGACGTTTTTCTTGGATTAAATTTTTTTTTGAAGTTAAGATTTAGCTAAAGTCGATTTCCAACGAAGTCGTCGACTCAATTTGTTTGAAAAAATTATTATTTTACGCCTTCGCTTGCATGGGGATCAGGCCCAGGGTTCTTCAAACTTCAGGGGGGGAGGAGCAATTTATTTTAATTAATATTTTCGTCACCTCAATTCAGGACAACATTTTTAGCAAATATAGGCTCCTATTGGTCTTCCGTTGTTTTCTTCACACTTTTTAGGCTCCTGTAAGGCCCCTGACTCGATGCTACCCCGTAGAATCAGAAATTTTTTTTCCTTCCTCCTCCCTTACGAAAAAGAGATGCATAAATTAATTTTATATGAAAAATCATGTCTAAATGAACAAAAAATTGGGCATTCATAAAATATGCATAAATTATCTGTAAACTATACTTAACTTTTTTTTACCGGAAATATTTTTTTTTCATCCTCCAACATAATTATGCATAAAATGGAAAAAAGTTGAATAAGCATAATAATTCCAAACTTTCCTTATTTATTTATGCATATTCAAATGTTCATGCTTAAAAAAATTATGCATATTTAAATTTTGGTGCTTAAAAAAATATGCATAAGCTTTGCAAAAATTATGCATGTCCAAATTTTTGTATAAATAATACAAAAATAATACGTTTTTTATATAAATTTTTTTGAGCATTTATTTTGCAAAAATTTTATACATTTTTGCATCGGTTTTTTCGTACGGGAGTCTACCCCTAAGGTTTTCCCATTCTTCCTTTCCTAATTTATTATACTTATGCGTTTGTAACTGCATGTTGTAACATTTTTTACCTTATTTCGTGAGCCAGGACAGGCCCGTCAGGTTCTTTCCCGAAATCCACCAAAAAGTTTTCATCCAGTTTTAAGCCACCTTTTTCTGTATCCACATCAATTTTGACCAAAAATGATCCAGCCCTGCCACAGAAAAAAAAAATTATTATATACTTTTATCGTTTAGACCAACAGGATACCCACTGATAAAAATCAATGGTCTTTTACGCAAAAAAAAAAAAAAAAAAAAAAAAAAATTTTTTTGGCGTTTTTTATATGAGTTTTTTGGAAATTTCAAGGCCAATGCGACGCCTCAAGGAGCCGTTCAAAAAATTTAAAAAAATTCAGGGTTGATACTCTACCTATAAATTAACTTTTCCCGATACAGTAGTTTTGAAATTCCAAATGATTGATTTTCAAACCATCCCAATGCTCATTAGGGTAGGTCGAAAATCAAAAATCGAGATTAAGCCGAATTTCAGGCGGAAAAATCAGGTATAAGCTCGATAAAAACGCTAATGACGTTACAGGGGTTAATCGGGAAAATTCGGGATAATGAAATTCGTGTTCTACGACCTCGAAAACATACGAAAACATTTTTTCAAAATATTTTGTAGGCCCTTAAAGTGGATAAAAAAATGGAGTTTAAAAGACCTTGTTTGCCTAATTGTTAGAAAGCTAAAGCGGCGTAACTAAGCGATGAAAAAAAAAATTGGAAAAAAATTTTTTAGTGGTTTTACACCTGAAGGAAGCGGGTTTTCCACATGCCCCCAACATTTCAAAAATTTTTTAAAAATGAAACACCCTAATGCCTATGTCCTAATTTAAATTTTCAAAATATTCCAGGTCTTGTGTCTGTTACCCCCCACCCTCCTACCGAAAATGTTCCTGAATTCGCCTTTCATCACCAGCAGAACAAATCCCCTCTTTAAAAATATTTAATATTAACGTTATCTACTAAAAAAAAAGTCTTAGCTGACTCGACTGAAGCTCCAAAAAAAAAAAAAAATGAACTTACTTCACCATATCCGGATAAAATTGTTTGTCCCAAGGCGAGAAGAGTGATGATGTGACGTATAATCTCTTCCCGTCTAAACTAAGTTGAAGCATCTGGGGTGAACCATATAAACGTCTCCCTTTTATATAAACCGGATTTGGTTGACTCTGGAAATTTAATTTTCCAAAATTATTTCGGAATTATAAATTTTCCGGGGTGTTTCTCTCCCGCAAAAGGGACACAATGGCTATATCGTGCGGGCTCGCCTGCTCCTGCTTCTGCCCTTTGTGCTTACCTTTAATTCTTTATCCTCAATCACTTTTACGGGTCCGTCGTTGAGAATCATCCCTCCGATGAACACCTGGCCGACTAATTTGGGTTTGGAGGGTTCGGAGATGTCGTATTGCCTCACGTCCCCGTGAAGGTAATTGCTAAAGTAAAGGAATCGATCGTCCAACGAAATCAATATGTCCGTCATCATACCTGTGGGGGGGCAAAAAAAAAAAAAAAAAGGAAAATAAATCAGTCTTGAGATTAATTAAAAAGGAGATGCAATTAAAGGGAAAGGTTTTTTTTTTCTTCCCCTTCTTCTTGACCTTCCATTTCTGGCGCTATCCATCCTTCCACTTTTTTTGCCGGAATGTCTATCGCTTTTTCTGCGTTCCAACTTCCATCGTTTTTCCTGTAGAACCTTTAGCAAAAGAAAAGAAGAATTTTTTAAAAAAAAAAGAAAAGCTTTTATTAGCAAAAAGGAAAAGCTCCGGGGTGACACGTTATTTCGAATAAAGGGAACTTTGCAATAAGGTAAATGAAAATATTAAAAACTCTCTTGTCAGCTGTTGCTCATTTCTCAGCGTCAGAGAAAAGCTTTTTCTTAAAACAATCACTGGAGGGGATGGGGGATGGCATTTTAATTTATCGATTGTCGATTTTAGAGCTTGAAGGCGCGATCCCCTCTAGCCGTAGGTTCCGCGACTTTTCGATTCCTTTACGGGCAGTTCAAGTATTACATCAGCATAATTTTTGAAAATTTTTTGACCCCCTCCTTGGTCAGCAAAAATATATCTCCTCCAACATTTCATACACCCTCCTCTCTCCCTTTCTCTTAAGAATCATTTCATTGGGTTTTTTCGGAGAATCGACACTTTATAAAATTTTGTCTTTTCATAATTTTGTTACGAAAAAGTGATGCAAAAAGTGTGTAAAATTTTTGCAAAATAATTGCAAAAAATTTATGTTAAAAATGCATTATTGGTTATAGGACACTTTATAACGCGTCAAATAATAACGCGGCAGTTCGTAACGGTCAGTTGGTAACACGACACTTAATAACGCTACCAATTGGTAACGCTGCCTTTTTGTAACGGCGACATATAATAACATCATCATTTAATAACGTGCCATCAGGGTTCCGAAGCCGGCAAAAATTAAAAGGCGCCGGCACCAGCGCCGGCACCAAAAATTTCAAAAAATAAAATCGGCGCCGGCGCCAGCGCCAGCGCCACGATTGTAAAAAAAATTGGCGCCAGCGCCGGCCTCGGCGTCGGCGCTGGCGTCGAAAAATTTTTAATTTTTAATTTATTTTATTTTGCAAAAAAAAGCAAGAAAGCGTTACATCAGTTTAAAAAAATTACGTTTTGCACTTTAAAAAATTTATTTATTTCTTGAGCAAAAGCTGAAAGGAAAGACTTTAAAATTTAATTATTGAGATAAACATTTTAAAAATCAAAAATTATGAATCAGTGAATACCGAGTATTGAACTAATTCCCTATCCTGAACAAAATTTTTTACTGTGTAATTAACCTTAAGTAAAAAAAAAATATATAAGTTTTCCATTTTAAATGTCAATAAAATCTTCCAAAATTGCCTAATTTTTACCGGCTTCGGACCCCTGAGAAAGAAAATTGAACGGAAAGAGGTTATGTTAAAAAAATTAATCAAATTCTAAAAATCTAAAAATTATTTTTTAAAAAAGTTTTGAAACGCCGGCGCTGGCGTCGACGCCGGCGTCACACCGTACGTAAAATACCGGTGCTGGCGCCAGCGCCAGCGCCAGCAGTGATTTTTACCGGCCGCGGCCGGCGTCGGCGCCAGCGCCAGCGCCGGCTTCGGAACCCTGGCCAAAATATAACGGGTCAATTCGTAACATTCTAATTTTTATAACAATTTTTTTATATAAAAATTTCTTATTTGTATATACAGTAGCGGACAAAATCAAAAAATTAGATAATCAATGAAATCGATCATTTATAAAATATTTAATTGTCTGCACTAAGAAAAAACTTCGTTGATAATTTAAATTTAAAATAAGATGCACACGTGGTTTATGGCCATCCACTTTGACTAAAAGTAGTTCTGTGAATTGTTTATTTTTTCACGAAAATTTTTAGTTAGCTTGATATAAGCTAACAATAGAATTAGCAATTTTACATCCAAAGTAAGAAGTAAGCTTTACATAAGGTAACAATAGGATTTCCTAAGTTTTTTTTTTCTTTAATTATACATAATGCCCGCCAAATATCTAGGGTTACGAAATGACGCGGGCACGTTATTAAATGACGGTGTTATTATATGTCGCCGCTATTAAAAGCTAGTGTTACCATTTGGTAGCGTTATTAAATGTCGTATTACCAATTGACCGTTACAAACTGTCGCGTTATTATTTGACGCGTGATAAACTGTCGGAAGATCGTATTATTATTTATACAAATAACATTTGGACATTCATAATTTTTACAAAATTTATGCATATTTTGAAGCAACAAAATCAGGGCTGCAAATCCGATTCCGATTCCGAAAGGTGGAAAAAATTTCAGATTCCCATTCCGATCCAACTAACAAATATTTTAACGATGCCGATTCCGATTCTGATTTCAACCAAAATTGATTAACTGTAATAACGGTATTTTCGTGCTTTTTATGGTAATCTGAATCTAAAATATTTTTTCGGATGCCGATGCCGATTCCGATTCCGATTCCGATTCCGATTCCGATTCCTATTTCTTCAAGAAAAAGCACGCATTCCGATTGCGATTCCGAATAAAAAATGAATCGGAATTGCAGCCCTGACCAAAATTTGTATAAGCATAATTTTTTTAAGCATGAAAATTTAGATATGCATAATTTTTAATTTTTGCTTAATTATATTGGAGGACGTTAAAAAAAATTTTCGGTAAAAAAAGTTAAGTTTTTTATGCATTTTTTGTGTCCATTTTTTTTTGTATATTTTTTGCATAATTTTTATATATTTTATGTATCTTTTTTTTCGTACGGGGCGCTTACCTAAAAACTTTAGCGTGAACTGCACAGCCTACAAAACCTTGAGAAGCTCTCGGATCATGTAAAAATCGAATTTCCAGCGGAGCTTCCCCTTCTTCCCCTAAATCGATTGATTGAAGTAATTTCCGGTCTTTCCAAGAAAAGAAATTTATCGACCTTCCATATTCTCCTACAACCAAAAAAGAGAAAAATAATGATAAAATTTTAAATTCTTTTTTTTACCCCCCTCCATCTTTACCTCCAAATATTCACCTAAATCTTTAACTTTCTCGGGAAGATAACCGCATTTGAAACTCCTCGGTGCGCCCCATTCGCTGGAAACCATAATGTCCCAATAAGGTTGGTACCAAAAATCGTAGCCGAATTTCGCTTCGACGTCTTTGTTAGCCCAGACCCCTTTCACTTCCATTTTATCGGGGTCGATAAGTACGAAATTTCCTTTCCCAGCCCCGAACTGATCCCCCATAATTGACACCATAATTTCTCCCGAGGCCAAACAGTGAGATGTGTGAGGGGTCGCGCAGTCGACAGCTCGTAGAGACTTCCCTTCAATAACCTGAAAATAAAATAAATAAATAATATTTGTATACTGCCAGAACTTTAGTGGTGAACCCCAAAGAAAAAATGAGTAGGCAACCCGGCATTACACAACTGTTTCACTTTGCCTAATCATCAATTTTAGGCGCATACTATGTCATGTATATTTCTTTAAATTTTGATTCTATTATGACGCCTCCATGGAAGAGGAAGGAGGGATTCCTAAATTTGAAGACAAACGATGTCGAGATGCAGTGGGAGGAGGGGGAAGCGGGGGGGTTAGAGACTGCAGTTACTCTAAGTTAATTAGAAATATTTTTGACTATATTGTCAAACAATTATTACTGAAAATTCCTTCACTTCTGCACTGGCTGATCCATTGGGGGGGGGGTGCAACGGGGTGCATCCCATTGCTTAGGGGAAAATATTATGAACAGAAGAAATTTACATTCAATATTCTAGTCGTCAGGAGAAATTGTTGGGGCGCTTCTGAAAATCTAAAAAATTATAATTTTTTAGATTTTCAGAAGGACGTCCATTCAGAAAGTTAACGCTTTTCAATATCGGTCAAATGAGAATTTAACATATTTTCAATTTTGGCCGTTATTGGAGATCGGATCGATCTTGGCCAAGATTGGCCCGATGGCGATCCGAGGTCGACAAGCGTTACTTTTCAATATCGATACGACATTCCAAAATTTCCACCAGGGATACTTCGGGTCTCTTTTCTAATCAAGAAAAAAGAAAAAAAATTACGTGTTTCTCAATGAAATAATTTATTTTTCATCACTGTCAATCAGAAAACAGTTTTTGGCCGTACTTATCAGTCAGACGATTTTGACTGGCGACCTAACTTACTTAAGTGAAATAGTTGTAGTAGCTACTCCTGTCAATCAAAGATGATATATTTTGGCGCCTAGGGTCTTAAAAGCGCACTGGACGTGGCCAAGACAGGGTCTTCTTTACCTGATCGAAGTTAGCATGACAGTGGCGTAGCTAGGCATTTCGGGGAATGGTGTGGCTCGTTTATGGTAAAATTTCACCCCCCCCCCCCTCCCCCCCTCCCCCCTTCTCACCTTCAAAGCACTCATTTTCAAAGTAGAAAGCCACTTAAAATTATTTTGAAAATTTTTCCTGAAATTCCTTCCTCGCTCCACACCCAAAACTTTAAATTAATATATGTCGGCCGGCATCAGATTTCATCAAAAATTTATGTTTGAAAATATAAACCGTTTTCCTCTCTTCAATGATTTTTAAAAAAAACACATTTTCTCTGCATTAAATTCCCTTTACGCTCTTATTCCTTTAAAAGTTTCGGAAACTAAATAAAAAAAATTGCAATCTTTTGTAAGAAAGGTTTGGCTAAAACTCATAAAACAGGTTCCAAAAAGGACGTAAAAACAAAAATCTTTCAATCCTTCTTAACTACCAGCTGAATGATCTTCTTTAAAAACTTCCTTTTTTGATTCTTTAAGTCGTCGAAAAAGTTTTTATTTTATAAAAGAAATAAACTGCAGCTTAAGCTTCAAGTTTTTCTCCGAGATCGAAAGTTAACTAAAAATACTGTATCGAAATGTTTATTTTTTATTTATTATTTTTTTCTGAGGATAAGCATGCTAACACAAGTTATTTAAAGGTAGTTCGTTTACATCATTGGCCAGTTTGCTAGGCGGTGGAGGCAGACATTTTAACGGTAAAAAAAATGATAAAAAAAAAAAAAATTTAATCCGGTATTTTAAACATGAAACCGAAACCATGCCAAAATGTTTTGTTACGTTCAGAGATACAGGATTCATGATTTTAAATGCCTGAAAAAGACTTAATTGTTCTTATATTTCATAATATTTAATTGTTTTCGCAAAAGACGATTTCGACGATCCGTTTTCGCAAGGGATTGTGGGGTTAAATGGGACAAATTAGACGACGCGTTTATGTGATGCATAAGTTAAGAATAGGCGGTACAGTGATTTCAGCTATTTCAAGGCATTTAATTTTTGAAATTCTTATAATTGATGCCAGCTAAATCTAAAATAATAACTTTATATCTATAAAAATGATTCTGAAGTCAAACCTACATAATTTTTTCCTGAATCCGAGCAAAATGAATTTTTAACTTCCATGTCTATACTTAGCTTATGGGAAGCATTATTAGAATGCACCCAGTCAGACAACACGATTTGCAATGCATTACGGGATAAAACGTCACTGTCGAAATCGTCTATAAAAAAAAATGTTTCTTTCAGAGAGACTGGTGCAGCGCTCTAGCGGTGAAATCGGGAACTATGTCCACAGCAAAAAGTAAACAACGGCGTTTTATTTTTTTATTGCGAAAACATTTTAAAAAATTATTAGATTTAAAGCCTTTTTCATACATTCTAAATATTGAATTTTTGCATTTAAAACATAACTAAATTTTTTGGCACGGATTCGGTGCGATCCGATCTTATTTTCATTTGTAAAACATCAAATAAACAAAATTAGTTTTTTTTTTTTTTTTTTTTTTTTTTGATCGATATAATTTTTGGCCGGTGATGTAAACGAACTAGTGCCTTAAAAATCCTGAGATTTTATATAAAAAGTTTTTTTTTTTCAGCTTACTTTAAGCAGTTTTGGTTCCCTCGGATTGGTGGCCACATCGACGACGTTAATGTTATCGCTGAGCAAACAAGGTAAGAAAAGTTTATCTCTTTTTTGCTTAGGATCCCCGTGACAACTGCTGCATGAATTCCATCCAGAGTGATGAACTTCATCCCCGATATCCCTCATGTAACATCTGCTAATTACCTAAGGGGAACAAAGGAATTATTAAATTTTTTTTTCGGGAGAAAGAAAAAAAAAATTAAAAAATTAAAAACCTGGCAGTAAGTCGGGCTGTCAGGATCGACGTCGACGGTTGCGAGATAATCTGGCTTTTGCGTTTTTTCCGGATCCGGTTGAATGCAAGGAATGTAAAGCAATTTTTCCTTCGGGCCGGACATGGCGGCTAAAGGGGATGGATACCCCGGGCCGGTGCAGCATCCTGGAAAAAAGCAGAAAAGATTTATCTTCGCTTCGGGGGAGAAAAAAAAATTGGATTTGATTTGCAATAATTACCGTCCTGGGACATGTTGCAATATGTCGATTTAAACAGTCAACAACAATGACTTTGAATAATCCTTCTAACGTATAAAGTACTTGTTATGAATGAACTTATCACTAAAATGCACGCAGCCAGACTAGTATAATAATTCTCCTTCATCCATTTGATCCGCGGCACTAGAGCTCGGATACCGATTTAAAACAAATTTTTGAACGATTTCCATCTTGTTATTACTACTTTTTTTTTTTCTTTTCATCTCTTTCCATTTTCATCCTTTCGCCTGCAAAAAACGATGAAGGTAATAAAGTGGTTTTTCTCGGAATTAGATAATCGCGAAAGCGTGAATTTAATTAAATAAAAATACGCAGTTTTAAAGTTTAAAAAAAAGGGTAAAATTTCAAGTATGTGACGTCACATTAATAATAATAAAAATACCTCTTTATCGACCGAGCAACAATATTTATTTTCATGTTATGGTCATCTCTGTCTTCAAGTCGTTGCACTTTGTTTCTGACCTTGACCTTGGTTTACGATAAAGAATTAGGCTAATTGAAAAAAGAAAAACAATCGGGGGATTATGGCCGGTTTTTTTTTTTTTTTAAGTTTTTGTGCCTTTAAAAATATAAAGCAAATGGAAAACTTTCTAGGTTTTCATTTTTTTTTATATTTATTTTTTATTTTTTTAACTTTAAATCTAAAAATTAACCTTTTAAGGACTGCCGCCTCGTATAATATCGACAGCAATAAGCTGAAACTTAAACTACATATGTATTTTATACGCTGATTACGAATCCGAAGTCAGAAGTTTAAAAAAATTAAAATCCAAAATGGCGGAGCAATTTTATTTTTTGAAAAATTTTACTTTTGACGCCATATTGCTTTTTCCGTTTAAAATTGCATTATTCTGACATCAAATTTGAAATCTATGATACCGAAAAATCAGAAACCTCTTTTTCGCAATTGTGTTACGGAAAAAACAAAAATTGTAGGATATTTTGTGATCCATGCATGTGATGCGGATTGCCTATACTAGAAATCGGTAGGTGTTCAATATCGTTTTGAAAGTGACTCCTAGTTAGGCCTTGTCGTTTTCTCGTTGAATTCAGTCTATTGAGAAGGAACTCAGAAGATATAGTTTTCTCAGAAATTTCATTTTGTTTCGTCATTGAAAAATCTCAACTAAACGTAGTACAATCTTTGTGACTTTAAAAAAAAGAGAAAATCACATGATGAAGCAGACAGTTCGCAGATTAAGTTTCATAAGTTGGCAACATAAACTGAGCTCTTTGTTCTTTATTTATGAATGAAACTGTTTAACGTATACTGTGTAATTTGTTATTTTAATTGAAAAATTGTGACCGGGTTTAATTTTTCTGCAATGGATTCGGATAAATTTAAGATGAAACTTCAGTTTAACTTGAAAAAGTCAGCAATGATCAACATTGCCAGAATTCTTTGGATGTCGCCAGACATTAAGAAAATTGCAGATAATTTAATAGAATATGGTAAAGTAGTCCGAATGGAACATGTTTATCCTGAACCTGGAGAAGAAGGATATGACAAGGACTTGGATGGATTGTTTGATTTAAGAGCCCCGTTTTTTTTCCCATTTGACTTTCCGTACATAGCATGGGAAAATGTGATAAAGAAAGTGTTACACAATGTTACATTTTTATCCGTTTTTGGAACTCTAAAGAAGGATTTGGAAAGAACAGTTATTTTAATTGGAGAAAAGATTTATTACTATTATAGTATTCGGGTATATGCTTGCCAGCCTTGTTGTCCAGTTATAGCAAAGGATAGAATACTGGGAACACTGGAATTTTATGTTCAGCAGTTTTCTTCCTTTGGCACAGACGTTGACATTCATCACACTTTACATCATTTCGAACATCATCCCGAAAAAACTGATGAAGAGTTTATTAAGTTTCTTCTGGATGCTTGCCGTTGTTGTCAGGAAAATATTATAGCACAATATCAGGATGAAATTATTAAATATTTGGAAGATCAAACACCTGGACTGAGTTTCAAGGATAAAAAGGATGTAGTCTTCAACATCTTATGTGTTTACTATTATACTCATCGCAATCCAGCAAACGGAATTGATGGAAAATTTGCTCTTCCTCCAGAGTATTTAAATAACGCAGACTACATTATCCCTCTACAGGAGGTATACAAACTCAGTGTTTATTCACAATATTTTTATTGTACAGCATTGCATTCTTGCCCGTATTTCATCACAAAATTAAATTCTTTGCGTCTACTACCAGTTAAAGCTAATTTGGTCCCCACTCTTAAGTACAGTCCTGGATTTTACTACAATTATCGCAACCGCTCTTGTTATTTTATGGACTTTGATGCAGGTAAATTGATAGTTTTAACATTTAATGCACTTTCTCCAAAAGAAAGATTACGATTCATACGAAGAAATATAAATGAGCTAATCCTTTTGTTTTTACCAATATGGCCTTATCAGGAGCTGATCCCTGATATTTTGGATATATGTGCTGCAAATAAAGTTAAATTCGATTATAAGTTTTTATTAAGGTTTACAATTCACTGCATTGCAGTTCAAAACAGAAGCTTGTACCCGGTACATAAAGGAATATTTTTAAATGCTTTTCAAAAAATTTGGGATCAGACTCCGAAAGGGATCAAACTGTCTGTTTTGATTGATGTAACTAATATTTTCATCAGGGAAAAAAGAGATTCAGAGCAAAAAAATAAAGCTGATCTTTGGTGCAGTTATTCCACCGTAGCACAATATGTTTCTGTTAAGTTGAAAAATTTTTTTGTTGCATCTTCTGTTCACTTGCTATTTTTTCTATCATGGTGTTTCGGTACCAGTAGGTTCTTACCCTTTTTGGAAAAGTTTTTTGATGTGTTACCTTTAACTGTTTTACTGAAATATTTTATGCAAAAACTCTCACTTGCTCCATTACAACATTCAAATCTTTTACAAAAAAATGAAACTTTGAAAATGATTCTACATGATGAGGAATTAAAAATGAAGGAATCTGAGCTTAGGTTTTTGATTTTTCAGAGGTGTGAAAAAGTCCTCGAGAATGAAAAACCTGGGTTTATGAAGAAATTAGTTTCAGGAATAGTTATGTCCTATAAGGAAGCAAAAGAATTTGGAGAAAAGTTTGAAAATAAATATACTAATATACGGAACCGGTACTAATTATATGCGCATTTACGAAATTAAATGTGTAATTTTTAGGTATAATTCTTGTAAATTTTAGGTAATTTTTTTTTATTTTTAGCTGTATTTCTATTAAACAGACATAATTTTTTTAAAGATTTTTTTAAAGATTTTTCTTACTATATAAAACCCTGAATAGATAGAGACAAGTTGTGGATATTCTCTCCTAATAAAATTTTTATTCCATACAACAATGCATAAAATCGGTTTTGGAAGTTGATTCTTGAAGCTAAAGTTAAGAAGGGATTTACAAAATGTCACGTGGTGATGCAGACAGTTCGGTTTTCGAGTTTCAAGGTTGGCAACAGTAAAATAAATACATTTTTTTTTTTGTGTGTGTGTGTGAGTCACATTTTGTTATTCTTAATTCTACTTTTATCACTAGTAAGTATTGTATTTGGAGGAAATCTTTTTTGGCGAGTCAGCAGGAAAAAAAGACTTGGTTCCATATTTTTGTTTACACTCTTTGAAAAAAAAAAAAAATTAACATCAATAAGCATCCAAATCCCAGTTCATGTCTTTTACACGACGTAAATCCTTGTTCGACTTTGTTTACCGTGTGGGTGACACTTCTCTCACTCGAGTTTCCAATTAAAGATCTAGTGTTATTTTTGACCCTAAACTGCGTTTTTCCATCCATATCGATGCCATCATTAGAAGGCAAATCAGTCACTCGGTTTTCTTTTACGGAATACAGCCCGTCTTTCGGACGTTGATACTCTTAAAATGCTATATACGGCTTTCGTAAGATCCAAGCTTGAATACTGTTCCTCTATTTGGTATCCCAATAAAGCGAACAGTAAACGTATCGAGCGAGTGCAGGCTCGTTTTGTCCGAACATGTTCTTCCGTCTTAACGGCTTTTACCCCTCCTTTCCAAATCATATTTCCTATCAACTTCTTCTTTCTCATATTGGGCTTGAGTCGCTTAGTGCCAGGCGGATTAAAAATGACCTTCTTTTCTTACATAAATTCTCAACGGTTCCATCGACGATTGCAACCTCTTAGAGCAGGTCGGTTTGTATGTTCCTTTCCATAATCTTCGTCCCCAGCCTCGTCCATTATTCTCCTCAAATTCCCTTTCCCCCAACACCTGTCTTGGGCGAATACTAGCTCCTTCAACTCCTTCAATCCAGCCCTAGACATTTTCTCGCCTTTCACCGTTTTTAAAAAATCTGTTACTGAGACATTGGAGGGTTTTTGATTTTTCTTTTGTTTTTATTTACCTATTTTATTTTGTTTTGTTACTTTATTTATTTTTTTGTTATCTATGTAGGGTCTATTGCAGAACCCTTAACTTCAGAACCCCTAAATTGGCAAAACCTCTAATAGGGGTTCTGCAGTTAGGGGTTTCACAAATGGTGAAAAATCAACGAAATTAAATTAGTCTATGGCAGAACCCCTAACTTCAGAACCCCTAAATTGGCAAAACTCCTAATAGGGATTCTGCAGTTAGGGGTTTGCAAATGGCGAAAATAAAATAAATAATTATACAATGACGGAAATTAGGATTTTAAGAAATATCTTTATTTTTACCGGTATATATCACATATGTTATCACAGGTTCTTGTCATATGTTTATCACATCCTTATTATCACAGATGAAGTCACCGATGCAAGATTCGCTATTTTCCCTTAAAAAAGTGCAGGGTGTCTACCGACCTTGAAAACGTTTAAAACCTTGAATTAGCCTTGAGTGTGAAGTAGAACTTTGAAAACCCCGAAAACCTTGAATTTCAAAAATGATTTTCAGTAGACACCCTGAAGTAACTTTAAAGTCATCAAGAATTATTAATAAAAAATATCTTAGCAGCTGTAATTATAAGTCAAGTAAATAAGCAGTGTAATTATAAGTCAAGTTGGAAGACGGCTCCCAATTTTCTTTGTTATTCTGCATTTTTCTTAAAAGTTTTGGCGGTGATTACTTTTAAAAACTTTTAAAAGTTTTGGCCGCGATTATTTTAATAAGTTTTAAAAGAAAAAAAAAAAATTAAATTAAATTAATTCTAATAAACATTTTTCTTGATTTTTCACCATTTGTGAAACCCCGAACTGCAAAACCCCTAATAGGGGTTCTGCAAATTTAGGGGTTCTGAAGTTAGGGGTTCTGTAAAGTCCCCTCTATGGGTCTACTTTTTTTTTTTTTTTTTTTTTTTTTTTTTTTTAATTTAACTTTTTATGTTATGTTTTGTTTTCTTTTTTATTAGCATCTTTTTAATTTGACAGGGACTGCTATAATAGGCTTAGATTTAGCTGTATGCATCCGAATATAAATAAATAAATAAAGCAAAGTCTGGTCCTTTTTCCCGCTGACTCTTCGTTTTCGTAAGATTTTTTTAAATCCATTGTCAAATGTGATAAAGAGCAGATAACGTTTGTTTTTAGAGCTTGCAAAATTAAATTAATAACCAATTTTCCGCCCATTTTATCAGTTTTTGAACCAAAAATTTATGAATACCGGTCATTTTGGTGAAAACAGTAGGTTTGAAAAACGAATGACTAAAATGTCATTTTCAGAAAATGTTGACTTTATTGTTAAAGGATCCGCTTTGGACTAACATGGTCATGGAGTCATTCAAGTATTACGCAAGTTACTTAAGGGAGAGGGGAATTCCCCAAAAAATATTTTTCCAAAATCTTTACATGAGGGAACTTATTTTGGTTACAAAGGGAGGAGGAGTTCAACGCTCAACAATGCTTGAGCGCCATCCCCCCGGAACTTAATACTCGTTAATAGTAGATATTTTTTTTTTTTTTTGGGAAAATCGGTTATTTATTATGTCTCCCAGTCTCAATTTTGAGCTTATCTTGTTTGTGGCCCCCGCCCCATCTTTACCAGATTTTACGAAAGTATCGAAAAATCTTGGGAAAGAACCACCCAAATTCATTAGAAAATTTGCAAGTAGATTAATAATTTCGTATGAGGAATCAAAAGCACTTCACGGTAAAAAATTTTATGTTAACATTAACATAATTCGTGTGTAGCCTTTTTTTTATGTCAAAAATTAACATATTTATGTTAAAATAATAACATAATTATGTTAATTTTAACATAAACTGTGTGTGGACTTTTTTTTTTTAACATAAATTTTTTTACCGTGTTGCTACAAAATGGAATGCTAGCCATATATATAAATAAATAATCAGGAGTATCAGGTTTAGAAAAAAAAAAAAAAATTAGCTGTTTATATTTAGCTTATGTATATTTCTTCGCGTGACTTCTTTTTAACTTCGATATTCCTGTGTCGGAGGTCAGCTGACGTATCTTCATTGTAAATATGATTGGAGATAGTCTGTTTCGACGTTTTATGAAAGTGTCTGTAACCAAAAATTTACGTCATGAGCGCTTAAAGTTATGGTCACGTCATTTCGTTAAAGAGTCGAAACTAACTACCTCCAATCATATTTACGAAGGAGATAGGTCAGTTGACCTACGACGCACGAATAGTTTTTTTCTTAATATTTCTGAATGTGTTTTGGCCTAAAATTGTAGTGAAAATTAGCAGCGGCAGCGAATTTCGAAGCAGGCGACGTATCAACATATGGCTTTTTAGATAAATCAATTTTGGCAATAAATAGTCGATTAAATCTCTCCATGAAAAATATTCCGAATCCGAACACGAAACCGCTGCCTAAAATGACGTATATCATGATTATGTTTTCGATATTGACGGGCGACCATTCCTCCCCCACTAATTTATCGAATTCAGTCCAATAGTATTTTCTTAAGCGTTCCATTATTCCTATTGACTGGAAATTTCGAATACTGGAAAATCAAATGACAGTTTCGATAAAACCGGGTCACTATAAAAAGGTAATTTGGAACTGACAGTCCGCCATTTTGTTTCCCTCATGTAATTTTAAATCGGCAAAAGCAGAGTCTTTGAGGTTTTCCTATAGCTAAGTAGACTGCCAACTGGGCCAGTCAAAGTCTGCACCTCAGAGTAGAACTAAACAAAATTTTTTCGAGTCATTCAAATAAACTTCAGAACATCAAGGTGGAGAGGGGAGGTCTGTCAAATGCTTACGCGAAAGTTAAACCTCTATGTTAAATAGATGAATAAAGGTGACGCCAAAGTTAAAACTCAAATGTTCAATCTCCATTATATGTCTATTTTTTTATTACAAAGCAAGGGGTGGGGGGAGGGGAGGCGGGAAGTTAAAGTTTCCCAAAAAATGATGACGCAATACTCTTAGTATTTGAATGAATGACCCCCTTTTAGGTAATTAAGGGGGAAGGTGCAAAATTTCCAAATTCATGCTCGGGCCCGTAGCCAGAACGAAGAGCCGGGGGGGCAGTTGTGCGGGGATAAATAAAAAATTGTGCGTTGTGAGGGGGGCAATAAGCCTTCATTCCCTATGCCTGTCATGTTTAACCAATTTACTCTAGGGGGGGCACCGAGTCAGCCCAGGGGGAGCAACGCTCCCCCTGGCCCCCCCTTTGCTACGGGTCCGTTCATGCTTATATGGCACTTGAATACGGGAACGAAAATGGCGGACATGCGTTTAACTTACTGATGATTAACCAATCCTTTAAAATGGCTTTTCTTGGGGAAAACCATCCCGACTGTGACTGACCCTGCATCGTGTTGCATTTTCGTTATTCGGCAGTCCTTCAGTTTTTTCTCTTGGTGCTCCGCCCTATCTAATATCCACTGCATCGTATCGTCTACGCCGAAGAACGCTTTATGCTTATCCTCGCATAAAATCGGAACTGCGTCTTTGTATACTTTCGGCAAACTTGGGTTGTCTTTTAGGTCTCTCTCGTAAATTTTTTTCCACGATGGATCATCTGCTGATCCGTAAGCGAATACATCTTGTTCGTAACTCCCCTTTCTGACCGTCATCTTATATTGTCCTTCCGAATAAAATTCCCGCATGCTGTTGAATGGTATTAAAGGCGGCATCACAGTTAAATAAGAAATTAAAGCAGCTGAGTAAGCTGGTATGAGAACGGAGGTAATCAGATGCGTTAAAATGAATAATATCCTGAGCGATACCTTTTTAGGCATGTCATTAGCACCTGAAAACGGTAACAAATACACCTGCATTAAATGTAAATAGTGCCTCGAAAGAATCAAAACAGGTACAACCCGAAGGGGACCATACACATTATAAAGAGGACTCAAGAAAATCTTACTATTATTAACGATGGGGAAAGGGGGGAGGTTGAAAAATCTAGATATTATAATGGAATACTGGAAGGTTTTCCTATGCTGCCTTTAAAAGAAAAATGGATTCCTTTGACTTCAGTAATTACCTTGACCACATAAAGCTCCTAAAATAAAAAATAACGATTTGCTGATTTCTAAATTCTCGTCGGTTTTCAAATAGGTATCCGTTAAATAACATCCTCCGTATAGAACTATAGAACCTATAAGGATCCAGGCTCCTAATGTCATCCATACATCATAAGAAAACGGAAGAAATATCGAATTTGCCTCCATTTTCGAACCAGGAAATTGATAAAATACCTGAAACCTGAAAAACAATCATTTCATAACTTAATTGAAAAAAAAAAAATTAACAAATTGGGTCATACCAAGTACTACATAAGCATCTTAGGGAGGAAAGAAGATCCTTCAAATACCCACTCCAATATTAAGCTTCCTTAAAAGGAAGCTTTTGCTTACTACGGGGTTAGGGAGTCAAAATCAGTCAAAATTGTTATTACATAACTTATGGAATATCCCTTGCGGGAGAAATGAGTCTAAAATGGCTCAAATCACGTTACGTAATACTTAAACGACCCTTTTAAATGTTTCGTATTTTTTTTTTCCTTACGTTGTTACGATCAAAGGGAATGAAAAATCCATATGCTCAAAGCGATTTCTTGTCAATATAAAATCGGCAACAGCAACATCGACCTTGTTATATTTAATTTCTCCTAATAATCCAGTCCATGTATCAGACGCTATTAAATATTCCCCAAATTCCTCGCTTAATGCCAAATCAGAACTAAAACAAACAAAAAAAAAAAATTAATTGTGTAATTTAGAACCTAACCTTGCGGCATGAAATGATTCTAAAATCATACATTTTTCATTTTTCTTTAATGAACTTTTACAGGTGCAATCTTGAATTTTCTTTCCCATATTTTTTTCTCTTTGTAAATTTTAAATTAATTTGGATTTTGAAGGTTAACTTTGAAATCACTGTAATCCTTTTACTATGACGTCACTTAGAATTTCTTCCATATATGACGTCACAGCTTAATAGTTCTCTAATGTCCAGGTCAGTATTTTTTTTGTCTGGTTTTCCTATGGTCTTCTCTCAACAGGCCCATGGTCAGTCCGTGAGGTTCAAGGAGGCTCCAAGTGCATTTCATAACATAAAGATAAGAAAATTACATTGGATAAAGTTGTCCAGGGTAGGGGGGGTTAATCTTATTAAAGGAGGGAGCTGAGTCCAATTTCTTCTCAAGCTACAAGCACCCAAATCAGTGCTCTGGGGATTTGGGCATCCACAGTTTATTGTTAGTGTGAACAGCCAAGAAACTTTACCTAGCATTCATTGCATCTTCCAAAACCTTCCAAATATCACCGAAATATCCACCCAACATAATTTGGTCGTTTCGTCCTTTATGTAGAATCACTATTGGAGGATAATCCACATAACCGACTCTCATTGGTAATCCTTCCAGATCGGTCCTTCGTGAATAATGTAGTGGATCCCGTGGGGCTTGTAATCCTGTTATAGTTGACCAGTTTCCCAGGTACGGCTGACGTAGGGGATAAGCTGGGACGACCCTGTACGCCTCTTTCAGATGAACCTGCAACAAAAAATTTAATCACATAGGCATCGAATTGGTCTTAGCAGGAAAATTATGAAATATTTACCAATTTTTCTCTTGTGTCTATCCAAGCTACAATGAGTTCCACGTCAAAGGGAAGGTATATCGATTTGAAGTAGTTATCTACGAATTCTGGATCGAAAGACTTCAAAAATAAAAGCCAAACACCACCTCCGTACTGGTCGGTTCCATGCATGGAAGTTCTTTGAGAATGCTTAAAATTTTAAGAAAAGGGACAGTAAAACAACTAAGGATTTGATTGGGAGTTTAGGTCAATCAGGTGACTGAGTAAGTGAAGGTAATTCTGTGAGTTGTACTTACAATCGAGAATGCGTTTTTAAACGAAGGTTCGTCATCGGGATCTAAAATAACTTGCAGCGGTACGTAACATCTGTCTAAGGGAGCTGTCGTGTTAATCATATGATAATAATCATCAAAAGAAGTCACCACGTTCGGTCTAACGTAAACAGACGAGATATATTTGCTTGTCATGGTTAGAAGCAATATATCTGAAACAAAAATAAAATTAATAGTATATTACTTCACTAGAATTGAAAGAGAATTTACTCGCCGAGGCCTGTAACACTTTTAGGCTGTAAAATTGTCTTCGCTTTCTAAGCCATTTGAATCCACGGAAAAAATATTGCATTCCAAAAGAAATTGACTTTCTTACTGTGAGAGTATAGTACTACTCTCAGGGATACTGAATCAGCAAAATCGCCCAAATCAGAGTTTCGGTCGCGAAGAAAAATCTTGATAAAAATATGTGTATTTTATTTGTGGACTAATCCGCTTCAGTCATCAAAGAGGCTCCGTATGGATTTAACCACATTGTTGCAAAGTTTCCAAACCAAATTCAAAATTCGAATCATTCATACCTTGATCGTTTGAATGCGTCAGTAGGTAAATGCATGCAGACGAAAAATATTTCGCAATTGCAGCCGATACATTCGCATAAGTTTGAACCCAATTTACCGTCGACGTCGTATCAGAGCTTTGAACCGGATAATAATTCGTGATGAATAAAATGACTGGTATCTGTAAAATTCTCATCATCAAACGCGAACTTTTCCATCGATGATTACACTGCTAAGCTGGAGTAAATTTCAAAAGATTTCAGTTCACTTATGTCGATTGTAATAAGCCCTTTTGTTTTTCTTTTTCATGGAAATTGGAAACAAATCAATTATAATCGCTTAGAACCCGGATTTCCATGCGAAAGTAAAACAATTTTTTAACAATGTGGAGGTTCATACTTTACGGTAATGCATTTGATTGTAACACTACTTAGTCTATCAAATGCACGAATATCCTGTTAGTTAGCTGATAAAAACATTTTTAAAAAAAAGGAAATAAACAGCATGGAGATGAAACAAAATCATTTCATTTCAAATGTAACTGATTCCACAATTTAAATCGATTTTCTATTAATTCACTTAATTATGGCATTACAAGGAAAACCTGAAGTTTTTTCCTATTGGAGACGTCGAATTTTTCAGAGCAGGAAAAATCAAGGAATAGGACAAATGATTTAATATAAACACTTAAAAATGTAAGTAGGAAAAATCTCAAATGTTTTCCAAGGTTATACAGGTAACGTCATTTGCTATCTCGCAAAAGTGCAACTGTTTTTATTTTATTTTTTTATAAGGTTGCTAAATAGGTGCAATTATGATTCTAATAGTAAACATTATTATTAAGCATAAAAGTAATTCTGTACCTCAGAGTAGAACTGAGCAAAGGTCATCCAAGCAACTTATCTTTTTATTAATAACCCGACTTTACAAGATGGAGTCACATTTCGTAAATTATACATTGTTTCATTTCCATGTTAATTTGTGCCTTTGCTTGTTTTTACCCTGTTTTCTTCAAAAAATATTCGAGCAGAAGACTCAACTAAATGTTGCCAACCTTTGAAAAAATGTAATGGTTACGAAATGCGACACCATTTTGTAAAGTCGGGTTATAAATAAAAAGACACGTTGCTTGGATGGACTTGGTTCAGTTCAGTTCTACTCTTGAGGTACAGAATTAATTGTGTTGCTCATATGCAAAGAAAGGTGTCGTAGCTCCATTAATTACTACCCGATTAAGAAAGGAAGCAGAGTAGTAAAGCATCTAATGTATTAGTAATTATAACGAAGTTGAAAAAGCATTATTGCCACAGCTTCGGAAAGATCCTAAATTCCTAAATCATTTTTAGAGATCCTTTTAGGACCTTTGCAGCTTCTTGGTTCACCTTAAGTACTAATTCCATGACAAAGCAAATTAAAAGGGTCTTTTTCTGACATTTCGTTTCTTCATATTTTCAAAAATAAACTCTATAACAAGAAAAATTACGGCCAACGATAACCCCATAAATGGCATGAACACTACTTGTTTCATTTGCGTTATTTCAATCGGTCGAAATTCGTTGTCCACGTCCGCCATTTTCGGCTTCGTTTTCCTTTTCTGCATTCGTTTCTGAATTCCATATTCGTATAATCGAATAACACTGAAAGAAAAAAATATTTAGGGTCTATAAAAGAAATTACGTAGAGCATTTTAAATTTGTAACTGTCGTACTTATGGTTAAAAACTTTAGTGAATTCGCTGTAGATCCTCAAATAGAGTCCTATTAAGTCAGTGAACAGCGGTTGCGGGATTTGAAAAAGCGCACATGGTATGCCTAAATCAAAATGTTTTGCATCCAAAGCAATATTTTTGTAACACACTTCTTCGCGACGTATCCTGTATTCTTCGAGTTCAAGTTTAATGGTATAATATCGATTGAAGTGTTGTATCATGGGGCCATTCGAAAACTATAAACGAAAATTGAACTTATAAACAGAATTGGGCAATAAAACTTCTTTAATTTACATTAAGCCAATTCCAGACAGAGCCCGGTTCGTGCATTTGTAGTTTGTAACGTCCGTCCTCCATAAATTCTTTCATATTTTTGAAAGGGGGATCAAAAGTTTCGACAGCTAAATAAGATGTGATGACGGCTGAAAACGCAGTGAGGATGACAATAGCAGGGATGTTTAGGGCTATGTAAACAATCCTCGATGAAATGGCATTGATTTCTTCGTTACCATTTTGATTGCAAAGAACCTCAAACCCGATGAAAAGATTGTCGGTGAACGATCTTTTATCTTTTTCCAAAGGAGGTGTAAGATGTATGATTATGAATATGACAGTTCCACTTATCATCCCAGAGATGGTGGCCAGCCAAATGTATATGTGGAACGGCTGAAGGTAAAAATCTGGACGTAATTCCGCGCCTGATTTTTTGATGTACCAGTGAGTTCTATGATTTTATTATTGTTGGAGCAGAAAGAAGGAATACACAATATTTAATTAGTTGTAATTAGTTAAACATCAACTTACATCTGCTTGAAAAGCGGACCAACAGA
Organism: Liposcelis bostrychophila; assembly: GCA_037577465.1. Taxonomy (NCBI): domain Eukaryota; kingdom Metazoa; phylum Arthropoda; class Insecta; order Psocodea; family Liposcelididae; genus Liposcelis; species Liposcelis bostrychophila. The sequence continues at coordinate 53,318,733 of CM075208.1, read as the reverse complement.
ATTTTGTAGGGTGGTCGTAGATGATAATGAGATCGGTATACTCATGATGTCACCTTTCGCCTTAAATAATTCCAAATATTTCATGCCATCTGACTTTCTTTGATTCCTTTTTTCAAAAAAAATTTTAAAAGTTAATGAATGAATTTAGTTTTAAAAATAGGGTATTTTCAGGTACTTAAATTTTTGAAAAATTTTGATGTAAAAATAAGGTACAGTAATGAAAATAATTATTTGTGTAATAAAAAGTACTAAAAATACCTATTTTAAATTCATGCAGTTTATTTTCATATAAAAAGTTTTCTAAAATTGATTTGCCTGAAAATACTCGAATGTCGTATACTAACAGAAGCCTCATCATTTTCGCAAAATCATCAATTATTTCTTCAACAAGGCAGAAGTCAATTTTCACTAAGTGGTTGCAATCCTGGAAAATGAATTTTGTTTTATATGTATTATTTAAAGATATTGAAATAATTCTTTTGACATACGAGTTCTACTGGCGCAACAACAGTATTAATTTGAGTTCCGTTTAAATTTAATCTTCTGTAATACATGGAATCGTTGATCAATTTCCAGCCGTTGTCCCATATTCCTAAATAGTTAACAAAAGGGTTGTCTTTGGCCGAGTATGCTTCATGCATTTTGTAGGATGTTGAGTTGATCCTCTTTATTACATAGAATTCACATTGGTAAGGAATTTTTAAATTTTTATGATGGATTGGTCCGTCATTGTCCAAAAATATTATCCATATAAAATTACACAGTTTGAACGTTTCACCTACGTCCGAATATTCTTTCAAAATTAGGCTCTGAAAATGATACGGTAGTTTAAATTCTCGTAATTTTGCAAATCAGTCCGTATGTGGGCTCAATATTATATTCTTCTAGTTACACTTCCCCGGTTGACACTAATCCCCTGTACTTAGCTTATGAAAAACGCGTGTCAGCCTGTGAAGAGTAACTAGAACAATATAATATTGAGCCCACGATATCCTACACTTCTAAATATTTTGGTGATTCTGTCCAGTTCCATTAATTTTTTTTCATGAAAAATAATTCCGACTCGACAGTTCACGAATCTTGTACTGTTGACGAAATGGATTAACTCATCATAACCTAAATTCGAGACCGGTACATTGTCCAATAAAAACGGTTTGGTTTCAGAAATGGTTTTTTCTTTCGATACGACAATGCATTGTTGAATTGAGAACTCGTGTAATAAATCTGAGGTTATTCGATTAATATTTGAAGAAGAAAATGGACAACATTGAAAAATGTAAAATAAAGAAGAAATCACGGCGCTTAGCTTTTTCATTATAATTAGTTCTTCCTTCGGAATCTTCAACAAAAGGGATGTTTCTTTCCAGTTGGTTGCGCTTTATGTACTGCTCGTTTCCTCCTATTTATTCTGATTAGTTAATGAAATATCGATTGAGAAGTTTTGACCTAGTCGATTGTTTGTCCGGATAAGACTTGTGATATTAAGTTATGCGATTAAGATCAAAAACAAAACTTGGAGTTTTTTAAGATATTTTTATTTTCGATCCTAATTGATAATCTTTATTTTATTTTTAACGGTTGGTTAAGATGGTTCGATTCCATCTTTCGCCACTTCGATTTAACTTTTCAACTGATTTCCTATGTTTATATATATAGTTCACGATCATATAAGCGTGACTTTCTTAATAAATGATCCATATCCCGTTAAAAATAAAATAAAGATTATCAATTATAGGATCGAAAATAAAAATATCTTAAAAAATTATTAAAAAATTGGGTTTTATTCGCAGTTTTCCTTGGCTATGGATGGTAGGGAAGGGTAGGGAAGGGCGGGGGAAACTATTTGATATTTCATGATAGCCTAGATTTACGGCCGACTGAAATAAATAAATAAAAAATTTCTCCGTTAACATCTTAATTTCATATACTGCGTGCTATTCCATTCAAGTACCATATCAGTTGAAGGTTGAATCGATTGTCGAAGTAGCTTAGTGGTAGAGCAATCGTCATGAAAACGAGAGGTCGATGGTTCGATTCCATCTTTCGCCATACTTAGCTTATGGCAAAGATGCATAATGCGGACTCCTCCCACCCCCAACCCCCCCCCCCCCCCCAAGGTGCTTACGTAGTACTTGATTGGTCCCTAATAATCGGATGATCTGTAATACATTGACTTGCGGCATTAGAAGAATATATGTATATGCTGCTATAATTTGCTTTTTAAAGAATCACTAAGCCAAGGTTACTTTTGTTATGTTTTCTCTCTGTAAGAGCTGAGGCGCAGTGGCCCGTTTCATCGTCGAATTTTCAACCATTAAACTGACATTCTAGGCAATTATCCCGGCCAATCCCACCAGTTGCCATGTTTGCTCCAAAAAGAGGGCAGTATGCATCAAAGATTTGGATTTCTCTTATTGAGTTTTGTCCTCCCTGGGATTAAAGTTTAAAGTTAACTTAAAATCGCTTAATTCGTTTACTGGCATTTTCCAAAACAAGCCTTCAACCATGAAAATAGACCACAACTGACCAAAATTAGTATACGGCCTTATCGGATCATTCCTTCCCTTAGAAGCTTTAAAATAATCGAAAATGGGTCACTACCTAAGGGTAGTTTCTAAAGTAAATAAACAGTAAACGTTTGGCAACTTCAGTTAAATTTTTCAACTTAAATTTTTTTGCTATTCGGGAAGTTACATAGGAGCAGTAAAAATTAAGTTGCTATGTAGATACACCATAAGATAAGCATAGTCATTTGTGTATAAATTTTGTCTGCTAATTTCCTTCCCTGACTCACTGGAATTTTAAATAACCATGAAAATAAATCATTTTTTTACTGGCCAATGTTTTTTGCAACAAAAAAATGGCATGAAAAAATTTCTTAGAATTTGTTGAAGCTACTGTCATTTTAAATAAAACTATTAGTAAGTTACTGAATTCCTGAAGTACACACTCTTTATTATTTTTAGCCACAAACTTACATATGAAACTGAACTGAGCTGAAAAGATGTAACCGTTACCACACTCTTTTGCAAAATTTTTCTTCTCCTGTAGAATGGAATGTTGGTTTGCTTTAATCCGACATCGTTGTCCCATGTTCCGAATTCGAAAAGGAATGTCTTATTTTTTACTGCGTAATATTCGGTTAAATGTGGAGCGTTATGGAACTTCATACTTTTCGGTAATGCATTCAATTGTACACTTAGTCTATCAAATGCACGAATATCCTGTTCGTTAACTGATCAAAACATTAAAAAAAAAAAAAAAAAAAAAGATAGAAAGGAAATAAATAGCAAGGAGATGAAATAAAATCATTTCACTTAAAATGTAACTGATTCTACAATTTAAATCGATTTTCTATTAATTCACTTAATTCTGGAGTTATAAGGAAAATCGTAAGTTTTTTCCTATTGGTGACGTCGAATTTTTCATAACAGAAAAAAATAAAGGAACACTGTACGACAATCGATTTTTTTATAAACACTTAAAAATGGAAGTAGGGAAAATAGAAAACGGAAAAATCTCAAATGTTTTTCAAGTAACGTCATTTCAGGTCTAGCAAAAGTATAACTGTTTTTATTTTATTTTTAAATCAAGTTGTTAACTATATACAACTATGATTCTAAAAGTAAAAATATTTATTAATTATATAAGTAAATCAGAATTATAGACACAGGGCGTACGGTAATTAACAAAGAAAACTTACTGTGATGATTTCTTGAAGAGCTCCGCATATATTTAGAAATGCGCAAAATTGAAAGAACTGTCCAATTTGGCGTTTTACAGGTGGCTTAGAGGGTATTGAATAGGTGTGCATAAAGCTGTTTCAAATGGCTTCATTATTTGGAGAAGAAGAAAAGGAAAAACAGAAGGACGAACCTTCGGGGTTACCCTTAAGTATTAATTCCATGCTGGAGCAAATACAAAGGGTCTTTTTCTGAGTTTCCGTTTCTTTATATTTTTAGAAATAAACTCTATAACAAGAAAAATTACGGCCAGCGATAACCCTATAAATGGCATGAACACTACTTGTTTCATTTGCGTTATTTCAATCGGTCGAAACTCGTTGTCCACTTCCGCCATTTCCGGCTTTGCTTTCCTTTTCTGCATTCGTTTCTGAATTCCATACTCGTATAATCGAATAACACTGAAAGAAATAATATTTAGGGTATACAGTATAAGAAAAAGAAAAAGAAGTTGCCGTACTTATGGTTAAAAACTTTAGTGAATTCGCTGTAGATCCTCAAATAGAGTCCTTTTAAGTCAGTGAACAGCGGTTGCGGGATTTGAAAAAGCGCACATGGTATGCCTAAATCACGCAGCAAAAAGGTTTTTGCATCCAAAGCAATATTTTTGTAACACACTTCTTCGCGACGCATCCTGTATTCTTCGAGTTCAAGTTTAATGGTATAATATCGATTGAAGTGTTGTATCATGGGGTCAGTTGAAAACTATAAACGAAAGTTGCCACTTAAACAGATAATCAGACAATAAAACTTCTATAATTTACATTGAGCCAATTCCAGACAGAACCCGGTTCCTGTATTTGTAGTTTGTAACGTCCGTCTTCCATAAATTCTTTCATATTTTTGAAAGGTGGATCAAAAGTTTCGACAGCTAAATAAGATGTGATGACGGCTGAAAACGCAGCGAGGATTACAATAGCGGGAATGTTCAGTGCTATGTAACCGATCCTCGATGAAATCTTATTCATTTCTTCGTTACCATTTTGATTGCAAAAAATCTCAAAGCCGATGAAAAGATTATCGGTAAACGATCTCTTATCTTTTTCCAAAGGATGTGTAAGATGTATGATTATGAATAAAACAGATCCAATTATCATCCCAGAGATGGTAGCCAGCCAAATATATATGTGGAACGGCTGAAGGTAAAAATCTGGACGTAATTGCGTGCCTGGTTTTTTGATGTACCAGTGAGTACTACGATTTTATTATTATTGTAGCAGAAAGGAGTACACAATATTTAATTAGTTATAATTAGTTAAACATCAACTTACATCTGCTTGAAAAGCGGACCAACAGAATTTCGTAGGGTGGTTATAGATGATAATGAGGTCGGTATACTCATGATGTCTCCTTCCGCCTTAAATAATTCTATATCTGACTTTCTTTGATTCCTTTTTTTAAAAAAATTATAGAAATGTTAATGAATGAATTTAGTTTTAAAGAGTTTGGTTTTCAGGTTTGATATGCGATCGAGTAGCGGGATTTGAAACAGATTTAAATGTGAATAAATGAAAACCCTTATTTTTTTTGCCGACCGGTTTCGGAATTATATTCATTCCATCCTCATGGCTAGAAAAACAAAGTAAAATCGAATGAGGAAAACACTCCCCAGACAACAAGAACGGTGTATATACCAAATTTACACGGTGTAAATGTGGTGTATTTCCACCGGATAATACCTGGGTATTTTAAGACTTTTTACACCGTATTTATCCCGGAAAGAAAGTAAAACAGTAAAAAGAAAAAAAGGTAAAAGTGTTTTTATTAGTAGTAGTCGAGGCACCTGAGCCGAGACTTTTGCTGTTTTGTAAATTAGGGTCCAATTATAATATTTTGGGCTTTATTTTACATGTATTCAGTATATAAAGACTTCACATTTTCGAGACTCTGACTTTAGATTTGGATTTTTCGGATCGATAAACCCCTTGATGCAAAATTTTATTCCTCTAGCCTTATAAATAAACGAGATATCAATTTTTTTTGTACATATCCTGGCTATTCCCGAGGGCTTATATTGTAAAAACTGAAAATCTCGTTCTAAAAATCAGGATTCACTCCGAAAATTCTGATTTTTGTATTTTTATATTGTATTTAGCCTATATAGGATCATCAAGTTGAGACATTTCGGAATTTCGATTTTGGAAGGAAGATATTATGAGTCGGTGGTTTTCCGCGTACAGTTTGTTTTTTCATTCAATTATATATGCAAACTCAAGTTTATAACAAGTCAAATCTTTAATGAAGTTTTTATAGAATGGCTGTTAGTAAATTATATGTAATATATCTATGGTGTCATTTGAGCTCACACAACCACGTGATTTTATGTATTTAGTCAAAAGTGTAAAAATGGTGTAAAAAGTCTTAAAATACCCGGATATTATCGGGTTCAATAAGTGGTGTATTACACCAAACTCACACCCGATATTATCCATGTATTATCCGGGTACTTGCTGTTTGGGTCCGACATAGAAACGATTTCAATGTTAATAAAAAAAATTTTAAATATAAATAAAAAGCAGTACGGAAAATTATTTCTTTTCTAACCTAGCAAACTAAGATAGCTTCAGATCGGACGACCACATGCATTGAAATTCTTAACAGAGGCATGCAGATTACAAAATCCCATTTAGGTTTAATCACAGAAACGAATGGCGTAATAATATATGACAAATCCGACGAATATCTCGAATATATGAAATATCCGCTAAATCGATCGAATCTCCAATCAATTTCAGGAACGCTACCGTTAAACCATATTTTCAAGTATATAAATTTTTGAAAAATTTTGGTGTAAAATAAAGTACACGAATGAAAATAATTTATTTGTGGAATAAAAAGTATTGAAAATATGTATTTGAAATTCATGCAATTCATTTTTATATCAAAATTTTTCAAAAACAAATATACCTGAAAATGCTCTATTGAAAAAAATAATAATTAACATGACGTATACTTACAGAAATCTCATCATTTTCGCAAAATCATCAATTATTTCTTCAACAAGACAGAAGTCAATGTGTGATGATACGTTGCAATCCTGGAAAATGAATTTTGTTGTATTTATTATTTGAAAGATATTAAAATAGTTCTTTGACATACGAGTACTATTGGCACAATAACATTATTAATTTGAGTTCCGTTTAAATTTAATCGTCTGTAATACATGGAATCGTTGATCAATTTCCAGCCATTGTCCCATATGCCTAAATAGTTAACAAAAGGGTTGTCTTTTGCCGAGTATACTTCATGCATTTTGTAGGATGTTGAGTTGATCCTCTTTATTACATAGAATTCACATTGGTAAGGAATTTTTAAATTTTTATGATGGATTGGTCCGTCATTGTCCAAAAATATGATCCATATGAAATTACACAGTTTAAACGTTTCGCTTGCGACATAGTATTGTCCCTCAATTAGGCTCTGAAAATAGTACAGTAGTTCAAATTCTCGTTATTATGCAAATCAGTCGGTATCTTACATTTCTAAATATTTGGGTGATTCTCTCCAGCTCCAGTAAATTGTTTTCATGAAAAATTATTCCGACTCGACAGTTCACGAAGTCGGTTCTGTTGACGAAATCGATTAACTCGTCGTAATCTAAATTTGAGATCGGCATATTCTCGATTAAAAACCGTTTCGATTCAGAAATGGTTTTTTCTTTCAATATGATAATGCATTGTTGGATTGAGAACTCCTGTAATAAATCATAGGTTATTTGATTAATAATTGAAGACGGAAATGGACAACATTGAAAAATGAAAAGTAAAGAAGAAATAACGGCGCTTAGTCTTTTCATTATAATTAGTTCTTCTTTCAAAATCTTAAACAAAATAGATATTGTTTTCCAGTTGGTACCGCTTTATGTACTGCTCGTTTCCTCTTATCCATTCCGATTAGTTAATGAAATATCGATTGAGAAGTTTTGACATAGTCGATTGTTTCTCCGGATAAGATATGTGCTATTAACTTATGCGATTAAAATCAAAAACGAACTTGGAGTGTCTACAGGATTGAGTTATAAGCACAACTATGAAACAGAATTGTACTTACGCAGAAATATATTTTTCAGCTACGCACATTTTTTTCTTACCTAAACTAACCTAACCTAACCTAGCCTAACCTAACCTAACCTAACCTAACCTAACCAAACCTAACCAAACCTAACCTAACCTAACCTAACCTAGCAACCTAACCTTACCTAACATAACCAAACCTAATCTTACTTAACCTAATTTAACCTAACCTGTGCACTTTTTGCATCACTTTATCGTACGAGTGAGATCTTGGCTCGATCGCGGACCTTCCGCTCGCAAGTTGAGCTTGTTACCAATCGATAATCTAATGTGCTGTAATACATTGCCTTGCGGATTTAGAGGCATATATATACATATTTGCTGTTATAATAAATGCTGGTATAACCAAGCTTTGTAATTAATTACCAAGCCAAGGTTACTTTTGTTATGTTTTCTCACTATGTAAGAGCTGAGGAGCGGTAGCCGCTTTTACCGTCGAATTTCCAACCACTAAATTGACATTGGAGGTAATCATCCCGTCCAGTCCCACCAGTTGCCATGTTTGCTCCAATAAGAGGTGTTAGTTTTCTAATTCCAAGTCAGTTTATAAAAAACAAAAGTTATAAATGAAAAATTGAAAACTCAATTTTATTCCACTTCAAGAAAAAATATGATTGACAGAATAACTTGTATTAAGATGAAACAGTGTTGCCACGGTTATGGCGGGTTCTCCCATTTTTAACAAGAGGGCAATACTGCCGTGAAAAGGGGAATCGACCTATCGCACATCTCTGGGTTGGCCATGTTTGTTTATAAGCTAAACATAAACAAACATGGCCAACCCAGAGATGTGCGATAGGTCGATTCCCCTTTTCACGGCAGAATAATCATCCAAGATTTTGACTTCTCTTATTGAGTTTTGCTCTCCCTGGGATTAAAATTTAAAATGAACTTAAAATCTCTAAATTGGTTTATTGGCTTTTTTCAAACAGCGACATTTACTTAAACATTCAACCACAACAATTGGTATCGCTAACAAAACACCGATCAAAGGTATTAAGAACACTTGTGACATTAGTTGCAATTCAACAGGTTTTAACATGTATTTCATAGTTTGAGAACTTGCCCAAAATATACTTTGAGTCTGCTTTTGAACTCCGCTTTCATAGAACCGATGGTAACTGAAATTTCGAAAAAAAATAGATATCTAACTTTTCACAAAAAAAAAAAAGTTTCTTACTTGTAGTTAAAAATTTTGGTGAAGGGACTATTTTTCTGCAAAAGTAATACCAGAAAAAACGACGTGATAGGTTGAGGAATCTTTAACAGAGCACATGGGATGTCTAGAATATCAGTGTCAACTCCTGAGACAGCAAATTTTCCCCCGTAACAAAGGCTTCTTCCTAAGTCTTCCTCGTCGCTGAGGAATTCGATGAAGTTATTGTAGATGTGCTGGGAAAAAAAATCATTCTGTGTCTGCCGAAAAAAAAATATTTCAATTACTAAAAATTCTAAAAAAACTGGTGGAATACTGGAGTATTTCAAGACTTTCCACGAACTTTCCACCAGATTTCAATCACCTCGTGGATGACTGATGAAAAACTGGTGCAAATCGTTTGGAAAATTGATGGAAAGTCTTAAAATCCCCGTGTATTCCACGTTTATTTTTGACTGGGTATGTTTTGATATTTACAGCTAAGTAGATGTCCAACGAACTGTGCCTCCTTATTTGCAGCCTGTATTGTCCATTTTGAATAAATTCTTGTAGATTTGTAAATGGTAATTCGACGTAAGTGGTGTTTCCCGTGGTAAAGAGCAATCTGATGCCAATCACGTAAGAAGCTATGATGATAAGAGCATTTAGTCGTATCAAAATGTAGGTAAGTCTTGTGGATGCGTTTTTCAAGTTGTTGCTACCACGTTGATTGCAGAAAGATTCGAATCCGATAAACAAATCGTCGACGATAAATCGTTCTGCGTTTCCAGTGAAATGTTGGAGAATGATGAGAGCGGTTGAGATGAGTATGATGCACAGGACAGCAAGCCAAATGCGAAGCTCGAACGGTTGAAGATAGTAATTTGATTTTGTTTTAGAGCGTGGGTATTTTATATACCACTGTATTCTAAAAAAAGATGAAGTATCAGGAAGAATGTTTATTGGCCGCGATAGTTAACTTACTCTTTGGATGTTATTGGACCTAGAGTATCGAAGTTTCGGAGGCGGGAGTCGAACGGTTGAGGAACATCGACGATATCTCCTTCCCATTTCTGAGAAAACTGGGTTTTTTCAATCCTTTGAAAACGAAGGAAATAATTGTTTAAATATATTTTTCAGTACGGGATGAAATTCAGCACTTACCTAAAGTTCATGATGAATGCTAATTCGTTGATCAGCTCATATGCAAGGCATGCATCACTGCGTATAGAAGGGCAGTACTGCAACTATAAATCAGTACATATTGAAATGAGGTTTGGTCAAATTTATCAAAACTGAAGGTGTATAAGAAAGAAAACTAAGCACAACCGTGGAAAGTAGATTACAATTGGCCACAATTAGTTGACCGCCTTATAGAATCATTCCTCCCCTAAGAATCTTGCAAATAAGGGAAAATGGGTCACTACTTAAGGGTAGTTTTTAAAGTAAATAAACAGTAAAAGTTTGGCAACTTCATGGTCTTAAATTTGTTTGCTGTTGGGGAAGTTACATAGGAGCAGTGAAAATTAAGTTGCTATACAGATACGCCATAAGCTAAGCATAGGCATATGTATATACATTTCGTCTGCTAATTCCCTTCCCTGGATCATTGGAATTTTAAATAACCATGAATTTTTTTACTGGCCAATGTTTTTTGCAACAAAAATACTGGCATGAAAATATTGATTGCCAATTTGTTGAAACTACTGCCTTTTTAAATGAAACTATTAGTAAGTTACTAATTCATGAACTTTCACACTTTTTATCATTTTTAGCCACAAACTTACATATGAAACTGAACTGGGCTGAATAGATGTAACCGTCACCACACTCTTTTGCAAATTTGCTCTTCTCCTGTAGAACGCAATGTTGGTTTGCTTTAATCCGACATCGCTATCCCATGTTCCAAAATCAAAAAAGAATGACTTACTTTTACTGCATAATATTCGGTTAATGCGTACGTTGTTGAATTTTCCGACTGAATCAAGATAAATTCGCAGTTGTAAGGGACGATTAAAGTGGCTAAATTTTCCTGAGAATTCACCAAGAATACTATCCAGTTATATTGTGCCATCAAGTAGCTTTTATTTTCCTGAAACAAAGATCTTTGTTTTATTAAATAGTCAAAAATATTTTTTGAGTTTCTTTTACCCTTTCTAGTGTCTCCGAAATTTTGCTTAATCGATATAAATCTTTCTCGTTAAATACCAGTCCCATTTTAGGTAGATCCCTGACGTTCCGTCCAATGAAACCTACCAGTTGATCCAAATTCAAATACGATACCGGTATATTTGCCGCTGAGAAATTTTTAACGTCAGATACCATTTTCGAACTCCTTGCATTTTCGAGTAAAATGCAGTGGCGAATTTGCAATTCAGTTATAAGATCCAAAGATAGTTTTAATTCGTTGACGTTTAAGGAAGAAATCGGCTTCAACGAAAAACTTAAGCAGAGCAAGCAGTTTATTAAGTTCATGTTTGTGGATTGACCAATTTCACATATTGTTTTTCTTTAATGAGTCTCACTCCGATAACGGAAAAAGAATGAACTTTGAAATTTATCAAGGTTAGTGGGTTTTTTAATTATTCAAAAAGTAAAAAATTTTACGTTCATACTTTTCAATGTTTGCTAGTGATTTCCATAACGATGACTGCGGGTCAGCTAACAATGTTTCTCGCCAAGGGCTATCTGGGGGACTTGAAAAAAAAAAATTTTCCTTTATTCAAACATACTTGAATTAATTTTTTTTAGATATGCTTTTGGAAGAATAAACAATGTTGTTAATCAGATTAGTCGGGAAGGAAGGTTGGAATTTGTTTGAAATATTAGTAAATACAATCTTTCATGGTTCTTCAATCAAACTAACTGGCACCAGGAAATAGCTGACACTTAAATCGAACTATGGCACCAAAATCCAACTAACTGGCACTTAAATTAAAGTGGAACTGTTTCAAATCAAACTATAGTAAATTTTGTAGGTTTGAGGGTTGTCCATAAATTACATAAGCGTGACCTTGGCCATTTCAGACCCATTCCCCCCTTCGTAGGCAAAAATAGGCCTTCTCTTATGGAGATATACCATTAGCGTACGATTTCGATCTACCCCTCCCGCCTCCCCCCCCCCCCCAAATTTAAGAGAACAAAAAATAAAGCAATTCTTGATGCATTTTCTGTAATTCAGGAATATCACATCTTGTGCTGTATTTTCATAAACACTGAAACACCACCTTCACAGAAAGCCAAAAGCGAATTTCTTCAAAGTATACTCCATATTTGATCACCAAATGATTGTTTGATTTCCATTCCTGTTTCGATTTCCAGAGCGAAAGAGCTTTTTTTCCAATGAAAAATCAACCAGTTTCTGCAAAAAGAAAAAAAAGAATTTATATTCAATAATTTAGTTAATTATTTTATAAATAAAAACAATAAAAAAGTATTGTCATAAATTTTGTTCCATAAGAGGAAACGAATTAAACGATTCCTCTATATTAAGCTTATGCTGCAAAAAAAACTTTACGATTTTCGAAATTAAAAGTCAATTTTTCACCAAAAATTGAATATAAATTTTTTTCACTTCAAAAATTCCAAAAAAAACAGAAAAAATACAATTAACTGTTAAATTTACACAAAAATACACTTAAAATGTTTTAGTCGCCATTTTGGAAACGCGCTAACGTCATAATGACGCATGCGCAGACCAGTCAGTTTTCCAAGTGTTTTCCGAGTTCAGCGCAGCACGGGCATTCCGGCTTCAGCCTCCGACGGAGTCGGATCGATTTTTTCGTCCGTGTCCGGGAGTGTATTTTTTTTTTTTTTTTTTTTTTTTAATAAATAATTTTTTTAGCTCGGGCTATAATTTATTTAAATAAAATAATATTCGGTTTTTATTTAATTAACTATTATCGGTCCGGCTTGGAGGTAAACCAGGAGGTTTAGCCTCCCATCGCAGAAGGCCTAGGTATCGACCCAGCGACTGGCCTTGTGGTATTAGTGTTAAGGGTTTAGTGTTAAGTTCCCCCGAAACGTTAAGTTAAGTCAGCCCCTCTCTTGGAGCTGCAGAGTTTTATTAGGCTGTGTATTCTATTCGATTCGATCATGGATTACGCGGGAGATAAGCTCCATAGTGAGAGTCTCCAGGGTTTCATTTCGGATGACTGGGTGTCCGAGGTTATTGGCGCACCGCAAGCCTTAGCTGTACATATATGCACAGTTAAAGCCGATAGGCTCCCGGCTCGCTCTAATGGCATGGTTCCCCTGACGGCCGGTCCAATGCGGAAGGTCTTAACCTTTTACGCCTGGAAATCCGAAATTTTTTTGCTTTTTTGCATTTTTTTTTTTTTTTTTTTTTTTATAATCTCAAAATATTAATTTTAAAAAAATAGTAATAATAATAATAACATTACAGTTTAAATAATTAATTTTTTTATTACATCATACCGCGGGAGATAAACTCCATTGTGAGGGTCTCCAAGCCCCCCCCCCCTTTTTTAATTGTCTTTTTTTTTTGTTTTTGTTTTTACAGGAGCAGCCAAGGAATCGTCGCAGCCAGAGGAGTCGTCGCAGCCGCCAACGCAGTCCAAAAGCTTCATCAAGGAGGTTTGAGTTTGGTACAGGCATGGTATGGTAATGGGTATGGTCATGGGCATGGGCATAGGTGTTTTATACTCGGTATTGGGTTATGGAGTTTTTACCTTTTCATCTTTTTCTTATTTCTATTTCTCCCTCACATCTTTTTATTAATAAAAAAAAAATAATAATAATAAAATAAAACGGGATTTTAAAAGACAGCCTATAATTTTTAAAAGCTGTCGATTAGCACATTTTTTTAAAGCGGTTAAACGACATTAAAAAAAAAAAAAAAAAACAGAATCGAGTTCATTTTTTGCGCAAAAGATTGTCGAAAAGTACAGACAATCTTGTCTCTAATATCTAATATTGTAAATTGTATGAATGTCCAATGCCGTACATTGTACATTTGTACAACCTTAATTTAAGTTTAAGCTAAGCTTAGTAACTAGTATAAATAAGTTAAGTATTTTAAGTAGTTTTAAGTCTAGATTTAAGTTAAGTTAGTTTTTAGGGTAGTTTTAAATTAGTTTTAAGTCAGCCATCTAGAGGGATAAAATCCTCCTTACGTCATACGGCACCCATCTCGTGCGGATCGATATGAAAAGGACGTCATTTTTATGTCGACCCGTACGAGGTGGGTGACTTTGTGCCGTTGGGAGGATGGCATCTTTTTCGGTGGCTGGGGACAGGGTTGTCCCACCAACCCGTGTGGGGTTTTTGGCTAGTCCCCCATCGGGCGCCTCCCCAGGTGGCGGATAGGGGAACGCTCTCCAAAATCGGAGAGTATGAGGATTTATTTCTCAGGCGGACCAAAACTAGCCACAACAGAACAGCATGTGAATGTGTTAGAAGAGCTCGCAGTTTTGTTAATTTTGAATGGGAAGAAAGTGCTAGAAGAAGGAATTTGGGGCTTTTGAATTCTTGAGCATGATCAAACTTTTATGTGGTAGGGAAACAAGGTTTTTTCAAAACTCAAATTTGGCTGAACTTAATAACTTCAATTGCAAAGTTTGAGCTTTTCGCGCGTTATCCCAGCTGAAAACCATTTCTGGTTTTCGATATGATGCATGGAAAACATTCAAACGCTTATGCATTTCTTACGGTAATTCATTAAATTAGAGCCAAGTTTTCGAAGCTTTTGGAATTTTTTATCTGGGACGTTAACAATGCTTACGCTTTATCCGTCTTTAAAACTCAAATTCGGACGCTCGGTTTTCTTGAAAGTTCAAAAAAGCTCAAAATCATACGTTTTCAAAATATAAGATTTTTTTCTCCTACACTAAAAAAGATATTTCCTTGTAACTCCATTTTTTTCTTAATTAAATTCATTTTAGCCCCTTGCTTTCCTTATGCTTAAATTTATTTCTGTCCAACTTCTCCTTAATCTTTCTTAATACCTTCTCCTTAATTTTTCTCAATATAGGTGTTTATATTGGTTTATTTCAGTTCCATGAATTATGGGGAAAATTACCGAAGTCGAGTGCCGTTGGTTCCATTAAAAAAAAAACTTACGAAATATGGAGGGGGGGGGGGTTGTCTAAATGTTACTCATGCTTACAACGGGGAGGGAGGGGGTTGAAATTGGAAAAAAAAAATGCTTACGTAATATGTACATGACCCCTTTAATAAAAATTTTCCGTTTAATAAATCGTACTTTCGTAAAACCTCTAAAGGCAGTTATGGAAATTAAAATTTTTTTTCAACAGTAATAAATGCCTTAAATTTAATTTTTGAATGAAAAAATTCCACTGCCCACAATTTAGTTAAAATTAAAAGTTACTTTATCTCTGTAAAAGCTCAAATGTTGTGAAAATAGATCCCATCCTAAAATTGGCTGTGTGACAAAAGACGACGTTTTTCAGGCTTTTGAATTTGAGAAAGAACTTAAAAACAGTTCTACATTCTGTCTGTGACTCGAAATAGTTAAATCGGCTTTCAAAAATCTCCGAAAAGCTGCTTTTTTTACGAAAAAAGAAAACTCAAAATGTAACCCAAGCTTTGTGACTTTTGGTAAGCCTGTTTTATCATAATTTTAAGGTGGCAGCTCTGAAATTGTCAAATTAATATTTACTGTGTACATAACCTTAAACAGAGCAAAAGAATAGCTAAGTGACCTTATAATTTCTTTGTAATGGCTCGAAATCAATTCAAATTGGGGCTTGAGCTGAGTTTAAAAAGAATAGCCATGATAAGTATCTCTAGAACACTGTGGTTGTCATCGGAATTTAATAGTAGAATAAACGATTTGATAGAACACGGTGAATTGCCTCGTATGGTAGATTATACTCGAGAAATGGGATGGGAAGATTTTAACACAGGAGATTTGGTGGTCGTCTGGTATTGGCCATGTGATTACACTGTTTGGGAAAAAATGACTGCTAAAGTTTTAAATAATGCCAAGCTTTTACCTGTGTTTGGTAAGGATGTGAGAATGGATTTGGAAAAAATTATTGTCCTGATCGGGGAAAAGATATTTTATTATTTATGCACTCGTGATTATGATTGCCTTGAATGTGATCCAATAACTGAAAAGCATGTGCACTCTGTGCAACAATTTTCTCCTTATGGAACAGACATTGATTCACATTATGTTTTGCATCATTTCAAGGATCATCCTGCAAAGAGTGATCCACAGTTTCAGGAATTTATACTTTTGGCTTGTGAATTCTGTCAGGAAAATATAATTGAGCAATATCAAGAAGAAATTATTAAATATTTGGAAGATCGGACACCTGGATTGAGTTTTAAGGATAAAGAGGACGTAGTCTTTAACATTTTAAGTGTTTACCACTATACAAATAATAATCCATATAACCAAGATGATGGGAAATATCCTCTACCCGAACAATATTTAAATAGCACAGACTATATTGTTCCTCTGGAAGAAATATCAAGACTTCTCGTATTTGAACAACACAGTACATTTTATTTTTACAAATATTTTGCCACAAAATTACATTCCTTGGGTGCATTACCAAAGCAGGCCAGTTTCCTCCCTTCTTTAAAAGAGGAACATGCAACAGTACTTAATCACCTTTACCGCCCTATTTATTTTATGGACTTCCGTACAGGTGAAATATTAATTTGGATGATTAATTCCATTTCATCTGAAGAAAAATTGGTTTACTTCCAAAAGAATTTAAACGAGTTAATTGTTGCATTTTTACCCACCTGGCCATTTCAAGAGCTGGTTCCAGAGATTTTAAATTATTGCTTTATTAATAATATTGATGTAGATCATAAGTTTCTATTAACATTTGTAATGCATTGCATTGGAATACAAAACAAAAGTTTACATCCCGTTCACAAAGGAGTATTTTTAAATGTATTTCAAAAAATTTGGGAACAGACTCCAGAAAATATCAAATTATCTTTTTTGGTCGAAAGAACTGAAATTCTAGTAAAGGAAAAAATTACTAGAGAAGGAAAAACTAGTAATGCAAGATTGATTCAGAATATTTCTTCTCCAATAAAAAATCTTTATGTTAGAATGAAAGAATGTTTTACTGTTTTTTTGGTAAACTTATTTCCATTTTTGTCTTCATTTTTCAAGCCCAGTTATTTTTCATCCTTTTTGATGAAATTTTCAAATATATTGCCAGTAGGTGTTTTACTCAAATATTCTTTATTGAGATATTCAATGCTTAGAGATTCTAGTGTTATACCGGAGTATTCGAATATTTTGCCAAAAACTGACAGTTTGGCGCTCATAATAAATGATGAGGATTTGAAAATGAATGAAGTGGAGCTGAAGTCCACAATTTTTCGGAGGTGTCAAAAAATTGTAGAAAATGAAAAACCTGGATTTATAAAGAAATTTTTAAGTGGATTAATTCCCTCTTATGAGGAATCAAGAATGTTTGGAAAAGAGTGGCTAGATAATTGTTGACCAGGTTGACACTGCACAGTGTGTGGCATGGCAAATATTTTTACTTTTCTGAAACAAATACAGAAAAAGCTGCTTTAATGGGTGCCTTAAAATTAAATGTAAGAACTGTGAGAAAGAATTTTTGTAATTTTTTATGTTATATTTGCTACGTTTATGTTATTTATTAATTATTAATTTGCATTGTTAACAAAAAGAAAAAGCATTAGGAGAAAGAAAATATATTATGCTAATAATTATATTATTTTGTTTACTTTTAGATCCTTTATAAGGAAGTAATTATTAATTTTCCATGTCAGAGGTTCATGTATGATTTGGCAAAAAATAAAAATAAATTTCGAGAAAAAAAAAGCTGTTATTTAATCTTATCGCCAAATATTAATTAAAACCCAACATGTTTATTTTTCGAACCTACAAATTGAATTAATTATGCATTCTTCATCAATTATTATTTGATTCAATGAACCGAAAACTTTTAAACGACCGTCTGACAAGGAAAAAAGGCTGACAGCGCTGCAGGTGGCGGAAAATGAAACTAATTTTTTACTTCTGCTGTATTCTATTGGCACGACATTGAAAAATCCAAATAAAAATAAAAACAGAAGATTTGTTTTATTTTAATTCTTTATGCCTGGTTTTATTTATTAGTTTAATAACAAGATGAATATTCTACCGAAAAAAAGGTAGTTGTAGCAGAAAATTAAAGTGTCAAATAATAATTTGTCGTAAACGGTTAAGTCCAAATATTTACTTGGACGTAACTCAGGTTAGGTTCGTCATACATAATATTTACATTTGTTGTTTCAATTTTTTAGATGGCACGTAAGGACAAGAGAAAATATAGCTAGGGTTAGAAAAGATGAAGCTAAAGCAAGGGAAGAGGAACAAAAACGACAGGAAAGAGCTGAGATAGCTGTAAGTAAGCGAAACATTAATCGCTCCATTGCACCATTTTCTATTTTTTTTTTTCTATTTTGTAGGATCGAGAAGCAAAACGAGAACTACTCAGACAAAAAGCTAGACTACAGTATGGAACAGCAGAAGCAAATGACAAACCTGCTCAATCACCTGAGCCAACCAGTTCAACAGATGGACATGTAAACCTGTTCCATGAATTAGAAGAAAATATTGATGTTACCAAAAAGACCAATGCAGAGCATGAAAAAGAGAAAAAAGAAGAAAGAGAAAAATATGAGAAACAAATAGGCTATTTAACATACTTAGGTCAGGATACTCATGAAAGTTTAGGGACTGTTTCGTGGTACAATACAGTTCCGGACAGGAGTAAGGAAGGTGAAGAGATTGGTTTGAGACAAAAGGAACTGGAAGATCCATTAAGAGAAATCAGGAAATATTTAGGAGCCCCTGGTATTAAAAAAATCAGCGAGAATAGAACAAGTGATAAAATAATTAAGCATGAGTCCAGTGAAACATTAACACAAAAACCTGTAAAGGCTAAGAAAGTCAAAAAGGAAAAGAAGAAAAAGAAAAAGCGAAAACATTCTCACAGAGATTCGGATTCAGATTCTGATCATCAGAAGAAAAAGAATAGAAAGTCTGTTTCAAGTTGTAAATCTGATTCAGATTCAGAGGATTCCATACCTGTGGAAAAAAACAAAGTTGATTTAGAAAAATTGAGAGCAGAGCGACTCAGGAGAGAAAAAGAAGAACGAAAAAGAGCAGAAGCTTTATTAGCGAAGCTACGAGGGGAAACTGTCGAAGAAGTTAAGCCAAAAGAACCTGTGACAGTGGTCCAGAAGTATAATTCACAATTTAATCCTCATTTAGCAAAGCAGAATTTTATTAAGGATGATTAAAATTTAAGCTTATTTATGCAAATAATAAAAAATATTATCTTTTTTATAAAACTGCAATTATATTTGAAAAAAGATTAATTTGAACATTTTTTATTTCAATTTCAATTATATTGATGTGTACAGTCTATACGGCTTTCATTTAAAAAAAAAAAAAAAAAAAAAAACACAACAAATTAAAATATCAGCTAAGAAATAGTACAAGTCAAAAATTAATTCCTTTCATTAAAATCATTTAAAGGTTAAACTTATCACAACCTTAAGCAAGAAAAAAAAATTAAAAGTTAAGAGTGAGTTGAAACAAAGGATAAGGATTAGATTTCATCCAAACCTAGGGAAATTACCAGCTAATTTCAAAAAGGTAACATAAAAAGGAGGGACATTGGTAGTTCATTTTTCGGCCGCTAGTTGCGCTAAAGGCAATTCTGCTGCCACGAATCAACTCTTTAACGTGATGTAGTTAGGTTATTTCTTTTTTTACGTCAATTAAATGTCATAAATAAATATGTGCAATACCTGAATATGACCCGTAAGAATTTTTAAAATGTTTTTCGTAATGTTGAGACATATTTTGTACCTCATTTTTTATATTTTACCTAAAATTCGTTTATTGTTTTTATGTTTCAGGGCTTTGTTTACATGGCTTATGTTACCTTTATTGTTTAAGCTTAATTTAATATCCGTTGTAAATTATGGAAGAAGTAACGGAGAAAATAAGTATGCAGGTACCCATGCTGCTGATATCTGATGATGGGCATGTAACGATACAGGGTGTATATAGCGGTAATTACAAGTTGTCAATTGCATTACAATTGAACAACAATCATTCATTTATATTATTTTTCCTTTTCAGATAATGAACCACTCTTAAATTTTCTTAATTATGGGACAGATCCTCATTCGGCCAAAGAAACAGCAGATGAATCCCACAGAAATGAGCTACTAATAGAAAAAGAAATGTTGGTAAATGAAGATGTCAATAATGAGGTTTTAGAACAGTACATGGAAGTTTTTGTGACATACCGATGCAAAGAATGTGCTTTTGTAACCACTGATCAAAAGGAATTTCAAGAGCACTGTTTAGAGCATTTGATGAAAGAAAGTTCTGAAAATTCAACAGATAACACCACATATGTCTATTTGTGCAGCAGTTGTAGCAGAGCATTTAATAGCCCTGAAGAAACTAAACAACATATGATTGAAGAACATGAATTAAAAAATAACATGAATTTAGATGATTCTTCAGAAAATGTTAAAACAATTAATGTATCAATCGAAACAACTGATGGGAAGGAAAAAGAAACTCGGAAAAAGAAAAGAAAATCAAGTGAAATAATTCAAAGCTTAGACCCATCAAACAGTGCTAATAATTTTACTCTACCTTGTACAAAAAGAAATTGTAATGTGAAATTCAGCAATGAAAAAAATCTAGCCATGCATGAAAGCTGCCATGTTTATTTAGAAGCAGATGTAGGGAATTATGTCAAGAATTTGTATCAGTGTTTTAAATGCAATGAATTATTTAATAACTGGCATGGCTGTTCTTCTCATTTATTTAAAGCTCATGAAATAGACTGTGATCTTTTGAAATGTCCCATCTGTGAAACTTATAGGACATCCAAACCATTATGGTTGGAAAATCATATTAGAATACACAGCGATGTGAGAGCTTTCACTTGTAAACATTGCGGGAAAACTTTCAAACAGGCATCTCAGCTTAGGAATCATGTGATAGTTCATGCGGATAAGGAAAGTGCAAATAAACCAGTTTGGTAAGCTTTTAGTTGCAGAAGGAAAAAGAAAAATTGAAAGTTAATTATTTGATTTTTTTTTTTTTAGGAGCAGATCGGCACAGTGTAATATTTGTTATAAGATGTATTCGGACTCGAAAAGTTTGAAGAAGCATAAGGAAGAAGTTCATAGCAAATTAAGACCATTTGTTTGCAATATTTGTGGTCATGCTTCTGCTAGGAAATCTATGTTGGCAATGCATCAAAGACAGCATACGGGACAAAAACCCTATGAGTGCAGATTGTGTAATTACAAAACGGCGGATCATAACTGTTTGAGGAAGCATATTATGAGACATACAGGTTAGAGTTTGGTTCGTATGTATGAATGCTACAAAGTTACCCTCTGGTTTTTTGCGCCCCGAGTGAACTTGTTTCGCTCATTAGTAGAAAGCAAAAAGAAAAAAAGATTTTGGGCAAAATTTTTCGAAAGCACAAACATTATGGTAACTCTGTAGCATCTTTTTGATTCCGAAGTTGTTTCTGATGTCGAAAAACTAAATTTTCCTATGAGTTTTGCATACTTTTTTTTTCATTTCAGGGGTCAGACCTTATAAATGTCCTTATTGCGAATACACAGCAATCCAAAGTGGTTCGTTCAAAAATCATATGAAGCAAGTCCATCCCGAAAAAGATGGAATGTTTGTGTGCAATATTTGTATGTTCAAAACTGTGTCCGAGGATAATCATGTTCGTCACATTTCCGATCATTTGACAGGTAAAAGATTAATTTTGAAATAAACTTACTAAGGGGTACGAAGGAATAGCGATTGGGATTTTTTGACCAAAAAAAATTGACAGCAAAAGTGCAACAGACCAATATTTTTTCTTTTTTTAAAGGTTTGATTAAAGACAAAGGAGCAACAGAAAAAGAGGCAGGAATGATAGTTCATCAGATGATTCATACTTCTGACAACCAGCATAAATTAGCAAATCAAATACAAGTCTCAGGTTCAAATTTTATAGTTACTGACATATTTAGAGGCAAATCGATTATTGAAGATAGCAGCTTGGAATTGAAACAAACTGAATATTCAAGTCAAAACTGTCAAAATACTGATGAAGATCTTGTAAGTATCAAAAACTATTTTCTTTCATTTAAAATTTAAATATGTGCTCATTTTTTTAAAAATTCTTTTCCAGATTGACACTGGAGGAATAACGATACCAGCAGACCCTCATTGCAATACAACTCAAAATGATTATACTGAAAGTTAAAGTTAAAAATTTTTATTATTATAAAATATTTAATTTACAAAATTAAAAAAAATTGAATAAAAAGTTTAAATATTATTTTTTAATACATCATGAGCAATTATCGGTTTTGGTCTTGTTTTAAAAAGAATCTTTTTCCTAATTACAGCTTTTACTAAATATTGTGTCCTCCCTAAGTCTTCATCATAACCTTTTTTTAAAATCGCCATTGGTTTCTGCAGTTTAACTTCTTGTCCATATAAAATGTGATGACCAATTATGAAGAACGGAGTTCCCTTGAAAAGAAAAAAAACATTAATTGTTTGATGATACTCAATTAAACTTCATGTAAACTTACATCATTTGTATAGTTCAAATCACCGATGAATTCATTAAATATAGGTTTCCCTTCCCCGTCTCTCGATGCAAAAGATCCCTGGAATTCTATCAAACCCCATTCCGGTAATTTACCATTTTGGACTTCCCTATTAAAAAAAAAATATATGATAACAATAGTGATACGTAACCTCAACTGGTTACTACTTTTAATCATTATGGATTATCTTTATTTAAGATGAAAGATTTGTTGAATTCAAAAAAATTAAGTCCAAAATATAAAAGTTACTTACGACCGAATGTATATTTGCATATTTAAGGCGATTATAAATTACTTATTAGAAAGGAAAGTAAAAAAATCAAGAACGATCCATCGCGCGCTTAATTCAAAACATCGTGGAATTAAGGGAAAATGAATTTTAAAATGGACGCCATGACAGTTCTTTTCCGCGAAAATTTGAAAGTTATAAAAACTTCGCAAGAGTTTGTTTTTAATTTTAAGGAAAGAAATTAGAAGAATACAATTTATTTCCTCGATCAATTTGGGCAAAAATTATGGATGGACAATTATTGAATGGAGCATGTGGAAATATTTGAAAACAGAATCAACCATTTCCTTTATTATTTTGGCATCCATAACCGATCGTGAATGTGTTTTTGGAGTTTATTTATGAGCTTGAATGAATGTTTATAGTTCCCCGTTTCTTGCTTTTGCATTAAAAAATTATTAAAACTTTTTTAAAATAAGGGAGATTTGAAATTTGGGCAAAACTAATTGACGTGTCATTAGAATACTTTCAAAATGAAACGGTTTTTTCCCCTTCTCTTTTTTCTATTTTTCAATCCGTTACATAAACTCTAAAAATGTAACGGAATGATTTATCTTCATTACTTTTAAAAAGAGCATATGGGAATAATTGAAATAAGAACGTTTGATAGAGCCTTCTTAAGATGAAACAGATGGCTTTTAAAACTATGGTTTAGGGTTGACGTTACGACGTGAAATAACAAATAAAAGAAATAAAAAAAAGAAGGAAGGAAAGTGATATCAAACTGCGTGTATCGGACTTTTGAAAGCTTTGGTTTCAAGTGGGAGATGGAAACTTATCTCAAGTCGACGCTGAGCGTCGACTCGGCGATATTTGCCAGTTGCAGTTCGAATTAAAAGGAGCTACTTTAAAATTTTTCATTTTCATTTTTTTTTTCTTTTTTTTAATTCAAGTGATTTTTTAAAATTTCCTAAAATGGTTTTTTCAAAATGCAAGTACACTTATGATGTAAGTAAATATCTTGTTAAAAATTTTATATATCTTTTTGGATTTTTTTGTTTTAATTTTAAAAAATTTGAGATTTTTTTTCTTCGTTAAAAAAATAACTGTCAGTTTGGCAGATTTTTTTTTTTTTTTAAATTAAAAATATGCTTCATTTTTTGTTTTTTCGAAATGGCCTACCCCCTTACAGGTATTTTTAATTTTCAAATTGACCTACTAAGCATATTTTTATTTAATTTAATAAACAACAAGGTGGAAGTTATTATAAATGAATCTATTTTTAACAAAAAAAAAAAAAAAAAATTGTTGGCCAAGTTATTTCAAATCATTTCAAAAAATATAAATGATATATGAATTTATATTTCAGATTTTTTTTTTAATCAGCCTCACTTGTATCAGAATGAAAATAAATTATTCAAATTGGTTAACATAAATCAAAATTTAATTTTGAATAAACGTTTTGTTTAGTTTTCTTGCGAAAGATTGTTGATGGAAAAATTAAAAATAAAAGAAAAAAAACCGCAAAATAACTGATTAACAATAAATTACTTCTCATTCTCAGGCAAAAATCTTGCATCTGGTTATTTTTTTCGTACTAATCAGTTTTTTTTTTTTTTTTTTATAATCGAATAATTTTAAAAATATCTGGCCTCACGTTGCCGGATCGTCGCTTTCCGTCATCGAAACTCTTAAATTCTGTCTTTTTCCGCTTTGCTGCCGCTGTTTTGGAGTCGACAGCAAACAGGAAGAGGCCGAATAAAAAGAGTTAAAACCATCGTTTTCATCATTTTTGGAGACTCGGATATTGGGTAAGACCGACAGGAAATTTTTTAACGATCGTTTTCCCAGAATTTGGTGGTCTGTGTTTTCTTTCCTAAAAAAAAATATTTATATTAGAAATGATATTTTAAAATTTCCTAAAATTAAATTTCAAAAAAAAAAAAGTTTCCGATGGAAATACTTCTTTTTTTTTAAACTGTAGAAAGTCATTTTTTATGGATATAAACATAGGCAAAGTAATAAATAATGACTGGTGGGAGGGTGCGCTATATTTGGTAGAGCTCGTGCCAATAAAATAAACACATTTGCTACCGCTACAGCTCTTTCTCTCCTTTTTCCTTCCATATTTTCTCTCTTTCTCCTTTTTATAATTTTGATAGTTTCCGTATTTTTTTTTTTCTTTTTAACTAATACCTTTCTCTTCCAATCATTATTTACTCGTAATCTGTCAGTTTGTATTAGGTGCCAAATAATGGAAAAGACTTCCCTAAGTTTTTTTTTTTTTTTTTTAAACCTCCCCAGAAACTCATTTCAAAATTAATGAGTAGGTGCTAATAGAAATAAATTTCCTCGATCGGTTTGGCTCGGTGATCTGTTAAATTTGTTGTATTTCTAAAACCGGATTCGTTTGAAAATCGTTTAAAGATTCCATGTTTATAACAGATCATTCCGCAGTCAAATGCTCGAATGTGTTTATAAACTTTTTTTGAAAGCTATTTTTTTTTTTTTTTTTTTTTTTTTTTACAACTTGCAGCTCGCGAAACTCCCCGTTTATTTTTATGACGTTGTGACCTCTAGGCTAATCGAGTTCGCAAACGAAAGAAAGAAAAAAAAAATTAAATGCAAGAAATAAAAAATACAAAAAAATTTATATTTAAATCGGTAGTATACACATTTTATTATTCCAAGAAATGGGACATTTAAAAAAACGAGAAAGCGGTTATTGAATTTTTAAAAAAAACATATCCGATTAATTTTTTAAAGAATTTAAAAAAAATAAACAAAATATAAACCGGATTTCCTTTGAAAGATTGCACAATTGACAGAAATCCACTTTTATTGGCTCTTACTGGAAAAACAATTTCATCACTTGTTTTAATTTCCTTTCCTTTCCTAGTTTACTTTAAACTTTCCATCTATTTATTATGTCAGTGATACCACCATTCAAACAGTACGTCAGCACCTCGGGGGGGAGTGGATCAGAGAACAGTACGGCCGTATTTAGACAAATCCGGAAACCTTTCATGTCGTTCAGGTCCGGCTTTTAGTACTAGAAAGGGCACATTTGTAAAGTAGTACTAAAATGCACATTTTAGTACTAGAAAGGGCCATTTATGGCGCAGCGATCTTGAGAGACGCAATGTCTAATCGTTTCAGTTGGGACTCCCACAGGGACTCTCGCTTAGATAAAAGAATCCATAGATCGGACATTCCTATTCTGTTTACATTGTTTGTTTTGGTCCGAAAAAATTGAGCCTACCTCGTGTTTAGCATATGGGTGCCCATATGAACATTTTCTGAAGCTATTGTCCTATCTATGGATTCTATTATCTAAGGACTCTCGTGGCGGCCATATTTATTTGTTCGTTTTTGCATCTTTATTTATTTCAAACTTCTTACCTTCCAATGTGATGCGATGCACCATTATTCCATTCAGTATTTTTTTAAAATTACATTTCACGAAAAAAAAAATTACAACAAGAGAAAGTCGCCGCCATCGTTGTTTACAAATCTCAACGATCAATCAAAAAGCGTCTCGCATGCTAGTAGCGCTTACGGTGGTAGAAAGGAAGAACTAATTTTCGCGTAGTTAAGCGGGACCAGATCTTCCATGTATAAGGGATAGAAGTTTCTGACCTGTATATACGGCCTTGGAGGACAGAGCCTACAAAATACTAGAGATCCTACATAAAAAGAGAAGAGACTGGCGAATTCTCCGATAAATCTGATTTCACAAGTCATAATGGATTGCCATATTGAAAATTGAATGAAAATTTGAAGATTTCTCAGTTTTAACAACATGCGAAATTTAAATCTTTTAACTCAGTCCTTTTATTCGATTTTCTTTTGTTTGGGAAAAACCTTCTGGAAATTCCAAAATCCAGACGGCTTTACTTGGAAAATGGCGATTTTTCTTCTGCTCAAGCTACTGCATCGTAAGCTGCCATATTGAATAATGTGGCGTCAATCTAAATTCGCGCAGTCTTTTTTTATATAGGGTCTCTACAAGATACTAACCCTAATATTTAATTACCACAAGAGAAGCCTTACTTTTCTGATCATTGGAAGTAAAGGGTCGAAAATTTTCGGAATCTTGCTGCTAAGGTAATGCTTAAGTAGTCCCAGCATCAAAACACCGACATGTCAAGTCTTCGATTGTCTTCTGCCAGAGGTTTGCAGTAATTTTTTCTTTCCTGAATTGGTGAAGTAGGGAGTTTGAATTTTGACTTTAACGAAAACTTGCCTTAAAAGGGCCATTCAAATATTACGTCAGCGAGTTGGGGGGGGGGGGGATGGGAATGGTCACTCGAAATGCTGACTTTTGTAGACAAGGGGGAGGGGGTTTGGACAGATCTGACATCACCAAATTTCCGTTTGAAACATGCCCAAGACAGCTTCAAACAAGACAAGTTCAAACTTGTTCAAACTTGCACAAAAAATTTAGTAAAAATTCTAAGCTTAGTCCCTTTTTTCTTATTTAATTTAATACGCGAGGCAGTGAAAGGATATTCCCAATCTGATGTAATTTTTGAAAAGAGGTACATGTGGTGCTGACTTTTACTGAAATGGGGAGAGGGAAGGGGGTCAAAAACTGTCAATATCATTCTGGTGTAATATTTGAAGGCCCCAAAAATGCGACCTTTTCGGAGTTTTGACAATATCTTAAAACCGGAATTTGCATAAAAACAAGGGACATTTTCAAAAAAAAAAAAAAAAAAAACAATGGGTAGTATTTTGTACTTTTTTTAGCAGTTTTCCAGCGAATTCTATAATGCCTGAATGGTAATTTTTATAGACCATTTTTTTTAAAATTTTCCCTGTTTTCAAGAATTTTTTGTTTTAAAGAAGAAGAGAAGGGGGAGAAGAAGGAGGAAAAGTAAATTTTAACTTTCCTTTTGTTATTTTGTTTCATTTTAAAAATTAAACGTTTAAAGATGATTACAATGTAGCGAAATACGTGCACTAAAACAAACTGATAGATTGTGACAAATGCGACCCATGACGAATCTAAACATGTGAAAAATCGAATAGTAATGAGCTTTTAATGCATGACGACGTACAAAGCGAAAGAATTTTCGTTTCGAAATCAAAAAATTTCTACACCTCAAAAAAAAAAAAAAAAAAAAAAAAAAAAAAAATGAAAAGAAAGAAATTCCAGTTTTTGGAAAACATAAACATTGTCTAGGAGCTATGTCGTCCAAACATTTTAACATGTTTACACGGTGTCGGCTATTAAAAAAAACACGGAATTAACTATTTTTGTTTTTCGATACAGACAAAAAGCTTTCATTTTTAAAGGAGAAAACCGGTAAAAAATTTTCGTGTAATCCATCAGCACCCAGCGTGACGATGGCGAAAATTTTCGGTCGCAAGAGAGAAATGCCGATTCCGACAAAAATTTCCTTTGGCGTTGCAATTCTGAAATTTTTTAGAAAGCAATTGGAACAAAAATCAGATTTCATTGTTGGTCTAAAATTTTGTTTAACAAAAAATTTAAAAAAAAAAAATTGGAACTTTTGAACCCAGAGTTCATTTTTTAAAAATTAAATCAGTACAACTGCACTTTTTCAACCCCCTCCCCCCTTTTTATCATGAAAAAGTAACGAAGACTTCCAGGATATTTCAAGAATCCCTCCCTCTTGCCGAAGTGATGACGCAATAAATAAATTGCTTCCAATCTGCTGCTGTAAGACCTCAATGAAATTATAAACATTGCAAATTGTGGGAAGATGCATGTTCGATTAAAAGTGCATGTTCAGCATCAAATTTATCAGGTCAAACGTCTCCTCCACAATCAAGTCCTTTTTTTTTTAATCCACTGCGAATCAATAAAGTGTTAATCGTTTATGAGCTGCTTTTGGGACGCGAAATTTTAACTATTTCACGTTATTTCAGCTGCTAATTATCCATTACATCCTACACATTTAAAAAAAAACTGATTAGCAAAATTTTCCATTTGATAAATAATCCGTAAAAAATTGCAGAGCGCAAAATGAAAAATTGAAAATGCCATTTTAAAAAAAATAATAAATGGATGTCATTGGCACCTCCCAAATTCATCAATAAACGAAATGACAGTCAATTGTTTACATGGAAGTAGCCATTTTTCGTCGAACGGCCAAAAACGACGTGGCACAAGAAAATTAAAAAAGAAAAGCGCCGCGACTATTACGTCAGCTTTTTTGGGGTGGTGCAAGTGCCCCCCACCTTCCAGGGTCAAAAATTAGAATACGAAAAAATCTAAAGTTAAAATTCGGGGTTTTTCCGTTAAAAAAAAAAACCGTTGATATAAAGAAGAAAAAGGAAATGGCGACATGAAACGGATGTCTCCAAGTTTGGTTTCTACATCAAAAACATTTAAGAGCTTTCGCTTTGACGTCAGATATGAATTTTTTTTTTCGACCCGAAAATAAAAATCGGGAGCAGCCCACAGGATATAAAGACGAAAGACCAGTCCATTTTCATAATACCCCGCGGTATGGTAAATATCGGTGTAAAGTTTTTGATATCAAAAGCATTGAAAAGCATACGTCATCACTAAGCACTTAAAAAAATTATTTTCAAAATATCATTTTTGAGTTCTTGCCCTGCCAAAATTTTTAATTCAACTAAATTTAACGTGAAGTGTTAATTTAAAGGAGAAACAAAAAATTCCGAGATTACGAGAAAAAAAGGAAATTTTTGTTTCCTATTCGGATTTAATTTTAATTTTTTTTTTTTTTTTTTTTTTACTCTGACCAACCGCACCCCTTTCCAGTTAGAACATGCTTAAAAAGAACGCATTTTATTGAATTAAACAATTTCTAAAACGGGGGGGAACGGAAATAACTCAACTGCATAAAAAGCTATTAATTCCCAAGCAGCCTGCTTATTTCACTAAACATATTTATAAAAAGCTTCAATTTTTTTTTTTTCGAATTCTATTTTTGAATTTTTAAAAAAAAATCGAAGCGTGATTAATTGCGTTCGTGTAACTGCAAACAAAAGTTGAATGACTCATGCTATACGGAATTCCTTTAGAATAAAATTGGGCATGGGTTACATATTATCAACATGTTTCAGCTTGCTCTTGTCAAAATATGAAAATTGCCTGGCCACTTATTAAGTAAATAAAAAAAAAAAATTTCTTTGTCAGACGCCGACCGTCAGTTCTTTTTTCCGCTTACTTAAAATATTAAAATAATTTGAAAAACAAAGAGCCGGAAGATTCCAATTAGATGAGTGGGCAATGACGGTAAAAATTAATAAACTGATTGATCCTGGAAAAAAAAATGAATAAATAAAGTAAACGATTCGAGCTTTTCAATAAATGTAATTAGTTTTCCTGGAATTTTTTAAAACAAATATTTGTAATACAAGGTTTATTACAATTATTGAGTGTTGTTATGCACTGGGATAGCGTTTTGAAGTCAAGAGGAAGCTAAAATTCTTCCTCGAAATTTTTTTTTTTACAAATTCGCCCTGCACTTTCCTTCCCTTCCCTTCCCTTTCCTCCTCTCTGCCGTAGTTTCGTTAAAACAACATTCCTTTGAGCTAAGAACTTCACAATTTTGCAGTGAAACTTTGCAGCCAAAGGTCATCCGAGTATTTTATTAGTTCCGGATTATTTCAAGCTCATCCTCCCTCCACCCACCCCGGCCCCCCTCCCCATGCTTCGCCAGCAAGGGCTAGGGGTCAATCAAGTATTATGTAATTTGGAATATTTTTTACCCTCCATTTTTTTCTGTCCTTGTATACATAATTCAGACCTATAATGTACGAAAAATTTGTATACCGTATAAGTATACTGTAAATATATACACAAGCTAATAAATATACAGAAATAGTATTTTTCAATACAAGGACTGCAAGCGACAAAATTGCCCGTCGAGACCGAGTTTTAAGCCCGAGCCGAAGGCGAGGGCCTTAAATAGGTCGAGACGGGCAAGTCGTTTGCATTTCTTGCATTGAAAGATATTTTTTATCACAAGGTACGGCGTAAAATAGTCTGTAAATAAACTGTCTAGGACTGAAAAGTGGACTTTTCAGTACCGTGTGATGAAAAATAAATAAACTGTCCGTTTACTAAACACTATTTGGGACCATTTGAGTGTTGCATAAACATCTTTTTCCACCATAAGCTAAGTATTAACAAGAAAAGTAGGGGTAGTCAAAAATCATTTAAAAAAATTCTTACATTTCATAAATTCTTACAAAGTGGAAACACTTTTAACGACTCGTCAGTGGTTTTAAAAATATTTTCTTCAGCATTAAATACGTCTTTTTTATACATACCACTATTTTTTTTTAGCAGCCTTTCATTTTCACTAAAACAACATAAATTATTTAATAAAAATAAAATGAACTTCTATTCTCTTTAAAAACTAATGCATATCAGCCACATTAAAATGTTTGTTTACAAACCTTAGTGACCAATCAGAAACGTCTCGAATACATCTAGCGCTTTCAGTGAGAAAATAGTGGAACTAAAATCCGCGTGGTTAAAGCGGGACAATAACAGATAGAAGTATAGGAGCTTCCGGACCTGTCTACAAGGCCGTGATACACGATTACGACGATTACGTCACAACCCATAAATCAATGCGCGCATCTATGATTTAAACTGCTACATGGAGAAAAAAAAATATATCTTGCCAGTTTCCTATGCTTGCCATTGTAAATGGTCGACTGTTTGTCTTCTTCAGGCAGAAGAATTCACGTTATTTTTTTTTTACCCACAATGCATTACAAAAACAAGCAAAATCCATCCAGAATGCTTTTGCGCGAGTCGGACAGTCTGTTTATGGAGATTTAACATTCATGCCCCCTCCACGGGGACTTACCATGGGAGATTCACCATTGACGTAAGATTTCGAAATCCTTCCTAACCTAACCTAACCTAACCTAACCTAACCCAACCCAACCTAACCTAACCTAACCCAACCCAACCTAACCTAACCTAACCTAACCTAACCCAACCTAACCTAACCTAACCCAACCTAACCAAACCCAACCCAACCCAACCCAACCTAACCTAACCTAACCTAACTTAACCCAACCTAGCCCAACCCAGCCCAACTCACGGAGACTTACCACAGGAGATTTCGCATTGACGAAAGATTTCGGGATCCTTCCTAGGGGGTCGTCCATAAAACACGTGAGCATTATTTTGGCCATTTTTGACCCACTAAAATTACGTTAGATTTCGGTTATCTCCCCCCCCCCCGTAACTTTTCTTTAAAAATTAATATTAAAAAAATCTGAAATTCTTCGGAGCTTAAATATTGCAAAAAACCGTTTTTTTTTGTTTTTTAGAGTAAATGAGCGGTACAATTGAAAGTTTTTTTTTTTCTATTTAAGTAAGTTAGATTACATAATTTAAAAAATTTAAATTATTTTCTTTTTGGCACGTGTATTATTACATGAGGCAAATGCTAACGTTAAATATGTAAAACCCCTTCCCCCCTTCTTGTGAGCAAAAGTTAGTCCCCCGCCCTAGTCGCGTTAAAATATTTATGTAAATTTCAATGTTGCCAAAAAAAAAACTAATACAGTATAATACGGAAGCCCTGAAGGGTCAAATTTTTTTGATTTTTCGCTCGTTGCCACTTTTCCTACTGGCAATGCCACTTTTTTGTGGCAATGCCACTTTCCTTCGTGGCAATGCCACTTTCCTTCGTGGCAATGCCATTTTCCTTAGTCGCAATGCCACTTTCCTTAGTGGCAATGCCACTTTCCTTAGTGGCAATGCCACTTTCCTTAGTGGCAATGCCACTTTCCTTAGTGGCAATGCCACTTTCCTTAGTGGCAATGCCACTTTCCTTCATGGCAATGC
The DNA here is from genome assembly GCA_037577465.1 of Liposcelis bostrychophila. Classification (NCBI taxonomy): domain Eukaryota; kingdom Metazoa; phylum Arthropoda; class Insecta; order Psocodea; family Liposcelididae; genus Liposcelis; species Liposcelis bostrychophila. The sequence continues at coordinate 53,286,107 of CM075208.1, read as the reverse complement.
CACTTCGTGTAGTAGCACTGCTACTTTGCATAGTGGCAATGCCACTTCCTTTTGTGGCAAAGTCATGGCAAAAAAAAATAATCATTGCCACTTCATTTTGTGGCAATGCTACTACTTAAACTGGCAATTCTTAGTATTTAAATTTTAATTGCCACTTTAGGAACTGGCAATAAATTTTCTAAAAACACAAAAAAATTGCATATCGACTTGGCAACATCTGTCGCACTATTATCAGCGAGGTAATACTATGCGCGACAACATGGCTACCGCGAAATAAAGTATAATTTAAATATTACAAGGGAATATTTATAACTCGTTATTATATTAATGGTACGCGTATAATGGTGTTTTTTAATATTAATATTTGATTGTGTCGAAATTCAGGTACGTCTAGATATTATAAAATCTTTAGTTGAGGTTGGGCCATTTGGTTTTCATAAAACAGATACTCCGGTTATTAATAATTTGCCGAATGCATTGTCAAATTCTAGGTTAGAAATGAATGAAGATAGAATTATCTGGAACTATTTTAAAGCCGGTTTCCAACACGAAGATATTCTCATACTTTTAGAAAGGGAGCAAAATGTGAAAATGAGTATGAGCACCCTGAAGAGAAGATTGAGAAGATTAAATTTGTGGAGAAGGAAAAATTATTCCCCAATCGAGGACGTGGCTTCTTTTATAGAAAAAGAGCTGATTACCTCAAACGGTCTCCATGGCTACAGATGGTGGACCAAAAGATTGTTGATGAAAGGATTTATTGTAAAAGAAGACGTAGTAAGACGTTTATTAAAACGTGATAAGACGTTTATTAAAGCCTGATATATGGCTTTAACTTATCGAACCCGTCGATATGCCAAATATAATCCGGTCCTTTAGTACGATAAAGCCTTCTTTTTAACCTTTTCTTTGATCTTCGTCTGACACCATCAGGATCAATTACTTTTAATAAACGTCTTACTACGTCTTGTTTTACAATAAATCCTTTCATCAACAATCTTTTGGTCCACCATCTGTAGCCATGGAGACCGTTTGAGGTAATCAGCTCTTTTTCTATAAAAGAAGCCACGTCCTCGATTGGGGAATAATTTTTCCTTCTCCACAAATTTAATCTTCTCAATCTTCTCTTCAGGGTGCTCATACTCATTTTCACATTTTGCTCCCTTTCTAAAAGTATGAGAATATCTTCGTGTTGGAAACCGGCTTTAAAATAGTTCCAGATAATTCTATCTTCATTCATTTCTAACCTAGAATTTGACAATGCATTCGGCAAATTATTAATAACCGGAGTATCCGTTTTATAAAAACCAAATGGCCCAACCTCAACTAAAGATTTTATAATTCAATTCAATTCAATTCAATTCAATTCAATATATTAATCCATTGTTAACATATACAGAAAACACAAGATCTTGTCAAATCGGTTATTCCAAAGAAAGAAAGAAAAGAAGAAGAAAAAAAAAAAAAAAAAAAAAAAAAAAAATTGCTAGACGTAATATCTAGACGTACCTGAATTTCGACACAATCAAATATTAATATTAAAAAACACCATTATACGCGTACCATTAATATAATAACGAGTTATAAATATTCCCTTGTAATATTTAAATTATACTTTATTTCGCGGTAGCCATGTTGTCGCGCATAGTATTACCTCGCTGATAATAGTGCGACAGATGTTACCAAGTCGATATGCAATTTTTTTGTGTTTTTAGAAAATTTATTGCCAGTTCCTAAAGTGGCAATTAAAATTTAAATACTAAGAATTGCCAGTTTAAGTAGTAGCATTGCCACAAAATGAAGTGGCAATGATTATTTTTTTTTGCCATGACTTTGCCACAAAAGGAAGTGGCATTGCCACTATGCAAAGTAGCAGTGCTACTACACGAAGTGGCATTGCCATGAAGGAAAGTGGCATTGCCACTAAGGAAAGTGGCATTGTCACTAAGGAAAGTGGCATTGCGACTAAGGAAAATGGCATTGCCACGAAGGAAAGTGGCATTGCCACGAAGGAAAGTGGCATTGCCACAAAAAAGTGGCATTGCCAGTAGGAAAAGTGGCAACGAGCGAAAAATCAAAAAAATTTGACCCTTCAGGGCTTCCGTAGTATAATCATAACAGATTCATATTCATTTCGTATAACCAAAAAGCGGTGAATTTATTTTATGGGCCCATAACCTGATCTTTACCAAGCGGAATCTAAGGAAACTGATGTCACGTGATCTCCATTTCACTGAATTTAGAGGATTGAAGACTAGATTTTAAACGCATTCGGATCCGGCTTCAGAGTTCGGAATTGGCGAGCTCAAAAATTAACTAGAACCAGAGTCCTTAAACTTTTTTCAAGCAATCGGAACCGGAATCGTGGCCCTGAAATACACAAGGAAAATGAGTTTCGATTAAACGAATGAAACTTAAGATGAAAATTTCGTTTCAAAAATAATTATATTTCAGACTCTTAATTCGTTCTCCTAATAATGAATTTTTGAATTTTCACATCGAAAAATAGTTTATTATAGTACAGAAATATTTCATTTAATACATATTTATTTACAATTAAAATATGTCTCGTTTATATCATTGTATTTATATATTATTTACTCTGTTATTATTGTTGGGTTTATAAATTAAAACGCTACATTCTAATGTCTCAACTAAAATAATTATGCATCTGTTTACAACATTGATTGAACTAAATGAGATCGACACATTCATTTTTTTTTTTATTTTTTTAGAGAAAAGATAAAACGAAATTTATGTTTATAATAAAGCCTCTCTTAAGCGGACAGAAGAGGTGCCTTTTTTTTAGCAAATTTAAATTTTCCCGGCAATTTTTAAATAAGGAAAAAACGGCTTACTGTCTTTGGAAACGTTCAAGTATTACATACGATTTTTAGGGGGGGGGGGGAAGGGTTCAAATTCACCAAAATTATGCTTACGTAATACTTGAATGGCCCCTATTTACATCTTGATAAATACCTATGTAAGCCTAAAATAATCAATTTTGAGGGAAGAATGGGGCTGAAATCTTAGGTAATAAAAAAGGAGGATTTCAAACTTATTTTTGCTTACAATGGTAGGGTTGGGGGGGGGGGGGCAGAAACTGTTAAATCATGCTTCCGTAATATTTGTACGGCACAAGGAAAAAAAAACGGTTTTATAAATTCTAACGTAAGGGCAATATAATCGATATAATCTTTAAGGGAGTCCTCCTCTCACTCACTACTCCCTTCAGAGATGCAAAAAATTTGATTTACATAAAAAATGCATAAATTATGCATAAAATTGAAAAAAAGTTGAATAAACATAATATTGGCAAATCTTTGTGATGTAATATTTTAAAAAGTAATATGCAAAAATTATGCATATTTTATGCATACCTTTTTTGCATTTCGTTATTAACGCACCTCCTAATTTTTTTCATAGTAACAAAAAAAAGATTGTCAGAACTTTTTCAGATTTTTTGGACGTCGTTTAGTCGTGTTCCTGGGGACCCAAAAATTTTAAAATTCCCGTGAAGACCGGAAAATAAAAATTTTTATTTTTATGTAAAAATGGTTGTTTCCTACTCGGATTTTTATGCAGATCACGAAAATATAGTTCAAAGTTACATATCTCGTACAGTTTTAATGATAAGAGAACAAAATAAGTAAAACAATTAGCAAAATATGCCATAGCCACAATTTTTTGCAAAATTCTTCGTATTTTTGTCCTAGCACAGAAATCGTTTGTCAAAATTAAATTCTAACTTCATTTTCGTAATCTGCATAAAAATGCGATAAGAAAACAACCACTTTTACATGAAAATAAAAAATGTTTTTTCCGGTCTTTACGGCAATTTTAAAATTCTTGGGTCCCCGGGGACACGGCAAAATGACGCCCAAAAAAATCTGAAAAAATTCTGGCAATCTTCTTTTGGTTACGGTACTATAAATAAATTAGGGGATGCGTTCCCCGAAATTCAAAATTTCGTAAAATAAAGGCCACCTTAATTCGCCAAAAACAAAAATGTTCCAAAAAAAAAAAAAAAAAAAAAAAAAAAAAAAACTAGCGGTTTGCCTGACCAAAAAAATGTAGTAGGTCTTTCGGGTCGTCCATATCGTCAAATTCGAAAATTTCCAAATAGAGAGGCACCCTTAGTCCATCTCTGCTAACAAGAAGTTTTCTTTCTTACTTCTTCCATTTCTGTTACGGTAAGCAAGGAAAAAACGTCCGCTTATGAGAGGTGTCCGTCAATAAAAGTTCTACTATATTTTTTTTTCCGGGTCTAGATTTGTTTTTTAAAAAAAATGTAACAGGAAGTTGAGAAAAAACAATACCATTTGGTCTTAAAAAATTTCACTCTTCCAAGATAAAAAAAAAAGAAATAATATTTATAAAAAAAATTTATAAATAAAAAACTTTTCATTGGCAATGTTTCTCATATTTTGTCAACACTCGAGTTTTAAAAGTCTATTTAATAGACCCAATTACTTTAACAGCAACAACTCGTACGCAAAGCCAAGTTATTAGAAATCAATCTGGAAACGTCACAACGGAAACCGAAGCTGTTTTTTGAAATCCGGTGTACAATTTTTTTCCTGTGTGGATATTAATTCTTTTTCCTTCATTTCTTTCTCCCTATAAAATTTTTTTTGGCATTGATATAAAGAACAAATATATACGGAAATATGATAGACGGACAAGGCGATGTTATTAATAAACCATCAGATATTTAATGGCCAGTAGCGTAATGCGATTTTTTTTTTCTTCGAGAAATAATTAACGCAGGATATCCTCCCCTCCTCCTTGCATTTTTTTAATTGTTAATTTTTTTCGTTTACGCTTTACGTATGACAAATGGGGAAACATTTACGGTATTTTAACATGCCAAAAAAATTTCATTCTAATTCTTTTCGTTGAAGTGCATTAACGCGCCCGTAAAGTGATTTACTAAAAAATAAACGAAGTGTTTTTTTTTTGGCAGCTTATGGGAGATTTTAACGCGTTGAAAAAACTAATTATAAAAGATTTTTTTTTTTATATTTTTCTTTCGTAATCTCAAAAAATTTCGAATATTTTTTTAAGCTTAGCACCTTACTTTAGAATCAATCTTCAAAAAAACATTTTCCCCCACTGGATTGTATTGCTTCAATTCCTTTTTTTCGAAACAGAGACCACAAATTCCCGACATTTTTTCATTCCCGAGAATCGGGAATTCAAGTTTTCGGGGGAAAAAAAAACAAATCCCGAGAAAGAGGAAGTCCCCCGTTTTGTTGATCTTTTTGATTTCCTGGGATTTAAGAAATTATCTTTTTAATTCCCAAAAATTCCCAGGAAGCAGGATTTCCGAAAATTTGGAAATCTAGCGGGGAAAAAAAAGTTGGGATCCTGGGGATTCTCAGGAAGAATCTCTGTTTCGAAATTAAGCCTAAGAGAACGACATTTCATAAAAAACAAAAAAAAAATCGACGTACTTGATGATAAACTCGTCGTTGTCACCGGTTTACTTATAAAATTTGATATCTTTTCAGGATATCCTGACATCTCCGCAATCATGGAACATTTAGCTATTTACGCAGTCATGGAATTTATTTTTCATCGAAAGGAGTTTTCACGAAGTAGGTGATGAGCGTCCCTTTGCCTTTCACGTACGTGGGTCCTCTGCATTCGCATTCGTATCCGCCGTGCTGAAGAATTTGAGCTGTGTCTTCCGTAACCTTAAAAAAAAATTAAATAAATAAATAAATAAATACATGTAACAAATAAAATATTTGAAATGTTTTCCAATAAAAATACAAACTAAGAAGTTAAAAAAAAAGTTGAGAATTATAAAAAGAACCAAGACTCGAGAGTATCCATTTTTGACCCCACAACTGCGGTCCAAAAATAATATTGAAATTAAGGAACAAAAGGAAAATTATTTTCCTTTTCCTTCCACTTGATAAGACTAAATCAGATCAGATCTGATCTAACCTAACCTAACCTAACTTAACCCAACCTAACCTAACCTAACCTAACCTAACCCAACCCAACCCAACCTAACCCAACCCAACCTAACCTAACCTAACCTAACCTAACCTATACACCTAACGGCAATAAGAAGGATCACCTACGTCATCATGCAAGTATGAATTGCGCGGATTTTTTTCGTATCCCATTGCTGTCAAGGGAGTCAAAAACAATAAAAAAATAAGTCCTTTTTAACAGATGACGTAACTGGTCGTTTTTACCGCTCAGGTGACGGATTCTAAAATTATGAAAACAGAAGCAAAAAGAATTCAAAATCTCTCTACAGAGCAACAATAAAATCTGATTATAAAGATGGTGGAAATTTTACTGCATTCTAAATTGCTTATTAAGAAAATACAAAACCATTTTGCCGAATCTTTTTTCCTAAAATTTTTAAAATCTCCCAAACGTTTTGGATCTGAAATCCCATTTGATAGGTGGCTTTTAGTGGGACTTCACTAAATTCGCCGAGGAAGAAAAGACGTTATAAAAAATAATCATGGAAATCAAATCTGTACCTCTGAACAAGTCCATCCAAAGCAACGAAACTTTTTATTAAAAATCCGACTTACATTTAACAAAATGGAGTCGCATTTTGTAAATAATTGCGTCACGTAAGTTATTGTTTCAATCCCAATTTACGTCTTCTGCTGGTTTTTATCCAGTTTACTTCAAGAATTATTTCAGCAGAAGACGCAACTAAATTTTGCCAACCCTTGAAACAATGTAATATTTAGGAAATGCGACTCCATTCTGCACATGGTCGTATAGACAGGTCCGGAAACTCCTATCCCTTATACATGAGAGATCTTGTCCCGTTTAACTACGCAAATATTAGTTCTTCCTTTCTACCCCCGTAAGCGCTACTTGTTAGGGAGACGCTTTTTGAATGGTCGTTGAGATTTGATGACGGCGCACAGCCGTATAGACGTCTTAACTTAAACGACTAGACATGTAGCGTTTCTGAAGATCGCAGCGCCATCAATGGCCCGTTCTAGAACTAAAATGTGCGTAGTTAAGCGGGATATGAACGGCATGGGAAGTTTCCGGACCTTTGGCCGGAATTATTTTTCACTGATTTTTGGCCGTGATTTTGCACCATCCTACCTACAGGTCCGGCAACTTAAATATTACTCATGTAAACAAAAATGTCCCCCGAAATTGAAGCAGAAAAATAGTTTAAATTTTGCTCAATAGATGGCTGGAGCTGTATTTAGGGAATCACGTGTTCTGACATCTGTCTTCTAATATTAAGTCAAACATTTCTTTATGAATTGTTGTGGTTAAACAAAATGTAAACAAAAAAAAGAAACATGGAAAAATTTTTCTTTTTTTTGATCTACAAGATCTTTTCATAGGAGCATTTTATGATTTTTCGCTTTATTTTGTTTTTGTTTTATCAACTGGAATCTGTAATAGGCTACACGGTAAGAAATTTTATGTTAAAAGTAACATAATTTGCCTGTAGCCTCGAACAAAACACTAAAAACAAAAAGAATGCCTTATGGACAATAACATTCTACTTTTTTAACATGAAAAATGTGTAGCCCTTTTTTAGCAAGTTAACATAAAATTTTTTACCGTGTGGTCAAACTGGCTGTTGATATTCAATATAAATTATTATTTGATGGTGTACATATCACGTGATTCCCTAAATATAGCTCCAGCCATCTATTGAGCAGAATTTAAACGATTTTTATGCTGCAATTTTAGGGACATTTTTTAATACAGCAGCTGCTTGACTTTTATGTATGATCGTGCCATTTTGTAAAGTCGGGTTGTAAATAAGAAAATACGTTGCTTGGATAGACTTGGTTCAGTTCCACTCTGAGGTATAGAAATATCGGAGCAGTCAGACGATTTCCAGATATTTATCTCTTAATTCTATGTTCAATTCATGGACAAGCCAGCTTTAAACAATTCTAAAACCACATTCTATGTGATAAATTCAGCTAACTCAGCTGACCTGAATTCGCCCCATAATCCCGCAACTGTCCATACGAGATGCTACATTGACTGTATTTCCCCAAATATCATACTGCGGTTTCTGAGCTCCAACTACCCCCGCTATGACGGGACCGTGATTTAGACCTAAAAAAGAAAAAAAAAATAAGTAATTAATTTTATTAATTAAATAAAACTGATCTGTTAAATTTTCAAAAAAAAATTGAAGTCTCACCCATTCTTAACTTAAACCTCTGGAATGATTCTCTGTTGATCTGATCAAGGACAGTCATCAACGCGATCGCAAAATCTACTAAAACGATGATCATATGTTCTCGTTGTCTACTTGCATCCTAAAAAAAAAAGAGAAAAAAAAAATCAAAGATAAGACTTACAAACAAAAAGATAGCGAAAAATGGACGGGGTTCTTTTTATTTTTAATTTTTAGCTGTTCTCATGAAAATTATTTACCTTTACTTTGTCCTGGAGCAGCATGGAACAAGAAAAACGACAAAAGATGAAAGGAGAACAATTAAACAGAGTCGGAAAAAAATATAGTGGAGATTTTAAAAAGGGATTTTTTTATGACGAAAGTCCTGAGAGAACAACCGTCAAAAATATACTTACCCCGCTTGTTTCTTCCTTCCCAGGGCTCAACCCGGAAGCCAACATGTAAGTACTTCCGATAGTCTTTATTTTTTCTATACAACTGAATTTTGGTTTGAGTAATAATTTGTCAAAATCACAGATGATTTCATTTAGAAGTCTCAGGCATTCTAACCCTTGTTTATTCACGTCGCTTTCGCCGTAGAACTCTTTGTAGTTCGGTATCGATGCGAACATCACGGCTATGCAACTATATTTCTCGTGATATAAATCCTGCAACAACAGAAAAAAAAATGCGATTTTTTCGTCGTCTAATCATGCCTTTTAGTGACAGATATTCCCGGCGCAAAAGTAATCCGCCCGCCAAGGGCACTGCATTCCTTTAGTGGTATTCAATGAAACCAATCGATGTTTTGGCGTTAACTGGTCCGAAGCTTGAAAATTTTGGCCAAGGTCGATTTTATTAAATCCGAAATCGGCATCGGAATCGGAATCGGACCCCTGATTTTAAAGACCGTCTAGAATGGCTGTTTTTTTTTTTTTTTTTTTTTTTTTCCCCACTAAAATCGGAAGGCGGCATCGGGCATAATCGATGCTTGGTGTCACTCACTTTAAAATCGAACGCTTTCGATTCGGCGGTGTTCATGCCATGCAAAAAGGTTGTACTTTCAACCGTGTCAATGTAGAATGCACGTTGATTGAGGGGGGATTCGCACCCAAAAACTCACCAACTAAAGTCATAGTATCAGCAACAAATGACGATTCATCCTTCTGGAAACAAGCATCGGAAGGGAAAAAACCATGGATTTATCACAGGGTAACAACGAATCGAATTTCGAAGTTAAAAATTAACATAACCCCAACGAAACAATCATCCAAAAAGAGTGTTGACGAACCAACACCTCCAGCAGCATCACTTCCACCACTTCTTGATGGAAAAGAAATAAAAATTTATTTCCGATTCATAAATCGAGGTCAACAGTCAAAACCAAACGAATACACTTTTAAAGAACCAACACCCAGAAAAATGCTGCTTTGGGTCTAAGCAAAAATGCTTTGCTACAAAGCAATTTTGCATAACTTAGGTCTAAGCAGAATAAATGTTTTGTGTCAAAACTCGTGATTGCTTTGCCGCAATGCATAATGTCGACAAGTCGAGCCATGTTGCTTTGCGGCAAAGCATATTTGTTTTGTCGCTAAGCAACATCGCTTGTATTGCGAACGAGGCATATTCCTTTTTCTGGGTGAAGGTATGCCGAACGGGATCAGATTCTCAAGCATCCATTCTTGGAAAAACGAGCTCGAGCTGAAAAAAGAAAACTTCAAAAAACGACCATCAGCAAACCTCAACCAGAGCTACATCCTGTCACTGAAGCTGCAAAAACACCCAAACGCAAAAGGGAAGAAAATTTGACCAACACACCCTTGTGCCGACCAACGAAAAAATCATTTCCCAGAAAGAGACAACCGTCAGACACCTCCCTGTTGCCAACATGCAAACAAATCCCTGCAGTTTACAGACAAAATTGAAGAAAAAAAAAAATGTCAAAAATTGTGCACTAAAAATCACTTTTGTAAATTAAAAAGGAGAAATCGACTCAAAGTAAAAAAAAGAGGTTAAAAAGAAAAAAGGTGTAAAAATTCATGTTTTTATAAATTAAAAATAAAAGTAAAGCATACATAAAAAAAAAAGGTATTGTTATTTAACAAAAATTCCTTTCTACCCTTAAATGAAAACATATTGATAGGTACGCTCGAGGTGTAAAAAGAAGAAAAAAAAAATGGTATGCATATTGTCATTTAACAACAAAGTCATTTCTACTCTTAAATGAAAACATATCGAGGTCAGGTTCGCCTTTAGAAAGTGTGAGATATTACCCACTGGTCAATATCTTAAACTTAACCATAACGTGTTCAGTTTTCGTAACATTCACATTAAAAAGGAAAAATACGAAATTGATCGGAAAAAAATTTTTTTTTTGAAAATGGTGATACAAATGGAAATATTGAAAGAGTTCGAGGTGGGGAGAGATGGGAAAAAGATTGTTGTGGTGAAAGTGATACCCAAAAATGCGCTATTAATTGTTTTCCATGATTCAGCTTCCCTCCAGCGAGCAGCAAAAATAAACTTTAAGGATTTCTGCGAACTAGTCGAAAAAGTAACGGAAATTAACGAAAAAATTAACAATGTCTTGCAAAACATCGCACCACCTCAATTCATTGCCTTTCAAACAAAAAAATTCGAGATATATCTGGAAGCCGACGGAATAGTAATTAGTGACTATGCTGTTGATCTTGATGCATCATGGTATTCTTGGAAGAAGGAATGGACCTTCTCAGAAAAATTGTCCTGGTACATGATTTATTCCGTCAGTGGATCGATGAGGAAAAATCATTTTAATGGTTAGTAATTATTTAATTATTTTTATTCCTATGATTTTTTTTTTCTGAAAACTTTTTTCTTTAGGAAAGAAAACAACGTATTGGAGCTGGGAACGAACATCCACATTCATATTCCAATTTTTTAAATCTTGTAAATATCGTAATTATTAATTAGAATAAGGAAAAAAAATTAATAAATAAAAACATGTAAATATAACGCTTTTCTTAAAAAAAAAGACATCCCTTTCTCCATAAGAAAAAATTAAAAAATTTTTTTTCTGACAAAACTAAACTTACTCAAACAAGTTTAGACATGCTCGGATCGGATCGAATCAAACCGTAACTCCATTGTTAGATTGAAAAAGGTTGCTTTTAACAAAACAACACCTGCTTCAACAAGTTCGGACTTGCACAAACAGGAGAAAAAAAAAAAAAAATGAGAGCCAGGCGCGAAAATTAAAAATAATGTCATCACCATTTTGTTAGGTTAGGTTAGGTTAGGTTTCAAAAAAAAAAATTAATCGAAGTCCATCACTTTCACATAAGAAACATATAGTGGGGTTTTAATGAACAGTCGAATCAGGTTAGGTTAGGTAATCCACAACACACTCCACACTTCAAAAATCACTCACACCACCACCACCACCTCCTCCTCCACCTCACCGCCTACCACCTACGTGGGTATGAACTCTCAATTATCCACTACTGTAGCATAAATTAATAAATGAAACGGGTGGACAATGCACAGGGCAACGTTCGGTTCAACGTTCGGTTCAACGTTCGGTTCAACGTTTTTATTTGTTTATTTATTTATTTAATTTTTTGCATTTGACTTCAATTTCCGCAAATGGATTTTTTTACTTTTAGAGTGCCAAAATAAATAGCTGCTAAATTGACGGTCAAATCATTGAGCTCAGCCTTGTACCGAGCGAGGCGAAAAACTACTCCTCGAATTCCAGCAACTTTGGACGAAATGGACAAAATTTTAAACACCGTCCTGGATCGGTTTGGTCTTATTGATGGAGGAAAATTTTATCGGACTACATCGGAAGGAGAGAAGAAATCAACTGTATTTATTTTCGAACCTTTACTGGATATTTTGAAAAATTCGAAAGAGACAACGATGGATGGAACCTTCCAAGTGGTCCCGAAAAAGCCTAAACTGAGGCAGCTGTTCAAAATTACGAGCATTCATCACGATTGCGTAAGTATTTTCAAGTAGCTGAATTTTTAAATAATTTTTCTAAAAAAAATGAAGAAAATTAAATTTTTTTTGAATACTTTACAGGCATTTCCGGTATTGTATTCTCTAATGGAAGCAAAGGACTACGATTCTTAAAAACGGCTCTTTGACTATTTGAAAACAGAGCACGGTATAATATTCCAGCAGATGGTGAGTGATTTCGAAGAAGCGTCGGGCAGTGTCCTGAAGGACTGATTTCCAGGTGTTGATCACTATGGCTGCTTCTTACATTTTTCGCAGGCAAGCAAAATTTTTGACGAGATAAATTTATGAATAAAAAATTAATAAGAAATGATTTTGCAGGCAATCATACGCAAAGTGGATTCATTAGGGTTGCGTAGAATGTATCGGAAAAACAAGAATTTTAATACAGGGATCAAACAGCAGATGTCTTGCATTGCTACCACCAGATGACGTGATTGTTGTCGCCGATGTCTAGTGAAAATAATAAATAGGAACAGGCGAGAATTCATTGAAGAAGGCGTCTGGAGTAATTATATACTTCCCATCATCTGTCTCCAATGCAGAGCTTTAATAGTCAGTTCGTTCCAATTTTAAAAACTTAGAAACCTGGAAAACTTGGAATCTTAAATAGATATGACGACATTATTCTTTTAATATAATTAAGACCGAAATATTTTTTCATACTATTTTTTTTTAAATGTCGTTCTCATCCTTGCTAACTTTTAGCTAATTTAAAAAAAAAAAAAATTCGTTTCCTCCAAAATAACCTTGGAAATTGTGGAGGAATTCAAAGACAAGACTCGTCCTTCTATTTAACGTCTTTTAATAAATGAATACTGGGTTAAAATCAATTCATCGAAATAATTGTAACACCAAAATTGACATTAACTTTTAACAAATCCGGCAAAGCTTATTTAATGGAATTTTCTCTGAATGAAAATAAACTTACTGCTCAAGCTCATTCGACAGTAAATGGGAAGAAAAAATTTGAAAAAATTCAAATTTATGGCATAGAAGGATGGGTCATTTAAATGGTCAAGGGTTAAAACGGTTAAATTTACCCTGTAGTGATTGAATTGATTTTAACCCAGTATTCATTTATTAAAAGACGTTAAATAGGAGGACGAGTCTTGTCTTTGAATTTAAATTAATCGTCTTTAGTGCTCTAAATATTTAATTGATTTAGTTTCCTCCACATTTCAATTCCTCCAAATTTTTTTTTAAGGAATCGAAAAAAAAGTTGATTTTGTTTCCTCCACATTTCGATTGCTCCAAAACCATTTGGAGGAATCGAAATAGTGGAGGAAACGAAGGGGTCCCTCATTGGGCACTTAAATGAATGAAAACCTTGCGAAATTGAGAATGGGGTTGATTTTCCAATTGAAGATGTCTTTCATTTTTCTTTGGGTAGCAACCTGAATACATCTAGTGGTGCTGTTTTTATATACTGTGATTTTTTAATGTTGTTGGTAAAAACCATTATTTTAATACTTTAATAATTATTACCATATATTGCAATAATCTTCTAATTGATAAATAAAAACTCATCACTTTCTGAACACTGTGAGGGTGCCGTAAGTTAATTATAGATAAGGCATCCAAAGGGAAACCCGGCAATACCTGCAAATATTTTAAGTGCGGAAAATCAAGGAAAACGAATCCAGAAATTTCCACTCATAGGTTTCCCACCAACTTAGAAAGATGTCAAAAATGGATCCTAAATTCCGGTAAGAGAAAAAAAGTTTAATTACTTTTAAATATGCCTTCGAAAGACTCCAACGCACCACCCTATAGTACTTTTTAAGTATAAAATAAGTAAAGGACCATTTAAGGGATAGGCCTACTACAGTTTTTTTTTTCTTTTCAGTGGAGGGCACATGAGAAAAGGGGCCGATCCACATTTAAGAAATTTTTCAGGAGGGCAATTTTTTAAATTTTAAGTGAATTTTGAAATGTTAAAGTCGAATTAAACATATGCATTTGGTTAAATATCTAATATTCTATTAAAATTGACGTTGTCACGCTTATTTATTGCCACATAATGGCTAATAAATTAAGGTAAATATTGAGAAAGTTCGCTTTCAAAGCGGCAAAAAGAAGCTCATTGCATTTCGCGATTCAATTTTTCCGGTTTGCGTTTCGAAATCAAAGATCGAGGATTTTCTAAAAGAATTGTCATCAAGCTAGATAATTTTAAAACTTTCCGTGGCAAATAACCGGTTCAGTAACATATTAGGCCATAATCATAATCCCAGATGTTACCTGTTTAATAACCCAGTTATTTTCCGGGTATTATAATGAAAATGAAATTAAAAATGTAATGCGTTTTAGAAAACGTAATATTGATAACTGTTCCTTCTCCATTGATCTATGATATGATAAAGCAATGAGTCCTTTTTTCCCATACGTACAAAATTTTTACTTATTTTTTCCCTCCTATAAAACACGAATTGTGTTACACCAGATTGTCACCAATGGACGCAGCATGTAAAAAACATATCTTGATTTTTCAAAATATGTCGATTAGCCTCTTTTTCCCGTGTACCCTTCAAATTAGGAAAAAAAGGAGGTTTCTCCAATTTTCCATATAAGAATTTTGACCTTTATGAGAAGCTTGCTAATTTGACAAAAAATTCTGAAATAACAAAGGAGCCGTATCAAATCCCGACTGTCTCATATGCATATGCTACACCGGAATGTAGGAAAACCCGATTAGGCATTTTTTGTCCTATCTTCTTAAAATCCGGAGACTTTTTTTTTTATTTAAAAAATAGGCCTATTTTTTAAATATTTTTAAAATAAATAAAAATAAAATAAAATAAAAATAAAAATAAAATAATTTTCGTCATTTGACACAGTCGGGTGTTTCAAAACTTAGAAAAAACTTATAAAAAATTGAAAATGCAATAAATCGGGGGGCTTGTAGCGCACCACTGTATATGACAAGCACACACGTGAATGATAGACGTTAGACTTAAGTTTCCATTCAAAAAAGTGTAGGTGAAACTGAGGAAAAAACCTTGAAAGTTGAATTGCCGGAAAAAACTCTTAGTGGAGAGACAAATTTAAATCGGTTTCCGAACAATCCCCCTTCTCAGCCCAATTTTTTTCCTGTTTTTTTTTTTTAAAGTTAAAAATACTTTAAATTTTTAAATGTAACAGGAATTGTCAAAAAAAAAAAGTTCATTCTTCCTGCTACTATTGACGAGTACACTGACAGCTCAATATGGTAAGTTTTCGAAAACAATACTTAATTATCCACTTAAAAATTGATATTAAAGAAAAATTGAAACTACGAAAAAATTTTTAAGAATTTTTTTAGCCCCCCCCCCAAGAAATTTCTCAAATGACGCCACTGATGTCCTCCTCCTTTTTTGAAAAGAAAATCGCAAAGAAGTCTATTGTCGGAATTAGAGTTGGAAGAAAATGAAATAACTCCCCGAAAAAATAAACTATTAAAACGTATAAAGCATGTTTCAAACACCTTATGTGGTAAGAGTTTCAAGTTGGAAGCCGAAAACACCCAATTATTTGTTAAATTTATGAATGGCCTTTTCGATAGTTTTAATGGGCGAGTCAAACATGAAGACCTAAAAAACCGAAAAAGGAAAAGTCAATTTTTAAGCTCAGAGGAAATTCCAAAACCCAAACCATTAAAAACCCAAGACTTGTCCTGGATGACCGATAAAGAGAAGTGCGTTTCTCTGAAAGGGTGGTTAACGGAAAGTTCTTATTATACAAAATTTTGGGAAGAAGCTCTGGGATTCATGGGGAAAATTCAGTTTTTCCCGAAACCAGAAGAAAGTACCGATGATCCAAAAGGGAAAAATTTGAAAGAGAATTCTGGGGAAAAGAGTGAAAAACCAATAGAAAAGAACACAAATCTAAATCTGAATAAACCACAAGGAGAACGAAAAAGGAAAAATTTGGGGGCTTCTGGGGAAAAAAGTGAAAAGGGTTCTGCAAGGGGTTCTGGGGAAAATAGTGAGGAATCGAAAAAAAAGAAAAAAAAATTAGACCCTAATAAGCCGCAAACAATTCCTTGCCATACTGGATGGGTCCATAACATAAGAGCGATTACTTATTTGTGGAATCGGTTAAAAAATACAACAAGTACAAAATTACCCCATTTTATGGTTAATAACATGCCAAGAAATTACTGTATGAATTTTTAATGTAATATACCGATTTTAAGAAGCGACTGAAAAAGGAGGAATTTATTTCATATGATCATTGACCCGGTCGCTAGGCTCCAAACTAATCAATAAGAAATTACTTTTTAAAAGTATCGATACTACAGCATTTTTATGGCTGTAACCTTAAAATAGACTTTTGATGGCAGATTTTTTTTTCAGGAAATCCTGAATTGCGTGACATTTTTGAAAATGATCCAAAGGAACTACGAAAGATGTTCATTTGCAGCCTTAACTTTCCACCTGAAGCGTACACAAAAAGTTACAATTTAATAAAACCTGCGGTTCCTATCAAATTTGAGGATAATAATTTAGTTTTTAAACGTAACATACGAATGCCAGCTCAACCTTTCCTGCAGAGAAATAAAACGGAACTTTCTCCAATTTCCTCAGTCAATTACCCTGAACCAGGGGGTAGAAATGTTCAGGATTCATTTCGTCTCAATTGCTCTCTTCAGGCCACTGCATCCTCTGGCCATTAAAAGTATTAACACCACAAAAAAGCTATGAAATAACTCCATCTAGGAAAAGAAGTCGAGATGTTGCATCAGATATTTATTTTGTTGATAAACCTGATTCAGATTATTGTCGAACGCCTACTATTCCGATTACTTCCCGAACTTTCCCGAGTAGGAAAAGAAATCGGGATTTCCTTTCGTCGGAGATTTCTACTGAAGATCCTGATATAAATCTGCTTCAAACTCCTACCAAACAGATTACTCCCCGATCGGCTAGGTATGTAAAAGAGTCGATTTACTTGCCTGAAGATGGTAATCCCGTAAAATATAAACGGCGGGCACAAGCACCAACTGACAGTGATACTCCCCGTAAAAAAAAGCTAAAAGAGACTATAGTTGATTTGCAGAAGAATGTTAAAAATAAAAATCTATGTATTTCTAGGTTAAAAAGTAATAAAGAAAGCTATCCACGCAATGCTCTTGACAGATATCTTTCTAAACTATCGAGAAACTCTAAAACTCTGGTGTTAATGCAAACGAAGGGGAATAATAAAAAATGGACTAAGCAAGAAAAAAAATTCGCCATGTCCGTATATTATAAATCCCCAACAACTTATAGTTTCCTGCGGAGAAATGGAATTGTACTTCCAGGAGAGTCAACTGTTCGAAGGTGGTTCAATTCCATTGCTTTTTCCCCAGGAATAAATAAAAAGTATTACGAACACCTGAAATCAAAAGCCTCTGAGATGACTCCAATGCAAAAGGCCTGCGTCGTCATGTTTGATGAGATGATACTCATGAAAAACATAGAGTATAATAGAAATTGGGATTCGAAAGAAGAGTTAGAATTGGTGATAACAACTGTCGGCAACAAGACGATTTTTTTTTGTTACCAACTCGAGAAAACGAAATATCCCGTCACAAATGTGGAGGGGGTAATTTCGTTTTCTCAAATGTTTAACTTACTGGTTGATCGTTTTTATAAAGTAAAACCTCGACCGATTTTTTATTTGGCAAATAGTCGGATTTTAGGCTTTTTAGTGAACCGCATTTCACAAAAATTTTACAAAAAATGGCAAGTCCAACATCACAAATCGTTGAGTAAGTAATCGTTTTATTGGGGGAAAAGTGAAAGCTTAAGTGAAAGTTAAAGTGAAAGTGATTTAAAATTGATTTTTTTCTTGTTCCAGATGCAAGTGTGAAATTTGCAAAAAAAAAAATTGTTTTTCGATCAAGGGAACGCTTACGGCCAAATGGCCGCCAGAATGTTCAGAAAGAACATGTTTATGTTCCGATGGTGCCGGCGTTTCCGAACCACTCTTCTGAGTAAGTGATTTTGGTGAAAATGTAAAAAGAAAAAATAACAGAATCTTTTTTTCAGTTGCACATGCGACTACTGCGTCGGCAGAGATGCCTTCGATAGAGGTTATTATTTGGGGAGTGGGGGGGAAACCGGCTCTCCTAAAAATTCGCACTAATTTTTTGGAAATAAATCTCTATTACTGTTTATCTTTTATTTTTTTAAGTTTGTTTCCAAGAAAAAAAAATTAAATACATTGACAAGCACAACGATTCACCAACTTCTAATCCTGTAAAAAACGGACCGTAAAAAGATAATAGGAAACTTTATTTTCCCATGTAATTTGTTCGTAAAGTCGTCTTCTTAAAATAATACAATCGAGTTGATGGATAAAAAACCGACACAAGTGATAACGGATTTTTTCAATTATTTTGCATTGGATAGAGATATCTTAAAAATTTTTTAAAACTTGCTTGTTTAAAAAACAATTCGTTGTGGTGGGTATTCATTTTGCAAAAACGTCACGGGTGAATTCCGGTCACACCTAACCGAAAAACCTTGATCCAGGAAAAGGTTTCACCGCAAGATGAACGTTGGACGAAAAAGAAATGTTTCCCCGCAAGATGCATTTTTATCCCTTTCCGGACGCCTATCGTATAAATACGATAGGGAAAAAATCTTTGGAAAACTTTAGAAGTTCTCCCTATTCGGTTAAAATCAAATTTGAAGCTCCAAAAGTTACACCTGAGAGTACGGCGGGCTGCATAACTATTTTTTGAAGGGACTCTACAATTTTTTAAAAATATAGCCTACTCCCAAAATAAACCATCATGAAAATTGCAAAAAGACTACCGTCCAGAAAGGGTTAAAGTATTGATTTCATGTTTAAGATTTCAATGGGATCTGTGGTGTAACGGATTGCACCCCCTAGAAAAGACTCGGGAGGAATGGGTTCGATTCCCATCAGGTTCGAACATGAGTAATGCACGAATTCACACCATAACAAAGCTCGTCTTATCGAAAAATATGACTGGTTTTATGGTGGTGTGTACTCATGCACTATTCATTTTGTACAAACGTCCGGGGATTCCCGGTGTCACCTATCTGCAATTGCTGAAAAAAAGGTTTCCCTTTGGGAAAATATTGTCATAATTTCCGGGAGAAAAAAAATGTTTCCCCGCTAGATGGGGAAGTTCAAAATTGATGCAATGGCCGTTAGATGGCGGGTATTTTACCTTGTTTTGTAAATTCAAAGATTGAAGTATTAGTATAATGGTTCAGATTTTTAAGGGATCTGTGGTGTAATGGGTAGCACCACCGAGAAAAGGCTCGGAAGGAGTGGGTTCGAATCCCATCAGATTCAAGAATGAGCAGAGAAGTGCATGCCACGGTGATTTCATACCTTTCAAAAAAAAGGTGTGCAATCACAATGGCAAGCATTTCTCTCGTGTTCATTTTACCTTGTTTTGTAAATTCAAAGATTGAAGTATTAATTTTATGCTTCAAATGTTTAAGGGATCTGTGGTGTAATGGTAGCAAACGACTCGGAAGGAAAAGACTCGGAAGGAATGGGTTCGAATCCCATCAGGTTCGGAGAATGAGTAATGCACGAATACACACCGTTGCATTGCTTGCCTTATCGAAAAATATGGCAAGTTTTGCAGGGGCGTATGTTCCTACATTATTCATTTTGCACAAACGTCACGGGAGGAATCCCGGTCCCGAAAAAACCTTAAACCAGGAGAAAAAAAAAAAAAAAAAAAACTTTCCCCTCTGAAAAAAATGTTTCCCCGCTAGATGGCGCTAGTGTCGCTTCACCATGGTCGTTAGATGGCGGGTCGATGCAATGGCCGTTAGATGCGTTGCCGGAAAAAAAGATTTCCCCCCCCCCCTTGGGAAAAGACTGAGACAATTTCCGGGGGAAAAAAAAGGGTTCCCGGGGGAAGTTCAAGGTCATTCAGCGGGAAAAAAAAACACAAGTTCGGAACTTAGGTTAGGTTAGGTTAGGTTTCCAAAAAGCCTTCGAAAACTTAGGTTAGGTTAGGTTAAAAGCGTTCCGAACCCCCCCCCCCAAAAATACCCTCGATCAATAAGCCGAGCTCGGTCTGGAATCCTTCACTACCGACCATATCGATGCGATATTAACGCCATCTAACGGCTATGGCGAAGCAACACTAGCGCCATCTAGCGGCGAAATCCAGAACTTCCATTTGAAAGCCCCCCTATTTTGCCTACTAACGTTTCTTCCGGCTTCCCTCATGTAAAAATGGACCCTGATCATGGTCTTGATAAGCCTCTTACGGATGGCGACATCTCCTCAGGTAAATTTTTTTTTCTTAGTAGCAGTTAGGACAAGTAAAAGCAATTAATAATACGAACAATTTTTTTCAACGCATTGCAGCCATTAAGGACTCTCTTTTACATATTTACGAGGGAAACGAAGCATCAAAAACTGGTGCAGGAACACCACCTGAAGATGAACTGAACAGAATCATGGGTGATGATGGACTTTCAGAAATGGATTCGGGAATGGGGATGGCAGGGGATTCGACAAGGGATGGATCAGAGATTGAAGCAGCGGAAGAATCCGGAACTGATGCAACGAAAGGTTCGGGGCAGGGATCTCTACGGGGGAAGGAAAAGACTAATTTCCTGGGTCAAGTGAAGTTACCCGTTAATTTTCCCGCGGAAGAAAACTTATTAAAGGAGGGCGTTAGGCCTACTTCGGTCTTCGGTTAATAATGACATTAACATGAAAAGGGAATATTTATTGACCAATCCGAAGCCGGCCGCCATTTTACCATGATATCAACAAGAGCCCCCCTAGCAGATTTAGTTTGCCGTAAAAATCCTCATTGGGTTGAAAGGTAATGCCTTTTAGAAGGTTCAAGTTTGAATGCTGGAAAAACAGTGCTTATTGGATTATTAATAATGTAATCTTTTTTTCTTTTAGAATCAAACCAACTCATCTATTCAGAAATCTCTAAAGTGAGCTACGAAATAGAATGTAACTAAAATCAGCTCAATAACATTTGGACGGAGCTGGAAGAATTGAACCGAAATTTAGGGCCTGGGCGTGGATTAAAAAAAAGCCAAATTTGACATGAAATCTCTTCCTATTAAAAGTGATGAAGAACTAGCCAAACTCAATGAAATGTCCGAGTCGGTAGAAGAAGGATTGGTAAGGAGATTGTCGTTGTCCGAACCATTCATTCTATTGGCAAAAGAACGCCTATGGCAAAAGCACCCTCTTCAGTGAAATGAAACTATCAAGGAAAACCTATACATAAAATTAAATATGCCGACAGTGTCTGAACTTGACCCGAGCCCTGCAGTCATCTATTGGTTAAACAAGAAAGACAGACATTGAAAACCTCATTCAAAAGCCACTTCACCAGAGTAGTGTAATATGACTTAAAAATTTTACAAGAAAAAAAAGCAGAAGAAAAAATTTCTTTAGACACGTACACAGAAAAAAATCAAATATTTTTTGAGATTTTTACAAAAAATTATTTAGATCATGAAATTGATTTTTCAGCTCTTATATACATCAGTGGCCATGCCTTTAAATTAAGTACAACATCAAATTGTGAGGAATGCAAACTGAATTTGTGTGAAAAAGGATGGACAATAACAGATGAATATTTTGACCGTCTACAACGAGGTAGTTTATCAGTATCTAATTCATCAGTTGTAGCCATTTGCATTCATGTCATATGCATTTTACATAAATTCAACTATTCGAAATGAAAGTTCATACAAAAAAAATTGCTTGTATTAGCTTTAATAGCTCGAAGAAAAAAAAAGGAGAACGCCACAAGGAGATTCTGGGTTCATCCGCTGGTTGAGCAAAGAAATGAAAGGATTTTACACGACTTTATAACTGTAGTTATCTAAGGAAAGATGAACAAATATTTTTTAACTATTTTCGAATGAAGGTTGAAACGTTTGACGAAGGCTCCTTCCACTTTTAGCGTATCATACGGACGTATCATACGCAGGGCAAACGCGATGGCTTTGCCGATGACCTTGGTACACCGAGCGTAATGCGCATCCATCTATCCATCCATACCTGTGCAGAGAACGCTCACAGCACCCACCTTCTTGAGCCTTAAAACGACGTCCAACCAGTGCATATTATAACATGTATACTAGGCGACCATTGGTCGCCTAGTCAATGAAAATGGTCGCCTAGTTCGCAAAATTTTGGATCACTAGGCGACCAAAGTAAGGAAAAAAAAATCGTTTTTCTTTTGTTCTGAAACTATATACAGTTGTTGAAAAAAAAAATTTAAGTTGAATTGTAATAATTATTACGCTGGTTTTCAACCCTCTATCTGAATTCTCAATAATTGTCAGTTTTATGACCAAAATGTAAAAGGAAGCGAATGCGAATGTCTTTGAACTCATATTCATTCAAATTCTTGGAAATAGTTTAATTTTTCTTTTTCAGTTTTTAAATATTAAACAGTCGCTGCCGCAGGCGCCGATTTATATATTTTTTTTAAAGTAAGTGGAACACCTTTAGAACCAATAACGAACACAATTTCCGATGGAAAATGTTGGAAAATCAGAAGTCTTATCAACAAAAATTTCTTTTAATATTAGGATACACAATACTTTTTTTTCCATTTTTAATTTTAATTTAACGGGCAAGGGTAATTTTGATAAGGGCTTTTTCTGTTCTATTGAACTATGGGTTCGACATGCCCATCTCAACTATAACTACTAAAAAAAATTAAATAAAAAAAAAAAAAAAAGAAATTGAGTGGACGTTATTTTAAAATTAAAAATTACATCTTTTTTTAAAAAATCTTTCCAAAGAAAAAAAAAATTTACATTATAGTTTGGCGCACAAACATATAATCAAAAAAGGACGACTATATATATTTTTTTTCTTTTCGTCGAAAAATTAAGAAAAAAAAGAGTATTCAAGAATCGGTACTGGTTATTTTTTATTAAAATTAATATCACTTATTATCTTTTTAAAAATAGTAATTATTTTCTGAGTAATTCGATGACCAAATATCGTTTCTTAGTTCAAAATCGTATACTGTAATTTGTTTTTTTTAAATGATCGGTTTTTTTTGTAATGCAACTGAGTATTTAAACAGTGAATAATATTATTTTTTATATTGTATTTTTTTTTTTTTTTTTTCCCTAAAATCTGCATGGAGCAGGTATGCTCTGGGGTTTTTCGACAGATTTATATTTTATTTTTATGCTTAGTTCAAAAAACTGTCTTATGATCACGTACTTTCAATTACTTTTTACTTTTTACTTTGCCTTTTACCGAAAATCGTCTTTTGTAAAGGGTGGCCGGACTTTCCGTGAGAATTAAAAGGCGGATCCTTGTTTGTTATTTATTTTTTTCATTGATTTTATTGGTTAAAATTTGAAAAATCTAAAAATTTCCACCCTAACCACAAATGCAAAAAAAAAAAAAAAAACCCCAGTTTTCACGGAACACGCGTTCAGTAAAGATTATTAGTAAGGTTTTATTTAAATTGCTTAGCTTGCCTTTTTAATAAAATGGGGCCAAAAAGAACCCTTTTAGATTTTTTTAATTCTTCTAATAATAATAATAATAATAACAACAACAAAAATGATATCAGTAGTGAAAAGAAACAAAGTCAAAAATGAAAGTGAAAAGAGTGGATACAATGAAAATAAATTACACAATTTATCGTTTTCCCCTGCATCTGAAAGTGCAGCATCAGTTTCAGAAACCTTTCAACAGCCTTTAGAAAGTGAAAATATTAAGCAGCCATTTAAAAAAATAACAAATGAATATTACAAAAATTATATTACATTTTGATCCAAGGCCAGCTGTCGCTCGATATCTTCGGGAAAAGGAAAGAAAAATTCGTTTACCGGATTTTGAACTGTATCAGAACGAATTCTTCACAAAAAGGTTCTTTTTTAAGGAAACAACTTTTTGAAAATATGACTTTTTTTTTAACGGACAGCTAAATTTTTTCGTATTTAAAAACTTTTCAATCAAAGGTTTTAAGTTCAAGTTTCAATCATTTTTGGGTTTTTATAACTGACGCGTAAAAAAGGATTAATTGTTTTGCCATCTTTCTGAAGGTGATGTTGGTAAGTGTTTTATTTGTTCAAATAAGTAACAAAAAAAATGAAATCTGATGAAAAAAAAAAATAATAATAATAATAATAATAATAATAATAATAATAAAAAATATAAAAATTGCATCTAATAGGAAGACCGGGGGAGGGGGGAAGGGTGTGATGTTATTTTTGTACTCAGAATTGTTTTTTGGTCGCCTAGTGAAACATTTTTATAATATGCACTGCATTCATGTCATATGCATTTTACATAAATTCAACTATTCGAAATGAAAGTTCATACAAAAAAATTGCTTGTATTAGCTTTAATAGCTCGAAGAAAAAAAAAGGAGAACGCCAGAAGGAGATTCTGGGTTCATCCGCTGGTTGAGCAAAGAAATTTGAATGGATTTTACACGACTTTATAACTGTGATCTAAGGAAAGACGAACAAATATTTTTTTCATAAAACAAAAAAAAAAAAAAACATGGATATTATTTCATTTGCTTTTCGTCTTTTTGTCATAACTTGTCTTTTTTTTTTCTTAGAACTCTAGTCCAACTGATAGTGAGGAAACCCAGATGTCTGCTTCGCAAATGAATTTGGTATCTTCTTTAAATGTCGCAGCTTTGCAACAAATTCAGGAGCTGGCCCTGGGAAAGCCTACGTTAGGAAATCCTAATAACAGGGTTTTACAAGAGAATTCAAGGGTTTTAACTATTTTCGAATGAGGGTTAAAACGTTTGACGAAGGCTCCTTCCACATTTAGCGTATGACGTATCATACGCAGGGCAAACGCGATGGCTTTGCCGATGACCTTGGTACGCCGAGCGTATGCGCATCCATCTATCCATCCATACCTGTGCAGAGAACGCTTACAGCAACTACCTTTCTGAGCCTTAAAACGACGGCCAACTTCCCTCTCAAACGCATGTGGAGCCTCAGATCCACGATAAGTGCGGAGCATTTTTTAATGCTCCCATGTAAAGACGCAACGAACTATCAATTGTAATCATCACACAATCCAGGAGTACCACCCTGCCACTGTAAGCGATTTCAGGGTATCTCCATTTTGTAAACAATAACTTCTTTCTGATGTTTAGCTTTTGTCAACAACGGTTCTATTCGACTTGTTTTCAAAATGGAGTTACGCTGAAGTCGCTTACAGGGGCAGCACCAACCGTTGGACCACCGCCAAGGTTTCGGGGTCCACAAGACCCATCGAAGATCAGCTTCCTCAAACATTTTCCCAAGGAGAGAAAACAACCCAATAATTCGTATCCACCTCAAACACTTCAGGGGGAACACTGGAAATCATCGCTCCAATCAATCTAATTAAAATCCAGGCTTGAAACAAAATCAACTAACAAAGTTCAATCGATTACCGTGGATTGGAGTGTAGTTGAAAGGAAATTCAAAACAAAATTCTAGGTTTATTTTAGGCATTAAAAATACAATTTTTTTAAAATGATTAAGTGGATATTGGTTTTGGAATACTTAAGTAAAAAATTTTATTTTTTGTGCCGAAAATAAACCTAGAATTTTGTTTCGAATTTCCTTTCAACTTTACCCCACGTTTTCAACGTCACCCTAATCTACGGTACTAAAAACAACCATTTTTTTTTCTCATGTCAATTTATCCATTTAGAACTTCAGGCTAATTTAAAAAACTCCAACAGTTCAATATTGTTTGTAAATTTTGTATATTTAACGCTCCAACTTCCTTTCCTGAACGGTTTTGAAGAATTTAACGGGGGAGTATTTGTTAAGGAGGAAATAAAAAAACAAAAATTCGTCAAAATCGCGACGAACATACGGGAAGAGACGTCGTCGAAATCCTCCTTGAGAATGTATCGTTTCCTATCCGAACTATGGATGATTTTGATGATATCGATGAACTGGCAAAGGATCGTAAACATCGGCGTCGGAACGACGCCGTTCCGACCAGATGTGTTACTTGGGTTACGGGTAGGTCAGGCCCTTACTTCAAAATTAACGGACGAAAGATGGAGTATTATTTTCGGCGCACCACATCTACTGAAAAGCACTAGGAATAATTTTAGCAAGTATAACGTTTATCTCGACAAGAGAAAATCTGTTGCCAAATGGGAGCATGTACAAAAATTTTACCGTATGGATAAGGGCATTGCCAATATGGCGTTTAAGCTAACAAAAGATCAAGCTTATCCTGTAGGCCGGGAAAAAAATGCGAGTAAAACTGGCGGCACAAATGCTAAGTCACACTGTTGCAGCCGGAGTAAGAACTTTTGTACAACTGAAGAAGTTGCCTTCCGAGGCATTGTGCGTATTTTTGCGTGTATTTCTCTTCCAAAGAAAAAGAGAGTTATAAGTCCGTTCAATACGTTATAAAAACTTGTAACAAAATCATAACTTTTATCATCTTGTTATAACAACTGTAAGGATACACGTTGAAAGGTGTATTCAGCGAGTTAAAAATTTCAGAATTTTGAAATTTATATCGGTGGCATTACTGAATCACGTCGATCATAAGCTTTTATAACGTATTGGTCGGACTTATAACTCATAGGTTTCTATGTTTAACAGATTGTTCGATTCCTTCAACGGATCGACCAAGTCTCCACAAGATGGACCTATCTCAATAACGATTCCAACCACTGGCGCCTGCGGGAGAGGATGACGCACATCCTCACCCCGGAAAAAAACAATTTAGTGTTCTTATAATTCGAAAGAGAAAAAAAGGATAGTACCACCTTCTCAAAGAGGTTGGTTGGATTCAATTAAGGCAGTCACTTCCCTCTTCCGAAAACTAAATTTTAAAAGCTTGAATCAAGACCCGCTCAAAAATCTATTCAGTATTATAAGGCAACAAGGGGCGTTCAATACAAACCCGACTACCACCCAATTTGCAGCTGCACCGAAAACATCGATTATAAATTCTATGGCGTCCAAATCAGACTCTTCCAACTGCGAAGAAGATAACGGGGAATTTCTTTCCGAACGAAATTCTTTTTTTTTTCTACTTCTTTATCAGATCTTTTCCAAACTTCGTCGTACGAGGTTTGGAAAAAGTTTTTCTTTTTTTACGTGTTACGTACGTGTCAACTAATTGAAACTTGAACTCAAACCCAAACCTTTGAGTTCAAGTTTCAATTAGTTTACTAATCGACGTCGCTTTGGAATCTGCAGATTTTCCAGGATAATGACTCAGGATATGAATACTGCAGCGGAGTGGATGAAAAACACCAAAGGCAGTACCAGGAAGAAGTTGGGCTCCCTGCTGCTGCTACGGTAACACCTGGCAAAGGAATGGCAGCTGTATATATGTATGAAGTGCATGAAAGGGATCTTGAATGTTTCCTGTGCAGGAATTCAGACGATTTCATGGACTTTGTTGTGGAAATGAGAAGTATACGTCACCTTCGGGTGAATGTGGCATTTGTCAACCGGTGAACGGGCATGCATCTCCATTCCTGCATTCAAGAAAGTACAGGGCCAGAAGTAGCGAAAGAATATATTGTCCAATTTTTTTTTGATAATATTTTAATAAGAAATGGATCAAAATATTAAAATATTATCAAAAAATATTTATCGCTTACGAGCGAACTAACAAGCAGGGATTTGGAGAAGAAGTTTAGAAAACCACCCAGAAATCTCCAAACCTTACGATAAGAATGGCTGGATTTTGGATGAACAAGGTACTTTAAACATAAATTGGATGACTGGCGCTCCTGCACCTGATGCGATATTAACTCTTTTTAGCTGCGACTGAACTAAAGCGTAATATAGTCCTAAGTGTAGTTGTTTCTCAAATCACTTGAAGTGTATTCCAGCTTGCAAAAACAAAAACTGTAGCAATATGAATTCTCCAGGCGAATCGGAGAATGAATCATTCACCCAAAATTTTGAAGATAGCAGTGATGGCAACAGTAGTGACGGCGAAAGTGAGAGCGACAGCGCCAATTAGATTCGCAACTTTTTCACACAAATATGTATATATAAGATGTATATATAAAATATTCATATTAATTTCGTTATTCAGATGAAGCAAGAAAAACGCACGCTGAAGCAACGGAGGACTCATACATTATTCTTATTAAAGCTAAGCATAAATGTCCTTCTAATCCACTCTCAAGACATCCCTTTAAAAACCCTCGAGGCAGAAACTGAAAATCCAAACGTAGTTTCTCCTCGGACGTGAACAAATCAAAGTGTGTGAAAAGTTACAGTTGTGGTAATAATAATAATTTTTTTTCTTTCAAAAAAAAAAAAAATTTAAAAAAAAAAAAAATTTTATAATGGTTCCTCAAAGGAGACCGAGCATCGAATTCCTCGGGATCTCCGAGATCTCGGAGGAAACAAAGAACAAGTTAAACCGGAATGTGCCGACCGAACCGCCAGGGGAACCGTCAGGGCCTCCCCCATTAATTAATTTCAGCGACGAACTTAACAACCGAATAGACAATCTACTCCGATGGCACCGGGAGAGGGTTGAACAAAAGAAAACAGCAACCGGTAGTCCCGATCAACCACTTTCACCGGAATCACCGCCACCAAAAACCAATCAGCCAGATTCTCCGGAATCACCACCTCCTATTTTTTATTTTATATTGCTTATAATAACTTTAAATAAGTTTTACAATGGATTACGAAGCCCTTAAAAAATGGTGTCAAGACGCCCTATCCCACGGCTTGTGGGATATGAATGTGGAGAAAAACTAATCCAGAATCAGAATCTCCCTAAACAAAAAAAAAACAACGTCGGACAAAGTCTTAACGTTGATAACTGTAAATGTCCATTATGTCCTTATTGCAGCACAAAACAAGAATCAAGAATTACATGTAATTCTTGATTCTTAAATATTATCAAATTTATGTAGATTGTCGGCTCTCTCCTTCTAGGCTCTCTAGAAAGGAGAAAGCTATATGATATACAACGCCTATGTTTAACTTAGTTAAAAAATACAGAGGCAAGGACCAATCAAAATTAGACCGTAGGTTGCGCTTCTCCCAATATATAGGGCTCTAGTCCCAATTTCTGATTGGTCCAATTTTTTCAATGAAAATCATAGTCTTATTTGCTCTGTGATGAAAATTGACGAATGATAAACAATACAAATAATTTTAAGTAATATTTAATTGTGTATGTATATATTTAATTATCATTGATATAAACTGTTTCCTTCATATTCATATATTCATATAAACTGTTCATTTATATTCATATAAACTGTTACATTTTTTTTTCTTCTTACTTTTGTTTCAGTTAACATGAAGTTCAAAAGATCCAATCCAACGAGCAGTTTGTGTTTGACATCCTTTGAGGAACAAGGAACATCCTTCAGAAATAAAAAGAACAAGAAAAAAAAAAAGAGAGGGATCAACAGTTTGGCAGCTCTCTATGAGCTGGCCCTCTCTCAAGTTGAATTAGTTTCAAAGAAAGAGGAGGAGTTAAAAACCCTGAGAAATGAAGTGTCATCCCTCAGGATCAAGCTGGCGAAGCTGCGGCTCAAATTCGTAATTATTTAATTTTGTATTGATTATGTATTGAAATTAATTTTTTGTTTTTAATTTTCAGAGATTGCAGAGTAAGCTCCGCCTGCAAAAATCGATCATGCCCTTAATAAGGGCAAGAATAGAAATGTTGGAAGTGGAGCTGCTGGGAAATTTAAAGTTTCCCCCAAAAAATGGGTTACCTCCGGGGAGTAAATTTCGGTACGTTTCACGTACATCAGGGGTTCTTGTGAAAAGAATTACGATAGTTAATTCACAATGTTGTACTTTGAAAAAAAAAAAAAAAAAATGTTAATGGTAATTCGCTCATTGAGAGCCGATGGTGATGTGCTGCGGCAGACTGCAGACGATTTGGAGGTTTCCTGGGGACCAGGGCTCGACACTGATGACGAGGATGATATGCATAATGCTGCAGTCATGTTATGCACAAAACTTTCACTCATCCATGGGAATAGATATTGAAGACTACTCCGGAGCGTATATCACCGAACGGATGACAGACGCCCGAGTTACCCTTAAATTAGACGCACCAAACCTCTTCGTTGCTGACGCTTTAAAACGACTCCAATTGCAAAACAATACAGACTCATTATGTTGGAAGGAATACGACTTTCTGAAATCGTCCGCTCTTTCGTTATCATGATCCGAGGACTTTACCATCAATGGAAAATCCCATTTTCTTATTATATCGCAGTTAAAGGAGGGAATTAAGGAACAACGTTCAAAAGAAATGATCGAAAAGACAGTGTCGACAGTTGCCGAGATAGGCTTTTGCCCGAAAGCAGTTGTGTGTGATCAGGGGAGTCAAAACCAAAAGATTGAACCTTTATTTGAACGAAAGAAAGACGGGTTTTACCTCATAAGTGGCTGGTGTGGATTTTCGATATTCCGCACCTAATGAAAAGTTTAAGAAACAATATTTTAAATGGTGATTTCTTAATCAAATCTTATTGAAAATGGACAACTGCAAAGTTCGACTGCACCAAATACTGCCGAATGTATCATATTAATGAACGATTAATTCGATTGCTTAAACAGTAGGCAATTATATGATAAAAATCCTTATAAAAATGCTCTTTCGAAAGGTAACATCCATCAATTTAGTATCATTAATAATGCCTTGCAAATATTTAAAAAATTGCAAAAAGCGAACTGGCATGTAGATGATAAAAACGAAGTAGAAAATGAGAGAAAAAAAAAAAATAAGGCGGATAAAAAAAGAATATGAAATGGGGAATAAGAAAGAGAGCAAAAGTCCCTCCCCTTCGCTTACGGCTTTTCTTTTTTAGACCGAGTTTGACGATAAGAAAATCAAATTAGTTTAATGTGAGTGAGTTAGAGGCCTCGTCAGTTGCCATCATGTAGCCACAAACTTGTTGTTGCATGTTTGGAACAACGTTTCTGTGACAGGCAAAACCTGCTCATGGTCGGTCAAGAAAAAATCTGTGCAGGAAAGAAATATTCTTGTACCGATTGACGAAGTGAGAAAGAGAAAAAAGAAATTTAAAGTCACAGAAAAGAAAACGATCGAAATCGGAGATGAAATATTGGGGGAAAAAAACCGAAATATTTTCGTTTTCTAGAAATAAAAAGAAAAAAAAAAAGTCTAGAAGCACTAGTTCTTTTAACTCTTCAAAACCAGAAGAGCCTCCTAGTGTCATATACTTAGTTGCAGCCTCACAAATAGAGATAGATTCTGTACGTCAGAGCCAAAAGGTTCAATATGCAAATTAAAGATGTCCGCTAAACGTTGTTTACCCATAACAAACGGCCATCTTGAATTTGCATATTGAACTTTTTGGCTCTGACGTACAGAATGTTGCAACATCGTAAGTTTTGCTTAAATATATGCCATTAGTTTTGCCACAACATTTTGACGAAAAAATGTGCGCCAAGAAAAATACACAAAGAAAAAGAACGAAAAGCGAAGAAATACCAAAAAAAAAAAAAAAAAAAAAATTTTGAAGAACATGTTTGCCAAAATCGTGCAGCCAAAACTTCAGGTTTCTCATCGACATGTAGTTTTAATACATTCATATATTTCTATTTATATTCTTTTTTTATTTTAGGTTCTCTAATGTTAATGGTAATGCTCCATTGGATTCAATGTCACAGACTCTGGATAATAATGAATATTAAAAAAAAATCATTAAACAAAAATACGTTAATTAGATTCAATAAAACAAATGATTAATAAACATAATTGTTTTTCTTTTAAAGAACCCGGGCTAGGGGTGGTATCCTTCCCTAGAACTCCAGTAAGCAATGTCACTTTCCGATATCTCTCGGAAAAGGTGCTAGACTTAAGAGTTTTTTAACAGCATTCAAAGTCTGCAGCACCAGTACAAAATTGAAAATGTCGAAGACCTGATCATGGCCGTGGAGGAATCATTCCGGCTGTTAGTATCGTATATTTTAAGGAAATAACTCAGAAATGAAACGCACGCCATTTTATCTATATACATCTTTATTTACAACGATACTATATACAACAAGACGAACCAGTGTTGCCATATACAACAGTTAGATCCTGCAAAATCGGACAATATTTTTTTAACTCGACAGAAATGTATGGAAGAAGTGATGCGCTTAAAAGTGGAAACGAATATAGTCTTCCTCATTTGAAAAAGAAACAGTGGAAAAACGAATTCATCTTAAACTCTTTAAAATGTGATAAAGAAGTAATACTGGTTGCCAAGGATGCTTGGAATAAATAATTTTCGTGAAACGGCCTAGGCCAGATCCGTAAAAAATTTAAAATATAGCTGTTTCTGCCATCCAAATAAAAGCTGTAGAAATGTAATAGTGATCCACGAGACTCACGATAATTCTCACGAGAATAAGATTTGGCTATTTCTCGCGAGAGGAACGACACCGACGACGACGAAGGTGCCAGGGATCGGTATTTTCAAAATCAAAATCTTCATAGACCTCTTAGTGTAAACAATCCCATTACTTTGGGAGAAGCAATTCTAATACTGGCGCAATTCCAAGCAAGACATAAGCTTAAAGTAAAGGGAGGCGAATTTGACGATTTGTTGACAGTGCTACATTTTTTGTTAGGGCGATGTCGATGCTAGTGGTGAAGGTGATGTAACGTCTTGGTACATCGAAGGTGGAGTAATCGAAAAATCAAGCGTAAAGACCTATGAAAAAGGTCTCAGAAGAGGAAAATACTTTTCGGTTGAAAAATCAAGCGTAAAGACCTATGAAAAAGGTCTCAGAAGAGGAAAATACTTTTCGGTTGTACTGGTCAACGAAACTGGCACCATAAAGTGTACTGCTTTCCATTAACAGGTTGATCCATACATCCAATAAAAGGTAATTTTATTGCAGGTAAGATGATTTTTTTTTCCCCCAATGACCTAAAGTTAATTTTAATTTTTGAACAGTTTTAACAATTGTATAAGGTGCCTGATTGCAAGGAAGTAGACCAAAATCCTACTTCATCAAATGATAATGATAACGATAGTAGTATGGGTAATAGGTTTTTCGAACAGCACGTGTTTGAATTTAGCGTAGTACCTCTGAAATTGATAGGAATGAAACCGTGCTGCCCTAATGAACACATCTTTTAGGAGAATCCTAGCCCTTTTTCTACGCGATATTGCCGAACTTTAAAATCCTTATAAAGATTAATGGCGGGATTGGATCATATATTTCGAAAAAACTCGATAAACATCGCGGCTTTTTCGAAATATATGATCCAATCCCGCCATTAATCTTTATAATAAATTATGGATCGCCAAACTTACAATCAATTTAAAATCCTTGTATATCAAGGAATCGCAAGAAAATACGCAAGACGAAGCCGCTGCAACGAAGCAGAAATAGCATCGCTAAAGCCTTTTGAGATTTCAATAAACGGTAATTAACAAATGATTCACCCCTTACATGTGACTGTCAAATTCTTCTTATATCGACTGCTCCGAAGAACAAGTACCTATTTTTTTTTTAGCAGTACAAAAAGTACCTATCTTTTTTTGGACAGTTGAAAAACTACCTATCTTTTTTTCGACGACTTATAAACGATCTATTTAAATGGTCATTGCTATATACGATAGATCATTTTTGCAGTAACACAAAAAAAATAGGTAGTTTTTCAACTGTCCAAAAAAAGATAGGTACTTTTTGTACGGCTAAAAAAAAAATAGGTACTTGTTCTTCGGAGCAGTCGATATAGTTTGACAGTTTTAACATAGCGAAGATGGGTCCATTGGCTTTCGGGGTCGGAATTCAACCATTGAATATTGGAATCGAACATATCTACTTAGAAAAATTAACAAATAATTATAAAACTTAGTTATTCGGTAATTTTTTAAAATTTAAATTTTTATTCACTCTTTCATGATAAATGAAAGCTTCTTCTGAACAAACTTTGATTTTCTTTCATTACAGGTATCACTAGTCTATGGGTCTGAAGACCCACAAGTCTTGTGGGTCTTCCTTTTACAGCAATCAACACATTCTCTAGCCCACAAGTTACGGCGTTTGTTGGGGATAAATAAAAAAGGGTACGCTCAGAAAGTCGATGATTTTGTCCCTGTCCGCTTTAACGGGACGAACACAATTGTCCTTATTTCTTTCGCGTGGTCTTCGTAATGGTGCATTTTTTTTAAAATAGTGCAAAAATTTTGAAAATCATGGCAATACCGAAATTTGCTCTAGTGAAATATTTAGATGATAAGAATGAGACTGAAATAGTGAACATTTCAAAGATCAGGCACAGAGATAAAAGTGAATTCAAGCCTTCAACGGTGGATGATTTCAATCATTCGGATTATTACTCCGTAAAAACTTTAAAATACAGTGAAAATGGCAAGGGAGCCCGCTATTTTGCTTATATTGGTCGACTCTGAGGTTTGTACATATTTTCTTTTTTTCATTTCTTTGACCACAAAAGTTTAATTTAATATTGTGTCTCCATACATTTTTAAATTACATTGTCTAATTGATTGTAGTATGAATTAAATGGTTTTTAAAATGTATTAACTTTTTTATTATTTTTATTATTTTCTTTTCTGACATTGCTGGTTAAATATATATTACAAATGTGGAAATCAAGCTTCACAGATGTTAAAAAAATTACCGCCTTGAAAAACCACTTAATTTCATACAACCAATTTTATTATGTGAACCAATTAACTAATGAAGACTTTTTATTTCAAATTTTGAAAATTTAAGAATTCATAAAAAAAAAAAAAAAAAAACTAATGGAGACGCATTACAGGTTTGTAATCAGCCAGAAGCGAAGGATACCTTTTTTTTTTTTTTGACTAATATAAAGTTTCAATCTCTCATGTTAAAAGGTGTCGTTTAAAGCCCCCCTTGGCTTTTCAGGCTATTACGAGTCTGCGACATCAAATCATTTTGATATTACGTGGGCTCAGTATTATATTGTTCTAGATACACTTCCCGGGTTGACACGCGTTTTTCATAAGCTAAGTACAGGGGACTAGTGTCAACCCGGGAAGTGTATCTAGAACAATATAATACTGAGCCCACGAAATTAATCAATTTAACATAAAAAAAATTTTTTTTTTTATGTTCAGAGTCCGAAAATGAATTAATGGAAATAGGAAGTAAAAGAATTAGATGGCCGTCAACGAAGAATAATGATATTGAGAGCGAAACAGCGAATACATCACAAGATGAAAGTACAGCAGAATCTAATGGACTAAATGAAATTCTAAATCAAAAAAAACTGGCGGTAAATTTTTTTTTATAATTACATATACAGCTTGTATTACAAAGTTGTTACAAATAACTATGTCATTTCAGGGGGCAAAGAAAAAGCTTCAGCGGTATACAATGGCTGAGATTTGTGAAAAATTTATCTCCGCAAACAATATGAAGACTCCTCGGGAATAAACAAAGATGTCCACGGAGTTCGCGTTGGACATCTTTGTTTATACCCGAGGAGTCTTCAGTGACGTACGTCACTGCAAGGCAGAGCAGCTGGCAGAATTCGTGTTTGCCTCTACCACTTTTCTATTAGTTAATTTGACCGATTTCGAAGACCAATTTGAGGAGGGTCGAACTCAGATCCTAGAATCGATTTCCCACTTCCAACAAGAGTGTAACAATTGGGTGTTTGACCATGGTCTTTGACATTAACATTGCCCAATACAACCCTTTCGGTAGAAGTAAACACATTGATCTTCCTTAGGTTATTAAAAACAAGAAGGCTGTTCTCAATATTCTTAACGAAGATCAGGAATGTTTTGTGTACTCCGTTTTAGCAGTTCGTCACATATCAGAGTTAGAAAAGTCTCATAACGATTGCGGAGTGGTTTTCCATCCAAATCGAGCGTATCATTATGTTCCATTTGAAGGGGAATTAAACATGGATGGAATCCAACTCTCCGTTCAAATTGTAGATGTTTCCAAATTCGAACGTCAAAACCCTAATTACTCCGTAAACGTACTTTTTTTTCTAAAAATCTAAAAACTGGCAAATGCACCTTTTTCCCTTTTCACCTATCCAAAAATCCGGAGACTGAAACGGTAGCGGATCTCTTGTTCGACTCTCAAGAAGATGATTCGCATTATTCTGTGATTCGAAGCATGAGTCGTTTGCTAAGTCACACCACAAAGCATAACGGGGCGGTTTTCTTTTGCAGACGTTGTTTGCAACACTTTTCCTCAGAGGCGACATGTGAAGCGCATAAAAGAGTATGCTCCCAACGCATACCTCAAAAGGTGAAAATGCTCGAACCTGGTAAAAACATCCTTAAATTCAACGATTACCAAAACACCTAGCGTGCTCCTTTCGTGATATATGCAGATTTTGAAGCCCTGCGGAAAATCCGTCTCAAAATCTAGACAGAAACACCTATGCCTTGTCCCATCACGTCCCGTGTGGGTTTTGCTATGTTGTCATCGGAAAAGACGGGCTACCCTTCAAAGAACCTGTAGTATACCGGGGTCAAAACGTTGTCGAAAATTTTCTCAACTTTCTTTTGGCAGAGGAAGCCGAGCTCTAAAAATTATAGCGCGGAAGAATTCTCTGGAAATGATATGTAATAGATCTTTCTCAATGCCACAATATGTGGCAGGACCTCACTAACTAAAGGACTTTCTTATGAACTATGCGGTCTATGGTAGATTTTTAGAAAATTACAGAGATAGAACGAATGTACTCTTCGCAACCAATCCGAGAAAAGCGAGAAAGTAATCACAAAACCCCAATTCAAGGAGTTTTGGATTTTCGACGAGGATTTGGTGGCGGTGCACACGTCGACTGCCTCAGCCGAGTACCAGTCGACGAACAAGTCATGCACAATGTCGGAGCTACTGGACCGCACACGCGTTTTCTCAGCTTGAGCGTCGAGGACCAAATACTCATGGTTTAGACAGCGGACGAAGAATTGAGTGAAAAAGTGAAAACCCGAGTAGATCTAACTCGTTTCGGATCTGTATCGTGATGAATCAGTAACCACATGAGGTAGTACATATTTGATCTTCGCATTAAGGTGATGGAACTTTCCGATACGCTCCGTGTAGGCTTAAAAACTCACTAGATTCTGCAATAATGGAAACAAGGCTTTTGGGAGAAATATAAATGTTTAAAAAAAATTGTAAGTTCGGTAAACTTGTAGAACAAAGTTGTGACATTTTACAACCTGTCATTACATTCCAATTTTTTTTTTCTTTTCCTGGTGGTTGAAGCGGGCAACTCTCCGAAACGAGTTAGATTAGATCTGTATCGTGATGAATCAGTAACCACATGAGGTAGTACATATTTGATCTTCGCATTTAGGTGGCGGAACTTTCCGATACGCTCCTCAGTTTTTCGAGCAAACGTATATACATACATTATATGCGTATGTAAGGGATTATTACATTCCAATTTTTTTATTATTTTTATTTTTTTTGGGCTACTCTCCGAAACGAGTTAGATTATATCTGTATCGTGATGAATCAGTAACCACATGAGGTAGTTCATATTTGATCTTCGCATTAAGGTGACGGAATTTTCCGATACGCTCCTCAGTTTTTCGAGAAAATGTATATACATACATTATATGCGTATTTAAGGGGTTATTACATTCCAATTTTTTTTTTTTTTTTGGGCTACTCTTCCAAACGAGTTATATTAGATCTGTATCGTGATGAATCAGTAACCACATGAGGTAGCACATATTTGATCTTCGCATTAAGGTGACAGAACTTTCCGATACGCTCCTCAGTTTTTCGAGAAAATGTATATACATACATATATGCGTATTTAAGGGGTTATTGCATTCCATTTTTTTTTTTTTTTTTTTTTTTTTTTTGCCTTCAGGGCGATCGGTATGTTTTATATGCATAGTTTAAATTCCCCACAACTGAGGGTATAAAATATTTATTTAACAAGACTCAAAAGTTTCATTTATTTTTTTTTTTTTCAAACCAATGAAATGGGATGAGGGTTAAAAAACCCCATGAACCACTCTTCGTAAACATAATATAGATAAAGACTACCTACAAACAGTCTATTTATAAACAATACAGACTATCTACAAACAGTCAGGGCGATCTGTCGGTATGACTCTCGATTGTCACGAGCCTAAGTCATACCAGGCATTCTCCACTGATACTTGTTATGAGATATCATGTGAAATCATATCGTGATAACCTACATGGTTCGGAACCCTTGTCTAAATATAGTAGGTCCCTCATCAACCGTTATCAGAACGGTAGTTCTTGCGGTCTAAGAAATAAAAACCAAAATGGAACGTATTAGCCTAGGCCGTAAGACTACCTCCCCTTAAGCTTAATTGCAGAAAAGGGTAGACTTATTATTATTCTTATTTTATCTATAAACAGTCGAAACAGACTATCTCCAATTATATTTACAATGGAGATACGTTAGTTTACTTTAGACGGACGGAATTAAAAATCAAAATTATTTCAAAGATTAAAAAAAAAAAAAATAAATAAATAAAAAATAATTAGATTAAATTCAGTGTGACGTCACGGTCGCGAGCGATCCTTACGGATTTTTGTGGAACTAATCAAACTAGGATAAAAAAGTAAACATAGGCTTTAGCTTCGCGTCTTCTGCCGTGAAAAGGGGAATTGACCTATCGCACATGTCTGGGTTGACCATGTTTGTTTATGTTTAGCTTATAAACAAACATGGCCAACCCAGAGATGTGCGATAGGTCGATTCCCCTTTTCACGGCAGTCTTTCCTTATCAAAATGTGATATTTGATTGTGATTAGTGTTCTTAATAAACTTAAACGGCACCGGTAACGGTTAAAACAACAGTTCCCGACGTACTTCTTGAACCAAAAGACGTGCCAGGAGCAATATTACCGAATCCTGTGATAAAAACAATAGTGTTTGCGCTCTGAAAAGATGACTGGAATGCTGCCATTTAAAAAGGGACGGTAAAAAAGCCGAACCCGTTGCCTGGTGAGTTGAACAAATAATGCAGCATTCTTTTTTATGATAATAAATGGTCGGAATGACTTATATGTAGAATATGAAATCGTGTCAATAATGGGGAAGGAGACAAAATATTTAGCGGAGTAGTGGCACCAAAAAAAAAAAAAAAAAAAAAAAAAAAAAAAAAATTAAATGAGGCAAATAGAAAAGTGCCATCCCCTGATGCCGATGTATGTTTTAAACCAAAAGACGTCCCGGGAGCCGTATTTCCCTGTTACGAGGTAGAAAAAAATAGAATTGTTGAACTAAAACGATGGCTGGAATGCCGAAATTTAAAAAGGATGGCTTAAAAGCTAAATATATTTATACCCTATAATTTTTGACAATATTTAATGCTTTTTATTTTGATTCTTAGAATTCAGAAATGTATCAGCGACGGCAAGGAAAACGAAATTTATGCTGGGGTTAAAGGCAAATGGAAGAAAAAAATTTAAAAAGAAAAAAATGGAAGACGAAAGGCAAGACGAAAACAATGTTGGTGTGGCTCACATGAAACCAGCTAAAAAGTGGGACACTTTCCCCAGCTTTGAAATACTGAATACATTTAATAAAGGTCATATATGTATGGATTATAACTCGTTGAATCAAATAAATATAACCATAAATAAATTTATTTTTAAGATGTCAACGATTGATCATGCAAAAAAACAGGATATTATAAAAAGATTTCATCATGAATATGTCGACTGTTTAGTTGGAGCAGATCTGGATCGCTACAAAAATAAAATAACATTCTTAGGTGGGAATGATCCATATGAAATAGATATTTCTAAAACATGGAAGAATGTCAACAAATTCCCGGGTGTTCGACATGCACTGAAGATACACTGCACACCGAAGTGTATCTTGCAGCAGTTCCGAAGGAAAATTTTTTTCTGTTGAATCGTTTAATCCATAAAAGCCTTCTTGTTTCAGATAATAATTTCGTTTCTTCACACCCTTTTTTTAAAGCAGTAGGCACTGTAAAATACCTCACGCCTTCTATCTTCCGTTTAGAATCATTATTACATCCTAGTATAGCACAGTTTACCATTTTTTTAAATATTCAACACGTATATTAATATGTAGGGCTATACAATAACGAAATAGGTACCACGCAAGATGGCCGACTCTCCATTAAATATCTTCTGCTAGCTTCCCCTCCGTGGCCTATGACGTAGCATAGATACGGTCTATAGAACAATTCCATTTTAAAAGTTTTTCTATCCCACAGAGAAAGGGAATAATCCTCTCTACTTTAATCTTGTGGAAAAATATGTAAAAATTCTTACTCTTCTCACTGACCAATTCCCCATGACTAACCGCTCATCCTCACAGGATCTGAAGTCCCTGTCCTTAACACTTTCAAGCCATATTTCAAAAATCAAGCAAAAAGACCTTAAAAGCTTCAACCTAACTCAAAGAGTATTTTTATTTCGTAAATACATAGCTATTTTGACGTCATGGGATAATCTCAAGAAGCAATCCGGACTGAATTTTTTTCCTTTGAATAACCGTATTTCAAAGCTTCCACGCGGAAGAAATCGATAAGAAATTGTAAAAGAAAAAAAAAAAGTATTATTTACTTGCGTGACTCTAGAAGATAAAAAATGCTCCGCCACGTGAGCCGGCAAAATATTTTCTAGGAGGATTTTATTGATGCCCCGCATCGTCTCAACTTCCTCTTGCTCCACTTTTAGTTTCGCTTTCCAGAGGAAATCCGTACGAGATGTGAATTCGATCTGACGATCTAAGATGTGGAAAAGAACCATTGTCACAGCCAAAGCAAGCGTCATTTTTAACTGCATTGGTAACTCTTCAAACCTGAAATGATAAAAAAAAAAGGATTAATTATGAAGAAAAAGAAATCATTTACAGAAACTGTTTAACTCGTTTTTTTAACACCCTATACTTTGAAAATCGAACGAATCTAATTTTTGAAGCAAAATATCAAAATTCCACTTACGAAGCGCCGTTTTACTAGAGAATAAGCTTCTTAGGTGAAAATTTAGTTAATTTGTAAAAATTTGGTTTAGGATA
Source organism: Liposcelis bostrychophila (assembly GCA_037577465.1). Classification (NCBI taxonomy): domain Eukaryota; kingdom Metazoa; phylum Arthropoda; class Insecta; order Psocodea; family Liposcelididae; genus Liposcelis; species Liposcelis bostrychophila. Next base: position 53,245,012 of record CM075208.1, on the reverse strand, counting down.
AAAAATTCGTATTCTCGGGAATTTATCGCAGATCCAAATTTTAAAAAAATGTAGCTGGTACAGAAATCGAAAATCTTTCTTCAAGAAACATATTAGTTTAAAAAAGATAAGTTAATCAGTATAATTTTGATGTTTTGCTTCTAAAAAAACGAATAACACAATTTTTGAAGTATAGGGTGTCCAAAAAAAAAAAAAAAAAAAAAAAAAAAACATTGGAGCATGGTCAGTTACTCAACGCGAGAAGCTCAGAAAATGTTTTTCAACTTAGTTTATTAGACATGGATTATTCTTCGTTTCGGAAATATTTAGCCATTTTGGTGTTTCAATCGCAAACAACAAAAGATATGATCAGAATTTTTTTTTTCGCATAAAAAGTTTTCGAAAAGAAAAAACTTATCTAACAAACTTTTCTGAAAAATTCATAAAGATAAAAATCGATTTATTCAAAAAGATAAGAAAATTAATTTATTAAAAAATCGCTATAAAATACCAACCCGTTGTCCTGCCGATCATAATATTCTTTGAAAGCAGGATGCACGCTATATAGCGCTATATGACTAACAGCTGACACAACCATAATCCCTAACTTAAGAAGGAATCCAATTTGTAAAAATACAGATATTGCTGCTAATGTTATGGTAGAACTGTATAAATAACACTGCAATCAAACAGAAAGAAAAAAAAAAATTAAGTAATTCAAAAAAATAATTCCAATTTTTAATATTTTTTTTTATAGACTTACAGGTACGATTGTGGTCGATGTCTCGTCAGTTCCGTTGGTGTAATCATAGTGGTTTAATGAAATCGAATAATTTAAATCTGGAGTTTCATTGAAACTTCTACCGCCGAAAAATCTCCTATCATCTGGGATGATTTCTTCAGGAGAGGACGGCCCTAAATCAAGCTGTGAACATTTAAAATGCAATTTAATTGAGAACTGAAAATGTAATGGGGTCAATCTTTAAAAAAGTGACATTTCAGAAATGTAAATAAAATATTTCTTTTAAGTTCGTTCCCGCTCTTTTTTACGCAAAATCAAAAGTTCCCAACTTTAATATCATTTTTTTTTATATTGGCAGAGATCGTTAACACGTAATTAGTAGAAAAAAAACATTTTAAAAAAAATTAATTTGAAAACAAAAATTTCAATCCGCCTTTTTTTTTCTGTTTATTTATTTTATGATTTCGAAAAAGCAGTGGATGGTAAAATGCCTGGAATGCAAAATTTGCGAAAATTTGGTGGAAATTTATCAAAATATACTGGTTTTTGTCGGAAAAATTGCAAAACAAAACGAATACCGCCATTTTAGAAAGCGGTGCGATATTGAAATATTTTATGACATTTTCTCTGTTTGTTTTTATTATTTTTTTTCGTAATGACGCGGGATGATTCGGGATGATTCGGAATGACGCGGAATGATGGTGCGGGATGACGGGTGACGATGAAATTGCCGAATATAGCTTTGTTTTAAGGTTTGAAAAAAAAGTTTGATCCAGAATCAGGATGGTCTGAGGACAAGAAATTAAGTTTTAGCCGAATTCAAGTGTAACCTTCAAGATTTAGAGAAAAATAATTAAAAACTAACATGGGAGCAAAAAGTGTACGCGTAAGAGCTGTTAAAGAAATTGTCCGTCTGAATGCTTTTGAGGGCCTAAAAAATCCCGTAAAATTTTAAAATGAAGGGTAAGAATCACAGTATAAAATGTACTGCTTAAAGTTTTCTAAAAATGTCGAATTAGGTTATTATGAATAAAATTACGAGAACATCGGTATTAATCCAAATGTCGGGGACCGTTTTTGATTGCAATTTTTATCCCTTTTTCTTAGTTTTTCCGAATATATGAATATGAAAAACAGCGGCAATGTTATTTATTTAACGTACGTGGTGGTGAAAGGTTTTTATCTGAAGTATTTCGTTTATATTTTTTATTTTCAAAGAAAAAAAATGGAGTCGGGGACAGCGTAAAAATTTTTATTTTCGATTAACTTAATCAAAATTTATTATTTCCCGAGCCTCTCATGTAGCAAGTAAAAGATTTTTGTTTATTAATCAAAAATGAATACGTAAATTATAATTTTAATGAAGTTTAACGATATTAAAGCTAAAAATTTTAAAAAAAGATCTAGGGACACGATTTGTCACTTTTTTCCAGAATGACCCAATGCACGACAGAAATAAGGGGCATTTCTAGAGTTCACATCAGTAAAATCTAAGCCTTCATCGATCAATACATCAAACATAAGCGGAAAAAAACTAATCGTAGCAGCAGATGGATCCACAGGCCTCGATCCGGTTTCTGGGCTGAAATTTAGGGACTTTAGGGACCAAAAACATGAAAATTAAGGACTTTTTTAAAAACATAAAAGTAGCCTAAAACTAGTCAGTTTTTTTTGATTTTAGGCACCTTCCTCTACTTGATTAATTTTAAAAGTTGTAACGACTTAAAAACTTTTAAAGTCTAGCGTAAAAAAAAAAAAAAAAAAAAAAAAAAAATTTTAATTGTTTTTTTCTCTTTTCTATTATTTTTTTAAAAATCTTCTATAAAATTTTTGCATCGTAATAATATCATGTTCTTTATTATAAACGATAGGAAATTTTTCGAAAACGCGCTGCAGATTCAAAAATTATGGACCTTTAGGGACCATTTTTCGAATTTAAGGACTTTTAAGGACTTCTTTAAAAAATATGGACTTTAGGGACTTTCAGGGACCAAGTTCGAGGCCTGTTAAATCCATAAATTTTTTTTAAAATTTTGTTTCGTAATAATATCATGTTCTTTATTAAAAACGATAGGAAATTTTTCGTAAATGCGCTGCAGATTTAAAAATTATGGAGTTTTAGGGACCATTTTTCGAATTTAAGGACTTTTAAGGGCTTCCTTTAAAAATATGGACTTTAGGGACTTTCAGGGACCAAGTTCGAGGCCTGGATCCAGTGCCACGTCTGATGCGGACTCTTAATCGCCATCCTGACTTAATCGAGGGGACTGGAGTTGCAAAACCTTTCCTCAAGGTCCTACTAGATGTCCTTAAATTTAATACATAAAAACTGCTTATTTTTAATAATCGTTGGTTTTGACTGGTTACTGTTAAAGACCTCTAACGCTCCTAGCGGAAAAGTTTTGCAGCTGCTGTTCTTATTTTTGATGAACGAAGGCAGTGGGAATTTCCGATGCAAAACTTTTCCGCTAGAGGCGCTGGATGTCTTCAATGATTTTTCGGCTTTGTTCGTTTTCCATAAAACAAAACTGCTCTTTGGGCCTTGTCTTTTCTGCTGAGAGTATTTTCAGTTTGATAAATAAACAAACCTGCCCTGCACTGCTGTTTACAAACGAATGTTGATATTACTCGATAATACTGAATATATATGATATTCTGCTACTTTATAATTGTAAGATTTGTACTATTTTTTTTTTGATGGAGCTATTCAAAATTATCGGAAAATAAATTGAAAATTGCCTTAAAAGCTATCTTATTATATCTTATTTAAAGCTATATTATTCCACTATCCGGATTTTAGCAGCATTTGCTCATTTTTCCTTCAGGAATTCATCTTTTGGAAATGAAAATCCCCCTTTTGTCTTCCAACATCTTGCGGAGCATATACTTGGCATTATAAGTTTTAAGAAAAAAAAAATTCCGAAACCGATGATAACAAATAATATTTTTAAACAGAAATGGCGGACAGGTTTGTTTATTTACCAAACTCAAAATAATCCTAGCAGAAAAAACAAGGCCCAAAGAGCAGTTTGTTTTAAGTAAAACGAACAAAGCCAAAAAACCGTTAAAGACATACAGCGCCTCTAGCGGAAAAGTTTAGCGTCTAAAATTCTCGTTGGCGATCAAATTCCGTCCATTTCGCCCGCGTTAATACTCGAATGACCCTTAAATTCGTTAAATCCTTACCAATGTAATAACGGCACATGTTGAAATTAAAATAACGGAAATAAGAAAAACTGCTATCCTAAGAGATCTGTTGGAGCTTATTAAACTGCTTGAATCGTATTCGTTTTCGTTCGACGGTGTTTCGCTCGACGATATGGGTCTACAACTCTGAAGCCAGCACAAATAGAGAAACGTTGAAAGGGTTATTAAGGTCGGAACGAAAGATCCATACAACACGATGTCTCTGGAAAAAAAAAAAAATAATATTGAAGATATTAAAATATAGTCCGTGCACAATATTAAAAATGTAGGAGAAAAAAAAAATTTTTTTGCATGGGGAAAATAGAAGGGACGTATCCAATTCAAAAATTCCTATGAAAAGCTTATCAAAAAATAAAAGCGCCTACGAATCGAAAGAAGAAAAAAATTCTACGAAACGAAAATGAAAAGCAATGGAGCGAGCTATTCGGTAAGACGATTTGCTTCTTTGACAATTTTATTGCCTTTACGAATCATCTCCTGCTTTTCATATTACATAGTGTATGGGAAAAAAAAAAGAGAAAAAAGTCTCAGAAGGAAAAATCAACGGAGTGAATCAGAATTTCTGTTTATGCTTTTCTTTTTTATTTAAGAAGAAAAAAAAAAAAGTTTTATTCCTTGTCGCACTTTTTTTTAAAGAAAAAGTATTTGATTTGCATGTGAGAAAGCTTTTTTCTTCTTTTTTTCTTTTTTACCTTTTCAATAAGTTTCATTTTTTTTAAACAAATCCATATGTATTTTCCATTTTCTTTTTCTTTTTTCATCATAAAAGGGATTATTGACTATTGTAGGTGTCTTTCAGATGAAATATTTAAGTTGAATTTTTTTTAAGGGTACCAGAGTGCAGCAAGTAGTTTTTTTTTTTTTTTTTTTTAATTTTCAATTTTTATTGAAAATTTTTGTTTATGGTTATTGAACAGGCCTCGAACCGGTTTCTGGTCTGAAATTTAGGGACTTTAGGGACTAAAAACATGAAAATTAAGGACCTTTTTAAGAACCTAAAAGTAGCCTAAAACTAGTCAGTTTTTTTTTTATTTCAGGCACCTTCCTCTGGTTGGTTGATTAATTTTAAAGGTTTGTGAAATGACTTAAAAATTTTTTAATTCTAGCAAAAAAAAAAAAAAAAAAAAAAAAAAAAAAAAAAAAATTAATCTTTTTTTCTTTTCTTCTATTAAATTTTCTTAAATCTTCTATAAAATTTTTGCTTCGTAATAATGTCATGCTCTTTATTATAAACGATAGGAAATCTTTCGTAAACGAGCTGCAGATTAAAAAAAATTATGGACTTTTAGGGACAATTTTTCGAATTTAAGGACTTTTAAGGACTTCTTTTAAAAATATGGACTTTAGGGACTTTCAGGGCCCAAGTTTGAGGCCTGTTATTGGAGGTCAAATCGGGGAGAAAAATGTATGAAGTCATTTTCTTTACATACAGAAGATCATGATTGAGTATTTCGGTCTATTTTTGAACGTAATTTAACTTTATATTTGACGATAATATTAAATTAAATCGTTAATTTATTTTCGGCGACTATATAAATGGGACAGTAAAAAAATATGGGTAGGGCAGTTTTTTTTCCCATAAAATTGGCAGTGGTAAATTTAAATATGGAGCATTTTTTTAAATAAATTGGCAGTGGATTAATTTTTTGGGGGGCAGTAAATTCGGTAGAGGTAAATTTGTTGGGGCAAAATTATATCAAAATTATATAGAACAAAAAGCTTATATAATATATATTTTATATATAAATTATATATAAGAAATGTCAGGGTTCCGAACCTGCAGGTTCTGTACCGTTTCGCGTTTCGTTCCGTTTTGTTACGGACTTGAAATATCGTTACAGGTTTTTTCCCGTTCTGTTACGGACTTGAAATATCGTTACAGGTTTTTTCCCGTTCTGTTACGGACTTGAAATATCGTTTCAGGTTTTTTTCCGGTTTGTTACGGACTTGAAAATACCGTTCCGGGTTTCGTTCCGGTTTGTTACCAACTTCACAATACCGTTTTTTCGTTTAGGTTCGGATATATATGAGAAAAAACGGTTCACGGTACAATAATACGGTTTTTCCATCCAACGTTTTTTTAAGGGAGAGAGGAACAAAACGAAAAGGTGTCATTTTTTTACATTAAAAACGTTTTTTGAACAATAAATAATACTGAAAATTCTGTTCAGAAAATGTCAGAGATTTTACATTCTTGCTATCATTAAGTCCTTCAATTAAGCTTTTTTTGATTTCGGTGAGATGAGATTTAAATTTTGTAAATTACTACTGTACACCGTGAATGACTGCATCTTAGGGTGTACAGAAAAAGAAAAAGTGTTTGGAATTTTGTTGCTCACCGAAAAAATAGTTTCATTGGGGGGTAAAAACCTCGGAAAAAATTTGAAACATTTTTTTTTTACCAGCTGGAGGTTGCGCTTTGCGGAAAAAGGACCTAAGCCAAGAATTTTTTGAAAGCGTTCAATTAAGTTAATATTTAGCGCATTTTTCAGTAATCGATATTTGTAAAAGGGGTCTAATTATATGTTTTTGACGTCGTAGAACACGAATTTCTCCATCCCGATTTTCTCCGACCAATGCCTGAGTCGCTGTTACCACTTTTTTAGCGTTTAAGCCTGATTTTTCGGGCTCAATTTTTATTTTATGTCCAAATTTGGAGTCCCCAACATTTTTTTTCCTTTTAAAGTTGCTTCTACTTATGAAAAAAAGCTTGAGGAACACGAATTTCACTATCCCGATTTTCTTCGACCAACACCTGAGTAGGGGTGTAAGTAAGAATTTGGTTTTTTGAGCCAAAAACTAATTTTTTCGTAAAAAAAATGGCGTCAACTCCTCACCAGTTCGAGTTAGAGGTCATGTTCTATGACATTTTTTAGTCAGAACACTCTAATTAATAAGGTAGTTTTGTGTTTCGGATCAATTTCCAAATTTTTTTCACGAACGAGAAGAATTTGGAATTTCAAAAAAATTACTGGTAGATTTTTCCGTCCGTAAGAAAATTTTGGAAATTGATCCGAAACACAAAACTACCTTATTAATTAGAGTGTTCTGACTAAAAAATGTCATAGAACATGACCTCTAACTCGAACTGGTGAGGAGTTGACGCCATTTTTTTACGAAAAAATTAGTTTTTGGCTCAAAAAACCAAATTCTTACTTACACCCCTACTCAGGTGTTGGTCGAAGAAAATCGGGATAGTGAAATTCGTGTTCCTCAAGCTTTTTTTCATAAGTAGAAGCAACTTTAAAAGGAAAAAAAAATGTTGGGGACTCCAAATTTGGACATAAAATAAAAATTGAGCCCGAAAAATCAGGCTTAAACGCTGAAAAAGTGGTAACAGCGACTCAGGCATTGGTCGGAGAAAATCGGGATGGAGAAATTCGTGTTCTACGACGTCAAAAACATATAATTAGACCCCTTTTACAAATACCGATTACTGAAAAATGCGCTAAATATTAAATTAATTGAACGCTTTCAAAAAAGTCTTGGCTTAGGTCCTTTTTCCGCAAAGCGCGACCTCCAGCTGGTAAAAAAAAAATGTTTCAAAATTTTTTTGAAGCAACAAAATTTCAAACACTTTTTTTTTCCTGTACACCCTAGTAGCGAAAGTAGCTATTTTCGCCATTCTCAACTTTTGAAAATGTGCTATCTTGGTTAGAAAATAATACATTACTTACCTTCGTTTCCTGTTAGGTAAGATACTTTTTCTAACAAAGATAGCACATTTTCAAAAATTGAGAGTGGCGGAAATAGCTACTTTCGCCACTGAGTTAGAAAATGTATCTTACTTAACGGGAATCGAAGGTATGTTTCAATACTCCCCCAATTACGTTTCTCGCCTTCGGCTCGGGACGTAATCTTGATCTCGTATTGAAATTTCTTACCTTCGATTCCCAATAAGTAATGTACTATTTTTCACAATTATAAAAGCTGCACGGAGTTGGCCTTTTTTTTTTTGACGTGTTGCAAATAACTGTTCGCTTTGATTATTTTTCTGTTCTGAACCTACGGATCATTAATCATTTCTAGTTTTGATTTGATATGTTACAAAGTGCGTCGTACCGTTACTCGGTTTTCGTAACGGTTTCCTCGCCCCGAAAAAACGTTTCGGGTGCTAAAACGGGATATCGCTTGTCAATATTCGTTACAGGTTTTAAAAACGTTTTTTTCCTCTTCTAGAAAACGGTACAAGTTACGTATCCGTTTTTTGCTCTCGTTTTGTAACGTTTTACGAATACGGTTACGGTTTTTCTATTTTCTTAAATACGTTTCGCGTTTCAGTTTCGGTTTCGACTGATTTGGCCGTTATAACGCGTTACGGGTACGAAATACGTTTCGGGTTCGGAACCCTGAGAAATGTATCAAATATAATTTTGCAATTACATAATTGTACAATTATATCATTTTGTGAAATGTACAATTATATAATTTTGACCCAACATCTTTACCTCAACCGTAAATTTTTATATTTCAAGGAAGATACAGAGTGCCAATAATTAATAATCGAAGGGTAAAATTTTTTTTATAAAGCTAATTTTTTTACGATTTTATTTGTTTGCACAAATATTGCGTAAAGAACGGAGGGCATTAGTCATTTGCAAAACAGACATAATTTTGATCGCTTTAAAAACTGAAAAATATAGCAAACATATATTGTGTGTCCCTTTATGTTAACCATTTTTTTTAAATGCCAAAAAATGCCTTGTAATGACAAATTATTCATCATACTGCCAAAATAACTTTACCACTGCCCAAAATTGTACTGCCAATAAAAAACTACCATATTATTAAATTTACTGCCATTTTATGAAAAACTACTGCTCTACTACTAATAAATTACTGTCCCTTTAAATAGACGCCTTTATTTTTTGCTAATAAAAAGAACGTGGCATTAGTAGTTTGAAAATGGCCGAAAACAAAAAAGTAAAGTAAACAATCCAAATAAAATCGGATTTTTGCCGAACATTATTTTAAACTGAGTTCATAAGTACACCGAAGCAACCAATCAGGCTCTTCTAAATGTGAATGAAAGGGTTTCGTAGGTTTTCTGGCCCGATTTGACCTCCAATGACCCAAAACAGAAAAGTTCGAAAATAAATAAATAAAAAAAACCTGCTTGCTGCGAACTGGTACATTACAGAAATACAAAAAAAAAAAAAAAAAAAAAAAAAATGGAATGAGGGGTCAAAAAATTTCAAAATTGACAGTTCAATGTCCCTCGGTTGTATTGTTTCACGGGGGAAAAAAAAAGGATTCATGGATCTCAGCGAGACTCAAACGCAGGTAGCAACCTGAAATTCCAGTGAAAAGGGTTATTGAACTCCAAAATAAAGAAATAACAATCATTTTAAAAAAATAAAATTCTGCCAGAAAACCAAGGACATTTTTTTTAATGAAAAAAAACTAAGTACTTGAATGCATAAAAAGTGCCCTTCATTCCACTTCCATTTTCTCGCTTTCTTTATGCTAATTTCAGCTTTTCTTTAAGGAAATGACTTTCAAAAAAAAAATACTTACAGCGGTGCCGACAATGCTTGAATTGCTGTCATACACAAAAACAATCCCACAGCACAGAGAACGTAATATTTAAACTGAGGATCCGGTTGATTCCTGTAGTCCGTTTCGTGCTCCGATTTTTTAAACCACAATAAAATCGGGTTGAACTCCTCAAAATTCAGGAACTTTTCGCAATCCCAACAGGACGTTTTGCTCGGCAGAAGATTAGATTCTATCATTGCTAAACTCTGGAAAGAAAAAAACAAAAATTTAAAAACTAGTTTTACTTGTTTATTTTTTTATTTTCTTCTAAAATCAGTTTCAGATTGTTAATTAAACTTTCAAAGAGAAAGAGAGGAGGGCAAAAAAAAAAAAAAAAAAAAGGTATTAAAGAGCAAAACCCTTTATACACACTTTATCTTAACCAATTAACTTGGATAATGATCTCAAAATGAAAAGAATCTGAAAACGTTGTTTTATATCGCGACAATTAAAAAGTCAAACAAAGGAAAAGAAAAAAAAAATTACAACTTTTTTTTTCTGAAAAAAAAAAAAAAAAAAAAAAAAAAAAAAAAAATTAAGAAACTTAAAAATAAAATGTTAATTCCGTATTTTTGATTACTTTTTTTAACTTGAATTTTTCTTTCCTACTTTCCTAATATTTTTTCGAATAAATCAATTTTATTTAAAAAATTTTCTTCAGAAGAAGAAAAAAAAATCATCCTTTTTTTTTATATCATGAATCCAATTAGAACGAACTGCCAATTAATCCAATTTATACTTTTTTTTTAAAAGATTAAAACTTTTTTTTTTTGAAATATTTTAAATTGAGTAGACGTAATTCTTTTTTATAATATTTGCTAATTAGTTCGAAAAATAATTTAAAACCTACCGGGAGAAAACGCTTCTTTTTTTTTCTTCTTTTCATATCTCTTGCCAGACCGACTGACACTTCTCATTTTTTTAAAGAGCTCAAGACACATTTGAAATATTTTTTATCAGAGCCGATTCACAAGAAGTAAACACATGTTTTCGAACAAATGAAACGAAAATGACTGACGTTAGTCAAGAATTTGTGAGATCAACTGACGTTTTCTCGTCAATAAAAAAATATTAAAAAAGAAGTTTAAACGAATTAAAAAACGATCACTGTCACCATGATATACCGAGTTTCACGTAACACTCGTCTTGTTTGAAATGTTCTAAACTAACGAATATAAACTGTTACTGTATCCACGTTGGGGTAGTAAAAATGGCGACGAGAAGTGGGGGTAGGTTTAACTCCGCAACCTGTTAACTGACCCCGCCCCTTTTTGGGTCTTAGAGTACATGACCTCTTACGGCAATTCAAATAAATTTAAATTTATAAATAAACTAAACTCGGGAAATTATTTAATTGCATGGCATTGCATAAATAAAAAAATTACGAGTTTAAATGCGACTGATTATAATTTTTACATTTAAGCATCTGCTTGAAAAATTTTTGCTCATAAGAACTCAATAGACAGTATGCATGTGACGTCATTTCAAGGGGATTTTGTTGGTCCAATTCCATAACGAATTATTTAGCGTGACTGTCACTGGAGGAACAACTTACATTGAGTCCTTAAGAGCAAAAATTTAAAAAAAAATTTTCAAGCAGATGCTTAAGCGTAAAAATTATAATTACTCGCATTTAAACTCGCCATTTTTTTATTTATGGTATGCCGTGCAGTTAAATAATTTTCCGAGTTTAGTTTATTTATTAAATTGAAATTCACTTGAATTGCTCATGTAACCTAGGACTCATCATGTTAACAGGTTGCGGAATTAAAGCTACCCCCACTTCTCGTCGCCATTTTACTTCCCCAAAGTGGATACGTAGTTTATGGTTTATGGACGTTTGTCCTCGAGTGACCTTCACGCCACATAGTTCGTTATGGAATTGACAAACCACTCCCTTTTAAAATAACGTCACAATGCATAGGGTCAATGCAGGTATTAATAGCTACGAAGGAGTGTCAATAACCTTTAATAGTTGTTTTTCCATTCCATGTCAACCTTTTTTTTTTTTTTTTTTTTTTTTTAAATCTTATGATTTTTGAGAAATTGAAAAATTTATTACCGAATTGAATGCTTAGGAAAGAAAAAACTAGAATCCCTGCAACACATTTGGGCAGGTAAATATGCTATATTTACATCTTTGATAGCCTTATGCAACCTGCAGACCCGTATCACCAAAAAAACGAACAGACCACTAATATAAACATCCCCCGACTAATAAGCGGGTTCAAAGTTAAATTTTTCTAATTTTAATCAACTTTTAGCTTTCATTACCTCCCTTAATAGTCAGGGTAGGACCAATGGAAAGCCCTACTCGTAGACATTGCTCTACTAGAGTAATAGAATTTCCCCTTTACTTAAAAAACAGCATCGGAGATTTCTGAAAATCCCAATGCATTTTATATGTGAAAAACAAGGCCTTACAGCTGGATGGCTCTTATTTTACGAATTTTAGAATTTCGGTGAACGCACCCCCTAATTCTTTTATAGTAACCGAAAGAAGATTCCCTGTATTTTTGCAGATTTTTTCGACGTCGTTTAGCTGTGTCCCCGGGGTCCTAAAAATTTCGGAATTCCCAAAGACCGAAAATTTTCTTTTTATGTGAAAATGATTGTTTCCTATTCGGATTTTTATGCAGATTACGAAAATATAGTTAAAAGTAGGGTTCGGAATACCGGTTTACCAGTAAATCGGAAAAATATTGCGGTAAATTTTAAAATTACCGAAATTTTTACCGGCTCAATAATTTTTTCTTTCCACTGATTTTTTTTTTTCTATTTTTTAAATTTGTTCGGTTTTTATCGTCCAGAGCTGTCACCGTTATTGTTTGTCAAAGTTTAGGATGTACTTCTTATTTTTTCATATGACCTGCCGCTCTTTTGTACATACATTGTATTCCGCACTATTATATAGGGGCACGCGCACCCCGGTCTTCTACTCAGAATTTTATTTTTACATCCTTTTTCGAAGAAATGTAAAAATAAAATTCTGAAAAATCAAAAAATGAAAAATGCCTCAAATTGAAGTTTCAGTGCAGTTCTCAAGTGACACGATAATCTGGTTCAAAAACGTATTTTTAAGATTTTATTCCCAATGGCCTAAATGGGCTTGGTAATGGGCTTTAAAAAAAGGCTGGAAGTAAAATATTGACTTTACACTTTATTTTCTAAAAGTACACAACAAATAACCGGTCAGAAATAGTATATTACATATTTTTCATAATATTTTATTGTTTTTATATATGTTTTATAGAATTTTGTGCCAAGTTTCGAATTATCCCCTTTTGAATGTGCACTGAAACTTCAATTTGAGGCATTTTCATTTTTTCGGCCCTTTAATAAGCCCATTTACGCCACTAGTAAAAAAGGCCCGAAAAACATGTTTCTAGGACAGTTTTTTGCGTACTTTCAGAATAAAAAGTCAGATTTTTAGTTTAAGCTAAGCGAGGTCCACTTTAGGCTATTTTCAAGTTTTGGCCCATTACCAGCCCATTAAGGCCGCATGTAAAAGATCTGAAAATATATGGTTTTAGGTCAGTTTTTTGCGTACTTTAAGCCTGTGAAATCCAAATTTTAGTGCGAGTTTAAGAAGTTGGCTAAAATCGAAAAAGTTGTTTTTGACCCCAAAAATTTTAGGCTTTTGAAACACGTTTTCAGGCCATCTTTTTGAGTTCTTTTCAGAAATGAAGCCCAAGTTTGTGCTGCGGACCTCCTTCATGGAGAAAAACTTTTTTTTGGCTTAAAATTAAATGTCTAGGCTTTGGCTGATTTTTTTTAAATTGGCCAAATTCACCATAAAATAGGCCATAAAAAGGCTTATTTTTCTGCGTTTAGTTTTTTAAAATCGGACACTGTTCTCCGCCAAAAAAAAAAAAACGACATTTTTTCGACCCCGTTGGAACCGAAAACGGGTCATAGTACGACCCTGAAATTTTGGTTTAAGTACCTTCGAAAATGGTCCTTTTTATAGGCCAAGTTTGAAAAAAATTCTCCTCGGGGGGGGGGGGGGGGGGCAGAAATCATATGGTAACCCGGTAGTAGCCTTTCCGAACTCTAGTTAAAAGTTACATATCTCATACGATTTTGGTAATAGAAACCGAAATACGTATTAAAAAAAAAAAAAAAAAAAAAACAGCAAAATATGCTATAGCTTCACAATTTTTTGCTAAATTTTTCATATTTTAGTTCTCTGGCACAGCAATCGCTTGTCATACATGAATTCTAACTTCATTTTCGTAATCTGCATAAAAAGTTGATAGGAAATGGCCATTTTTACATAAAAATAAAATTTTTAATTTTCCGGTCTTTCCGGGAATTTTAAAATTTTTAAGTCCCTGTGGACACGTGCAAACGACTTCCAAAAAATCGGAAAAAATTCCGGGAATCTTATTTCGGTTACTATAAAAAATTAGGGGGCGCACTCGCCGAAAATTCACAAATCCGTAAAATAAGGCCACCCTAGCTTATTTACAGGCTCGGGTAAGAATCAAATAACGAAGCTCAGCTTCGGAAACTAACTAATTTAAAAACGTTTTAGAAGGCTAACACTTTTAAAATTCCATATTTGCGTTTTTAGGAGAAGCCCCCTCTTCATCACAGCCAGCAGCGGTCCTCTGCTCAACAAAAGCCTCTCCCAAAGTTTTCCAACTTTCGCGTAACTGTACTGCCTCTTTCCATTGTTTGCCTTTCTGAGATGATATCTCTCCAAGATGGCTAGATACACCCTAATCACTATAAAACACCCCCCCCCCCCCGCCCCCCACAACAACAAAAAAACCAATTACCGTCAATCCTATATTCTTGGCCAAAGTCGTTTCCGTGATATTAGCAAAAGGCTTATCAGCTCCCCAGCATTCCACATATTTCGTCATTTTAGCCGAAGATCTCACCCTGAAGCTGCTTCTCGTGCTGTCAGCGATGTTGGTGCTGAGGGAATTCTTATGGGCCACCGTCAGTTCGTTAGTTGGCTCCCCGTTGCCGTTCTGAAAAAAAAAAAAAAACGATTAAAATTTCAGGTTAAAAAAGAAAAAAAAAAACAGCGAAACATTCATCAAGGGAGCGTAAATTAAATGATTCAATTAAGCAAAAAATTAAAATTAATTTCTTTCAGTCGTATTATATTACACAATTATTTTAAGATAAACGAGTATATTTACAAGGGAGAAATGAGAAAAAAAAAAAAAAGGAGACGCGGAAGGATTATTAGTCCCAGGGTGGTATCTCATGCAGATATTCCACTTTAGGTTCCTCGTATACAATTTCTCTTGTTTAGGAAAATTTTTAAAATTATCTTTCACGTCAAGGGGTACTTTTCCATCTATATCAAAGATTTATTTATTGTTTTTTTTTCCTTCTCCCGCAGCGAGCTAGGCATAACTAAACGTAAACATACTGACGTTGAAAATGAAAGGAAAAGGCAGGGGGGGACCTTTCAACCTTTGCCCTCCTCGATAAAATTAACCGGAAACTGACTAAATAAATAGGATTGCTCCTGTTTTATGTGAAAACAAAAACATAATCAACCATGGAAGGAAGGAAACAAGCAAGAAAGTTTCAATTATTCCAATTCCCCGGTCAGCTTCGTTAATTTTAATTGATGACCAAGTCGAATTTTCCCGCTGAGGGTGCTCCCGTGTAATCTTTTACTTTCCTCATTTTTTTTCCCTGCTTCTAATTTTTTTTAAAGGCGCACAGTGATGTGCTTGATTTTTTTTTTTTTTTTTTGTTATTAATTCTTACATTTGACGTAAATTACAATTTTTATCAAATTAATCACAGCTCTGGTTTGTCATTATACTTTCACTCAGTCTCAAATTTTGGTTCGGTTTCGATTTTATAAAAATTCATTTCATCGTTTAAAACGAATCGGTCACTTGTCTGCTGCCACAATTTACTTTTTAAAATGGAAAAAAAAATGTAAATGCAAGAAAACGGAAAAATATTAAAACTCCGATAATTTTTCTTTTTGTAAAAAAAAAATATTCAAAGCCTAAACATCAAGGACAAGACCTATTGTAAATTTTTAAGGGTCAATCAACCCTGGTACTCGGTCCAACCTTTTTTGTCCCTTTTATTATTTTTAAAATACCTCCATCGTTTGAAATGTAATAAAAAAATATATCATTTCAAAAATTTTTTTGTTTGTTTCCCTGAAGAAGAACATGCTTTAACAAAGCCCAAAAAGGCTGAATAAATAAATTCTTTTTCTCTTCATATCTTTTGACTGTTTGTCCGAGAACGCATTTATATAAACCTTCAAGAGGCCTCTCTAAACCAAAAGGTTACTTTTATTGATATTGTTCTTGCGACCTCAACAACTTCATTCTTTTTCCCAAAAAAAGCAAAAAAAAAAAAAAAAATAGTTTCTTCTACATTCTCCGAAGTAATATTTGTTTTCATTCCAAAAGGAAAAACTTAACTTAGTTTTATCATTTTACATTTTCTACAGGATTGATAGGATGTTTACTAAACAGTGTTGATATGACTCAGATTCTACTATTCGAGGAGTATAAAAATCTAGAAAAAAAAATTAAAAATCGCCCAGAAAAAGACTGAAAAAAAAAGCAAAAATAGGCGTATTGAACGCTTTACTGATTAGGCCAGTTCCAAGAAAAAGTGCGGTATAAATTTTACATTTTACAACGTTTTGGCCGATTATAAAATTTTATAACTACTTATTTATAAATTTTAATAACGAAAATTTTTAGCTAAGCAATATATTAATTTTATGCTTGAATTGCACTATATTTAGCACATGGGATTGATTGGATTGATTTAAACATTTTTCTTGAGAAAAAAAGGAAAAAAAAAATTTCAGTTTTTTGGAATAGAACCCAAGCCTTATGGCCGACTTACCAGCCGCCTTTATCCACTACACCATTTCTCAACTGAGTTTCAGAGCGGAAAAATGGTTCTAAAATTGCCAATTAATTTGACTTCTATTTTCCAGATTTTTTCCGAATTTTCGGTTTATTTTTTGTATTTTTAATTTGACAAAGGCTCAAAATAAAGAAAAGCAGAAATAGAAAAATTCGGGAAGCGTTAGGAAAAAATAAAAAAAACTTAGAAAAAACTGCAAATAATTTTTTCGCTTTTCCTGGGGCAAAAAAAGTTAAGTTATTTATACGCAATTTATGCACTTTTTATGAATTTCCATTTTTTGTATGATTTATACTTACTTAATTTTTATATATTATTTATGCATCTCTTCTTAGTAAAAAAAAGCACAATTTTTTTTTTTTTTTTTTTTTGACATAGGACTACGACTTGGGGCTCGGTCCTGGGGAAATCTGTCAGTCCGAGTGTCGGTCTGTACGCGCCAAAAATTTTATTTAACTTTTTTTTAAAATTTTCTTTGCTTTTTTAAAAGTAAAATTTACAAGAAATTTAAAGTTAAAATTTTAAATTAAAATAAGACGACATGAACGAAAGCATGGACTTAAAAAATTTCTTGTAAATTTTACTTTTAATTTCTCGCCGGATAAAGTTATTTTTCAGTAAAAAATCATGAAAGACAGGTTTCTAGGGGTGATTTGAGCCGTTGATTCCGAAACTGAAGTCAAAATTCTGAAAAAAACTATAAAATCCAATATGGTGGAGCCGTTTTATTTAAATTTTTTTTTTTTTTTTTTTTTTTTTTTTTTGCGCCATATTGGATTTTTCAAATAGAATTCGATCACCCTGGTAAAAATTGAAGTCGATTTTTTTTGCTTCCAATATCGGATTTAAATCGGGAATCCAATCAAGTAAATTCGAGATCGCTGCTTACCTGAACGATATCGAAAATCCAGAAACGGGATTTCCGTAAACAAGCCAAGCTTGATCGATATTAGAAAAAACGTTTTGATTACATCTCATTTTCATATTTTTAATACGGTACCGATTCAGGGTCGATAAATCAATTTCTAATATTGTATTATCGATCTTGTCATAGCTATCTTGGTGCAATGTCGAAAATAATTGTTACCATATTTAATTATTAGTGCAGACTTTCCACGATCTTACCAAGATCGATTTTCAATATCTTAATGTGGCTTTTGCTATACCTATATCGGTGCGATGTCGAAATTAAAAGTTACCATGTTTAATTTTTAATCCTAATTTTCCATCACCCACCAAGATCAGTTGTCAGTATCAATACTAACTTGCCATAGCTATCTCGGTGCAATGCAGGATACAAAATAAAATTTCTAATGCTGGTTCTTTGACATCCAAACAAGGTCGACTATCATTGATAGACTTAAAAAAATTAGCTATTTAGGATTGGATTCTCGGTTTCAGACAATATGTCTAAAAAACCTTTAAGTCCTTTAACATTGAAAATTTAATTTGAAATGTCGATATTGGTACGAGATTGAATCATCTTTTTGCACTTGTTGTTCTGTGCCAAATTTTTCGAATTCTAGCAAAGCTGTGGAAAACAAAGGAATGTAGAAAATGTCTGTTTACATTTTATAAAACAAATATTGTGTGTTGTTTTTCGTAAAATATTCTTAAAAAAGAAAAAAAAAAGGACTAATAAGCGGGAGAACACCATCAAAAAGATCGATAAGTATTTTAAATCAGAAAATTTTGTTTTTGAATTTATTTCTTTGTGAGAATTTGTTTTTCTTTTAGCATGAAACTTGAAGCCTACGAAGAAATCTCGACGTTGAAAAAATATGAACTCTAAAACCCCGAATCAATTTTTTACCCTCAAAATTGCGGCAATGATCGACAAAATAATAGGCGGGAAATCTGACGAAGAGGTAGTTAGTTACTTTATCCGAAAGCCACAGACAAAATTAAGAAAATATGTTAGAACGAAACATTTGCTGGAAGATTTAAAACAATGGTAAAAGTGGAAAAATGGAAATGTCTATGCTAAAACATAAAGCTGCGGTTTGTAAAATGTATCACCTTTGCCATTTATATTACTACTACCTGACGGCTATAAGGTTAACATAAATTTCGGCAAAATCATAAGCCCTGGGTTAGACGATATCGCTTTTTAATTTCTGTTGCTCTCTGCGCTCAAAAGTGTGAGTCGTGAGTGGTGTCGGGACTACGGAAACAATGAGTTCGGGCGAGTTTGGCCTTGTTAAAGCTTGTCGTTTTTAGACGAATTCTAGGAGGACTGTGCTTCGGTCCCAGAGCTGCATTTTCGACTGGGGCATGTTTTGAAGTTGTTCTTCCAGTTCAGTTTAGTCCCATTCCTGACTTACAAATTTTTTCGGTCTCAAGAAAAATATTTTTCTTTTGCATTCTAAATTTCTGTACAGTTAAACTTAAAGCCGTCACTTATGTGCTATCGGGTTTCATTTTTAATTTTGAGAATTTTTAAAGCAGTCAAGATTTTTGATTGGCAATCCACGACTGGTCCACGACTAAGTCACGGGCACTTGATGGCATAGTACCGATACGGTGCCTCCCTGGTAAAAAGGGGGGACTCTCATTGGAGTCTCGTTTCTAGCTGGGTGGCTTTGATCACAATCTTCTGCTACAATTTGTAAATCAGTGTTGATGTAAAGAAAATTAACCCTATAGCACTTGCAAGGTTTCTCTCCGAGTGAAGCATATTACATATTGACTTAATGAGACTTATTTTTTTTCATGCGAGAATTACAGAAATGAAGTTCTTTGGAGTAACGAAAGAGATTACTAAAGAAAAGAACACCGCATATAGAGAGCATATCGCTGTATAGTTCAGAATTGGAAGTAGGCGGAGAAGAATAGAAGGAAAGTAAAAGCAACTGATATGGACGAAATGATTTCTTTAAAAAGTTCAAGTTTAAGAGGTAGCAAGTACGAGTAAGGTCGGGTTTGGGGAATTTCTGATAAACGGCGATGACAGAAGCTTAAAAGTGCTATATGAGAGCTGGAAATCTGGAAAACCAACGTTGGGCAAATAAAAATGAGCTAGGAATTAGAAGAAGTTGTCTGCACACCGAAAAATCGACTTGATACGATGTAAGATTAAAATTACTCAATTCGAATAACTAAATACTTTTTACAGATGGCGAAGCATGCTCGTACCGATATCGGAATTTCTAGATTATCGGAAACATTTTTTAACGGATTCTCGATTTCGAACCGAGATCAAAAGAACAGCATCGTTTCATGCTTGAAAAGTGTTTCATTTCGACCTGTTTCCAACCTGAATTTTTGCTATCGATACGTGAACGATTGACGTAAAACCAATATCGATTTGGCATTGAATCAATTTTAAATTTTTACCAGGGCATTCTGACGTCAGATTTGAAATCAGTAACGCCGAAAACGTATAGAAAGTCGTTTTCCCGATCGATTTAAGAAGGAAACAAATTTTGTGCAACATTTTATATTGCATGTATGTGTTGCGGGTTGCATATACTGAAAATTGGTAGGCGTCTACTATGGGGTTTAACGCACAGTGCGGGTCCCTAATGTGTTGTAGGTTAAGTTTAAGAGCGAAATCATGAAAATAAAAAACATTCGGGGAAAATTTTCCAAAATTCGGCAATTGAAGGGTTAAAAAAGTTAAATTTTAAATAATCTTTTGACTATATTTTTTTTTATATTTTGGCTTTTTTCAATAGTAAAATTAGACGACATGATCGAAAGCAAGTCGTCTAGCAAGTCGCTATAGAAAGTCGTTTTCCCGATCAATTTAAGAAGGAAACAAATTTTGTGCAACATTTTATATTGCATGTATGTGTTGCGGGTTGCATATACTGAAAATTGGTAGGCGTCTACTATGGGGTTTAACGCACAGTGCACAGTAAGAAATTTAAAAATTTCTTGAAATATTTAATTTTTTTTTAAATTTTCGCAGTTTTTTTTTTTTTTTTTTTTAGATATTAAAATTAGACTACATGAACATAAACAAGAACTTATAAATTTTAAATAAAATGTTCACTACGTTTTTTAATTTTAACTTCCAAGACTTTAATTAAAATCTTGACTAATTTTTTTAAATTTCTGACCTTTTTTATAAATCTTTTTCGTCCCAGGAAAAAAATTGTATTTTTATCAAAAAATTCAAATTTTTTGACCAAAGTGATCAAATAAAATTCCTAAAAATTTTTTAATCGTTCCATTGTTTAAATAGCAACATTAGGACAGTACCCCAAAGACGTAGCCCTACGTAGGGATGTGCCCCCATACCCCAGTCTGATTTTTTAGAAGAGAGCGCCCCAAAGAAGGAAAAAGGCGCTGTAACTTTTTAAGTCTATAAAATTTTACCATACAACAAAATTATTAAAGTTTAAGAGGCGCTTCAACCGAGGGGCGCACACGGAATTTCTCTTTTAGCCCGGTTTGCTGCTTTTGCTAACTAAAAAAAATAGAAATACTCACCGTCGAGGGTGGAATAATCAAATACGTTTCTATTTTATGATCCGCCAGGTATCCTTCCCTATCCCCTCCATTCCCAGGTTCAACTTCAAATTTATCGTTGAGCTGCAGCAGCGTTGCTTTCGTAATGTGAACCCTCCTGCGGGATTGAAAAAAAAAAAAATTAAAATTAAAATTGTCATAACAAAAAGTTTGCCGCTAAATTCGATTATTCGATACTGAAATGAAAATGCGGTTATGGTAACATCATAAATCAGTTTTGTAATTAGATTTGTCTTCACATTCGAAGCAAAACAACTGTTGATAATATTATAAAACTTCATTAAACGACGATAATAACGTGCATTGCAATATTTTTTTCCCCTGACCTTCCTCATTTATTGATTGTTCGATTTCCGCTGTCGTATAAAAAAAAAAAAAAAAAAAGATTGTCGCTTGTGTTTTATCGGAAAAATCGGGGATCAAAATTACAAATTTGTTATCATCCCAATTCCATAAAAAATTGCCCCCCAGTCAGTTATTCGTAAAGCCGATCTCGGATGATAATGAAGCGATACTCTCAAAAGCCATAAAAAAAATAATATATTTAATGAGATATTTAGAGAAAGGTAATATTATACGTTTTTATAGGATTTTTCCCCCTGCGAAATTTTATTTATTTTAGGAGAGCGATTTGAAATTCAAACGAAAGATAATAAACGAAAACTTTTGCGCGGAATCGGCAAAACCCAAATATTAATTTTCGGCTTCAAAAATCCCTCGCCTTTTTTTTTTTTTTTTTTTCTAAACCGTCGAAGTAGATTAAAAACGGACGAATTTTTTTACCTTATTTTTTTTTCCAATTTAATGCTCTTGGTTTCAGGACCGAATATTTTTGGAAAATTGGCAAATTTTAAGAAAACTATTACGAAAATCGGCAGTTCTAATTATAACTTATTTATGTATTTATTTATTTATTTTTATTTTATTTTATTTTATTTTATTTTTGGGGGGGGGGGACTCTATAATCTATATTCCACAAATCTGTAAGAAATATTATTTTATATAACAGCATTTTCAAAACTTGAATGGAAAAGGAGCATTTTTACAAAAAAAAGAAAAAAATCAAAATTTTTGTTTTTCGGTCATAATGGGAATTCAAAAATTTTTAGGACTCCTGCCCCCTTGGACATTAAGGTAAATCCACGAATTTTGGAATTTGAAAACTCCTGACAGTGGAATGGGCGCTTTTTGGCACCACAATTAACCCTAATTTTTTTTAGATTTTTCAAAGGTCATCTTGAGGTCGCGCAGTGACCTTGAAGTTTTTGAAAATAAGAGAAAAAAATAAGATTTTTTTTTCTGAAGAAAGTATCGCTTCCTATCGAAAATTTTGCTTAGATTACGAATATGAAGTCTAAATTAACTTAAGTTTACTGCTTTGAAGCTTCAGTCCTTTTTTTAAAAGACAGACTATGGAGCTACATTAGATTTTTTCCAAAAAATAGGATGATTTTAGTGAAAGCATTATTGAGTTGACGTCAGCCGTAAGATGCATAAATTATGTATAAAAAATCAGACTGGGATATGGGGGCATGTAGGACCTACGTCTTTAGGGTACTGTCCTAACATGGCTAAATCTAAACAATGAAACGTTTTGAAAATTTTAGAGTATTTTTTTTTTCCTCGTTTTTGGTCAAAAAATTCGAGTTTTTTGATAAAATTATTTTTTTTTTCCTGTCACGAAAAATAGTTAAAATTTTTGATAAAAAAGGTCAAAAGTTGAAAAAAATTAGTCAAAATTTTAATTAAAGTCTTCAAAGTTAAAATTTTAATATTAAAACATTGCTTTAGCTCATATTCTTGGCTAAAGGAAAAAAGACAAAATTAACAAATGTAGCGGACAATTTATTTAAATTTCTAAGTTCTTAAATTAAATTGAATATTGATCCATTAAATAAGTTCAATTTTTTGGAGGGAAAAAAACCCGTTTAAGAAAAACCCGAAAAATAGTCAAAACGCGAAAAAACTCATGCATTACGCCATGATTATTTGACAAAGATTATAAATATCGAGAAAAAATCACACCTCGAGAGTGGGACTCGAACCCACGAAGGCCATGGACACGCCTTGAAGTCCTATACGTGGACAGCGCTCTAACCAACTGAGCTATCGAGGCTTACACCCGAGAGTATGAAATCTTCTCGATATGACTTTAATGAAAGGTGGAATGGCAAGTCGAAGTATACTTTTTGCAGAGAAATTTTCTACTCTTTTTCCGAAACATTTTTAATGCTAAGACCGCACAGCTAGGCGACCGAGTACGCTTATCCGGGATAATTAAATCTCGGAGCATAAGCCAAAGCTTCATGACGGAAAACCCCGGAATCATTTGCTAATTATTAAGATAAACCTAAGAGGGGGGGACAATGGACTCATTATTAAATTAAATTGAATATTGATCCATTAAATAAGTTAATGGATCCATTAAAAAGAACCCGTTTAAGAAAAACCAGAAAAATAGTCAAATCGCGAAAAAACTGCCAAAATTAAGCAATTATGCAAAAATTAAGCATATCCAGATTTTCATGCTTTAAATATTATGCATAAATTTTGTAAAAATGATGCATATTCAAATTTGATGCTTAAAAAAATATGCATAAACTTTGAAAAAATTATTTATGTCCAAATGTTTGCATAAACGATACAGAAATAATACATTTTTTTTTATACATTTTTTGTATTAATTTTCCAAAAATTTTATACACTTTTTGCATCACTTTTTCGTACGGGCTGTTTGACCTAGCGGTAAATCCGTCCCTGGTACTTTTTTCCTCAAATAAAAATCAATTGACGTAAAAAAAAAAAAAAAAAAAAAAAAAACCGGAGATCTAAATTAGTTCAATCTTTTCTTTCGGTATCCTTCTATCATATTTTTCTTCCCCCTCTTTCTCTAAGATAAACCCCCCATCCCCCCCCCCCTCTCACTATCCCAAGTTTTATAGTTAAAGAAAAGGTTTAGGATGCGCAATCGAAACCATTCGTGCGACTATAAATTTATAAGATCGTTAACGAATGCATTCATCTGTTATCAATTTTCATGTAGGGAAAAGGATCATAACATAATGAAGGGATGATCGATGACCTGTAAAATCATCAGCTCTGTTCGCTCATCTCTTACAAGGAAATAACCTTTTATTATCGGTATTTGTGAAAGTTCAAACTACATTCTAAACAGGAAAAAAAAAAAAACAAGGCTCACTTTTTCGCCTTGGATTTTATCTTCTCATTACCCAACGCCTACAATACTTCAGATTAGGCAAATCGGATAACACTTAAGTATAACAAGTAAGCTATACACGGAGTCAGTCTTGGATTTTTTTTTCAGATTCTAAATATAAAAAAATAAATTTACATTTTTTCTAAAAAAAAAAAAAAAATTGTCTCATTCACAAGCTCTCAGACAACAATAAAATCGTTGGGTTTGTATGTGACAGGTTACAACAAGTGTAGGATATGTATTTCAGATTAAAAATAAAAAAAAATCCGAGAAGCTGAGAACGAAATCTGAAATTACGAAACTTTTTCTTTTCAGATTTTAATCGGAAGTTATTTTTAATTCAAATCAAGTGGGTATGAAAAGTCTCTCAAAGCATAATTATTCATGGTATCGGTTCGCATTTTCTTTTTCTTTTATTGGGAACCAATAAATGGAAAATTTTCAGTGTTCCGTAAAAAAAAGATGAAACTCATTTTTTTTTTTTCAAAATTCTAAATTCGGTTTCCTTTTTCAAAAGGTATATTTCTTTGTAATGTGACAATTTCTAGGATGGCCAGATATACTGGCCAGGGAATAGTTAGGGACAAAAAACATTTAATTTTCGATTTTTTATTTAGATTCAGGTTTGATTTGACCCCCTTACCCCCCCTTACCCCCTAAGAATCTCAAATTCATCGGTAGAACATCCTTAAGAAATTTTTTTTGGACTTTATTTTAATTTAAATAAGTTTCTTTTTTCCCCTAAAATCTAACCAACATCCCTCCATAAAAGCTTGTTATCCCTTTTATCAAAGTCGAAAATGACGTTAAATCGTCAAACGCATAAGGATCCACCTCCCTAAGATGCAAAATATACGAAATGATATCCACGGCGTTATTTACATAATTACGAACACATATTCAAAACTTCGCACAATGCCTGGGAACGCTTAATTAAATATTAAAACGCAATTGGGGATCTCGGAGAAATGTCGTTACAAACTTAGATTTCGCATTCATTGCGGAAAGTTTTCCGAGGGAATCGAGGGCGACGACGGCGGCGGGGGGAAATCCAAAAGCTCGAGATCCCGATGAAATAAACAATAACACCGTATTTTAATAATCGCCAAGCTTTCTTCATCGGCTTCCTTCTCATTCCCTTCCCAAGATTAAAAATGTTCAAAATTTAATTCTCACAACTTTTCCTTTTTTTTTCTTTTTTTTTTCATCCACTTAAAAGCTTTAAAAAAAATGAGGTGGCTTGGGTGCATTCAATGCGGCGAACCGCTGGTTAAACACCACGGAAAGATTTTTAAAAAAAAGAAGAAAAAATACCCCGGTACTCCGCCGGATTCCATGTGATTAGCTAACGTGACGTCATCGCTCCACACATCGAACTGCCATTTCCGAAGCCCCAGAACACCGCAGAGAACGTTTCCGGTGTGAATCCCAATCCTCATATCGACATTAAAACCAGTCGCCTCTCGTACGAATCTGAAAAAAAAAAAAAAATTATTATTTTGAAAATTAGCCGATATTTAAAACGTAAAAGTTTTATGTGACCTTAACGCACGCAAAAAAAAAAAAAAGAAAAACGCTTTTCATCCCCTTCGGTAATTAAATTTTCCCTCGCAAAATTCTACATTGCAATTTTAATTATAATTCGACCACATGAAAGGAAATTAAGCTCAATGTTTTTGTACGTCTAAAAGCTAAAAAGAATTTTTCTTTGTGCGCTTTCGCTCTTTTTTTTTCTTGCACAATATTTCCGTCGTCCACTTTAATCCATTTAACCGTCCCCTTCGTGCTTTATTTTATTTTTTTTTTTTTTATAAATCACCGAAAATCCTGTCGTCCAGGAAATTGTCTTTTTTTTGTGTGTGTGCGCTTCGGACTCCCTTTAAAATATTAAAACGAATTACACGGCTGTGAGAAGGTCGAGGACTATGCTAATTAATTTTTTACAACAATTTTCTTTTCGAGAAATCGATATCCAGACTTAAAACATCTGCTTGCTTACCACGAACGTGTAAGGGATTTTTTTTTCCCCGTTCCCGCCCCCGAAAAAAAGTTTCGTTTCGTTTCGTTTCATATAATTTTTGTTTTTATGCTTTTTTTAATAAAGACCGATTTCATCAACTAAAAAAAAAAACCTTTCGGTAATTTTTTTCTATTATACGGAAGGGGGAATTGCTTTCATCTCTCGCAGCAAAAGCATTTATCGATAAAAGCTCCGTAACGAGTTAAAAAATTCCCAGGGGCTAATTACAATATTCAGTCAATTGAATGACTTGAAGTCTTGTCAGTTGGAAAATTTCGTTCCGATGCTAACTTAGCTGACAGAAGATGTACAAAAAGTTTTTTTTTCTGTTTTCCTTTCGCGTCATTTACATTTTTTTAAAAAAAAGATAAGTAAATTCAGCGATTTGTAGAACCGAAGTAGCTTTCTGTAGAACTGAGCAGAGATCGGACTTTAGGATTTTTCTCTAATTGGGGGGGGGGGGGGCAGCCCGTTCGAAAAAGAGATGTATAAATGATATAAAAATCATGTATAAATTACACAAAAAAATTGGACATACATACATATAAAAAAAATGCATAAATTATGTATAAAGAACTTAACTTTTTTGTCTGAAAATTTTTGTTTCATCCTTCAATATAATTATGCATAAATTATGCATAAATTATGCATGTCCAAATTTTTCGATTTAAATGTTACAAAAGTAAACATTTTTTTATATATAAATTTTTTTGATTTTTTAAATGCCCATTTAATTTAGATACTGACCAAAAATTTTAAAAACATTGCCCATGAAATACTGCCAATAGGGTGGTTCGAAAATCAACTTTTTTGGAATTCCAAAACTCCTATATCGGGAACAGTTTAACTTTATAGGTAGAGTATCAACCCTGAATTTTTTCAGATTTTTTGAACGGCATCCTGAGGTGTCGAATCGGCCTTGAAATTTTCAAAAAGTCCATAAAAGGGCCGAAAATGAACCTTTTTTTTTTGCTTAAAAGACCATCGATTCCTATCGGAAATTTCGCGTAGATTACGAATTTGAAGCCGAAATTAGTTTTGGTGCACGGTTTTTGAGCCACAGGCAAAATGCCATAACCAGGTTTTCAGACCTGTTAAATCCGGTCTCTAGCTCAAAAATTATACACCAAAACTAATTTTCGGCTTCAAATTCATAATCTACGCGAAATTTCCGATAGGAATCGATGGTCTTTTATGCAAAAAAAAAAAGGTTCATTTTCGGCTCTTTTATGGGCTTTTTGAAAATTTCAAGGCCGATTCGACACCTCAGGATGCTGTTCAAAAAATCTGAAAAAATTTAGGGTTGATACTCTACCTATTAAGAAACTTTTCTCAATATAGGAGTTTCGAAATTCCAAAAAAGTTGATTTTCGAACCACCCTAACTGCCAAAAACATTAAAAAATACTGCGCCGTCAAATACAAGCCATTTAAGTAATACATTTAAAAAAAAAAAAAAAAAAAAAAAAAAAACTCGATTTAAAAAAATTGAGAAAGCTACAAATAAATTTTTCACTTTTAAAAAAAGCTCAAAAAAACTGAAAATAATTTTTCAGCGAATTTTTTTAAATTTTACTTTCCAAAAATCCCGAATAAACCAAAATTTCTAAAAAGGCTCAAACCGAATTTTCGTTTAAAAGTCAAATATCCGAAATAAAAAAATCACGAAAATTATTTGGGAGAACTCAATTTTCGTTTGAAAATCCAAAATTCAAAAATCAGGCCACTGGAAAAAAGGTCAGATAATACTCAGGTCAATCATATTCCCAGATCATTTAAAAAAAAAAAAAAATTAAACGAAAGCCCATGGAAAAGGCTTGAATAATATAAAAAATATTACAACACAACATATAGGGCACTAAACGGCATTCAGTTGTTAAAAGAACCCATCCAAGTTTTTAGTTTTAAAATTTTATAAAAATAAATTCACAACTGCTTCTGAAAGTCTCCTCTAGGCTTTAGCATCTTCTAAGAAGATTTCACTAAAGCAATCTAAAACGAAATACAATAGAGTTTTAATAATAATTTCTTGAAAACGGTTCACATAATTTTTTTCCCTCTTCTACATAATACCAACGAAACCATTTTCCTTTATTCCCTTCAAGTACCAAAAATCCTTTTATTCGACTTAATATTTAACACGCATGTCAAAGTTATAAAAAAGAATACGGACAAGGCACAATAAAAACTTTTGCATTTCAGCTGAAATCCCTGAATTGAGATGATTGATTTGACCATTTACAGCTTCAGAACAGTCCGCAACTAAAAACTGCAGAATAATGAATGTAGACATTACTTCCTATATGTTGTAATAATATTATGAAATTTCATATTTAAAACTAGATTACAGTTATGTGAACGATAATACAGCAGGTATTTATAAAAACTGACTTACATATCTGAGATGCAATAAATGAACAAAAACAATCAATCCCTGCATTAAAAAAATACAGACTCTCTGAGCTGCAAGTATTCAAAAACAATCATCAGCAGCTTTGAGTAATACTGTTGTTTCCAATTACGAATTGCTATCAGGATAGTATTGATAATTCGATGAGTTTTTAATTGCCTGAATTTGTGCAAAAGAATCACCTTTAACGATTACACAAAGTCAACAAGCACCCAAGTCATAAGTATTCGGAACCAATAAAAATATATCCATGGTTCATAAGGTACAGAACACAATCCATCAGCATTTATTTCATCATACACATTCACAAATTCTATTAGCAGTAACACAATTAATACCAAAAAACTTAAACGGTAATTGCTTAATTTCATTTGAGACTTTTTTTGACTTTGGCATGAAAAACACGATTACACAAAGCTTGCTGCTCGACCGTAAAACCGAAAAAAAAAAAAATTAACGTTATTTTATGTTGCCCAACGCGATTGCATACTTAAAATATCGAATTTAAGACGAAAAACATCGATTCAATGAATCAAAACAAAACAGACCGGCTGCCATATTGAATGACTTAAAGAAAGAACGTTCACGAAACGAAACAGTGCTGCCAACATGGCGGTTTGTTTACAAAATTCAAAATAGCATTTCCACCCGATTTTTTTTTCTTTTTTCATCAATTAAGTTCTTTACAAATCTAGATTTAAATTAGGATTTCGAAATGTTGCAATCAATTCATTTTAATTGAAGACATCAGTGGAAAAAGGAGACCGTTCAGGTTCCAACGAAAAACTGTAGTCAATAAATGAAAATCGAAATAGGATCTAACATTTTCCTACTGCTTGTTTACAAACAGTACATAGAAAATTCTATCGGAATCAAAATGGCTTCCAAAAAAAAAAACAATAGAAAATAGCCGGTTGTCTGAATTTTTTTTCGAGAGGTCCAACGGTCTCCTTTTTCCACTGATGTCTTCAATTACAATGTAATTTTTAACGTTTATTTAAATTGAACGTGAGATCCACAACAGCTAAAATTTTTGAACCACCATAATGGATTCAGCGGGGCATGCCTGTCTGCGCATGACGTATCCAAGAGCTCTCTTGATTCAGGCTCCTACGGTCATTGTGGCTCTGATTTTCGGAAGAGTCACATCGGTATTTTTTTTTATTTTTTATTTAATTTAATTTTTTTATTTTTAACGTATATTATTTTTAGTGCGGGCTTTACTTTATTTTTATTTTAATTTACATTTTTTTTAATCACGGGATTTTTTTCAATTACAATTTTTTTAATTTTTTTTTTTTAAGGCCAATTTCTCGCCTCAAAAAGTCCGAAAAAAATCAGGGTTGATACTCTACGTATAAAAAAACTTTCCCCGATATAGAAGTTTTGAAATTCCAAAAAATTTGATTTTCGAACCACCCAAACGGGCAGTACCTCTAAAAAAACCTATCAAACAATAAGAATTTTACTAAAATTTATTTTGGGGCACAAGTCTCGTAGAAACCCACCCGTAGCCTGTAAGCAAGCTATTTTTAACTTAATTTTACGAAAAAGGTAAAAAGGGAGTCTGCTCAAAACCCTGAATAAATCTTAAAGCGTTTATCGTCCATTAGCCATAACGCCTCATATCAGCTTTTAAAGGGTTAAAGATCAATGGACGCCATATAATAAATAACACCAATCGCATTTCCGTAAGAGTCAAACGTCCATTCATCAGGGGTTAAAGAGTCCATAAAACATGCGGTTCTCACGCGGAAAAAAATAAATAAATAAATCAGAAAATCCAATCCATTTAATAAAAAATAAGCAATTTTTTTTTTTTTTTTTTTTTTTTTTTTTTTTTTTTTTTTTTTTTTGTAAATCGGCAACGGTAAATCTTTTGGTACATTCAAGTTTCAAACTGAGTTATAAAGGATGAATGCTACCAGTTTAAATAAAGAGAAGGAAAAAAAAAAACGATCGCCTGTTACCGAATGGAAAACGTGAAGAAATTCAATTTCACGGAATGATTCACATGGGATTTCGAAAGATAATATTATACACTAGATTGACTGACTTTATTCGTAAACATGATATTCCTTACAAACCCCCCTCGCGGTCATGTGATAAAAAGAAATGTTAATCCCACCGATGGAGCCAGGGCTTAACTTGAGAAGGGAAAAGGGGGGGGGCTAGTTAATACATTGAAAAAGGGTTTCGGAGATCGCGGTTTTCCAAAAATGGACTCCAGCTACAAATCCTTTTTATTAACAAACATCCTTTTCTGCAGGGGAAAGCATAATTATGAAGATAAGACCGTGAATGGGAGTTCTTAGCCGGTATGAGCTTATGTCCTCGATATGCAGAAAGAGAGAGTTAATACGGTTTTTCTGTTTGAATAACGGATTAAAGTCAAAAAGCCGCATATATCAGTCGGAAAATTTAAATCCCGAATGCGTCCTTATTAAATTTATTTTCCCCGACGCTCTCGGGATGTGTTTTGAGTTTGGTAAACAAGCAAATTTGCATTCTTTGCGGATGTCCTTTTCCGACCAGATTTTATCCATAAAAAAAAAAAAAAAATCATTTCTAATAATTTTGAAAGCATTTTATTACGATTTTCCTTCGTTCTGCGTGAATTTTTTTAAAAAATAAACCTTCCTGGACGTGCGAGCAGAGGACCTTGACAAGTAAGGTTATTTTTGGAGATCTGCAAAAAAGTCTAAGCCAATGCCAAGAAACCGAACCGAACCGCAGGGACAAGGCAACCTCGAAAAACCGATCCCAGAATCGGAACAGGGACCGAAACCCGAACCTCAAACTGTAATGGAACCGAACGCAAACCGAATCTGAAATATGATAGGAACCGAACTAGATCGAACTTTGAGTGAGACAGGACAGGGCCCAGAACCCGAACAAATAGGAACCCGGTTTTTTGCAAAAAACCAAAAAAAGGGGGTTTTTTAAAAACCAGGCGAAACCTGTTATTTTTTGCCGTAAAAACAGGTTTTTTTTTCTTTTACAAAATGTTGCATAGGACGGGTCGAAACTGACGAATTTTGGAATTTGAAAACTTCTGACCGGGGTAGGGAGGAGGGTGTCTTTTGGCATTACTATTAACCTTAATTTTTTTCTAGGCTTTTCAAAGGTCATCTTGAGGTCGCTAGAGGTCGCTTGAGAAGTCACTTGAGGTCGCTTTTCAAAGGTCATCAGGAAGTTTTTGAAAAGCGCATAAAAGGCCAAAAATAGGATTTTTTTTTTTTTTTGCAGAAAAAGCTATAGTTTCCTAAAAAAAAATTGCTTAAATTACGAGTATGAAGTTCAAAATTCATTTTTGTCTACAATTTTTAAGCTAAGGGGAAAGAAAGTCTGAAGAACATATACAGTAATTTTGGACTTCATATTTGTAATCTACGCAAAAAGCGATACTTTTATCAGGAAAAAGTCTTACTTTTGCCCTTATAGGAGCTTTTCAAAAACGTCAAGGCCATTGCGCGACCTCAAGATAATTTAGACTCAAATTTTGACATAAATAGTTTTTGCAAAGTTTATGCATTATTTTTTAAGCACCAACATTTGAATATGAACAATTTTACAAAATTTATGCACAATTTTTTTTTAACATGAAAATCTGGGTAAGCATAATTTATGCATGTGATTTTTTTAAACCCTAAAGCAGGAATATTTGCAAATATTATACTTATTCAAATATTTTTCCATTTCATGCATACTCATTTATGCATAATTATATTGATGAAAAAAAAAAAAAAAATTCCCAGTAATAAAATTAAAATTTTTTATACATCATTTATGCATTTTTTTGTGTCTAATTTTTTAGTATAATTTTCATACGATTTTGACATAATTCATG
Organism: Liposcelis bostrychophila; assembly: GCA_037577465.1. Lineage (NCBI taxonomy): Eukaryota > Metazoa > Arthropoda > Insecta > Psocodea > Liposcelididae > Liposcelis > Liposcelis bostrychophila. Next base: position 53,212,695 of record CM075208.1, on the reverse strand, counting down.
CACCTCCTCTTCATACACAGTAAAAAATTTTATGTTAAAATTGACACAAATTGTATGTCCAAATCGGTCTACATAAATATTTTGTTAAGAAAAATAACACAATTGTTTTGTTTAATGTTCTGCGTCCATTAACGATTGTCATTTTTTTGCTGTTTACAAACAAGTTTTGTTGATTTTTTAACATAATAACTTAACATAGACTTTATGTAGACCGTTTTTAACATATTTACATAATATTTTTTACTGTGTACGGGTGACGTCAAGACAATGTTTTTCGCTAAAAACATCCGATTTTTTGGGCAAAAGCTTAGATAGCCTGTGTTTAAAAAAAGTCATAAAGCTCGAAAGCCTTACACTTAAAGTAAATTTAGACCTCATATTCGTAATGTACGCAAAATTTTCGATAGGAAGCAATACTTTTTTTCAGCAAAAACGCTTTCTTATTTTTTGCCCTTATATGGGCTTTTAAAAAACTTCAAGGTCATTGCATTACCTCAAGATAACCTTCAAAAAGTAGGGCTAATAGGATTGCCAAAAGACATCCATTCCACTATCAGGTGTTTTCAAATTCCGAAATTAGTCAGTTTCGACCCACCCTACTCTACAATAATTGACCCATTAAAATGTGACGGATGGTGGTGTCCCGCAAGCAAGGATTTTTTTTCCTACTTCGCCGAATTATCTCTCAGCAAACTCAAATTTCGAACTTTTTCCATAAAATATTCAAGTAGTTTTTTTACAAGGTTTAACAAGCCGTAAGCAAATTGAACCACTCTCCCTGCCGTTCCCTAACCCATTTCCGAGGAAAACTAATACCTAATGCTTTCTTTTTTTTTTTTCAATTTAATGTTTTTCAAAAAGATCGACCATCCGTTCAAAAGGAAAAAAAGATGGTGAAACCCCAGAATTGGAACTCTTTGCATTATTAGCTTTTTTCCCCCGCTTATTATGTTTTTATAAACGAGTTGAAATCTATAATTTGTATAATGATTCCTGGTAATTCTTCCCTCCATTCCTTTTTCTCTTTAGTAACGAAAAAAAAAAAAAAAAAAAAAAACATGTAAAAAGGTGTGACTGACTGACTCACTGCTCATTTTCTTTCTCTTTTTTGTGTAGAGGAAAAAGAAAAGGACTTGTCAAGGTCACACGAAGATCCTCCAAAACAAAAAAAAAAAAGTTTTTTTTTTTTTTCATTCTTTTAAGCTCGGAGATTGTGTATCAAAATTCTTTCGAGAATACTTCCTTTAGGGAAAAATCTAGTAAATCCTAAAAATTCTATTTTGTCGCAAATCCCACGGGAAAGCCGGGGAACCTGTGATAACGAATCGAATTCTTTTCTCAGTTTCAAGATTATTTCTGGAAGATGATTTTTTTTTTTTTTCAAAGGATTTTCATCGGATCCCATAGGGGGAACAAAGGATTAAAATCTTTGATGAAAATTGATTTTTATTTTCCACCTCTTCACGGAGTTAGGGAAAGCAGTGTTTTTCTAAGAGAGGAAATTTATTGCTTTGGCGCATTTGCGCCACGTTCGGCGACCGCAAGTAGGAAAAAAAAAGGAGTAAAAAAAATAATTAATTAATCAGGGGTCCGAAGCCGGTAAAAATTTATTGGAGCCGATGCCGGCATCGGCAATGCTCTCTCCACTTACTTTTATCCTCTGCCTCCACTTTTAATTCCCAATACTTCCTTTCTTCCCTAAGGTCGTCTAATAGACTAATTAATACTAACCATTTAATAAAAATACTGCTCAAATAATTTAAATCCTGACATAAAAAATTTACACACAACCCAACCTAGGGAACGTTCAAGTATTACGTAAGATTTTTAGGGGGGGGTCCGCATTAACCATCTTCGCCATAAGCTAAGTATGGCGAAATATTTTACAACCGGAGGGGGGGGGGTTCAAATTCACCAAAAGATGCTTACGAAATACTTGAATGGCCTCCAACCTAATATAACCTAACGTAACCTAACCTAACCTAGCCTAGCATGATCTAACCTCACTTAACCAAACCTCTATAATACAAAAACAATACATTTTTTATGGTCTCCCGACACTTTATCACGCGTCAAATAATAACGTGACAGTTTATAACGGTCAGTTGGTAACATGACATTTAGTAACGCTGCCAATTGGTAGCGCTACCTTTTAATAACGGCGACATATAATGACACCGTCATTTAATAACGTGTCAAAATATAACGCGCCATTTCGTAACATTTGCCTGTTTCGAATTTTTATAGTAAGTTTTTTTTATAGAAATATTTTATTTGCATATATATGCAGGGGCACAGAAACTTCAAATAATTGTTCCTTGTTCAGTAAAAATGTCACGATTTAATTTTATTTTTAATTTAAAACAAAACGCACAAGTGGTTTATTGCCATCCACTTTGACTAAAATTAGTTAATTCAACCCTGTAATTTAATGATTTTTTCACGAAAATTTTTAGTTAGCTATATAAGTTAACAATAATATTAGCAATAAACTTATATCAGAATTTGTAAGAAGTAAGCTTTACGTAAGGTAACAATAGGATTTCCTAAGTTTTTTTAATATTTTTTTTATACAATTTAGTGTTTCTTTAATTATACATACTGCCCGCCAAATATCTATATGTTACGAAATGACGCGTTATATTTTGACAAGTTATTAAATGACGGTGTTATTGTATGTCGCCGTTATTAAAAGGTAGCGTTACCAATTGGTAGCGTTACTAAATGTCGTGTTACCAACTGATCATTATAAACTGTCGCGTTATTTTTTGACGCGTTATAAAGTGTCCTTTAACCATTTTTTATATAAATTTTTTGCATTCATTTTGCTAAAAATTCTATCCACTTTTTGCATCACTTGTTCGTACGGGTTCGTATTTAAAAACGTACCTAATCGCCTCTATCATTTGCAGTCCCATATTTACACAATTATAAGCGTGATTAGGTCTTGAAACAGGAAGTCCAGATACGCAGTAATAACAGTCTCCAAGAATTTTGATTCTCATGCATTGATTGTCCTGAAAGCAAAGCAAAAAAAAGAATATCAGTCATTATTATCCCGAAGAAAAGCTCAAGTTTACTTTCTCGTTTCAACCTTTTTTTTTTTTTTTCCCGACGAACAAACATACGGCTTCTAGGTAATGAAACCATTTCTCCGTCATTGCTCTCCACTATTCAATTTATATTCAAATTAACTTATCATGCAAAAAGAGGCAGTTTACGTTTCCTTGCTTAATCTCCTTTCCAATAAGACGTAACCGTTAGTCTAGGCGATTAAAGCCTCGCATTCAGAAGAGTCTTTAAATCCACCCATAATAATAGCAACGATGATAATAATAATAACGACGACGGTGTTCATATCCCGACAATCTACAACCTGTTGGACTCTCTTTTTAATGAATTGTTCGAGTTGGGATTATTCCAGCAGGGACATTCCATCTATAACCGATCAACTTTTGGCACGACCATCTCAGATTTTTTTTTTACTTTGTGGATTTGTTAGCCCTTATATATGATTAAAAAAACCACTTTCAAAAATTTTTTTCGGCGCCCGGTTCCGGAGCTATGGGGCTTCAAAGTTGCCGAAAAATCGCAAAAAATTTCCGACTTGCTAACTTTGAACCTTTACAACATGCCCAATTTTGAAGCTACAGAGACGTACTTAGTCTCATTTGAAAGCTCTTTTAAAGGGCTTTCACGTGATATACAACTTGACCTGTTTTTGACCTTTTAACATCTGAGGTCATTGACCTGAACTTTCGAAAAAGCCTATTTTTGAAACTTATTTTTTTTTTAAATTTTCCCGAATGTATGTTAATATTAAAGATATAAACTACATTGACCCAAATTTTCAGGATGGGATTTACATGGGAACATATTTTAATGAATTTTTGAAAATTTCTTAGCACCGAAAAATATTAGAAATACATTACATTTGTACATTACTGGGGTTCGTTATTTAAAGAATTTTCGAATTTGAAATCGGCAACCCTCAAAATTCGTTTTTTCTAGTAGAATAATAAACCCTAATTTTTTTCAGATTATTCAGACCACGGAAAAGCATGCCGCCATGAGCTTAAAACTTTGCGCTTTTCCAAAATTTGACCTTTAGTCTCCACAGCTGCCCAGCCGTTTCAGGTACAACAGTTTTGTGGATATCTTTTTTGTAGAGGATTAAACGAGCTACAATTTTCTCTTTACGATTTTTTTCGAGCTAGTTTTTTACTTTTTTGGCCAATTTTTGCTGGAAAAGTTCGGAAATATTTCTTTTTTATACAGGCAACTCGCAACCACTTTCTATGCAGAAGGTACAATAACTATAAGATTTATTAGGCGAAGAGATTAATCATCATCTTCGATTCTAACGCTGGCAACGTACCGATCTGTTGAATTCTGGCCGAATAAATAATGTAAATCTATTGCTGTTTGGCGGCCAAAAAACCAAATAATTTACTTCAAGCTTTATTACTTTGAGAATGATTTTAAATCTGAATTAACTTTCTTTATCAATTTTTTAAATTCGGATTTTATAATTTTTCTCGCATTCAATTACTTATAATGCTGCTACTCCGTGTAATATGGCTTGTATTAAATTATTTAGCTTTTTGGCCGCCAAATATAAGGATTTACACTATCAATTGGGCAAAAATCCAACAGATAAATACGTTACCAGTGATAGAATCGATGAAGATATTTAATCTATTTGCCTAATATATATCATTGTACCTTATGCAAGGATTACATAGAATGTGGTTGCTGGTTGAATAAAAAAGCGTGGAGGCAAGCTTTTCCGTGGTCTGAATAATCTGAAAAAAATTAGGGTTTATTATTCTACTAGAAAAAACGAATTTTGAGGGTTGCCGATTTCAAATTCGAAAATTCTTTAAATAACGAACCCCAGTAATGTACAAATGTAATGTATTTCTAATATTTTTCGGTGCTAAGAAATTTTCAAAAATTCATTAAAATATGTTCCCATGTGAATCCCATCCTGAAAATTTGGGTCAATGTAGTTTATATCTTTAATATTAACATACATTCGGGAAAATTAAAAAAAAAAATAAGTTTCAAAAATAGGCTTTTTCGAAAGTTCAGGTCAATGACCTCAGATGTTAAATGGTCAAAAACAGGTCAAGTTGTATATCACGTGAAAGCCCTTTAAAAGAGCTTTCAAATGAGACTAAGTACGTCTCTGTAGCTTCAAAATTGGGCATGTTGTAAAGGTTCAAAGTTAGCAAGTCGGAAATTTTTTGCGATTTTTCGGCAACTTTGAAGCCCCATAGCTCCGGAACCGGGCGCCGAAAAAAATTTTTGAAAGTGGTTTTTTTAATCATATATAAGGGCTAACAAATCCACAAAGTAAAAAAAAAATCTGAGATGGTCGTGCCAAAAGTTGATCGGTTATAGATGGAATGTCCCAGCAACTCATTTCAACAAAAAAAAAAAAAAAAAAAAAAAAAAAAAAAACACCTTCCGATTAAAACGTTATTTTTACTTATATAAAAGAAGATAAAAAAATTTCCAGCGAAAAAAAGGAGGAAAAAAAATCTCAAAATCAAATTCCAAACATTCTCGGATCCTTTTACAGGAAGCAATAAACGGATTAATGAGTTTCATTTGGTCCGGTCGTTCGAGTTTTTTTTTTTTTTCTCCTTGATCCAAATGGATTATTTTGAAAGGTGCAAAACGCGGATTAATGACTATCGGTTATTAAAATAATCTTGGGATTGAACTGGAGAATATTTTAGAACGGAGGATAAAAAGATATTCCGCAACAGAAATCCACAATTATACCCCAATACGTAAAATATTTTTTAAATATTTTGCAATATTTTAAAAATATTATGCAAATATTTTTTTAAGCAATTAATAAACGATAACAATATTTTTAAAATGTTGACAAAGATTTTTAAAGTATTTTTATTGTTTTTTTGTTACAAAAAATATTTCCATAGTATGAAGTAGGCAAAAATAAATTATTATTATTCCCGCTCACTTTCCCCAATCTACCCCAGTAATTATTTCCCTGTTCTCTGCTAAAAACACTTTTTTTTTTTTCTTTTCTAAAAATAATGGGAGTCAATTGATGTTTCATTTTCATTCGACATACAATCGACGGTTCACGGTATTCAGTTTTTTTACCTTTGTTTGACTCGTGTTATTCCAATTATTTTTCCCTTTGTGCATTTTTCGCCCCTCAGTTTTTCTTTTATACCCTTTCCCACAAAATTTTATTTGGTTTCGTCCGCGGATAAATTTTCGAAAATTCGAATTCCATCTGAAAATATTTAAACATCAACGAGAGAGGGGGGTGGGGACTATAACTGTTTGCCCAAAAGAGTTTTAATGGTTTTTCCAGTTCTTTAATTCTCCCTCTCGCTCACTTTCAAAGATTTTAAATGTTAAAATTATCAAATATTTAAACAACGGCCGAGGAAAGCGTCGATTTCAAAAACGGAGAAAATAACTTTTTCGAAATTTAAAAAAAAAAAAAAAAAAAAAAAAAAAAAAAGGTTTTTAAGTCATCCATTTTATCATTCCCGGCCGATGATTGATGTTAATCCAAAAAAAGTTCGCCTTCCTCTTCCATTATCTATTTTTTTTTTCCCATGAAATATTTAAAGGGGCATAAAATTCGATCTCTCGGCTTCGGGAAATCATCCACGGATCGAAACCCCGAACATTACAAGAGTATTTTTCGTTAGACCTCCGTACGTGGTTTCCTTATCTAACGTAATAAAAGAATGAACCCTTTGGGAAAAAACGTGACCTCGATATTCCACGGGAGGGAAAAACTTTTCCTTCGACTTGATTCATATCCCCCGAATCCGGATACGGAAAATCCGAAAATGTTAAGGTTTTGAGGGGGCAGAAACGTGCGTGTCAACGTTCACGCTTTGTTGATCACGACGATTAATTTTTGTTTGAATTGACAGTTTTGTAGAGGATTGAATTCGTGACATATTGCAATTGACGTTTCATTTCCCTGACTTCCCCCCCCCCCAGTCTTTTTCTCTGCGGGATATTTTTATTTTCTCTCCCTTCCCCGCGAAAACATTCTCCGGGGAAATCCTTTAGATCATTTTAATAAGTCTGCGGGTCTACTGACCTATAAAACTTATAATACCTAATAAATAACTCATGTTTTTGATTTTGCTCTTTTTGTTAAGGGGAGGGGGGAAAAAGTTAAATTTCAGCACAAAACCAAGCTTTTCTTTTTATGAACATCTTATGTTCGAACCTTCGATTTAGAATCTGAAATCAAAATTCGAATTCTTGAAAAAAGTTACCTTCTACCCTCGAAATTGAGGAAAATAAAACGTAAAATTTTTACTAAAAAATTAAAATTAAAACCAAATCGAAAACTGGCAACACTTTGGCGGCCCCCCCCAAAACAAATGACAACGAAAAGTAACCACAGCGACCCTGAAGGGACATCATCGATTTTGTATCATAAACTATACTTTCTTTTTCGGTATTGAAAGCACAACCGAAAGGACGATACGTCTAAACTACAACTTAGTTTTAATTAGAAAAATCTTTTGCCGTCTGCCGGTTTCCCTCTATGTTGTTTTTCATTGCAATTTACGTAATTTATCGCAAAGGTAAACAGTGTTACCCTCGGGGCCGTAGTTACATTCCGAGAGTAGCTACAACTTTTATGGTAATTTTCACACACACAGAGATAAATCTAGAGTAAAGCAAACTTGTTTTTATTCGATTTCCCCGGGTTAAGAGAATCCCGAAACGTTCTTATATTTTACCATCCTCAAGTCACTTAATAATTAATCAGTCAGTCGAAATTTCGATAACGCGTAAGATCATATTAATCGGCTAATTAAGTTCCAAGTTTAAACATGCATGGCGTGACATTCATTGTCATTCCCCTTACCTGGGCAATTTGATCGAAGCGACCAAACAACTCGTTTAACGTTTTCACCAAATCTGATGCGCTTAATTGTTCCGACAGAGGCGTGAAATTAACGATATCCGCATACAATATGCTGAAACAAAGGAGGAGATGAATTAGAAACCGACGAATTTACGGCGGGTCTAGTAGGCTACATGAGGCATCCATAATTTACAACAACAATGTTTTCAAGGTCAAGGGCATATTTTGTGGGAAAATGTAAAAGTCGGATGCATCAGAAAAACATGTTGCAAGGACAGCAGTTGAAATTTCCTGTTAAAATAATATTTATAGCCATTTTATAATTTCCAATTTAGAGCACATAACATGGTTCTTTCACCCGTGATTCTTTTACATCAGATAGGCCCTTATTTCATTCACCGGGTTGCTTTAGGTTTTGGACGGACAACAGTGGTCGCTAATTCAGAGAAAAGCGGACATAATTCTTATCTCAAGCATAGGTAAAAGCTATAAAAATGACATGAGCGCCAAAAGCTTTGATTTTCTTTTGTAGTTGAAAATCACTTGCCCTTGATTGAAAATGAAAAATTCAAAATGGCGGATCCAATATGGCGGATGAAATTTCGAATTTTGCGTTGATTTTCACAAAACTATATATCTAGGGGTTTTCGGGGTAGCTAATTACGAATCTAATATCAGTTTCTTCAAATTCAAGATGGCGAAGTTAATATGGCGACTTTTATCCGCACTTGTTGAAGTTTTCCGATGTTTCGTAAAAATTTGCATAAAGGGGTTTTTGAGGTCACTGATTTGCAGAGTTTTTTTTTTAAATTTAAATATTTTAAGTCATTATGAGCGGTGTTTTGCCCTACCAGGCCTGGAGAATGGAATTCGAAAAAAAGCTGACGGATTCGAAATCAGCGACCCCGAAAACCCCTAGATTATACAGTTTCATGAAAACCAACGAAAAATTTGAAATTTCATCCGGCATATTGGATCCACCATTTTGAATTTTTTAATATGGGCAAGTGATATTAAACTACACAGAAAACCAAAACTTTTGACGCCCAGATCCTTTTTATAGCTTTTACCTATGCTTGAGATGGAAATTATGTCCACTTTTCTCCTGGCTAGCGACCAGAGTGGCAGACCATAGGATGGTCCTTATATTATGAAGATTAGATTTTTGGTGAGCTCACTTCTATTTTTTTCCTTTCAATGAAAAAATCAACTGGGATATGGGGGCATATCCCTACGTAGGACTACGTCTATGGGTTCTTAATATTGCTAAAACGATGAAACAATTTAAAAATTTCAAAGTATTTTTTTTTCTTTTTTGCCCTTTTTTCGTCAAAAAAATCGAATTTTTCGATAAAAATATAATTTTTTTTTCCTGGCACAAAAAAAAAAAAACTTAAAATTCTTAATGGAAAAGGTCAAAAGTTCAAAAATACAAGTCGAAATTTTAATTAGTCTTCAAAGTTAAAATTTTAATAATAAACATTGCTTTAGCTCATATTCTTGGCTTCTTAAAATGATTAAATATTAATTTTTGGACACGAAAAACCATCGATTTTCAACAAGATTTGTGACTTTTGAAGTTTCACTTAAAAAACAGTGAACACCCCGACGATTTTGGGAATTTTGTCTCAATGTTATTTCGCCCATAGTGCCCTAGTAATGAAATATATTTGTTTTTCTTTCTTTTTGGCTTTCTTATTTGCTCTTAACTTCAAGTGTTGGTTTCCAAACATTTTTAGACAATTTCTTGTAAATTTTACTTTAAAAAAAAAACAGGGAAAATTCAAAAATAAAAAGTAAAATAAAATTTACAAGAAATTTTATAAGTCCTTGTTTTCGCTCATGTCGTCTAATTTTACAATTAAAAAAGGCCAAAAGTGAAAAAAAAAATAGTCAAAATACTATTTAAAATTTTCGAAGCTGAAATTTTAACATTAAAATAAATATATTTCTTCCACCAAATAAAAAAATGTTCTTTCGCTAAGTGAAACTTACACGGTCTGCACAAACTATTTTTACCATGTTGACTTCCAAGACGTAGTCCTACGTCAAAAGATGCAGGCTGTCAACTAGGAAATCAAATTCATAAGTAAGGTCGCTTTCAGCTTTTAGGTCCCATTTTTTTTTCACACAAAAATTTAAATACAAAAAACGTTTAAAGTAGGCCAGAAAAAGCACTTTAGCAGGACAAAAACTGACTCCACCTGGACTTTTCATTGACTTCAAACTCCTTGAATATTTCAGCTAAAATTGATTTCTTCTTTTTTTCAGGTCTTAAAAACCCAAGTGTTTTTTTAATTACTTAACTCAGAGCAAAGCCGAAGGGGAATTTTGTAAGATATGCAACGGAGTGAAAATTTAAGCCTCCTTAATCGCTAACATTTACAAACAGAACGGAAAACTTTTCCTCGGCCATTTTTAGGTTTTTAAGGTTTTTTAGGTTATTAGACTAAAAAAAAGCCCTAAAATGGCGTAATTTTTTTTTTCGTATGGATGAGCTCCCCGAAAATTTAAACTTCGTAAAACAAGGACCACCCTATATGGCAGATACGGAGCACAGAGAAATTTAAAAATTAAACATCTGCCTAAAAATACAGTCATTGCCATCAATAAAGGATTTTAAACCGACAGATAAACTTTCGTGTTCCGTGGGTCAGCTCAAACGGAAAAAATATTCTGCAATTTTTTCAAGGCGTTTTAAGGTTATTAAGACCGATAAAAACCCCCTGAAAAAATGTGTGCCGGTGGAATCCTCGATTATTGATTTTAGAAATCCATTTACTCATGGTGATTTGATGTAATTCCCCCCTCCCCCCCTTTTTCACGCGCGTACATCGGCCAAACAGGACTCACCTGACGTTGTTATGCCTCTGCACGTACATTTCGTGAAATCTAGTTTGTTTATTTGACATGTCTTGGCAGGCGTCTGCCATTTTCAGCATGATGCTCCGCTTAACCTGTAAAATAACAAAAAAGAAAATATATCAGAAAAAAGAAATGTAAAATAAAGACCTCAGGCGGTGATAGACGCTCTTACGCATTCCCGAATGAAATATTGCATTTAGCCTGTAATTATCTTGACGTTATTTTCACTTCGGGAAGTCGTAAACCGCGGGAACACGAGGGATAATTTTCGTCCCGTAGGAATTAATTCAAACCTCTCTTTTTGGGCCCTGACACACAGATATAAACTTTTAATGTAACTCCTAGGAAATTTATTCATCCTTGATTAAACCCAAGGAAAACCGTACAACTTTTCCTTCCCGAAAATTTTCTATCTGTTTTGGTTTCCTCAGCGTCTCAAAACTTTTTTTATTAAAAAGGAAAAAAAAAAAAAAAAAAAAAAAAAGTAAACGGATACCAATAAACAACGTCTGGTATGCAAATCTGCTAAAAAGGAAAAAAAAAGAAGAAAAAGAAAAACAAATAAAATGGGGAGAGAAAAGAAAAAGGAAAAAAAAAAAAAAAAAAGATCGTCTTGAAACGTCCACAGCGCGTCATCATTCCTCCTTTGAAAAAAGTCAGGTTTTCCCGAGGAAAAACATGTAAGATATCAAAAATATGTTTTTAATTTCAACCTCGAGGGAGTGCGAATCCTCCAGAGATATTTCAAATGTCGACTTTAAGAGGGCTCACAACGCCGCATATGGGACTAGAAAAATATGATAAAGAAAAATATGACGTTCCATTACGAGGAAAGTTAGGAGGACTGGGTGTTTCAATATCTATGATCGCGACTTATTTCCTCTCGCGGCGTTTCTCATGATATACGACCGTATGTAAATCGATCCTCAAATTATTATTTATGCATTTCGATTCTCCAATAAATACCGTGTTCCATTTTATTGGTTTTTTTTTTTTTTTTGGCCTTAAGATTAAGATTAGGAGAGAGTGGATGGAGGGCTTATCCCAGGAGGGAGAAATTTTAACAAGCCCCTCCTCCCACTTCCACCCCCATAATCTTAAGGGTCTAAAAAAAAAAAAAAAAAAAAAATAATAATAATAATAAGGGAGCGTTCAAGTATTACGTAAGACTGAAAGAGGGGGGGGAGGGGCTACTAGAAAATCTTACGATTTCTTACTAGGGGGGAGGGGGGGAGTTTGGCAAATCTTACGTAAGAATTTCATTATGACTTATTGTTCAGATTTTTTTTTTTTTTTTTTTTTCATTTCAAAAATTATGTTTTTTAATTTTTTTTCGAATGTCCAAAGTAGAAAAACTGAAACTTTTTTCAAAAAATTTTAAGAAATAAAAATTACTTTTTGATGAGATTTTGTGCCAATTGTAGCCATCTTCAGGGATATGAGTATGAACTATAAATCTAGATTAAGAAAAATATTACTTCAATTAAAATTGGCGTTAAAAAAAAGGGGGGGTCCGCGAAAATCTTACGTAATATAATAGGGGGGGTTCAAAGAAATATTACTAATTCTTACGAAGGGGGGGGGGGTTAGGGGGTCCAAAAACCCGAAAAAAAGTCTTACGTAATACTTGAACGTTCCCTAACTGAACCAATAAATTGAAACACGGCGTATATTGGAGAATCGAAATCCATATCGTATAATTTTAAGGGCCTGAAACTAAAAGGGCCTAAAAATTTGGAGTCCATAACATTGCCCCCAAGGGACCGGCCTCTTAAAAAATTTCAGAGTTAGTTATGACATGGTCAGTTTTTTTTCTCGGCCATTAAGATTAGGGGGGTGAAAGTGGGTGAGGGCATGTCCCAGGAAGGGGGGGATTTAGACAAGCCCCCCCCCCCTCACTTTCACCTCCTAATCTTAAAGGCCTGAAAAAAAATTACTGAACCAATAAAATGAAACATGGTGTTAGGGGGAGGGGGTAAAAATGAGTAGAGGGCTTGTCTAAATTCCAACCGCCTGGGACAAACCCCACCACCTAATCCCCCCCCCTTGAAAGGGCCTTAAGGACCTAAAAAAATAACATGTCGTAACAAACTGCGAAATTTTTAGGGGGCCGGCCCCCCGGGGGCAAAGTTACGAACTCCAACTTTATTGTTTGAGCAACCAGTAAATTTTTTTTATGAAGACCCCCCCCCCCCCGCGCAACCCTTCCCCTGACATTAATGGGGATGGTGATTTCTGAAAAGGGCCTAAAACTAAAAAGAGCCTGAAAATTTGAGGTCCGTGACATTGCTCCCCAGGGGCCGGCCCCCTAAAAAATGTCATAGTTTGTTGTCAGTTTTTTTTAAAATTAGGGGGGTTAAGTAGTTTAAGTGATGTGACGAATATCTGCCTTTTCAAGCGGCCATTGTTAGGACGAACAAAGAAGCGTGGGGTGCGAAAGGTAGGGTGCGCAAGGTAGTACCTAACCTACACTTTCCCGGATTTTCAAAATTGCACCACGGGTAAACGGTTAGCTTTTTCTGGAAAGTATTTTCACAGATCACCATTTCCATTAACTTTAGGGGGGTCTCCATAAAAAAATTTACTCGTTCCTCAAACAAAAAAGTTGGGGGTCGACCTCCCAAAATGTCCTAGCTTTTCCCTCCTCCTGGGACAAGCCCCCACCCCCTTCTTTCATTTATTTATTTAAATAAACTTGGTGTCCAAACAAAAAAGTTGGGGGTCGACCCCCCAAAAATGTCATAGCTAAATTTCTCTCTTACTGAGACAAGCCCCCACCCCGCTTTCATTTATTTATTTATTTAAATAAACTCGCTGCTCAAACAAAAAATTTGGGGTCCGTAACTTTGCCCCCGGGGGGCCGACAGCCCAAAAAGTGTCATAGCTAAATTTCCCCCCTCCTGGACAAGCCCTTCCACCCACTTTTACCCCTAATCTTAAGTGCCTAAAAAAAAAAAAAAATAAATAAATAAATAACTGAACCAATAAAATGGAACACGGTGTATATAAATTTATTGACAGGATATAAAAATTTAGAACCGAGCTCATCTCAATAAGCTGTTCATCTTATTCCGACGGAAAAGTTAAAAGAAAAAAAAAAATTGCATGATAAGGGAATTGGCGCTATTTACATCGCAAATCGTTTTCTGGTCTGCAATTAACAACGTATTGCCCATTTGGTAAGTACAAAGTTCTAGCTAAAGTTTTAAAACTGACTCACGACAACCATTTATTATACGGCTAAAGTCGTTTCAAAGACCATAATCTCAAAGTGATCGAAAGTGTAATGACTAAAATCTTCAAACTTTCTAACGATCTGATTTACGGCTCTATCTATGCACGGACGTTTAAAATGGTTTCATGAGCCTTGTAGGCGTCTTTTCAGTGAAACTGAATAATTGGAGATCTCACCGCGCTGCAAGATTTTTCCGGGTTTCATACTCGGTTTTTGTAAACTTAAAGGACACTTAAGCAAAAATATGGAATAATGCCTCTACGGCCCGGTGATGTAGACGAACTGATTACCTTCACAGTTTTCCAGCAAAACTTCTGCATTTTTTACGAAAACGTTTGTTAAAAATATTTATTCGTCAGTTGGAAAATTAAAAATTGTGAAAAATATTCATCAAAAAACGTAAAAAAAATGCTCAAAAGTATTCGAGAAAAATTTCAAGGTAATAAAACTTTATAAAATTATTCATGGGAATAATTTTCTAAGAAAATGTGTAGGAAAACATTATTTGGAAAAAGCCAAGAATAATCTTTTAAAAAAAAGATAAAAGTTTCTTCCTGTGTCTTTCTTAGAATGATCTGTTATAGACGAGTTAAACTGATGTTCCGGTAACAATTGTTTACGAATATCCGATACTTTGATAATCTTATTCTCATATTTGTACCGAAGGCGAAATAACAAAATTCTGCGAATTAAGACCCATTGGCCTTATTAGCATCCTATGAAAATTCAAGATTTCCGAACCTTTGGTTTCCCTTAAGGAGGGAGGAACTTTGTTTATTTTTCGAAGAAAGGTTTTTCCGACTACAAAAGTTTAATTGGAACCGAATAAATTTAAAAAAAAAATATAGCTAGGAATATTCCTTTTAACATTCTTCACAACTTTTGTTACATGAAATTTTGATCCATTTATTATTTGTGGTGTTTTTTTGTAAGATTTCTGAAAACAAAATCCGATGTTTATAAGAAAAACACCCGAATTTTTACAATTTTTGCCAATTATTTTTGAAAAAAAGTTTTGCAAATTATTTTTGTAAAGAGTTTGTAAAACATTCTAATTAATAATAAAAGTGAATTTTTATGTAACAAAAGTTGTGGAGAATCTTAAGAGGGATATATTCCCATACTTTTAAAAAAATTATTCCGAACTGATTAAATTTTTGTAGGCGAAAAACCCTTTCTTTAAAAATTAAACAATGTTGCGTCCATGCTTAAGTTGCAGGAGAACAATCAACTAAGAATCTCAAATTCATCGGTAGAACATCCTTAAACATTGAGAATCCAGGATATCTTTTTTCTTTTTTTTTTAACTCTACTTCATTGAAATAAATAAGGGGAAGCGGGGTAAATATGAGACGATTTTCCACGGAAGAAAGTTTTGATTTTTGAACTTACTTCCAAACAGTGAAAATAACACATGATTTGTATTTTTACTACCAATCTCATTATTTACACTTCTTCTCCCTTTGGATTATAGTAAGTGATTTGTCTTTGCGAGGACAAAGCTGCCTATATTGCAGAAAAACGATAACTTGCTGAGATGAATTTCTTTTCCAAGTTATTTTAAATAAAATCCAAACGAAATCGCCAGGAGGATCTACTGAAAGTTCGATTCGATCAAATCAAACAACTTCTTGTTCAAATATACAGGGGAACCTTTTTGTTTGCGTCAACAAACAAGAAGCTGTTAGGATAGCAGGAAACCTTTTGTTTGCATTAAACAATAAGAAGTTAATTGATTGAAAAGATTTAGCTTCGGTAAAAAAAAAAAAGCTTGTTTTGGCAAATCATTCTACTGTCAGTTAATTTATTATTCTGGTCAGTCACTAAACTCATCGGTCAGTCGATCAAGTCAGTAATTAAATTATGATTTGGTCAGTAAAAAATTGCAAATGGTTGAAAAAAAAGTTGAATTTTTTTAGTTACTCGTGTTATCCGCCCTACTCCTTTCTGCATATTACTTTTTTCTAAAAATAAGGTAAAGATAGGGAAGTGTGACCGTCTGAAAAGTGTGACCGTCAGGGGATGGAATTAGCAAAAATAACTGTTTCCGTTTCTAATGTTTAGCTTATGGCAGCAAACAAACCGTTTCCGTTTCTGAGCTTACATAAGCTAAACATAGGCGCTACGAAAATGTTTTCACCCCCTGGTGACCGTTCTAATAAAAACTGATAAAAATCCAATATATAGAGAGAGTTTGGCCTTATACCGCTAGAATATCGCCGTGATGTGGCTGATTTTGTTTTTCTTTATCGTGTATTTAACAACTTAGTTGATTGCCCTTCAGTCGTATCTTTGTTCAATTTTCGAATCCCTGTCAAAATAACAAGAAACAAACAGCTTTTTGATTCTACAACACCTTTTTCCTCAACATCAGCCAAACTTTCTCAGCTATATAATAAATTCTTTGAGCCAATGAACCTGGATTTATTCATTATGTCGCTGGCTACTTTTAAATCGACTGCTATTTCTTTTTTTAAAACCTTTTATGTTTAATTTTTTTTTTTTTTATATCATATTATGTTTAAATTTCCTTTTCTTTCTCTTTTGTTCTTCAGCTAATACTATAATTGGTAACCTCTTACTGTTGTATTAGCTTAAATAAATAAAATAAAATAAATAAATAAAAAAAAAATAAAGTAAAAAAGACTTCAAGCGACGATTTTTTCATGTTTTCCGAACCTATTATAATCAAAGAAATGTACTAGGTATTGTGGTCCTTTTTTGATTTTAAAAAAAAAATTTACAAAGGCAAAAATTCGTATCCGTCTGAAAATTAGACGAGTTTCAACTCATTTCAACATGATTTAATTTTATGTAAGGTAAAGGTAGGGAAATGTGACCGTCTGAAAAGTGTGACTTTACCATATAAATATGTGTGTAGGAAATCCGTTTTTGTGCGAATAAATACACCATCACGTAGTGTATTTATTCCGACAAAAACGAATTTTCGACATGCGTATTTATATGGTTTAAAATGTAAAAGTCACACTTTTCAGACGGTCACACGTCCTTACCTTTACCTTCAACATTGGTTTATTTTATGAAATGAAATTGACATTGAATTGTCAATACCGTGCTTTATGATTTATGCTATCTAGAATTTTTAACTGGACTTCTTATTTGATAATCCTTAATAGGTCACACTTAAATTTATTTTTTTGGCAAAAATTACATTTTTGGTAAGTGTGACCAGCAGACTACTTCTCTAATTCCTTTGACAAAGGAAACCATCTTGTTTTTATTTGCATATGCCATTCGGAGTGGCACCAATAATAATTATTTAAGGATGTTCTACAGATGAATTTGAGATTCTTAGCTGATTGTTCTCCTGCAACTTAAACATAGGCAAAACTTTGTTCATTTTCGTAGAAAGGTTTTTCCGCCTAAAAAAATGTAATTGGAATCGAATAATTTTTTTAAAAGTATGGAAATATTCCTCTTAACATTCTACACAACTTTTGTGACACGAAAATTCGCTTTTATTATTCACTGAAATGTTTTCAAACTCTTTACAAAGATAATCTTCAAAAATTGTAAACATGCTAATGGATTGTTTATAAACATTGGACTTTTATTATTGGGAAAATCTCACAAAAACACCATAAATGATAAAGGAATCAAAATTTCATGTCACAAAAGCTGTGTAGCATGTTAAGAGAAATATTCCCATAATTTTAAAAAAATTATTCAATTCCAATTAAATTTTTTTTAGGCAGAAAAACCTTTCTACAAAAATAAAAAAAGTTTCGCCTATGTTTAAGTTGCACGAGAACGATCAGTTAAGAATCTTAAATTCACCTGGAGAAACTCCTTAATTGCGATTTTAATAAACAAGAATAATTCGTTTTTAACACTATTCAGCAATTTTTGAAAGAAAATTTATAAATCTTTTAGAAGTAAACAAATAAATTTTGCAATGTTATGATTTAAAAAAAAAAAAAAAAAAAAAAAAAAAAAGAACGGCCACTCTTTTCAAAAATGAAGGTTGAAATATTATCCGTCGGCAGTCAAAAAAATATGGTTAAACTATAAATCTCGCCGTATTTAAAATTTGAGGTTAATGCATATTAAAGCGTAATAATGGAGCAGCATAATGTAATAAGAAACTTGGCTTGATTCTCTTCCTAACAAGAACCAATAAAAGTTAAAATCAATTTTTTCTAGAACCCGGTCACATTTCCCTACTTTACCTTAATAAAGTACGAGGATTAGGTTCCGAAAACATGAAAAAAATCGTCCTTAAAGTCTTTTTTTAAAGTATTGGATTTTTATCAGTTTTTATGAGATCGGTCACACTTTTCAGACGGTCACATTTCCCTACCTTTGCTTTATTCTACAGAAACATTCAAAGCTAGACTAAGTCAATGCTGATGCAACAAACCGCCACAAAAATGTAATTGTGATCCCAAGAACTCCGCACAGAATAATAGGAATTTGGGTACCGGATAAAAATCCATTAATTTTTGTTTTTCTTTTGTTTATTTTTAAATGTGAACTTCATCCGACAGCCGAATTCTTCTTATTTCTTCGTATTTTGTTGAACCCCTGCGGGGTTCTTTATAATGTATAATGCTTACCTCTGCAGCAATATAAGCGGGTATCACGCTCAACAGGAGCTGCTCCTGTTGCTCTTTTTCGCATTCCAATTTCACTCTAGATTCGATGCACGTTTTAGTACCCACAAACGTCCTTTTATGACTAGCTTCGGTCATGTATCGTGAATAGACACCCGTAGCACTCGCGCACAGCAGAAATATAAGCTCCGAATTAGTCTGAAAACGGAATTAAAATTCATAATTAAAACCCTTGTGTAAAATTTGATGCACTTGGCGCTTCCCAGACACTGAGTCGGATCCTCAAGGAAATAAAGAGGGAACGTCTCCAAAGTGACATTTCACGTAAGCTAAAACATTTCTGAATTAAAGGTATTTCCTCAAGGATGACATCGCTTTCGTGGAAATTTCATTTCGGACGTTGATGTGACAAGGGTATGTATCAATATCAAGTGTATTTATAAATCGGGGTTTTGTCTCTCGGCTGACTTAATTTAATCCCCTGGGAATTCCCCATCGATATTTCAAAATTTTGGTTACAAAAAAGGTAAAAAAAAAAAAGTGTTTTACCGAAAGAAAAGAAAAAAAAAGAACAAAACCGTTAAAAATGAACATTTTTTCTCTTTCTCTCTCTTCCTGTTTAATAATAAAAAATACATTATGGAAGATCGATCCAGAGAAAATAAGTTGAGGCTCACTCAGCCCCGAGGCTATTTTTAATTGATTTTCTTTTGAGTCTTTCCGCAGAAATTTTAAATTGACTGGAGAATAGAGTTATACTCAGATGAACTCTGAATTTGAACAGTCCCCCCAGGCGATTTTCGAGATTGATAAACGAATGATTGCCAGTCGAAAAGTTTCCTTATGCAGTCTTCAAAGTTGGTTAATAAAGCAAAAGAAGAAAAAAAAAAAAAAAAAATTTTTTTTTTATTTTTACAAAAATAAATAAAAGCAGACGATGCGAAGTATTTTTAAATATAAAAAGACACCAAAGACATCGATTTGAAATTCATTACAGATATCAATTGCCTCATTATTCCGAGTACTTGATCATGCATTTATCGATGCAAAAACGAAACGTTTAAAATTTAATTTGCCTTATTTACCCCGACTGTACCCAAAGCTCTAGGGTGTACTTTAGTTATTGCCCCGGAAGCAAAAGAGTGCCTAAGCTACACTTAAAACAGCAAATTCTACAAGAAAAAAAAATAAAGAAATTTAAAACGATTCCAATTTTTTTTTTTTTAAATGTTTGATTAAAAAAGTGTACAAACGTTCAAATTGTTTTTGCCTCTAATTACTCAAAATGTTGGGAGCTTCCTCGCGGCCACGGTAATTTGAATCAAACGCAATTTTTTAAACCAAATACCCCTTTAAAAAAAATTTAAAACAGAGTTTTACATGTTAAGTTTTTGTAATCAAAAGCCTCGAAAACCCCTGCCCCAGGTTCCTCAGTTGTGGGGCATTATTTTGGTGAAAGTTAGAGAGATATCTCCGATACAGCTAAATATAGCTGAATGTAAAAAGCTTCCAGAGGAAAACCAGGATGCTAAGTAGAAGGATCGAAAAACACAATTTTTTAATTTAAAAATACCACAGCGCGGAAAAGTTCTTAGATTTTTTGGAGGCCGATTTCTGCTGCTTTCAGAGGCCTAACGTTTTTCAAAATCTCCTAATGGCCGAAAAAATTAGAGCCGTATTTGGGTGGGAAAGATTTCATTTTCTATCGGAAATTTTCCGGAAATTTCAAAAATATAGACGGTTTGACAGTAATTAGAGCCATTTTTATAGGTGAGCCGAAAGAGGTATCGGGAGTTTAATAACAGCTTTTTTTTGCTCATAAATAAAAAAATGGCTTCAATTTCCGTAAAACCGTGTTTATTTTTAAAAATTTCCGGAAAATTTCCGATAGGAAATGAACTCTTTCGCAATAAAATACAGCTCAAAAATTTTCGGCCTTTATGAGTTTTTGAAAAACTTTAGTCTTCTGGGAGCATCAGAAATCGGTCTCCAAAAAATCTGAAAAAAAAAAAAAAAACTAGGATTGATATGGATGCTCTAAAATGCAGCTTTTCCGCGCTGTGGCATTTTCAAATTTAAAAATTCGTGTTTTCCGATCCACCCTATTAGGGAGAGGTCAAGTATTACTTAAGACCGGAAGGGAGTGCAAGATGTTCTTACGATTTCTTACATGGGGGAAGGCGGGGGGGGGGGGTTCGGCGGGGCGGGGGGTAAAAATCTTACGTATGAATTTTCATTATGGGAACGTTCACGTGTTACGTAAGACTTTCTTTCGGGTTTTTGGACCCCCTCCCCCCGGTTGTAAGACATTTCGCCATACTAAGCTCATGGCGAAGATGGTTGATGCGGACCCCCCCTCCCCAAAAAAAAAAAAATCTTACGTAATACTTAAACGTTCCCTATTACTTATTGTTCAAAAAAATTCCAATTAAACATAAAAAATGGATAACCGTACATTTGCCACCCTATGCTGCTTAACTTCATTGATCACTCTGCCGCTAGATGGAACGAGTCACCACTCCGACCCCCCCCCCCCATCCATAATGCTTTAGTCAATGAAAGATTCTTTTCTTTATAAGTGGCACGCCTGCAGAGGAATTTTTGACAATACTACCAACATTGCTTTTGAGGTTGACACAGTTGTTTTGCATCCAAAAGAAATAGTATATTACAACACAAGAGCTGCAAAAGAAGAAATTGTCCGTCGAGGCCGATTTTGAAGCCTGAGCCGAAGGCGAGGGTTTTAAAAGGTAATTCTTTTGCGGTTCTTGCGTTGCAACGCAAGAACCGCAAAAGAATTACCTTATTGCGCTGTGCTTTGTGATGAAAAGTAGCTTACAACGCGTTGTAAGCTACTTTTCATCACAAAGCACAGCGCAATAAAGGTTTTTTTAAAACGCACTAGTGCGGAAAAATAAGTTTTCTGCACTGAGTGATGAAAATATTTTTGTTGCTGATGCTTCATCAAGATCGAAAAAGCATATTTTGATTTTGATCGTTGTCCATTCACCAAAACTAATTCCGTAAATCATACTTATTTATTTATATTTATTATTTATTTATTCGGTATTTCAAAGATTTTTTTTTTTCTGTCAATATTATGAGGGCGCTAACAGCCTTGACATTTGGTTATCAAACTGTTTGCACGTATTAAACCTGTTAATTTTTTAAAGCCATCCTATCGCACAATTAAATAGCAGTTATGCCTATTTGTTGGATAAAACTTATCAAATCTGCAATAGCTTTTTAGACTTTCAATCAAACTTTCCGTTAATTATTTTCTTCGTCGTTTTGATTTGTCATACATCAAAAATGAAATTTAAAACTTTTATTGTACTTTTGCTTCTTGCAACCGCAGTAGCGGTAGTTACAGCTCTTCCCCCAGGTAGGTTTACAAATATTATTAAAATAGTACTAGCGGTGGCGCGTCAAACAAATAATATAAATTATTAGAGATGCAACAACGGCAAGATTAGCGAATTCTGATCGAAGTAAACGAGACCTGGGACACTGCCTATGTATAATGCCCTTTTCTTCACTTCTATCCCAATAGTAAGCATTCAACCAATTTAAATAAATTATCCCCATTTATGTCCGCACCGTTTTGCCATCAAATCAAATCGAATCTTTTTTCCTGGTTCAGAAAAATGAGTCATTTTCTCAAATATGATTAACTACAATGAAGACTTTTTAGACCCTCTTTTACCTGTGTGAGGTAATGAAGCTGATATAGATACTTAACCATAATCCATAATCCATACAATTTCAGCAAATCGCACCTTTTGGAAGTATTTTACTCTCTGCCGATACTATACAGAAAATAACGTGGTAGAAACCGAAAATCTAATATCACCCCCAAATGGGCACAATTTTCCAAATATGAAATTAAACAAATCTAGACAGAAATAACCATCATTTAGGCCACAGTTCGTGGAATTTGAAAAGTAATTTTTTTTAAGCTTACAGATTCACAAAATAATGGATTTTTTTATTTCTAAAGCCAACAGGACCGAAGTGGAGACTCGCATGAAAAATATCGAAGGGCAACCACTACACCGTCAAGTCATTGCTGCTATACTTGCTATACTTTTTTCATTGTTTCCAATGGTTGGGTAAATGATTCTAACAGGATTAAGATTCGTTAGTTAGCAAAAATAAAATGCAGAGTTACAAGCTGTGTAACAGAGAATACACTGTTTTTGCGTTGTTATTTTCTTTATATATTAATTAATTTATTTATTTAAACTTATTTATTTCTGTAACTCAGTGCAGAACAACACCAAGACCATTCAAGGATAACAACTTCTTATTTCAAACCTGACTATACAAAGCATACAAGCGTTGCCAACTCAAATTAAATGTCTTCTGCGAGTTAACATTTCTGCTTTGTTAACGAAATAAACTTGGTAGCAGAAGGAATAGAATCAGTTCTGCCAACCGTTGAGCCTGTATACCTTTTGTAAAGTCGGGTTTGAAATAAGAGTTGCAATCCTTGAATGGACTTGGTGTTGTTCTGCACTGAGGTACAGTTTTCTTTTTCTTTATTTTCCTGAAATTTATATTATTGACTGACATCAATTTAGCAATTATTTACAGTTATTTAAATTCCGTAAGGCATTTTTTGAAAATGGCGGTAAAGGAAAAAAAACGAGTCAGCGAAAATCTTAGTAAGTTAAAAGGGGTGGGTCAAAGAAATCTTACTAAATCTTACGACAAGCCCAATTAACTGCATCGTAATTCTGGAATGCCCTTAAGAAACCCCCAATAATTTTGTTTATCATCGAGAAGCTGACTCCCTCCCCCTCCCCCCCAAAAAAAATCATTTAATTCAATTATCAAACTTATTAAATTTCTGTAACATCAACGATTTACTGTTGCCAACTAACCGGCGAAAATTCAGCGAAACACACAAAGATTAAGAAAACAAAAACAAACCGAAATCGATTATTCAACCGCGGAAAATCCGTATACGTTACACGATTAAAATAAACCTTGGAGCTATGGGTCATTCCCAAACATTTACCAACTATGATTGATTGGTTTCCCCTTAGACTTTATAATCACTTCATGTTTGCTTACCAAAAAGTATACACACGAATTAAGAATTTTGCACGCACAAAGAAACAAGTCAATCAACCTTCACATCACATGGATTCTTTTCTTTTTTGCTTCTTTCTCTCTTCTAATTTTTTTTTTTTCTTTAAAGAAAATGTTAGAGTCTTACCCTAGGCGGATTAATAACTTATACGTCTACACCGATTTCCTCACAACATTTATGTCCTAAATACAGTTTCCGTTAATTAAAATTTCATATTAAGAGGATTATACGGTTTAATGGCCTCCTATATATACGAGTTTACATCACAAGAGATTGAGTTACATTTAGCTAGATTTTGCCAAAAGCTTTTAACAAGAGCTCAAAGCAATCAATATTATAAGAAATTAATTAAAGCGGTTTAGCACATATTTTAATAATCGTTTTTCCGCCTTCTCCTATGAAGAAGAAAGAAGGAGGAGGAGTAGTCTCTCTCTCGAAAAATATTGCATCAGAAATGCGAAAAAAAAAGTAATTCAAACTTGATTAGTTTTTTAACACCTTCGGAAGGAAAATATCCGACTTGTTTGGACTGTAAAATGAGCTTTTAAAAAAACATTTTTCTAAAGTTGATTTCGTTTTTTTTTTTTTTAACCGGATGAAAACCTTAGAAATGGTTAACCGATTGCCGGGGCATTTTTCTCTTCTTCCTTTTTCCTCCGTGCCCTCGGAATCAGATTAAATTACATCGAGCGTGAAAAAGGTCCTGTAATCTGTAATCGGAACGTGCTCTGATATCTTGAATTTCTTTTAACGTTATTGCTTGGCAATTTTTTTTCCCCTCTTTTTTTATCTCTTAAAAGAAATCGAAGTTATTTTATACGGGAGAAAAAAATTTTTTAACCCGTAATTTTTATAAATACCGATATCATTGAATAACTCAAGCGTGCCACACTTACCTCCCTCCCCCTCTTCCTCCCACCCTCCCAGAGGAGAGACAGAGAGAAACATTTTTAAATCTATTAAAGAAGAAAGATGAGAATCAGTCTTCAAAGCAATTACTTTCTCAGAAGTAAAGTTAAGTTTTACAAAGTAAATCTAATAAGCAAAGACGCGAAACTGGCGGTAATTTCTTCAGTCGGCGATTTTCAAGAGACTAGACAACTTCCTTTTTAGCTTTTTTTCCTCCTCTCCTCTTCTTCTTTTTTTTTCATTACGAATGACTTTTGCCAAGTTAAAAAATAAAAGTTTCAAGCGCAACACAAAATGAAGAAAAGAAAAAAAAAAAGTTTCCATTTCTTTTTTATTAGGAGGTGAAAATCCCGTGATAAATAGAATCAAGGGACATCATATAAATTATTTTCAAAGCAAGGGAATAAACAAACAAATAAACAAACGAGAATTTCCCTTTTCAAAAACTTGTGGATTTTCGAAAAAAAAAAAAAAAAAACTGTCGCCAATGAACGAAATAAAAAGTAACGTTATCGTTCACTTCCAGAGCTTCAACTCTCAAACGTGTTGAATGTTTGATTCACAACCACGTTTCGTTCAAAACAATATGCTTTTCTTCTACCCCCCCCCCCTACCCCGCCGATTCTCTTGCTCTCTGTTTTGTATTCGTAATTAATATGTTACAACAATAGTGAGTAATATACGCAACAAATTCCCTTTGGGGGGTTACATCTGGAATTTTTCTACAATTTATCTTTTTGACTTTCAGGCAGCAAACATGAATTTCAGGAAAGATTCTTAGACCAGAAATGTTTTCCCTAACAGAGATATTTTTTGCTGAAAAGCTGTCCACATACTAAGCGTAAGACAAGTTTTCGTGAAATTTCACCCCCCACCCTCTCCCACCGGTGTTACACAGTAAAAAAAATATGTAATCATGTAGAAAAGGGTCTACATACTTAGCATGTTACGTTTTCTATGTTAAAAAAGAACAAATTTGCTGTGTTGACTTAAACAAATGACGAAAAATAAAAGACGATCTTATGGCCGCTCAATGTTTTTATTTTTAACACAGTCGAGTTTGTTGATGTTTTTATGTGGACCGCGGATATTAGCAAGTGATTTTGTTAAATTTTTACATACTTTTTTTAACTGTGTAGGCATGGTAGGATTTTTTAAGACACTTCCCCACCCCTCCAGCAGTACTTGAAATTTTTTTTAAGGGGGAAAGGATATAGCGGTTTAAGGATATCCAAGATGCCCCCCCAGGAAAAGGGGTTGAGACCTATTTGCCGTGTTAGCTACTCGAAAACTATACTACTCGTTAAATTTCTAGATCTTCTCGCTCGTTAGAAATAGCTCTTGGGCCAAAAATGTGGTTTTTTGGTTTTGTATTTTTTACCCGCTTATTTTTAATTTTGGAAAACTGAAATGGGGTGGGGTAGAAACCTACCATAGGGGGGCTTGAATAGGGACTAAGTCGCCCCCTCACAGTGGTCCGGAAAAAAAAATGGCCAAAACTCATTGTAAGGGTATGACGTAGTAACGTCTAAACCTTACTACACAAGAAACCTAACTTGGTAAAGGTAGTCGCTGGGTCATAGGGCTTCATGTCCTGATTACGCCGAAAAGAAGAAGATAAATTTTAACTTCAATTTACGGTAAAAGATCACCGTATTACACACTGTAAAAAATTTCGTGTATTTTTAACAAACTCGGTCCACACATTCTTTATGTTCTTTATGTAGCTTATTTTATGTTAATTTTGACACATGTTGCTAAGCAATATTTGTTATTGTGTTACTATTTATAAATAGTACTATTTATAAATTGTGCTAAAATTACACAACATTTTCTACAGTGCAGTCGCCTATATTGCATATTCTAACCGTAGATTACAAACGTCGACAACTGTATTACAGTAAATCTAACTTCCACGTTATCCTCAGTGTCGAAGGTTAGGTTTACTCTGGATACTTACAAGAATATAATAATCCCCGGAATCGAAATTCCTTGATATGTAGGAGGAAGTCATGTATAAGGCTGTTAAAACTACTGCAAGAGCTATTGAAACTATTCGATGAACCGGCAGCATGGTGTGAACTGCTACCAAAAGGCTGAAGAGAGGGAGAGGAGCACATGTTCCGTTCAAATAGAGTATCCCGGAACCTAGAACGGCTACGACGACAAAAGAGGCAGTGATGGAAAATATTTCGGTTCGGAGGACAGAAGGGAACTGGGAGACCGTGAAGATTAACACTAGGACGAATATTATGGCGGAAAGGAAAACTATTGGAGTTGTTTTTTCTGAAACATCCTAAAAAAAAGAAAAAAAAAGCCATTAATAAAATGTGGCGAAAAAAAAAAGAATTGAAAATATTTACCTTGGTCGAAGCCAAAAGCGCTATCAGAATGATGGTGGCTGATACTCCCCCGGCAGCCACAAACGATACGAATAAAGAATTTTTTAATCGCACGCAGTACTGCTTATACAGGTCTTCCAGCTCCATGCTGCCTCCTGTAATCAGAAAATGAGAAAGAAAAAGATGGATTACACTTCCTGCGAAATTTTAATTAACATGTGACAAATAGAAACGATGCCGGACCATCTTAATCCCGGGAAAGAATGAAAAGAAATACGTGATGAGATTATGGAACCTGGGGCAAGTAACGGAGAAGAGACACCACAATATACATATTAATAGACGAGTTCCAGGAAAAGTAACGCACAAAACAAAACAAACCATGAAATTGGGAATATTCTTGGAAAAGATTCTACATCCAACTGCTGGAGGCTAAAGGCTTGCCAGCTGTTATCTGTATTACTCTCTTTTTATTTACTGACAGCCATGCATCGTTTTCAAGGATATTCGGGTATATTAATTAACTATGGTGAAACCTTCGGGAGGAGGAAACCAGTTTTGTCAAAAGATCAAAAATAAGTTTTGGCGAAAATGTTATTTAAAAGAAGTCTCGAAAGTTTATTCGAAAAACATTGGAATGTTTATGTTTTGATTTTCAATACAAGTGAAAATACTTTCGAGTTTTCGTTTAAATATCATTATCGCCCAAACTCATTTTTGATTTTGTGACAAAACGTACGGTTTCTCAGGGTAAAGATAACATTTGTGGATACTTGTAAAGAAAAGAATCTTCCTTTGACTAAAACATTATGGGTAAAGTAACACCTCGCGATAAGGTCGAACGAAGTACCAGATCCGCGGTTTTTGCAATATGTGCAGGTATGTTTAAAATTTTGGAAATACACAAATGATATATTTTTTAAGTCTTCGTTAAATAAAATACTTTCGTTTTTATATTTCTGAAATAGTCGGTGCTCGCTTCAACGGAGAATTCGACCCCAGCATCTCCAGAAAAAATTCACGAAAACGGAGAAGAGAAGGTAATTTTTCTAGCATATGTTCGATTATTTGTAAATCTGTCTTGATCCATTAGCAGGCTAAGAACTAACGTTGCTTTCGTATTATATGTGTTATCGTTATAGGCAAGTGGTAACGTTCCAGAAAAAGTACCACGAAGAGAGTATGAGGATCTCGGATACAAAATCGGCAGAGTACCACGGTGTCCTATATGTTTTGATTATTCCTCGTTCGAACTGGAGGACTTAGTTGCATTGGTTCCGAAAACACATGCAAATGTTACGAACGTTTGCGGCCATGTTAGGTTAGGTTAGGTTAATGTTCAGGGATCTGGACGAGACTATAACAAGAGAGGAGATTAAGGAAGTCGTGACGAAACTCCTCGACCAGAACGTAGACCTGAAAATAGGAGCAGTGACAAGGAACCCACACGGAACATACTCGGCAGTGGTAAATCTTCTCCCAAAGGCAGTGACCAACATACTCAAACTGGGAAGAATAAGAGTCGGGTGGTTAAGATGCAGAGTCACGGAAAAGCTAATCCCGGTCCGCTGTTTTAAATGCCAGGCGTTCGGCCACAGCGCAAAAGAATGTAGGGAAACTGCTAACATCCGCCGATGCCATAAATGCGGCAGCCGCGAACACCTAGCTCGAGAATGCCAGAACAACCCCAACTGCTACGTCTGCAAACTGGAAGGACACAGGGCGGACTCGATGGCATGCCCTGAATTCAGGCAGAAAATCCAAATCATGAAGGAAGAGAAAAAGCGGGAAAAGTTAGTAAACAGAGAGCAACATGGCGGACGACCAGGACCAAGAACCAAAAATGGCGAAAATAATCCAAGTGAACGTCAATAGATGCAGAGCAGCACTGGACCTACTGTATGCCGAGGCCAAAAGCACCAACTGTGCCGTAATCTCCGTCTCGGAACCCAACAGGCAATGGATCAAGAATCCCAGTTGGATGACCGATACGCAGCAAGACGCAGCAATAATGGTTCTAGCCCGGGGTCCACCAATAATCGCAAACGGGTCAGGTCAGGGCTTTGTCTGGATCGAGCTGCCGGAATATGTAGTATACAGCTGTTACATCTCACCGAATGTCGACATGGATACATTCAAGCGGTTCCTCACAAACCTACAAAATGGCACTAGACGACACAGTAATGAAATCATTATCACAGAGACTTTAACTCGCACTACTTTATTCTCGGATTTCAAAAACTGAATACATTTATAAGCTTAAAGACAAAAATATAGAATTTATCTATCTGCCTATCTACCTAAATCCCACATAAAGTAGGTGATTATGCAGTGAAATATAGTATTTCGTACATAATTTTTCAGGTACCATCATTAAGATAAAATAGTTACGACAATTTCTCTCTCTGGACGATTCCTAATAGCAAATAATAAGCTTCAGCTTCATCGGTGCCATTCCTCATCGGTCCCTACTTCAAAGGAAAAAAAAAAGTCAAATCGCTTCATTATCGCTCCAGATGAAAGTAAAAACCTAAATCCCATCGAATCCATCATTTAAAGTAGAAATTACGACCCCGGCAAGAAAGACATAAAAGAGCTGAAATTAAATTCCGATAAATCTCACCGGGGATTGCGATAAAAAGATTTAAAGAACAAGAGAGGAGAGGAAAAACCTAGAGAGCAAATTAATTTCATCGCTTCCATGCATATAAATCCCGAATTAAATCGACACTTTCAATGCTATTAACCTTTCACACAATTTATATAATGCGAAAAAAAACATTTCGCACTTTTCTCCTTCGTTATTTTTTTTTTTTTTTTTACTTTGTAGCGAAATCGGATAAGATAATCCAATGTCCGAGGAAGCGTTTTACCCTCAAAGTGTAACAATTGGAGGCTTAATCCCGGACTCTTGATACCCATCCTTTATTATCCAGCACATCCCTTCTTTGAAAAGCTTATTTAACGCTCATAAAATTACGGGAACCCGCAATTCAATTTTACTGCATTGTCCATCCTTCGAATAACATTTTAGGAAATAACAATACAACAACAAAAAGGAGGATGTGTGCGAAAATGGGCAAGGGTGAAAGATCTCGAATCGCTTTCAAGCCCCGTGCATTGCTTCGTCTTTCAAAGGTTTCGCTTCTTCTTTTAAAAAGAACGTAAGCGATGGGACGGGACTCCGCTTGGATTTCATCATCTTTAGCTGAACATCCCGAATATTTTATTCCCCACGGATGGATATGCTAGAGCGTTATCTGACAACGATGAAAACAAACAGTCAGTCAGGACGAAAAACGTTCAAAACGAACAGTGACATATTGAAAAACATTTTTTGAAGTCTCCGCGATGTTTCTGAACTATTCTGTCGATTCTATTTCGGATTCGCTTATGCCTCTTTTTTTTTCAAAGAAACGGAGCTTTTTATTCAATGCGAAAAAAAACAGCATAGCATTTGGTTACAGACAAACAGGATAAATCCGGAGATCAACTCAAGTATTTCTATGGAAAATATAGTTAGAGTCCATTTCGACTGTTTATGAAAATCACGTGATCTTGTGAATAAACAACTAAACGTCAAAAATATTAGGAAATGTTTATTAGCGTTTAATGTTTATTTTCCGAGTGAAAATAAATCATTAATTTATTAGGGTAGGTCGAAAATCAACTTTTTTGGAATTTCAAAACTCCTGTATCGGAAAAAGTTTCTTTAGTGTCAACCCTGAATTTTCTGATATTTTGAACGGCATCTTGAGGTGTCGAATTGGCCTTCAAATTTCCCAAAAGCCTATATAAGGCCCAAAAATGAACATTTTGTTTGGCATAGTAAAAGACCATCGATTCCTATCGGAAATTTTGCATAGATTACGAATTTTCAGTCGAAAATTAGTTTTGGCGCACGGTTTCTGAGCTATAGGCCAGGCGTAAAAGCTCTGAAAACCTGGCAATGGATTTTTGCTTGTGGCTCAAAAACCGTGCACCAAAACTAATTTTTGACTTGGCTAAGAATGGATGGAAATGGCTAATTTTAAAACATTTTACCACCTTTAGACCGTTACCGAATTGAAAAAAAGTTGATTAAAATTATAATAGGTCCCGAACTCTTCCACTCCACACGTAAGATGGCTGTGGATCGAGAAAGAAATCAAAATAAATAATTTAAAAAATGTTTTATTAACGGTAATAATGATCTAAAGAAAGGATAACAACGAGAAAACGACTCATTCAGATATCCAAATTCAAAATGAACAAATTTAAAAAAGAAGTAACGACTCAAGTTTTAAAAAAACTTTTATAAAAACAATTATAATATAACGCTTTAAAACGAAACCCTCTAAAGTTAAACTGATTTAGTTTATTTTTTAAGTCTTAAGTTTAAAAGAGTCAAAAAGTCTCAACATTAATTACGAAAATTCTCCAGATTTGAGTTGGAGTCAGTTAAAGTCAATAAAACTTGAAATGAATTATGAAAAATCACCAGATTTTGCAAAATCTGGTGATTTTTTATTAAACGAATTAAACAAAACGAATTATTATGATTTTAGCCAAATTTGGCTAAAATCTTAATAATTCGCTTCGTTTAATTTTTGAGTAGTAAAAAAAACTATTCTTGAATTTAAAAGAGTTTAACTTAATTTCTTTTCATTTTCTTTGGTCCAATTTGTTGGTAGATATGTATCATAAAAGTACATAAAATTAAATTTTTTTATTTTTGCATTGCAGGTTTTTTGGAAAGAACTGATGATGATGTTTCAAAGATGTCCGCATGTATAGAATTTCGCAAAATTTGTTCGACAAACATAGGGCGCAATTTTACGTCAAACATGTTCGGCAAACATGTTTGTGTTTGATAAAAAGTGACGCACATGTTTGGCAAACATGTTAGTAGATATAAAATAGGACCACCAGCTAAAATTTGAGTTTCTGAACCCCCCCATCCCCCCCCCCTCTCCCCAGTTTTTCCGAAAATAGGTACGAGCCCTTTTAGCCATAAAGAATCATTATTTCTTGACGTAATTTTTTTTAACCCATTTCCCCGCAATCAAAATTTTAATTTGACCTCCTTTTTTTTTTTTTTTTTTTTTTCCGCACATTTCATCATATCGCTAATAGTCAAAGGTCAAAGATCCATTTAAAAGAATGGAAATTCCTTCGACTGAACACCTGGGCTCCCAATCGCTTCTAGCGTTAAAAAGAGGAAACGTAGGTTTCAAATTCGAAATAATAAAAAAAAAATTGAATTAATTTTGCTCTGCTTCTGAAGTGATGAAAGCAAAAATTGAATTTGGCCGAAAATGAGGTTTTATACTTACATTTAAATGACCCGAAACAACAATCCTGCATGAAATGCATCCTGCCCCCTCCCAAAAGTAAGACGTGACCTTAGAATTACAAGGAACTATCTCTTGTTTAGCTTAAGCCCCATGATTCCTTGTAATCCTAAGGTCACGAAGAGGTGTCGACTAACCAAGGGGGTAAATTTTAAAAAACCTATTACATGGCCGCCAAACTTTTGCTGCCAGGCTTTTAGGGATAGCTGATTTCGATTTTGAAATCTGGTTTTTTAAATTCAAAATCGCGGACGGAAGTTAATTGAAAAATTTTATTTTCTATCTCAAATTCGTGTTTTGGGGGTTATAAGGCCCCCTAATTTCGATTCTGAGGTCGGTTTTTAGAATCCGTCGTTAATAAAATTTTTGGAGACACAATGATTCGGAATTGAAAAATGATTAATCGATTAGGCACTTCGTTGTCTAGACAAAACCGGCCGGTTCACCGTCCGGTTTTTTAAAAAAAAGTTTTTTTGATTAATTTTTTTAAACGTTAATATTGCATTAAATGGGGCGAAACTTATACCAAATTGTTCCTTATTATTAGGAGAAGTCGAATATACATGTTAAATATGTCGATAAGCTTAAATTACGTCAATATTCGCAAAATTTAATGTTGTTTACATAGAAAACAAAATGGCCGATGTAAACAATCGGTTCATTTTGCGAATATTGACGTAATTTAAACTTACCGACATATTTAAGATGTATATTCGACTTCTCCTAATAATAAGGAACAATTTGGTATAAGTTTCGCCCCATTTAATGCAATATTAACGTTTAAAAATATTAATTTAAAAAACTTTTTTTTTCAAAAAACCGGACGGTGAACCGGCCGGTTTGGTCTAGACAACGAAGTGCCTTAGATCCCAATACTGTTTCAAATTTTTGATGCTAATTTCTTATATTAATTTATTTACAGGAACATGGAGGAGGATGGTGACTGGGAGAGCTCTATATCATGCCCTTGGACATACAACTAGAGGATGTAGATTTCACGGATTCATTAGAGGCAGAGATTTTAGGTACATACGAAAGACATTATTAAACTTCAACATTATTAAAACGAAAACGAAACATTATTAAAATAAGGTTCTGTCCCCTTACACTATTCAGCTATTGCACTTCTTTTTAAGAAATAATGATTCTTCATGGCTAAAAGGGCTCGTACCTATTTTCGGAAAAACTGGGAAAATGGGGGGATGGGGGGGTTCAGAAACTCAAATTTTAGCTGGTGGTCCTATTTTATATCTACTCATGTTGGACAAACATTTTCACCAAACATTTTCCCCAACATGCAGGGGAAGCTCCACATAAGCAATGACGCTTTTATAAGAATGTTCGGGAAAATGTTTGGTGAAAATGTTTGTCCAACATGTTTGCCGAACATGTTCGGCGTAAAAGTGCGCCCATATATAAATTTTTCATAAAAAATAAGGTCGTTGTTATACACATTGAGAAATCACTGGAAAAAGATTCTGGAAGTATGTACATTGGATAATGAACATACTTCCAGAATCTTAGCCTCGTGAAAGCCGAAATGGACATATGATGGAATCGGCATCGGCTAGAGAAATCGTTTTAAGAAACTATGAAATCAGTCACGATTAGGGCAAAAGTGGTAAAAGAGAGCCCTGTGAAATTTTTGAAAGAACTTTTGAGCCAGGTGTTTCCTCGAGACGTCCGCGCAGTATCGAACTACAGGGGGAACGGCGGAAAATTTGTAATCTTTATCGCAATTTATTGATATTAGATATTAATAAATATCGATATCAATTAATATCATCATTTATCGATATTAAATATTAATATCATGCATCAATATTTATCAATATTTAATATCAATATCAATATCAATATCAATATCAGCGTTTGATATCAATATACTCAATCAGTCAACATTTCAGAAATCAGTCACGATTAGAGCAAAAGTCGTAAAAGAGAGCCCTGTGAAATTTTTGAAAGAACTTTTGAGCCAGGTGTTTCCTCGAGACGTCCTAGCCGTATCAAATTACAGGGGGAACAGCGGAAAATTTGTAATATTTATCGCAATTTATTGATATTAGATATTGATAAATATCGATATCAATATTTAATATTGATATCAAATCATATCATTATTTATCGATGTTAAATATTAATATCATGCATCAATATTTATCAATATTTAATATCAATATCAATATCAGTGTTTGATATCAATATACTCAATCAGTCAATATTTCAGCATAAGCCTACACTGCAATCTGTATCGATTTCCTCCGCCGGCCCAGAGGCTGTTCGTCTACTTTTGCCCTTAGAAAATGTATTTTCTTACGAACTACCTTCGCGTATAAATAAACCATATAAACAAAAAAGCCTTTCTGACGAAATGTCAGGAAATCAAAAGGGAAAGATTGCCCCCAGTCCTTATCCGTATCGACAAAAAAAAAAGAAATTTCAAAACGGAAATGTTTTTTCGTTTCATGGAATTAATCTTTCACGAAAGGGAACTTTTCGCCGGTTTCCTATTCTCCTTTAAAATAGGAAACTGCGGCGTGTGAATTTAAATCAAGTCACAAAAGTTGCCAAGGCGTTCATCATCCCCATTCAACGCAGAGAGAAGAGAAGAGAAGAGGAAAAGCGATGGCAATGAAATGCGGGGTTGAAAACGCAGAAACAAAGTTTAATATCCTTTAAGTCGAAGTTAGTTAATGTCGACGAGAATTGAAGGTGAGACGAAAGAAATAAATGATGCCGCTGGGGTTTCCGAATGTCTTTCATTTCCAGCCAGTCGGGTGACACCTACGGGCAGTTTAATTCCTAATTCTCCAGTTTGATTTACGATCTGAAAAGGTTTTTCTCGATCCAGTCAATAAGGAAATGAATTAATGCTTGCATTTTTAGCGCCGAGGAGAGACACATGTAAACGACTGATTTTTTCCTCTTTACCAGCCTCAAACCATTTAAGAGTTTTACAAATTTTCCCCTCTTCAGGTATAATATGTTCAGAGTACCGAATTTTTCGTAAAAGTTTACTACTATCCCTGGAAAACACGGAAAAACTAGTCATGGCAGCATGTTATCTCCACAATTTCGTGAGAAGAAGCGTAGTTGAAATTTTTGTAACAGGTAATCGTTGTAATTTTTGAGTAATTGAACGAAATACAAAAAACGGGCAAGAATTTTGCCTGACTCTCATCTTTCCCGTTTTTTGTAAACGAAGGATTTTTTTTCTGGTAACTCGGATGGTGGCTCGGATCTATTTTGAATGAGATGGGGTCTTCATTAAATGCTTCTAACGATTAGCTACACAGTAAAAAAATATTATGTAATTATGTTAGAATCTACACAAATTTTTTTCTGTTGTTTTTTCCAAAAGGTAAACATAAACAAAAACAACAAAAAAATTATGTACACAGATTTTAACATAATTGTGTTAATTTTTTCATAAAATTTTTTACTGCGTATAAAAATCAAACAATTAGAATTTTAAAAACTTAGTTTTTAGCGGCATCAAAAATTCCTTGCTTCACTCTCGTCGGGACCACTACTGATGTCATCATTCACGCTAAATAAATTCGTAAAACTTTAAATTTTTTTAAAATTTTTTTTGGGGCGGGGGGGGGCGAGTTTTCAAATTTTAAAATCTGGGAAAAGATGGGGGAATAAAAAGTTAAGGCTTAAATTGTTAAGAGAAGATGGGTTAATAATAATGACTATTTACGGTCAAGGGGAAGCAATTAAAAATCTCTTGCATGCCCCCTAACTTCAAATTATCAGCAATCATTTCGGTCTTCAAGATCAAGATTAAGACGCAAAAAGCCGTACAAGTATTACGTAAGCGGTAGGTGGTCCGAATTCAAGGAACGATAAGTTCAACTTCGGGGAAAGTTTCCAAAGTTTCCCCTTTGGAGAAAATAATGCTTACGTAGTACTTTTGAATAACCACCAATTGCTATTGATTTCGAGAATGTTGATTTTTCAACATTTTTCAATGTTGATTTTTTCTGCTAGCCCGTACGAAAAAGAGACGCATAACTGGGTTGATACGTCTGACAAAATGGCGTTTATTTCAAAATAAAAAGGGCGCGCAGTTCTGTTTCTAGAAGTTTCCAGAATTGTCGCCAAGGTTATAAAATGAATGACACTTGAACGGAAATAAGGATATAAAGCGAAGCTACTCTTCTTCCAGCAGCGAAGGAACAGGAAGACATTTTCAACTTGATAAAGAATACAAGAACGCCTTGGCTGATGTGTGGAAGTGCAAACAAGAAGATTGCATTTCATTGAACGGAAATAAGGATATAAAGCGAAGCTACTCTTCTTCCAGCAGCGAAGGAACAGGAAGACGTTTTCAACTTGATAAAGAATACAAGAACGCCTTGGCTGATGTGTGGAAGTGCAAACAAGAAGATTGCATTTCATTGAACGGAAATAAGGATATAAAGCGAAGCTACTCTTCTTCCAGCAGCGAAGGAACAGGAAGACGTTTTCAACTTGATAAAGAATACAAGAACGCCTTGGCTGATGTGTGGAAGTGCAAACAAGAAGATTGCATTTCATTGAATGGAAATAAGGATATAAAGCGAAGCTACTCTTCTTCCAGCAGCGAAGGAACAGGAAGACATTTTCAACTTGAAAACGATGTTGCCGAAACTAAATGGATTTTACAGGATCCGACTGGAAGAAATGTTTGTTATGAAAGAGAATTTCCTGAGATCTCCCAATTGAAAAGCGCTTTGAAACAGGACCTAAAAAGAGATAAAAGTCCGGAGAGAATAAATTTAGAGAAACTTTTACTTCTTTTCGATAAAGCAGATAACTATTTACGACACGTTTTCATCGCTGAATGGAACTGAGTGGAAGATAAAAAATGGGATGATAGTGAGGAAAATCGTGATTGTTTCGTTAGCAGATTAGAATGGTTCTATAATGATTTTACTTCATATCAACAAAAAACTATAAGCTCCAAAAACATTAATTTTTGGGATCAAGCAATACTATTGAAATCTGTTAAGTTTCTAGATGCTCAGGTTCCTTATGATGTCTTTGAGAACCTAGAAGAAATAAGACAAGAGGTATTTGAATCAAATGTTACTGATGAGAAGTATCATGAGTACTGGAAGCAAATAAGTGTGTTATTGCTCGAGCTTAATGCGACTATAAAGGAAATCGCGATGAATGGGTTCAGTTGGCACCAACATTGTGATTTTTGTGCGAGGTTTAAACTGAACCCATTCATCGCGATTTCAGTTCTGTACCGCCAGTAATAGAATTTAATGTCGGTGACAAGGTGTTAGTCCGTACGACAAAAGGTAAATCTATTACTTTTATGCTAGGACGTATTGTTAAGAGAGTGAGCTATGTTACTTATCTTGTATTCGTAAATCATAAAACCCGTTTTGTACATGTAGACCATCTGAAACGCACTCAAGTTGCTGCTGACCCTGCGACTTTTTACGATGTAACTGATAAAAACAATGATACTTTTGATGACGTAAACTTTAATTTAAATCAGCCTGCACCAAACATACAACCCGGTCCACAGGGGCCTCCTCCTGCTTTGCAGAATGTAAATGGACAATTAGCTGGTCAAGCACCACCGAATGCAATAGTCCCATTGCGTCGTTCAAATCGTAATCGCCAACCGCCTGATCGGTATGGCTTCGGTCGTATTTAGATCAAAGTATTTTTGTTTTTGTCAGCTTTCTCTATAAGTTTCGTTAGTTTAATTTTTAGCTTGTAAGTCTAGTGTAAGTTTACTAGTAGTGTAATTCCTCTCGTTAAGCTGGGGAGGAATGATACGTCTGACAAAATGGCGTTTATTTCAAAATAAAAAGGGCGCGCAGTTCTGTTTCTAGAAGTTTCCAGAATTGTCGCCAAGGTTATAAAATGAATGACACTTGACGCCATTCGGTCAAACGTGTCGATGCTTTACTTTAGATTATGTGAGTTTTGTAAAATTGGTTTTATTTTGTTTAAATAAAGATTTTATTAAAAGATATATCACTGGGTCATTCTCCAAAAAACGTACTTTCATGTTTATAAGATGATTTGCAGTATATGTCACAAGCAAAAAAGTCAGAAAAAAAAATTCGGTAAATTCATTCATTTTAAGTTTAGTTCAAAACATAAATTCTACTTCCGAAAAAAGAAAATTATTATGAAGTCATTTTTTTCAAAATTATTCCTGTTAATTTGTCCTACCGACATGATTTAAGCTTAGCCTTACGTTTTAAAAACAAAGCAAGTAAAAAAAATTCTTTTACAGTAGAATCTTGTATCGTATGTTAAAAAAGATATACTCTTCTTCCAGGATAGAAATAATTATTTTTAAAATCTTATTTTGATCGATATGCGACATTATTTGTCCTACCGACATGGTACGGCCAAATTATATAAAAATTATAAGCCATTATAAGCCAACTATATAAAAATTATGCATAAATTATACAAAAAATTGGACATACATAAAAAATGCATAAATAATGTATAAATATCTTAACGTTTTTTACCAGAATTCTTTTTTTTCTTTTATACCCAATATAATATAATTATGCACTGGTACGCCGGAAACCGAAAAGGAGGTTCGATCCAACGAACCTAGTTACGGTCCTAAAGCTACCCGTCGCTCGGTAGACGGATTCAGGTATCGCTTCCGAGCGACGGTTAGCTTTAGGACCGTAACTAGGTTCGTTGGATCGAACCTCCTTTTCGGTTTCCTGCGTACCAGCACAAATTATGCATAAATAAGTATGCCTAAAATGGATTAAAAAATTGAATAAGCATAAATATTTGCAAATTTTCCTGCTTTATGATTTAAAAAAATTTTATGCATAAATTTTTAATAACGCGCCTTATATTTTACGCCTATTGCAGTCATACCTAGAGAAGACAAACCAGTTCGTCACCTTCAGAAGTGGAGTATCAGCTCCCTTTTCCACACCTTGCGGCGTCCCTCAGGGATCGCATTTCGGCTCTCTTCTTTTTATATCATTTATCAACGATTTACCAGTAAATATTCTACATTCTAAATTTTTATTCTACGCCGATGACTTAAAAATTTTTAAAATTCATGCAATATAAAATAACACAAAAATTATGCACATCCAGATTTTCATGCATAAAAAATATGCATAAACTTTCCAAAAATTATGCATTGAAATTTTTGTGTAGTAGCGAACTGCAAAACTTTGCAGATGCAGAATCAGAAGAAAACGAGGAAAAGGAAAGGAGAGAAAAAAATTCCAACGAAGCTCAAATGAGAGAGGAAAATTTTAACAAAGCTGAAAAGACGAAGATTTTTAATCAAACTGAGAAAATAGGTAACACTTCCATAAGATTGAGCATTCTTTAAAATATCCGTATCTTTCGAATTTTAGGCAGAAAATCCAAAAGTGCAGATACCAAAGATGGGCATAAAAGTCATGTATGCCGGTTTTGTCATAGAGTGTATAACAGAATAAGGTGTCATTATTTACAGAGACCCCCACCCCCTAAAAAAACCAGCGTTTCTTTAAGGGAGAAGGGTCTGGTCGTTTTTTTATTCAGATAATTCTTTCTTAATTTTTCAGTCAACAAATTTTACGAAAATCCTTAAAAATACACAAGTCAATGTGTCATAATGAAAGAGGCAGAAAATTACACGCAATAAAAAAGAGATACGTTATACCAAGCTCACATTTCCATCTGCAAAAAAGAAAAAAAAATTCGAAATAAAGGCAGGAAATAATCATATATTCTAGTTATGTCCCGGGAAAAGGAAGCACTAAAAGGTTATAATGCCAACAGTTGCAGTAATAACCTTTGTTTTAAATCTTCTTTGAAAAAGTTTCGCGATTTCCTTTTCCGTATCAAGTTTTGGAAAATCCCCGACTGTTTATGCTTCTTCGAATTTTCAAAAATCACCATATCCGGCAAAGTTTTTTTAAAAATTGAGGTCTTTAGGTCGGATTTATTTTTTTTAAAAAAATACAGTAAAATAAAAACGAATAACACTAAAACTTTCCGAAAAAAAAATCTTTTTAATAAAAACCAATATAATTCAACAAAGAAACCAAATCTGTAACGTGATACCTTTTCCGTAACAACGATTTTCCTTCATTATTACCGTAAAAAAATATGAAACCGATGATATTAAAAAAAAAATATCTCAACAAGTTTACGATAAAAAGAATCCTCAGTTAAGAGGTGGGAAAAAAAATCGATAAAGTTACAATATTTTTCTCGGGAGAGAAAGAGAAAAAAAACAGCGTTTACAGGATTTTTTTTTTAAAAATTACAATTTTTTAAATCCATTATATTAGAATGCAAAGTTTGCGTGCTCAGTCAGCGAAAACGCTTTTCACTGAGGAGGGTAATCAAAATACCTCTGTGGCTCTTCTTAAATAAAAAAGAAAAGAAAAAAAATCCTGCGACAAAAAGAGAAAAAAAAAGGGGGGAAGGAAAAAAAAATTGCGACGATTTTATTTTATATTTAATATCATCTGAGACATTTATAACAAGCATCCCTGAGAATAGCACCGGTACGTGTATACTTCACCCAACAGGTTGTATACTATATATAAATTTTATAAAAGCCTTGTTGCTTTCATTTTCTTTCTCCTTTTTTTTTTTTTTTTTTTTTCCTCCCCAAAGTGGTGAAAACAGTGCATTAAAGGGATTTTTCAACTCTTAAGTCTCACCCACTTCCAACTGGGAACCTGCCGTCCCTGATCCTCCTCTCATACAACAAATGGCTGGGGAAGGGAAAAAAAAAAGGCGGATTATAATTTATCCATTGTTTTGTGTGTATCTCACGTTATCATACGTGAGACTTTTATATCATAACCAGGAGAACGGAAACTTTTTTATTGCTCGAACGTGATTTTTAACAAAATGATCCGTTTATTAATTTCCGATTGTATCTACGAAAAAAAAAAAAAAAAAAAAAAAAAAAAAAAAAAAAGCTGCGAAATTGAGATATACAAATGATATCCAACGATAATTTCAAAACAAAACAAGGCAACATCAAAATCGTGGTAGGAGGGGAGTTTTTTTTTCTTTTCAAAGATTTAAACCAAACCGACTGGAAAAAAAAACTAGAGGTGTTAAAAAAAAGTTATTCAACAAACAAATCCAAGCTGATTGATGTTCACTTATTCATCAACACAGCAAAAGCGTTTCAATTACGTAAACATTTCCGGCTTAATTTCCTACCGATTACTCAGGCAAAATTGTGTCGTTAAAAAACAAACAGGATTGCAAATCTGAGTTATGGATTTTTTTTTTTTAAAGAAAAAACTCAGATAAATGCATGAGGGTGCACTGAGAAAAGCAATGGCGTCGGTAACACTGGAAAATATTTCGCGTATTTTTAACAAACTCGGTCCACATACTCTGTATGTAACTCTTTTTATGTTAATTTTGACACACATTTTCGTTAATTTTGACACAAGTTGCTAGGCAATATTTGTTATTGTGTTGATATTTACAAATACAAATGTGTGGACCGTTTTTCAAATTTTATTGATTCATAATTTTTGATTTTTTAAATGAACATCTCAATTAAATTTTTAAGTCTTTCCTTTCAGCCTCTGCTCTTAAAAAATAAATAATTTTTTTTAAGTACAAAACGTGATCATTTTTTCAACTGACGTAACGCCTTCTTGCTTAAAAAAATTGCGAAATAAAATAAATTAAAAATTTTCCCGGTGCCGGCCCCAATTCTTTTACAATTGTGACGCTGCCGCCAATTTTTTTTTTTCTGAAAATGTTGGCCCCGGCGCCTTCTAACTTTTACCGGCTTCGGACCCCTGCCCCGAAGAGGAAGGAATCATTGGAGACGAACAGTTTGGGTTTCGTAGGGGCCGGGGCTGCAAAGACGTCATCTTTGCACTTCAATCAGGAATTAGCTTAAACACAAGGCTAAAAGGCAGAAAAGCATTCGCAACCTTCGTAGACTTAAGCAGCGCCTTCGTAAGCCCACAGAAGACTGACTCTGTCCCCCACGATAAATTATGGAAAAAAACTCTCAAACTTGGGAATAAGTAGCAAAAATAACGAAAATTAATCTGGCAAAGAGTCATTCCGGTTAAGATAGCAGTTTTTGGCCAAGACATCCATTTCGCTCAGAATTTAAGGTATGATACTATAGGGTAAGGGTAACTTTACCCCAAATTTTCAGCCCTCGAACGTTACTTCTTTTTGCCTCAGAGCCAAATAAGTGGGTTTTTGAAGGTTTTAGAAAGTTAGTTACTCTTACCCTATAGTATCATACCCCAAAGTTTGAGCGAAATCGATGTCTTGGCCCAAAACCGCTATCTTAACCGGAATGACTCTTTAGATAAATCTCCAAATGATGTTTACAAAGAAAAAAAAAATCGATAAAACCGGTACTAATTTTCGTATTCACTGAGGGAGTCTTGAGGACAAAACGAATGGAGATTATCGTTATCACCAATTCCAGTTCTTGGTGTCAATTCAACTATAAATGGTCAATAAAATAAATTTAAAATCAGGTGACCATCTTCAATATTTTTCCCATATTTAACGAGTTACCTTATTTTTTTTTACAATATTCCTTGCCGTTGTAAAAGGAATACTCGTCTCTCCAATTTATTTTTCACTTAAAACGAACCGTTAATTTGAAAAAAGGGGACTTGTCATTTGTTTACCTTACACGCCACGTCCCCTTTTTCAAATTAACGATTCAACTAGACGTAAATTGCTTTTACCAATTTGCAAAATCCTCCTTAACTACAAACTCGGAAAGAGGTTATTTTTTCCGGCATTTTACAAAATTCCAGAATAAAACCAACTCAAATCCACTTTATCCAAGGTCATTAAATTCCGAAAAGTAAAATAGAGCCACTTT
Source organism: Liposcelis bostrychophila (assembly GCA_037577465.1). NCBI lineage: Eukaryota > Metazoa > Arthropoda > Insecta > Psocodea > Liposcelididae > Liposcelis > Liposcelis bostrychophila. The sequence continues at coordinate 53,169,611 of CM075208.1, read as the reverse complement.
GCCAAAGGATTTATTTTCGGAGAAATTAACGCAATCCTACCGGAAACAATCGCAAATGTTATTTCTTTGACAGTCGTATTTACACGTCTTCCTTTTCCTTATCTCATTCCATCCCTAAACAAGTTCGGGAAAGTAATTAAAAGGAAACAAAGTGAATAACGACAACTTCCCGACGCTTTGATTATTTTCACGAAAAAAAAAAAATCCGTTTTATTTTAAAGACAAGCAAGAAAGTGAGTGAGTCATTAAAAAAAGGTACTCTTCTCCACAAAAAAAAAAAAAAAAAAAAAAAAAGACTGCAAATCACTTCCGGAGCCGCAGGCAAATATCACGGGATAAACTCCGAAGCAACATTTTCTACGAATAAAGCTCTAAAAGCGAGAAATGCTCTTCGGGCTTATGTTCGAATTTTCTCGGTTCACTGACCACGCATTCGATACATGCGATCCAAATGGACGGATGTAGTAATAAAAACAAGCTTTTACATTTCGAAAAACCGGCAGACAATGCTCGGGTTTTTAGTATCCCGCCTTTTGTTTTTTAATTGGGAATGGCTTTTTCCCTCAAAACTATTTTTTCCTTGAAAAGCGAAACTTGAGAAAATCACGGTCAGGAAATAAACGTCCATGGTTAATTTAAAACGGAAATGTTCCTTTATCGTTTTATTATGATGGCCTTTCCTCATGTCGAAATGTTTCAGAGATTTATTGAACGATGTTTACGAGTTTAATCCGAGTCCTGGCGATTAATCATTTAACAAAGTTTCAAAGTCGAGGCCATTTCTTACGAGAGAGCTCAATTAGTGTTGTCCATATTTTATTCATAACTTCGATATGTCGATAAATCGACACAAAAATTATCGATAAATTTTTGGTCGATATTTTTGGAAATCTTATTTCGGGAATTTTGGAGACTAAATTTTTAAAATGTGTTGGGAAAAAGTAGTATTAACAATGTAGTATTTACGGTAACACAGTAACACAGTATTAACAAAGTAGTATTAACGGCGAATTCCAAGATGTCGGCAAGGTTTAATATTTAATAATTTTATATTTTTAGACTATGAATTTTAATTTATTTAGATTATTACTGTACGAGTTGAGATTCATTTACTAGCCTTAATTAATTTATTTATTCGCCTGTGATAATTAAAATTAATTTTAATGTTTGAATGTTTGAATGCTGTAAAGATCCTGATGATGGACTTTTAGTCCGAAATAGCTATCGGTCATGTTAATGTGGAGATTTAATTAAATAAAACCGTAGTTTTTTTGACCTTGAAGGAAGCTATTCTTTTAAACATATCATTTAGTATTAACAATTTTTTCAAAATCTTTTTCGACCAAATTTTTTGTTAAATTATGGATGATGGGCTCAGATTTATATATGAATTATATAAAAAAAATATATAAAAAATATAAAAATTATGTATAAAATGTATAGTTTTTATATATAATTTATACATATAATTTATATTAATATACATTATACAATTATATAATTATAATATGATATATAATTATTATATTTAATATAATATAATAATTATAATATATATTATATATATATAATATAATAATTATTATATTATAATTTTATTATTATATTTAAAATGTTGAAAAAAAAATCCCTGCGTACAGACAGACAAAAAAAAATTTTTTTTTGGTTCGGTTAAGTTTGAAAAAATCTATTGCATAGCGACAGCGACCATAATGTCCTTTATATATCTCCAAATTTTTAAAGTTTCCCCATTTTTTCGTAGACTCAACTAGATGCAGAGCGCGAGCGAAGCGAGCTCGACACAGCTGGTAATTAATATAATATATAATTATTATTATTATTTATATAATTATATAATCATATGTATATTAATATACATTATATAATTTATATTATAATGTATTTATTTATATATATAACTTTATGTATATAAAATGTGTATAAATTATGTATAAAAAATATTTTTTTTTAATATTATATATATATGTATATATATATATATATATATATATAAATCTGAGCCCAACATCCATAATTTAACCTTTTTTTACTAAAAAGATGAAAGATTTTTAGAAGCAAAACAAGCAAAAAAAAAAAAAAAAAAAAAAAAAATAGTCTCATGATATTAGAATTGCTTTCGGTATCACAATTTGAGCTATTTTTGTAAAAATATTTATTTCCAGTCAGCAATACTGACGTGAATTTTCTACAAAAAACTTTAAAGAAAAGTCACAATTTTTATACGAAATCTCTTGTGAGTTAAAATGTTTTAAAATACTGTTTTATTGATGAGTTATGTCAGTATTTTTTTAAAAAAACCCGCACAAAATCATATGAATTTGGCTATTGGATAAAATTCCATTGTCTTTGGTTTTCTTTTGTTTTTAAGTGAAAACTTTATCCTACAGCCTAATTCCTATTATTTTGTGCGGGGTTCTTTATGTTAATTTTTTTTAAGAGGAGGCTTCACTGAATACCGGGAGGAATGGCTGTTTCGTCTGATACTCGATTCAAGATGAGAAACTCCAAATTTCTTGCATCTAACGAACTCTTCTGGTATATCCAGGAATTTTTAGGACAGGTTTCAACTTGTCTGGAACGTATGAGCAGCGGGAAAATAATTTCAAAAAACATTGCGGTCGAAAAACTTTGATTTTGTTTTCCAGTTTCGTGTTTGCCTGGAACAAGTTGAAACTTGTACCGAAGATACAAGAAGTCAAAGGAGTTCATTAGATACCTAAAATTTGAATTTCTCCCCCCGTAAATCGAGTGTTGGACAAAACACCCATTCCTTTCGGTATTCCGTGAAGCCTCCTACTAAAGGTTGTATTATATAATTTATTTTTTTCAATTTTTAAGGCTGTGATATTTTTAAGGCTGTGATATTTTAAAGGCTGTGATATTTATTTAATTTTAAGATTGTATATCATTTGAATATTGTAAATCAAAATAAGTTCCAAGTATTTATTTAAAATTTTTTATTAAGCATTAATCAATTTTAAAGTTTATGATGGTTAGGGTGGGCCGAAAAACGCGAATTTTTGAATTGGAAAACGCCTATTATAGGAATCGATGCCTTTTTATAATACTATTAACCCTACTTTTTTTCAGATTTTTTAAAGGACATTTTGAGGTTCCGCAATGATTTTGAAATTTCCAAAAAGCCCATTTGAGGACCAAAAACGAAAATTTTTTTTTCGCGTAAAAGACCATCGATTCCAATCGGAAATTTTGTGCAGATTACGAATTTCAAGTCCAAAATTACTTTTTGGTGCACGGTTTTTGAGCTACAGGCCGAATTTAAAAGTTCCGAAAACCTGACCATGATTTTCTATCTGTGGCTCAAAAACCGTGCACCGAAAAAAATTTTTGACTTCAAATTCATAATCTACGCAAAATTTCCGATGGAAAACGATGGTCTTTTACGCGAAAAAAAATTTTTCGCTTATGGTCCTCAAATGGGCTTTTTGGAAATTTCAAGGTCATTGAGGCACCTCAAGATGTCCTTTAAAAAATCTGAAAAAAATTAGGGTTAACAGTATTATAAAAAGGCATCGATTATCATATCAGGCGTTTTCAAATTCAAAAATTCGCGTATTTCGGCACACCCTAATGATGGTAGTCCGTCTGTTATTAAAATTGTATTTTTTTTTTTTTTTTTTTTTTTTTTTTGCGCTTTTATAAAATATTGGTTTTGATATATCTAGGTTAGATAGAGGAGGAGTCAACTAAACGATACAACCCACCCCTCCCCTCCCTCTCAAAAAGGAAAAAGTTAGACCCGATCGCTTTGTCGGACAGAGGAATTAGCAGAATTCAAATACAAGGGGCAGAGTTAATATTACTCAAACTCAAAGCCAGCCTTAAAAAGTAAAAAAAAAAAGGCTTCCGGTTTCTTCGTAAACCCAACACGGAAACTTTAAGAATTCCTTTCAAAAGATCCTCAAGAATACCGCGATGAAAAGCTCCCAAGATTTAAAAAAAAAAAGAATGAAAAAAAAAGCTTCAGTTTCTTTTTTCTTAAGCGCGAAAAAGATCTTTTTTGTTCGTCGGAAGAAGGGGATTTTCGAAGATTAAACCCATCGATCAATGTTCCTTGAATGTTTGTAAAACTTATAACTTTCTATTTTACAACATTCAATGGTAATTGAACAATTACGCAGAATTGAAACGTTAAAAAAAAACATGAGACTTTTCGACTCGAAATCTTTTAATCTCGTTTTTTCTTTTCCTATCAGAATTTCAAGTAAAATGAATTATCAGGAAAACCTATAAACCGTAAGAAAACTTTATAAAACTTTTTGATTTGCAAATGAGTCTATAAAAAAAACAAATAACAAGAGAAAGAAAAAGAAAAGCAATAAAAAAGATCATGAATAATAAATGGTAGATGTTAATAAATAATAAAATATGAAATGTTTTATTCCAAATTAATAATCGAAACAGAAGAAAGCAAAACTAGAGGACGATGTTTACACGCCAAAAAAAGAGGAAGTAGATAGCCTGAAGCTGATAGACCTCAAATAGGACGCTTGCAAAAAATGGTCTATATTACAGAAGAAAGCAAGACTATCAAGAAAGTCCCCAGATAGCATTTTCAATCCATTGGACATCCAGTGGATTGTCCATAAGATATCCACAGGATATCCAAATCCATGGGATATTTATAGCTGCGGTTCCGGTTCCGATTCCGATTCCGATGCCCTTTTCCAAGGTTCTTCAATATTTTTAGGGCCGATTCTGATTCTGATTCTGATTCCAATTAGAAAATATTTCAGTGGTGCCGATTCCGATATTTCCAGAAATGTGCTAATCGTAAGAACATTTTATTAGGGTCGGTCGGGGGAAATGTAAAAAAATCCGCCATCTTGTCTATGCAAACATTTTGAATTTTTTTCCACGGCTGATTTTCAGTTTTGAGAGCTGAATGTGGGCTATTTCTTAGCTGATATATTCGTCTTGGGTGTGGGATGACCCCCAGTCAATTCGTTTCCCAATAACACTTTTATTTGAGTCCGTTTTTGACCCCTTTCCATTGCTGAAACATGGGGGAAAAGAAAAAACATGGGGTAAATGTAAAAGTCATTATTCCAGGCCAAATTATAAACGATTTTCAAATATTGCACAGGATACGTACCCAGCCTTTCACAGTTTATTAACTTTTTCCTATTTTCGCCCGTAAATAAACAAATAAGCAGATGAAATAAATAAATTTTAAAGGACTTAAAAAATCAGAGCCTTCCATTTTGTTCCTATCCTTTTCCATTGTGTTTTCATTTCCCCCGTAAATAAAAACATTGATTTAAATGGCGGATGACCGACGATTTTTTTTTCAATTTGTTTTATTTTGAAAATGGCAATAAGAAATGCTTTTGTGGGAAATAAATTGTGCCACATTGGTAGTAGAAGAAGTAAACTTTGCATTTACCTATTCAGTAAGTCCGCTAATTAGATAGGAAACTTTGTTTAACAGATTTTTACATTTACCCCTGTTTTACTTTTCCCCCAACCGACCCTAATACGTTTCAGCTCAACTTTAATCAAAATTATTTTTCGATGCCGATGCCTATGCCGATTCCGATGCCGATTAAGATTCCGATTCCGATTCATCCGACCAATTTTTGAGCCAAATTTCGATTTTGATTCCGATTCCGACTGCTTAAAAAATTAGGGTTCCTATTCCGATTCCATTTAACTTTTGAACAATCGATTCCGATTCCGTTTAAAATCTAAACGGCACCGAAGCCCTGAATCCATAGGACGTTCAAAGGACGCTTTTTGGATCAGTGCGGACATAGGTAAATCCAATGGACATCCAATAAATATAGTCCTGAAGATGTCCTCAGGACTGGATAGATTTTGCTATCTGAGTCCATTCTTGTTCTGGCAAATTGTTTAACTGTTGAACCAGTGCTAACAAGCCGAACCATACTGAACCGAACCGAAAAATCTGGAACAAACCCGGTTTTTTTACGGTTTTGAACTGAACCAGACCGAACTAGACCCAACCGCACGGACAAGTTTATCATGAAAACCCGAATCAGTAATCGAACCCTTTTCCAAGCCGCAAAGAACCCGAATGCAAAACCCGACCCTAAAATTGTAGTGGAACCAAATTGAAACCGAACCGGACCGGACCCAGAACCCGAACCGGGTATTTTAAGAAACCGAACCAAAGGGAACCTGATTTTTTACAAAAAAGGAAAAAAAAGAGAGATTGGCATCTCAGCCCACCCGAGCCAAACGGAAAGATGGGGGTTCGAGTCCTCCATGCGTTCGAATTGTTAATTTTTCAGGGACATCCTTTCCATCTTTCTACCCTGCTCCGGTTTTTTTTTTCGCCAAATCTGAAAAAAAAGGTTATTTTTCCAAAAACGGAGCGAAACCTTATTTTTTTTTTAATAAAAAACCCAGATTTATTTAGTAAACGTTGAACCGAACCTAACATAACCTAACCAAAGCAAACCCAACCGAACCTTCGTTTTTTCTTTTCCCCGAAGAAAAAAAGAAAAAGCAAAAACAAAAAAAAAACGAATTCAGGTAACTAAAAAAATCAGAGCCGAACCGAAACCCGGTTCTTTAAGATGATGGTAAAAAAAACCGAACCCGAAACTGGTTCCTACGACACTATTCTAAAAAAACCGAAACCGGACCGAACCGAAGTTAATAGATCAAATGCGAACTCGGAACCGTAGCAAACCCTATTTTTTTGAGAAGGGGTTGGCCAGCACTGTTGGCTTAATCGACAACTCAGACAAAAAATTAAGAAAGACCCGTTGAAATGGGCAAAAAGCCTTGAACCTCTTAAAAGTTCTCGAAAGCAACTTTTAAATCTTTGAAAAGAAGCGAATTGGATTTTTCAAAAGCCCAACAAAATGATGATCCCCGGCTTGAAAAACTCGTATACATCATCAAATAATGAAGGAAACCTTGTGTAAGCATAAAAACCGTTTTCCACTAGTAAGCATTATCAAGACTCTTCTTCTTACCTCAAAATCTTTTATTTGAAATGAATTTTATTTTAAAGTGCTTCTCCTTCTCTCCCTTTTTTTTTTTTTTTTTTTTTAAATGCACATCCTTCAACCAACTGTCAGATCTTCTTACTTCCGTATTTAATCACATAAAAAACAAGGCATGTAATCATTTTTGCTTTCGCATCTCGAAAGCTTTTTTTTGTTCCATGCTGACATAAAGGAGAAAAAAAAAACGAAAAAACAAAAATATAGGAGAAGAATCGGAAAAAGAATAAGAGGACGAAAAGAGAAAACAAAAGGTCGAGTGCTTTTGGTTTCTACAAGTATAGAAAAAAGAATCGATTCCTTCTCGTATTACTCGGGACGAAGTCAATCCTTTACGGAATATATGTCGTTTACCATATTTTCTTTTTTGAGGATCAAAGCAAAAAAAAAAAAAAAAAAAAAAAAAAGAAGAAGAAAAAAGGGATTCACGAAGCATAAAGGAAATAAAAATTCCACATTAACCTTATGAAAAACCAATAATTTTCCAATTTTCTTTTCCTTCCCCAAGTCGAGATTTAAAAATTGTGCTCCTATTAAATTCATCGATATTCATAAAGCTGGAAAGTCAAAACAAAGAACTTCCGTTTTCTTTGAAAAGGAACAACTCATGCGACCATTTTAGCCGTTTGATTAACCAACGATACAAAAATCTGCCGATATTTCATCTTGACTGTAGAAAATATATCTCTTGACTACATCAAAACAAAATCGGTTTTCGATTTTAATTATGTTTTACACCATTACTAACAGGTGATAATAACACATCCTTGGGTTTTTCCATGCAGGATGTGATTCCAGGGTTACAAAACTCGATGGAATCATTGTCCAAATCATAAAGAATATACAAGTTATCAGAAGGCGACTATACGTAGTGTCAGCTAACAACTCTGCACTAGGCATATCAACTGAGCTATGTCCATCACAATCGTGCATGGAGATATACAGTTGCAGCTCAAAACCGGTTCAAGCAGCGGTTCAAAAGAGTATATCTCCACGCACGATTGTGATGGAAATAGCTCAGTTGACCTGCCTAGAACATAATTATTCGCCTTACAAACAGAACTTTGATGAGAACGGTATATTATGCACTAGCCGGTAGCATTATGAGTTATGATTTAGAAGCGGATGAACGGATCCACGATACCCGATGCTTGTCCATTACCGCACATGCGTAAAATTTTTAGCCAGCTAAAAACTGGAAACTTTAATCAGTTGCCTGGATGTGGAGAACGGTTATCATATTATTGAAATGGACCCCGAGTCCATCGAGTGCACAGCGTTCGCTGTACCTGGTAAAGGCCTCTACGAGTACTGCATGATGCCTTTTGGCCTGTGCAACGCGACGGCTACTTTCCAATCAGCAATAGATACAGTCCTGCGCTCGGTTTTAGGAAAGTATTACCTTGTATATTTGATTGACATCGTCATCTTCAGCCGAACCTTTGGGGCTCATATGAAAAAGGAGCAATTAAGAACGAAAAGATGCAGGATTAAAATAATGCAGCTACTGTCATCAAATATAATGGGAAGTTGGTTAAAGACGAGGAAGGAAATTTATCAACATTTAAAAATTCCTGAAACAAATGTTTTAATATAGGATTATAATTAGCAACTTTTATGAGAAGAAATACATACGGAAGCAGGAACAGGAAGCGGATTTAAACGAAGTCGAAAATTGGCGGAACTTAAAGGGAAAGAAAAGAAATAGCCGAAAAAACCTAAACCCCCAAAACCTCTAAAGAACGACAGAGAATTCAAATATACATCACCGTGTCCAGATATTTTGGCTGAACAAAAGAACCCCGCACAGAATAATAGGGATTTGGGGACCGGATAAAATTCCATTTGTTTTTGTTTTTCTTTTGTTTGTTTTTAAATGTAAACTTCATCCGGTGCCCAAATTCGTATTATTCTGTGCGGGGTTCTTTGGGAAGGGTGAGGCAACCATTGAAAAAACTACTGCTGAGCGGAAACTTTAAAGGATATGTCAACATCGAACGAGGCCTAGCTGTAGAAGTATTGAATACGTGTCCGTTTGACTCCGTGTGTCAGATTCTTGTCCAAGCATACATTGATTACTCAGAAATAATGCAAATAGTTTCTCGATCGAAAAACCTTATGATGGCAACAGTATTCTCACTCCTCACCGTTGGAGCTGTGTCCGAAACATAAATTGAGATGCCGGGCTCTCCAAAAATATTTAAAAGAACCTGCAAAAACTCCGCTTTGAAGGAAGCAAAGGGCGGCACTTTGGTCGAGTTGAATTTTTTCAACGAAATACAGCACAAGCGATTTCAGCCTGGCGAACCTTTAGCACAAACGTCTAGAGCCTCGGAACATTTTTTTAAATATGCCTGAAAGCCAGCATCAACAATGTCTGTTCCGGAACTGACATTGTTAGTTCCAGAACAAGCACTGTCAGTTCCGGAACTAACAGCGTTAAAATTGTTAGTTCCGGAACAAACAAGTGTCCATTCCGGAACAAACAACGACACAACTGGCAAATAGTTTTGACCCTTCAGGGTTTTCGTACCATCCGGATGCTAAAGGTAAATGGGCTATCCCAGGGCTCAGCAAAGGCAGGGTCCTTTTTTCACATTAATCGGCATCGGCACCAGCCAATTTTTAAAAATAATTTAAAATCAGGATAGGCTTTTTAAAAAAAAAAAAAAAAAACCGGCACCTATATCGGGACTGGCTTTCCAACCCTGATTTTGGTCTAAAATTCTATGAATGGAAGGAATATTAAAATTTTACAAATTCCCTTTCCCCACAAGTTCAAAGTACACATAGAATCGGTTTTCACTTCCGCAATTTGACTATCCGATAAATTTCATACTTGTTGCTAACTTTATACTCAATAACAACCCCGTTGCAGCACATTTATCGTAAAGTTTAAATCGGATTGCCTAAAGTTTCCTTCCGGAAACACGGAAACAAGGAATAAAATATGATACCAAGTAAATGATACGGCGAAAGTGTCAAAACCCATTCGAGGAACATGAATTTCAAAAAAAAAAAGCTCCTTAGAGTAAAAATAAACATGATAGATGCTCGAATTCATCAGCTCGGTTTAATCCTCACATAAGGTTTTTGTTTTCCATGAATATTTGATGATCATCTTACGGTGGATACGGAGGACAAGAGAGAGCTCCGAGGAAACTTACATTTTTTTTTTTTTTTCCTTCTCATTCTTCTTCTTCTCCACCTAAAGCTGCAATTTCGATTTATTCGAGTGGAAAAAAAATATAAGAGAGAGAGAAAGAACGTCAAAACGATCATTCTTCGTCGAAATGAATTATCGATGTTGAACAAACAAATCGATAATATCGCAAACGATGGATTTCCCCCGTCATAGACTCCCCAAGTCGAAGTATTCCGTAATCTGCAAAAGCTCGTGAAAGCTAATAAATGTAATCAAAACGATCGAGGCAAGATATATGAATATTTGCTGACGAAATATCTATGACGAATAATAACTTTACGCTTTAATTGATTGATTTGATTATATTGATGCGATTGAAAAGCCGATTTTCTTTTATTTGCTTTCATGGGGGGGGGGGGGGTTCATTCAACGGTTTATCAGGGTTATATTTTGGAGAACATTTTTTTTCTTTTTTTTGCGTGTGTTGACTTCATAAAATCATTGAGTTGGTTTCATTATTTTAGGTTCGCAAAACCTGCAAATACTTTGCAAATAAAGGCATTTAAAAAAAAATTACTCCCTCTGTCCCAAAATACTTTGTGTGTTTCTCATTTTTATTTCCGATTTTGCAAGCTTTTGATTTTTGCCGGAGTATTATTTTTAATTTAAAATTTATTACGCAGGCTTGATATATTTGGCACTGGTATAGCGCCCAAATAATGCGAATAATTGTTTTTAAAAAACTCCCCAGCAATATTTTTACGGATAAAAGTTCTCATAATCGGAATCCTACGTTTAGCTTATGGAAACATTTTTGTGGAAAGTTTTTGCAGCTGTGGCCCTCATTTAAAATCGAAGAAAATATTCCCATAATCTAAATCCAATATTTAGCTTATGGGAATATTTTTGCGGAAAATTTTCGCAGCTGTGGTCCTCATTTAAAATTGATGAAAATGTTCCCTTAATATGAATCCTATGTTTAGCTTATGGAAATATACGTTTCGATTTAAAATGAGGACCACAGCTGCAAGAATTTTCCGCTAGATTCGCTAGATGTACTTATCGGTAACCGATAAAAACTGAACATTTCTAATAATTGTTCGTTTTTATTGGTTACCGTTCAAAACATCCACACCATTCTCATCATCACTCACTACGGTTCAAAGATTAAGTGGTGCAAATTTAAAAAAAAAGTTCAACATTGGTAAGTAAATAATGCCTAATCAACGTAGAGAATAAGAGAATATAAAGTTATATATCCTCCAACTATTACTAATAAACCTTTACATATTAATCGACCGGTTGATAACTGAAATAAAAAATTAGGACAGTATCCTTAATTTCGAAAAGAAATTTATCTACGAAATTTATGTTTTTTTTTTATTGATTGTTCGGGAACTAACACTGTCTGCTCCGGAACTGACACGTTTTGGTTCATTGCTTGCTCCGGAACAAGCAATGTCGGTTGTCTGGAATAGATCAATGTCTGTTCCGGAACAGGCAATTTAATTTTTATTAAGTTTAACCGTTTAAGGAGATTCTACCTACAGATGAATTTGAAATTCTTAGTTGATCGTTCTCCTGCAACCTAAACATAATCGAAATTTTGTTTATTTTTTGAAGAAGGTTTTTCTGCCTACAAAAATTTAATTGGAATCGAATAATTTTTTTAAAATTATGGGAATATTCCTCTTAACATTCTCCGCAACTTTTGTGACATAAAACTTCGCTTTTATTATTAATTAAAATGTTTTCAAGCTCTTTACAAAAATAAACAAAGTTTCGCCTATGTTTAAGTTGCAGGAGAACGATCAACTAAGAATTTCCAATTCATCGGTAGTACATTCTTCTACCGTTCTTCTGGAGGAACATAACATTCGTCTGTGGACATGGGCTGTGCTGGGAATGCACACCCTGGGTCATTACCCACGAAAATGGAACATGCGCTTTCGCGTGCGTTACATGTGGCGGTATTTTCGAATATACAGTATATTCATACAGTATAACATGTCGTTTTAATTGTCTTTGCTTCGATGTTCCTAATCCCCGAATGAAAATATTATCACTAATACAGTACATTGTTCTTTTTTTTTTTACTCGATATAAATAAGGGATCTTATTATTAAGGATTTTATTACTAAGGAAGCCCTGAAGGGTCAAGGATCTATTTTTTTTTATTGTTTGTTCCGGAACATACAACGTTTAATAAATAAATTGCCGGTTTCGGAACAGACAATTTTTTATTGACTGTCTGTTCCGAAACAAACACTTTAATTATTAAACGCTGTCAGTTCCAGATCAAACATTGCTTGTTATAGAACTGACTGCTGCTGCCTTTTGTTTTCTACTAACCGCTTGCGCAGGTACAATTCATATAGGAACTACTTGTACAATGAGGTTAAGATCACTGTATTAATAGTTCCTATAATCCCTTCTAGAGGGAGGGAGTGTTGGCGGTCACCCATCCACTAACTGGCCGTTCTCATTGCCGCTTAACTTCATTGATCACAATGTCGCTAGATGAAATGAGTCACCACTCCGACCCCATTTATTAAACGCTGTCAGTTCTAGAACAAGAAATGTTTGATCTGGAACTGATAGTGTTTAATAATTAAAGTGTCTGTTCCCGAACAGACAATCAATAAAAAATTGTCTGTTCCGGTACAAACAATAAAAAAAACATACGATCCTTGACCTTTTAGGGCTTCCTTAGTAATAAGACCCGCTCTTTTGGTTCCCTATCATTTTTCCTAAAACTTTTTTCCTAAAAAAAAATTTCCTAAAAATTTTTTTCCTAAAAATTTTTTTCCTAAAGAGCATTTTTCCTAAAAATAATTTTTCCTAAAACTGTTTTCTTAAAACTTTTTTCCTAAAACTTTTTTCCTAAAATTATTTTTCGAAAATAGAAATGACCGAAAAGGTTTTTTTCCTAAAATAATTTTTTTTGAAAACCAAAAAAAAAAAATTATTATTTACAAGCACTTGCTTTGTACGAGAATTCCGTTCCAAACTCGGGTTTTAAAATTCAAAAGTTGTTGTTTATTTTGGATTAAATTCTAAATTTTTAATTTTAAATTATTAATCATGAACGAAGAGGCGGAAATTATCAGTTCAGAACGGAAAGGACAGAAATTATTATATAAAGGATTTGTTTTTTATAAATCAAGAGTGTATAAAGCTAAAACCTATTGGCAATGTCGATTATTTAAAAGTAAGGAGTGCACTGCAACCGTAACGACGACAGTCTCCAACGGAAAAGTCACCATCCTAAAAGGTATCTCATACAATAAGGAATCATTTCTTCTAAATATAATTTGTGGCATTTGCATTTTTCTGATAGAAGCCCCGCATTCTCATGCGCCGTCCCGGGAAATTGCCGAAGCTGAAAAGCTAACGCAACGTTTAAAACGCACAGCGAAGGCACATCCGGAAATGCCTCCGGCTCAAATTTTAAGGCGCGAGTTGGTAAACGTGCCGTCTGGTGTCTTAGCCCACCTTCCGTCAAGAGAGAACCTCAAATTGACGATGAGGAGAGGAAGAAGGAAAGAACTGCCGACGGAACCCGGAAGTCTACGGGAATTGCGAGAAATTCCTGAACTGTACCAAAAAACTCTTTTAGGCGATAAGTTTTTATTATTTGATTCGCGTAACGACGGGGATGAGGATGACGATGAGGATGAAAATGATGATGGTAATGAGAATGACAAAGATCGCGTTATCATTTTCGGAACAAGGCGGAATCTTGAATTGTTGTTTCGATCAAAAACCTGGTTTTCGGACGGAACCTTCAAAACGGCCCCCCATCTTTTTGTACAAATGTTTACCATCCACGGGCATGTGACACGGCCAAGAGCTGACGGAGAGGGCGAGGATGAGATTGCGCTGCCTTTCGTGTATGCTTATTTGAACTCCAAAAAACAAGAGCATTACACCACGGTATTTCGGGAAGTTTTTAACAGCGCTCGAAGGTTACAAATCCCGATCATCGAGCCAGAAAGAGTGATGTCAGACTTCGAATTGGCCATTTTAAATAGCTTGGAATAAGTAATACCTGGGGCAAAAGTGAAGTGCTGCAACTTCCACCTTGGGCAATCGGTCTACCGCAGGGTTCAAAGTGAAGGACTTCAAGAAGCCTACAATGATAAGGACAACCGGGAGGTTAAAAATGCAGTACACATGCTACTGGCTTTAGCTTACGTTCCTCCCGACGACGTGGTGGAGGCTTTCCGCGAGTTAAGGGATGACGTACCTGAAGAGGTCATTCCAATCTGTGATTATTTCGAAGAAAATTACGTTACAGGTCGTCCGGCGAGGGGGAGGAGGAGGGCTGTTCCTCCCCGTTACGCAATCGATAAGTGGAACCACTACGAAGATACCATCGGAAACTTTCATAGGATCAATAATTTAAGTGAGGCTTGGCACAACCGATTTCAAATCGTTGTCGGCAAGCATCACCCCAGCATTTATAAAGCGTTCAATGAGTTAAAAAACGAACAGGCTGACACGGAGTCGATGCTTGCCGACTTCGCTTTAGGGAAATCGGTGCGTGCCAAGCCGAAAAAGATATGGCTGCAGCTACAGGACAGAATCAAAATGATAGTTTTACAGTACGATGATTACCAACAACAAAACAAAATTTTGGATTACTTAAGGACTCTCGGACATAATATTACGTTGTGAAAGTTTCCGATGGTATCTTCTTAGTGCAACACATTTTTTCCCTTACTGTACATTATTTCCTCCGTTTTTTATAGTTCTTTATTTTTTATAGTTGTTTCTTACACTTCTTTATTTTTATAGTTCTTTATTTTTTATAGTTGTTTTTTTAGACTCGTTAATTTTTATAGCTCTTTTTTTTATAATATATAAACTTTATTAAACTTAATATTAAACTTAATATTAAATTTATTATTTAACTTAATATTAAACTTTATGTAATAAAACTTTTTTAAAAAAACCCCGGAAAGAAAATAATTGAAAAAAAATTTTTTAGGAGAGAATACTTTTAGGAAAAAAATTTTAGGAAAAAAGTTTTAGGAAAAATTATTTTTAGGAAAAATGTTTTTCGGAAAATAATTTTTTAGGAAAAATATTTTTAGGAATTTTTTTTTTAGGAAAAAAGTTTTAGGAAAAATGCCCGGGAACGGCTCTTTTTTTAAAAAAAAAGATTAATATTAAAATCTGAAAAAAGACTACGCATTTATTTTAATTTTAATAAATTCAAGATCAATAATCGATATTTGATTTGTAGATCTTTTAAATCAAACAAGCAAAAGGAAAAAAATGCACGCATGTAACATCAAATTATTTGAATAAAACTTTTCAATAATAAACCGTTCGGAAACAAACGTAGGAACGGAAAACTTCAAACTAATGAATTTAAAGCTGAGTTGTAAAAGTCACGAAATCCGGAGACCTTGTAATAGCTAATAGAAGAGGAAAATTGCAACGAGGGAAACGCCCGCTAGTGGCTTTCTAGTCTTTAAATTATTCATATATATATATGAGGCGACGAAACCAGGTGATATTTTACCTAAAGAGGATTTCCTCATTCAGAGGTTCATAATTGCTCTTCCTGCAACATCCAATGTTTTCTTTTTTTTTTTCAACCCAAAATATTAAGTCCTGCAAAGGGATTCCTGGAACAACAGACAAGAACATAACCAAATTCTAAGCAAAAGACGATTTCGATTCTTTGAAATGATTTACAAGATTTTGATAACAGCGGCTTCCCGTTATAGTACTAATTAATAAGGCCTCTGACTAGCAGTATCATTTTAAAGATGACAGACTAATTACCAAAGGACGCTGAGAACAAGGCCTTTGTCACGTTAAACGAATATTAGACTCAACTATAAAATCAAAAGCGATATCGTTATTTAATATTTTCCAGTCACATTTTCGCTGAAATGCTTTGTTAAAATTTGATAAAGATCATGATGTTAAAATAAAGGATTCAGGAGGCAAAGCCAAGTATTTATTCCAGTTAAATTAAATCAAACAAGGAAATTTCGAAACCGTTTCCCAGGCGAGTGTAAATGGTAGATTATAAACAAAATTCTTTTAAATAATTTCAACTAAACTATTTTGGCGACTAAGGGCGGACCGAAAAATACGAATTTTTAAATCTGAAAATGCCGCAGAGCGGAAAACTGGCATTCTAGCCTCCGTGTTGCCCTAATTTTTTTCAGATTTTTTGGAGACTGATTTCTGCTGCCCCCAGAGGCCTAAAGTTTTTTAAAGTCTCATGAGAGCCGACAAAATTACAGCAGCATTTTGGTGCCAAAGAATTCATTTTCTATCGGAAACTTTCCGTTAATTTCAAAAATAAAGTCAGTTTTACAGTAATTGAGTCGCCCGAATGTATTAAAGCGCAATTAATGACTTTGGGCGAACGGAAAGCATTATTGAACGGTAATCGTGCCTGAAAAATTTGTTTCAAGATTCATTCAGGTCGGTGTCGAGCATAGGTTAGGATGCCGTCCTTCATGCGGACGGCATCTTCGTGCTATCATGTGCCATGAGTTACATCAACCACAACCGCAAAATCCAGCACCTTCCGACTCAAAGACACGTTCTTATCGCTCTAGACCAAACAACAGTGCTAATACGAATAATAATATTTCCAACCAACAGCGGCCTCCTGAAGAGTCGAAAAGCGCCGCGAACGTTGGCAATGTTTCTGTCGGGCAAACCTTTTTGCAAACGCTCCTCTCCTCGTACCTGAACATGAAAAAACAGTGGAAGGTACCCAAGCATCTAATGATGACGGAAAAGTTTCTGAGGGAAATCTTGCCAAAGAAAACGAATTACTGAAAGCAGAAAATGCCAAATTATCAGAAATGAATGCAGGTAATCAACATAAACATTAGGCCGTCTCAATTAATTGGGCTTTCAAAATATTAAAATATTTAATCACCTCAAGATGTCCTTTAAAAAATCTGAAAAAAATTAGGATTAATAGTATTATAAAAAGGCATCGATTCCCATATCAGGCGTTTTTAAATTCAAAAATTCGCGTTTTTCGGCCCACACTATAATGCCCAGTGAGCCTACGGATCTCGTCATTTGAACGCATGCGCACCCTGCCCTTGATGATCTTGCAAATATTTTGATGTTAAAAATGTAATCAAAATGTAGCGTCCAAAGATTGAGCTGAACTACACTGGTAACACTGGTAACACTGGTAACACATTGGTAACACCCAATCATTACGTTATTTGTCTGGTTATATCGACAAAGACCAATTTTCCCCTCTGCCGTCCGACATTTTGCAACGAAACAAAATCCAAAACTCGATTTAATTAAAATTTCGAGGAAGTCATCGACTAGTCACAAAATGGCAATGCTGTAAAGCTTTAAAACGTAACCCACACATCCGGCGGGAAATAATAAAAGTAATTAAAAAGAGATCGTTCTTGATGTTCTTGATAAATTCCCTTACGTCATCCACATACGATACAAATTTAATCGCTTTTTTTTTAAAACCAGTTATTTTTCTCCTATTTCGTACGCCAGTAAAAAATCAAAAAAAAATCCCCTTATTATCCGACTTTTACACCTGCTGGGAAAAGTAATAAGAGAAAAAAAGAATTTAATCGGGAGAATTCAATCTCGAAATTTCCTCTCCTCCAATGTTCGAAATAAACGCTTTTGAGGTTTTCACGAAAAAAAAAAAAAAAAAAAAACCGACCGAGTCTTTGTTAAAAGACTAAAAAACGAGATTAAATAGTCAAAATTGCCAAGAACAGACATGATTTTTAAGGAAAATGGAGAATCGGTTATTCTTATGCATACTAATTCCATATCTTGTCAGCTAGAGGGGGAACAATTTTATTTTTTCCTCCGGTTAAAAATTTATGGGCAAGAAATTATGATGGGAACGGAAATGAAGTCCTGGGCGATTAATTTTTATTTCGAATTCAAACGTTTTTTCGAGGGTGGGAGGGAGCACCACTTTTTTTTTTTTTCGACTTCGCGTTTTTAGAATCCCTTTAACTCTCGCGTTTTATACCACGGCGGTCGGTTAAACTAACATATGAATTTTTAACGAAAGACCAACGTTATTTTCCATTTCCTGAAATAGCGAAAAACGTTTTTGCAAAGGGACGGCAGGAGCGGGAGCGGGAGCGGGGGCGGGGGCGGGGGATGGTAGAAAATGCGTTTACTTCTTCGATCACTTTCGACAAACTTTCCCCTTAAAATAAATATTTAATATGTCCCATAGGGAAACTTTGAATATAATTAAAACTTGGATGTCCACCACTGCTGGTAAGGTCATTTCCAGGGGAAATTTCCACTATTCGATTAATATTCATGTGAAATTCCTGAAATTGGATATATGAACAGGCCATTACAAACGATATAGGTGGCGGAAACCGAAAGCGAGAAAACAGCATTTTATTTTCGAAAAATGAAATCCTGTTCCATCGGAATGCCGCCGGAGGGTTCCGTTTCTTTTCTTTTCATTTTTACTTTCGAGTGGCCGCGAAGCGGGCGCGAAGAAAGTATTGCCGTGGTCGGAAAAGGGAAAATCGTTAATCCTGCGAGTTTCTACATGAAACTTATATAGTTATACTTAGAATAAAATTCTGAGTTCCCGGTTGTCCGCCTCGTACGCCTCGTACGCCTCGTACGCCGCGTCCGCCTCGTACGCCGCGTACGCCCGGAGCTTTTTCTCCGCTATTACGCATCGGATCAAAAGGAAATTTTGCACACGTATTTTTCGTCAAAAAATAAGAGGGGGTCTTTTCTTATTTTTTAAAAATTTCAAAAATTACGTAAACGGCAAATATATGAACTTTTAAATTTGTTTTTTTTTCTGTCGACTATAAATCTCGAACCCGGCTACAAATCATCACCAATTTTCGTACTGTAGTAGATATTCATCAAAGTATCATACCATCAAAATTTGGTTGAATTCGGATGATTGGTTCACAAATTATGAGGATTAGGCTACGTATAAATTAGGCCTAAAAATCGATATCTCGAATGACGTAATAAGTCATATCGATATATCGATTAAGTCATATCGATATATCGATATATCGATTAAGTCATATCGATATCTCGAGTTTCAGGAACAATCCATAATTCGGATTTTTTTTGTGGGTACAGCGGATTTCGCGGACCTCGGATCAAAAAACTAACCGGATTTTTGAAAATATTTTCGGGGTAGAGGAATCCGAATATGGGATTATTTTTTCAAAATTGGGATTCTTTATGTGGGTACAGCGGGATTCGTGTACCTCGGATCAAAAAACTAACCGGATTTTTGAAAATATTTTCGGGGTAGAGGAATCCGAATATGGAATTATTTTTGCAAAATTAGGATTGTTTATGTGGGTACAGCGGGATTCGTGTACCTCGGATCCAAAAACTAACCGGATTTTTGAAAATATTTTCGGGGTAGAGGAATTCGAATATGGAATATTTTTTCGGAAATACGCAATCTTTATGTGGGATTTTTTCTTAAGGAGTTTTGGACGTGAAGGAGTTGAATTTTCAAAAAAAAAAAAAAAAAATAAAATAAAACAGCCAAGGCTTAGAAAATGAAAAATACGAAAATGGATTTTTAATCAAGGAATTTTGAGGATAAAAGGGTCCAAATTTCGAAAAACAAATTAAAAAATACGATCGGTGAATCGATCAAAGTGCTTTATCGACCATTTTAAATAATTCTCAAAAATATGATTCAAACATTTACTTTAAGCTTTAACTTTTCTAATCATTAATTTAATTTTTCTACTTATAAATATTTTTTGGTTTTGAAAATATTCGTCAACACAACAAGTAAATAAATCAAAAAAAAAAAAAAAAAAAAAAACACCGATAAATAAACACATAGTATACAAAATGCAAATTAACCCAAAATATAATTTTATTTCGTTGTCCGTGGTCTATTGTATATATTATCTCATATATTCGTTATCTGTCTCCACGTCCGCATTCTCGAATTCCTCGTGTGGATAATCCGAAAATACGGACGTGCAGCAGTACTCCGGAACTATGAACATAACAATTTCCGGAGTTTTACCACATAATTGATTGTATTTGCGTGTCCGCTTTTATTTGCACGTCCGCATTTTCAGATTCGCAGTATTTAAGATATCAATTAATTATTATCTTAAACATGCAGAATCCCAAAATACGGACATGCAAACAGAACGTCAGAACTGAGCATAAAACGTATCGGAAAGGAGTTGACAGTGCTTTACGATATTAAGCATCGTAAGCTCGATTATTTCTGACTCGTAATTCCAAATGAAAAGTATCGACTGCTTCAACTTCTAATGGAGGGAAAAATCCAAATTCATGAGTCTCGACCCATGTCACAACAGTTTTTTATTCTGTGATCTGATTTATTCGTTAATAAGTCTAAATCTGGCAGTCTAAAACAGCCAGTACCTGGCACAAAAGACAACAAAATCTTAAAAACTCTTCCAAATTGTCAAATATTTTCTTGTAAATCAAGACATCCCAGTACTTTTCAACCAAACTTGGGTCATTCTGATTCAGTTTATTTCTTTTAAAATCCTATACCAATCAATATATTTTTCTGTCTATTATTTGTTTTAATAGGAAACAAATAATAGACATAAAAAAAATATTTTTGAGTTCGAGGGTTACGAATCCAAAATCAGTTTTCCAAAATTCAGTTTAATTAACACCCTTTGAAAACCTAAACATGATTTTTTACATTTTTTCTTCATTTCAACTTCTTTTTTCCACCAATAAAGCCACGAGAAAGTTTAATGGGGTGCGTATGCACCCCCATTACCATTCTCCTTGTTTTCCCTCCTTTTTCTCGTCTTCTTTCATATATAAGGCGAGGAATTTTTATGTAGTTTTTCTTCCTTTGCAAAATAATTAAAAGCTTCAACTGCAACAAGGTCCTTTTTTTATATATAAAATAAAACTGAGGCAATATACACTTACCCCACCGACATTGTTAAAAAGAAAGAAAAAAAAGTCGCTAAAAGTTGAGAAAATCTTTTTTGTTTCTTAAAAAAAAAAAAGAAATAATATTTAAAATCAAAAGACGTAAAGTTTAAGATCAAGGCAGCAGCAGCAGCAGCAGCAGCATCCCTTTCCCTCCACTTTTCCTGTTTAAAAACACCATACTCTCAAGAGAAATTAAATAAAAATTTTCCCACGCCATTCTAATGTAATTAAATTTTCAACGGGATCCGGGAAATCTCATATAAATCATTTAAAAAGAAAAAAAAAAAGTCTCGCTTAATCGGAAAAATGTCCGCCCCGAAGGCTGCTCAGTTTTAATAAATTAAAATTAGTTGCCCACGATATCGGAATTTAAGGTAATTAGCTGTTTAATATTATGGACTTCAGATTTTTTTTTTTTACCCTCTAAACCTTGTACTTTCTAATATTTTTATCGAGATTTAGGGCGTGAATTCACGGAAGACACACGTCCGACCAACATGCGAATATGCCTTTAGCAAATACGCTTTGGCGGAACTCATAACGCGAACGTTAGGGCGGATCGAAAAACACGGATTTTTGAATTTGAAAATGCCACAGCCCGGAAAAGTTGTATTCTACCCCTCATAATTTTTTTCAGATTTTTTGGAGGCCGATTTTTTCCAGAGGCCTAAAGATTTTCAAAGTCTCATAAAAATTAGAGTCGTATTTTGGTGGTAAAGAGTTCATTTCCAATCGGAAATTTAACAGAAATTTCAAAAATGAAGATGGTTTTACAGAAATTGAAGCCATTTTTTATTTATGAGTACTTTTTATAAATAAAAAGTGGTTTCCCTATACTTTTTTTCGGCTCATGTACACTGTAAAAAATTTTATGTAAAAGTAACATAAAAAAGATGTAGCCCTTTTTATTTAACATAAAAAAGTAGCGTCAAAAATTCGAAGCGTTCGAAAAAATTGAAGATTTAACACAACTCATGTTAAATAAAAAAGGCTAAATATTTTTTGTTACTTTTATATAAAATGTTTTACCGTGTAGGTTTTTTTTATTCCACTGTTTGCGGCCTTAATAAACCGAAGACACTTTTAAATAAAAGTAAACGATAGGAGATATTTAATTTAGGGAAAAAACTTTGAAAAACGATTTTTTCTTTAATGTTTTAATTGCTTTCGATGTATTAGATTAGATGTGGCGATTTCGGTGTAATTCTGTGGTGCCAATGAATACCATCTGTGTCTTCATTGGCACTACAATAAGTTTCTGTCTTTCGTCCGTTGACTCTTCTGTCTTTGTCAGTGTGGTGCCAATAGACACAGATGGTCTTCACTGGCACCACTCTGACAAAGACGGAAGAGTCAACGGACTGAAGACAGGAAGAAGGTATTGAGATCGTTAATACGATAAAAATATAAAACGATCTTAAAAGAAATATAAAAGTTATTTATTTTGAGAATAAGAAAATCAGAAGACAAAAGTAAACAAAATCAAAAACAGACGATCGGAAAATGTTCGTTCTTTAATTCGAAAACTAAGGTGGATTCGAACACCTTAACAGAAGGAAGACTCAAACTCATCTCTGTGGTCTGGGTTCTCGGCAAAAGGATCGAAGAGAGTTCCCATTCTACTAACAAAAAAGTTTGTTGAAAAAATAGATTTCACAAACGAAATGCGACCTATAGAAACCGCCGAAAATCCATACGTTTTCCTCAGCTAGTGGCATGAAATTTATGCATGCCACAGCCATAACGACGAAATTAGTAAATGAATACGACATTAGTTATCCAGAGCTTATTACAGCGAAACAGTTTCGACGTTTGCTAGCAATTTTTTGTCAGTTTTTATACCTGTCAAGTAGGGTGGGCCGAAAAAAGCGAATTTTTGAATTTGAAAACGCCTGATATGGGAATCAATGCCTTATAATACTGTTAACCCTAATTTTTTTCAGATTTTTTAAGGTCATCTTGAGGTCGCGCAATGACCTTGAAGTTTTTGAATAGCCTATACGAGGGCAAAAAATAATTTTTTTTTTTTTTTTTTTTTTTTTTTTTTTTGTTTTGCTGAAAAAAGTTTCGCTTCCTATCGGAAATTTTGCGAGATTACGAATATGAAGTCCAAAATTCATTTTTGTGTAAACGTTTCCCCGAATCCGAGTCAAGAGCGGAGGCACCTTTGCAGTTGGTACACTCAGATATCTGCGGCCCGGTGAAAACGAGCACACTTGGTGGCGCCAGGTACTTCGTCACATTCGCTGATGATCATGTACAGTTTTTAAGCAAAAAGAACAAGCAGCCTAAGGTATTTTAGTGTTTAGAAAATAGGCGTAAAGCTCAAAAACCGAACATTTAAAATGATTTTTGACTTCATTTTAGTGATCTACGCAAAATTTCCGATAGGAAGCGATACTTTTTTCAGAAAAAAAAAAAATTCTTATATTTTGCCCTAATATGGGCTTTTCAAAAACTTTAAGGTCATTGCGCGACCTCAAGATGACCTTCAAAAAATCTGAAAAAAATTAGGGTTAATAGCATTATAATAAGGCATTGATTCCCATATCAGGCGTTTTCAAATTCAAAAATTCGCTTTTTGCGGCTTACCCTACTGTCAAGAACAGTATTGAACTATTCAACTACTGTGCATGCACTCTTTCGCCTACATCTACGGCAACCTCCGAAGTCAAAACGACGTGATTCTAGTTGCCGGAAGGGCGGGACGAAACGGAGGCCCAGCAACCATCAAATTTTTCACCGACAACAAGGACTTCCACAATTTGAAATCGTAAAAGCCTAACTCGATCGTGTTTTCTCATCCCACCGAGTCTCATAGTTTATTCTAACGTTGTCGCTTTCTTTTGCACATGAATCATTCATTTACGACCTATGTGAAATCTTACAGACTAGCAAACAATGCTGCCGAACTGGCGAAAGTAGCAAAATTATTATTAATAGTATATGACAAAGACCAAATGAGAGAAAATTTATTAGCCCGGAGCGTACACGGTAAAAAAATTTATGTAAAAGTAACATAAAAAAGATGTAGCCCTTTCTATTTAACATAAAAACGTGGCGTCAGAAATTCGAAACGTTGGAAAAAATTGAAGATTTAACACAACTCATGTTAAATAAAGAGGGCTACATATTTTTTGTTACTTTTACCTAAAAAATTTTTACCGTGTATCTATTTAGACCCGATGAACTGAGTAATGAGTTTTTTTTTTCGATTTTCTCGTCCTTTTGTACATCATAAGATCATGTCAATTGGACCGATGACTCGTTGAATTCCTTTTGGGAAGTGCATCAGTTAGTTTCCAATTCAGAGTTTCCTGAATACCCAATTTTTTGTCGTGCACCCCCGATGCTAGAATCTTGCCCCCTTTAACGTAATTCAGTTTAAGCTTAAGTAAGTGCGAAATAAAGATTTGCTTGTTCTACTGGTAGAACCATCTCGACCTCTGGTACCGGGAATGCACGACCAAAAACTGGATATTCAGGAAACTCTAAATTAGAAACTAACTGATGCACTTCCCAAAAGGAATTCAACAAGTCATCGGTCCAATTGACACGATCTTATGATGTTTTTGCAGATTTAACTTACAAAAGCTGGCTCGAGAATATGCACATATCATATTTGGGTTATCACGAGGTAAACGTCGTAGATTCGAACAGCCCAATAATTGGAAATAATGAGGTAACAAAACCTTTGGGAATGTTTAGTGTAAGAGCTTTGTGGAAGATGTAATTCGTAAATTTTATTTATTGGGTTTCCATACAGTGTGATTTTAAGTCTTGAAGCTTTTCCCTCCTGAAAATGACCATGGGATCAGTCCTGTTTTCAATTAATAGTCATCGAATATCGAACTCTAAGAATTTTTCCTTTGGAATAAGTGGTTAAACTATTTTATTTTTGTTGTGTGCAAAGTCGCAGTCAAGAACGTAACGTGAGCGCAAAGGAGTTTTTACGTATGACGTGACGACTCGATATCGTAAAAGATAAAAACATAGCATGACTTGAAGTTATAATAACCCATTTTTTTCTTCCACCTACTTTAAAAGGTAAGGAAACCATTTCCTTTTCAGAAAGGTTGAGTAATCGTTTGAATAAAATTGAATATATCCATCTGTTCGTACGCAATGTTGAAATAAATGTTGAAATGTGTTTGTTGAATTAATTAATTAATTAATGAATCAATCAATCTATAGGTGAATGAATGAATAATTAGAAGAATGAATATATGAATAATTAAAATGAATGACAATTTTGAAGCGATGGTTGAGGCGGAAGTGGCAGCGGAGTTGAAGAAGATGGCAGCAGAAATTCCTCCTGCATCACAAGTTCCGGAGGAGAGTGCGGAGGTTACGAAGGAGAGTGCTCCAACTTCGACTTCGCCGGGAGAAGAGGTTCAAGACCGCATAGGGCCTACCTATTCGTCATCAGCTTCCCGGAATCCCTCTGGGATTCGATCTACCGTGCCTTCAAAAGTGATTTCGGATTCTAAGGGGAAGGAGAGAAGCGGCGAAGTTTAATGAATTTATTTTTTTTTTTTCGATGAATATACATTGCATTGATCCGAAATTAGTGGTTCCTTTATTAAAAAAAAAAATCCTTCCTTTCCCTATAATTCTGTCAACCTGGGCAAGTTGTTGTTTAAAAGAACTTATCTCAAAATTAAATACAACTACTCATAATATATATATATATATATATACACCAATTAATACTATACATCAAAACATATATATATAAAAAAAAAAATCTCATCCGTAGCGAACGGTTTTAATCAATTTATCCAGCACAGCAACATCACTTCTTTTCTAATAGAAACTTCGTTTGATCAAGCGATCAATAAAAAAATTCTTAACTCATCAAAGAAAATTTTTCATATTTTCCTTTAGAAAGGAAACCTAACTTATATATCAGCATTGAAAGCTTATTTAAGCTTAAGTTTTAACATCCAACAACGAATTATTTATGTTTCAACTAATGATAACTTTTTTTTCTTTTCTAGGTAAGTTTCGCAGTCTTTAATAGTAGAACATACACAGAGAATTTACAGGTAATGATTAACAAAAAAAATTCATTTACACTTAGAGGATCAAGTCCTAATCTCCTATTTAACGGAGTAATATTAATAAAAAAATAATTTACTCGTCTTCGGGATACCCGGTGGACGGATTTCGATGACTTTAAGTCATAAGAGAAAAATAAGGTTGAGATCACAGATCTCGTAGCTGTGGCCCGGGGGACATATTGGTGATAGCTGCTCACAGCTACTTTTTTCCACCAGAGGAGCCATTTTACCGGAACTTCCTCGTTTGTGGAAATAAATTTGATGCGTCCTCCTTCCACCGGAACGTTCAAGCATCGTCCTTGGAAAGGCAGGAAAACAGAAGAAATTTAGCCAATTGGCTGTCACCCCCCCCCCCTTCCCAAGAACTGACAATATAATTCTGAAAGAAAAATGTACTGTGAAAAAAAATTTACGAAATTGTCAAACCATTTGAGAAATTCGAATCATTCAGATCAAGATATGGTAAAAGAAATCACTAAAGTAGATAAGAAAATGAATGCGTTTAAAAGGAGGCTTCAGATATTTATTTAAATATACCAAAATAAATTTCCATGGCTTAGAACTTTTTTTTGGAGATACAAATTAGAAATCTGGCTTCGTACGAACTTCATAGTGATACTGGCATCTTTCTTTCAAAATTTCAGATTCTCAGGTTGTAAAGAAACCCCGGAAAACGCTTTGGAAAATATATTCCCGACATTTATTTTTGAAACGTTTTCCGGAGTTTCTTTACAACCTGAGAATCTGAAATTTTGAAAGAAAGATGCCAGTTTGAATATAAAGTTCGCTACGAAGCCAGATTTTTAATTTGTATCTCCAAAAAAAAGTTTTAGGCCAGGGAAATTTATTTTGGTATATTTAAATAAATATCTGAAGCCTTCTCTTAAAGCAGGAAAAGGCGAACCCAAAATTGAACCAGGCAGCGTCCAGTATGCAGCAATGGAAAGACTACTCGAAGAAAAGAAAAGACTGATGTCAATTCTTTCACGTGAAGATAATTTTTCATACTTTGAGAAGTACACCTCTGTTGGACTAGATTACAGAGTTCGAGTAAGAAGATCAAAAGAGGAACCGTTCCCACGAAACCCTGTAACGTTTGTCATGGCTTTTTTTTCAACTGTATCATATAATCGCCACAACTGCCCTAAAGACGGCATAATAAGCCGAAAGCAATCTGTTGGCAATAAAATCAAAAAAAAAAAAAATATAAAATTTAATGCAAAACTTTCAAGTAGATCTCCTTAATTAATTAAGAGACGATATAAGAGAGGCTCTAATCGATGGACTTGTCCATCAAAAAATAAATAATACCCTACGATTGTCATTTTATTCCGGAACCGCTTCTGTTTTCAGTTAGTATAAACACCTCATTCGCGTTCTAACGACCTTCGTTAGATGTTCTTTAATTTCGTATGGTCGACAAATGCGAGGGACTCGCATTTGTATGTACTCGTATTTTTTACTCTACAATTTCATAATTCCGGCTCCTTCAGCGACTGAAGGAGCCGGAATTACAAAATTCTAGAGTGCTCAGAAAAACTTTTGCCGATTGCTTGAGCACACCCCTCACCCCTCACACCTCACCCCTGACGAAATGAAGTGGCTCTCCCAAAAGTAAACTATGGACAGTTTAGTTAGTTATCAGCCCAATACGCCCAAAACGACTAACAAAGGTCGTTAGATCGCGAATGAGGTATTTACCACAAACTGAAAACAGAAGTGGTTCCGGAATAAAATGACAATCGCAAAGTATTGTGATTATCGTTTATCGCAGTGATTTCAAAGCAAGGTGAAGTTATTAGGTGAGCCAATCATCGAAGTCCCGTAATCCCGTAATCGTCCATAAGTCCCCAACAATCGCAAAGTATTGTGATTATCGTTTATCGCAGTGATTTCAAAACAAGGTGAAGTTATTAGGTGAGCCAATCGTCGAAGTCCCGTAGAAGGGCTTCGTTAAAATTTTTACAAGGTATGGGGTCACAGTTTGATGTTCTTCAATTTCGTATGGTGCAATTCGAACAAATTGTGATAATTTTTAAGGGGTGTTTCGACCATAAAACTGCTTAATTTAAAATTTTATTGCTTATACGCAAAAGTTTACTATTAGATAGGGTGCAAATTCACTATTGAATGTTGTACCAACATGTTGGTCCAACATTCCATAGTGAATTTGCACCCATAAACTTGTGATAAAATATTGATTTAATTTATACTGTGACACGACAGTGGGACAGTTTTGCTGTGATATCACATCCAGCTCCAGGCCCGCCATAGGAAGTTTCACTTCAATAATTGATCAACAGTTAACTGCTATCTTTGGCGAATAACTGCGAACTTTGAAAAATTTTTGGGTCTGAATAAATTGAAAACTGAATAAATTTAGGGTCTGTACCGATTTAGTTACGAGGGGTACAGTATTTGGCAGAACATTTTCTTGGGGAAACCACCGAAACGAGAGGAGGAGCTTTAGACTCCCTTTACTCGAATGAAAATATTTCGTGGATCGTAAATTTTTTTTCTGTCTAACTAGCAAAAAAACAGACAGAAAAGAACAGACCAACGGAGAAATCACATTTTTCCGTCGGATTTTACGATATACAAATTTGAAGCTCCTAAGTAAAAAGTGCTTAGTAAAAGCTGTTAAGTAAGAGCTACCAAGTAAAAGGTCCTAAGCAAAAGGTCCTCCTAAGCAGAAGCTTTTAAGTCAAAGCTCCTAAGTAAAAGGTGTTTAGTAGGGGGCCCAAAAAAGATAAACCATTTTGGATTTTCCTTCCCTAGCAAAAAATAGGTTTTTTAGGGTCTTGGAACAATTGTGAATTTTTTTCAGATTTTAAAAAAATTTTTAGATGTTGCGCCTGAATTTTTTTAAGTTTGTTTTATAATTCGCACTTTTATTTCATCAAATTTCAAAAACTCGCAGGAAAAAAATTTGATGATATAAAAAATTGATCTTTTTAAGGTATAATCTTTATGTGTTGATGTTTCCAGAAAAAAATTCATTTTGCCGAAAAATGAGGCCTTGTGGATATATAAGGCTTATTTCGGCGAAAACGGGTTGTTTTATATCTGGCTAGCCCTAAAAATTGAAAAAAATTTCAAGATAGCCGAAATGACCCAAAATAATGTAGATTCATCACCTTTGATTCAATTTTCGGAGAAAATTAATTTTGCGTGAATAGGGAGGGTTTCAGGTTAAAGAGTACTATTTTCAAAATTTGAAAAATTTATTTACTATTTTATGGTGTCCCAATTTTGATTCTCCCCTTCATAATCGATTCTACTACCTCCAGATACCTTCTCCAATTTTTTTTTCAAATTAAAAAAAATGTATAGAGGTCGCTACCACGACCCCTCTTCTTTGCCAAAGGAAAAAAAAAAGTAAACAATGGACGTCTAGCGTTATTCCCGCGCAGTCTTTAATTGCAGGAAAAATTATTTTTAAAAAATAAGAAAATATTTTTTAGGAAACACAAAGATACATCTTCTCAGGCAAACGTCATGCGGTTAACCATCTATAACTAAATGACCAGATTAGGTTATATTAAATATTTTAGTTTGCAAACAAAACATTCTAAGTTACATTTCTCAGTTTGTAACTTTTCTAAAAGACATACGCAAATAAATAAATGAATGAAATATCATATTTATCGTTTCCTAACTGTCTTCTTCAAAATAAGCTTTAAACTTTTCTCAAATTAATGAGTCATAGGAAAAGTCTTTTCAGCTCTTTGCCCTGGAGAATCTTTTCATCATCAAACTTCTTTTATTTACTTTTTTTTTTTCTTCTTCTCTAACGAGAAAAAGTCCAAAAATGTGCTCCTTACATTTTTCTTTGTTACCGGTAACGGTCGGAGGAAAACTTTTCCGTAGGTATATTTTGTTTAGATCTTTTCTTTTTGGAGCGAAACTTTTCTTTTTTATCACTTTGCCGACAAGTGAGATATTCTGATACCATTGTATATAACATCAAGCTGGAACGTGATGAGGATGCGAAGGGGGCCTTTATTTCCTTTTTCTTTTTCTTTTTCTTTTCCTTCTACATCTTAACAGAAAGAAAAATCGCGCCTTTTTTTTTTACACCTTCCGAATTCTTATATAAAATGCGATATTTACCTTCCTGATAAGTCTTTCGCTTTTCAGGAAACGGACTTCCAAGAACAACGGCTACCAATTTTTTTTCTTTTCTTTATTTTTTCAAAGCAAATAAAAAAAATAAGAAAAAACGTCTTAAAATCCCCGAAGAGAGATCCCTGCCTCTCGTGAAAATTCTTTTAGTTTCATTAGCCCTTATCAGCAGTAAATTTTATTTATGACTTTCTTTCCATGACGGTACATTCATATCCCCGGTGTTACCTTAATTTCCAACGAGGGGTGGGGCATAATGGAAACAAGTTGAGACGTTTCCCAGACATCCATTTGCCACGTAACAATGAATAACGTCTGACCATGCAAAATTTTTCGAGCAATGTACCGGAAAAAGACGGCGAGGGTATGAAAGAAAAAAAAGTGAGAATGAAGTCATCAAATGCCAACATCCGAAAGGGGGAGGAATCTGATAAAGACTATAAACATCAAATTTAACGTCTTTTCCTTTTGTGTACGAGGGTAATCCTTGACGTTCTTTAGACTTCAAGCGCAATCTTTTTTTTTTTTTTAAAAAAAAGGATGGAAGTCCAACTTAATTTTACACGATTTCCCAGACTCATCTCCATCACGATGGGGAGGCGGTTCCCCGGCATGAAAATCAAAAACTTTTCGCATGTCACGGTAAATAATTACTCTTTACAGTTAGATTAAAGGATGGGAGGATAGGTAAACCAAACCGTTCATTTAACTTTAAATAAGTAAAAGTTCCGTCCTCGGTTTTCGGGGTTCCTTTATAACTTATTCAAAAAGCTTTTCTGGATTGTTTGCTTCACATTCGGTTTGACTCTACATTATTTGCATCCTCCTAGGCAAAAAACCCAGGATGGTCGGGATAATGAATCCGATTATGTCATGCAGTTTATGCAACGAACAAAACCCTCGTGGTCCGATCTAATGAAATTTTGACATATCGCCACGGGGGAAATCGCAAATGATCATTCGACGGAAATCACTCGGATAAGCAACCGCAAATGCCGCTGCATGTGATTGATGGAATTCGGAGAGCGGGACGAAAACAAGTATCTTTTTTTTTTTTTTTTCCGAGAAGAGGAGGAAAAAAAATGTATCTAGTAAATATTATGATAACCTGCAAAAGAAAATATTCGAGATATTTTTCACGGTGAAAAAAAAAGGAGAGGAAAAAAAATATTTTGAATACGGAAAAAAGGGAGAATACGATAAAAGAGAATAATGGATCAGATCTTTATAATGGGAGCTATGAAAAATAATAAGCGATTTCTTATAACATTTTCAAAATTTCTTACTTTTTTTTCTGGATTTTATCGGATTCATTCTCAGGTCGATCTTGAAAAGTAAAAAATCCGCTATGCAAATCATTTTCGAAGAAATCTTTGTTCTGAGAATTTTTTTTTTGAGAATAAATCCTCACATGATAAAGAATTACCCTTAATGGGAGAGAGTGCTTACCAACATTTCCTTTACAGTGGCGGATATATTAATCCGTAAGAAAAAGTGATGCATGCATAAATCATATAAAAATCATATATAAATTATACAAAAAATTGGGGATACATAAAAAATTCATAAATGTTGTATAATTCATAAATGTTGCTTTTTTTTACCGGAATTTATTTTTTCATCTTCCAATACCATTATGCATAAAATGAAATACATAATTATTTACAGATTTTTTTTTGTTTCATGACTTAAAAAAAATTATATGCACAAACTATGCATATCCAGATTTTCATTCTTGAAAAATTATGGCAAGTATTTTAATATTATTTTTGGTAAGTTTTTTTATTAAATGGTAAATATTTTATTGAATTTTGTGGTAGGTAAAACTACGGTCAGTAAAAAAATTATTTGGTAGGTTTTTTATTCAAAATGCAAGTAAAAAAAAACATTGATCCTTATTTTAATTAAATGGTCTATATTTAAATCCGATTGGTATGTAAAATTCTTTTTATTGCAAGCTGGCAAAAAATTTTTAAATCTTGAAAAATAAAAAATATTTGGTCACATATTTCGTTTTTCTGCTACCAGCGATATTCAAACAATTAACAAAATTCAGGAATTAACCTGTGTAAAGTTAAGTTTTTGCAGGGCTGCGGTTCCCACGGTGCTCAACTGGACATTTATTAATCCACAAAAATGTGGTAAAAATCCGACTTAACAGCTTCATTAGGAATCAGTTAAGTATCGAAAATCCGTTAAAACTAAAATCCTATCTGCTCGTCCTGACGAGATAAGGGATTGCGTCTATGCTTAACTTATGGATAGAGCAGTAGTAAGTGCAGCCTAGGTGTATCACCACTCTAACCATAAGTTAAGCATAGACGCAACCCCTTATCTCGTCAGGACGAGCAGATAGGATTTTGGTTTTAACGGATTTTGGATATTTAATTGATCCCTAATGAAGCTATGAAGTCAGAATTTTACCACATTTTTGTGGATTAATAATTGTCCAGTTGACCACCGTGTTCCGTTTCCGTTTCCGATTCCGATGCCGATTCCCAAGATTCTCCAATATTTTTCGGGCCGATTCTGATTCCGATTCCGATTTCGACTCGAGAAAAAAAATTTAAGTTTCCGATTCTGATTCCAATTAGAAAATATTTCAGTGGTGCCGATTCCGATTCTGTCTCCGATATTTACAGAAATGTACAAATCATAAAAAGCTTTTATTAATACTTTTCAGCTCAATTTGAATCAAAATTATTTTTCGATGCCGATTCCGATGCCGATTAAGATTCCGATTTCGGCCAATTTTTGAGCCAGATTCCGATTTCGATTCCGATTCCAACTGCTTGAAAAAAAATTAGGGTTCCGATTCCGATTCCATTTAGCTTTTGAACCAAACGATTCCGATAGTGATTCCGATTCCGTTTAAAATCTAAATGGCACCGCAGCCCTGAGTTTTTGGAGGAAGACAAAAAAAAACCTTCTGCAATGGAACACCTTTTTGCAGTTTGAAAATAGGGCTTTTAAATTGTGGGTAATTGACTTTCCAAAGGAGAAAGAGAAATGGACGGAAGCAGTCTGTTGATTAGCAGTATAGTTGATTAGGTGAGTTCGCGTCAATTTTTGTTAAGAGGTACAGATCAACAAACCGTTTTACTTGCAAAAATGTCTTTTTATACTGACAAAAAAAAATTTTTATCATACAAAACCCCCTTTTATACTGACCAAGTGATATTACTATCCATTCATTTTAATTTTTATAATAACGACCAGGTTAAAATATATTATACTTCCCGTTATTGAATTTAAATACTTGCAAAAAAAAAAAAAATAAATAAATAAATAAATAAATAAATACAAGCCAAAAATTATGCATATGGAAATTTCGGTACTTCAAAGAATATGCATAAACATTGCGAAAATTGTGCATGCTCAAATTTTTGTATACATGATACAAAGATTATGGAAGCCCTGTGGTTTCAAATACACCCAAAATACGATCATTCAAAACTTTATCAAACGTCACAATTTTTGCAACTGTAAATAAATGCACCCAAATAATACCCTAATACACGCAAAATATGATCATTCAAAACTTTAACAAACGTCACAATTTTTGCAAATGTGACAATTTTCGCAACTGTGATAATTTTTGACACGGTCGCAACTGTCACAATTTTAGCAACTGTCACAAAACTTTTTCCGGTTTTCTCAAAACTTTTGCGATTGTCACAAAGTTGCGTGTGATTTTTCGAAACTTTGTTGTGAAATGTTAAAGTGTGGAATTATCGTATTTTGGAGGTATTTGAAGCTTCAGGGCTTCTGTAAAAAATAATACACTCTTGCCGGCACGACGTACACTTTAGCCGACACGACTTCGGCTGAGTGGCGAGCGTGCTCGACTCCGAAACTAATGATCGTGTGGAGTCTTGTTTCGAACCTGATTTCAGTCAGGATTTTTTTCCACCTCTGATACTCAAGTGTGTATCATGTGAAGAAGACCGATGTGTCACAGGGTTCGGATTCCCTGTCTAAATAAAGTAGGTCCCGCTCATTCGTAAAATACCTTTATTGCGATATGAGTGCCCCGTCTTCGAGCTCGTCACTCGATACATTAAGGGGTATGACGTGGTAACGCCTAAACCTTACACCAGAAACCGAACTTGGTAAAGGTAGGCGCCGGGTCATAGGGCTTCATGTCCTGATTATGCCGAAAAAGAAGAAAAGAAAGATATAAATTTTTTGCATTTATTTTGCAAAAACTTTAAAACAATTTACTTTTACCTATGGTTGCTCGCAACACAATTTTTCGAGAAATAACTCATGGCAGATCACAAAACAGAGGGAATAGAACAAATTATAGCATTAGCAAAATACACAAACCGTATTACTTTGCTTATAAAAACAAATAAAAGGTTTGTTTACTTTACCGCTGCTATAATCTGGATAAGGAATTTTGATTCCTAAACTTAATTTTTCTCCAAACTTCAGATCTTGTAACATGTATTCACAAGATCTTAAAGGAAATTTTCAATTTCAAATCCTTACACAGTAAAAAATTTTATGTGTTTTTGTTTTCACGAGTCCACATAATTATTTGTTGACCCGTTTATGTTAAAATTTGACATATAAATTTTGTCAAAGTTACATATTCTTAATTTGTAACTTTGACATCAACATAATGTATTTAACATAAACAGCTGGAAATAGAACGTGAAAAGTTTCCGGGAAATGTTTCGTATATTTTTATTCTATTGGAATAAAAATGGCCGATGCTTATGCGAAAACTTATTTTTTTCGGGCCTCTTACGATGTAACAATCAATTTATTCAACTGTTAGTTTATGTTTATATGTTATTTAGTTGGCAGTTCGAAATGGAGTTTGAAAACGTTTTGGCAGCAGTCAGAATTAAAAACGACCGATCGGTTATAAACAAAGAGGTAATTAGAAATTAAAATTCGTCGAAAAGGTCCCAGGTTGTGAAAGGTAAGTTTACGGGATGAGGAGCTCTGGAGTTCAGCGGGTCTAACGGGTCTTATAAAAGAGCCTGAAAAATAAAAAAAAATGTTGATTGATTGATTGATTTCTACCCTTTCTAATGAAGTTTAGGGGAGGTAGTCTTACGGCCCTAACCCACTACATTCCAAATTTATTTTTACTTTTCTACTCCTTACAAAAGGCGCAAAAACTACCACTCTCATCAGTGGGTAACTGAGAGAGACCTACTATATTTAGACACGGGTTCCGAACCGTGTAGGGATCACGATATGATGAAAAGTATCAGAGGTGAATGCCTGGTAAAACCTCGACAGGACCGCGGATCTGTGAAAATTTTATGTTATCAATTGACATAAAATCATTTCACATAATTTTACATGATGGCATTATGTTAAAGCAACAAAAACAATTATGTGGACTTCTCAGGACATTGAAAATATGTCAAATTTGACATAAAATTTTTTACTGTGTAGGTCACAACGACCTAGACCCAATTTATCACCCAAACATTTTCTTAACTCAATGAATTCCATTCCCAAAACGATTTCAGCCAAAATTCTAGACACCTGCTCATCTATATTTTCTCAAACAAAAAAAAAAAAAAAAAAAAAAAAAAAAATTGTTCCCCGTGTCCAACTACAAATCCCAACTAAGAATTTTTATTCCAATGAATCGTAAAAAACCTTTTTTTACACGCTCCTCCCGCCTCCCAAACATTTTCATATCGTGTTCATATATTATAAACGAACAAGAACGAACGACGCTTGTAAAAACTCTCGTAAAAAAAAAAAGCTATGTACAACTCTGGAGGGGAAAAAAAAAGAGAAAGCACCAGAAACCATTTCGAAAGCTATAATTTTTTCATATTAGCCCGGTGTCATTTTGCTATGGGGCAAAAACTTTAGTTTAGATTTCCGACCACCGCAGCTCGGATATATACAAACTTTGTACTTTGTATAATTTGAACCAACGTCACACCATGGCATGTTTCATAATTTTTTAATTGAAATCTATTTTCGGAATATTCGGTCTTGTCATATTTATAAAAAAATTAAACCATGCAAAACCCAGTCAGTTACGAACCAAAGCCCTGTCAAAGAAAACCAAATAGAATAGCAGCAAACATGCGTACGGAGAGGGAAAAAAAAAAACATTGAAATGTTTTAGTAATTTCGATAAATGGATTTTTTGTGTCTGCATCGTGTAAAGATCCGTCCCTGTTTTTTTTTTTTTTTTTTTTTTTTTCTGCGCAATGATCCTAATAATTTTTTTCTTTTTTTTTCGACAAAATGAATAATTAGACGGATTGTGTAAGACACTTTAAAAATAATCTCATCATTAAAAAAGTATTTGAATAAAACAAGATCAAGGAAAGTCTGGATCCTCGCCAGGGGTAAGAAGTCAAGTAAACTTAATCAAATTAACCGGCAACATCTTACTTTTTTAAATTGAAACGTCAAAGCAAAAAACCCGTTGTTTTTCATTATTTACAGAGGGCGTTGTCTTTATACTTTTCCTTCGACATACGGGGAGGGTGGTCGGACGTACATTTAAATATCATAACATCGGGAAAAACATAAAATCTTCATTTCAAAGCTCTGAGTAGTAAATTATTTTAATAACGCTGTCGGTTAGTTCGTGTTACGGGATCCGTCAGTATCTGAATCAGGATTAGGGTGGATCTGTTTTCCGAATTTTTAAATTTCGGCGAACGCACCCGCTAATGTTTTTATAGTACTCGAAAGAAGATCGCCAGAATTTTTTCAGATTTGTTAGAAGTCATGTCAGTCGGTGTGATTTTTCGGTCTTTATGGGAATTTTGGAATTTTTAGGTCTCAGGTGACATGGCTAAACGACGTCCAAAAAATCAGAAAAAATTCAGACAATCTTCTTTCGGGTACTAAAAGAAAATTAGGGGGTGCGTTCGTCGAAATTCAAAAATTCGGAAAATAAGAGCCACTTAATCAGGATCAGTTTCCCGAAAAACTATTCTCCAAAAACCTGGAGAAAATTTAAATTGGAAAAACGGGAGCCGCAAACATCTGTCGTTGCCATTTGGGCTCAACGTTCACCCTGCCGAAGTAAAATTTCAAAAGCTGCCATTGTACAGCTGCCATTGTACATTCCAAGGGAAACAGCAAATTGGACGCTAATACAATTTTAATACTCGAAATCAATTACAATAAATTTTTCCAATGACGATCCACTTGGATCAAAACTGGATCTGATTTAATACTTTCTCAAGGAAAACCAATAACTGATGAGCAGGCATCATAGTTCACCTCAACAAAAAATTGGGCACTTTTTGAAAAATAGGGTATTTTCAGGTATTTTTATTTTTGAAAAATTTTGGTGTAGAAATAAAGTAGATATACTTAAAGAATTATTTGTGTAATAAAAAGCATTAAAAATTTTTTTTTTCTGTATGTAATAATTTGTTAAAGTTGGGGGTTAAAAATTGTAAATTAAAACAGTCGGAATACGCGCGGAAGCGTTGTGACGTCATATGTTGATATCGTTCTGCCGAAAAAAATTTTCCAAGAATGCTGTGGCTTAGTTTATAAACATTGAAAGCACCGCATTGTATGAAAAATTTTCCGGCAGAACGATATCAACATATGACGTCACAACGCTTCCGCGCTTATTCCGACCGTTTTAATTTACAATTTTTAATCCCCAGCTTTAACAAATTATTGCATACAGAAAATAATTTTTTTAATACTTTTTATTACACAAATAATTCTTTAAGTATATCTACTTTATTTCTACACCAAAATTTTTCAAAAATAAAAATACCTGAAAATACCCTATTATAAGACCGATTTTTTAAAGAATTAGGTGTAGGACAAATACAGAACAAAAGTTCTTAATTTCCCTTTTTTTTTTTTTTTGAATTAAAATATTTTGTTACAAAAATTTAAAAAATCATTTTTTTTCCGAAAAATCACTTTTTTTTTCTTTTTTTAAATTATAAGGAAATAGGTTTGTCAAGTAAAGAAAAAAAATCAAATATCGCAGCAGAAAATAACAAATATCCCAAGAAAAAGTGTGTTGTAAAATTCAGTTACTAAAAACTTAAAACTTCGTTATAAAATTTTATAACCCGTCAAAAAAGACATCTAACAAATTATTGCATACAGAAAAAAATTTTTTTTAATACTTTTTATTACACAAATAAGACATCATAATTCGTTATAAAATTCTATAACACAAATTATTTTCAGTTTTTTTTCTTATTTTTTTTTATTTTCTTCTAACGCTTCCCGAATTTTTCTATTTGTTTTTCTTTATTTTTGAACCTTTGTCAAATTAAAAATACAAGAAATAAGCCGAAAATTCCGAAAAATCTGGAAAATATTATAAGTCAAAATAATTGGCAACTTAAGAACCATATTGCCGCTTTTAAAAATTATTGAAAAGTGGTGTAATGGATAAAAGGCGGCTAGTAAGTCGACCACAAGACTCCGGTTCTATTCCAAAATATTATAATTTTTTATTCCTTTTTTTCCTCATGAAAAATGTTTTTAAAAAAGCCTATAAAGTCTCCATATGCTAAATATAGTGCAATTCAAGCATAAAATTAATATTGCTCCGTTAAAAATTTTAATTATAAAAATTTATAAATAGTTATAAAATGTTATAATCGGCCAAAACGTTATTAGAGTTATAAAATTTTATAACGCGCTTTTTCTCGGGATCATAAAATATTAATTTTATGATAAAAAAAATTGTTGGAAATTTTAAAAAATATTAATTTTAGCTAAGAAAAAACCAATTTTTTAGACATTTTTTAATTATAACTACAAAAATATGGGACAGGCTCAAAAAGAGGACTTTTATGGGACATATAGGACACCTAAGACGATTATGATGCATGTGGATGAAGAGAAATCGAATATAACAAACAGAGTGCGGCCTAAACGTCTAGGCATCCTGCAATGTCAACTGAATATTTATCAAAAAATGAAGAAAATTAAGACCTTAAAATAGCTACGCCTTCTTCCACTTTACTCCAGTTGTGTAAATAAAACGTTTTAAAAACCTTATTTCAAGTGATCCCTTTCCATGTGGAGATAACCGGTTTTAAAAGGATTATTCTACTTACATATTTCGGATGTTATGTTCTTTCTACGTAAAAATTGACGATGAAACACTTACCTAAAAATAAAAAAAAAAACATTAGATTACATGAATAAATAAAGTTCCAAACAATATTTTCATTTAAAATATTTTTAGAATCTCAAATTTTCGAGGCCCTTTTAAAACGCTAAAAAAGCCTTAAACGGTAAGATCGGCGAGAGAAAAAAAAAAATCCTTATTCTCTGAAACCTCGGAAACTCATGCACAACCTCGTAAATTCACACATAAGCAACACTGGTTGCATAACTGTCTTCTTAGGCACCGCACATTTGATATACGGACAGGAAAATAAAAAATATAAGAACCGTCAAGAAGGGACTTTTTTTAAAATTATATCTCCCACCGAGAATAGAATTTCACCGTCTTTCGTTCGTTTTAAAACCAGTCCGCACCTGTTAAAAGCCAACGAAAATCGAATAAGAGGATTCTCCGTCCCAATTCGAAAACAAAGCAAAACTTACCAAAGTTTCGGTAACTAAGAAAAGCACGAATTGAAAGTGATATCAAAAGGCGAAAACAGGGATCGGAAACGTAAAGGATTAAATCGAATCAATCAATGCGGTAGAACGCAAGAAACAACCTCCCCCAAAGTAAATTGGATATTAATCCTTCCCTAGCTAACCTTAAACCAAGGTATCAACTGTAAAGAGGCGATTCCCTACGAGGAATTTCACTTCCTTATAACCTCGGCTCCTTCCAAGTCTTTAAATAGTTTGTGTCCATTAAGAGGATAACGGATTCTTCCCTCCCCGTTTAAAGGGACAACTTGTCATTCTGATTGATATCCACTGGGAAATAAAATCCTTTTTGGAAAAAGGAGTAAATGGTTCTCAAGCGTATTTTCTCACCTCACAATTTATTATATGGCCGTTAGCAAACGATTTAGCACGGCCACATCTAACCTATTGAATGTTTCCTGTCTGTTTTTGCTTTTTATACTTTTTATCGTCAAAATTCTTCAATCGTTCTTCTTATGAGTAAATATTAAAAAAAAAAAAAAAATTGTTTCTTGATTATAATGGTAGCTAAATTAAGGATCAAGAGCAGGGATTAGGGTGGATCGAAAAAAACAGGAATTTTTTAATTTGTAAGTGCCCCAGCTCGGAAAAGTTGCATTTCAGCCTCCATATTAACCCTAATTTTTTTTTTCAGATATTTTGGATACCTATTAAGGCCTAAAGTATTTCAAAGTTTCATAAGGGCTAAATAAATTAGAGCCGTATTTTGCACACTGAGTGGTCCGGAAAGAAAATGAATGACCAAAACTCATTCCCAAGTCTGTGTGAAACTTAGAAGGATAAAGGTGTCAAAAGCTTCGATACTTTGTACAATTAAAAACCTGCAGCCCGTATTCAAAATGGCGGGCATAATGTGTAGGCCAAAATTTTTAATTATAATGAAATTTCATTAATATTTATTTTTAGGTATTTTTGTGGCTTCTGATTTCGCCGACGCAGGTTACGGTGTCCGATTTTCGGGATAAAAAGATAACAGGCCACAGAGGCAACAGAGTTGAAACAAGCATTTCTCCCGTCTCCAGTTTGTCTGCCTATGGAACACAATTCACCAGAACCTGTTTTGCTTTCCCAAAATCAACACATCAAAACGGAAGTTTTAGAAAAGGCCAATTCAGCACGACCTATTAACATTTCCAATCAACTACAGCATGCTCCGACTATCGCTTGTCTGCTAGAAGATTATGCAACCTTAGCCAAACGTTCGGAATTAAATGATTTGGTCGATGCCATGTTTTAACGTGGTTATTATTTTTATTAAAATAATTGAACAAACCTATAGATATATCGCACATAAATCTTAATATTTTTATTTTAAGGGAACTACTGTAAAGTTAAGATGTAAATGGATATATTTTGATAAGGGAATTCGATTTGCGATCATATCCATTTGTAAAGAAATTATATCGTTAAAATATAAAAACTTCATTAAGATTAGTTACCGGTAATGCTTTTATTCAGTTTTATATTAAAAAAAAAAAAATTCAAGTTATCAGGGGTGTAACCATAGGCAGGACATTGCACCCCCCCTCCCCCTAATGTCTCTTATTTTGTTAAGTTTGAGATTACTAAGCAATTCAAAAATATCTCTCAAAAATAGCCGTTCGGAACCGGCGTAAAACTGTAGGTCCCATATGCCTGTGAGCTCACGCACAGGTATACATGGTAATTTAAGAGCTTGGACCGGTTTAAGTATCGAGGAGCTCTTCAGGATTGCCCCCGATAGAGATGAATTTAAAAATCTGATCGATGGTCGCCTGCGCCTGGACACAGGTACGGCACAATGAGAAAAAGACTAGGCAATTACCGCTCGGTGGTTTGCCATTGCCTTACGAGGGGTGGTGACCGATGATTTTCTGACTCACTGAGAAAAAAAACCGCTAAGGAAAACCTGATTTTTAAAGTCAAATTTCCTTAATAATATGAAACTTAAAAACTTATTTCCAATACATAAAATTTCGACCACTAGCTTTTCTTTTTTAAATCTTTTCCAAAAACTCTGCCGTAAACTTTTAATACAAGATCATTTTAAAAATAGGTTATATTCGAACCGTTTTATATTACTCATTAGGAGTAAAAATTTAAATCACGAAATCAAAAGTCGAAGATTAACGCGTTCTTTACGTAAAATTTAAGTTTTAAAAAAATTTAAACTTAAAATTTACGTCACCGGTTTAAAAAGGCCCGCTAAAACGGAAGAGAAGCATAACGCATTCTTCGGTCCCGTTCGTTCAATCGGTACGTTATACGTATATCTTTTTATTTATTTTCTGATTAATCATTGATAGCTATGTACTTCAAATTGGAATATGAAGATTTTTTTAAATACCTGAGACTGAAATAGATGATGGGAAATGTGCAGTTCACATATCGGAGGTCGATTTGTAGCAGCTTTCAAGAACTCTCTGCCGGAGTTTTTAAAAAACGTGGAAATTATTACTTTTGATTTTTTAAGAATAAAAGGTACATTGTACCACGTTAACGAGAATTTAATTTACGCAGAAGAGGAGGAATTGGGATTGCCTCTGTTCGGTACCATGAAGGTAATCTTTTTTTATGATAATGAAATTTATTTTGTTCTTGAAAAACTTAAAAACGTGAAACTTTCAATACATCTCCATGCTTACCAGGTTGATTTTTTAAAACATGAAGAATTTTTAATAATTAAACAGTCGGACTTACTGGATTATAGACCGTATCCGAAAGCAGTCGTTAAAAACAAAACATATATAGCCACAAGGCATCTATAGCAACTTTTTTTTTGATCGGACTTGAAAAATAAATCATCGGTTTAAAAAAAAAAATGATCAACTTGGTAAGCATGAAGATATACAGAGTGTCCAAAAAGCAATTGGCTACTTTTTCTAAAAACTTAAAAAAAAGTTGAGATCGGAAAAAATTTAGGCCCAAAATTTTCCGCTTTCATGATTCTTGCACGGGAACATTTTTATCACGTTTTTCCGCGATCTCAACTTTTTCTAAGTTTTCTGAAAAAGTAGCCAATTACTTTTTGGAACCCTGTATATTGAAAAAAGATTACTAATAATTTTTTTGTATAAGTCATAAGTTTTTTTTAAAATAAAAAATATGTATATTCCATATATGGAGAAAAAGTTTTTAATTTGAAATACAGTAGTTTGTAGGCTTCTTTTTTCTACAAAAGACACAGCATTAACCGAAAGAGAGGCCTAACCAACTCCTGCATCCTCTTAATACAACTCCCTAGCTACCCCCTAAATTGGCTTGAAAAATTCGATATACCCGTGCCGTTTGTACACATAGGGGGATTTAGAATTTTTTTTCTAGGGGGGGGGGGGGGGGGCTAAGAATAGGGAAAAAAATTTTCTGAAAAGGCTGACTCTATTCAGGTTATATATTTTCAGAATTCTAGGGAAGGCTATTCTGCTTCCTGGGGTGGGCTAGCCCCCCCTAGATCCATCCATGACTGTACATACAAGAGGTACCATTTAATACTCGAATGACTTAAAATGTACGCTTAATTGATTTCAATCCAGTTTTAGAAAACACGATTTACAGCGTACTTACTTTATTTTTTAAGTTTCCAAACTTAAAAAATAAAGTAAGTACGCTGTAAATCGTGTTTTCTAAAACTGGATTGAAATCAATTAAGCGTACATTTTAAGTCATTCGAGTATTAAATGGTACCTCTTAGATGTAAACAGCACGGGTATATCGGTTTCAAGAACAGAAATCATCATAGTGTTAAAATTTATTCCAATGGAGTTGGGGCTATAGGGACGTCTCGGTGGTGTTAAAATTACAGTTTATACTGTAAAAATAGATGTTTTTAGCTTTATCGACCGCAGGGAGAATAAATCATTGTTTTTAGCACAAATTTCAGATTTGAAAAAGGATATCCCCCTACCTAGGAAAGGTGTCCGGGTAAGAATAACGACTTTTGAATTTATAAACAAATTCCAGGGTGAAGTCCTGCCTTAATAAGAAGAAATTAACCGAGGTAATAAAAAGATATGAATAATTGAGAACGTTGGTCTTCAGAAAAACTAAATGTTCTAAAAAAAATCTGTTTTTGGGGTTTAAAGTCTCCAAAAATCAAGGCTTTTCAAGGTTTTGAAGGTCGGTGGACACCCTGTAAGTTGACTTCCTAAGTTCTGCTCTTAGGTGTGCACAGGTAAAAATATCACCGTTAGTTTCAAATGCTATTTTCTCATAGACGAACGTTTGTTAACACATCACCCCTGGCCTGGCTGCACCAACTCTGTTGATTTAAGCTCGAAACGTTCGCTTTAACAAACAGTGAAGACAAAAGAAATTGGGAAACATCCCTACGTGGTAATTTTATATCCACCTAAACTAAAAAATTTAAAAAAAAAAAACCGACTTCTAAAAAGTAAAACCTCTTAAAGGCCAAAAACAAGCTTTTTTTCTCGGATAATCGAAAAGAGTTTAGATAAATGTATAAATTTAAATAATTACTCTGT
This sequence comes from Liposcelis bostrychophila, assembly GCA_037577465.1. Taxonomy (NCBI): domain Eukaryota; kingdom Metazoa; phylum Arthropoda; class Insecta; order Psocodea; family Liposcelididae; genus Liposcelis; species Liposcelis bostrychophila. The sequence goes on along the minus strand of CM075208.1, from coordinate 53,125,252 downwards.
CGTAAGTTTCTCTCTGTTTTTGCACAACAAAATCTTGATTAGGCACATAATGGCGGAATTAACGACTGATTTTGGATGCAGCAACAAATTTTGATGAAATGAAAAATAAATTGGAGGAAGAAAAAAAATTGTAGAACGTGAAAATCTTTACGTCGGAATTTGCAAAAGACCCAAATTCCGACTTCCAAGATTTTCACGTTCTACAATTTTTTTTCTTCCTCCAATTTATTTTTCATTTCATCAAAATTTGTTGCTGCATCCAAAATCAGTCGTTAATTCCGCCATTATGTGCCTAATCAAGATTTTGTTGTGCAAAAACAGAGAGAAACTTACGACAGAGTAATTATTTAAATTTATACATTTATCTAAACTCTTTTCGATTATCCGAGAAAAAAAGCTTGTTTTTGGCCTTTAAGAGGTTTTACTTTTTAGAAGTCGGTTTTTTTTTTTTAAAAATTTATTATTTTTAGCCTTTAAGAGAATTTCATTTTTTTAATTTTTTGCACGAATGCTCAAGCACATTTCTATTCATATCCTATTTCAGATGAAATGAAGCGGTATTCACATTGCATCCCCAAAGTGACTTTTTTTTTTTTAATCCGACTACTCCCTGAACTTTTTAAGGATTTGTAATATTATTGCATGAATGCTCAAAGATATCATACATATATTTGGTCACCATATCCCTAAAACTAAGCCACCATTTTTTTCCACCAAAATTATTTCAAAAAACTTTTTTTGGTCATTTTTTCTTTGAGTTTGAGCTGACCCCCAACAGGAAAAGCTTACATTTTTCTTGCCTTTGTTCCTTTTTCCAACCTTAACATAACCTCAATCATCTTTCCTTTTTTTTTTTTTTTTTTTCCTCAGCCGAAGAATCATCTACTACTTTTTTACTTCCTCCATCTCTCAAGACTCTTCCATTCCTTGCCCTTAAAAACAAAATGAGAAACAGAGAATCATGTTGTTTAATTTTACCTATCCCATGCAAACACAACCATATGACTGATCAGAAGTTTTTCTCCTGATAAATCTGAAAATCACTTTATCAAAATTATATTGAAAACCGCATTATTCAGAAGACCATTCCACAACGATTCCCCCCCCCTCAAAAAAAAAGTATAGTGAAACAAAACCGTACCAAAGATAAATCACAGAATACTAAAAGCCTAATAATATTTAAAAGTTGGTAAAAAGTCGGAATTTACAAAAAACCCAAATTCCGATTTTAAGATTTTCACGTTCGAAAATTTTTTTTCTTCCCCCAATTAACTTTCGTTATCATCAAAATTTGTTGTTTAATTAAATCTTTCGCTTTATCAAAATTCTTTTCTATCCACCTATTTTTTTGCTTGCCCGCAAAGAAAGTGCCCACACTGCATCCCCAAAGTAATTTTTTTTTTTTAAATCCGATTATTCCCTGAACTCTTAAGAATTTGTAGTACTATAGCATGAATGCTCAAAGACATGATGTATATATATGTGGCCACCATATGCCCCTCTAAAACTATGCTACCATATTTTTCCACCAAATTATTTTCAAAAAAAAAAAAAATTTGCTCATTTTCTTTGAGTTTGACCTAACCCTCAATATCAAGCTCTTACATTTTCCATGCCTTTGTTCCTTTTTCCAGCCTTAACATAACCTCAATCATCTTTCCTTTTTTTTTTCTCAGCCGATTTTAATCCTTGACTCGGCCATATCGTATTTTTTTTTTCTGAACCTCTCCAGACCCTTTCCCTTCCTTATGCCCTAAAAAAAAAAAAAAAATGAGAAACACAAAGAATCATGTTCTTTAATGTTGCCAATCCCATGCAAACACAACCATACGACTTATCTAAGGTTTCTCTCCCAATTAAATTGAAAAAATCACTTCATCAAAATTAAATTGAAAGTCACATCATTCAGAACACCATTCCACAAATATTTCCAAAAAAAATGTCCGAAACTGACTTTAAAAAAAAGTCCGTTATATTTGCTTTTATTTTTTTTTTTTTATTGTTATCATTATTATTATTATTATTATTTTTTTTTTTTTTTTTTCATCGTCTTTTTCAACAAAGCATATTTCTCCCCCGATATACACACAACCACTTAATTAATTTTATTAATTTTTACAATTTTTTTTCCTATAAAATAAAACGTGTAAATCACCGAATACTAATAAGCCTAATAATATTTTTAAATAAAAAAAAAAGTTGTTAAAAATATTTGTTGCCGTTCGTGTAGTGACCGGTACCCGATAGGCAGGTAGTTTCTTTTGTTAGCGAAGGGTTAGGCGAACAACAAAGGAGCAGCTGCTATTGTTATTTTAATCCCCCTTCTTTTTTTTTCGTTATCTTCATATTTTTCTTTAATTTTCCATTTTCCGGACGATTTTATTGGAAAGCTTTATTGAAAAGGCACATCTACGGAAAATGAGGAATCCGAAACTTTTTTCCCCGATTTGATTGGACCATCCGTTACGGAGATATGCGACGAACACCAAACCGGTTACAAAGTCCCGTACAGACGTACATACATATTTTGTCCAAAACACAGCCAGCCAGACCACTACCAAAAACAAAAACCTCCTTCTATATATATAGAAGTCGGTAAAAAACCTACGACCATACTCGAGAGCGTTCCCCCCGACTCACTCTTCATTCCAACTTTGATTAATGGCAAATCTCATTTCCCCCGCATAAATCTACCACGAAATCATTCCGAATGGTCGCATCTGCTTAAGTGGGAAACGAGGCTCTCATACGTAATAAAGAAGGCGAGACGCAAGTGCACTTTTAATATTTATAAATGAAAATGAGCGAGAGCCTTCCCGATGATATACCTTTCCCCCGAAAATTCTCAAGCAGCATAAACTTGCCCTTTTATTAATTAACTCCCTAAAGTGCTCAACCTCTCAATAATTAAGGACGAAACGAGAGGAGCTTAACGACGGGAACAATTCGAAATAAATTTTCTTTCATTCCATACCTTTGATTAATTCTCAATGACACAAAACTGTGTAAATGATTTTCCGTTATTTTCAAAGCCGAAGCGGAATATTCCGAAAAACAAAATAAAATTTCAGACTCTTGTTAATTCAAGTGAGGAAACATTTTAATCGAACTAATCAAAAAGTATTTTTCCCTTAATTCAAACTTAATTAGATTACGTCGCATTACTCGAGAAATTAACTGTTTTAGCTGAAGCCGCACGACAGATTCAAACGCTTCTTCCATCTCTTCAAATTTTTTTTAAAGAAAAAGGCTTCTTGACGAAGTAAAAAAAAAAAAAAAAATTGTAAACGAAATCTGAATCGTCGCTGATTTTTTTCTTTTATCATCTCCCCTTTTTGCTTCGGATTAAATAAAAAAATTATGCTTACAGAAAGTATGAGGAACAATAGCTCTTGCTAAATTTATTTTAAAACCTCAAAGCCCTTACCGTCTTCCGGGGAAAAGCCTTAATAATCATGATTAATGATTCAACTTGTGATCGGCTTTTGTATTCTTCAGAAATAAACTGCAAAAGCTAAATCTCTTGTATTTTCGCGAATCAATAATTCCTTGCTGATTGTTTTAAAATATGTTTAGCTTACGTCGAGATTCGTAAAACGCACGCTGAATATTAAGCGAAAGCACTTCTCAAACAGGAGTTTTTGATGTTTCGTGTTTGCTTTTAAATCTCATACAGGAAAGCGCAATTCCACGAAATATTTTTAATTTTACTCATCCGAAGCCCAAGTCTGAAAGACGAAACTTTTCGGTGTTTTAAAAAACTGCCGTTTTATCCTCCAAACGCATTTTATTATTATTATTTTTTTTTTCTCCGGTCAAAAATCTCCAATATGTTTTTCACATTTCCATGAATAGTGTATACCGCCCCTCAAGCTTTTACAAATTAAATCGATCGTGCATTGTGCAGATGCCCTCCGGACAATTTTATACATTTTTAAATGTCATCCCCCCTTTTCGCCTCTCAGGAGTTAATATACCCGTCAAAAAACAGATGAAATTTGGTTTTCCTTTATCGAAAACATTTGAAACCAACTTTTTAGTATTTTGAAAATTAAGAAAAGATTTAAAACTTTATGTTGCACGGTAACTTGTGTCTTTTTGAAATAAAACACAAGGAATCGAGCGTCCGAATTCATAAAATTTACAAAAAAATACCCTAACGAAAGTCGGGAAAACCGGAAGGCCTAATTGTTTCTAAAAAGGAATAATATTCAGGTAAGATCAATATGTCGTATTTAAAGGAAAACGGTCTTCAATGTATGATATCACGTCAAGTGTATCACAGGGTACTAACGTAGGCCCCTTACTATTTCCTATTATGATAAATGACTTTCCAGAACAATTGAAATACTCTTTTCCGTATTAATTCGCTGATGACCTTAAATTTAACAAAGTAATCGAGTCGTCCAAAGACGTCATTCACTTGCAGGTCGATATCAACGCTGTTATCTGTTGGGGCTCAAATAACAAACTTTAGCTCAGTGAGGATAAATGCAAAGTTATGACTTACGCCCTGAAACAGACCCAAATCATTCACAATTATTACATTGCGTCGCATAAGTTGGATAATCAAGACTCGATTAACGACCTTGGTTGGAGTCCTTTTCGATAGCAGCATGAAGTTCGACTTGCATATACAAAAAAAGTAAATGAGGCTCTCAAAATGCTCGGCTTCATTAAAAGAACCTGCCTACTCACGGGTAATAAGCGAGCTATCATTGCTGTATACAATGCCTTTGTAAGATCTAAATTAGAGTACGCGTCATTAATATGGTCTCCTAATGATAACGATAGTAAAGAGGAACTCGAGAAACCTCAAAAGCGATTCTTAAAATATCTATCAGCAAAATTCCTAGGTTCTGATGACCGATTCACTCGGTATTCAGATCTACTAAGGAAGCATAAATTCACTACAAACGCGTCGAACAATGTCAAGCCTGATGTATGCACATAAACTACTGCGATATAAAGAACAGAATCCTGATTTCTTAAATCGTATACACTTTAATAAACATCCGCGCAATACGAGACAACACCGATTATCTATCTCCCCCTCCCAGAATTGAACTCTTTAAATACTCTCCTTTCAGCCAGCTATGCATGGCGATAAATGGAAATCAAACAAATATCGATATTTTTAATGACGCCATAGCAAAAATAAAAAAAAACAGTCGCCGAAAGTGAGCATGGGTAGGTGCCACCACAACTCTGTAATTGGTTGTATTTACGACTGTAGCGTTGTTTAAAGATAAAATAAAATAAAATAAAATAAAATAAAATAAAATAAAACAAAAAAAAAAAAAATAAAATAAAAATTTCTTTATAAAATGTTCGTAATTATTTTTTGCGATAAGAAAACTTATACACATACCGCATTTTTATAAAAAAATACGTATTCACGTCAAAAAAACGAAATCGTGACTCTTCAATGCTTCCGTAATTTACGGTCTCAAATGCAGCCATGAAGTCCGTCTTATTAGTCATTTTCCTCACGAGGTAAGTTTTTCCGTGATCGAGCTTTCCGATTAAGTTAAAAGCAAATTTTTCTTACCCACCAACCAAGATAACACTTATATCCTCTAATTTCTCAAAATCGTTTTCAATATAGTAAAATTGTAAAACAAGACTAAACAGATTAAATTAATTTGATAAGCTAAATTGTATTACACTTTTATTAATGAACAGCGTCGGATAAACGAGCTTTCCCGACTTTTATTGCCGGAGAAAAGAAAGTAAACTGAAAGATTCAAACATCAAAACTCATAATGGAACCATTCGTTAAATTAAGAAACATTATCTTAATTCGGTACTCATTAATCAAGCAAACGATAAGCCAAATCGAAGAGAGAGAAAAAAAAGCAGCAACATCCTTCCTCAATTTCTAAATCCCTCATGCCCCTTAGTCCAAATACAATTACCATTTGACTCACGTAGTACAAAAGAGCTTTTGTTAAATATGTCGCTTCTCTGCGGCCATCGGATCTTTTCTAAAAAGCGAAATTAGGATAGTAAAAGCGGGGAGCTATTGCTCTTCTCTGCCCCGAAGGCTTCATTCCTTTTTCCCTCTTATACCATTTGAAAAGTCGCAAATTGCCATTTCAGCTTTTGTCGTTATCAGGACGGGGAGCGTCACCCATTTTTGCCAGTGTCGCGCTGCCATAAACTCGGCCAAATGAAAATGGAAGAGGACAAGTTTTTCAAGATGTCACGGTAATGCGTATTAGCATGCCTGAGGGAGGAGTAAGACGTTTCTACTGTCGGAAAACTCGTTAAAAATTTTCTTTTTAAAATAAAAGAAATATATATTCATCTCAGAAAGAGAAAAAAAAAAGATGTTACTAATTACCTAATTATGTTTCTGTTTTTTTTTTCTCTATGAAAAGAGAAAAGGAAAAAAAAAATAAAAATAAAAAATAATATTTCTTTGCGCTTGTTTCCAGAATAAATTTTTTTTTTTTCACTTAGGGTGAAGGACGAGAACATTTCCTTGCCTATTTAAGTAATTAAAAAAATTGACAAGCGACAGGAGCGTGTTAACGTGAAAAAAAAATCGTTTTAATAAAAAAAAAAAAGGAAATATTCTCAAGTCCGAACGCAAGAGATTTCATTTGACTTTTTTTTTAAAAATTCTTTATGAAAAATCGATCCAACACTTAATCATCGGTTTAATCTAATTATGTGTGTAACTTCCTCGCGTGTTAAGTGAGTACGAATTTTGTTGGGTCACGAGACCTTCCGCTCTTGCGGTTATGGACAGGTTTTGCTTATTCATTACAGTTATCGTAGCTTTTTATTTTTACACAGGGCCGGTCTGAGCCGGATTTCCTTCCATAATTTTCCTTTTTTTTTTTCTAAATTTAATGCATGTTATAAGGATAATGCAAAATACACAAAGTATAAGATCAAAGAATGTAATCGGTCAAGTTACCGGTAGATAGCATTTTTATTCCATTGGAGACATACTGTGGATTGTCCATCAGATATCCACAGGATGTCCAAATCCATGGGATATCCATAGGACCTCCAGGGGACGCTTTTCGGATTAGTGCGGACATAGGTAAATTGAATGGACATTTAATAAATATCCTTATGACGTCCAGGAGTAGGGATGCACACAGCAAATTTCAACAAAATTTCGAGAAATTTGCTTCCTTGAGCCGATTTGAATCCTTGGGAGTCTTACACATCCAGAACCACAATCTGAGCAAATTTCTCGAAATTTTGTTGAAATTTGTTGTGCGCATCCCTATCCTGAAGACGTCCTAGAGACTGGATAGACTTTGCTATCTGGGAATTGACTAGAGCATCTCTCTAAAGTGACCGGCGCGCCGGTCCTAAGACCAGTAAATTTGTAAAAAAAAAAATCAGTTTTCCTGATTTTTTTTACAAATTTACTGGTCTTAGGTAGATTATTTTTCGTAAATATTATAAAAATTGTAGATAAAGTCAAAATTAAACCCCAAGAAAGGTCCATAAGACTTATTGATGGCCGATTATCTTAGCACACTCACTGTGTGTAATATTTTCGCGAAAACTGCATCCGCACACTCCCTTAGCTCTACAGTACATCCTCGAAATCTGTCTATCTGTCAGGAAAAATTGTTCGTCGTTTGAAAAAAACGGGTAAATACGAATAAAATACCAGGAATGCCAACAAACTAAGGACTGTTAGCCTCTTCACCAAACGCTACGAAGGAAAACCCTCCTATGTAGGGACACAATTCTATAATAAGCTTCCACCTTCCATAACGGAACTGGAAAATCATTCAGAATTCAAAAAAACATTAAAAAGACTTCTAGTAGATAAAGCCTACTACACAACATCAGAATACCTGAAAGATGATATGAAGTTGATATTGAGTGATAATATGAAGTTCCAAATTTTTACTGTAGTTTTTTCACGGAAAAAAAAGTTCGGTTCCTGTTACTGAAAGTTAAGTTGGGGCTTGTGGCATCTAAACATTTGAGTTGACAATACTAAAAATTAGGTAATTATTACTAAACGTGCGGCGATAGGGCTCCAGGTCCTGTAAAAGCCACGTGTGTGTGTTACTAAACGTTATTAATCATTACGAACTCTTAGTAATAATTACTAAATTTTCGGTACTATCTACTCAAATGTTTAGATGTCCCAGGACCCAACTTAACTTTCAGTAACAGGAACCGAACTTTTTTCTCCGTGTAGCGCAACTAAAATACTTATTAATATATATAAATAAATAAAGCTTTCTTTTATTTATTTTTCTAATTTTAAATTCAATTTTTAAATTTTAATTTTTTATTTAAATTTTCATTTTTTAAATTCAATTCTTCTTCTTCTTCTTCTTTTTTTTTTTTCTAATTTTACTTTACTTTTTGTTTAAGTTTCATTTTTAGACGAAGATTGCTAGTAAAAGGCATTGGTACATGTATTTGCTGTTAGTCTCTTCAATATTATTAAATAAATAAATAAATAAATAAAAACTTTGTAACGTGACGTAATCTTTTGACATGATGTTAAAATTTTCAAAAATATATTGTTATTATAATTATATTACTGGAGACACGGCCGTATAGACAGGTCCGGAAACTCCTATCCCTTATAAATGGGAGATCTTGTCCCGTTATACTACGCAAAAATGAGTTTTTCCCTTCTAACACCGTAAGCGCTACTTGTACGCGAGCCGCTTTTAGATTGGTCGTTGAGATTTGATGCCAACGATGGCGGCATACAGGCGTATGGTCATGGTCCCAACTTACACGATTATACAAGTTACGGCTCTCAAGATTAATTTAATTTAATTTAATTTAATTTAATTTAATTTATTGATTGATCCTTTCTTACATCAATTTACAAATTTGGAAAAAAAAAAATTAGTAAAACAATTTAACTTACAAAAAAATAATTAACTTAAAAGAAAAAAAAAAAAAATAATAATAATAATAACAATAATTAATTATAATTAACAATTAACTGGGGTCAGCGAACGATATAGCCTCTTTATAGGAGGCTAGATCGCAGAGCCATCAATGGCCCGTTTCAGAACTAAAGTGTGCGTAGTTAAGCGGGACATAAACGGCAAGTTCCGGACCTGTCTATACGGCCGTGTTGGGAGATCAGGTAGAAATTTTTTTCTCTTAATATTTCAGCTGGAACATTTTGGAAGCTACAGTTCAACGTTTAGAAGTCAAAGTAACGGAACTACAACTCAATGTTAAAACTTTACATGAGGCCAATCAAGGTTTGAAGAATCAGCTGGTGAAATCGAAGACCCAAGCCCCGGTTGATGATTCGCCGAACGAAGTAGCTGCGGATATTAAAAACTGCTGTTTTGTAGCGTGCACACCGGGGCCGGAGACAGGGCTGAATTAAAAAAAGAAGCAATTAGAGGGAATCAGAGTCCTCTTCATTTAAATAAAGAAATCGTTTATTCGAAACTAACGTTTGCAAAGATAACAAGTTGATTTTGTACAAAGGTTTTCATAAATAAAAAATTGTAACAATATAACATAGTCAACATATAGCGTATGTTCGATATAATACAGTCAGAATCGGTTATAAGATAATCGGTTACAAGATAATCTCGGCTATAAGATAACTTTCCTTCCGGTCCGGCCAAACATTATATGTTTTACATGTAATTGAATCTCGGTTTTAAGATAACGATACCTCGGTTATAAGATAAAAATACGGTTCTTTGATGCTAAATAAAAAGCTTTTTTAGGAAAACATTTTGGACGAACAAGAATAAACAGACAAAAGTTACTGATATTTTGAAATTTGAAATGATGAGTCATAATTGGAGGGTCATAATTGTTATAAATACTGTACTGTAAACCAAAAATTAAAGAAATATGTATACCAAAAATTTAAAAAAAATTAAAAATTAACCAAATCATGCGTTATTTGTGATTTTGCAGAATATATGCAGTGCAGAAGTAAGAGAAACGAACAACGTTATAAGCCTATACAGACTAATCCAATATCAGCAAAAATTCGAATAAAAAAAATAAATAAAATGTTCCTCGCTTATAACATAACCTCGGATATAAGATAGAAATTCTACCGGTCCCTTCAATTATCTTATAACCGAGTTTGACTGTATTAGAATTGTTAAAAACAGAAAATGAGCTAAAAGGTATGTCGAAGACGACGGACTTATAAGAAAAAATACGCCATTTGTTTCACTGGCAGCGGATGGGATAGAAAACGTTCCTGTATTGTCTCAATCCGATTTACGATACCTATTCGCAGGATCTTATCAATTAAAACAGGCAGCGTCGTATCTGGCAGAGTTCTTAGGTAAAGGAGAAGTTTCCAGGATTCTGTGGCACAAAAACGAAAACCTGATAAAAGTGAAAATGCAGTTGACCGACCACGAAAACGTACAAGATTTCGACCCTGGTATGTGGGGTCTTTTAGCCTTTCAATAGTATTTCTGTACTAGACACGTCAACTGAGCTATGTCCGTCACAATCGTGCATGGAGATATACTCTTTTGAACCGTTGCAGCTCAAAACCGGTTCAGGCAGCGGTTCAAAAGAGTATTACTCCATGCACAATGGTGATGTATATAGCTCAGTTGACCTGCCTAGTATAGAATAGTTGAAGATTAACTTACATTACTTTTTGAGTAGCTTTCCGATAGCTCATCAAAGCTTCTTTTTCCTCGTTCGATCTATTCAAGTCTATATTTTTGGTGGCTGGCTCTTTCAGCAGAAGCTCATACACAAAATTTTTATCTTCTTCAGATGCATCTTATTCAGATGTAATTCTTCAGGTGTATCTTCTTCAGATACCTGCAGAAGACCGCTACCCGATACGTTCGAAAGACCGCTTCCCCTACCCATTTATCGATGGACCAAAAATGAAAAAAATCCATTTTTGGGGCACGACCCTTATGGCAACCCGGTAGCAGCCTTTTTCGAAGACAAACAGTATATTCAAAAGTAAGAAAACTTTTACTTAATGGCAAAACTCATTTTCAAATAGCAAAGCTTAAAAATACTTTTTCCACTAACATACCAACTATGTACTAGTTATATTTACCACTACAGCAATAAGCTGCTATACCAGTGCTAAAAACTCATGCACAATAGCCCAATATAATCGCAATACAACGGAATTTTATCGATTTATTCAAATCGTTTTAATTTCTTCAAAATACAAAATTGTTTTCTTAAATAAAAAATATCCAACGTAAAAGAACAATCGTCCCGTTCATTATACATTTTACAATAGACATTAATGGACATAAACGAAGATAATTTCTAATAGAAATCAGCCATGTTTTTCTTTGGTTAACGATTTTATATACGTAATTCAAGGAGTAAATTTAAAAGAAAAAAAAAAGCCAACAGCATGTAAGTAACAGTAACACTAGCAATAACCGTAACGATAACGATAACAATGCAATAAAAAAAAAAAAGGAAAGGGCTCGGGATCCGATAAACCCCATGGACGTGTTTCGAAAAAACAAGACCCGTAATTCCCTAATTTTTAATAAAAGTTTTCTACGAAGCTCATATTCGTAGAATTTTTTAATTTTCGGACGGCTCTTTTACTTATTCGGGAAAAAAAAAATGGCTAATGCGAAAGAAAAATGCCTTGTGACAAAAACATTTTCTTAAAAATCATGCGAAAACCATAAAAATATCTTGTTCAAGAAGCAAAAATGTCCATTGTCGCGAAGAATTTTTGCTTTACTACGAAACATTCTGGTTTTGTTGCAAGACAGAACTTGTTTAAAAAATTTCCTTTTTCTTAATGTTTTTAAGTGCTGTTTAAGCCACGGGTCCGAACCTGAACTTAAACTGAGCTTAAGCTGAGCTTAAACTTCGGACTCTAGCGTAAGCGACTGTTTTTCATATTTATTTCAAAAAATCCGGTCAAGACAAAAACAAAACAAAAAAAATTAATCCGAGCAAAGCCTTTGTAACACATTCAAGATCCCCCACGATTACTTCTGATTTACCTGGTAAAACAAACGAAGGAAGAAAATAATTAATCATCACCTTACGGCGAGAAAATTAAAAAGACGAAGAGGGAATTCAACAAGGAATGTCACGCGTTTTCCCGCCGTTGTTATCATCCCACAGGATTATATTAAATTAATGATTTTTATTCCCGCACGACAAGACCGAAGGAAAAACAAAAACTGCAACAAAAATAAAAAAAGAAACAGCTTCCATCATCGTTTCAGTCGTAAGATTAAAAACAAAAGGAGAGGATTATTTACGTTTAATGCCGTCTTTAAAATAAATCTCATTCAACGTCATCCGACCGCGGAACTTATATTTTATACGTTCCGAACTTGATGAAAATTCAAAGTTTCCGAACGTGACGTTTGATTTCCTAAACGCTATATTTGTAAGGGAAAGTTGGGACGCATCATCTGCAACTGGGAAAGCATGAAGAGGAAGAGATCTTTAAAGTTTGGAAACTTTCCCTTTCCCTCAACATTCCTCGCTAATTAGCTCCAATAGACAATGTATGCAACTAATTTAAAATACTTAACCGGGGTTCGTCAATAAATTAAAGTGGATAGCCTAAGGAGATAAAGCTCTCGTTTATGAATTTTACAAGTTCGAAAAAGGCAAATACTTTACATAGATGGCATTGGAAATGCTTCCAATAATAGGCTGTTCGATATATGATCGTTAAGATGTCCTTCATTTTTCGATTTTTCGAATTTGAATAAGTGCACCCCGCAGATCGGTTCTCTCTATGGCACATATAAACCCTAATTATTTTTCAGAATTTTTCTTCTTTCAAGTGCCGGCTCCGAGACGGAGATTGGCTATAATTCGGCAGATTTTTACTTTTGAGACCGCCGCTCTAAAAAGATTTTAAGAATCAACACCAAACCAGCCCCAGATTTTTTACTCAACGGGAAAGCGTGGCGACTTGAGCTTAAAGTTCCGACAATTGCCATAATAAGAGAAAAAAATCAACAATTTTTTTTGCGAAAAAATGTTGTTTCTTATCTAAAATTTTCTGCAGATCACGAATCTGAAGCCTGGAGACCAAAATACAAGTAAAATTGAGGACTTGGTATGTTTTGCCCCATTACCACTTTTTATGCCATATTTTGGTTTTTAATTTTGGCTTTGGGTTTATCAGTACAACAAGGAGAATCATTTTTGGGGGTAAGCCCCCAAAAATAAGGACACTCTAATGTACATACTTAGAATATAATTATTTTAAAGCAATTATTTTTCTATCGCCATTAATCACAGGAAAAATTGCATATAAAATTCTAAAATGAAATAAAAAAATTGACTCTGACTCAATAAAAGTAATTGTTGTAAGTCCTAAAACATTAATATTTACCCTCCGAACCAATATTTAAAGCCTTCACAGACTATTATGCTAACAACACTAAATTATCCGGTGACTATATGGGACACTTTTCGTTCCCATTATTAGTTACGGAGATGGGCTAAATTTAATGTATAGATTTTGCAAAGAGATGGGCAAAATTAATATATAGATTTTATTGTAATTAATTATTGAAGTTCCATATCCCGAAAACCTTCAAATCAATTACTTCAGGAACGAGAAACTGAGTCTAAATTTAATGTTTTTGGCTAAAAATTTAATTTTTTGGTCAAAAGCTTATATAACTCCACATCCGTTTGATTTAGAAGAAATGTTCCATGTAATTTTTTACTCAGAACACTATAATTAAGAGAAATAATCAACTTCCAAACCGATTTTCAAAAATTTTGACTCCACTATAATTTTGAAATTTTTTAAAAATTTCAATGCATTAAAAATTTTTGAAAATCGGTTTGGAAGTTGATTATTTCTCTTAATTATAGTGTTCTGAGTAAAAAATTACATGGAACATTTCTTCTAAATCAAACGGCTGTGGAGTTATATAAGCTTTTGACCAAAAAATTAAATTTTTAGCCAAAAACATTAAATTTAGCCCATCTCCGTAACTAATAATGGGAACGAAAAGTGTCCCATATAAAAAAGCTTTCTTTTTGCGAGATCTATCGAATAAAATGTGTTTCGAAAACAAAGTCTAAAATTTTTTAAAATTTTGCCCTATTTTGGCCCCCTACAGAGCGTATATATATCAGGCCCGCAACGGTTCAAGTGCCACATCATTTCCACATATTTTAGACGCATTTTGGCTATTTTGAAATTTTCGGATCCCTCTCCGCTCGAAGGCCCCTCGCAAAAATAAGTTTTCACTAAGGCCCCCCTGCCAAAACGACACAACTGCTTTTTTGACGACTGCGTAATTTTTTTTAGGTACCTCTATATACCTGAAACCTATGCTCAAAATTTCAATTTTTTATAACAAAGTTTAAGCCCTGCACAAATTTATATAACTTTGTGAAATAAAAGAAAAAAAGCCCTTTTTTTGGGCGAAAAAACTTAAAAAATCGTGGGCCCTATCAAAAAAATTTTTTTTCGAGCTGAAAAAAATTAGGGAGGTGTTTCGATAGCCAAATAATCATATTTTAACCGGGGAGCGAAAATCCCAGACACTTAATTTTTTTCGACGCACCCTATCGTAGAAGCAGTTGAAGATTTGATACTTTTTTAACAGGTTTTCGGCCGCAATTTTTTCAAGATGGCGGCCCGGCCAAAAAGTGTAAGGTTCAATGGATTCAGTACTTCATCCTGATCATTTTAGGACCTCCCCGACCTAAATCGCTTGAAAAATACAAGCCCAAACCCAAATCGACCCATTTGATTTTTTTTTTTAAAAAAATTTTCAAAAATTTGAACCATGCATAACTCCGTTTAAAAGCGTGACAAAACCAAACGGAGGTAGGTCTCTTAGTTGGTCCATATGCCCTACCGAATAGTGAAACCAAATCCGGAATCCCTCACATGAACCCGCGGACCGATTCGTTTTGACGTGGACAGGCTCATTAGTTCGATCTAAGATCTATCAAAAATACTTTTCGGCCAAATTCTGGAAAAAATAACTTGCTAATAAATATATTAACGCCGTCAGGGAAATATTAAAAAACATAAAAATAAGACAACAATTCAACTAACGCAATGTTCGGTAAATGAACAAATCAATGCACTAACGCCCCTGTTACGAGAATATACTCTGACTGAATGACGGCCACTGTTTTCCTCCATCATTAATTACATACACCTTCCAAAAACTCAAGTCATATATTTCGAACGGAAGCAAAATTTTTGATCGAATATCATATCCATGGACCCTCGCCAAAATGCATTTCATTAAATAGGTTCAAGTGTGTGAAATCTCATGGTTTCACGCCAGTTCAAATCAACAAGCCATCGGACCTTTTGACTCGAAAGAGACAGCCGGTGGGTTTTAAAATGATTAATAAAATTTAAAAAAAAATAAATAAATAAATAAAATGTAATGCGACTCTCGGATTCCCGTTGAGTCACCCCCGTTAAACGTAACAGAACAACCTCAAATTCAATAACTTGAGGAAATTGATTGCGGATAATGTTATTTAGGATTCGATCCATCACATGAAAAAAGGAAATTGCTTTCCTCGTGGTCCAGTTTTAAGTTACATATAAAATCATTCCTAAAGGAAGATAGTAAAGGAAAGAAAAAAAAATATGAGGGAGGAATGTAAAAAGAATCGTTCTACAATGCGCTTTTTAGTATATACCCGTAACGATCACGGCCCCTCCGCTCCCACTTTATTTGTCTCGACCCCATACCACCCGCTGCAAGAAATTTTATATCTTATCATCAAGGAAAGAAATAAGGTTTTTTTATTGCCTTTTTTTCCTAACAGATATTAAGTCTGTTAAGTATATTTAGCATGAGTAATTTTTTTACAACCCTTCAAGAATGAGAAGTCTTAAAAAAATTGCATTAAAAAAACAGCAGATGGGAAACTTTCTCTCGACTACGGAGCCAACTAATAGCAGCTCTGAACAAACATGGAGAAAAAAAAATCGAGACTGTTCCTAGGGATTTGTCCAGAGCGGTAGTGATGCACTATTGAAATTAGATTTTTTTTTTATTTTTTTAAATCAACTGGTTCGTATATCGCTTTTATTTGCAAAATGGCAAAAACTCTATAATCACAAAATCACGTCTGCGATTTCAGCTTGTTAAATCCAAGCAAATGTTTACCATATAGCATCCATTATCTGTAATTGTTCGCAACGGAAAAGTAAAATTTTAAATTGAGGAATATGAGTCCCCATTAAATCCCCGGATTGTAATGGTCACTGAGATTATACATTTTATGGTTACGATTTAAAAAAAAAAAAAAAAAGCTGTGGTTTGTTGTTGCGATAGGCATTCTTTTTTATTTTTTTCATTTTCCATCGAGGTTTTAAACAGTTTCTACCCATCCTTGTAATTATCATTTGCAATTACATTAATTGTCTTTTGAAATTCGAAGGCCGGAAAGTCGACGATTTTCATAAAATTAAAATACTTTCTTTTAGGCGGGCTGTGCCGCTATTAAAATGTTTTATATAGAGCTTATTACATTAACGCAAAGTATCATGGATTATTCCCACTAGGGTTTGGAAATTTAGCGGATTTTTATTTACCGGTAGTGCGGTAAATGTTTTTTCAATTTACCGGTAAATTTGGGAGGGGCTAAGGATTAATCCGGCCGTTTCTTCTAGTAGAATGGAATTGAATTTTTTTAGATTATTCCAGCTAATTCCACTACCGAGATCTCAAAAACCGGAAAATATTTTTTAAAAAAATTTTTATTTAATTTTAAGAATGATGGATTAGCGAAGTAGTGTAATTTACTTGAAATAATATTAGAAATATTCTATTCAGTAAATTCCACCCTCGTGGTCTCAAAAACTGGACTATATTTAAAAAAAAAGTAATAATTTTATTTTCAATTAAAAATGCTATATGAGCATAGTAGCCGAAATTGTCGCAAAATTCATTACTTCCCTAAATATCTTTTAGAAGATGACGATGATAATGATGATTTCCCGGAAACAGAAGCACCTCGGTCCGGCGAGACTTGTGGGAAGTAAGGTGGGCCGAAAAAAGCGAATTTTTGAATTTGAAAACGCCTGATATGGGAATCGATGCCTTTTTATAATACTATTAACCCTAATTTTTTTTTTCAGATTTTTTGAAGGTCATCTTGAGGTCGCGCAATGACCTTAAAAGTTTTTGAAAAGCCCATATAAGGGCAAAATATAAGAATTTTTTTTCTGAAAAAAGTATCGCTTCCTAACAGAAATTCTGCGTAGATTACGAATATGAAGTCCAAATTCATTTTAAGTGTTCGGTTTTTGAGCTTTAAGTCTATTTTCTAAATTTTTGAAATACTTTAGGTTGCTTCTTTTTTTAGCTTAAAAACTGTACACAAAAATGAATTTTGGACATCATATTCGTAATCTACGCAAAATTTCCGATAGGAAGCAATACTTTTTTCAGCAAAAAAAAAAAAATAATTTTTTTCCCTCATATGTGGGGTTTTCAAAAATTTCAAGGTCATTGCGCGACCTCAAGATGACCTTCAAAAAATCTGAAAAAAATTAGGGTTAATAGTTTTACAAAGGGTTTTATTTAATAAAAACTCCAAAAAATTAGGCCGTAAAAAATTTTATTCCAACAATCTAACGCAGAAGGCCTTTTCGGAACCCTCTAGATCCCATCATCAGTGCTAAAAACATCGAATAAAATTAATAAAACCCGATCAAAATTCAAATAAAATAAAATTGAAATTAAAAACAAATGACAGAAATAAACGACCTTGACATACCTTTACGGATTTAAATATAAATAAATAAGCATTAAGGCACGTAGCCTACGTACAAAAATAAAATAATCTAAAAATCTCCGAATAATATTTCCTTTTTCTTCTTTTCCATTTCATTTTAAAACGTAAAAAATTAATAAAAATCAAAACAAAAATAATTGAACAGCCAAACGATTTCAACGAACCACACAAGAGTCAGCTGACCAAGGAAAAAGGTCGTACGCCTGCAAAATGATATCAATTGACAAATCGCGACAGGTTCTTCACGCGGGAAAAATTTAAATAAACATGTAATTAAAAATATACTGGTAAAAATTATTCAGAACGGAATTAATGAAGTAAATCTAGTAAGTTTGAAAATTGAATCTTCCCGCGGTCTTCGTTGAGGAGTTTTTTCTCATCTTTGGTCTGGATAAAAAGGCTTTCCCAATATAAAAGATGTTGATCATTGTTAACCTCCTTTAGTAATTTTAATTGTAGATTTTTCGTTTTATGTCTCGTATTAATTAAATGGTTACCTAGCCCCGAACTGCCAATATGGTTGTATTTATAGTAGTTTATGTGTTCCTGGAACCGTGTTTTGATATTTCGCTTCGTTTGTCCAATGTAGGATTTATCACAGTCTCCACACGTTATCTCGTATACTCCAGATTTTTCCTTTTCTTCGACCGGATCTTTTGGACTGCCCAACAAGCTACGTAATGAATTAACCGTCTTAAAAACCACTTTGAGATTGAACTTGTTGAAAATCCTATGAAGGCCTTTGCACAGATATTTATTGTATGGGAGCAAGATTCTTTTACTTTCTTCATCCGAAATCGACTCTCTGTTTTGGCGGGGTTGTTGTTGTTTTGGTTGAAGTATCTCATCGATGATTTTTGACCGAAAACCATTCGATACAGCAACTGATTTCAAAAATTCTTTTTCTTTTTCGAACTTTTCTTGACTTAACGGTACCGATTTTAATCTGTGGACTGCCGTTTGATGTCCCGCCATTTTGTAAACCCATGGGTGGTTAGATGTAGCATGGATAAACTGATGTGTGTTTGTGGGCTTTCTGTATATATCGAAAGACAGAGATTCCCCCTCCCTTTGAATTAGTAGGTCCAAGAAAGGAAGTTTCCCTTCGATTTCTTTCTCCATGGTGAATTTGATCCCTGGAACTCTCTCATTTAACAGTTCCAAGAATCTCTCTGGCTCCATCTTGTCGAGATCAAATATGACAAAAATATCATCGACATATCGAATCCAAAGATCCGGGAAGTAAGTGAATTCTTTTTTGGCTTCCGTTTCGAACCAGCTCATAAAAATATCCGCTAAGATCGGTGACAAGCAATTTCCCATAGCCATACCTGAGGATTGGGCATATACTTTGTTGTTGAAACGAAAATGATTTTGTAGAACACACAAACGGGTGAGTATAAGGAGCTCTCGAATTTCTTCTTCATCTACGTTGTTTTTCTTTAAATTTTCCTCCAAAATTTTGAGGGTAGTTTCAACGGGGACGCTCGGGAATAACGATTCTACATCGAACGATACTAAAATTTGGTTATTCTTTAATTTGACCTGCTTCAGAATCTCAATGACTTTTTTATTATTAGGAACGCTAAACGTGTCAAACTGTAGGTCTCTAAATTTGTTGTTAAGCCATTTGGATAGACGATGTGATGTTGAGTTTAAACCGGCCACGATGGGTCTCATCTTCTTTCCCGCCTTATGAATCTTCGGAAGACCGTACATTCTAGGTAATTTCGGGTTTGAGTTAGTCAATCGCCATTTGGTGTTCTTATCTAGGACTTTGACGCATGATTTCAACGCTTCTTTAAATTCCTTGACTGAATTTTTAACCAGGTCCTCTTCTTTAATTGGTATCATCTTATATGGGCCCTCTTGCAAAAGTTTTTCCATCCGATCGTTATAATCTTCTTTTTTCAGGATTACAACAGAGTTACCTTTGTCGGCTTTAAGATACATACAGTTTTTTTCCTTTAGAAATGTTATGCAGCGTCGATCGACTCTCTCTTGTCTAGTTTTTTTAGAAGAGAGGTTCTTCAAATTTCGCTCTAAGGTCCTCTTACATTCCCCTCTAATCGCGGCTCTATCGTTTTCCTCTAACTTTGCAGTGCCCTCCTCTATGTGAAGTACTAAATCTGTCAAATCTTCTCTCGTTCTCGTTATGCAATGTTTTAAGCCTTTTTCTAACAGATCCATCTCCTCTTTTGAAAAAATTAAATCCGTTTCATTTCGCACTAAGACTCGATCTTCAATAGGTTTGACGTTTTCTTCAATCTCGATCTTCAATAGGGTTAATAGTATTATAAATAAGCATCGATTCCCATATCAGGTGTTTTCAAATTCAAAAATTCGCTTTTTTCGGCCCACTCTAGTGGAAAGAAAAGGCTGACCCGCAAGCCAGGGAAGAAACGGTGGAAGGACAGGAATTTTAGATCTTTAGATATTGGATCTTTCTATTTATGTGTTAAAAAACGATAATCGCTTAAATTAAATCGCATCACTGAAAAAGATAACACCATTGTGTTATCGCTTGGTTATTCCTGCTGATTTTCGCTACGAAATAATTCAAAATTTTATTCGTCCATTTTAGTCACGTGTTTACTGGGCCGATATGTGTACCTCCACATGAAAAGATCCCACTTTGCAGATGTTGCTTAGAATGTTTTGTTTGTAAACAAAGGGTTTTCTTATAAATTAAATTTTCACAGCCTTCTATGTTCCCATCTGCCAAGTGGGACCTTTTCATGTGGAGGTACACATATGAGAATCGATGTAAAAAAGCCCAATAGACGCTGTGTTGAATGTTAACCTTTTAAGGTGACGCAGGAGCGATTTATTTTTTCAAACACCCTATAATTCGAAATATGCTGATATTATCCTTTTGGTGCTGAATATCGAAATTCCGCTTCCGAGCAAAAATTCTTATCAACAATTCTTAGGCACCTTCATAAAAAATTCCATACGTGACCGTACAGCACTTTTTATGGGAAACCTTAATCTACTATAAATTCCCGGGAATTTATTTTGGATCAAGGTTTCCCAAAAAAGTGCTGTATGGTCAGGTATGGAATTTTCATGACGGTGCATAAGATTGATAAGAATTGTTGCTCGGAAACGGAATTTTGATATCTGGCTCCAAAACGTTAAAATTTGCGTTTTTCGAAGTATAGGGTGTTAAAAAAAATGAATAACTCCTGCGTCACCTTAATTCTCGTAACACATTATATATGATAATCCGATTTTTGCAAATATCAAGAAATTCAAGCGTATTGATCTATCTAAACTATCCTCCATCAAAATACGAACATTTTGAGTGTAATTAGACCCTAATTTGTTAGTTTTTGCTTCAAACTAAAAAAAAAAAAAAAAAATTATAGCATTAAAAAAAACATTCTGGAAAACGAATCGAAAAACGACGGATCTACGATTCGAAAAAACCGGGCTAAGAACCGGTTTCAAAGAAAAATCCGAAACCGGGAAACCGGTTTTTCATTTTCACCGGTCCATTGCTTGGATCCCTAGTACCCAAAAAGATGCCAGAGCCAAATACCTGGTGGACCAGAGGAACTGAGATGTCTACCTCCCGTTTATCGTCGTTTTTAGATTTTATCTTAATTAGCCTAAAAGAACGCCTAGACATTTTTATGAACTCAGCCGAGATATATACTGACCTTCAAAATCAGTCAATGATTAATATCCAGGCGCGGCAACGTTTTGTAACCGAAGGGCTCAATTAAAATCTAAATATGGCAGCAAATTTGATATTTGGATATATCAAACACCCCATTAAAAAGACGCGACAAGTATTGAGAGAAAAAAAAAAAATTGAAGCAGAAAAATTTCAGACATGTGAAATTAAATCAAATTTCAGAATCTGAATGCTAAGAAAAAAAAAAAATGAAAGAACATTAAATTATGATCGATGTTTTTTAAGTTTGATATTCTATAAATAAGGAACAGTCGACTGATGAAGTCGGGAAAATTTCTTCAGAGTTTATCGATAGCTTTATGAAGATTTTTCACCAGAAAAAAAAAAAAATATAAACTTCGTAATTTGAAGAGTAACACGATAGCATTGTGTTATAGAAATTTTTCCGATCGCATTAAAACTTTTATTAACTTTTCGTATTATATTTCAAAGTAAATGATTTTAATTTAAAAGAAAACTAACTTTTTAGTGAATTTTAAGCTTAGTGTGTTTTTCGCTTTACGAATAACAACGAAGATGCTTTTCGCTTAAAATCCGCTTTAAAGGGAAAATGGAATTGTACAATCCTGGACAAGATAGCATTTATGTTGTAACGTCATCCTTTACCCCGACCGTCTGTCATCCAGCATTTGTGATCCCTTGTTCATGTTGTCAATCCAAACTATCATTTATCATGGGTTTTGCGATTTTCCAAATGGCCGAAAAAATACAACGAAGAAAAATTATTGTTTGGGTTTAATTAAATTAATGAAATTTTGATGAACGAAGGTAGTGCATAAACATACAAATGAATATACAGCTTTATCGGAGCTTTTCACGATCCTAAGAAACCAGACCCCAATAGCCCCATTAGGGTGTCTCTTCCATAGCCGATGACGGGATTCCAATGGTGCCGCCCCCTAAAATATTCCCAAATAATTCAAAAATAACGTGTGCAAAGTTTGTGGCCTCCACCTTAGGGTGGGCCGAAAAAAGCGAATTTTTGAATTTGAAAACGCCTGATATGGGAATCGATGCCTTTTTATAATACTATTAACCCCAATTTTTTTCAGATTTTTTGAAGGTCATCTTGAGGTCGCGCAATGACCTTGAAGTTTTTGAAAAGCCCATTTAAGGGCAAAAAATAAGAATTTTTTTTTTGCTAAAAAAAGTATCGCTCCCTATCGGAAATTTTGTGTAGATTACGAATATGAAGTCCAAAATTCATTTTTGTGTACAGTTTTTAAGGTAAAAGAAAAAGCAGCCTAAAGCATTTTCAGTGTATAAAAAATAGGCGTAAAGCTCAAAAACCGAACTCTTAAAATGATTTTGGACTTCATATTCGTAATCTACGCAAAATTTCCGATAGGAAGCGATACTTTTTTCAGCAAAAAAAAATTCTTATTTTTTGCCCTTAAATGGGCTTTTCAAAAACTTCAAGGTCATTGCGCGACCTCAAGATGACCTTCAAAAAATCTGAAAAAAATTGGGGTTAATAGTATTATAAAAAGGCATCGATTCCCATATCAGGCGTTTTCAAATTCAAAAATTCGCTTTTTTCGGCCCACCCTACTCCACCTAAACGCGAAATGGTGCCTGTAGCAACGTCATTTTTTCAATTTAAAATACACGGGAAATTTTCTTATTTTACTTTTTATTTTTTTCTCAGAAATAGCTAGTTGAAAAATCGGCCGCTGGTTCAAATTATTACTTATATATATATATATATATGTCTATCAACCTAGGTACAAAAAACCCGTTTAACTTTTTTTTGTAGATAAGGGGGGAATGGCACTGTTTTGAATTTTACGTAAATTTTGAAGGCTCCTCCTTACCTACCGGAAAAAAGTTGAGGTGGTTTTTTTGCACCTAGAATCAAAGGCACATATATAAGTAAAAATTTGGACCAGCGGCCGATTTTTCAACTGGCTATTTGCTGAGAAAAAAAATAAAAAGTAAAATAAGAAAATTTTCCATGTATTTTAAATGGCAAAAATGACGTTGCTGCAGGCACCACTTCGTGTTTAGGTGTAGGCCCCAAACTTTGCACACGTTATTTTTGAATTATTTGGGAATATTTTAGGGGGCGGCGCCATTAGAATTCCGTCATCGGCTAAGAAAGAGACACCCTAGGCCCCATTCGTAAACGAGGTTGTGGACTGCGTAAAAAATGTGCTAATGGTTAAAGGAAGTTAAAGGAAGTAAAAATCATCAACAAAACAAATCCGCCATTAAAACCGTTAAAAAAACTGATAACATTTGTATAGCCGTATGCATAACATCCTACCGACAGGAGGAACACAAGTTGGCAACTCAGCGTTGTAGACGCTCCAAGCGGAATATCCCCAAATTAAATTCAACATGGAGCTTATGGGAGATTATTATTTATCATAATTTTTTTTTTTTTTTTTTTTTTTTTTCAAAATGCAATCGTTTCAAGCTAGGGAACGCGCAAAAATTGTTTCAAATCGTCACTTTGGTCAATATTTTAGTTGGTAGGTTGGTTTTTGTTTTCTTGCTTGCAATATTTAACTTATATTATTCCATTAAAACAAGCCCGGCCGAATCCGGTGACGGTTACAAATGAGTAGGTATTTTAAAATGTTTTCTTTATGTAATTTGAGGGTTTATTTGTATATCTATGCATCTGACGAACTCCGTTAAACCTTTGCGGAGTTCGTCGAGCAGTTAAATAAAGTGATCCTGGTTCGTGTATCCGTAAAAATCAATTCAAAGCCGCCGGGGTTCCCATTTAATTTACATGGGAGGTTGTTAATGCAAAAAAGGGCATATGTATTTCTTTTCAGTTTGAATTGCAATTTAGTCCAGAATTTCGGCCTGAGATGTAGCAGTCTCTGCTGATGGAGCTTTTTATTTATAGGTAAGTTTTTTTTATCGTTTCACCTTTCGGGAATATTACAGGTTTTTTTTAAGGTCAAAACATACTAACATGAAATTTCCTACATGAAGCCTACTCTTAAAATAAAGATCTTACACTTAAGTGTGTGACGTACCAGCTAAATGTTACATACTGAACATAAAGGGTCACCCGAGTTATAACAGTTGCACAATATGTTATACAGTAGGGAAAAATTGGCCAGGAACCACAGTACCGTAGATTGTGGTGAAGTTGAAAGGAAATTCAAAAACAAATTCTAGGTTTATAAGGCACCAGATATAGAATTGTTTACTTAAGTATCCCAAAAACAATATCCACTTAATGAAATAAAAAATTTTTATTTTTAGTGCCTAAAATAAACCTAGAAATTTTTTTTTGAATTTCCTTTCAACTTCGTCCTAATGTACGGTAATTTATTTTTGGGAACTAACTGGAATTAACTGACAGTTGCAGATTTTTATGAATTCACATATGAAAATATGAACCCAGATAGCCTTTTAATCCATTGAAAATTGACCATCAGATATCCACAGGATATCCAAATCCGTGGGATATCTGTAGGACGTCCAAAGGACGCTTTTTCGATCAGTGAGGACACATGTAAATCCAATGGACGTCCAATAAATATCCTCATGACGAAGAGGTCGACTTGGCATGGCTGGTCTCGTAACGTGTGGCGAACAACGAAGTTAAGCTTCTGAGTTCGCGGCGCAAAATACGGATTGGTGTGACCATCGAAACCTCGCTCTATCTAGCGGAGTAAGTTGGAACTTACTAGTATATTAGCATGGCAGGCGCTGGGTAAATTTCGGTGCTAATATAACAGTAGTTCCACATAAAGCTAGACATGACGTGCTTACACAAGCGAAATTTTAACAATTGACATGAAATTGAAAAAATAACTATGTAAATATAAATGTGAATAAATGTTAATTGTGCCGTGTGCGAATGGTCGGATGACCCTTCTATGAGGTTAAAAATCCCAAAAATAGAAGTAAATGTTATTTATTTATTATTATTTATTAAATATCCTCATGACGTCCTGAAGACTTCCTCGGGACTGGATAGGCTTTGCTATCGGGTAAGACATCTGTGGATGAAGGAGGTTATTCAGATCAAACGAAATTATTTTTTGATATTTATTTATATGGTGTATTTCTTTTGTTTCTTGAACTATCTCCCTCATCCACTGATGTCTTCATTTCAAGCATAAAAATATTGTGACTTGGTGTACACTGAGAAAATGCTATTAGTAATTACTACTAATATTAATGGTAGATTTATAATTACTAATAGGTGAGGGTAAATTTTATATATATTATTAGTAATTTTTACCATAATGATACCATTGTATGGTAAAAATTACTAATAATATATATAAAATTTACTCTTTGGTAAGGTTCTTCTGGGAAAAAATTGTTTTCCTTTAATTGCCTCTTCACCATTTCAGTTCCAAACCCCGCCTTTTCAATCCCTGTCTCCTATGGCATTGCCATTTATTTTCCGTCCTCGACCTTTTGTCCAGGAATCTAACACAGTCCAAGAGCAATTCGTTCTGACCTATTCTAATTCTCGCTTCATACCTCGCAGCCCTTCTCAAACTTTGAATTTCCTCATTTTTTAGTTTTAATTCCTCTGCTATGACGAAGTCTGGGACTTGCCATGGTAAATCCAGGGACCATCTGAAAAATATTTTTGTACTTGTTCCAATTTCGAGAACGATTTCCAACCCCATATTTCCGATGCATAGAGCATGATACTAGCAACCAAGTAGCTGAATAGCATTCTTTTTCTCCTATATTGTAATCATAATTGAAAGCTTATAAGAGTAAACGTAACCTTTTTTAATTTTCATTAAAATTCGTGTCTCCATTAGCGATTTATCCGATGATCGGATTATCCGACCACCGGAAGTACTGTACTTTCGAACACTAGGAAAAAACTCGAACTTGAAATTAACAATGGCGTATTCGGTATTTTGTTGTTTATGTTTTTTGCGTGCGGGATATTTTTTGCGTAGAATCTTCGGATTTGGAACAATAAATCTCTTTCTTTAATATCCCGCACGCAAAAAATTAAAACAAAATAACGAATACGCCATTTTTATTTTAAAGTTCGAGTTTTTTTCTAGTGTTCGAAAGTACAGTACTTCCGGTGGTCGGATAATTCGATCATCGGATAAATCGCTAATAAAGACACGACTAAACAGCCTATTGACGTAGGCTAAAATATTGGCACGGCAGACCGAATTAAGCTTATGTCTAACATTTGAAAGAAAAATGCGATTTTCTTTCTTTCTTTCTTTTTTTTTTTTTTTTTTTTTTAATTCCGAAACTTTTTAGTTACCCAAACACGATTGTTTTAATTATCTTTTCTCATAACAAATTGCTGTAAAAACAAAACGTTATACTTTACATCGTTATTCATCTTGTATCTCAAAACTTTTTTGTTTGTTGGCAAGTAACAGAGCTCAATCCAAATGTAAAAACAAAAAAAAAAAAAAAGAAATAATCACGATTTTCCCTAACGTAAAACATAGTAAGAAACGATGCGTGGATTCGGCAAAATGCCAGAATTTAGGTGTCTGCTGCTGATCCGAATGGTCGAAAATCTAAAATAATGACGAAATGCATCGAAGAACACAACCATTATCAAAGGTAACACACCGAAAATATATAGCTCAATCATCATTGAACTCGTTTCATTCGGATTGATTCAAAGCATTAAAAAAAAAAGAAAAAAGATATCACTAAATTTTGATCTGACCATTGCGTACTATTCAATCGTTTACGCCAGACGGTTTGCCAACGCCACAACATAAATTACTTTATGCCAACGGGATATCGCAACGGTTATAAATCTAAACGAGAAATTTTATTTTTCATTTTAAAAAAAAAAATTGTCTCGCACATTTCAATTCAATCATCATTTCGAATTATCATCGCAGAAAAGCCGTCTCGGTATATTTTTTAAAAGTCGAGAAAGAAAATTTTTAGTTAATAAGAAACTAATTTATAGAATCCGTATTTCATTTAATGCTCCGATGAAAACCAGTTTAAAAAAAATACAGGATGGAAAAGAAGTAAAAAGCAAAAGGAAAAAAAATTGTTGCTGCTGCTGCTGCCGTCAGCATCGCGGGGTTAAAAGTAAGATGAGAATACGATTTCAAAATTTATTAAGAAACCTTGTGGTGCGGTTTTTATCGCTCCAAACTTGTATAATTAACTACTAACCAAATTTAAGTTTATAGCTTTTCTCGGTAAGCGTACAAGTTTAATATGAAAATTCGATATTATATTCACACTAGAGCAGGTAAAATTAGAGTTTAGATTTTTGAATATAATAATAAAACACTGAAATGTGATGAAGGAAAAAAAAAAAGTAGTGTTATTAGAAAATTTCCTTTTAAGGTTATGGGCAGTGCATGAACATTACAAGCTTCCGCAAGAAAAACATCTTAGTGTCTGAATTAAGGGTATATTGTTAACCTAGGGTAGAAAATGAATTTCCCCATCGAGGTTTTCATTAAATTTTCAATTTAGGGGAAACACAGGAATTAGAATACTTAACGTATCTGAGCTAGAAGGCAACAAGAGTTAATTAAATAAATAAGGAAGTGTAGGAGGTATTGGTCGTCTTATGGGAGCAGAACTCACATTAGTAGAACAAAGCGAAAGAAAAGCCCATTGACAAACAGATTCTGTACTAGGAGAAGCATAATCCGAGCGCCGGAGGTGAGCTAACGTATCTCTATCATAAATATAATTAAAGATAGTGTGTTTCTACTGTTTTGTAAAAATCATGTGGCTACAAGTTAAATCATGTGACTACAAGTTTACATGATCATGTTGGCACCACTTGTGGTCACATGACACTTTCAGAAAACGTCGAAACAGACTATCTCGAATCATATTTACGATGGAGATACGTTAGTTCATTTCCGACGCACGGTAATAAAAAGCAGCTCTAGCTCAGATTCAGATTCAGCATTAGCAGATGAAGAAAAATGAGAATATACTTTTGCTTTTAAATTCTAACGTTATTTTCTTTTGTTTTAGAGCTTAAGGTTCACTTATATGAATAAAACTTCAAAAAAGAAATTTCCGTCCACGGGGGTGATTTTTTAAAATAGTCTTTCGTCTTTAAAAGGCTAATTTTTAAATTTTGGCGAACGAACCCCCTAATTCTTTTACAGTCACCGAAAAGTGACTGCCAGAATTTCTTCAGATTTTTTCGGACGTCGTTTAGCCATGTCCACGGAAGATCTAAAAATTTTCGAATTCCCGTATGACATAGACCAAAAATCTAACGGTGAGGAACCTTATTTTATTAAGTTATTATACTGATCAACAGAATTTAGTTCCAGAGAGGTCAAATAAAGATAAAATAAAATTAAAAGTAAAATAACAAAGTAAAATAATGTAAAACAATAGTAAAAACAGTTTAAAGTTAAAATTTATTTTAATTATTTTTCGTTTCAACTTGGGGGTGGAGAGAAAAGGAGGTCAAGATTAGTTCAGCCGAAGTAATGCTAAGTCAAAGCAGGCCGCGGCCGGCTGAAATCTTTAGTCGTTGCCGATTCCATATCAAGGTGCACGGAGTGCACCCAGTCAAGTTTTATTAAACTCCTGATTCCGATTCCATCACCGACCACCGATGCCGGTATCGAGAACATCCGATGCCGCCTTCGATTCCGATTTTAGCAGAAAAAAATCATTCTACGTTTTTAAAAATATCATTTTATGCAGGCCACCTTTCTACCTCCACAGTAAAAAATTGTCTGCTAATATGTTAAAAACGGTCCACCAATTTTGTAAGTTAATGATATTCTGTTAAATTGACAGAAAATAAATGTTAAAAACCCCGGAATTATGTTCAATTTGATATATCAACTACACGGACAGTTTTAAACAGGAAAAAAATTTCAATTTTACAGGTAATTTTTTACAGTGTATAGAATCTTATGAAATCACTTAAATCTCGACTTTTTAATTACGATGCCAATACCGGTGTCAGCGCCAATGCCGATTCCGGCACTGATGCCGATGCCAGCTCCAACAATTTCGCGATGCCGGCGCCGGATTTTAAAAAAACATTCGATGCTATCGGCATCGGCCAAGATTTCCAAGCTTCGGACCTGTGGGTAATTTACCAACCTGTTTTCACTAATGAACTCAAGTTCACTTTTCAACTCAAAACAGGAATAAAAACACTCCTTTAAATCGGCCCAACAATTCATGCACCCCCTAATTAATCGAATTTACAAGTGTAAACTCAAACAAGCTAAGAAATTTATTCGGTTAAATAATTTGCTTTCGTTTTCCAAAATTAATTTACTCTTTACGTATTTCTTTGATGTCTCTCCCCTTACACCTGTTGGAACGTGTATACGCGACTGGTGCTTTGACAGGAGGATAAACTGCATTTACATTCCAAATATTTATATGAAAAGATTAATAGGGAGCAGCTACTTCCCGTAGTAATAATAATAACGGAATGCTTTTTACTTCTTCCTTTTTTTTTTTTCATGCTTAACCCTGGAGAACCTCTAAATGGAAAAAAAAATAATCACCTTAAAATGTTCTTTAACTTTTTTTTTCTTTTTTCCTTTTTAAAAAACAAAAAAAAAGAAATGCGAAGCTTTTAAAAGTCGGGGAACAAGAAAATATTTATGAATTCCCATCATTCATTTAAAATTTACAACATTGAAAGACGTATATATTAAATAAATGTTAAGTTGCCTGTCTGGATGAAACGGAAATAAACAGAATAACCCGGAAATGAAGCAAGATTTTTCGAATTCTCAGTCGCACCGCACGTGAACGCATTTAAAAAAAAAAAAAAAAATCATTTGTTCGAAAAGTTGCTTTTGCAAAATTTACCGAATGCCGATGGGTTCATTATTTTCACAGACTGAGAAGCTTGCACGTTCGGTTTCGATTCCTAATGATCTTTTCCGTGCAAGAGGGAAAAGCTTTTCGTTAATTATAACAAAGTGCTAAAGGAGTAAAAGAGAACATCCTCCTGAGGCATATACACAGTATATTACTGTATATCCGAGTCCTGTAGGGAGGGGAATTCGTTGCAGCGAAACACATACTTTTTACCTGGATCCGTGGGAAAAAGTGGAAACAAATGAAAAGGCGGGATTATCAACCGTTCGCGGAGTGAACATTTTCCCTTTTGCCGCCTCAAGCGTATTAATATCGATATACACATACGCTTCATTTTCTCATATTGGTTTATTAATTATTTATTTTATTAACTTGAGAGGATACATTATGTTTCGTTTTGAGTTATCGTTAATAATGGTTTTAACATTTTTATTTATTTATTTATTTTTTTTTTTTTAAGTAATATAAAGTGCTTTGTAGGTTTCAAAATAAAGGTTTTGCATGAAATGTTCGTTTTAATGTAGTTGGAATAAAATTTTCATGCTTAAAATGGGGAGGGGAGTACTTTGACCAGAAATTTTAAAATCACTTTCCATATTGATTTATTTATTTATTTATTTTTTTAATGATTTGATTGCTTACAAAATAAGATTCTATCCTCAGTATTTACATTAAGGTGTCCCTTATTTTGGCAATTCTCGAATTTCTGGTCCCCTCAAAACCTTCAAAAATGATTCTCCTTGGTGTACTGATAAACCTGAATTGTTTTTAAATTTTTTACTCAACGCGAAAGCGTGGCAACTCAAACTTAAAAATTCCAAAAATTGCCATAAGAGAAAAAAAATCAACAACTTTTTATTCGTTAAAAAATGTGCTTTTTAATCTGAGATCACGAATCTAAGTCCATTTTTCTAATATCTGTCTGTGCTTTTTAGCTAGAGACCAAAATTCGAGGGAAATCGAGGACTTGGTATGTTTTGCCATATTTTGGTTTTACCTCCAAAACCGAACCAGATATAAAAGACGGACTTCAGATTTGTGATCTAATAAAATTTCCGACGATAAATCACATTTTTCGCGAAAAAAAAAATTGTCGGTTGTTGTTGGAACTGGGAAAATCCTCCAAAATCAGGCAGCAACGAAACCAATTTAAAATGAGACTATAAAAAAATGCCGGCAACGGTTCCATTGTTAATTATAAAAAAAATAAATAAATAAATGTATTCTCTGTTTATATACTCATTGCTTTACCACCATAGTTCGTGTTTTCCAACCGAAGGGAAAAATCAACCAAGCAGATTTGCCAAACACCAGGATTTACATTCATCCGTCTGATATGAATTTTAATTTCCCAGTTCCCCCTTGCTGATTATTTCCAGAAAAAAAAAACCTATTATCTCCGAGTTTCGTCAGACCGTGAAAACCAATAAAACCACCGTTTTTTTATTGTTGCCTATAAAGAGTTCTTCAATTTTGAAAGCATAATTTTCCTTTCCATGACGTAGTACATTCAAGTCACGACATGTTCATAGCAAGGAGTGATGCACAAAACACACGCGATTAATCAAAAATTTATCCTTCCATTGCCGTCCCCCCTTCCAGCCCCCCTCATTCCGAATTATTAATCTTCATATCGCGATTGGGATTCCCGTGAAAAGACTACTTTCAAAAGGAATGCTTACACTGGAAATTTGGTAATAGGAAATTAAATGGCGACGCAAAACCGTTTTTCATTGGCCGCTGGCATGTTAAAAAAAAAAAAAAAAAAAAAAAAAAGTCCATTCTAGATTTTCTGCTCCACGGGCAAATTCCGGTCTTTTACCATCTAAAATAGCTCCTCAATTTTTTTTATATTTTTAAAAAATTTTTTTGGGGGGGTGCATTATTTTTGATAATTCCCTGCCATTTTTCCTAAAAAAAAAATTCCTAATCCACTTTTTCAAAAAAAAATAAATTCCTAATCCATTTTTCCTAAAAAATAAATTCCTAATCCACTTTTTCAAAAAAAAAAATAAATTCCTAATCCAATTTTTCTAAAAAAATAAATTCGTAGGTAGGTATTCCATTTTCTTTAAAAAAGATTAACTACTAATCCAATTTTTTTCTAAAAAACTAAATTCATAATCAATTTTTCCTAAAAAAAATTAATTCCTAATCCATTTTTTCAAAAAATTTTGGTCCCTAAAATTGTTTTTTCTTAACTATTTTCTTTTTAATTTTTCTAAAACTTTTTGATTCCTAAAATAAAATTTCCTAAAACTCCTTTAGGGATTTATAAAGTTAGGAAAAATATTCATTTTAGGGAATTTTATTTTAGGAGTCAAACAATTTTAGGAAAATTAAATATTACGAAAAAAATGGTTATAGCAAAAAAATTTTAGGAACCAAAATTTTTAGAATAAATGGATTAGGAATTTATTTTTTTAGGAAAAGTTGTAGGGAACGATTTCTTCGTTTGCTCTAAATTTCCATTCATAAAAGCGATTAGATGAACCGAAATTTACAGCAATTGGGATAGGCCCCTTGTATCGCGTTACTGCACATCCAAAGTAGATTCAGACCGACCCTGACGGAACCCAAAGATAATAGTTCCCCCCCCCCCCTTTAAAACTCGAAATAATTAGCAACGAGAAATGAGAAAATCCGAAGGATAAATGTAAACCCCAGTGTTTTGCAAATCTGCTCGGTTGATTTTTCATCCGGGAATAAAAATTAGCAACATTAAGCGAAAAACTCAGATGAAATCTAAATAATCATCATAAAACAAACGGAGGGCGTGAGCAATTTTTTTTTTTTTTTTTTTACATAAAAACCGATGACGTTTTTTGAGCGCGAAGTCCGGAAAAATCCTTTCTCCGGTTTTTCTCTTTTCCCCCGAAAAATTACAACTCGGAAAAGCAAGAAGGGGAATTATGACCTTTCGGAAAATTAAATTTATCGTTAACGATCCCGAATACAAAAGAATGAAAAACGTCAAAGAACAAGATGTCGGAATTAGAAGTGACGTTTTTGAAAATCTCATTTACAGGAAAAGTCGAAAAGTGAGATGCTGTATATTTTCGAGAAATGTGAAATAAAAAAAAAGTGTGAACGGTTTTTATTCAAATGGGAAGAAATCCTTTTTCGAGCTTTCCGACTTTTGATGAAGGTCAGGAAAAGAAATGGCTTTGAAAATACATACTTTTTTTTTTATTCTTTTTCACTAGTATCGATATATATAATAATGTACGCTTTTACTTTTTGAAAAGTTTGAAAATACGGGAATTCGAAATGTCAAAAGTAAGAGAATCCCTAAGTGCTTCGCTTTTACTGTAAACATTTGACCCCATCGAATTTTGATTGAATGTAAAGTAGGAAAACAAAAGCCTTTAACTCGAATACCACATCACCTCGTGACCTTTTTGGAAGAGCAACGCTTCCCTTGGAATGCGATATTCCTAAAGGAAATGCCGGTGCGTTTCTTCGTTCGCTCCTACTCCCCCTCCTCGCGCCCTGTCATCAATTTCAAACGATGATCGAGATTATAAACACCTTTTAACCGATGATTCCACACGTTGAAAATTGCATGACGTTGACGAGCGTTGTACTCGAAAATCTCGAGATGTCTCTCCCTTGATTCCTCCAGCGAATCCACTTGATATGTTCAATGGGCGGGTTTGTGGGGAGGGGGTTGCCAAGGATTTGTTCCAAAACCTAACGACTAATATTCGGCAAAATAACAAAACGAAATGGTCTACCAAAAGGTAAAAGCGAAAATGACAATTTTTAGTAGATGAAAATACGGAGTCTTTTCCCAGAAATGTTGCCCAACCGATAGCTGCAACCATGGCTTATGGAACTTCGAACAACCAAATCTCTGTTCGGTTCGGTTTGGGTACCGATCCAAAATTATTTAATTACCATTCGGTTTCGTTTGGCTCTGTTGTTTTCTTTTTCATTTTAGTACAAAACTGCAGGTTCCGTACGGTTTTCGAAATTAACTTGGTTTGCCATCCCCTATTAAGATGCAACAAGCATCACGGATTAAAGTCTTAAACGGAAAAACTGTGGTAAACGAATCTAATAAATCTTGAATAATTTTTCCGAAAAAAAAAGGGTAAAACAAATTTTTAAAAATATTTCTCCATACGAATTCGTGATTTACGACAAACGGAAGATTTCCTTCAAGAAAAAAAAATTATAACATGATTTTCAACATGTCGCAAAGTCGTGAATCGAAAACTGAAAAAGAATAATCACTGACATTTCAATAAATCAAGAATAATTTATTTTGCGGATGTCGATATTTTCGAAGACCGAAAATTCGACGTAAAAGAGAAACCGCATTGATTAATGTTTCATTTGTCAAGACTACGGGGAGAAACCGTCGGAGCCGCAAACCGCACACGTAATACCGAAATTCTGTAGGTGTAAGAGCTTTTTCTTTGTGTCCGATTCCCCTTTTGCAATTTCGTTTGTACGGGATTTTTCGATTTCAGATTTTAATCTCAATGTTGTATGGTATTAAAAAATGAAATGATGAGGTAGAGTAAATTTTACCCCGAAATGATCATTGATCAAGTACCGGTTTGGTAAGATTGCCATCTCATTAAAACCGAAGTGAACCCCTCCGAATTCGCTAGAGAAATTCAGGATCAAATTTTCGATTTGATAAGGACGAATGATCAACAGTATTGAAATGTATCCGTGATAAACCACCGGATCAGCACTCATTTACCACCGGTGTAACCGTAAAAGACGAAGAAAAAAAATTATTTAAATTTTGCCAATTTTTTTCGGTCAGTTTCTTGGTGAATGAAAATACTGCAATCTCATGAAAAAAGACAATTTGGATAAGTAATTGTAAATGACTTGTATTTAATGGGCAGTACTTTTTTTTGTTTTTTTTGTTTTTGCAGAGATAAAAGTTTTTACATTGGTAAAAATTTGAATTTTCTTTTTCGAGGTAAACAACGAGTGCAATTTCACGCCGAACATGTTTGACGAATATGTTCGGCATACATGTTTGTGTTTGATAAAAAGTGGCAAACATGTTCGGCAAACATGTTGGACAAACATTTTCACCAAACATTTTCCCCAACATGCAGGGGAAGCTCCACATAAGCAGTGACGCTTTTTTAAGCATGTTGGGTGAAAATGTTTGTCCCAAATGTTCGCCGAACATGTTTGGTACTTTTACTAGTACAACGCCTTAACAACTATACTCATGTTAAACTTTATAAACACTGACGAGGATCCTGATGAAAGCTCCCCCCCCCCCCCCTTCCTAACCGACTTGCGATTACAACCGCTCATTCATTCGCTATGAAAAATGAGTTTTCCTCAATAGTGCGTTTTAAAAATACCTGTTTTGAGCTGTTCTTTGTAAAGATTCGCAAAAGAATTGTCCGTCTACGCAGTAAAAAATATTATGTAATTATGTTAAAATCGGTCTACACAAATTTTTTCTGTTGCTTTTTCCAAAAGGTAAACATAAACAAAAAGCAAAAATAGAAATTATGTAGACCGGTTTTAACATGATTATGTTAATTTTTACATAAAATTTTTTACTGTGTAGACTTTTTTCAAAATCGGCCTCCACAGCTAATTTTTTCTCTTCCACTATGCTAGTGGAAGATATAATAGTAATATACTATTTCCTTTGATTTTCACACTTTGCACAGTGTGCACAGTGCGCATGGCTGAGAAAATTAAAGGAAATAGTATATTACTACAACCCTAATGCATTGCATTAGGGTGGCATGGCCATGCTTTTGAAATAAAGTCATTTTGTTTCATATGAAATTGTCTATGTAAAGGGTTCACCTTTGCCAGCTGTGTCAAAATTGTTATCTCAAATTTCATAACAGATGTGGGTTTCATTTAGAAAACCATTTTTAGTTATTTTCTTTTTTTTTTCCGATTTCTAAATTTATATTTTCTTCCAATGTTTCAGTCCTTGAATCTGCAGTTTTAATTTTTCTCGTGGAAACAAAAAAGGGGGGCTTTCTTTTTTCCATTAGTCTTTTGACTAATGAACTGTGAATGAAAGGATTATCCCACATTTTACAGATTATTGTACTTTTTAAGAGGAAAAACTATCGCCTTTTATAATATCGACTGCTGCGAAGAAAAAGTACTTATTTTTTTTTTTAGCAGTACAAAAACTACCTATCTTTTTTCGGACAGTTAAAAAAATACCTATCTTTTTTTTGACGACTTATAAACGATCTATTTAAATGGCCATTGCTATATACGATAGATCGTTTTTGCAGTAACACAAAAAAGATAGGTATTTTTTCAACTGTCCAAAAAAAGATAAGTAGTTTTTGTACTGCTAAAAAAAAATAGGTACTTTTTCTTCGGAGCAGTCGATATTATAAAAGCCGAAATGTCTGAAGTCCTTAACTTTTATTGACAAACAAACAACATTGTAAATAATCAGACATATTAGTTATGTCAGAATGTTCAGAAAAATCAGAATATTTATTTATTTATTTATTAATTAATTTAATTAATTACTCGTTAAATGAAAGCAATACGGACAACAGACAAAAGAAAATCACAGGGAAAATGTCGCAGGAAGCAGATACAAGAAGCGAAATAAAGGAAATCGAGAAGGAGAGGGAATTGATTAGGGAGAGAAACCGAGTCAGAGAGTTGCTGGAGCTAGAATCGCAAAAAATAGAATTAGAATTTGAAAAAAATAAAATTGTGATAACAGTGAGCAATTTAATATTCTTGGAAAATCCAAATTTAGAATTTTTGGATAACACATTGTTTCCACTACTGTGGTAGGCAATCATGTACATTATATACTATGAAAATCAATTCTGCCCATTTAAATATTAGTCATTGTAAATTAATTCAATGTTAATTTATTGCCGCTGTGTTAAATTATTGAAGTCTTTGTTCTAAAATTTGTGTCTTCAATCTCTCTCCTTTCTCCTCCCCTCGTTAGCAAAAAATAGGTTTCCTCTTATGGAGATTTAACGTCGTGTTAGCATTTATAGAAGACACTTCATTTACCAAGGTTCCAACAGACTTTTACCAAGTTCAATTTTTCATAATTTCCTTTTATCTTCATTTCAGAAGAAGTCATCTACTTCCTTTGTTATAAAGGAAAGTCGCGAAAAGATTACTGTTTCACCCTCTATCTCAAGACCTCCGCAAATGCATGTATGAATATTAATTAATTATTTTTTTATTTTTTTTCAATTGTTGCATACTGCCAGGTAGTAATGGCTCCGGTGTATATTTATATACTGCCCGAAATGTTTTAATTTTGTTACATAACTTGATTTTTTTTTACTGCCCATTTAATTTAAATACTGCCCGTTAAATACAAGTCATTTACAATTACTCATCCGATTTGTCTTTATTCATGAGATTCTAGTATTTTCTTTTACCGAGAAACTGACCGAAAAAAATTGGCAAAATCTAAATCTCTATAATATTTCCACAAAACGTATGACGATAAGAATTTTTCACAACGAAACCTAAGGCAACGCACTTTTTGAGTTTCACTTGAAGTCAACAAAAAACTTTTTTCAACTTTTGTCAAATTGGCAAAAAAAATTTTGGTGGCCTATGTTTAGCTTATGAGAAACATTTTTATATTGTAAAATTATAATAAATATTCTTCAACAATAATTAAATGAATCTCAATAAAGTTTACAAGTGCCTCTTTGGAGATTTAACTGACCATTAAATGACTTTCTTGCTTGGCTTATGGA
Organism: Liposcelis bostrychophila; assembly: GCA_037577465.1. NCBI lineage: Eukaryota > Metazoa > Arthropoda > Insecta > Psocodea > Liposcelididae > Liposcelis > Liposcelis bostrychophila. Next base: position 53,087,347 of record CM075208.1, on the reverse strand, counting down.
CTGCTTTAGCTAAGTTTAGCTTATAAAATGTCTTAAAAACGGAATTTATTATATCCCCATAAGCTAAGCATGGGAGGAAAAATCTTCACCAGCTAAGCATGGCGGCTTGTTACCTATAATTTAAACCATGTCACGTTATATTTCAAGTGATTATTTACAATAATATTGCAAATATAATTTTAATTCCATTAATTAATAAGAAAAGTTTTTAAAAACTGTTCTCATAAGCTGAACATAAGAATTACTTTTTAGACCAAAAATTCAATGGTGAATTTTCTCTAACACATACACTTTCATCTGTGTCAATACTAACTTGCTGAAACATTGATTTTGCATCAGAAGCATATTGTATCAATTTTGACACGTCCGTCCCCAAAAGGCAAGTACAACGAAAACTTGTTCGGGCATCGTGATGATGAATCCTATCTGATGATTAAACACAAATTTATAAAATCTCAGCTTACCATAATTTAAAATTAGCGAGCTTATTATCAAATAAAACCCAAAAAGCCTCAAAAAAATAAACTACCGAATTTTGATCGTGAAAGACGAAACGGTTTCAAAACAAAATTTTACCTTCGTCGAAAAGCGTGAAGTTCATTTTCTCTACTCCAGACTCCGGGGAAAATCCGATTTTTGATAAAACTATCGAAAAATAATACCGCGAAAATTTAATTTAATCACCTCAATGATTGTTATCATTAACGAGGAATCAATCTCGAATTCATTCATCACCGCTAACTAAATATATAAACTTTTTAATCCCTTTTTAAACACCGCACCGCGTCCCGTTTACTTAATCGATTTTAATCCCTTTCCAGTTTTTTATCTTTCATCCCGTTAATCCGTTAAAAGATCAACGGTATAATTAATATTGAGTGATAATCGAAAAAAAAAAAAGGACGGGTTTTCGTCGCAAACAAAATGAGATTTTAAACGGTGAAGGCTAAAGGTAAATAAAATTTAAAATTCCTCCGGCGTGCGGAAAATCCTTTACTGCGGTCACAGTTCCACGAAACCTTTTCCTTTCCCGCATGGAAAGGGAGTTTAAAAAAAAAAAAAAAAAAAAACGCTCTCGCAAAACACTTACGACTTATGAACAAAACGATATTCACATGTCAAAAAATCATGTCAAAATGCCATTGAAAGACAAGCACGCGTTGTCGTTCGGTCTGTCAATTAGCGAAATAGGATTTCACGGTCCTTGAAAATTAAAAAGATACTAATTATAAAAAATTAATGCTTTCAACTCGAAAATTTATATTGTATTCTTTTTCCTTTTACCAGTCAAAGTGCGATGCTTCCGCGTCAAGTTTTCACATGCCTACGAAGGAGTTACAAAGAAATTTAACATTTCAGGGTCTTAATCTGGGAAAATTTCTGGGAAATCCCGAAAACTTGAGATAATATTTTTCCCGGATTTCCATATCCACAGGAACGGGATTGAGCCTATAACACTGCCTTCGATGCTGTGGCAAACTGGTAACACTTTCGGTAAAATATTTTTCCAGCTTTGTGACTTTATTACACGATTTACCCTGTGATGAAATCACATAAATTCTGTTATTTTATCGCGCAGTCCAAAAAAAATCAGCCATTGATACCATTACATAAATCTTGTGATAAATTCACAATTCAAAATGAAAATCTGAAGCTGTGTTGCTCCAAAAATGAAGTTTGGGCAAGTTGGTTGGTATACCGAAACAGAATTATATGGTTAATCCTGTTCCAGTGCAGTCGACACCATTCAAGAAGAAATTGTGGAATAAAAATTATTAGAAAAATATCGTATATTATACCTCCACCGCCAAAGACAAAAGAAACACAAGGAATTTTTTAACATCAAAAGCGTTCCCTTATCAAAATGGAAAATCATACTTAAAACTTGGCTGGGTGCACTCCGTGCACCTTTTTGATATACTAAAATCCGTGAGTTTGTTCTTTAAAATCCAAAAGAAATCGCAGCGACTTGCGACTTGCGGTTCGCGTCAAAAAATCGCATTTTTTAGTTATCTTCCCAATTTTTTTGGCATATCCCCAAGGCCAAAAACCAAAAAAACCGGGGGGGAATTGATGTCGGAGGCGTGACAAATATGCTTTCACAAACGAAAATCAAATGATCAAGGTCCATTTCAGAGATAAAAACTTTCGAGTTTCGACAGGTCGAGGTTGTGTGGGGTTACCGTAATGGTTTTACGGCCCCTACCATCGGAAAGGTGTTCCCCTAAGAAGGGAGTCAGAACGAAAAATAGATAATAATATAAAAGAATAAGCAGTTGGCACCAGGGAGACGCTCCATTATTCCCCCAAAATGCTGGGAAACAATGCACCGCCATGGTCGCTGCCGCGGTAGCTAAAAGCAAAATTACTTTCCCGGGGCAACGGGTCCGAAGAGATCTTGACGAGGTTTTGGTCGAAGGAGACCGATTGTACGGTTATTGCGCCTCACATTTTTCGAACTTAGGCAAAATAACCAATGGTTTATTAACTGTAAACAATTTAGTGCGAAAGACCAAGATCTTCAACTTACAAGCAGAATTAACATTCAACGAAGACCCAGATTTTTATGGACCCGTTTCTGGTGAAGAACAAAATTTCTTTAATTTATATGAATCATTGCAAGTTTTTTTTCATCAAAAATCTACCGGAGCCCTCATCCACAACGGATATTCGTTTGGAATAATGAATATCAGAGACAGCTACTTCCTCTTCGACTGGCATTCCCTGGACGAGACGGGGTCCATGGCACCACATGGGACGGCAGCCATTATGAAATTGACAAGATTCTTACAGAAAATACGCGCGAATCTTCGAGGTGAACTTGACAACACCCAATTCACAATAGATTCCTTGGAATGTGTGCTAAGGTACTGTATACCCGGGTATACCTATAAGTACAGTAGTAAGTATACTCGAATATACAAAAGGACGTGCATAATTTCGTAACAGTCTCTTGATCTTTTAACAGTTCGCGACGTTAGAACCAAAGAGTGCTAAATCGACCCCCTTTTGCCAAATCAACTTTTTGGCAAATTTTGATTCTACTTTACGTGCCCCATCGACCTTATATGCTAACATTATAAAATTCACGAGTTTCCCCGGTTTTTTCCATAATTTTTATCAAATTTTTATCATTTAGAGCCTTTTGGCTTTTAATTACTGATTTCAGAGCCATAAGGAACTCCCATGTATTTCTTATGGGCAGCGCTTTTTCGTTTTGAATTTAAAGTAAATTAAATCAAATCAAGTAAGTTAAAGTTCTTTCTCCAGACTTTTTTTTATTGTACTGCCCCTGACTTCAGCGTAACTCCATTTTGAAAACAACTCGAATAGAACTGTTGTTGACAAAACCTAAACATCAGAAAGAAGCTATTGTTTACAAAATGGAGATACGCTGAAATCGCTTACAGGGCAGTGTATTGTAATAAAATTTTTAGAGGATGTAGTCTATTAGTAAGCAAAACAATGTCAAAACAAATTTTTAAAATCAGCCATGGCTTAGATTTCATCAAAAGAAAGTTTAAAAACGCTCTCCTGTGAAATTTTCAAGTTGTCGATTTAGCACCCTTTGGTTTTAATGTCGCGAGTTTCAAATGAAATAATACGTAATTGAATACAGCCAATGATTAAGGTTCAGATTGCTGTACTTCATTAGAAAAAAAATTTAATCGAAATTCTGACAGTTATTCAGGGACCGATTTCGCTCAGCTGAACCAAATATCAGCACATGCTAACACCCCGTGCATGACGGAGAAAATGTTTCAGAACAAATTACAGGACGCCAATTATCAGGCTGCAATTGACTCTATGAATCAAGCTGCTAAGGAAAAGAGGAAATTAGCAATGTAAACTGGAAGAGTTGACGAAAAAGGAAGACCTACGACCAGAGTTGTCGCCGGCGGGACAGTGGAGAGAACGGTCCTTACGGGTACAATTACTATGCGAAATCCGGTTTCTGTAAAAATTTTACGACGTGGCAAAAAGACATCAACAAACCTTTTAACCAATTTTTGGGCATTTTTGCATTGTCCCCGATTGTAGTTCTGTACCTCAGTGCAGAACTAGACCAAGTTCATTCAAGGATTGCAACTTCTTATTTCAAACCCGACTTTACAAAAGGTATACGGGCTCAAAGGTTGGCAGTGCTGATTTTATGCCTTTTGCTAGCAAGTTTATTTTGTTAACAAAGCTGAAATTTTAACCCGCAGAAGACATGGCAACGCCTGTATAGTCACGTTTAAAATAAGAAGTTGCAATCATTAAATGGATTCGGATGCAGTGGCTTGAGCAGAAGAAAAATCACCATTTTCCAATTAAATCCAAACATAATCCCAATTAATTTGTTAATTTGTAGGACTCCAGCGCGAGACTTATACTGGATTATGATCTAATCACAACCGAACTTTTAGATCCTGAGCTAGATGCGGAAATTTCCTTCAGAAATCGTAGCCTTACAATGAAAAATTTAATTCGCCATAAAGTTAATTGTATTATAAGATATATAGGAAGCATTCTTTTATCCAGGTATGTCGAATTTAAATTGGCGCCATATTATTCAATATGGCGCTTACAATGCAGTGGATTTGCTCAAGTTCTGCACTGAGGCTCAGAATTATTTTTTTACTGCAGGCATTTATCATAGGTTAAGCCAAGAAGAAAGTTTTACTGGTTGAAAGCTTCAAAAACAGCTACTGCGTTTTATGCTACCGAAGATACAACGCAAAAAAAAAAAAAAGCCGTCCAATACGACTGCTCAATGAACTGGAACAAGAGCCTCAGCGAAATGGAATTTCAGATCATTTTGGAGGTTTTTCAAAGGAGCTGGGAAGACCACGGATTAATTTACGACTCTACCATAGAGGTACCTACTGAATATCTATCTATTTATCTATTCATACGATTAGAAGAAGAAGAAAAAAGTACTACTGTTTAATAACGAACTGGGAAATCGAATCAAATTTTTATGAAGACGTTGGGTTTCCATAAAATTACGATTCGATTTCCCAGTTCGTTCACATAATTTATGAATATTCAACTTCCTTTTCCAGCTGTTGAAGAAATAGATAGCACCACGGAAGCTGGAAGTGTGTAAATCGTATGGGCCGGACATTGAGATAAAAAAAATTGAATTTGTTAACCATCTAAGATTCTACCCGAATAGGAAATTCAAACCATTGAACAAGCACAAACAACTGAACAAGTTCAAATGATCGAACAAACGAACAAACGATTGAAGAAGTTCAAACGATACAGGAAATTCAAAATAGGCAACCGTCGTTAAAAAGGTAAAAATTATAAGATTCAGATTATTCTGGAAGATATTAATATTTTAAAATTTTAAGCAAACAGAATACAGGAGTTGCATTGGCAACTCTATATTCTGTTGCTTAAAATTTTATAAAGAAACATTAGATCGAGCAATTCTCTTCTTACCACCAAAGGTGAAAAGAAGTTTGATGGTGAAGTTTGGACAGAATGTCAAAGCCTTTAAAACGGCGGTACTTAACAAATTTATTTTGTACCCTCTCAAGTTTATCCTGATAGATAGGATAGCAAGGACTCCATACAACATATCTCATAAAAAATTAAAGTCTAGGGTTGTTAAAATATTTTTTGAAATATTTAGATACACCTCAAGGTATTCGTTCGTTTACATCATCGGCCGGTTAGCCGGGCAATTTTCTTTCCCAAAGAAAATGGAAGACGCTCATTCGCAAGTCGAAGAGTTACTATAGGATGGAAAAAAATAGAGAAATCCAGTAGCTCTTGGAGCTCCCCAATCCTTCTAGCGCAGAAGAAAACTGGAGGATAACAGATGAGAATGACGAAATATGGTATCCCTTAGTAAAATTCATCAACATTTTTAAGTGAGATAAATAGTTAAGACAGTGACGAAATCATTTACATGTCAACAAACATGTCATACGACTTGAAAATGTCATTGTATGAGCCAAACGCAGTGCGTGAATCCTTCACGGAGTACGCAAAGAAAAATGTGGAGGATGTGACCTAAGCTGTCCTCGAGGATATTATCACTCGCTTAAAAGCTTTAAATACATCAATTGCTAAGCAATATTGCAAAGAAAGCGACGTAAAGGATGAAGACCTAAAGCAAGAATTCAGTGAAGTCGCGAGGATAAGACTACAGTTTCACCAGCTGTTACATGACGTTAAACAATATAGTTTATTTTTAATAATTTTTAATTGTTTTCGCAATGAAAATCATCTTTCTTTACGAGAGACCATTACAGCGCTCTAGCGGTGAAACGGAACTATTTTAACAACAAAAAATAAACAATGGCGTTTAATTTTTTTTATTGCGAAAACATTATAAAAATTATCAAATTTAAAAACCATAAAGCTTTTTTCATACATTTTAAATGTTTCATATTTTTTTTTTTTTTTAAAAAGTTACTGACTTTTATTTTCTTACATTTTGTAACAGATAAGTTACAATTTGTGTACGTGCATATGAAAACCTCCCACTTGTACAATCCGTATAGTTTGTTTTAATTCGAAACTTATTTGTTTACAAATAGTTTAAAAAACAAAACATACTATCCGGATTATATAAGTGGGAGGTTTTCATATGCACGTACACATTTGTTGACATATAAAGATATGACGGGAAAGAAAAGAAACGTATCGTGGGAGAAATTAATCTATTACGACAATTGCAATGACAAAAAAGCATTATATATTTTGATTAACCACGAGGGAAATATGGATGCAGAAACAGGCGGTAGATTTGAAGTCCAGGATATAATTTTTTTTTTTTTTAATCGTTTAAAAGTCAGCATGTGCCATTAAATTCGATTTGATTAACTGCTTACGCAGGTCTTTCTTTCTGAATTCTACTAACTGCTTGCGCAGCAGGTCAGGGACTTTTTTTCTTTTCTGGCATCGACAACCAACTCGTACAGTGAGGTTAAGATGACTGCATTGTGATTAAAGTTATCAAAATGGTGTTAAATGATCCGGCTGAGATAAACATTTTATCTGTTGCAGAGCAGGATAAGATTTCCTGAAAATCAAAATAAAAACAGGTGAACTCATCGTCAATGTTAAGTAGGGTGGTTCGAAAATCAACTTTTTTGGAATTTCAAAACTCCTATATCGGGAAAAGTTTCTTTATAGGTAGAGTATCAACTCTGAATTTTTTCAGATTTTTTGAACGGCATCCTGAGGTGGCGAATCGCCCTTGAGCTTTCCAAAAAGCCCATATAAGGGCCATAAATGAACATTTTTTTTTTGCATAAAAGACCATTGATTCCAATCGGAAATTTTGCGTAGATTACGAATTTGAAGCCGAAAATTAGTTTTGTTGTATAATTTTTGAGCTACAGGCCGGGTTTAAAAGATCTAAAAACCTGGTTATGGTATTTTGTCTGGCTCAAAAACCGTGCATTAAAACTAATTTTCGGCTTCAAATTCGTAATCTACTCGAAATTTCCGATAGGAATCGATGGTCTTTTATGCAAAAAAAAGGTTCATTTTCGGCCCTTTTATGAGCTTTTTGAAAATTTCAAGGCTGATTTGACACCTCAGGATGCCGTTCAAAAAATCTGAAAAAATTCAGGGTTGATACTCTACCTATAAAGAAACTTTTCCCGATATAGGAGTTTTGAAATTCCAAAAAAGTTGATTTTCGAACCACCCTAATGTTAAGGCGTTGGTTACATTACTCGAACATTTTTGTTCGAAGAGTTTCAAAAATTTTTTCTCGATGAAAGTGTTTACACTTTTCAAACAAAGTTTCGATGATGTTTGATGATGTTCGATGATGTTCGATGATGTTTGATGTTATTTTTGGGGGTGTATTATATTTTTTACGTAATGGGAGGGTACATATATCATCGACCGAGTACCCATATTAATTTAAGTCATTTTTTTTCCTACACGCGGTAGGAAAAAAAGACTGAAAAAAAGTTGGGGGGGAAAAAAAAAATCCCGATTAATTTTTATTCAGAATCGGAATCGAAATCGGAATCTGCTGTATTTCGAAAGTTATTATATATATGTACCCTCCCATTACGTAAAAAATATAATACAACCCCAAAAATAACGGCAAACATCATCAAACATCATCGAACATCATCAAACATCATCGAAACTTTGTTTGAAAAGTTTCGATGATGTTCGAAATGTTTGATGATGTTTGACGTTATTTTTGGGGTTGTACTATATTTTTTAAATAATGGGAAAATACATATATCATCGGCCGAGTACCCATATTAATATAATACCACCCCAAAAATAACGTCGAACATCATCAAACATTTCGAACATCATCGAAACTTTTCGAACATGTTCGAAAAGTGTAAACACTTTCATCGAGAAAAAATTTTTGAAACTCTTCGAACAAAAATTTTCGAGTAATGTAACCAACGCCTAAGGCTTATTTTCGCTCTGCAGGGCAACCAGAAGATTATGCTGGTGCTGCAGGTCAGCCTTTGTAAGTAATTTTCGGAAGAATTGTAGATATCTAGATTGTAAATTTAATTTCTTAATTTGTAGGACTTTAGCGCGAGACTTATATTATGATCTAATCACAACCGAACTTTTAGATCCTGTTTTTTTTATATTCGATTAACTGCTTACGCAGGTCTTTTTTTCTGTATTCTACTAACTGCTTTCGCAGGCCTATTTGTTTTCTATTAACAGCTTGCGCAGGTCAGGGACTTTTTTTTTCTTTTCTGGCATGCGACAACCAACTCGTACAGTGAGGTTAAGATGACTGCATTTGTAAGTTCCCGCCATCCCCGCCAGAGAGGAAGAGTGTCGGTGCGGTCACCCATCCAGAAGCTGGCCCGCATCAATGCTGCTTAACTTCATTGATAGCCAAACCCCTACATGGACAAGTCACCACTCCGACCCCTTGCCTCTGAAACATAACAAAATTTTTTGTTACGGTTTCGGTGCGATCCTGACTGAGGGCGCAAAAAGAAATGCTGGAAGCGCAATTACCGGATGAGAAAATGATATTCAAAGAATTGCTAGCAGAAGAGAAGAAGGAAATAAAAGCAGTGGTTCGTCAAAATGCTGTTTCAAACTGGCTGTGTATGCTTTCAAAAAAAGTCATTACTCATCAGCCATTAGCATGTTGGCTAAATGAATGATTAAGGTCTCTACGCTATTGCCAGACGTCGGGAAAAATATGGTTTTGGGTTGAAGGTGTTATCATGATGGTTGTTTAATATATGGAATTATTATTCTGGTTTAAAAAAAAAAAAAAAAAAAAAAAAAATTGTTTTTGAGTGAAAAGTTTGGGGCGAAACTTATAATATCGAATTCGAATTAATGAAAAAAAAGTAATTTAGATGGTACTAAAAAATAAGTCATTGTTGAAGTGATATCCGAGCTTGCTGTTGCATGTTTTATTCCTCGTAAACTGATAAAACGCTCTTAGTAATTATTATTACTAATAGTAATTATCTTATTAGTAATTATATACATCTTCCTATACGCTAATGTTTACCCTACTTAAGGCATTTTTACCATACTTATAGTAAAAATTACTAGTAATATATATAAAATTTGCCCTCAGCTTCAGGTAGATGTATAATTACTAATAAAATAATTACTATTAGTAATAATTACTAAGAGCGTTTTATACGTGTAGAAGGGATTGCTGAGGTAAAAATTTGACGAATTCGTTTAATAAGGGAAAAAAAATTACGATCAATTTCACATTTGTAATTTTTGTCTACGAGTTAAACTAAACCACATATCTGTGGTAACAGGAACCAAGCTTTTTTTTTCCCGGGTATGTAAATATCGTTGAATTCGCTGATTTCATTTTTCTCAAAGCTGGCTAAAAAAAATTAAATCAATAGGTCTAACGAAAGAACATAAAAAAGGAAAATCAATTATTGGAAAATGGTTAATTAGTTATCTTCGGTCTACCATATTTACCTCCCGAGGAAGGTAGTTTTTTTTTTTTTTTTTTTTTAATTCTGTGGTAAGAAACGCTCCTTTGAATCTAAAAGCAGCGATTTTTCAGACGACTTGTCTAATAATTGTATTTGTTTCTTTACTTTTTTAGAAAATCAAGAGCAGCCCGAAGACCGTTCAGGCGGTGAAGGGAAGTCTATCTCTCAGAAAAATGTTATCAGCGAAACCGAATTCTACATATCCACCTAAAGTTTGGGAGCAAAGACGGTAAATTTGTCTTTGACAAGTAACTGCTGTGAATCGTTTCAGAAGCAATTTTCTGAAAATTTCAATGCGGTGCATCTAAACATACTCGTTTATATAAAAAACTTAAATTTTTTACCGGAAAAATGTTTTTCAATCTCCATCATAATCATAAATTATGCATAAATAAGTAAGCAAAAATGGCGGAAAAGTTGAATAAGCATAATATTTGCCAATTTTGCTACATTACGATTTAAAAAAATTATGCGCATAAAATATGCAAAAATTATGGTATATCCAGATTTTCATGCTTAAAAAAATTATGCACAAATTTTGTAAAAAATTTTGCATATTCAAAGAACTCCGCACAAAATTATAGCAATTCGGCTGTCGGATACATTTTTAAAAAAAAAACAAAAAAATAACAAAAACAAATAGAATTTTATCCGACAGCCAAATTCCTATTATTTTGTCACGCACAAAATAATAGGAATTTGGCTGTTCTTTTTGTATAAATGATACAAAATAATACATTTTTTATATAAATTTGTTGCAAAAATTATACACAATTTTTTCGTATGGGCAGGTAATCACACAATTAAAAAAAATTGAGTGAGCCTCTCTACGAAAGGCTCGCTGAAGAAGGGAAGTGAAACTTCTTATGGCAAATGGACTGTTGTGTCCTGTGAAATGTCGAAAACACCGCAACACCCGGTGTTGCGGTGTTTTCGACCGCAATTTTATTTTGTTGTCCGTTGTCTGTTGTCTATCGGCGCAAATCTGGTCTCATCTATTCGTTATCTGTCTCCACGTCCGCATTCTCGGATACCTCGTGTTTAAGATACCAATTAATTATTATCTTAAATGTGGAGAATCCAAAAATGCGGACGTGCAGACAGTACTCCAGAACTATCAGCATAACAATTTCCGCGGTCTTATCCCGTAATCTAATTTTACTTCGTTGTCTGTTCGCCCGGGGCGAAACCGGGGTGTTGCGGTGTTTCACTCTAAGACTAAAAAGTGTCACATTTTTTTATTGCGCCTATTATTAGCGGAGTGTAGAAGTTTCACTTCCCTTCATCAGCGAGTTTGCGTAGCTAGACTCACTCAGTTTTTTTAATCGGAGCTAGCTTCTATATTACGAAAGACGGTTATATCTAAACACTTGTCTTGAGCAGACCGTTATTACAAAATTTTTGAAGTTCTTTTTTGCACTTTATATCATCATCGTTACGTGTAACCGCTACACAGAAAAATCGTTCTTTAAATTATTTTTTCCATTGCATTTCATTAATAGGGAATCCTAGAGCCCTATATACTGGGAGAAGCGCAACTGGTGTCATGGTCGCGTCCAAATGGACGGTAAAATTTCTAATGATGTTTATGGACGGTAGAATGGCGACCTGCATGGGACGGTAAAATGCCATTACAACGCCTATGTTTAACTTACACAAAAAATACATAGGCAAGGACCAATCAAAATTAGACCCTAGGTTGCGCTTCTCTCTGTATACAGGGCTCTAGGGAATCCTAATCATTTTTTACAGAAAATGATTTTAACTACACAACAGGTTTCTCGGATTCAGGAAAATTACGTTAAGATTGATCAAAATAAAAATTTTTGAGCAAAAAAAACGAAAATTAAAATCCAATTTAACTTGGGCAGAACCACGCAGAATTTTTCTGATTTGCGGAACATTTCAAACAAATTTTTAGCCCTGAGAAATTTTTTAAACAAATTCTTAGCTTGAAAGAATTTTTCTAAAAAATATTTAGCTCTGAAAGAGGCAAAATTTTCAACTTTGTAATTTTTGTAAGATTAAATTTTGCCTTCATTTTAATTAAATTCTTTAAATAATTTAATTGGGCAGAAGCAAGCAGAACTTTTCTGGTTTGCGGAACTTTTGAAAGAAATTTTTAGTCTCGAGAAAGATTTTAAAGAAATTCTTAGTTTTTAAGTACTTTTCTTAAAGAAATTTCTGATTTTTAATTTCCGAATTAATAGCCCCATATATATATATAGGAAATATATAGCTCTGAAGAAAGCTAAGGAATTTTAAATAGACGTCTTAACTCAATGTCGGTCCGGATTGTCATTTTCGGTTTTAACTTCAACTTCTTACTTTTTACTTACTTCTTTACTCTTACCTACGTTTTACTTCAAAGAGTTGAAGTAAAACGTAGGATATTGTAGGATTTACTTCAAAGAGTTAAAGTAAAAATATCCTAGGATATTTTATTTCTGTAACACTGACTGTGTGTTTAATTTCAGTAAAACAGAAATAAAATATCCCAGGATATTTTATTTCTATTAGAATTGAAGACTTAACGGGAATAGTGGCCTAAGTCCATCTCATCAAGTTGGCACTGATTTCTGATGTTTAGCTTTTATAAAAACAATGTAAACAAAAACAGTGGACTTAGGCCACTATTCCCGTTAAGTCTTCAATTACTATAGCAAAATTTACTATCGCTATAGTAAATTTAAATTCGTTTTAAAAATTGTTTTTGTTTTTTTCAGATGTGATAACGTGTGCCGTGCCGTTTTTAGTTTTTAATCTACCGTCTTTAAAAACCCAACAACAACACCTTATAATAATGGAACGAGAAAATTTCCTTCCGATGGTGAAAACCTTCATGAAAGCGGCCAGAGATTACATTAATTTTTTGGAACGTTAAAATTTATTAGAAAAAATTTTCTGTTTACTAACCGAGGAACGAGATTCGAGGCGGTATCTTCTTCTTCGTAAGACTAAAAAGTGTCACGATCTTGGGGGGCGAAATCGACTTTATAATTTGTTTGTACCTAATTTGCAGGTTCTTAAAGTTTTAGGGTTTAGTTCGAAAAGTATGTTTTCCAACATTTCTGTGGGCATGTCGTTAATAACTAAAAAAAAAGAAGACGTATTATGTGTTATTTTTTGAGATATATTTTTCAGTGAGACATAAAGAATTGATTAGATTTATTACATGACATCAGAAGTTTTAGATACAGAATTCGTTTTACTCGTTAAAGCGTTTTAGCTCAATGCCGGTTTTTGTGTTTTTTGTTTTCATGCCCTGTGCTTATTTTTCTTACCAAGTATCGTGGTCGGAATGTACAGACAATACTTCAGAACCCCAGAAGCTAAAAATTTTGCTTAAAAAGTGATCAAGAAAAAGTGATCAAGAAAAAGCGTAACCCATTAAACATAAATTTTTTGGAACGTTAAAATTTATTAGAAAAAATTTTCTGTTTACTAACCGAGGAACGAGTTTCGAGGCGGTATCTTCTTCTTCGTAAAGAAACGTAGCAGCGGGTGATCCCGTGAAGAATATCACATCAGACGGACAAGGACCGGGAGGTGGATAAATATAAATTATGCTATAGTATTTTGCTATACGTCAATAACTAACGTAACTGACGATCACTTTTTAAATCAAGCGGAAGTAAATCACAAAAGAATTTAATAACTTTTAAAGTAACTATTTAAGCTTTGAAAGAATTTAAAGTTTAAAGAATTTCAGTTTCTCACAAAAGAATTTAAAAGCGAGAAATTTCTGATAAAAAAATTTATCAACAATTTACAACAGTTTTAAACAACTATTTAGTTCTTGATCACTTTTTAAGCAAAATTTTTAGCTTCTGGGGTTCTGAAGTATTGTCTGTACATTCCGACCACGATACTTGGTAAGAAAAATAAGCACAGGGCATGAAAACAAAAAACACAAAAACCGGCATTGAGCTAAAACGCTTTAACGAGTAAAACGAATTCTGTATCTAAAACTTCTGATGTCATGTAATAAATTTAATCAGTTCTTTATGTCTCACTGAAAAATATATCTCAAAAAATAACGCATAATACGTCTTCTTTTTTTTTTTTTTTTTTTTTTTTTTTTTTTTTTTTTTTTTAGTTATTAACGACATGCCCACAGAAATGTTGGAAAGCATACTTTTCGAACTAAACCCTAAAACTTTAAGAACCTACAAATTAGGTATATACAAATTATAAAGTCGGTTTCGCCCCCCAAGATCATGACACTTTTTAGTCTTAGAACTTTAGTCTTAGTCTAAAAGTGTTTCATGTCGCAACATTTTTTTCGGTTTTTTCCTCCTAGTGAACCATAAGAAGTTTCACTTCAAAAATTTCAAATAAAAAAAATATTAATGCAATGGAGGCTTATGTTGATCCTTATTGATCGGCAACATTTGTCCGCCATACTCAAAATTTAAACAAATAAACGGTCATTATTTTCATTCCATTATTTTAAAGGCTCAAGTTTCAGAATCTCAAGTTTCCCCAAAACAATACATAAGAAACCATTTATTTTATTTTCCGAAAACTTTTTCAGCGAAGAATAATCGAATTTTTTTTCTTTATTTAAGTTCGTTAATAAAAAAAAAAATTTACACTTCGATGATCAAAAATAATTTTTCCAAGAAATCGCATAAAATTGAAATGATAATTATTCGGAAAAGTTCATAACTTTTTTTTTTCCCCCTCCTCTTCCGTCCCCCATGGAGGGTTATCAAATTGTCTTGTTAAAATCTTTTAAAGCTTTCCCAGTGAATGAAAGTAAAAATATTGCAAAAATTTTTTTTCTTTTCTCCTTCGCTAAATGGAAAATTTTTATTTAGCCTCGCAGACCGCTTTTTAAAGTTTTCTTTTCAAATGAAATTAATTACAATAGCAGAGCGGTCCGCGGTTGTTTTAAGAAGACCTTTGTAATTAACGAAACCTCATCAAGCATTCCAGTTTTAACGCATACATCATTAACCCTAAAGCGTTAGACTGGGAAAAAAAACGAAAAGGATATGAAAGAAGGAAAAAAAAAGTTAAATGGTAAAAGCTCGCGGGAATTCCTGGGAATTGGAAAACATATTCCGCGAGAGGACGAATTCCCCTGAATAAGTGAAGGATATTCCCTTTCAGAATCGGACTAATGAACTCAATCCCGAATGTTTCCCGAAAACATGAAAGGAAACAAAAGTAAGTAAGACAAAGGAATCGGGAGAATAAAGTTTATTTTGATTAATGCAGGAAAGGCACTCGCCACAAAGGAAGAGCTGTTTTCGTTTTAACAATACAGCTTTGTCAAGTTCCTCTTAAAAAACCTTAGATCTTATTATTTATTTTTTTACTTTTTCATATTTTTGTTTCACGGGAAAAATGATGACTACACTTCCAGTAATGAGAAATATGGAAAACTGGTAGTTCATCAAAAAGCGAAGCAATGCTTTTCCTTCAGATACCCCAAGCGAATGAATTGTAATTATGTTTCGCAGCATACAATAATGTTGCAATGAATGTGTAATATTATCGACATTAAGTTACAAATCATGAAAAGCGTGTAACAAATTAATTGTAGCTTAATATTACACATTAAATGTAACCCATTAAGTGTACAATGTGTAAATGTTACGCATTAAGTGTAACCCATTAAATGTAAAATGTGTAAATATTACACAAAGTGTAACCCATTAAGTGTGCAATGTGTAAACATTACACAAAGTGTAACCCATTAAGTGTACAATGTGTAAACATTACACAAAGTGTAACCCATTAAGTGTACAACGTGAAAATGTTACGCATTAAGTGTAACCCATTAAGTGTACAACGTGTAAATGTTATCATCATGTGACCCGTCAAGTGTACAATTTGTAAATGTTACACATTAAGTGTAACCCATTAAGTGTACAATGTGAAAATGTTACGCATTAAGTGTAACCCATTAAGTGTACAACGTGTAAATGTTACACAAAGTGTAACATTTACACATTGTAAGTGTAAGAGATCCAAATATTCTACAGTATCGGACAAATTTTTACAGTAAAGAATTCCCTAAATATACATGTATATATGACCCGAAATTTTATCATGTACTTTCTAGCCCCGAAAAAATAAAAGCGGCGTTAGGCAAAAAGAATTGCCCTGACTCACTTAAGAAAAAGGAGATTCGTCTCGTCAAACATAAAGTCAGGAATTTGCGTACAAGCCATCAAAAGTTGTAATGTTGGCCCAACTTGTTGTACCAACACCAACATTCCATAGTGAATTTGCACACTATCACTTATGCTTCTTTCTATTTTTTTTTTTCCCCGTATAATTTTATTTATATTTTCCGCTTTAAAAATTAAAGTTAACCTTGGAATCGATTCCATTTCGTCCTGATTAGTCGATTCGAGAGAATCGATAAAGTAAAAAGATCGATTCTTGGAATCGATTCCGATTTTCGGGATCAAATATGATACATCAAGGAAGAGCAAGAGCTCACCTTCACCCACGATATAGAAATCAAGTGCAAAAACAAAAATTCAAGGTTGTGCCTCCTTCTGCATTAAATTCTGCACTAAGAATCGATTCCATCAACACAGTTTAAGAAGAATCTCGAGATTTTAAAAATTCCGCCAAAATCTCATGCACAACCAAAACCTAGACAATCTCTTAAACCTTTGCTGAAAGGATCGGCCTTAAAGGCTATGGGTATTAGAAACGAACACCAATTTAGAAAATAATCCAAATGATTTCAAATAAAGCTCACATTACCAACTTTCTTTTTTGATAATCGTTTGATTCTAGGAAATCACATGACCTATTTCCTCTGTGGATATTAATGATTTAAAAGTTAATACTATTTTCACGTCGTTTATGATATATGGCTGACGTTAACAGATTTCTCAATAACGAAGGATTTTTTTATATTTTTGAGAAAAAAAAAATAAAAAAACAAACTGGATTACATAAAATAGTTTCCTTGCCAGCTCCAGTTATTCCCGGGTTTTTACGACTAGAAAATAATCCAAATGATTTTTTTTTTCTTTTTTTAAGATGTTTCGAAAAGAGGATTTTAACGGATAAATAAAGAAAATAAAAAAAAAAACGAACGAACGAACGAATGGAGCCGGGAATGAAAGAAACGATGGTTGTGTCTTAATAAGTTTCGATTTTCAACGGGAATTGATTGCCTTCCCATTTCCTTCCGTGAATACGGGGAGAGTAAATTAAGCAATTTTCCTTGCCATTTTCAAAGGTGTAATTCCCAAGCTCAAGTATGATTTTTACAATTTTTCCTCCAATCAGAAAAATAGGTCAATCAACTGCCTTCACAGGCCCATTCCTGCGTTTGGCTTCCGCTGTTAGCCTCATCCTTTAATCCAGTTTTATTTTTATATATGACACCGATTGCAAAAGAAGGAGTAATTTTTCGAAGTAGAAAAGTCTAGATTATAAAAAATTAATTGCTCAAATCAAGATCGAAAGAAAGAATAAGTAATGGTAAAAATAGTTTTAGCACAACAATTAAAGCAAAAATAAAATTATTAAATTCATTATTATAAATCGATTAATTGGTGCAAAAATACGAAGCTAATTGCGCTTTAGATTTTTGCGCCTTGCAGTGCAGAAATTGCAAAAATTTGTAAACACTCTTACACATAAGGGTGTTTCATTTTAAAAAAAATTTTGAAATGTTGGGAGGCATGTTGAAAATCTGCTTCTTTCAGGTGTAAAACCACTAAAAAAAAATTTTTTAACCGCTTAGTGGCCCCCCAAGGCCACTTTAGCTTTTTGAAAATGGGCCAATCAAGGTCTTTTAAACTCCATTTTTTTATCCACTTTAAGGGTCTACAAAATATTTTGAAAAAATGTTTTCTTATTTTTTCAAGGTCGCAGAACAAGAATTTCACTATCACCAATTTTACCGATTAAGCCCAGTGACGTCATTAGCGTTTTTATCGAGCTTATACCTGATTTTTCCGACTGAAATTCGACTTAATCTCGATTTTGGAGCCCTGAAAATTTTTTTATTTTATTGGCATCTCTCATACTTAAGGTAAAGTACCCGAATCCTGACAGGGCACCTAAACCTGACAGGGTCATAAGCTAAACATGTTTTCCTTTTACGGTATTACGTGTTTAGCTTATGACCCTGTCAGGTTTAGGTGCCCTGTCAGGATTCGGGTACTTTACCTTATGCAAAACTACCCTAGAACACGAATTTCACCATCCCGATTTTTTCCGATCAACCTTTGAGTAGGGGCGTAAGTGTAAATTTGGTATTTTGGGGCAAAAATGAATTTTTTTGCCAAAAAATGGCAACAACTCCTCACCAGTTCGATTTAGAGGTCATGTTCAATGAAATTTTTTAGTCAGGACACTCTCATTAATAAAGATTTTTTGTGTTTAAATCAATTTCCAAAATTTTTTTACGGTTCGAAAAAATTTGAAACTTCAAAAAAAATTACAGGTGGAATTTTCCGACAGCAAAAAATTTTGGAAATTGATTCGAAACACAAAAAATCCTTATTAATTAGAGTGTCCTGACTAAAAAATGTCATTGAACATGACCTCTAAATCGAACTGGTGAGGAATTGTTGCCATTTTTTGGCAAAAAAATCCATTTTTGCCCCAAAAAACCAAATTTACACTTATGCCCCTACTCAGGGGTTGATCGAAAAAATTCGGGATAGTGAAATTCTTGTTCTACGACCTCGAAAACATAAGAAAACATTTTTCCAAAATATTTTGTAGGCTCTTAAAGTGGATAAAAAAAATTGAGTTTAAAAGACCTTAATTGGCCAATTTTTAAAAAGCTTAAGCGGATTAAAAAATTTGAAAAAAATTTTTTAGTGGTTTTACACCTGAAGGAAGCAGATTTTCAACATGCCCCCCAACATTTCAAAATTTTTTTTAAAATGAAACACCCTATTAACACTCTCACACATGCACATGCCTAGATAATATATGATTGAAGATATTCCATTCATGCGTTTTGCATGAAATCAAAGAATACGGAGGCAACGAAAAAACAGAACACATTGCAGATAAAATTCTTCGGACAGAAAATGAAGCGGGGAACATTGAAAATGTAGAAGTC
The DNA here is from genome assembly GCA_037577465.1 of Liposcelis bostrychophila. Classification (NCBI taxonomy): domain Eukaryota; kingdom Metazoa; phylum Arthropoda; class Insecta; order Psocodea; family Liposcelididae; genus Liposcelis; species Liposcelis bostrychophila. The sequence goes on along the minus strand of CM075208.1, from coordinate 53,068,354 downwards.
AAATCGAGTTTGAAGCACCGAAAATGACATTTTTTAAAAGACCACCAACGCTACCTGAACCTGTCGTTTTAAATAACTCAGACGAAGAGAAAAAAATAAAGTAAATCCGCATTTAAATGTTGATGGATCCTTTTTTGGATTAAACAAGAAAAGCATGAGTGAGTTTAATCTGAAAAAGTCATGTCATGACTTGTTCAGATTAAACTCACACAAGGCAATGCACAATAGGGTGGGTCGAAAATCAAAAATTTTGGATTTTCAAAATGCCTGATAGCGCAATCGCTGTGGTTTTATCTATTTCAAAAAATTTTTTCTTTTCGAAATTTTTTTTAAACGGCGTCATGAGGGTCAAACTTCATAAGGGATAAAAATTTGACTTTTAGATTTTTGTGAAAAAAGTACTTCCTACAGGATTTTTAACATCGATTTTGAAAATTAAGTCGGTTTGCGTCTAGCCATTTCTGTTTCTGAGTTATAGTAAAAAATATGATAGAAATATTGAAATTTTAGAGTTTTGACATTTTTATGGCGAACTTGTATCTCAAGAACAGAAAAAACTAGACGCAAACTGATTTCATTTTCGAAATCTACGTTAAAAAATCCGATAGAAAACGGTACTATTTTTCACAAAAATCCAAAAGTCGAATTTTCATCCTTTATGGGATTTTCAAAAACTTTGGCCTTCCTGCGCACCCTCAAGGCGCAGTTTAAAGAAAATTTCGAAAAGGAAAAAATTTTTACAAATGATAAGTCACAGCGATTGCGCTATCAATCATTTTGAGATTCCAAAATTTTTGATTTTCGACCCACCCTATTAAATATGGATATAACAAAACTGAAACTACCGGTTAATGAAATTCATGAAACTTTTGCCAAACCAAATGATATATTAAACCAAATGATCCAAATTTTTGCAAAGGAATTTTATAACACAAAAATCGATCCGTTGAGGATTTAAAAATTTAATTGTATAAAAATACAGTTTGTAAACGGAATATAAGTAAAATTGATTCTTATTAAAAAAAAAAAAAAAAAAAAGAAAAAAAAAAAAAAAAAAAAGAAAAAGAAAAGAAAGAAAGTGCAAGTCATGAACGGGACGCATTTTCTATAGAAAATTTTTCTATAGTATTTTTCTATACAGGTGTCGAAGGTAAATATTTCAAATACGAGACCAAATTTACAGCCCAAGGAATAAAAAATTATCATTTTTTAAAAACTAGAAAGTAATTTTTTTCTTTTTTTTTTTTTTTTTTTTTGGTGACTAAAAAAGTAAGAAAACGATTAACTGATCTGGCATTGATAAGAAGTTCGATTTAATTTTGCTCAGATGATTGGTCGGCCATATTGCAAATGGTCCAAAACTGGTTTGGAACCTTTGCAAAATTTCATTCTTGCAAAAAATCCAAAATTGCAAATGTTCCAAAACATTTGGATCATTTTGCAAAATAGTTCTAGCAAATGATCCACAAATTTTGGAGCATTTGCAATATTTATATCCAGAATATTTTGAAAGGTACATAAAGCAATTTTAATACGTTTTGCAATTTACGTCTCTTGCAAGTTCACTGCATTGGAAATGATCCAAATTTGTTCAGGTATTTTTGCAATTTGGACCATTTGCAAAAAAATGCCGTTTTGCAAATGATCCAAAACTGGATGAACGATTAGCAAAGGGACCCGATTGATTTCTCAAGCAACTGAAATAAAACCGCATAATAAGCCATGCAAAAAGATCCACTGCCATTCCAAATTTAATAAAAACATACATACACACTTCCAATAATTTTTTTTTAGATTGTGCAGCATAAAAAAACGCAAATTTTACATTTGTTCCCGCAGATCTCTCAATCTGCTACTTTGCATAAACCCTTTTAAATGAGAATTTTTTCACGAAATCCTAAACCCTCACTTTAAAACAAAATAACGTAAAGGTTTCCACGTATCGTTTAAAATTCAATATTTACCTTCTGGACGATCCAAAATTTCCTGGTGTATTTGTAAACTACATCACCGTCCTTCAAAATCACAAACGATAAAAATCCAATAGAAATAAGTCAAACCGTTATCTTAAGTCTTCAAATTATCCGAAACCGGATACGAGAGGGGGAAAAAATATGCAGAAATGAACTTAACAAAAAAAAAAAAACGGATAAAAAAAAAAGAAAACAAGCGTTCGGAATATTTTATTCAGATTCTTTCGAAAGAAATAAATTTGCAACTTCTCCTTCCGAATAAAACCTGTTGATCCCAATAACGGTCACAAGTTAAACTTTCCTATTTTACAAAGTCTGGATCAAAACAAATCAATGCGGAGTGAACTTCGCACTGCCATTTATTTTCCTTTTCGTTCGATTTCATATACCTATACATTTCCCCAGTTGAATCTTCTGCGAAAATAAAAAGAAACCGAAGTCTTAAAATCTATATTATCAGTAAATTAAATTTTACTTCGAACCACGTGAACAGAGTCCAATAAAAATCATTCCAAAAAAAAATTAACAAAATCCAGCAATTTTTTTTTACTCCCTCCTCCGCTTTAAAAAATCATAAACGAATCGATTTTTTTTCCAGTAAAAAAAAAAAAAAAAGCACTTGCATGTAAAATCGAACAGGTGTCGTTTATTATTTATTATATCACATTTACGTAATTTTTTCGACCCGAGGAGCGGCAGCAAGGTGAAAAACAACCCCGCGGAACCAGCATCAAAACGACACTGTTTGAACTCAAAAATAACTCCTTTTCGTTATTTTCAGGGATGTAGAAGCGCATGCACCAATTGTCTGTACTGCGATGCGATCAAACAAGTTGCTTTCGGCGTCAGCAGTGACATATCCGGGCGTAAGCTAAATATAAAGGGGAACGTTTTCAAACGGGTTAAAAATTTTCTTACTCATAAAAAAAAAAAAAAAAAAATTCTGATTTCGGTTATTTGAAAACTCGCTATTCCAGAACAAAGTTTTCAAACCAAAGTCAGATTTTTTTTCCCGTCTGCAGCTCTTTATAAAACCAGTAATTAGGCACCGGGCAAAAAAGACCGAATGAGATTTGCAGAAATTTTTGCAAATCATTCAAATTGCAAATGTTTCAAAAACCGCCTGGAAAAAATTGAAAACGTCATTTTTGCGAAAGCTTAAAACTGGAAAATGGTTCATACCCCGTACGAAAAATTTATGCAAAACGTGTACAAAATTTTTGCAAAATGAATGCAAAAAATATACATAATAAAAAACACTATAATTACATAAATATAATACTCCCTCTGTCCCAAAATACTTTGTGTGTTTCTCATTTTTATTTCCCATTTCGCAAGCTTTTGATTTTTGCCGGAACTGTTTGTACCACTTTACCCACCCACCCAAGCACTATTTCACACCACCCCCCCATCCCCCCAGGGGTCCCCCCCTTTGGGAAATAAATTACCGAAAAAATGTAAAAAATTAAAAATTTCTATTATTTTCGCCCCGTTTCAGAAACGAAAGCGAAAAATTTGAAAGTGGTCGGAAATGAGAGAGTACATTACCCTAAACAAGATTCCCCCATGAGAAATTTTTTTTCATTTGTCGCAACCCCCCAAAAAAACGAAATATGTCGAGGGTCCGACCAAGGGGGCGAATTTTTAAATCTCGATTAGATGGTCGCGAAAAGTTCGTTACGGGGGTTTTTTAGGTCGCTGATTTCGATTCTGAGGTCCGTTTTTAAAAATTCAAGATGGCAGATCCAATATGGCGGAGCTTTTCTTAATAAATCGATTGTTTTTCACTAAAACACGTAATCGGGGGGTTATTGAGGCCGCTGATTTCAATTCTGAAATCGGTTTTTGAAAATTCAAGATGGCGGAACCAATATGGCCGACCTTTTTTCAAAAATTCGACTTTCTTTCACATAAGCACGTAATCGGGGGGTTATTGAGGACGCTGATTTTGATTTTGAGGTCGGTTTTTTAAAATTCAAGATGGCGAATCCAATATGGCTGACCTTTTTTCAAAAATTCGATTTTTTTCCCACATAAGCACTTGTCCGGGGGGTTATTAGGGACGCTGATTCCGAATCTGAGGTTAGTTTTTACAATAGTTCAAGATGGCGGATCCAATATGGCGGACGATTCCAAAAAAATTTTTTTTTAATTCAGTCAAATTCATGATTGGGGGTTATCGGTGAACATTTATTTAAGCAATAAAACTTTGGATATGCATAATTTTTGCATTATTTTTCCATTATTTATGCATATATTTTTTTTTTTTAAATCAAAGCAGAAAGGTTTGCATATATTATGCTTATTCAAGTTTTTATCCATTTCATTAAATACTTCTTCACGCATAACTAGCCGCTGCGGGCCGCTTCGCGGCTTACCGCGTCTTTTCCGACGTGAACTTCGACCTAACCTAACATAGATCGATTTATCAATTTATCCATTGATTTATAGATTTAATGATCGATTTATCGATCGATCATGCGTGGACAGACACTTTTACTTTGGCCTAACCTAATATCGATCGATTTGACGATTTATCGATCTATTTATCGCTTTTTATGGATTGATTTATCGATCGATCCTTGGACAGTGACACTTTTCCTTTTATTTATATAGATTAATTATTGCATATTAATGTTATGCATAATTATATTGGAGGATGAAAAAAATCTTTTCCAGTAAAAAAAGTAAAGTTATTTATATATAATTTACGCATTTTTTATGTGTGTCCAATTTTTTTATAATTAATAAGGTAAAAGCACCAATTATTGACCAGGCACCAATTACTGACCAGTCCATAAGCTAAACACGATTTCCTTTTATGGTATACGTGTTTAGCTTATGGACTGGTCAGTAATTGGTGCCTGGTCAATAATTGGTGCTTTTACCTTACATGTAATTTATGACTCTCTTTTCCGTATGGGAGGGAAGCCATTTTCTTTTCATTTCAATTTTTTAAAGCCACTTTTCAATGCTAAACATTTCTTTCACATAAAAGTGGTACCGCAAATAGGATCGTTTGTAAAGTAGGGTGGGTCGAAAATCAAAAATTTTGGATTTTCAAAATGCCTGATAGCGCAATCGCTGCTTTTTATCATTTGTACAAATTTTTTCCTTTTTGAAATTTTTTTGAAATGGCCTCTTGAAGTTTTGAAAGAGGGCCAAAGTTTTGGAAAACTCCATAGGGGATGAAAATTTGACTTCTGGATTTTTGTGATAAAAAGTATCGTTTTCTATCGGATTTTTAACGCAGATTTCGAAAATGAAATATGTTTGCGTCTAATTATTTTTGCTCTTGAGGTACAGGCCAAATATGGCATAAAAATGGCAAAAATCTGAAATTCCAATCTTTTTATTACATTTTTTACGATATCTCAAGAAAAAAAAAAATAGCCGATTTCATTTTTGAAATCTACGTTAAAAATCCAATAGGGGACGATACTTTTTTACAAAAATCCAAAAGTCAAATTTTCATCCCTTATGGAATTTTCCAAAACCTTGGTCCTCTTGCGAAACCTCAAGACGACATTTTTAAAAAATTTAAAAAAGGAAAAAATTTTTACAAATGATAAAACGCAGCGATCGCGCTATCAGGCATTTTGAAAATCCAAAATTTTTGATTTTCGACCCACCCTACTGTAAAGGCCTAAGCTGATCCGAAAACTGTCGGCTAAAAATAAATAGCGAATTCAAACCAAAAATAGCATGTGCAAAGGTCCATGGCGAATAAGCCAAGGCTTTTTTCGGGCCGTAATCTCCATGACCACGTTTGGACACGCAAAATTGGATCTACCCTATAACGTTGTCTTAATGAAGCGACCAACTCGCTTAAGTTTCAGTGCTGGAGGAAACTGGTAACGACTTGAAATTCAGTGAAACTATCACACAAAACGCGTGATATGATCACATGACCTGTGTGATCCGATCACACACTGGACCGGAAAAAAGCCTCCATTAAATTCCTTAAACTCCTTATCAAAAAATTTTTTTTCATATCAAAAATATTAAGCTTAAATACATCGTCAGTAATGGATCGACTTATTATGATATAAGAAATTATTTCCGACTTAAATTTTGGAGAAAAATCTAAAATTATGTCACATCAGCCGAAATCATCTGTCAACTGTAGGGTCCGCTATGCCACTGTCGAGGTCGAAAGCAATTCGTTTGATCGCATCGTAGTACAGACAATTGGTGCATGCGCTCATATATTCCCGAATATAAGGAAGAGGAGTTATTTTTGAGTTCAAAGGACTTTTTTTTTTTCCCCGAACGATCATACTTTCCGCGTGATTATTTAGTTGAACAAGGAAAATCCTCTTCGGGGGGGGAAAAAAATAAAATAAAATAAAAAATTTTTTAAAAAAAAGTGGTTTTTAAAAACTAAGACCATTTGCTAGAAAATGTGACTTTTTGGGGAAATAAACTACGATTAGAAGACATCAGTGGATGAAGGAGGTTGTCCAGATGGAAGGGAATTAGTTATGTATTTATCTGTATGACGTTTTACTGTTTCTCAAAAAAACCTTCATCCAAGTGATGTCTATACTTGAATCAAAAAATTTTATTGCACATATCTACATGTTATGCTGAAGTGGAAAAAATTTAAAAAATAAATTTTATTAAGACTTTGACGACAAAAAAAAAAAAAAAAAAAAAAAAAAAAAAAAATATTAAAGTACACAATGATTATTGCTGTAAGGTGTCATTCAATTGTTATTAGGACCTTGTCTTCTCCTTGGTCAGCAAAAATTAGCATTCTCTTATGGAGATTTAGGTAAAAGCTAAACATCGGAGAGCACCTTGTGCTTGCAAAATGGGATTTTGGTGAAGCCACTAAGAGAAAAATATAGAGATTGAATTTAAAAAATACATTTCACTGCACAAGCAAAAGCGGAACATAGTGCTGTTCCCACAGGAAATTAATTTTACTTAAAGGCTCAAGATTTAGCCACTATGCATCAAACAAGAGTCACAAAGTTCGACCAATATTCTCAGCAAACTGGATGAATCAATCATTAAAATCTATGTCCCTTTTCATACACAAGAAAAATGATTTATTTTTTATGAATTTTTTGAAATATAAAACAATTAACTGAATTTTTATTTTGAAAAACAAACACCTTTGCCTATTCTGCACAGAAATGTCCCAAATGTTTCAATGTTTCAATTTTCATGTCTCCAAATGCTTCAAATTAATGAGTCAATTCTACAGTTTAGAATATTGAGGAATTTATATACCAAAAAGGTCAAATTTCCATATTAGTTTATCTATTTACTGAGTTTTAACTTGAAACTCAATTTTTTTTTTCAGGGTCAATGACTAAACAAAACTGATTATTTGAACAGGGATACGTTCTCATATACTGCGATCACACACATTTACTGAATGTGTAAGTGTATTTAGTATGTGTTTCCATACATGTACTTTCAAAGGTTTTGCATTTAAAAGAAAGATAATTCACCCTCAGCATAACCAAGAAAAGCAGGGAATGATATTAATTACAATGGATGACAAACGTAGATCATGAAATTTTTTTGTATGGAACCATGAGGTCATGTCACAAGTATTCAGTTTTAATTCATACAAGGCAATGTATAATATATCAACGAGAAGTTCATTTTAATTTAGGGATCCTGATTAATCTGTTATTCGTCTAAAATAAACTGTCTCCATAAAACCTTAATCAGAATCATTTCATAGTAATAGCATTCTTTAATTTCAGTTTTTACGCCTGAACAATAATTCCGTAATAGACTCCTCGTTCAATAATAAATAACACAAAAAAGCTTTAATCAAATCTAAAAGTTGACTTACCATAACTCCGGTTAAAACATCACCGATCCAAAGATGTTATCATCCCATAATTGATCCCATGATTGCAGAAGCTACGAAACCATGCTGCAAAAAAATAAAAGGCTGCACTTGTTTTTCCCGTTATTCGTCTAAAGATTAACATTGAATCGAAAAAAAAATTAAGCTTAAGGCTCGGCTGCCTTCCGTTTAAAAGATTTCGATAAAAAAACAAGAATAAACACCCATTATTCCCGTTAAAAAATTATTTTGTTTCATAATTTCCGAATCCCGACCGATACGAAGCAAACCTGACGAGACTTGAACAAACAACGTTGCCAAGCTATGGCGTGGGAAAATTATCGAAAACATTCCCAGCTCAGAAAATTTTTAAATAGATTTTAAAATGCAAGTGAACAAACAAACCGACCTTATTGAATTTAATTAACTTATACGCTTAAATTTGATCAACAGAAATAATAATTGGAAAAGAAAAATTAATAACCTTATTTAAAAAAATTTATAAAAAAAAGGCAACCAAAATGCTCCCGGGAATTTATTTTTTATTCCCAGCTTACAATTGCCAAACCTACAGTTAACGTGTCAACAGACCACAAACGCCACGACACTTTTTTTTTCAATGTTATCAACGTTGTTTGTTTCTGTTGAAAAAAAATGGCCACTTTCAGTGAAAGTGCGCTCGTTAAAAAATTAGCTGATTTAAATCCTTCCCAGCAAAGCATACAAACGTTATCGCTATGGTTAATCCACCACCGAAAGCATCATGCGGCTATTGTGAAAGTGTGGTATAAGGAACTTGTGAAAGGTACGTTCTATCAGCGTAATTGCCTCAGTCACGGTTAGGGAATAATACATGGAAGATATGAAATTAATTTCTATAATTTTATTTACCCCTTACTTATTATCATTCGGGGTTGTAATGACAACTTATTACTCAAGTCGAATTAGCCCAAAACGTTAATGTATGGAGTTTTTGTTGGAAAGCATTGCATATGCTATTTAACTGAGGGAAATTATATTAATTGCACTGGCAGTTGCAGGGGAATCATTTCATTGTTATTTATTTAAAAATTAACAAAAATTTTCCTTTATCGCTTTAAATATTTGCTTCAGGCTTGTTGGATTGAGAAGATAACTATAAAATAATAACATTCAGTTAATCCCTTTTTAAATATTCGTTTCTTTTTTTTTTCAGCTTCTGAAAAACGTAAAATCACATTTATTTATTTAGCTAATGATGTCATTCAAAATAGTAAGAAAAAAGGACCTGAATATGGGAAAGAGTTTGGGAACATTTTACCAAAAGCATTTGAGCATATGTCTACAATAGAAAACTTTGACGATAAATCAAAAAGGAGTTTAGAGCGAGTGTTGAATATATGGGAAGAGAGAGGAGTGTATGATCCTAAACAAATTGCAGACTTCAAGAGAGCTTTAGGTAAAAGTATGTATGTGACCCCAAATGTGTTTATTCAATATTAATGGTCTTACTTTTTTTTTTAGATGTTTTAATTGAACCAGCAGCAAAAAAAAAGAAACCAAATGACGAGGAGAAAAAAAGACATAAAAGAGAAAAGTATTCACCAGTGCATGTTAGAGAACGAAAAAAATCTGAAACCGAGACTGAAATAGAAGTTGATGGGACAAAAGAAGTTCATGTAACTCTTTCACCTAGAACGCCGGCCGGTGACCCCCCAGAACCAGACGAAATTATAAAGGCGTTAAATGTTAGTTTTTTTTTTCTGAAACGTATTAAGTAGTGATTCAGTATCATAAAGCATTTTTGAATTTACAGGAATTAGAAAATTCTGCGTCAAGTGACGTTGCCGTTCGAGAAGCCATTGCCTCATTACCACCTGAAGTGTCTGACGTGAGTCTACTTGCAAAATTACAAGACAGAGCAGCAGCTGAGGAGCTTTCGAAAAAAGTCAATGCAGCTGCTCAATTGCTTAGTGAATATAATAACAGGTTAGCAGCGGAATTAGAAGACAGGAAAAAAGTAACTGCTATGTTAAGGGATTTCACAGAAGCTCAAAATCAGCTTTTATCGCATGCCAAACAAAAGCTTGAGGTATTTATTTTTTTTTCTTAAATTTTCAACATTCATAGTAAAAAAACTATGCTTTTCGTAGGAATACCAAGAAAAATTGCAAAAAGTACATCAAGTAAGGCAAGAAGTTCGATCACATCTCCAAAATTTACCAGACCTAACACAACTGCCAGACGTAACAGGAGGATTAGCACCTTTACCATCAGCCGGTGATCTTTTTAACTTTAACGGCTAAGCCAGTGAACTTAAATAATTAGCATTTAATGAAGCAGATAGTCTTGCATGTCGTTTAAGAACATTGACAAAAAAAAAATTAGTTTTAATTGTTGAAAATATTCGAGATTATTTTTATTTTTATTTACATTATTCTCTTCAGTCAAATATCGAAGAAGATTTTGTTTTTAAATCTTATATGCTCTACAAATATTTTTAATTATTTGATAATTAAAAATTATTTCGCGATTTAATTATGTATCTAAATTTTAGGCGAGTACCTGACCGCTAATAATTTACCCATTAAGCGTTTTTTATTCAACAGCGGAAATGGTACAGCCAAGTGATACGGTTCTGTGTTTAAATTTGTAAAAAAAAATTGGAACGTCTGTATAAAAAAGCGAGGGGGTCATCGACCTAAGGCTGATTGTGACCTTGAAAGGTTTTAGTATCAATTTAGGTAAAGTAAACTGAAATTACATGAAAAATTTTAGCTTCGGCTGCGAACCGAACGAACCGCGTTCGAATCTTTCGAAGGGGCAAATGTCAAATTTTTCTCAAATTTTTTTTTTAATTTGCTAAATTTTTATTCTAAAGATTTTTTAAAGGGAAAAAGGCGCATCCTTTATAATGCAGTATCTATTTGTAACGTATGAAAAACTTTTTATGAAAATATGTATTGTAATAATTTTAAAAAAAGAATTGTAGGACAAAAAAAAAAAAAAAAAAATTAGAAATGCTTTAAAGCGTCTTTAGGTAGACTTTATCAATTTACGATTTTTTTTCTCTTTTTATTTTCTGTCGCGAGAAAAAATTTTGGTAAAAAACGATTTTACAGATTTTTTTTCTTTTTAATTTTGGACTTGCTGCAAGAGAGTGAAAATTTTTAATTTTTTCAAAACAAGAAAAATTTTAAGTAAGAAAAAATGCTCCATTCGGAAATTTGTTTTTACCGAAGAAATCGAGATTTTGCCATAAAATAATCTTTGCCTTTAATATAATTTAAAATTCTGTTAAATGGATTCCGATTCGGTCGGTAATAAGGAATTTCCTTTTGAAAAGTGTAAACGAAACGGATGGAAATTTATTGAGGTGAAAATGAAATGCATCGCAATCGAAGAAATGTACTTTCAAAAAATCTGGTAAAATATGTTAAACTTAAACTTTAAAAAAAAAAAATTGTATCTAGAAAAGCAAGAGAAATATTGCGGCTGGACCACCAATTTATATTTGAAAAATGATTTTTTTACATCAATAAACGAAAAATTTTACACATACGATTTTAGTTTTATTTTTTATTTTTTCCATCTAAAAAGTGTTATTGTTAGGAATAGCTACGCTATATGTAAATTAGGAGGGGGACGTTTAAGAAAAGTTAGTGTCATCCAAACAAAAAAAACAAAGATTTTATGCTCTGAAACATACAAATGTATGGGTTTGTCGAAAATGGATGGCAAGACAGTAAACTAAGTATATATCAATTTTTTTATCTAAGAAACTTAAGACCAGGGTTCAGTTATTATTTTTTTTTTTTTTTTTCACACGCTATGCTTCAAAAATTCTTTTGTAACTTTCATTTGGAGCAAAATATCAAAATTTAGAAAATTTTATTTGGGAAAATCTCTTGTGCTTTTGAATAAACATCTTCATATCAGTGAAAATTCAAGATTTCTACGTCAATGAATTTACTTTAATTTAAATAATTGACCCAAAGTGAAGTTTCACTTCAGTCCTAACGCTATATCGTAGAGCATGTTAAAATTTTTTTCTCATAATAATCGAACTCATTCGAAAGCTAATCCAAACTGCAGCATAACTCTGTTGGGGGGGGGGGGGGGGGGTGCAAGGATAAGAATTTTCACTCCGAAAAAAGCTTTAAAACTATTGAAAAACTTTTTAAGAACTTTTTAAATAAATTACATGTAATACCCAGTCTTATGAGTCAGCCTTAACCAATTCGCTCTGGTCTTTTCTTGGACACAATCCACGTCATCTGACGTGGACTAATAATAATTATTAGATAAGCATTACGATCGCTTCATCCACATTTCTGTTAGTAGCAACTCGCCCCGAAACCCACCACCATCATCCCGTACGAAAAACTGATGCAAAGAATATGTAAAATACAGTATTTGTGAAATAAATGCAAAAATATAAAAAACGTATTATTTTTGTATCATTTGCACAAAACTTTTAACATGCAAAATTTTTACAAAATTCATTTATACATCATTTTTTTAAGCATGAAAAAATATATGGATATGCATAATTTTTACATAATTTATGCATATAATTTTTTCAAATTATAACACAGGAAAATTTAAAATTGCAAATTCTTACTCAACTTTTTTTTCCTTTGATTATGCATACATATTTATGCATCATTTATGCATAATTATATTGCAGGATGAAAAAATTTCCATTAAAAAAAAAAATTAAGTTGTTTATGCATGATTTATGCATTTTTAACGTTTGTCCAATATTTTGTATAATTTATGCATCTCTTTTTCGTACGGAGAGATTAAAAAAAAAATCTATGAACAACTCACCCAAACATAAGAAAATCAGCCAAAGACGAAATCGTGACTTAAGTTGTTCAAAACAGCATCGATCCTAAAACAACGAAATATTTTAATTTCTCTACTTTATTAAGTCGTCAAAATTGGGAAAAAAGGTTCCATCAAAGTAGAAATACTATCGCTTCAAATTTCCTTCAGTTTCTTTTTTTATTTACTAAGCTTACCTAATTTTGAGACTAGACTATAGACTAGATTTAGACTAATTTAAATTACAGGAACCAATTAAAAACTAAAACTGGGTGTGCCCCCACAACATTCGCTTATGAAAGCGATCACATCGTTCAATTGCTGACTCATGGACGTTTTCGCGGTCATCATTAACGTGTTCCAATCGTCTCGATTAGCAGCTTTCCCTTGCTTTTTAAAAGCTATCGGATTTCTACCCCTAGTCGTTAAAACGGGATATCCCGTCACGACGCAGGGCAGCGCTGCCGCTCCTGCATAATCCATAGAAGTTAACGCTGATTCGTACAGGTTGCGTTCGTCCAAAGGCAGCATCTTAAAAATAAATAAATAAAATAATTAATTCCTAAAATAATTGGAATCTTTTATTTTTTGTAATTGAACTATTACCTGGTCTATTCTTTGATCCATAGAAACAGACAAGACCCAATCTTTAACCTCCTCGTGCTGGGCAGGGTTTAAAGCCAAAGAAGCCGGCAAAGGAACTTCCGAAGGGAAATCAGTCGCTGAAAAATCGCTCGAGTCGATTAATTCCGAATTCCCTTCTTCGATGGCTTCGCAAATGTCTAAGTAATGATTCAGGAATACGAATGCTTCGTTGTCTCTACCCACAGCCTGAAAATAAATAAAATTTTAAAAAAATTAAAATCACAAATGGAAAATGGCTTTTAAGATTTTCGAAGAACTTCTGGTCAAATATATTTTCGGGAATAAGTTTAAAGCATAGCTTCTTGGAATGATCTTGATTAAGATTAAAACTTTTTTAGATATGCAAAGCGTCCTACATTTAGGGATGGTAAACCGCTCCAAAAATCCAAACGGTTCGGTTCGGTTTCTTTTTAAGTTGAAAAGTGGAATTATGTTTGGTTTCAATTAAAATGTTGTCCACCAGGAACGGTTCGGTTCGGTTTGGGTACCGACCCGAAATTTTTGGCATACGATTCGGTTCGGTTCGGTTCGCATTTTGAAATTAACTGGGTTCGGTTTCGGTTTCGGTTTTTTTCTTAAATCCACTTCGGTTCGGTTTTTAGTAAAAAAAAAACCGGTTTCGGTTCTGTTGTTTAACAGAAAACCAAAAAAAAAATAAAGAAAACGGTTTTAGTTTGATTCGCTTCGGTTTTTTTCAGGGTTCCGAAAAAACTCTGCCGGTAAAAAACTCTGCTGGCGCTGGCGCCAGATGTTTTATCTTCATCGTGGTTCTGGCGCCAGCGCTAGCACCGGTTTTTTGCGTACGGTGTGACGCCGGCGTCAACGCCAGAGCCGGCGATTCAAAATTTGTTTTAAAAATCATTTTTAGATTTTTAGAATTATATTAGTTTTTTAAAAATAAGCTCTTTCGTTCTGTTTTTTTTATCAGGGGTCCAAAGCCGGTAAAAATTAGGCAATTTTGGAAATTTTTTTTTTTTAGGCAATTTTATTTCATTTTATTTTATTTTATTCTTTTTTTTTTTTTTTATAAAATGGGAATTTATATTTTCTTACTTTTAGATTAATTGCACAGTAAAAAAAATTGTTTAGGATAGGGAATTAGTTCAATACTCGGTATTCATGGATTAATAATTTTTGATTTTTTAAATGTTTATCTCAAAAATTAAATTTTAAAGTCTTTCCTTTCACCTTTTGCTCTTAAAAAATAAATAAATCTTTTTAAGTACAAAACGTGATATTTTTTAAAACTGACGTAACACCTTCTTGCTTTTTTTGCGAAATATAATAAATTAAAAATTTCCCCGGCACCCATTTTTTTTACAATTGAGGAGCTGGCGCCGACGCCTTCTAATTTTTACCGGCTTTGGACCCCTGGTTTTTTTTTTTTTTTTGTAATAATAACCCGGTTTTAATTTCGGGTCGGTTTTGAACCTTTTTTACATTTTAAAATCGGTTTAAATTTAATTAAAATTTTCCAAAAGGTTCGGTTTGGATTACCATCCCTGCTAAATTTATGTATTTGTGCTTGCATAACAATCAATTTAGGCATTCTAGTTCAATTCCGCGGTTCCATTTTGACGGCGCATATTAAATGCGGTCTGAAACTGCTCCTATGGCATATTACTGCCATATTTCGGCAACATTTACCGATTTCAGGCTTTAAATCGCTTCACAGCGATGTATTGCTGGTTGTTTATACAATTTTCCTAACTCGTTTATTTTTGAGATAAACAGATCAAAAACTGAATAAGTTCAAAATTTGAAAAATTTTTCTTACAGAGTTTGGGTAACAAAAGCTATTCCTCTTTTTTTTTTTTAAAACGACCTACCCTCGCATCAATTCCAGCTTCGTAAAACCCTTTATCAGGCGGTACAATATCCGTATACCTCAACAAAGAGATTGATATTTTCGTGGCCAGCGGCTGTAAATTTTTAATCCCCTTAAAAGCTGATCTCGAAGCGTAGTAATGAGCTATCGATAAAAGAGTTTCAAATTCGTTATGAGTCGCGGAATTAGCTTCGTGGGAATTTCTCATATTCTCCGTTAAATTGAATAGCATGTTCCGTAATTGAGACCAACGTTCGTAAGCGTTCGAATCGCTCATCCCCATCATTCCCAGCATGTCCTGACAGATCCTCTTGTAAATGTTGTAATTTTGCGGGAAAGCCGGG
This sequence comes from Liposcelis bostrychophila, assembly GCA_037577465.1. Classification (NCBI taxonomy): domain Eukaryota; kingdom Metazoa; phylum Arthropoda; class Insecta; order Psocodea; family Liposcelididae; genus Liposcelis; species Liposcelis bostrychophila. Next base: position 53,052,940 of record CM075208.1, on the reverse strand, counting down.
GAGTCGTATTTGTTGTATAAATCCAAAGCTTCCAACGTGTGCCCTTCTTTAATGAGATGAGTCGCGTACGTAGCGATGTATTTGTGCAAAACGTGAGGCCCGTGTTGCTTCGCCGTTTCGAAACATTGACTCCATTGGCCTTGTCTGGCTAAAAGGTCTAAGGCTGCCATTACGTCGACGTCTGCTAATTGCTCTACGTTTCCGGAGGATGTTAAATGCTCTTTATATCTGAAAAAAAAGGTGTCAATTTTTTTTTTTATTTAAAAATTTTTGTTTTAAAAATGTGAAAAGAGTTCTGAAATTTTTTGGACCAAAAAAAAATTTTTTTTCATACATGACTTTTCATATGTCATCGTATGTTGCAACGATCTATGTTAACCTTACGGGCTTCAATTGTTCCTACAAATTGTAAGAAGACTTATAAGAATTTTAAGCCGTTTTTGACCTACGAAACCTTAAAAAACATTGAGTCCTATGATTTCCTTTACCTGCTTTCAACATAAAGTTCCAGGCCGGGTTCTAAATCCCTAGCTGCTTTTCTTGCTTTATTCCATTCGTCTCCAGCAATGAAAGCATCGATAGCTTCCTTTGTTAAATCACAAGCCATGTATAACTGAGCAGCGGTGTTATGCTGTCTCATTTCGATTAATTTCGGTCCCAGGCTTCGACTTATCGAAATCGCCTCATCCGTATCTACGAATTTTGCGGTCAAATCAGCAGCTTTAAGCAAAGACCTTATGATCGTTTCTCGGTCGGAGGTAGAGGACTGACTGATTTTAATGTAGCACTGAATCGCCTGTTTAAACTGACCGCTTTGCTCCCACTCCCTAGCGTGGCTGATTAAAGAAGCCACGTCACGTCCGCCTGAAATTAAATTTTTTATTTTTTTAATTTCCTCTAAAAAAAAAAAAAAAAAAAAAAAAAAAAAAAACATTATCTTTATTCGGTTTTACTATTTACCTTTGCTACCGACTTGACGATCGTACAAACTCTGCAAAGCCGGCAATTTCGATGGTAAATATTCCCTGCACACCCTTAGGGCATCCACCCACATCTCCGCGTCTTGATAATATTTGACTAAAATTTCCGGTTTTTGAGCTCGCAAAAGCAAACTTTCGATAACCGAATAATTCCCCTGCTCCATGGCGTCTTTGGCTTGGGACACCAAGACATCAGGCAAGCTCTCTTTATCGTGATTTTCGGCCACGTGTTCCGCTTTTTCCCAGTCCCGGGCGTGAATGTACATCAAAATCGCCTCTTTCGGTTTCCCGGCTTTTATAAAATTTTCCTCCGCTTCCGAGAATTTCCCGTCGTCCTCCAACGCCATCGCGTACTTATAATGAATGCTGGGGAGTTTGCTTGTCATGGATAATTTTGCTAATTCAAAAGCGAAGTCGAACTGAAATTAAAAAAAATATTATGCGATTTAAGGTAGTGCAGACGATGACTATCAGGAACAGGGATGGCAAACCGAATCAAAAAAATCCGAACCGAACCGAACATTTTAGAAAATTTTATTTAAAAAATTCAGACTGGGATATGGGGGCATATCTATACGTAGGATTACGTCTTTGGGGTACTGTCCTAATATTGCTAAATTTAAACAATGAAACGATTTAAAATTTTCAAGGAATTTTTTTTGCTCGTCTTTGGTTGGTCCAAAAATTCGAATTTTTCGATAAAAATCATTTCTATTTTTCCTGGCACGCAAAAAACTTAAATTATTGACAAAAAAAAAAAGTTCAAAAGTTAAAAAAAATTATGTAGCACACACTGTAAGAGTTTCTCCTACTTAGGTACCCTACACTCTAGGAGTGCTTTCTACCTGGATACCGCATGTGAGTGAAAACAAACACTTACAAAATTTCTTGTAAATTTCATTTCACTTTTGTTTTTTAATTTCCGCTGTTCTTTTAAAGTAAAATTTACAAGAAATTATCAAAAACATTTTTTAAAACAAATATTTAAAGTTAAGAGCAACTAAGAAACCTAGGTTGGAATTACTCTAGAGTGTATGGTGCCTAGGCGGGAAGAATTCTAGAGTGTGTGGTGCCTAGGCAAGAATAACTCTAGAGTGTGTGGTGCCTAGGCAGGAATTAGTCTAGAGTATATGGTGCCTAGGTACGACACACCATAGAGTGTGTGGTGCCTAGGCTGGAATAATTCTAGAGTGTGTGGTGCCTAGGTACGACACACTCTAGAGTATATGGTGCCTAGGCAGGAATTACTCTAGAGTCTGTGGTGCCTAGGCAGGAATAACTCTAGAGTGTGTGGTGCCTAGGCAAGAATAACTCTAGAGTGTGTGGTGCCTAGGCAGGAATTAGTCTAGAGTATATGGTGCCTAGGTACGACACACCATAGAGTGTGTGGTGCCTAGGCTGGAATAATTCTAGAGTGTGTGGTGCCTAGGTACGACACACTCTAGAGTATATGGTGCCTAGGCAGGAATTACTCTAGAGTCTGTGGTGCCTAGGCAGGAATAACTCTAGAGTGTGTGGTGCCTAGGCAGGAATTACTCTAGAGTGTGTGGTGCCTAGGCAGGAATAACTCTAGAGTGTGTGGTGCCTAGGCAGGAATAACTCTAGAGTGTGTGGTGCCTAGGTACGACACACTCTAGAGTGTGTGGTGCCTAGGCAGGAATAACTCTAGAGTGTGTGGTGCCTAGGCAGGAATTACTCTAGAGTGTGTGGTGCCTAGGCAGGAATAACTCTAGAGTGTGTGGTGCCTAGGCAGGAATAACTCTAGAGTGTGTGGTGCCCAGGCAGGAATTAGTCTAGAGTGTGTGGTGCCTAGGTACGACACACTCTAGAGTATATGGTGCCTAGGTACGACACACTCTAGAGTGTGTGGTGCCTAGGCAGGAATTACTGTAGAGTCTGTGGTGCCTAGGCAGGAATTACTCTAGAGTGTGTGGTGCCTAGGCAAGAATAACTCTAGAATGTGTGGTGCCTACGTACGACATACTCTAAAGTATATGGTGCCTAGGTACGACATACTCTAAAGTATATGGTGCCTAGGTACGACACACTCTAGAGTGTGTGTTGCCTAGGCAGGAATTACTCTAGAGTGTCTGTTGCCTAGGCAGGAATAACTCTAGGGTGTGTGGTGCCTAGGTACGGCGCACTCTAGAGTGTGTGGTGCCTAAGCAGGAATAACTCTAGTGTGTGTAGTGGCTAGGTAGGAAGCACTCTAGAGTGCTCCAAAATTTTTAAGCTTTGGACCCCTGCCCCCTCCCCAACTGTCTCATTTCAGATTATTTCGAAATAATTGAATTTTACCTGATAGGATTCGCAAGCGTAATCAATACAAGCCTCCAGAAGGCCAAATCTGTTGAGCAATTTCACAGCCGCATCTCCTCCCAAATTCTTGGCCCAAACGAAAGCAACTTGTTGACCGGCTTCGGCTCCTCCATGATTTTTCGCGACTTTATACGCTTCGTCCCACATCTCCGCCACTCTGTACATGTTAACCGCGGATTTCCAGTCATCCGCCAGAATATAATGCTGCTCGGCCAGCTTATACTGCTTCCCGGCTTCTAATTCCTGAGCCAAATGATTGTGGGTCACGGACACCAAATCCGGATGATAATGCCCGACCAATCTCATCATGTGATCGTACTGCTTGTGCTTCCGGTACATCGATATCGCCATATCCGGTTGATTAACCGATATGTACAATTTCTCGGCTTCCCTCAATTTCCCGCTGCTCTCCAAAGACTGAGCCTGGGACAAATACATGGAGGACACGTCCTCGTTGTCCAAGTACCTGCTCGCGATCTTGTGAGCTTTGTCCCATTGCCCGGCGCTGTTGTACATGTCGATAGCTTCTTTGTACATCCCCGCTTTGAGCATCATTACCTCGGCCGTGGGGTAGTCTTTCACGCTTTGAAAATACTCCCCGATTTTTCGGTAATAAGGCAACACAGCATCCGTGTTGTCGATGACTTGGATGATTTGCACAGCTTTTTTCCACTGTCTGGCCATCACCGAGCTTTCCAAAGCTTTCATCGTCTTTCCGGCTTCGATGTAATGATTAATTGCGGCATCCAACTGCTTCGATTCGGACAAAGAATCCCCCCACTGCTCTTCCAAACTGGTGATTTCGTTCGGGGCGATTCTCCTCGCTAAATCTATAGCTTTCGCAAAAGCTTTCCCTTTTTTATAGCATTCGAGAGCTTTGTTGGAATCGTTTAACTTTTCGTAAAGCTCCCCCGCTTGCTCCATTAAATCCAATCGAATCAAAGCCGATATGACCCTGTTGGTCGTGTCTTCATTTTCCAAAAGATACGGATGATTTTGAAGCAACCTGGAAGCTCTTCCCGGTTGCTTCGCATTGAGGTACAAGCTCAAAGCTTCCAAATAATCTCCTTCCCGTTCCCTGAGCTCTCCCGCCTTTTCTTCCTGATGAGAGTCCATCAACCATTTCATGTGTCGCTCCCGTAATTTTTCGTAGCCCGGATGCCCCTTCGACTGGGCCAGCTCCAGAGCTTCGTCCCATTTATGAAAAGTCTGGTACATTTCCAAAGCTTTGTCGATGTCGTTCTGCTCCAAATAAATTTGCTCCGCAGTCTTCAATTGCTTGTTTAAAATGGCCATTCTCGCCCAAACCTCCGGACAGGACATCATGTCCCCTCCGTGTTCCCTAGAAAACTCCTCTCCGATTCGAATGGTTTCCTTCAAAAAATGAAAGCGGGACACGTCCCCCAAAGCGACGAAACATCTCTCCGCGACTTTTAAGTTATGCAAGTTCAACGCGATTCCGGCTAAATTCTGCCACATCCCTTCGGCCTCGGGTCTTTCCCCTAAATTTTCCAAGAACAGTATGGCCCGACCGAAGTCGTTGTCGTGGATCGCGGTCCCGAACTCGACAAGCCCTTCGTCTAATTCGTAGCCGAATTGGTGGATCCCGTCTTGAACGATGACTTCTGTTTTTCCTTCCGCGCGAATGACGTCGATGACGTCTCCTTTTATAGGGAATAATGTGACTCGTTCGGGGTGTCTATGTTGTACCAGACGCAAAGGTTGTTGAGAGACTGGGCCACGACGACGTCGCTTCCAGGGACCCACTGAAAAAAAAAAAAAAAAATTAAATATTTATTAAAAACTGATTCCAGCGAAAATGGTGACGCACTTTAAACGTCATGTAGACGTCAATTATTGACGTCACCATGACTGGTTGACGTCATCAGGAGGCAGATAGGGACCACTGCCATTTTGAAAAATAAAAAACGAAAAATTTCCAAAAGCGTCTATACCTGAACAAAAGTGCAATTCGTTAAAATCGCTTCCTTCCTTCCCGTCCTCGGATCCAGCAACATCAACCTTTGCTTTTTATCCCGAAACAACAATTTATGCCCGGTTTCGTTTAATTCCAACCAATCGACTTTCGCATCGTGACTGACGTGAGCGAGAGTGACTCCATAAGCCAAATCAATAATACAAATCGTTTTCAAGTCCAGCAAATATGCCAATTTCTTATTATCATCTCCCCCGCCGTTCGCTGGACGTCGTTCGTTTAATCGAACACTTATCAAATGAGGATTCATAAACTCCGTCCTCACGGACCCGAGGATCTCGTTTTCTCCGTATTCGACGATGCTTAATTCGCCTACGTTAAAAATTAAGCAAACGTTTGCGTTGTCGAAATAAAATTTTTCGTTCCGCCCGGAATTGGACCATTGGATTTCGCTGACCATATCTCTTTCTAAATCCCCTAAAAGGATGGTGTGGGAGGTTCGAGCGACGATGTAACGATCCTTTCCCATTATTCGAACGTCGTCTATTTCGTGGCCGTACTGGGATTTCAAAATTATTCCCCGGGCGGTGCTGTTCAGTGGTTTTATAAGGACTTGACTTGGGCCTACGTAAGTCATTTCAAATTTGTTCTTCCATACGCTGCGCCTAAATACAAAATTAAAAATTTTAAAAATTGATCTAAATTTTTTTTTTCTAAATTAAATACTATTAAAAATTTACTTTAAAACCGATTCGAATAAAAAAATTCCACCGCATAAGGTCCCACAAGCGACTTTTGATCCATCCCTTTTCCAGTGCATAGCGGTAACTGTATACATATTTTTGATTTCCTTTGGAGTACTTTCCTCCCAAGAGTTTTTTCCAGGACTCCAGTTATATAACCGAATCCTGCAAAAAAGAATAAACAATCAATTAAATACAAAAATTAATGTAATGTTAAATGCAAGTTATTACCTGTCAAAACTTCCAACAGCAATGGCTTGACCGCTAGGAGAACAGCAAGCAACTGTAAACTCTTTTTCATCTTCTCTAGAATAATCCAAAACCCGTAAATTTTTTCCGTCCTTATCGTACAAAGTGACTTTTCGATCGCAGCCAGCTGCTAATATATGATTTAAAGGCCAGGCTAGAGCGTAAGGCGGAACCGGATGAGTTGCGACACGTCCTTGCGAATCCATGGATGTGTCATCAGTGGCATAATACCTCACTATAGTTCCATCTGCGTGGCCAGATAAGAAACCAGTTCCTCTGGAACTAAATTGAAAAATAACTTTTGAAAATATATACAAATTTTTGCTCTTCCTACGATTTTTTAAAATATTAAACAAAACAAAACCAAATTTTTAAGGAGATTAGAACATTTTAAAAAAATTAAAGACAAATTTAGAGCTTTGATAGGAACAGGCAAAATTGTTGCTCATTCATACATCAAAATAGTCAATTAAGTTCTTAAAGTTCTCACTTCATTTATACTTACTTCGGTGCTAAAGACACAACAAAATGGTCAGTGGCATACAACGTTGAAGCTTTATTTGTTTTGTGATTTCCAACTCTTACTTTTCCATCTGCAGTTCCAAAAATTAAAGGACCTTCAGTCAACCAAATCAAGCAGGTAACTGCAGCTGTGACGATAAACTTATTGCATATTACTTTTTTGTCTCCCCTAAAAATAAAATTTAAAACCAAAAAAATTACATATCTTATTTAAATCATTCTTGTTTTAGCTGTTAAAAATTTACCATTCTTCTCCAATTTTATAAACATAAACAATGCTATCTGTCTGTCCTACTGCTATTTTAGTTGAATCAGGAGAAAATGCCAATCCTTTGACTGAAAAGTTCTTCTTACCATACTAAAACAAGAAAAGATGTTAATATGGTTGTCCTTATCAGTTTTCCTGTCAGCAGCAAAATGACTGTACATGCTCATCAGTTCTCAAAACTTTAAGCTCCTGTAAACCTATTTAACACTATAGACTATATACGTCTCACCTTAGAATCGGCAGGCTTTAACGAAAATTTATCCTTTTTCTCCCCTTTTTCATCAAATAAATAGATAACCCTGTCTGACGTAGCAACAGCTAATTTCAAATTATTAGGGGACCATGCTATTGCACTTATTCTCGCCGGCGAATCCTACAAAAACAAAATCGTGATACGAACGATTATTGTATCAGTTCGAAATATCAGTAATCATAATTCTAACCTGCGGCTGAAGAACTGTCTGAAGAAATTTTAACTGCATTGTAATAATAACTATTTTTATTTAAATAAAACGACCACTTGTCATTTTCATGCTTCTGTTTCTCATTTTTGAAAGAAACGTCGGTTGCTCAGCAACTAGTGCCACGGCGGATCACTAGCGCTCCTAGCGCTTTCTGCACGAACTACTTATCACATTTAAAAATGGCTAACGTCTGTTTGTCATTGCCGTCGTTAAATAAATAAAAACAAACAACGTAGTAAAATGATTAAATACGTTGCAGTAACGTAATTTTTTTAAATTGTATAAAAAAGGTGATCAGTATTTAACAAATGGCTGTGTTTATTAAGTTATTATTTCTATTTTTTATATCCGAGACGTATGTCTTATCTGAAGTTTTGCATCATGATTACAAAACAAATAGCCTTGGCATACAATATTGGGACGACGCTGATAATTTTCCATCCAACGAAGAAGAGAATATCTATTTGTCACGTAGACAACGAGATGTGACCAATGAGACGAATGTCAGTCCTGCGGTCAACGCAAGTACGACTCAATCGCCGAACGTAACACAACAATCATCTACAGCGAAGGATTTTACGAATGCATCTACAGTAGCACCACCGAATGAACCGAAATTACCTGATAAACATGCAATAGAGGATGAGCACAACAGCTCCATGTCGATTTTCTTCGTCTTATGTGTCTTGGCCTTGGGGATTCTTTTAATTCATTTGATGCTTCAGACAAATTTTCAATATTTGCCAGAGAGCGTTGTGATAGTTCTCCTGGGAGCTTTAATAGGATTAGTATTGAATTTAATGTCAAATCAAAACATAGCAAACTGGAAAAAAGAAGAAGCATTTTCACCAAATGCTTTTTTCCTAATATTTCTCCCTCCAATTATTTTTGAATCTGGTTATAACTTACATAAAGGAAATTTTTTTCAAAATATCGGATCCATCCTTGTCTTTGCCATATTTGGAACTGCGATTTCAGCATTTGTAATCGGAGCTGGGATTTATTTACTTGGATTAGCAAAGGTCGCATACAAATTATCATTTATAGAAAGCTTTGCTTTTGGATCTCTGATTTCAGCTGTTGATCCTGTAGCTACAGTTGCCATTTTCCATGCCTTAAATATCGATCCTGTCCTTAACATGTTGGTCTTCGGGGAAAGTATTCTAAACGACGCTATTGCAATTGTCCTTACTACTTCAATTTTAGAATCAAACAATCCAGACATGTCCTCATCTGAAGCTATTTTAACTGGAATTAATCGTTTCTGTTTGATGTTCTTTGCATCTGCAGCAATCGGTGTTTCCACAGCTTTGCTTAGTGCTCTGTTATTAAAACACATTGACCTTCGAAAAAATCCGTCGTTAGAGTTTGCAATCATGTTAGTTTTCACTTATGCTCCTTATGCTTTAGCAGAGGGGATTCATCTGTCTGGAATCATGGCAATTTTATTCTGCGGAATAGGCATGTCCCATTACACCCATTTTAACTTGTCGACGGTCACTCAAATCACAATGCAGCAAACGATGAGAACGTTAGCCTTCATTGCTGAGACTTGCGTCTTTGCATATTTGGGCCTTGCTCTTTTCAGCTTCAGACACAGAGTCGAACCTGCATTAGTCATTTGGAGCCTTGTATTATGCCTCATTGGGAGGGCTTGTAATATTTTCCCACTAGCTATTCTAGTCAATAAATTTAGGGAACATCAAATCACCAAGAAAATGATGTTCATCATGTGGTTTAGCGGTTTAAGAGGTGCAATTTCATACGCTTTGTCACTTCACTTGGAGTTTAGTGATGAAACCAGACATGTGATTATCACAACTACTTTAATTATTGTTTTGTTTACCACTTTAATATTCGGAGGTTCAACCATGCCCCTCATGAAGGTACGTATAAGTAAAAATAATTGATACAAAGTTTTCAGCAATTAATATTTGTCTTTTTTAATAGTTTTTGCAAGCTGAGAAGAAAGGCAATCGAACAAGGAGGAAAAGAAAAGATAAGGAAATATCTCTGAGCAAAACCAAGGAATGGGGACAAGCAATTGATTCCGAACATTTGTCTCAGACTGAAGAAGAGTTGGAAGTTAATTTTTTCCAGTCAAGAATCAAAGGATTTGCTAAACTCGATTACAAATACTTCAGGCCTTTTTTTACAAGAAGATTTACACAGCAAGTATGTATAATATCAATTCATAGAAAAATAACAAGTCAAAAAAAATTATGTTTCAAAACTTTTTGCAAATGATTCTTTTCCTAATGATTTACTTATAAAACTATTGTCTTCATTAATTTTTTTTTTTTTCTTTTTAGGAACTCAAAGATTGCAAAAGTCAAATGACAGATCTTACAAATCAATGGTATCAAGCAATTCGTGTCTCTCCGAACGAATCCGAAACCGAAGAAATCATCACAGCAGAAGCCCACAGTTCCTTTCCACAGTCATAAAACTATTTTTCTTTTTCGCTTAATTCTAAATACCTGTGAAAATCTATTTATGTTTTAAACATGCTGTATTTTATGTGTAAAAGTTTTTAAATATTCAAATTGTTGTAACTCAATAAATTTTTCAAAAGAAAAAAAAAACTTGTTTTCAATAATTAAATTCAAACTTCCTCAATATCAGTTAAAGAATTCAAAGCGACTGATTGTTAATAGCCATGTTAATGATATGTTCATTTAACAAATCAACAACAGCTTCTATATCATTTTTGCCAGAATTTTTTTTTCCGACTTTACTATTTAAATTGATTTTCTCATCAATTTGAGGTAATAACGAGCTAGACATAATATCACCTGTACTACAAGTCTGACAAGCAACATTTTTTGTCTTCACTTTTTTGTCACTTTTCATGTTTTCTGATTCCATCTTTCCAAGAACTTGCTCAAAGATATTATCACAACAATCATCTATCACCTGTGAGAGAACACGCATTAGGTCCTCAGAAAGTTTTTGCTTATGTATCTCCTTCTCTCTTTTCGGAAGGGAATTATGGAACACAAAATATTCTACTAGTTTTCTAACTATTCTGACTGCTTCTTGGTTCCTACTTATAATAATAGGCTTTATTCCTGAGAGCTTTGGACGTTTCTTAATTGCTCCTGTACTTTTTTCTTGCTTAAGAGAAGTATTTTGAGTCTGATTATCCTTTATTTCCATTTCTGAGTCTTCGGATGGTGGGACAGAACCTTCTTTCATCTCATTATCCGCTGAAGAAATTGTTAAGTCATCATCCTCCTCATCGTCATCAAAATCACTTACATCTGGCAATTCCAGCACAGGACCTGAAAAAGTCAAAATAATGAAAAACAAAAAAATTAACAAGCAATTTTATTTCCCTTACCAAACAACGGTTCTTTAGCTGTTCTAATTTCAACGACTTTATCTGGATCGATTCTTCTTTCCCCTTTTAAAAACGTCGGTTTCCATTCGTCCTCCGAACTTGCATCCAAGTAAAAACTGGAATCACTTTGCTCGTCTACGGACTTTCGTTTGCCTTTGGAGGATACCGGCTCTATTTTTTTCGTACTAGAATAAAACGACTCCGATGAATTACTACGTGACCTGGACTCAGATTTCTTCGAGCCAGAATCATTTTCGGAAAAATTAGAAGAGATCATTTCAAGCATCAGTGAAAAAAAAAGCTTCGAAATCGACTAAAACATTTTCTTATCTCGGTTCCTTACGATTTACGGAATCACGTGGGTTTACCTGGCATACGGAGCTACCAACTTCACGATACAAAAAATAAAAGTTCTAATGGCGCGAAGGGGTGATTTTTAAAAATTGTTAAAAATTCATCTCATGCAGGCGTGAAATTAAAGTTAATTTTTACATTATAAACAATTAAGGGCGAGAGGTAGTCTACTGGTAACTCTCGATTCGCATGCGGTAGGTCCGCGTTCGAATCAAGTTTATATACCATGCACTCACCTCTTGATTCTTATTAAGAGATCAAAGTGAAATCATGTTGTGATGCCCAACATGGTTCGGAACCAGTGTCTAAATATTGTAGATCAAAAATTAAAAAAAAAAAAGTAACGTAACGGGATAGGCCGTAAGACTATCTCCCCTTAAGCCTAAGTGCGAACAAGTGCAGCCTTTATTTATTGTTATAAACAATTACGGAGTTGGGAAATATTGTCGAAGAAACGCAGACTGTTCATAAAATCTATTAATGCCAATTCACAATATTAAAAATGAATAATACACCTAAGTTTTCACACGATTCGGATTGTGTCTCTAAATAAAGGAAGTCCCGTTCAGTGCAATGATGATGATATGACATTGACTCTTCAAATAGCCAAGTTTATATGAGCATTTTTAGTTTTTATCAATTCCTGCAAGTTTCCATTTAGACAATAAAATAAATAAAATCATGATTTGAGCACAATTTAAGAAATGAATAAAAAAATTATAATAAAGTTCAGGACTTAAAATTAAGTTTTAAGATCAAGAAGTATGTAAACTAAAATACAAGCAACTAATACTCCAGGTTTCTCAGTAACGAGATACTCGCCCATGAAGTATAAAAATAGCAAAAGGATAATAATTGAATAAAAACAAATCAATTGAAATGTATGAATAAAAGTACACAATACAAGTCCCTTTAAATCAAAGATTTTCCAAAAGATTTTCCAAAGGAAATTCTCAACAGTTTCAAAAAATAATGTGATTGACATAACTTCACTGGTATTATCAACAGGCATGAAACATGTCTGGCAAGAAACATCTCTTCCTTTCACTTTTTCACAACTTTTAACAGGTAAGGAACATGTCTGGCAAGAAACATCTCTTGTCTTCACTTTTTTACAACTTTCAACAGATGTCTGGCAAGAAACATCTCTCGCATTCACTTTCTTACAACTTTCAACAGATGTCTGGCAAGAAACATCTTTCACCTTCATTTTTTTACAACTTTCAACAAATGTCTGGCAAGAAACATCTCTTGCCTTCACTTTTTTACAACTTTTAACAGGTTTCAGCTCCATTGTTTTAATGACTTCCTCATATATATTATCACAACAATTGTCCAACACTTGAAAAAACACAGAACTGAAGATCATTGAAAGTTGATGCTTAAAAGCTCTGTTATTTCTTCTTTTTTTTCTTGTCAAAGGAAGAGAATTTTTGCATGTAAATTCTTCAATCAGCTTATTAATTAACTCATCTGCTTGTTTATTTTTCCATATGTAATTATGTGAAAACAGAGGGCTTTTCTTAATAGCTCCTGTATTTTTTTCTTCTTTCGAAGAACTATTTAAAATCTGAAGGTCCATAGCTTCAGTATCTATGTTTTCCCCGGATGATACTGACCAGTTATCATATTCATCATTCTCATCATCATCATAATCACTTACTTCTGCTAATTCTTTTACAGGACCTAAAATATTCAAAAAATTTCATTAAAACAACGAGAAAAAAAAAAAAAAATTATTTTACTTCAATTTACCGAATAAAGGTTCTATGGCAGTTTTTATTTCAATAACTTTCTCTGGATCAATTTTTCTTTCCTGTTTTAAATAAGTAGGTTTCCATTCGTCATCTGAGCTAACATCCGATTCATTTCTAGGATTACTTTGCTTGTGTCCAGAATTTTGTTTGCCTTTAAATGATGTAGATTTTAACACCCTTGAACTGGATCTGGACGCTTTAGATGAATCACTACTCGATCTTGATCCTGATTCCTTTGGTCCACAATCATTTCCAGAAATATTAGCACAGATCATTTTTATAAAAAACGGAAAAAAAAAATTGAGAGATTCTAATTGACTTAAACTAGGTATGACATCAACGGCTTTTTATGGAATATTTACGAATCACGAGGGATTCGCGATTTACATCAAATGACGCGACCTCTAGCGGATGAATTTAGGAAACATCCTTGGTAGTATTGCATTTTGGCGGTTCCTTTCTCCATATTGAAATCAATTAAACTTCAATTCAATGTTTCAGCGTTTTCAATTAAAACAAAGATATGTTTGTTTCTCAAAAAGGTAGAAAACACCCCTAAAACATTATTTAAAACTGCATTATCTTTTGTCAATAAAGAAAATAGGATTTTTAATGGGATAAATGTTGCAGGTTATGTTAATGTTAATGTTATGTTTACTTGAATTCCTTTTTTTTTTTTCTAGGTCCCGTAATTAACTATTTGAAAATGAGCAGGAATTTTCCAATTATCTTTTGCCGTACGGGGATTATACCCCAGATTGATAAAAATTTAAGTAAGGAGAGAAAGTTATAAATACAGGCAATATTGCAGTTATAGGGAAAAAGGGCCTTCCTTAAAAAGGCGGATCCACGGAATCTTACGGAATCACGGAATTTCCACAGACCGAGTAAATAAGGTCCATGCGATCATTTTTCTTCCTCTGAGCTTTCCTCTAAAAGCTCTGGAAAAGTTCTAGGGACTTTCTACTAGTATAAACGGGATACACGGACCTGAGAAATTTCACTAACCAACTGTATTGTTTTTTGGTTCGTGTATTCCGTTTGTACTAGCGCAAAGTCCCGAGAACTTTTCCACAGCTCTTACATGGAAGCTCTGGGGAAGAAAAATGGTTGCATAACCTGAAGAATCAAATATTTTAATTCGTCAGTGAAAATTCTGTGATTCCGTAAGTTTCCGCGTGGTCCGCGCAGCCCCGTTGCTAGAAGTGAGCTCCAGGTCACGGAAACAGAGTCCCAGAGGAGGCAAAAGGCCATTTTCTCCTATTCTAGTAATGTTTAACCATTCACCGCTAGGGGGCAGTGCCCCCTGCCCCCTCCGTTACAGGACCCTGCGCTGCCATGCTGCTTTGCGGCTGCGGGTTCTATGGTTACAGTGCCCCCTGGTGCCCCCGGTTGCAGGACTGGGTATTCGCTCTCTAAGGATAAGAAGCTTTTGGCGAGATTTCGAGGAAAAGCCAGTAAATAGAGACACTCCTGCGTGTGAGGAATCGAAACATGTACATGGTCCTTGGAATTTCAGTGATTCCGTAAGATTCTGTAGGATCCGTGGTATAAGGAATATCCCCTTTCCCTATAACTACAACATGACCTGCATTTTTAACTTTTTCTCCTTTCTTAAAATTTCGACTAACTGGGGTACAATGCCCGTATCTGCAAATTTCTTTTACGGCAAAAGATAATTGGAAACACCTGCTCATTTTCAAATAATTATTCACGAGACCTGAGACCTGTAAAAAAAAAAAAAGAACTTGTCAAGTAAACATAGCATAATATAACATAACCTGGAACAGTTATCCCGTTTAAATCCTATTTTTTTCATTGATAGAAGAAAACGCAGTTTTAAATAATGTTTTAAGGACATTTTCTACCTTTTTGAGAAACAAACGTATCTTTGTTTGTTTGAAAATACTAAAACATTTGAATTGAATTTTAATTGATTTTAATATGGAGAAACGACCCGCCAAAATGCAATACTACCATCGGCGGACATATTGAACGACAGACCTGCCCTCTGTAATCAATGTAAAACGCGAATTGGAACTCTCGAACTCAACGGACCGGGAGGTAGTACCAACCTTTGAACTTTAAATTTTTAAATTTATGGAGGGAAACCAATGAAAACCATAAAATTGTTGAGAATTGATTTAAAACAAGAGAATGTAATCAATTGTAAATAATGTAAATATTTTAATGAAAGATTTAAAAAAAAAATTATTTATAGGCTACGATTCCTAAAAGAAATTTCCGCATCTACCTAATAGGAGTCGGAGTGGTGACTTGTCCATGTAGCGGTTTGGCTTTTCAATGAAGTTAAGCAGCATTGATGCGGGCCAGCTTCTGGATGGGTGACCGCACCGACACTCTTCCCCTCTGGCGGGGATGGCGGGAATTTACAAATGCAGTCATCTTAACCTCACTGTACGAGTTGGTTGTCGCATGCCAGAAAAGAAAAAAAAAAGTCCCTAACCTGCGCAAGCAGTTAGTAGAATACAGAAAAAAAGACCTGCGTAAGCAGTTAATCGAATGTAATAAAAAAAAAAAAAAAAAAAAGCTCAGGATCTAAAAATATTCGGTTATGATTAGATCATAATATAAGTTTCGCGCTGGAGTCCTACAAATTAACAAATTAAATTAACAATCTAGATATCTACAATTCTTTCGAAAATTACTTACAAAGGCTGACCTGCAGCACTAGCATACCTTCTGGTTGCCCTGCGGGGCGAAAATAAGCCTTGACATTTACTAATAATTCTCCTGTCTTCACTTTAATTTTCAGCAGACCTTCCTGCTCTGCAGGAGATAAAACGTTTATCTCAGCCGGATCATTCAACACCATTTTGATAACTTTAATCACAATCTCCGACGAAATCGAGTCCTGAACGTACGCCACCGGAAACCTAACCTCGGATGCTGCCCCTAAGATTTCCGCTCATTTCAAAACAATAAAACGGCAATAAGCAATTAGTCAAAAAATAATTCAAATAAACTGTGGATGAAGGCTCTTCCCTTCTTGGGGTCATGTACATATTACGTAAGTATGTGAAGGGGGGGGAGGGGGTCTCGTAAATGCTTACGACACCTTACCAAGGGGAGGGGGGGTTTCACACTTTCTTACGTAAGCTTTTTTCTACTCTGACCAGGAATTTTTGAAAATAAAATAAATAATTAATTAATTAATTAATTTCATGTTTTTTTAAAATATTGTAAATAATGCGGCGAGCTAATATTACATTATTTTGTTACCGTCTAAATAAAGGTAAAGTCTTTATAACTTTTCTCAATATAGGTGTTTATATTGGTTTATTTCAGTTTCATGAATTATGGGGAAAATTACCGAAGTCGAGTGCCGTTGGTTTCATAAAAAAAAAAAAAAACTTACGTAATAGGGAGGGGGGGGGGGTTGCCAAAATCTTACTCATGCTTACAACGGGGGGGGAGGGGGTTGAAAATGGCAAAAAAAATGCTTACGTAATATGTACATGACCCCCTTTTAAAATTTGTTATTCTTAATTAATCCTTTAAATGCCGGACCATTTTTTTTGCCATATTTTGCACAATGTGTTTCCTATGTTTAGCTTATAAGGTTATTTAATGAACGCAATATAGTTTTCTTTAACTTAAATTTATGGAAACAATAATTTTGTGGGCTACTACAGCCATCTACATTAGTTTTTAATCTACCAATAATAACCTTCATGACAGTGTAAGTCTTTAACGAAAGCCAACCAAAGACGTATTGCTTATGTCATCAGTAATTAGGGGGTCGGAGTAGTGACTCTTCCAGTCTAGTGGCTCGTGATCAATGAAGTTAAGCAGCATGGAGAGCGGCCAGCTTCTGGATGGGTGATCACCGACACTCCTTCCCTCTGGCGGGGATAAGTGGAACTACAGATACAATCATCTTAACCTCATTGTATCAGTTGTTCCTTCAAAGCCTGGTTTGGCCTAGTTAGAAAACAAAGTTAACAAAAAAGGAATAATAAGGAATACAAGGGAATAACATGGAATATATACAGTATATATATACAAAAAAAAAAAAAAAAAAAAAAATTACAATCCATGGTCCATTGCCCGATCGAGCTTCCATTTTTAAATGATAAGATGTAACTTTCTGTACTGGATTAAAATTAGCGTACTGCAAAAAAAAATACGTAAACTTTTTTTCTTTTTTTTTTGAGGATCATTGTCGAAATCGACATTGGGCAACGGTCCCTGCATTCTGTAAAAATTTAAAAAAATCAGCATAAAATTCATGACTGAAGCCATTTTTTTCCAGTTATCATATTCATCATTCTCATCATCATCATCATAATCAATAACTACATCTAATTCTTTTACAGGACCTGGAATATTCAAGAAATTTCATTAAAACAATGAGAAAAAAAAACATGAAATTATTTGATTTCAATTTACCGTCAGCTGTCGAACATTTGGATCTAAAGTAGTCGGAAATGCATAAGTGATACCCATTTCATTTCAAAGAAGATCTAGCTCTCCAACGAATTGGAGATTTTGATCTCTGTAACAACCTTGAAATGAATGAACTTTTGCTGCCATTATTGTTCTTTTTTCAATAATCGACTCCCTGTCAGGGTAAGACAAAACAGCTCAAACCTACTGCCATGACTGGCTACCATTTGGAAATTATTCTGTTTATGGTATCCTGCTCAACAGCTTCAAAAAGGAATAAAGAGAAATAAAAAAACAAATAACAACTTGAGATATTTTAAATTATTCATTTATTTTTATCAATGTACTATACACGTGGTATTAAACCATAAATACACTGTTCTACATATCATTAACATGAATCTAGAATATATAATAATTTTTTTTTCTTATTATTTATTTTCAGAATCTTTTATTTATAATGTTTCAACATCTTTTTTTTTTTTTTAAATATGCGTTTCTGCCTAATCTTAAATTCAGAAAACCATGTAACAAAAGGCACTTCACTCGTTCATAATAGATGCAAACTTTTAGCGGATACAAAAAAAAAAGCTGTCATGACAATGAGAAAGGTACAAAAAGTTATCATTTTGGCTTCAAATTCTAACGTAGCTTGTGAATGAAAAAAAAAATCTTCACGGCAAAATAAAAATAAAAAACCAGAATTAATGCCCTGAATACTTAAAAAAAAGGAAAATCTCACTGAAATCGTTCGCTAGATTTATCCGTCCAGCAAATTTCACAGCCTGCTAATAAAAAAAATCAGCTTCAAATAGAAAAAAAAGAAACGTGGTATGAGAATAATTTCCACGTTGCTATCAGTCCTGTACACCACGATCATACGTACAAGTCAAGGAATTTGGGAATTACTCAAAAATGGACAAAAATGTCCCCTGGAATTGAAGAAGAATGGTTGAAATTTTGCTAAAATAGATGGCTGGAGCTATATTTAGGGAATCACGTGATATGCCCTCCATCATGGAATGCTTAAAGACCCTGTATAAAAAGAGATTGGCGAATAGACCGTATCCACGGCGGGGAAGTGAGCGGAGTGGGGGTAGTTCCCGCGCTCTGTTTTTTCGCATGTAGATTCTGGCGGCCATCTTGCGTGGTGGTTTAGTATAGGAGTATAGGAAATAATGCGGGTTATATTTTATTTTAGAACGTAGCTTAATATATTGTTGTTAATTTAATTTAAAATGTTGTGATATCGATATTCAAGTTGTTAGAGTAATGTTTTTTTAAGTCATAAACGTGCTCTATTGGTTCAGTAATACAGTAAGTGTTTAAAAAAAAGTCCATATGTATGCATTATAACTCGTTGAATGAACAAATAAATAAATGTATTTTTTAGATGTCAACGATCGATCATGCAAAAAAACCGGATATCATCAAAAGATTTCATCATATGGATATGCAGGGTTGCGATGCCGATGCCGATGCCGCCCGCGACCGGGTAAAATAAAAAAAAATTTCGATGCCGATGCCGATATTTATTAAAAAATAGTCGACGCCGACACCGATGCCGATTCCGGTTTGCCAAAAAACTTCCGATTCCGATTCCGATTCCGATTCCGACGCCGACGCCGACGCCGATATCGGATTGTGGAACTCCGATTAAATTTTAGTTTTTTCTTGAAAATATATCATAAATTAAAACCAGAGTTTTTTCTTGAAAATCTATCATAAATTAAAACCATAATTTTTATTTAAAAATTAATCGAGTAATTGGTTATTAAATTTAATTACAGTTCTAAAGTAGAGAAATTATGAGAAAAATAATTTTGAAATTTAAAATTTTTCGCGATTCCGTCTTTGACTCCGACCCCGATGCCGATTTCGGTTCGTCAAACGATTCCCGACGCCGACGCCGACGCCGGCTTTGAATCTGATTCTGACGCTGATGCGGATGCCGACGCCGGCTTCAACTGCGGTTTCGATGCCGATGCCGATGCCAGTAAAAATGCCATCGGCATTTTATTAACACGGTTATTTTTTTTCGATTGATTCGTTTAATCCATAAAAGCCTTTTTTTTTTCAGACAATAATTTTGTTTTTTCACACCCTTTTTTCAAAGCAGCTGGCACTGAAAAATATCTCACGCCTTCTATCTTCCGTTTAGAATCATTATTACATCGTAGTATGGCACAATTTACCATTTTTTTAAATCTTCAACACGAATGTTAATATGTAGTGCCATATAACAACGAAATAGGTACCACGCAAGATGGCTGACTACCTATGAAATGTCTTCTGCTACCTTCCCCTCCGTGGCCTATGACGTAGCATAGATACCCTCTATTTAAATTCAATTTCGCACCAATTTAAATTCTTCTGCTCAAGCCACTGCATTGTAAGCGCCATATTATTCAATATGGCGCTTACAATGCAGTGGCTTGAGCAGAAAAAAAATTCGCCAATTTCCAAAAAACATTTTCTTTTTATGGCGAACCAATCAGATTTATCGGTGAATTCGCCAGTCTTTTTTTACATAGGATCTCTAGGATTGCTCATATAAAAATGCCTTAAGAATAAAAGAAAAATGAATTATTTTCCCGTAATTTTTTTTTCTTTTCCTTGTTTACATGTTATTTAACCACAACAATTCATAAAACATGTTTATGGCCAATAATGGATTCGCTCCGAAAGCCATAAAAACAAGGAAAAGAAATGTTTGACTTCATATTTTAATAACGGCTGTCTGAACACGTGATTCCCCAAATACAGCTCCAGCCATCTACTGAGAAAAGTTTAAACTATTCTTCTGCTTTAGTTCAGGGGACGTTTCTGTCCATATGAGTAATACTCAAGTTGCTTGACCTGTATGTATGACAGTAATTTTTGCGGCTTTCTTTCCATATTTCATCGAGTAAAAAAACATTATTTTACACTAATATTTATTACAAGAAAAAAAAAAGTCAATGATTAAAATTCCATGGCACTAAAAATATAAATAAAATCAAGAGAAAATTCTTCAGAATATTTTTCGCTGGATTTAGTAATAAATGCGATAGGCGAGTCATTTCCAATTCTTTCTTTTTTTGTAAAAATTTTAACTGATTTTTGGAGAATTGGAGAAAACTACAACGGAAAACAACCACTTTTTAAAAAAATTTTTAACATTCAATTATCTTAAATCCATATTTAAAAGATCAAACATGTCGCCTATTTAAAACGTACAAAAATTAATTTTTTTTAAAAAAAAAGCTGTCTTTTTGAGCCAGTTTTTTGAAAACAAAAATGCTAGCGACGAAATTGCGGTTGTCTTTTTCATTTATTTATTTATATATATATTTTTTTAAAAAAGCAGCAACAATCTTACTTAGGCACTATTCTTTTTTCAACAATTTTCAAAGAAAAACCCTGATCTTTTTCTGTACAAAAACAAATCTTTTAATCTTTAAAAAAATAAACTCTCGACCCTTTACAACCATAAATCGATCTTAACAATTTATTTTTACGAAAAAAAAAAAAAACATTCCGATTTAATTCTAGCGAAAATTTTCCGGATATTTTAAAATTTTGAGTCTTGGAAGGAATATAAATAAAATACCCTCTGGTTCTCACAAAAATTAGATTTATCTTAAAATTAAAAATCAAGAAAAATTTTCGATTTGATTACTACTATTAATTAAAATAGTGATCGGCGGAAAATTGTATTATCGAACATAAAATACAAAAAATGTTGAATGATTAATCTATACGAGTAATTACAGGATATTAATTTTTTTTTTTTAATGATCCATGAATGATATGTGAATGAAAACAAGGCTATGAGAATATTGTAAAAAAAAAAAATATCCAAAGGAAAGTGATATTTCAATATACAAATTATTATAGACCGTATGAAATTTAATTAAGCAGTTGCACAACTGAATTGTGACCGTGTCCAGGAAAAGACAGCTTAAGGTGAAAAAAAATTCGATTTCAATTTTTTGACGGATTTCGAATGGTCCAAGACCGTAGAACGCAAATTCGTCGAAAAATCGAAATCGAATTTTTTCAGTTTAATTAAATTAAATTAAATTAGAATTGAATATAAATAAATCAATCCGATCATATGATCCAAAGCTATTTTTGTTATCAATCATTATTCGATTTTTGTTATGAATTTTAATGCAATATTCTCTAGCCCAAGTTACTAATTTTATCAGTTCAGAAATTGAACTTCGTCAACGCAAAAAAAAAATCAAAGAATCAAAATCAATTCGTCACAATTCTTTCAAAACAAAAACAACAAATGAATACAAACACAAACCCATTGAATATTGCACTTCTTCCACCGACAAATAAATTTTGATTCCGTTTACAATGAGCTATGAAAAAACAATTATGTGCATCCTTAATTTATATAAAAATTACTTTCCGGTAATTACCCCTAAAATTATTCTATTTACAAAGAAAAAAAAAATTAAAATCCGTATGAATGACCACAAGATAACATATTAATATTTTTGACATTAAATCCAGCCATTTGCAGCTTAAAACATTTAATTTACAAAGAAAATTTTTTTAATCAAAAACACGAATTTTATCTTGTAATTTCATTAATTAAACAATACGATTTAATTTTTTTATAACAAAAAAAAAAATTTTCCCCGATCATAAAAATATTTTCCATTCCGCAATTCGCCTCAATTAAAAAAAAAATCACAAAATTAACGTCTTAGCAGTCCTAAAAAAACAAGCAAGGGAATATTTTTTTAAAAAAAAAGGAAACAGATTAGCCATACGACAAATTCCCATTCGCGGTAATTTTTTTTTTTTAAACATTTAAACATTATCGGAACATTTAATTTACTGTTTTAGTGTCTTCCTTCATTCGCTTCTGACTCGGGCTAGGACTCCCCGGATCGATATATTCGTCTTCGGCATCCAGCTGATCCGGAGCTGACCATCTCCTTCGTTTCGCGTTCCTTTCCTCGTCGGATTGGAAATCCCCTTCAGACTTTGCACGATCCTCCTCCTGTTTCCCGTCCACCCTTGAGCCGGGAGGCGAATATTGATTCGAATCTACCGGTTTTGACTGATATGACGAAGCGGAAGTCGAGGATAACGCTTGGCTTTTGTTTTGAGGGCTATTACTAATTTGAGCGGTTGATTTAACGGAATTTGAGCGTGGCTGATGCTGATGCTGCTGCTGCTGCTGCGGAGAGGACCGCTGTTGCTGCGGCGAGTGGTGCTGCTGCTGTTGCTGCACTGGTTGATTTGGCGCAGGAGAGAGCGAGATGCAAATATCCCCGACTTGAAGCGGATGGCATTGCAAACCGTAATAGTTCATAGTTCGCTCAGGAGAACATGACGCCCAACCCTGACCGTAAACGTAATAAGGATGCTCGAGGGTAGATTCGATTTCGATCTGAAAAAAGAAGACAAAACGATATTAGTTTTATGCCAAAACTAAAAAATTTAAAAAAAAAAAATCTCTTAGCAAAAATTTACATGTAAATTTCATATGTCAACTTATATTGCGATAGGGCATATGAAAGACATGTTAAGCTTATGAGGTTAAGAAAGCTAAGAAGAACTACGCTTTTTTTGATATAAATAAAATTCAGTAAGAGGGGGGAGAGGGTCTACGTCGCTATAACAATATAAAATTTTCATATTAAAGTTTAGCAAAAGTTTGCATGTTATATCCTATGTCAACTTATGTTGCAACAGACCATTAAAAATACATGTTAAGCTTATGAGATTAAGAAACATAAGAAGACAAACGCTTTTTTAAACTAAAATAAACTGTTATCAGAGAGCGAAAATTGGATTCTCCGTCATTATAACAGTAACAATGCCGCCTGAACGCCCGAAAGAAAAATTAACCGGGATTTCCCACTTCTTAAAATCTTCGGACGTTTTTCTAAAAATTCAATTAACCTGCAGCATTTCTCTCATCAACCTCCCAAAAATTTTCTTTTCCCAATTTTTGATTTATTACCCGAACCACCCAAGAACAATACGGCAACGACAGTAACAAATCATCAAAAAGAAATCGATTTCAGTTTCTCTCAAAAAACTTTTTGGCTTAAGTCTATTTGTCTTGGACGTGCATCGGAACAAACGAAAACCCCGCGTCGTACAAAACCTAGTAAAAAAAAAAAAAAAACGATATTTTTTTCAAAATACCACACAGTTATTATTATCGTCATCGTCTCTGTTGTTAAAAAATAAAAACTAAAAAAAAAAGGAAAGAAAGAGGAAAAAAATCGAAGAGGGAGAAGAAGCAAATGAAGTCAATTTGTTGTTTTTGGCTTCGGCTAAGACAACAATATACCATTGTGTTTTGGCAGATAAAAAGTAAAAAAACATTCTTTGAAATCAGTAGAGTAAAAACCTGTCATCGGGATGGCGTAGTAAAATTCCAAAGACACGTACGGTGTTAACCTTTTTTTTTTCTCGAATTTAAAAACAAATAATCAATCTACATTCAGACCTCATTAGTTCGAACCTTCGTTTTCGTTTAAAAATTTTTCGACTGTTTCGAATATTTTGGCCTCGGAAATAATTAGCTCACACTATTTTTCTCCCCTTAAAAAAAAAAAAAAAAAAAAAATTGTGGAAAAAAATTCGAAGTATCCTAAATTCTCCTTGGCAACAAAGTTTTTTGAAACTATTAAAAAGGCCGTTAAACAGGACAAAACGAAGGAAATTAACCTTAATTTTTTTTCCTTTTCCCCTTCTAATCTTAATTTTACAAATTTTAAGAAAATATTTTTTTAGCAAATTTCGTATGTCAACTTAAGGTTCTACAAAGCATTGATAACGCATGTTAAGCTTATGAGCGCTGGAATCCTAAGAAGATAACCTCCCTACTTTCTCTTCCCTTTTAATCGCTTAATCGTTCCTTTTTTAATTTTATCTCCTTAATCATTTAATCTGTCGAACATGTAACGCCTCTTCTTGTCTTATACAAGGCGTACAAGAGAAAACGACTCACGATTGAAAGGTCAGTCCAAACAAAACAAAACAAAAAAAAAATAAAGGACAGTAATTTTTTTTTTTTTTTCTTTTAACGTTTTTCTATATTTGTACACATACAACGAAACAAGTTTACACGTATGAAGTGACATGGTCAACGAAGATTATTAATCATTCCCATTAATAAAAGTCTGTAACACAATGTAAGGAATCATCAATAAGTTGACAGGATAGCAGAAGGGTATTAATAACGCAAATATTGATGCAGGGGTTTTTTTTTTTCCTACGAGTTGAAAAGGTTACATTACAAACATAAAAAATTCTAGTCCGCGCTGCATTATGTACATTTGTACACATTGTTCGATTCGTTACAAACAAGGAAATTAATGTCGGGAGGAAAAAAAAAAAAGGTTAAAAAAAAATTCTATCTAATGGATTTACGATGCATTTTAGATTTAACCTCATGAAATAAAGTGATAACATCGGATTATATGAATCCCATTATGAGGAATAAAATTATTTCATAGAGAATGTTGATTTATTTGAAAACTGACCAAGATCTCTTTTTTTTTAACGGGTTCATTATCTTATATTCCCGGACATGACATTTTCAAAAATCGGGCAATGATGAAAAAAATTTTGAATTCCTGATTTTTTTTTTCCTTTTTTGCGCCTACGAAAACGTTTATGAAGATGATTAACAAAAGGTTACCTTAATTTTGTCTTGAAATACAGAATTTGAAGAAAAAATATTGTCAGCCAATTTCCTATGTCAACTTATATTCCTAACAACGATTGAAAATGCATGTTAAGCTTATGAAGTTAAGAATCTTAAGAAGATGCACTTTCAAATTTTCTTTTTCCTTGTAAAGGTTTTTCAATATTTATGTTTTCTTTTTTAGCTTTTATCAACTTCCGCCTTTAATTAATGTTGTTAAGGTGTTCGAATATCACTTAGTTCGAATTCAAGAACGAACGTCTGTTCTTTCGTTTGGTTTTTGTCTTCGGATTTTTCTTTCTCTTTTTGAAAAATAACATTTTTTTTTATTTCTTTTAAAATATCTACTTGTTTCATATATCAGATCTTTAATAGGTTATGGGCCCAGATAACGCTATTTTAAATAAGAAAGAAAAATCAGAAGACGAAAACAAAACAAAACAGACGATAGAAAAGCGTTCGTTCTTGAATTCAAACTAAGAGATATTCGAACACCTTAACAAACGTGTCAGGGCATAACTTTTTTTAATCGGCCTGTAGATGCCCTTTGTCCCAAAATTACATTTCGGTTACGCATTTATAGATAACTCGGTCTCCAAAGGATTAATAAAATGATAAGATAAACAAGAAATGGAAAAGGTCTTCTTATGTTCTACCATCACATAAGTTAAACATGCGTTTTCAGTGCTTTAAGAAACGTAAGTTGACATAGGAAATCTGTATGTCAATCATTTTTCGTCGTCAAGTTCTTTATTTCCGGACCGATGAGTGCATTTTACAGATCGGGACAGTAAGGGGGTCGTTGTAGTGCAGAAGTAAGGTCTGAAGGCAGAAGGGAGAGCGGGAGGGGGGGTGGGGGTTAAAGGTAAGTTTTTTTTTGAAATTAACGTTTCGAAAGAGAAGCAGCAAAAATAAGAAAAAAATCAAGTAACATGCGGACGATCCCCTGTCGAGGGGGGGGGGGGGAGGCAGGGGGCTAAGTCTTCCTTTTTCTGACTCATAGGCTCCCCCTGGAAGATTTTGAGAGCCATGAATTTGGTTTTACGATTTTCTTCATCAGTTTTTTTCTAAATTTCCTTATAAATAAATTATTTTTTCACTCGTTAATCTTCAATAATTTTCATAACTCAAATTTTTATATTTCCGGTCAATCAACTCGAGGGAGAAAAAAAAAAATTAAGCAAAACAAAAAGGTCATCGAGACTAGCCGGTATCATTATTTTTGATCCTACGCCAAAATCAAAAGCTATTAACGAAAAACGGGAGAAAAAAAAAATCGACAACCAGGCCCCCGACCAGCTCTATTCTCTTTGTAAATAAGAAAAAAAAAATTGTGTAAAAAAAGAAAACGTAAGTATGAATCCGTGAATCGCTGATGAATAATACTTTCCTCTCATATATTTCACTTGAATCGAAGCCAAACTATTTCAATAAAGTTAAATCATGTAAGCCAAAATACCATGTCACAGACGTCTATTTTTTATTGAAAGATGAAATTCTTGTTTCAATAGACGCGTGTAAGGGTTTTCTTTTGTCTTTTTTTTTTTTTTTTTTTTCTTTCTCCTCTTTATTCGTTACGACGGGTGATGCTAATCGATTACTAGTCTAAAATTATCCCCCTGTTGATTTTTTCTTCTTCAAACTTTTTTTTTTTTTTTTTTTTTGATGTTGTAATTTAATATTGCGTCATGTCGTTCGTCATTTACGTTCGTAGAGAGAGAGAGAGAGAGAGAAAAATACAAGAAACAAAAACAAAGTAAAGCCAAAAAAGTAACATTTTCGGTTTCGTGATCAAAATTTTTAAGAGCAACTTTTTATTTTTTTGGCTTTCGACTAAGGGAAAGCGGGGCAAACGTAAACACCGTTTCATTCATGTTATGCCAAAAAAATATAATAACAAAATATCTTTTTTTTTTACTACTTCTTCAATTTTATTAGAAAATAATGGTCCATGATCTCGACAATATTTTCCCGATCCCGCTTAAATTCTTGTCAATAAATAAAGAAGAAAAGGTCAAGAAAGAAAAAAAAAAAATCCTATTTATCCCGTGGAATTTTTCGGACGGTTGCTGAGCAACCTCGGAGATATGAGACAAAAAACAAACAAAAAATATAATAAAAATAAAAAAAAAAAAAAGTATGAAGAGCGGTGGTGAGAGGAAATGAATCTTTCGACGGAGTGGGGGGAAAAAAAAGAAGACAAGAAAATTCCCGAAGCAGTTTCTCATCAAAACGAACCCAAAGCAAAAGTCTTTGAAATTCGGACGATTTTCGTGGGTGTATCAAAAAGTCATAAAAATGCCACCTTCTATATTGGAATTGCTAAAAACAAACACATTTTTTTTCCTGCGGGACTTTATTCAAAATAGCCCCTTGTAAAAAAGCCGATTTTTTTTTTGTAAAAAGAAAAACAACAAAAAGAATTTTAGTAAATTAGCTGTCTAGACGCCTTAAACTTGGCATCGTTTCTACAAAAAATTTATGTAAACTTTTTTTGAGTCTGCATCATTTATAATAATGACTGTAAATGATTTTTTTAATTATTTTCTTTTAAACCGAACGCCTTAAAACTACGCACGAGAAAACGTTTATAATAATTAATTATGACTTCTTTCAAAGGAACATAAATCAGCTCCCCCCCACTCTTTCCCGGTTCGTTGTATCTACGTATGCTCTTTTTCCATTGACTAAATTATTTACGTTACGTGTCGCGGTTTATCTTTTTTTGCGAGTTCCCTTCAAAGGAAAATATATATTCGAAAAGCATCAAGCAGAAAGCAAAAGTGAAAAGGAGTCGAGTCGAAGCCTACAACAAGTGTTGGAAAAATTTCCCATCCGAGTATTTTTACAGCTTTTAATGCATTTCCGTTTCAGACCGAATGGGAAAAATGATTAAATTAAAAGGTAATAGATGGGAAATTTGTAGGAGAAATGGCAACAACTTCCAGCTGGATTTGCACATTTTTTTGATTTAATTTAATTTAATTCAATTCAGTTATTGCTACGCAGTACCCGTGGCAATAGGTAAGTCGTATTTGTCTTTTTACGGAAAAACGAAGAAAAATTTTGAAAAAAAGAATTAAATCTTTAAATTTTTTCCTGAAGATTTTCGACGTCAAAATGACGATGGTGACGCCTTATTGTCATCCTATTGACGTCAACTCGATTTTAAAATGCTACAGCCATCATTTTTAGATGTCAATAAGACGTCATCTTTTTTAGACGTCGATAAGACATCACATTTTTAGACGTCAACGAGACGTCATCTTTTTTAGACGCCCATAAGACGTCGTCTTTTCTAGACGCCGATAGGACGACATCCTTTTTTGTCGTCAATAAAACGTCATATTTTTTAGATGTTGATAAGACATCATCTTTTTAAACGTCAATGAGACGTCATCTTTTTTACACGTCGATAGAACTTCATCTTTTTTAGATGTCAATGAGACGTCACCTTTTTAGACGTCAATAAGACATCTTATTGACGATGACGTCATCACTGACAAATTGTATTATCGGTCAATCTTAAAGGCGTCATTTTGACTGATGACGTCAGACTTTTACGTCAGACTATCTCCAATCATATTTACGATGGAGATACGTTATTTGACCTCCGGCACACGGAATTCAAATATGTCGGTTCTGAATTAACTTTTGCGATTTTAGATTTAACTTCTAAGGACATCAATTTAGTTTCTAAAAAGAACAAAACTTTGTCGGTCAGCTGGGAAATGAAACGGAAAAATGACCTAAGCCCAAAAAGCTCTACCCCCCAGTGCTGGTGGGCCACAGAACTGGCTCTCCTCGCGCATTTAATGCTAAACAAAGGATCCTTGAGCTTTCCTGCTCAAACAAACCCCCGGAAAAGTCTTCCCAATCCCAACAAATATGGTTCAAAGTCGCTCGATTTCCATTCGTTTTTCCTCCCATCCTTTCGCGAATCTTTCCCTCGAAAGATTATCAAAACCGAATGATCTATAGCTTGGAATTAATTTTAAGCCATATCAAAAGTCCTTTCCAAGAAACTCTTCCAAGATTTATTTATTTATGCACTTTCCCGCTAGGCTTTCCCAAGCTTTCGCAAAAGAGAATCTGTTAAAATGTCAAAGATTAAAATTGAATTATCTACTGCCTCGATAGTCTTTCTCTTTGAAACGCTTTTACTCAGCTTTGGGAATGCAACGGGGAGGAAAGATGCGGGGAGGGGGTAAGGAGGGGCGTTAAAAACCTTTCAGACGTTTAGTTAACATGCAATCGGAATCCGTATGATTCAAAACTGTCAGCAAACTAATGATCGCCACACACTCCAGCTTTAAGCTTTCATAAAAAAAAATATAAAGAGAAAAAGAAAAAAAACATTTGAAAAACGAGAGAGACGCAGACAAAACGCTCCAACAAAAACATTTTTAAAAGTGAGAAAACGCCATGGGATGCACAGTCGTTACGACTCATTTAGATACAACCGTACGTATTCCTGCCAGTAGTATATTTATCACTATTAAAAGTTTTTCTGTAGTTTTTTTTTTTTTTTTTTTTTTTTTTTTTCTGCCGAAGATTTTTTTTTTCGACCGCTCCCATTTTACAAATGGTGTCATTAAGAGGGAACATATTTTCTCTTAATGTAACTAAATCTTTTTCCCGCCTTGTTTTAATTTTTGTTTAAAAACTGAATTATGCATTCAGCATTCCACAGAGGACTACCCGAACTCCTTAGTTTTCATTTTGTGTTAATGGATGTAGACGGTTTTCAAAATAAAAATATAGCCTCACGCATGTGGCGCTCCATGTTTTTATGCTTATTTCCCGATTTGACGTAAATAATTCCGAGCGCCGTAGGTGAAATGACGTATCTCCATCGTAAATGTGATTGGAGATTAATCAGTTTAAAGGATCAACGAGTGGATACATGATTTTTAACAGCGCACAATTAATAAAACACAAGAATAATTATAAAATTTTTTTAAAATGTTTTACAATATTTCTAAAACATTTTTAAAATGTTTTTCAATATTTTTCAATATTTCTAAAATATTTTTAAAAATATTTTTCAATATTTTTCAATATTTCTAAAACATTTTAAAAATATTTTTCAATATTTTTCAATATTTCTAAAACATTTTCTAAAACCTTATTTAAGATGTTTTTCAATATTTCTAGAGGGCAGTCTCCACTTAATAACGTTCACCGCATTCGCGTTATCCGCCATCTCGATGAACGTATTCGCACCGGAAGTTTTATGGATCTTTTACCACGATTTTTTTGATCATCTTCTGCTTTTTTTTATTTACAAACATTAAAAATGGCGGTTTTGAAAGATGTTTCTACGGATTTAAAAAGAAAAATTTTAATTCGGGCATGGGGAAGACAATAAATCTGTTCCAAAACAAATTCTGGGTAAGACAATTTTGTATACTTAATGAAATATACGGTACTCTTTGTATGCCACAAACGTTTAAGGAAGCAAAACCTGCGAAGTACTTCCGGTGCGATCACGTTAATCGCGATGACGGACAACGCGAATGCCGTGAACGTCATCAAGTGGAGACTGCTCTTAGAACATTTCCTAAAACATTCTTTAAAATTTTTTTCAATATTTCTAAAACATTTTTAAAATATTTTTCAATATTTTTCAATATTTCTAAAACATTTTCTAAAACCTTATTTAAGATTTTTTTCAATATTTCTAAAACATTTTCTGAAACCTTATTTAAGATTTTTTTCAATATTTCTATGCTGCTTCTCCATTATGGTCCTAAATTAATTTTACAAAATTAATTTCATAAAATTACCGGAAATTATGGGCTTTTTCTTTCTTTTTTCATAACATATTTATTTTTGACAGATTTCTTATTCTTTTTTAAGTCATCCTCATGTTCGATTAGTAAAATAAAAGCATTATCCCCAATAATTTTATAAAATTAATTTTGTAAAATTAATTTTGAGCCATAATGGAGAAGCAGCACTAGAACATTTCCTAAAACATTCTTTAAAATTTTTTTTAATATTTCTAAAACATTTTTTAATATTTCTAAAACATTTTTAAAATATTTTTCAATATTTCTAAAACATTTTCTAAAACCTTTTTTAAGATATTTTTCAATATTTCTAAAACATTCTTCAATATTTCTAAAACATTTTTTAAAACATTTTTCAACATTTATGAAAATTTTTTACTTTTTTTTTTTTTTTTGCTTATTGGGAATCAAAAAACAGGCTACCTCCAATCACACTTGACTGAGATATGTCATTTGTTCTCCGGCGTACGGTATTTTACATTTGCCTGTTAACCAACAGGCAAATGTGGCAATTCCCGAATAAAATCCTATCCCTCGGGACTATTCCGGATTCCGCTTATTTTTCCAGGTTTAAATTCCATGACTCCCGATACCCTTAAATCCCGTTTATATAACGGTGCAAGTTTTATGATTTTTCTTTTACAGCGCAATTTAACCGTCGTTTTTCCTTTGCGTTTAAAATAAAACACAAATGCCAAAATCTTGATAAGGAATTTTTTTTTTTCACATGTCGAATAGAGGTGAAAAGTAATAAGCGAAATTTTACAATGTGTGCATACAAAAACTTTTTTAAAGGCCTAAACTGCACGCGCCAATCTTTTTTCGTTTTTCCTATCATTACCATTCAGGTAAATCGCTATGACGCAACCTTATTCGAGACAAAAACAATGTTGCATTTTTATTTTCAACGATTTCCCGTTTTGTGATCACGCATGCATGACAAAAAAATTAAACGCAGACCAGTTGATTTTCGCGTGGCGTTTTTTTTTTTATCAATTCTGGGTTTCCATTTCAAGGAGAAATTAAAAAAAAAAAAAACAAATAAAAAAAAAATGATCGATTCGGATTATTAATTAAAAAAGGAAGAAAGAAAAAAAAACCGTCTCAGATTCAAAAAAAAAAAAAAATCGCTTCTCAGAATTAGTTGACGTGAAACGTTTAATTGTCTGACAAAAGACAAAACAAATTGTATATCATAATAATCGTAAACGTTTCGGATCATACAATGGGCTCATTTTTCACTTTGCTTTGATCCGACACCATTTTTTCAAATTAGCCTTTTGTTTTGTTTTTTATTTTCGTCTTTTGCTTAATGACCATGTAACAATGCTTTAAAATTCTTATCTCATTACGAGACGCACAAGGTATGTGTAAAGAGCCAAGAGTTTTTTGATTTTCGTGAAAATGGACGAGCTTTCTGCCATCTGCTTGATGCTGGGGATCCTAGAACACACTTGAGATTTTTTAGAGGTAACTCTTGACTATGAGAGCGTTTTTTTAAAAAAAATTTTCCATCTTTGACTTTGAGAAAACCATTTTATTTTTCAAATGCTGAATTGGCCATTAAATGGTGGAAATTGAGGTGGCTAACCAGAGAATCAATGCAAGTTCCTAATAAATTTAACAAAATTTAGCCACAAAAGAATTTATGTTAATAAATAGTATATTGTTATACTAGTGCAGAAAATGTTTTTTCCAAGGCGGATTTCGTGAATAAAAAAAAAAAAAAAAAAATAATAATAATAATATAATGCATAAAATTTTGTAAAAATGATGCATATTAAAATTTTGGTGTTAAAAAAACCATGGATAAGCTTTGATAATTTTATGAATGTCCAAATTTTTGTATAAATATACAAAAACGATACTTTTTTTTATTTTATTTTATTTTTTTTTTTTTTTACGTAAATTTTTAGCAATTATGCGCTCTTACATTAAGGTCTCTCAGCTTTTTCCAGGGAATCTCACATAATCCCGGCAATTCACGACCACTTTTAACGTTCCAAGAAAACCCTTAAAAAAAGGATTGTAAAAATCCCAGAAACTTTTTTCAAAACGGGTAATCCTCCAGGAAAATTTCCAGTACATGTGCCTTGGAGAAAAAAAAACAAAAAAAAAAAAACCAGATTTTCCTAAATTCTCTGTAAAGGAGGAAAAAGTGAATTCAAAAGCAAAATTCAACGGGAATCATTTTCTGCATCTACTGCCAGCTGCACACATGCACAAAAAAAAAAAAAAGAAACACCTTACGCAAGTTTTTCCAAACAATCAGTAAAACTCTCAAATATCAGCATTCGTGACTTAGACTCATCAAACCTGTTAATCCATTGCACTCGAAAGCCTATCTTCCTGATGACATCACAGGGGTGGCAATAACGTTTAATTGATTTTGAAAATATTTTGATACATGAACGTCTATAAAGGTCACTGCCATTGTCAAAAAATTTTTTTTGATAATTTTTACTTGGCGCATAATTTTTTTTTTTTTTTTTTGGTAAAATTATAATAAATATTCTTAAATAATAATGAAATGAATCGCAATAAAGTTTACCAGTGCCAGAACCATTAAATGACCACCATTGCTTAGCTTATGGACTTTTTTAGTAACGTTTTCCTCATAAAACGTCATAAAAATAGAATTTATCATATCCCCATAAGCTAAGCATAGGAGGAACAATCTTCACCAGCTAAACATGGCGGTTTGTCACTTATAATTTAAACCACGTTACATTACATTTCAAGTAATTATTTACAATGATACTGCAAATATAATTTTAATTCCAATAATTAATAAGACATTTTTTTTAAAACTGCTCCCATAAGCTAAACATAGGAATCATTTTTTGACCAAAAATTCATTGGTAACTTTTTTCTAGCGCATGCAATCCAGGGGTCTGAAGCCGGTAAAAATTAATTGGATCCGACGCCGGCATCGGCGCGGAAATATCCAAAGTGCTGCTGCTGGCGCCGGCACCGGAGTAGCAAAATTTTTGCCGCTGGTGCTGATGCCGGAGCCGATTTTAGCATCGGTGCCAGCAGCACCATTAATTTTGTCATTTTTCATTTTAAATTAAGAGAGAAAAAAAAAATTACAGTAAGCGCCGCTTATTGTAGTGGCGCTTAATACAATCCGTCGCTTAATATCGGCGCCGGTTTCGGCACCAGCACCGGCTTCGGATCCGTGACGAGTCAATCCCATCTAAGTCAACACTAACTTGCTGAAACATTGAGTTTGCATCAGAAGAATAGTGTATCCGTCCGCAAAAGGTTAAGCAATTCAAAACCTAACAGGCCATGTCAGAATCAATTTACAACTTATTTCAGAGGAAAAAAAACGTATTGAAAATAGAAACCAAACCGCTTAATCTATTAAAAAAAAAAAAAAAATCAGGCCAGACTGATAAACATCGCGTATATTTATCTACGATAACATCAGACAAAAAAAAAAACATTCCCACATTTAATTAGTAGGAAAAATCAGTTAAAAATAACCGAAAGTGTTAATTTCGTTCACGAAAAAAGAAAAAAAAAATCAAAAAACAATCAATGAAGAAAACAAAAAAACCCAAAAGCGAAAGTAAAGGTTCGGTGATAATTAAATTAGAGGCGACTTATGAATAACGTCAGGTTTACTCAAAACAACATGCGAGTTTTAAAGGGAAAATAGTAAAGAAAGACCGAAGGGGGGGCGGGGGGGTCCGATGTGTGACATTTGAAAAAAAAAAAAAACGATTAAATAGATTA
The DNA here is from genome assembly GCA_037577465.1 of Liposcelis bostrychophila. Classification (NCBI taxonomy): domain Eukaryota; kingdom Metazoa; phylum Arthropoda; class Insecta; order Psocodea; family Liposcelididae; genus Liposcelis; species Liposcelis bostrychophila. The sequence continues at coordinate 53,018,384 of CM075208.1, read as the reverse complement.
CGGTCTGATTATAAACCGAATAATGAATTCAACTAAAATGACGTCATCAAATTAAAAAAAAAAAAAAAAAGAATTTATAAAATTATTGTGATTATCGCCGGCATTTTGATTTTTTTTTTTAATAAACAAACGATCTCCGTGGAATGAATCAATTTTTAACACGTACATCAAAAAAAAAAAATTTATTTAGGGGGCATAATGTTTTTTTTTCCATAAAACACCCTCCGAGTTTTTCAGATGAATCATCCTAATTTACTACAATGTTGCGGCTTGATATCAAAACCGAGGCAGGTACCAAAAAAAAAAAAAAAAGAATGACGAACCAAATGCTTTCACGTCTCAAAATACAAGATATGATCGAGATCGTGACTTACCACCGAACAAAATCATGTTTTGGAATCTTTTCAACGATTTTTTTTTGTCGAAAATTAAATTTTTTTTTTCTTAAATAATAATAAAAAAAATATTTAAATTTGATGACAGCAAAAACAAAAGACCGAAAATGGAAATTCGATTTTTTTTTTTTTTTCCCTCCTCTTCCAAACCTACAATTTTACAAGTCATAAAATGAATTATCAAAGTGTTAAAAAATCGATTAAGATCGTTAAAAAAAATTGTAGTTTTCGAGCGAAGCGTATCTACTACCGAAGCTGCAACAACCATAACCACATAGCTGCATTCCACATTAAAGAAAGATGACTAATCCTACGACCATAGTAGCGTAGTAGTCATAAAGAAAGACTTTTTAAAAGTTCACGGCCAAACCTGCGTCTCAAGGTCGCGGATTCAATGTCCCGGAACTTCACTAGCATTACAAACAGTCACGGTTCTTTGCTTCTCCATAAACATCGACATTTTGTTTTTTTTTCAGAAAAAAAAAAAAAAAAAAGTTATGCGTTACCGTCAAAATCAGAAGTCAGTTAAAAGTGGGTGTGAGCGAGGAAAAAAAAAAAAAAAAAAAAAAAAAGCACTAATTTAGGTTGAGAACAGGCCTGGACTTGTTGCGACAGGCAATTGGGTTTGTTCCCGGTGTGTATGCCTGGAAATGGTCGTTGGAATGGGCATGTTGGAAAAAATCAAGAGAAAAAAAAAGAAAATGGAAAATCTCGGTAATTCCTCGACAAATTCGTGCCTGTGAAAAATGAGCTTCTTCACTTAAAATAATTTGGTTTTTCTCCGGAAAAAATAGTACACCGGGTAAAAATACAGTAGGAATAAAAAAAAAGATAAAAATACAGTAAAAATGAATAAACAGTAAGAATAAATATACAGGAAGGATAAATATACAGTAAGATAAATATACAGGAAGGATAAATATACAGTAAGAATAAATATACAGGAAGGATAAATATACAGTAAGGATAAATATACAGTAAGGATAAATATACAGTAAGGATAAATATACAGTAAGGATAAATATACAGTAAGGATAAATATACAGTAAGAATAAATATACAGTAAGAATAAATATACAGGAAGGATAAATATACAGTAAAAATAAAAATAAAAAATACAGTAAGAATAAATATACAGAAAAATAAATACTGTAATACTGAATAGGTTCCCATCAAACCGAACCGAACCAAACCCAACCTTGGAACTGTAGTGGAACCGAACCGAACCTCAAATATTACAGGAACCGATAAAAATCAACCTCCAAAACTTCGTTATAAGTTCCACCTCCGTATTCAGTGCCGGCAAACCGAACGGATAAAACCGGACCGAACCTGGGGATTTCAGGGTTTTGAACCGAACCGGATCGAACCGCACCGCACTGACAAGTTAAAAACGAAAAACCGAACCTAGAACCCGAATCCAAACAAGGTTCCAAGCCGCACCGAACCAAACCTTTGAGTTCAAAGTAGTAGGATGAACAGAAGTAGTAGAAGTAGAACCGTAGTGGAGTAGAACTGACCAGAAAAAGAACGGACCAGAAGTAGAACTGTAGTGGAACCGAACAGAAAACGAACCTGAAATATTACAAGAACCGAACCAGACCGAAGTGAGACCGGAGCGAGCCCGAACCCGAGCCCGAACCCAAACCCGAACCCAAACCGAACCGAACCAAACCCAACCATCGAACTGTAGTGGAACCGAACCAGACCGAAGCTTAAGTGAGACCAGAGCGAACCCAAACCCGAACCCAAACCGAACCGAACCAAACCCAACCATCGAACTGTAGTGGAACCGAACCAGAACGAAGCTTAAGTGAGACCGGGTCGAACCCGAGCCGAACCCAACCCAACCCAACATCGAACTGTAGTGGAACAGAACCAGACCGAAAATTAAGTGAGACCGGACCGGACCGAATCCGAAGCCGAACCGAACAAGACCGAAGATTATGTGAGACCGGATCAAACCAGACCCAAAACCCGAAGTGGGTTTTTCCAAGAAACCGAACCAATAAAGACCCGGTTTTTTGCAAAAAAGCAACAAAAAAATCGGTTGTTTTTTCCTTAAAAAACCCGAGTCAAACTTTTTCTTTTTATCAAAAAAAAAGTTTTTTTTTTTTTAAAAAAAAAGTTTTTTTTTTTTTAAAAAAAAAAGGTTGAACCGAACTGAACAGTATTTTTTGGAGATGGATTTGCTGCCATCACTGACCCTACCATCCGACATTCTTCACCTTCGTTTCCTACGACTAATTTCGGGTTCTAACGGTAACAAACACTTCATATAAATCGTGAGCTTCAATTCTAATCTTTTAAAATAAATCTACATAACAGGTTTTCCCAATCTGAAGAAAACACATTCTAACCAATCTTCGTGTGAATTTTCGCGAAAAAAAAAGAAAAAGAAAAAAAAATTGCCACAGGAGCTTTTAACCTACGAGGAAAATTTATAATTCCGAACCAGACTTCCTGCTTCAAAAAGGAAAAAGAAAAGAAAAACAAAAAAGAACCGGTTTTACGTAACCTTTCCTCTTTCGACGAAAATAAAAGTGAACTTAAACCTTTTTAACTGTATAGCGTGAAAGGACTGACGTCACGATCGGTTCCTCAAAAGCTTGTTCCGAGTTAAAAAGCGCCCTTTTGTAATCTACGGGGATCGATACATCAACATCGTAAGGGTTGGTCAGGTACGTAGTGGTCAGGAAATGGGGAGTAAGAGGAAAAGGGGGGGAAGGGAAAAAAAAAAACAAGGATTTAATTTATAGATGCCATCAATTGTCCGACGGTTGTTTTTTTATGTTTTAATACCCTTTGGGAGTAAATAAAGAAAAAGATTCATGAATGGGTGAGGTAGGGTAGATGTCAAAAACTTCCGCTAGGGGGAAGTCCATGTCTTGATTCATACCAAGAAACTACTTCCTGTTCCACGGTTTTTATTGACTTGAAATTTCATTGATTTTGCTGACTTATATACAAATACTTTACTTCGAAATTATGAGCGAATACCGGACAGCTGTTCCAGGTTATTCCGGGCAAGCCATCGATTTTCATTTAAATTTTTACCAAAAAAAAAAAAAAAAAAAAAAAAAATTACTCTAAAAAATCTGATTCTTATCAGCCCAAATAAAAATGACTACTTTTATCTCACTCGACGTATAATTTGTACGCTAAATACCGTATGATAAAACATTAGGGGACTTTAAAAAAAATGCGGATTAAAAAGCTTTTCAACGACTAATCCCTTTTTTACGCTATTTTGTCTTTAATTAAGAAGTTTAAAAAAAAATCTTAGGAATTCTAATTAATGATGTACGTAATGTTCAGAATATGCAGTAAAAGATGGGCATAGGTAACAACGGAATGCGCTCCCGTGTATAATCATTAGACAGGCAACTTTGGGAACCCGTCTCCTTCTGTACTTATTTATAATGCCGGGTCACTTTTTTTTTTTTTTTTTTTTTTTAATACTTAATTAATGGCATTTTGGAAAGCCTAACCGTTTTTATGCCTTTAATTAAAAAAAATACGGCTAGGCAGACTTATAATGTAGTATAAATATACAGAGAGTATATTTATACCCAGGATTGCCTTAAAGTGGGTAAGTCAGAGGATTTTTTATTTCCGACTTAGGGGCAATTGAAATAATTCGTAAGCAATTTTCTTGGAAATACTGTCCTTGGCTATAAAAGTGAAAAAAAAAATGACCCCCTTATCCCCCCCCCCCCCCCCAACAATGAGGACGTAAAATTTGTATGCCCCCTTGTGTCAACAAATTAGAACGAGGCAAAAGGAGAGCAACCGCGTATCTCAGAGGCATCGAGTACACGTAAGTTTTATATTTCGAGCAATGCTGGCAAACCAAACCAAACCAAACCGAACCGAACCGCGCGGATAATTCAACAACGAAAAATCGAACCGAACCGAACCGAACCTTAAGTGTGACTTAATCGTATCGAGAACCCGTACCAACAAGAACCCGGCTTTATGCAAAAAAAGAAAAAAAAACTTTTTTTCTACGAAATGTTGAACGAAAGCAAACCAAGTCAGGTTCAGGAAAAAAATCCAAATCCGAACTCAGATATTTAAAAAAAACCGAACCGAACCTTGCCCGACCCTCGAACTGTTGTAAAAGCGAACCGGAAACGAAACCGAACCTCAAAAATTACAGAAACCGAACCGAACCGAACCGAAACTTAAGTGTGACCGGATCGGATTAAGAACCCAAACCAACAGGAACCCGGTTTTGTGCAAAAAATGAAAAAAAATAACTGTTTTTTTTTCTATGAAATGTGAACTGAGCCAAACCGAACCTAAACCGGTTTTTTAAAAAACCGAGACCGAAACCAAACCGGATTCTGGAAAAAAATTCAAATCCAATTTCAGATAACTAAAAGAACCGGAACCGGAACCAGAACCAGAACCCGGTTCTTTAAGGAGATGGTCAAAAACCGAACCGGTTCTTATGTCACCATTCTGTACAAACCCGAAATCGGACCGAACCGGAATTTATAGATTAATACGAATGCGAAACCGGAACCAAACCAAACCAAACCATATTTTTTTTGAGATTGGTTTGCAAGCACTGATTTCGAGTACGCATGTAGTTCTCCTACCATTTATACTGTTAAATTATATTATATTATATTATATTATATTAGAATTTAATCTGATTAAATCCCCACCCCCTTACTCCAAAAAAAAGTTTTGAACCGCTGATTCCGAATGTGAAGTCAAAATTCTGAAAAAACTGAAAACCAATAAGTTGGAGCCGCCGTTTTATTTTTAATAATTTTATTTTTTTCCGGCATATTGGATTTTCCGAGTGGAATTAGATCATTCTGACGTCAGATTTTAAATCAGCGACGTCGAAAACGTAAAGAAAGTCACTTTCCCAACCATTTTACGGAAAGAAACAAATTTTGTGCGACATTTTGTACCTCATGTATGTGTTGCGGGTTGCATATACTGAAAATTGGTAGGCGTCTAACATGGGTTTTAACGCACAGTGCGGGTTCCTAATGTGTTGCAGTTGAAATCAAGAAGAAAAAAAAACCTTTGGGAAATTTGCTTCGATTTTCCCGGAAAATTTTCCAAAATTCGGCCTTTAAAAGGGTTAAATAAAAGTAACTTTGAGAGAAAAAAATTACAAGGAGTTATTTTTAGAAATGGGAACCGTATTCGGTATCTCCTTGACTAGAAAATTGAATCAATGAATGAGTATTTTCCACGATTGTTAGATCAATCACGCGATACGATCTAAGTCTACAATAATTATCAGCGTTATCTTTTCATTCATTACGTAAGTATTTTAAAACCTGTAAATAGAACCGTAGCAAATGACATAATCACTTATCAACCCGCGTTGTTTGTTTCATCCTTTGAAAGCATGCGTATTATTATTTTTTTTTTTTTTCATTAAAGGTGACAAAAGAAATAAATAAAATTGAACTTGATACAATCAAAAATTTAACAGTCATCAAAAATTCAACAAAAGCAAATCGTATAAAATATCCCCGCAAAACCCACGATATTTAATTATAGGGAACCAGGGGTTTTGTCCTGTAGAGCTTAATTACTGAATCGAATGAGGTTTTTTTTTTTTTTTTACTGTAGAATTAAAAATTTGTAACACGACAGGAAATGTACCGATATATATTTGTCCCCTTTTCCAAATGAGTGGGTGATGAAGTTTTTTCAATTTTTGCAACATTGATTCCAGTTCGACAAGTTTAATCCTGCACGACGGTTTTAATCTTATCCAAACTGCACGTGTGCAAATACAGAAGTTCCCGTTTTTTTTTTTTTTTTTTTTTTGATAACGTTTTTATTTATATCCTCCTTGTTTGCGCATTGGAGAAAAAAATAAAAAATATAAGAGTACGAGTTTGGTGTGAGGTGTTACATGACTTCTGCAGCTTCGATCGTGTTTGCTTACATCACATCATTTTTTTTTTGGGATACGAGGGAAAAAAAAAAAAAAAAAAAAAAAAAGAATATTGTGACCATTTATAGAAGAGTTTTAATGACGGACCTTCTAGGAATTTCTGCCCGGTTATAGGGAAAACGCTCTTCGTTAAAATTAAAAGATCGAAGATTAGAGGGTTTAAGGCGAGATTAATACCGAATGTTGCGCTCATAAGCAAACAGTAAAAAATAATTGATAAAAGTAGAAAAGAGAACCGAGGGATTTGTAGGACGCTGAAACATAACGATTTCCGGATTTTTCGAAAATGAAGATTTGTTTTCCCTCTTTCTTTTTTTTTAGAATTCGAAGTTCAGAGGAAAAAAAAAAAGGTATTGAAACTTTTTTTAACCTTGAACGTCCGACAACAACTTCAACAAATTCTGGAAAATTTTTGGAAAAAACCAAAAGTAAGAAACTTTTTTTTAGCAAAACTGGAGCCCGAAAAACATGAACAACGGGGTGCCAGACGAATTCGAGGGATTGCGCAAAATTTCCTGCAAACGGAAAAATCAGGAAATACCTGGAAATTTAGCCTAGAAACCTACTCAGGTGCCTGAAATTAAAAACTGCGACATCGGGATCCTGAAGCCGGAGATTCCAAAATCTCGGACGATTTTCAGACGGGATAACTACTGAGATTTTAAATCCCAAAAATTGCGCATTTTGTCCTAAAATTGGGTCCTTTCTTCTCATACATCCAAAATGTTGTTAATTTTAATAAAATGACAAGCTATAACCTGCTTAATTGAAAAAAAATGCTTCATGGGTGTTTTGCACTTAAAGATTTGTTTGATGTCAGAACGAAAAGATTTCAGGCAGGAAATTCAATATGGCGCCGAAAATCAAATAATTAATATTTAAAATGGATCCGCAATGTTGGGTTTTAATCTGATCAAATTCCCCGTAGGAAAAAGTGGTGCAGAAAGTATTTAAAATATTGCAATATAAATGCAAAGAATTTATATAAAAAATGTATTTAATTGTATTATTTTTGTATCATTTATACAAAAATTTGGACATGCATAATTTTTGCAAAGTTTATATGCATTTTTAAGCACTAAAATTTGAATATCAATAATTTTTTAAAGCATAAAAATCTGGATATGCTTAATTTATGCATACAATTTTTTAATACCTTCAAGCAAGCAAATTTGCATATATTTAAGCAAAGAAATATTAATATTTATAAAATATTTTTTAAATACGTTTTAATATTTGAAAAATATGCAAATATTTTGTAATATTTCAAAATTATTATGCAAATATCTTTTAATATTTGAAAAAAATTATGCAAATCTTGTAATATTTGAAAAAAATTATGCAAATCTTGTAATATTTGAAAAAAATTATGCAACTCTTTTAATATTTAAAAGTTATTATGCAAATCTTTTAATATTTGAAAGATATTATGCAAATATCTTTTTAATATTTGAAAAAAATTATGCAAATATCTTTTTAATATTTGAAAAAAATATGCAAATATCTTTTTAATATTTGAAAAAAATTATGCAAATCTTTTAATATTTAAAAGTTATTATGCAAATCTTTTAATATTTGAAAGATATTATGCAAATCTTTTAATATTTGAAAAAAATTATGCAAATATCTTTTTAATATTTGAAAAAAATTATGCAAATATCTTTTTAATATTTGAAAAAAATTATGCAAATATCTTTTTATATTTGAAAAAAATTATGCAAATATCTTTTTAATATTTGAAAAAAATTATGCAAATCTTTTATATTTAAAAGTTATTATGCAAATCTTTTAATATTTGAAAGATATTATGCAAATCTTTTAATATTTGAAAAAAATTATGCAGATATCTATTATTATTTGAAAAAATATTACGCAAATATCTTTTTAATATTTGAAAAAAATTATGCAAATGTTTTAATATTTGAAAAATATGCAAATATTTTGTAATATTTCAAAATTATTATGCAAATATCTTTTTAATATTTGAAAAAAATTATGCAAATCTTGTAATATTTGAAAAAAATTATGCAAATCTTGTAATATTTGAAAAAATTATGCAAATCTTTTAATATTTAAAAGTTATTATGCAAATCTTTTAATATTTGAAAGATATTATGCAAATATCTTTTTAATATTTGAAAAAAATTATGCAAATATCTTTTTAATATTTGAAAAAAATTATGCAAATATCTTTTTAATATTGAAAAAAATTATGCAAATCTTTTATATTTAAAAGTTATTATGCAAATCTTTTAATATTGAAAGATATTATGCAAATCTTTTAATATTTGAAAAAAATTATGCAAATATCTTTTTAATATTTGAAAAAAATTATGCAAATATCTTTTTAATATTTGAAAAAAATTATGCAAATATCTTTTTAATATTTGAAAAAAATTATGCAAATATCTTTTTAATATTGAAAAAAATTATGCAAATCTTTTAATATTTAAAAGTTATTATGCAAATCTTTTAATATTTGAAAGATATTATGCAAATCTTTTAATATTTGAAAAAAATTATGCAATCTTTTAATATTTGAAAGATATTATGCAAATATCTTTTTAATATTTGAAAAAAATTATGCAAATATCTTTTTAATATTTGAAAAAAATTATGCAATATCTTTTTAATATTTGAAAAAAATTATGCAAATCTTTTAATATTAAAAGTTATTATGCAAATCTTTTAATATTTGAAAGATATTATGCAAATCTTTTAATATTTGAAAAAAATTATGCAAATATCTTTTTAATATTTGAAAAAAATTATGCAAATCTTTTAATATTTAAAAGTTATATGCAAATCTTTTAATATTTGAAAGATATTATGCAAATCTTTTAATATTTGAAAGATATTATGCAAATTTTAATATTTGAAAGATATTATGCAAATCTTTTAATATTTGAAAGATATTATGCAAATCTTTTATATTTGAAAGATATTATGCAAATCTTTTAATATTTGAAAGATATTATGCAGATCTTTTAATATTTGAAAAAAATTATGCAACTCTTTTAATATTTAAAAGATATTATGCAAATCTTTTAATATTTGAAAGATATTATGCAAATCTTTTAATATTTGAAAGATATTATGCAAATCTTTTAATATTTGAAAAAAATTATGCAACTCTTTTAATATTTAAAAGATATTATGCAAATCTTTTAATATTTGAAAGATATTACGCAAATATCTTTTAATATTTGAAAGATATTATGCAAAATCTTTTAATATTTGAAAAAAATTATGCAGATATCTACTATTATTTGAAAAAATATTACGCAAATATCATTTAATATTTGAAAAAAATTATGCAAATCTTTTAATAAACATTTTGTAATATTTGAAAAATATTATGCATATAAATATTTTTTGAAGCAAGAAACGATAAAAATATTTCAAAAATGTTGACCAAGATTTAAAAAATGATTCTATCGTTTTTTGTTTCAAAAAATATTTGCATAATATTTTATAAATATTATTATTTTTTTTCTTGTACTTTTTTATAATTAATTATGCCTACTCATTTATGCATGATTATACTGGAGGATAAAACGATTGTAAGTTTTTTATACATAATTTATGCATCTCCAATTTTTTGTATAATTTATACATAGAATTAAATACTTTATACAATTCCGTGCGTCGGAGGTGAACTAACGTATCTCCATCGTAAATATGATTGGAGATAGCCCGTTTCGACATTTTGTGAAAGTCTCACGTGACCACAAGCTTAAACCAACATGAGCGTGCAAACTTGTAGTCACATGATTTTCACAAACAGTCGAAATCGACTATCTCCAATTATATTTACCATGGAGATACGTAAGTTCACCTCCGACGCACGGAATTTGAGTCCATTTCCGGGATTGCATCCGGATGTAAAATTACTGCTTAAATCGTGACACTTACCTTTCTCTTATTTTCCCCGTAGCTAAGCGTAAGCAAAACAGTCCCATTATTGTTCTCCTCGATTCTAACGACGGTAGCTGGATCTATCCTTAAACCCGGACACCTGTCCGCACACGACACTAATTCCTCCGTGGTGACCTCCTCGACTCTCCTCAGGACACCATTGGCTAACTGTATAAGCGAACCCTTCGTGAAATTCGGGGGAAGCAAATTATTATTATTTACATTAGACGGAAGAGTCATTCTTTTCGTCGAGTTTTTATTGTTATTGGAGCTCGTCACTTTCGGCTGATGGTGTTGCTTCGAACTAACGTCTTTTTCCGGGGGGACTTTAAACGGCCTTTTCTCCCGTAGAAGGGACTGCCCCGGTTTCGCGACCGGCGGAGGGGGGAGAGGAGGGGGACCGTGAGGTTGGGGAGGAGTATTTTGATTCGAATAGCCTCCGGGCGGTAAAAATGCAGCGGGGTTATTGGAACTAGCGCTTTGGGGAGGGCTGTATTGTCTTTCTAACGGGCTCAAAGGCGTGGAATTAATATAAGTGGGACGGTTCAATAAAGAATAAGGACTAGTATACAAACTCCCGTAGGTTTGCAATCCGGGATAATGGAAACCGGGGTGGGGGAACATTCTGGAAGTGTAAGCCGCTGCCGCGAGGTGAGGTATTTGCATATTGCCACTTGTCCTAGAGATTTGACTATCCGATATATTGTCGCTATCGTGTTTTATAGACGTTAGGTTAACAGGTCCCGATGACGGAGCAGTCGATGAAACAGGTACACTTTGGTATTCTTTCCGAGGGCTTTGTGAGGGGGACGGCCTTTGAGCCCCGCACCTCGGGACCAACGGAGCCGGCTTCGGAAGAGGTCGTATAAACTCCGGAACCGTCGGCTGAAGCTTCGACCTTAAATACGGATCCACAAAAGCCATATGATGGGGCCCTCCGGGTCCCGGCCCCGGTCCGGGCCCTAATCCGTGAGCGTGATGCCCGTCCAGAACTAACTGGCTAGTCGAAATCATCTTGGATTATTCAGAACGCGTTGGAAATCTGATCTGGAACAGGAAAAAAGAGAAAATAAACATTAGATTTTTTCCAAAAAGGCAATCAGGGAGCGGAGTACGGATTTTTTTTTTCCTCTTCTGAGAAATCGCCTAAAGCCTTTCAATTTAGGTGATATTTTCGTTTGGGATACATCACGAAATAACATGTGCAGAATTAATTGAGTCAACGGCTTCTAAGAACCTTTGACCGTCATTATCGCAATTTCCTGGGATTTTAACGCGATTCTAACGCTTATTATCATTTGGGTCGTGCGACTCTAATTTTAGATCGGAAAAGTAACTTATCAAACAAGGAATAACAATAAAAAAAAATGCCTAAAGTGCCCGTTGTAAGGGGTGTAATGGGGTATTAAATACCAGGCATGGGGGTATGCACGTCGAGACTGGTAGGGGGTGGCCCGAACCAAAAGAGGGCCCTATATCACCATACCACCCATACCTCCACGCATCACATACCCCCAATACCACCACATGCCCATACACCCCCACGCCTGATTTGTAAGATACTTTTCATCCCGACTGCGGAAAATGAACTTTTTCGTTAAACAAGCCGATCCATTAGCTAAAAAACATCTATCGTGGCAGTAGAATCATCTACTACCACGTCTGACGCTTGTTCTTAAGACTGCAGTATTTTTCCAGCAAAAGAAAAAAAAAATCTTTTTTGCGAAAATTTTTTAGGTCTCGTAAAATTGTCAGATTTTAATTTCCTGAATCCGCAGAGAAAAGGCACGGAATTTTATACATCTCCAGACATCCCTGGAAAAAAAAGTAAGACGTTTCCCTAAAGCATTCGCAGATCCGATGGGGTTTACAGCAGCACAAACGTTCCTGCTTTCCCTAAACCCGATTTGTCTCAAATCGACAGCATTTCCAATACCGTGACAAAAAAAAAGCGCTACTTTCAGCAAGGGGAATAAAATACATTTTATACGATCGGTTAAAAAAAAAAAAAGTTCCAAATCCATTTGTCGGATTCGGATCCGGTAATACGTTTCATTCCTCTCTTATGCATTACGCCTTATTCCGCGTTCCTGATAAACGTGAAAAGAGGAAAAAAAAAAAAAAAAAAGTAGGAAAAAAAAAATCGGTCGAAAAGCTTTTTAAAAGCATCGTTAAATATTTATTAACGTACCAAGAACCGTTGTCTACAGTTTCTTTAATAAAGAATCAACTTTTCCTGATGAATATTTAACAAACAAACAAAAAGGAAAAAAAGAGTACCCGAAAAAATCCATATCAAATCACGCTTAACTTCAAATTGTTAAACTCGAACCGAATCAAACTCTTGGAACATTGTAGCCAAAATAGCAGAACCAAAACCGTAACCAATAAAGAGCATAATATGAAACTAAAACCAAACCAAAAACCATCGTCTGTTAGCTCAAAAAACCTGGTTTTGTCACAAAAACCATGGTTAAAACCGAACGGAAAAAGATATTTAAAAAAAAACCAAACCAGATAATTCTAGGGCTGCAAAACCATTCCGTTTGCTAATATGTTAAGTGCACTGAACCGAACCGAACCGGATTTCCCATAAGCTAAATATAGGAACCAAAAAGGGTAATCATTGCCGGTTCATAGCCCTGGAGAATCCGAACCGATTCCCTACCATTTTTCCTAATTTAATTTTCCTAAAGCTAATTTTTCCTTTACAAGATTTTCCTAAAAAAAATATTCCTAATTTTTCTTTTCAAAAAAAGTTTGCTGGTATCTTTTTTTCTAAATGAACATTTTTCCTAATTAATTTTTCCTAAAAGTAATTTTTTCTAAAAACAATTTTCCTTAAAAAAAATCCTAATTTTTTTTCCTAAAAACCTTTTCTTAATATCGTTTTTTCTAAAAAAAAAATTCCTAAAAAAAAAAAAAAAAAAAAAAAAAAAAAAAAACTTCCTAATATCGTTTTTCCTAAATCGATATTTATTAGGGTTTTTTTAAAATAATTTTATAAGATTAGAAAAATATTTTATTTAAGAAAATTGTTTTTAAAAAAAATTAATTTTAGGAAAAATGTTTTTGTAGGAAAACGAAATGAGGAAAAATGTCCTATAGGAAAAATGGCATTAGGAAATTTTTTTTTAGGAAAAAATGGAAAAGGAAATGGAATTTATTTTTGGGAGGAAATATGATATGGTCGGGAACGATCCGCACCTTGTTACTGGTTAAAAAAAAAAAAAAAAAAAAAACCATAACCAAAACCAGTAGGCTTCCTCTTTCAGAACCGGAGTCACAAAAAAACCATGGTTTTTAATTTTATGTCTTCAAGTAAAACCCAGACCCGAACCCAACCCAACCCAACCCATGCTTACATTATTATGGTTTTCCGCCCTTGCATTTTACAATCATTCTGAAGAAAACGATTTTGAGAAAAGGAGGAAAAAAAAATCTTCCAGGGAATCCGGAAAACCTTTAGCATACACCCACTGCCCGACATTTTCGCTAAAATCCACCTTCGAAAAAAAAAAAAAAAAAAAAACATCCGCCGAGCGTCCCCGCTCAAAAATCCGGAGATAAAGTGCAAATACATCCTATGTTTTCTTCTTATTTACATCATTATGGCCAGGCGTCTTCCGGGATGCTGGTCGAAGGCGCCACATTGATAAATATATCATACATTAGAAAAAAAACTTTCTTTCTTTCTTTCTTTTTTTTTTTAACGCTGGTGAAGAAGATAAAAAAAAAAAAAAAAAACAATTACGACAGGGCTCCAACCAGACTCGGGGACGTCTTTTGTTCTCAACTGATGAGGGTAGCGATTAAAAGTGAAAAGGCCCCAAATGGAGCGTGGGCATTTGAAACAAAATTTTCGGAGGCAGAAAGGAAAAGCCACAGAATACATTTTCATACAAAACCAGTCAATATGTCTCATTGAAAAGGAGGATTTTAAATACGTAGTGCAAATAACGTCTCGTAATTAACACTTCTATCAAATGCTAATCTCATGACTGAAAAGCAGTCATTCACCTAACCGGCACGGATATTAATTATGCTTCTCGTAACAACCAGCTACGGAATCTTATTATTATTATATTTGTATAAGAAAGGTCAGCAGTACATCCCTCCTTTGTTGAAAAATAAAAAAAATTATAATACAAATAAAAATGAAAATTATGCGCATTCTTTTCAAAACTTGATAGTTCCGTGGCCCTAAAACGATCCAACTCAGAAAAAAAACGGCTAATGCGAAAACAAAAATGCCTAGTGACAAAACATTTTTTAATGTTATTAACATTTCAAAAACATTTTTGAAATGCTTGGGGAAATCGGGTTCCTTGAGCTGTAAAACTACAAAAAAAAGTTTATAAATTTTAAAAAATTTTTAATTTAAGAAATCTTTAGTTTCAAAATTTTTAATTTAAAAAATCTTTAATTTTAAAATTTTTTTAAATTAAATTTAAAAAAAACATTAAAAAATTTAAAATTAAAAATTTTTTTAATTGAAAATTTTTAAAAATTAAAAATTTTTTTTAGGAATTTTAGAGCTCAAGGAACCAGATTTTCAACATGCCCCCAAACATTTCAAAAATTTTTTTGAATGTTGAAAACACTGAAAATTTTTTGTCACTAGGCATTTTTGTTTTGGCATTAGCCATTTTTTATCCTGAGGTTGTTTTGGCATTAGCCATTTTTTTTTCCTGAGTTTGGCATTAGCCATTTTTTTCCTGATTGTTTGTAAAAAAATTGAGATTAAAATGCTGTAATTTCCAGACGCCGGAAAAGCTAAAGCGGCTTTGAGGCGACATTAAGAGGTGAAAAAAAAAATTGAAAAAAAATTTTCTTTAGTAGCTTTACACCTCAAAAACCCCGATTTTTAACATGCCTCAAGCATTTCAAAAATTTCTTTAAACTGACACCCTAGTACACATTTCCCTTGCTCCTGACGACTGATTTTTGGGTCTCAGAACCCAAACCCAAATCCATAAAAATTCAGCATTCGCCATTAATCTTTGATCCTGGTTGTGCTGGATTTCATCTCATGATCTTAAAACAGCCGATCGATCATCCATCCCAGATTTTTTTTTTTTTCTTAATAACAAAAAATCCAAACCTTGGGTCAAACTTATGAAAATTCGATAACGAAAAAAAACATATTAAACCCAAAGCACTCCCTTCCTTTTTCGGAGCGAAAAACGAGACAAAAAAAAAAAACGATCCTGAGCGATTGCATTGCATCCGTGTTTCTTTCTTCGTTCGCTCTCTCTCCCCCCCGTTCCCAAGGTTGCACGTGGAGAAAAACGAGCCGTGTTGGAAATTGAAAATCCATTCAGCGTTTGAATTTACTTTCGCTAATCAAATTTTTAAAATAAACCGTTATCGGAGATCTAAAATTATTGTTTAATTTTCTTTCTCTCGTATAATCCTTGGGAGGAAAATAGGAAAAAAAAAAAAAAAAGTGGGTTTTTTTTATTTAAAATGCATAATAACGTCATGGCCTGTCACTAAAACTCCATTAAATTTTTCTTTTATCGGGAATACAAAATAAGTATTTAAACCGACGAAGGGTTGTAATAAAGTTATGTGGTGATATGTTTAATTTTTTTTTTTTTTTTTTTATATCCCTTTAATTTTTACCTTATCAACGTCCCCTCAATTCCCTTTACTCCACACAACACCCATTAATTAATTCACCCTAACATCATGAAAATGAATGAATTCGATTCTTATTCACATCTCTTCATTTTTTTTTTTCATTACTATAATCGTTGTACTACTTTTTTTTTTATTGTTTATTTATTAGGATCCCTGTCCCTATTGTTAACATTTTTAAATTAATACAACACCTCGTATATTTATAATAATTAATCGCTCCGATTTGCTTAAACAATTATTATTAATAAACAAAAATAGCTACGCAAAAGGAACTCCTCGTAATCATATTTCTAAACACGTGAGAAATTCACTTATTCAATGGCTTTCACTTTCGCGACGACGGTTCGAGAAATTTTTTTTTTTTTTTTTCGCAGTATATACATTTTGATGGTTCCCTAAAAATAACGTTAGACAAGACTATTCATGCATTTATTTTAATGTTAAGTAGTCTGCATATGTCAGACTTACTTGAATCGCATTTATAAAAAGTAGATAATGTTGCGTTAATATTTACAAACGTAAAACTATTCACAATGCCAATATTGATTTGACACATTGATTCAATACCGGTTATTCGTTTTAATATTTTCTTTTTCTTCAGACTGTATTTTTAGGCCAATAAACTTTACTTATTCAACGGAGCATATATTTCGAAGAGAGAAAAAAGAAAAAGGGCGCTCCCTGAAAATCTGCAGTAGCAGATTATTCAACTTTAGGCAGTTTTTAAAAAAATTTTTTTTTTTTTTTTTTTTTTGCAAATTCTTCAGCGTACGGATAAAACGCTATTAGTAATTATTTTAATAGTAATTATCTAATTAGTAATTATAACATCTACCTGAAGATGAGGGTAAATTTTATATACATCATCATTAGTAATGTTTACCTTACTTAAGGTCATTTTTACCATACTGTAGCGAAGGCAAAATTAAAGTTTTCATAAGAAATATAATACCGGCTCGCACCGAGAGATGGTGCTAGCCGAGTTTTGACTCGGCAATCATCGTGCGCAAGCGCGTACGATGATACATCAGTGCGAGACCGAAGTCAGTCTTGACTCAACTCTTGAATTAGAAAGTTAATTACTAATAATATACATAAAATTTAACTTCAGCTTCAGGTAGATGTATCATTACTAATAACATAATTACTATTAGTAATGATTACTAAAAGCGTTTTATCCGGACAGGAGTGTGGCACTTTTTTAATAATTTAAAATGAAATAACAAATATTCTAATCTAATCCGGTTATTAATTCAATTGAGGTAAATGAAGGCAATTTCAGCCATGCTTCTATTCTTGTTCCACTCCCAGCAAAAATTGTGATGTACTTTAAACGTCAAAAAGACGTCATCAGGCATGGTCATTTAAAATCGAGTTGACGTCAATAGGACAGCAAGGAGACAATTCCCTACGACTTTTCCAAAAAAAAAAATTACTCCATATAATTCATTTTTCCTACACAGTAAAAAATATTATGTAATTATATTAAAATCAGTCTACACAAATTTTTTCTGAAATTAAAAATTATTTAGACCGATTTTAACATAATTATGTTAATTTTTACATAAATTTTTTTGCTGTGTAAAAAAAATAAATTCCTAATCCATTTTTTCTAAAAATTTTGGTTCCTAAAATTGTTTCCCTAACTATTTTTTTTTTCTCATTTTGAATTTTCCTACAATTTTTTGATTCCCAAAATAAAATTTCTTAAAATCCCTAAAATTTCCGAAAATCCTTTTAGGGATTTAAAAAACTGGGAAAAAGATTTATTTGATAAAATTTCACTTTATGAATCAAAAAATTTTAGGAAAATTGAAAATGAGGAATAAATGAGCAGGAAAAAAATTTTAGGAACCAAAATTTTTACACATCGCTTGTTTTGTGACGGCCGTGGACTCGAAGGGATGTGAACGATTTGAAGTCTCGGGGATTTTTTTTTTTTTTTTTTTTTTAAACATGTCCCTCTTAGGATGTCCCTTAAAGTTTGATTTTTTTCTTTTTTTGTTGGATTCGTGAGACAAGGTAGATTGTTATTCTGATTTTATTTTTTTTCCCATTTGTGATTATTGAGCGTTGATTCGGCGATATTTTTTTTCTTCTCCCACCGCAGGAACGTCAGCATGTTAATATTTAAAGAAAGACATGGTGCGCGCCGCACCATGTCTTTCTTTAAATATTAACATGCATGGCTTTCTTTAAATATAGTAGCCTTTACGGAACTAGTATTGAAATAATGTGCAAGTTTAGTCAAGAAACTTAGACGTATACTTTTCTGAAGTCGGTTTTCTCAGTTTTATTTAAGGTTCTAGTTCGTTTACATAACCGGCCGGTCAGCCGGCCGGTGAAAATTTTTTAACATTAAAAAAAGTTTAATTTTTTTTTTTACGATTCGGTATTTTACACATTAAAATGAGATCGGATCGCACCGAAACCGTGACAAAACGTTTTGTTATGTTTAAAAGGTAAAGATTCGTTATTGAAAGTGTATGAAAAAGGCTTTATTGTGCGTAAATTTGATAATTTTTTTCAATGTTTTCGAAATAAAAAAATAAAACGCCATTTCTCTTTTTGTTGTTGAAATAGTTCGCGCTTTCACCGCTAGAGCGCTGCACTAGTCTCTCGGAAATAAACATTTTTTTTTTCTTTTTTTTTTTTTTGCGAAAACAATTAAATATTTTCAAATATAAGAGCTATTAACTGTTGTTCATGCATTTAATATCATGGAAATTTATCTCTGAACATAACGAAACGTTTTGGGTACGGTTTCGGTGCAGTTAGACCCCGTTTTCATGTATAAAATATTGGATTCAAAAAAAAATTTTTTAAATATTTTTTTATCGTTAAAATGTGTACACCGCCCGGCTAGCCGGCCGGTTATGTAAACGAACTAGAACCTTTACCTTTTTTGCTTTTTTATTTCATTTCTTTTCGTTTTTTTTTTCTTCATAATGTGTAGAATATTTTTATGGAATGTTAGAGAACGTAATTATGGGCATTGCTCAATCGAAATTAAAAAGCAGTATTTTTATTTTTGGCCAAGCCAAAAATATGGTATATTTAATTATTTTGGTAAGTGGAAACAATTTATTTTTTTATTTTTTTTATTAAAATAAATAATCATTATATATGTAATATTCAATATATAATTCGACTGCTCCGAAGAAAAAGTCCCTATTTTTTTTTTTAGCAGTACAAGAACTCCCTATCTTTTTTCGGACAGTTGAAAAACTCCCTATCTTTTTTTTAAGTGCAAAAACGATCTATCGTATATAGCAATGACCATTTAAATAGGTCGTTTATAAGTCGTCAAAAAATAGATAGGGAGTTTTTCAACTGTCCAAAAAAAGATAGGGAGTTTTTGTACTGCTAAAAAAAAATAGGGACTTTTTCTTCGGAGCAGTCGAATTAATCTTGAAAAAAGTGACATTTTAGAGATAGGCCTACTATAGGGGTTTGAAAATTTTTTTGACTCGGAATTGGATTCTGGGCTAAAAACTGATGGGAAAACACATGCCACAGTCCCGGGTTCGAATCTTGAATAGGGAACCTCACGAATACCCCCTTAAGGGGTTGGTCCGCCAAGTTGCGGGGCATCTAAAACATTTTGTAATTCAATGCTAATTGATATTCCGGTGTCAAATAATTTTTTTTTTTTTAACTTCCCTAGGACGGCACCATATTGGTCATTTTTTTTCGCCAATACTATTAATATAGTATGTATATATATGATATATACTTTATATACAATATACCGGTATATACAGTATAATACGTATATATTTGTGCAAAGAGTGCGCGGCCAGTAACTACAAATTCCTTGACATCTTTTTTTCAAATTCAGAACTCATCATTGCAGTCGCCATTTTTGTAATTTACAGAAATTATCGTGTCAACAGTGCAACTCTTTCCTGTGACAACTCAAAAATGAAGAAGAAACCTAAACAAATAATAAAATTAAACTTTTTCCGTCATATAGTTTATCTCCCCGTTTTTTTCCTATAATTACATTTCATATTCACTTTTTATTACCCGAACATGATATATGATAGGCTAATTATGACAAGTGCAACATCTCCTTGCGAAAATTACACATATCCGATAAAACCCAGAGAGAGAGAAAAAAGACGGAAAATTAATCCTGCAAAAACCATACGATATCCTACCCGAACAGATATCAGCCCTTAGGGATTTTTTGTCCCAGACTTTTTGCATCGTATATTACATAGATTCAACCGAAACCGGGAGATCGGGAGTTTACAATCCCGAGGTATTTTAAAATAGATCCGATATGATTGGCAAATCAGTCACACGTGTGCTTGATAGATAGTAAAAAGAGAACGTACTATTGCAAAAACGTTTTATCTCCAGTCTAGGTAAAAAAAAAAAAAAAAAAAAAGATGGGGGAGAGCGAGAGATTGGGAAGGAGGGGAGAGGGGGGAAGTTAAAAAAAAAAGATCATTCGCCAAAATTCCGATATCGACGTGGTCGCATATTGCTTAATCCCGAAAGAGAGGAAAAGCTAAGCGCCTCTACGTTCCCCGTTAAAATTTCCCTCAACCCACGTTTGAAAACGTGGCATTTAATACATTAACTCAAAGCGAAATTTATGGGGAGCCACGCCTGGGTATAAAACTAGGGAAAATCTTCACGCATACGAGATAATCGAAAAGAAGGATAAGATGAAAATAAAAAAAAAAACAATCAGGGTCAATACTTCTCCATCTCCCGTAACGATCAAATAAATAAATAAAAAGGAAAAAAAAAAAACCGGTGGAAAAAACTGTACACAACCGGTTTCGGATTGAAACCGTAAAAATTGTTTTTTCCCTGACGTTTTCCCAAGGTCAAACGTCAAGGTCGTCACGTGCCGGCGCCAAGGGACGCTCGCGTCCCACCCTTCCCCTCTCCTCTCCCCTACCCTTCCTTCTCTTTCCACCCCGAACCTTACCCTACCCCACTCTTTTTTCCCCTACACTACATCACTTGCTATCCCGGGACCAGTGTTTGTAGATGAGTAGAGTGATTCCCGACACGATTGCTTTGGATCTCTTCCCTCTTTTATTTTTTGCTACACCGAATCCATTGCAAAAGTGTGATCGGAAAGGGGGAGAGAGGAGGAGGAAACGGGGGGAAGAGGGTAGGATGCTTTTTTTGTATCACCTTTTTTTCCAGTTTTTTTTTTTTTTTTTTTTTTTTTTTTTTTCTCCCGTAGATTTGCCCTTCAAACGTTCTTGGAATATTTCACCCGGGGGTTTGCGCTTTTTTAATTTCCAAATTAAGACCCGGGAGGTGCTTTTCCTTTAATTACAAAAGAGAGAGGAGCACCGGTTTTTAATTGAGTCGTCGAAAACTTTTTTGGCAAGCTGTCAGGGTGTGCTTTAAAATATTATCTTTTCCGATGATAACATTTTCCCCTCTCTCTCCCCGAGGAAAAGAGGGGAAGTGATGCATTCCGAGAAATGATATTCCCTCCCTCCGTTCCTCTCAATTTTTTTTTCCCAAATTAACGGGAGCGAAAGCTTCTTTTTTTTTTTTTTTTAAACAAAAACCCTCACTACTTTCTTCAAACTTTTATTTAAAAAAAAGAAACAGAAGCTTTTCCCAACGAAAGTGGTGGGAATCGATTGGAAAAGATAGTAGGTCATTAGATGTCCTGTTGCCATGGTAACCATTCAAGGCGTTTACTGAGCCCTTTTCCCCGTTCGCAACCTTACCCCTGAATCATTTTCACATGAGTCTCCCCGTTCCGAGCCTGCCGCAACCCTGTCTGCCTGACAACCGACCCCCTTATCTTGTTTATCAAAGCTAAAACTTTTTAGTTTTTTTTCTCCCCCCCCCCCCCCCAAAAAAAAAAGTCCCAAAATAACCATTCTCTGTTTTTCTCTCTCCGAAAAGCGAGAAGGGGGCGGGGGGTACGAAAGTGGGGGAGCAATACTACTTTTATTTTCTTTTTTCTTCGAAATAAAAATAAGGTAATGTCAACGCCCATATACTCAATGCAGATTTTTTGCTGGAAAATTCCGAAGCGAAAATGATTAAACGTTTACGTTTTAAGCAAATCACGAACCAAAAACGTCAATTTTTTTATTTTATTTTATTAAAAAAAAAAATTCTACGAAGGAGATACATTAGCATATTATCAAGTGAAACAGAGATGGAAAAGGAAAATAAATGGAAAGACAATGCTCGAGTAATTACTATTATTAGTAATCATTGGTATTCTATTCAATTTTTCGTGGAAAGGATGAGTAAGCGAAAACGCATTCGCTCTTCGGTATTTCTGACTTTTGATGTTTATACTGTTCGTCAGCTGTAGTATCGGATGAATTTTGTTGTCGCAGCCATTTTCGACGTTCGGAAAAGAATTTGAGACGATTGCAAAGGGATGTGCAACGCCGAATGAAATAATGCGATTAAAACGAATGCTCAGGTGAAGGAAAGTTAACTTAAATTCGGAAGACGAATTTTGGGGAGGAGTTACTACTTTTAGAGGAGTCCTTGGCAAAGTTATGCTTGAGGAGATGATTAAATAAAGACATTTACGGAACAAGGGCAATTCCCGAAAAAAATTATTTTGAAAGCTAATTTTATTTCTTTTTAACAATAATTCTGGAATTATAACGTGGACATCGAATTATTGGAAGTGTTTTATGAAGGTTAGGGTTGCTGTTTAAAACATTTTTTAATAAAAAACAGTTTAAAACGTTTTATATTATTTTCCCATGTTTTAAAACGTTTTAAAACGTCTTTTATTCGGCGTGGTTTTAAAACGTTTTAAAATATGTTTTAAAACACGTTCAAAATGTTTTAAATTCATTTCTATTTTTATTCAAATTTTTAAAACGGTGTTTTTTATTCAAATGTTTTAAAACGTTTTAAAACACCGTGTTTCAAACCAATTTGTTTTAAAACAATCATCCCTGATGAAGGTGGCCCTTATTTTAGAAATTTTTTGAATTTTAATGAACGCACCCCTTAATTCTTTTATTGTAACCGAGAGAAAATTGCCAGAATTTTTTTCAGATTTTTTGGACGTCGCTTAGCCGTGCCCACAGGGACCTAAAAATTTCAAAGTTTGCGTAAAGACCGAAAACTAAAAAAATAACAATATTTTTATGCGAAAATGGTCGCAGGCACGGACTGGGAATTTTTGAGAGCGCCAGCTAAAACATTTTTAAAGTGCACCTGCTGTTTTGGCCGGTAATCATTTGAGCCAAAAAGTATCAAACGAGCCAAAAACCGACACATCAATTGAGCCAAAAACTAAATTCCGTTTGAGCCAAAAAATTATTCCTCGAAAACTTTTGCTTTTAGCTTTAGGGTTTCGATTTGCAGCGAAAACAAAAATTAAAACATTCTTATTGCTTAAAAGTTATATTGCGGTCATTTTTTTTATTAGAAAAGTATTTTTATTGGAAATTCGATTTTTTATTAGAAAAAAAAAATAAGATTGTACTTTTTAAAAAAAACTTAATATTTTTATTTTGGCTCTTGTCAAACTTCCGGATTTTATGATTGGCTCAAATGAAATGAATACTTTGGCTCTTTTGGAACGACGATTTGGGCTCTTTTGATGACAGCGTTTTTAATCCGATTGGCTTAAATGAATTGCGACGGCTGTCTTGCATAGGGCCCCCCTTCCATCATATTAATTTCGTTTAGGATGCCCACCAAAAAATACATTCGAAATTTAGGTCATTTTTAGGTTTTTCAGGTTCCATTTGATAGGAAATTTCGTTAAGAAATTTAGAAAAAACATTCGATGAAGGCAAAATAGAAAGAGGCATTCGCTTGGTTTTCTTACCATCCCGAAAATCTAGAAAGCGAAAGGGGGCCTCTGATTTTCCCAAAAGCTCTATGGGTTTTTGAGCTGAAATTAATTTATTACCATTTTTGAGGGTATTCAAAGAATTAAATTAAATAATTAGTTAAATAATTAATAACGAGCGAGGCCGAAGGCCGAGAGAGGAAAAATTCAACGTAAATGTAAAAATTTAAGCCACTTTGATAGTAAAAAACTTCATTTTTTCTTTTTCCATTCAGAGGTTCAAAAGACAAACATTTTTTAATTAAAAAAAAAACTGATCTACGAAATTTTTTTTTTTTTTTTTTTTTTTTTTTTGCTTATTTTTTAAATTTTTTATTTTTATTTTTTACGAGTAAAGGCGCTTTTTACGCTTTTGGAAAAGGCGCACCGGGAAAATCCAGGTGGCTCGAGGCGCGAGTCCGTCTCGAATATTCGAAATTTGTAACTATATATCTCATACGGTTTTGGTGATAGAGGCCAAAAGAAGTAAAAAAAAAAAAAAAAATAGAAAAATATGCTATAGATACAATTTTTTGCGAAATTCTTCATACTTTTGCCTCTAGCACAGTAATCTTTTGCCATACATAAATAATAACTTTATTTTCGTAATCTGCATAAAATTTCGAATAAGAAACGACACATAAAAATTATTTTTTTTATTTTTCGTCTTTACGGGAACTTCTAAATTTATAGGCCCCTGTAGACACGGTTAAAAGCCGTCCAAAAAAAATGTGAAAAGATTCAAGCAATTAACTTTCGGTTTTTATAAAAGAACTAGGGGGTGCGTTCACCGAAATTTTAAAATTCGTGAAATAAAGGCACGGCTGTTCAGGTAAAGTCTCGAGTCGAGATAAACCAAGTTAAGCTTCAACGATCTCGGACTGCCACTGGATGGGTGACCATCGAAGCTCCTCTTCATCTAGCGCAGAACGTCCAAACCTACACGTACCTTCGTATCATGATGCTGGGTTTTTTCGATACAGGGCGCAACTGTGTTGTAATAATAACACTAATAATGAATCTGACAATGAAAAATAGTAATACTGTGTTGAAGAGACTGTTACGATGAAAGTCAGAAAAAACGGTCTGTAAACCTTTAAAAATTACACTTTTACCACCCCCTCTTTCCCATTCATATTTTTTTTTAGAACGTCCCTGTTATTCACGTTCATTTACTTTTATAAACAACAAACGAGGTATAATTAGACAAGACAAATTGATAGATAAGAATATTAATATAAAAAAAAAAATGTTTAGGCTAAATGAAGAAATTTTTAATCAAAGCTTTAAAAAAAAATTCCATTCACAACTTTTATTTTTATTTATTCTCTTCTTTTTTTTATATAATTCAGGGAAAGGTTCAAGATAAGAAGTTATTGTGATTTGTAAAAATTATACAGGAGATAAGGAACGGGTTGCCATGGTAACCGCTCTATCTTCTTTACTCTTTGATAAAGATTTTTTTTTTTTTTTTTTTTTTTTATTAGCTAATGAATTCACCGCGGATTCGTAAGCAATCCATCAATAATAATAATATATAAAAAGCACAATGACAAATGACTTGGTCATAATATGAAATTATCGCTCAAAAATTATCACTTTTAACAATGCAGGCCCTTCCAACGGCCTTGATTTCTATCTGTTTTTAATTTTTTTTTTTTTTCCTTCTTAGCTTAGTAAGTAAATTTAGTAATATTAGCCGGATACAATAGATCCGGGCCATTATACACCGTAGGGTTATGTTCTAAATGTCAGGGCAATATTAAAAATTGTGCAATCAGAGCTGTAGGGGTTTGGAGGTGGTGAAGGTTGGACCATTCAGAGCTTGTCTGAACAAGTTCAGACAAGAGCCTAATAGGGAAGTGTGTATGTGCCCCCCTGTTATTAGGCGATATAGGGTTCCAACGAGCTTCGAGTCTGTTGGGTTAAGATGTGCTGACCTATATTATTTCCCGCAACATGTTCGTACATGCAATTGAGATAAAAAGTATGCAAGTCCCATTCAAAACAATATCAGCATGCCCTTTTGCAAAAAAAAAAAAAAAAAAAATGTATATCGGTTCTTTTCCACGAATTAAAGCAGACTTGGAAATCAAAGTTCATGGGAACTGAGCTAATTCATTTGTCTTGAGGATATCGTAGGAGGATTCCATTTTTGCAGAAAATTGAAAAACACAAGTAAAGTCGAAAGTATTGGGCGAATAGGGTTATTCGAGATTAGCTCTTTTTCCAGGCGAGACTGAGCTTAAAACGATACCCAGATTGAGACTAATATTCAGGGGTCCGAAGCCGAAGCCGAAGCCGAAGCCGAAGCCGAAGCCGATGCCGGCTCGGCTCCAACCAATTTTTACCGGCTATAGACCCCTGCTAACATTGCCGTAGAAATGGACGGTAATAAGAGACTGGAGACGAGACCGAAAAACTCAAACTTTTAAAGGTGCAAATGCAATTTTGAAATTTTAAATTCGAATCTAGACAAGAACCAGCCGCCCGCAGTATTTTTTTTTTCCCCACAGGTCTGTTTTTCTGTTTTATTTCTTCTTTTCTGGCATGCGACAACTAACTCGTACAGTGATGTACGAGTTAGTACGCCGGACGGGAAGAGTGTCGGTTAGGCACGGCCGTATAAACAGGTCCGGAAACTTCCTATGCCGATCATGTCCCGCTTAACTACGCCAAAATTAGTTCTAAAATTGGCCACTGCCGGCGCTGCGATCTAGAGACCAGCAACATGTCTAATGTTTACGTTGGGACTCCCACTGGGACTCTCGTTTCGAACAACAAGAGAAAGTAGCCGCCATCATTGTTTACATTACCAACGACCAATCAAAAAGCGTCTCTCTAACAAGTAGCGCTCACGGTGGTAGAAAGGAGGAACTAATTTTGGCGTAGTTAAGCGGGACATGGTCTCCAATGTATAAGGGATAGGAGTTTCCGGACCTGTTTATACGGCCGTGATTTGTAGGACTCCAGCGCGAGACTTATAC
The DNA here is from genome assembly GCA_037577465.1 of Liposcelis bostrychophila. Classification (NCBI taxonomy): domain Eukaryota; kingdom Metazoa; phylum Arthropoda; class Insecta; order Psocodea; family Liposcelididae; genus Liposcelis; species Liposcelis bostrychophila. The sequence goes on along the minus strand of CM075208.1, from coordinate 52,991,693 downwards.
TGTATTATGATCTAATCACAACCGAACTTTTAGATCCTGAGCTAGATCCCGAAATTTCTTTTAGGAATCGTAGCCTTACAATGAAAAATTTAATTCGCCATAAAGTTAATTCTATTATAAGATATATAGGAAGCATTCTTTTATCCAGGTATGTCGAAATTAAATTGGCGCCATATTATTCAATATGGCGCTTACAATGCAGTGGCTTGAGCAGAAGAAAAATCGCTCATTCAGGAGTTTCCGGACCTGTTTATACGGCCGTGCGGTTAGGTCACCCATCCAAAAGCTGTCCCGCATCAATGCTGCTTAACTTAACCTCTACATGGACAAGTCACCACTCCGATCCCCCACAGTGCCCGTGGCAGCAGATAAATTGTATTTTTGCCTTTTACGGAAAAACGAATACAAATCTTAAAAAAACAAAAACTAAGTTAGAATCTTCAAAAAAAAAAAAAAAAAAAAAAAAAAAAAAAAAATCGAAAATTTTTTAGTTTTTTCTTTTTTAAGATTTTTCTTCGCTTTCCCTTAAAAAGAAATATATGATTTATCTGCTGCTACGGGTACTGCGTACTCTTAATAGACTAAATTAATCCTTAAGAAATCAGCAGTATGTATTCTGTCAATATTTTATTTCCCTATTTTCGACATGAATGCAGATTCTCTTTTTTTTTTTTTTTTTTTTTTTTTTTTCGAAAACTGTCCATATGTTAAATAAAATTCTTTCTATATATTTTTCTCCCCGGATGATTTACTGATCCGATAGTGGGGCGACAGACGAAACGTCAGTACAGAATTCGTAATTAATGACCGTTCGTTTGGATTCAACGCTGCCGTTATGGCCTCCCAACGTAATACTTGACTATGCGCTAAATTTAACGTAACGGCATTTGGACATTTCGAATCGAGATAAAACGGCCATACAATTTAATATATGAGCGTAGATTTTTTTTTTTTTCTTTTTTATTGTTTTGTTTCGCGGAGAGGGCATCTCTTGACAGATACTATGCATTCAATTGATTTATAGGATGAAAATCTGTTGCACGAAGAATTACGAGCGGATTATAAAAATAACAAAAAATTTAATCAGATGTGAGAAATCGCAACTTTAGTTCTAAACGTGTGTAGGGGTGTTTCTTTACTTGGCAAACTTTCGGATTTTTGCAAGTTTCATCATGTCAAATTTTTTCCCACAATTGCTAAATAATTTCTCAGAATTTTTTTACTCAAACCTGAGACTTCGATTTATTCGGAATTGGAATTAAAATAGGAATTTATTATTTTAAAAAATAATCAGAATCTGGAAATCAAAATTCGTACTTTTTTAAAGCAACGGGAATAACAATCAGCATTTTTGGATTCCCTACCATTTTTCCTAAAAAAAAAAAAAAATTCCTAATCCATTTTTCATAAAAAAAATAAACTCATAATCCATTTTTAATAAAACTTTTGGTTCGTAAAATTGTTTACTTGACTATTTCTTTTATAATTTTTAATTGTCCTTAAAATTTTCAGATTCCTAAAATAAAATTTCTTAAAATCCCTAAAATAAAATTTAAGGTAAGGGTAGGGAAGTGCGACCGTCTGAAAAGTGCGACCGGTTTAATAAAAACTGATAAAAATCCCATACTTTAAAAAAAGATTTCAAGGGACGATTTTTTAATGTTTTCAGAACCTATTATGATCAAAGAAATGTATTGTTGTCCATTTTTGAATAAAAAAAATAATTTTACAAAAGCAAAAATTCATATTCGTCGGAAAGTTAGACTGCCTCATTTTCAATTTGATTTAATTTTATGTAAACATTGGCTTATTTTATGAAATATGCTCCATTCAATTGTCAATACCTTGCATTATTTTTTTATGCTATCAAGAATTTTTTACTCGACTTCCTATTTGATAAACCTTAATAGGTCGCACTTTTTTGGCAAAAATAATATTTTCGGAAAGTGCGACTAGCAGACAACTTCTTTAATTCCTTTGACAAAGGAAACCATCTTGTTTTTATTTACATATGCAATTCGGAGTGCCACTAATAATAAATATTTAATTGTAGTTTTAATAAACAATGATTATTTGTTTTTAACGGTGTTCAGCAATTTTTGAAAGAAAATTCATCGATCTTTTATAAACAAATAACTTTTGCTTTGGAGAATTCATTTTTTAAAAAAAAATAAGAACGGTCGCACTTTTCAAAAAATGGAGGTTTGAAATATTATACGTCGGCAGTCAGAAAAATATGGTTGAACTATAAATCGCGCCGTTTTTCAAATTTGAGGCTAATGCACATTAAAGCTTAATAATGGAGCAGTATATTGTAATAAAAAACTTGGCTTGATTCTCTTCCTATTAAGAACTAATAAAGGTCAAAATCAATTTTTTCTAGAACCCGGTCGCACTTCCCTACCCTTACCTTACTGAAATCTCTAAAATAAAATTTCCTAAAATCCCTTTAGGGATTTAAAAAAATTAGGAAAAATATTCATTTTAGGAAATTTAATTTTAGGAATCAAAAGATTTTAAGAAAATTCAAAATTAGGAGAAAAAAAAAAAAAAAAAAAAAAAAAATTAGGAAAAATATTCATTTTAGGAAATTTATTTTAGGAATCAAAAGATTTTAAGAAAATTCAAAATTAGGAGAAAAAAAAAAAAAAAAAAAAAAAAAAAAAAGTTAGGAAAAAAATCTTAGGAACCAAAATTTTCAGGAAAAATGGATTATGAATTTATTTTTTTAGGAAAAATGATAGGGAACGTTTATTTTCTAATGTTGTGCATCATCTTGTAAAGATGATGCACAACATGTTTCATTTTAAATTGCGGAATCAAGAAAAGGAAAGCGAAGAAATTATTCAGGAAGCGGAATGGATTGATGAAATACAGCAAAAACATGTCAACGACATTTGAAAATACAGAAAAAAATTGTATCGCGCCAAGCATAATTGAGGACTCGAACCCCGGACCTTCCGCTTGCCGATCAACTGCTCTTACTACTGAGCCAACCCGACATTCAACTTTTTTTTTCCTTTAAAAAAACGTCACGTTGGCTGGTTTAGGGCATAAGTCACTAATTTACTTCTATTCACAAGCAAATGAGGGAAAAAAAATGTCTTCATAAAACAATCCATGCATTTTTGATTCATCATCAAAAATGAGCAACACGATTAAAAGTCACGTGATGCAGCTGGTCAATTTAGGCTTCCACAGCTAAATCAAAGAAATGACTGACTTGCCCATAAGCTAAACATTAAAAACTACTTTCATCTAAACAAATCCAATTTTTTTTTTTTAATTTTTCTTGTGCCAAACCCAATCCACTCAAATTCCTAAAAACCAATCCAAAAAAAAAATCCCGATCAATATCTACCTTCAACAAAAATTCCCTTGCGCTTATCTCCATCTTTCCATTTACTCTCCACATGTTCCTTCGTAAGAAAAAAAAAACCGTAACAATTAATTATAATCAATTTAATAAGTCCAACCCCCTATCATTTATATTGATCCCATAAAACGATTGAAACAAGGCGGCTTTTGATATGTTACAGTTTGATGAAATCATATATATTTTATGCTAAAAGCGTGTTGTTTGTTGTTTGGATTTTAAAATGACACCGTACAAACTCAGTTAAGTATTTAAAATGAAGATGATTAAACACAAGTAGTGTATTATGCAGTATGAGGTCTACGCTAGTTGATCACCTCATTAAACATAGTTAAAGGATGATGTCATTGACGGTTCCCGTTTAATTGTAAAACGGTACAAGCGGTCAATTTTCCCTCCTTTTTTTTTTTTAAATTTCAATTTATAAATTAATTAATCCCGCATCAATCGCAAAGCGATATGCATCTCGGAAATCCAAGAAACAATAAATGTGCATCGATATGCCCTTTTGAAATTAAAATGCATTTTAAAACAAAGTTTCTTGATCTTTTATTTTTATGAGATGAACATTGTAAATCCCATCCATGTTTTTTTTTTTTTTTTTTTTTTTTTTTTAAGACGATGACGACATTATTTTTACAACATTTTTTATTGGGCGCTAGAGAACAAGGGGGCACATTATTAAATCTCACTAAGTTGCTGCCATTATCTTGGTAAACGGGTGTCCATTTACGAAATTATTCCTTTTTTTTTTTTTACGCGGAATAGTGATGCCGGCACTTTAAGTGTAGACAATTGTCCGCAACAATGCACTAACACGTTAAAAGTGCCGTTTAAATGCAATTAATAATAAAAGTATGTATTTATTTATGGTATTAATTCGCTGTCTCTAAAATTTTAAGGTTTTATTCCGTACTTTAATTTGACTAATGCATGAACACGTGTTAGGATCAAACCTGGTGAAACGTACCGGATTCAGGTTTTTACTACAGCTCGACTCGATCCCGGGACTCCCCGTGCGAAAAATGGATGCAAAAAGTGCATAAAAATTTTTGCCAAATAAATGCGAAAAATTTCATATAAAAAATGTATTATTTTTGTAACAAAAACTTGGATATGCATAAACTTTGCAAATTTATGTATTTTTTTTTAGGGATCCAAAGCTTGAAAATTTTGGCCGAGCCGATTTTTAAAATTAGAAGTCTGATTCCGAAGTCGAAGTCGGTGACGATGCCGATGCCGATGCCGATGCCGATGCCGATGCCAGCCGCAGTCGCTGATTTTAAACATCGTCTGCAATGGCTCTATCATTTTTTTTTAATATTCGAAATCGGCATCGGCATCGGCACTGGCTTCGGAATCGGACTCCTGATTTTAAAAGTCGTCTAGAATGGCTCTATGATTTTTTTTTTCTAAAATTGGAATCAGAGACGGCATCGGATATAATCAGGGGGTAGAAACGTTTTTGGAGCGCCTATGTTTAGCTTATGTAAGCTGAGAAACGGAACCGGTTTTTTTGCTCCCATAAGCTAAACATTGGTACGACGCTAAGCTAAAAAAGAAATTCGACAGCTAAAAATTTCGATGCTTGGTGGCGTCGGCGTCGGCATCGACATCGGCATCGGCATCAGCATCAGCATCAGCATCGGTGCCGGAATCGGGAGTTAAATAAATATGATGGAATCGGCACTGGCATCGGACTGAACCCTCCCATCGAAAAATGTGACGTCATGGATGGTGACGCGTCCGATTTTCGTCACCAAGTATGATCATTTTCCGGGACGATTTTACGAGATTTTAGACGCCATAATGACGTCAAGACAGTACGACCGGTAACATTTGTAATTGTTTGACGTCTAACTTTCGTCGTACTGACACCAACTCAATTTCAAAATACAAACGTCATGACGTCAATAAGACGTCATATTGACGTCATTCAATGAGATAAGTTATCGGTCATACTTAATGACGTCATTTTGACGTCGAAAATCTCGTAAAATAGTCCCGGAAAGTGACCATGCCCGATGAAGTCTCCGGTACGTATATCGTTGACGTCTTCATGACGTTTAATGTACGTCACCTTTTTCGCTGGGAAGCACCAAAATTTGAAAACCCGCAATTTTATAAAATTTATGCATAATTTTTTTTAAGCATGAAAATATTTGGCTATGCATAATTTATGCATATAATTTTTGGAAATCATAAAGCAGAAGACTTGTCGCAAATGTTGTGCTTTTTTTTTCAGTTTTACGCACACTTATTTATGCACAATTTTAGTGAAGAAAAAGAAGTAAAGTTGGTCATACATAATTTATGCATTTTTTTTGGATGTCTAATTTTTTTGTATAATTTATACATGATTTTTATATAATTTATTATGCATTTTCTTATCGTACGGGGTTTTTAATCATTAATAAAGGAAGAAAAAAATTCGCAGAAAGGTACACTGGAAATTTTTTACAAAAACTCCATTATAACACCGTAATATAATTTTTATTAAAAAATAACAAAAATTATATTACGGAATTCCTAGGTTTTGCATTTATTTTCCGAGAACATCGGTAACATTTTCTCTAGGTCTCTAATAATAATTAGAACTGCTGATTCCGAATCTGAAGTTAAAATTCTGAAAAAACTAAAATTTAATATGGCGGAGCCGTTTTATTTTTAATAAATTTATTTTTTTCCGTTACATTCGATTTTCCGAGTGGAATTTGATCATTCTGACGTCAGATTTGAAATCAGCGACGTCGAAAACGTATAGAAACTCGTTTTCTTAAAGGAAACAAATTTTGTGCGATTTTTTGTATTGCATGTATGTGTTGCGGGTTGCATATACTGAAAATTGGCAGGCGTCTAGTATGGGGTTAACGCGCAGTACGGGTCCCTAAGGTGTTGTGGGTTAACTTTACGTGCAAAATCATGAAAATAAAAAAACATTAGGAAATTTTTTTCGATTTTCCAGGAAAATTTTCCGGGTCGTTAAAAGGTTAACTAGTTACACTCAATATTGCAAATATCCAACTGTTTTCTTAAAAAAAAAAAAAAAAAAAATCAATGCAAAAATCAAAAAAATGCAGAGTTTTTCGGGGGCGAAAATTCTTTTAAAACTGAGATTCTCCCCTTCATTCTAGACTCTCCGCTTCCAAGACTATTTTCCCTGGACAACAAATATGCGATATTGGTATGGAAAAAAATTAACAATGGAAACCCAACTCTACATCAATTCCAAAGGAAAGTGAAGATCACTTTGACAATTTCGCTCCCGACTTCGCAATTTTTTTTTAAATATCCTACACAAAAGACCATCTATTCGTAAAGTAAATCGTAAAATAGAGCAAACGAAAAAGAGAAAAAAAAAGCATGCAGCATAAACAATTCAGCACGTAATGAATATAAAGAAATTAAAACCGTTTATGGATAATGTTTATTTTATAACCGGTAATTAACATTTAAAAAGAAGGAAAAAAAATCGTAATAATTTGGATATCATTTTTTATTTCATATATATTTTTCTAGGTTATGTCGCAATTAAGCGTTAAGAGGTTTTCCTTTGGATCTTTTTTTTATTATTTAAAAAAGAAAAACATGAGGCTTGAAAGGTCGGGGATGAATCATAAATTCCAGTTGAGTCATGATCATATCTCAATACCGACTATCCGTCGTCCATTTTCGTCATTTCGTTTCCTTTTTTACGCAACAAAAATATATTAAAGATCACCAGGGCGTTGATTTTTGGGGATGAACGCTAAAAAATCGAAAAAAAAAGTTTTAAAGGTTCGTATGAAACCCACGAAAATTTTTTCCGAGTCAACGCCTTGAATTACGGGAACGTTGACATCCTCATCGGGTTTATTTTAATTTTTTTTTTTTTTTTTCCCTTCTTCCTTCCAAGCAACCACCTACGGTACCCACAAATGAAATTAATACGTACCACATTAAATGTTATATCTTTCTCAAGGTCTTTTATCAAAAAATAAAATCGTTTTAATAAACCCGGTAATCATTACGTCAAATTTACATTAATGCATGATTGCATATGCGTTGACGAAACAAGAAAAATAACGAAACCGTTCGATTCCCTTTTTTTTCTCTTACACCGCCAATTTTTTTTCTTTTTTTTCCTACTTTTTTTTTAACCGATATCGAAAAGAAAGAAAGATATCGACAACCTATCAAAATTTCAATTATCGTCTTCAATTATTCCTTGTAAGAAGACGATACATCCAATCTGCGCGGAGGAAATGGAATTTTTTTTTTTCTAGGTTGGAAATTTTGTAGAGATTTTGTTATAAGAATATTCAAGAGCAGTGAGACATGTCAAAAGCAAATCTTTTTTTTATTTACTGTTGTGATCTGTCAAGAGGTGCAAGTGAAAAAAAAAAATCAGCTGAAGATCGTAAAGCTGATATGCGTGACATACTTGATTTGCCTATTCAGGGTTGTCACTCCCGAAGTTGCCTTTTAAAAATAGTTTCAAGTCAACTGCTTTATGGCTCTGTGCAAATACAAATAAAGAGCATATTTTTTTTTTTCCTTTCTACGGACTGATGTGTAAATGACTATAAAAATTTCGAAAACTTCGAATTTTTCTTTTTAGAATGTCCTGAGCAAGGTTAAAAATCGGGTTTTTAGGCCGAAATTTCACACTAAAACATGCTGCGCCATTAGAAAAATGTTACGGTAGCATGTCGCACTATTAGACACATGTTACGGTAACATGTAGCACCATTAGAAACATGTTACGGTAACATGTCGCACTATTAGAAACATGTTACGGTGACATGTAGCACCATTAAAAACATATTACAGTAGCATGTCGCACCATTGAAAAACATATTACAGTAGCATGTCGCACCATTAGAAATATGTTACGGTAACACGTCGCACCATTAGAAACATGTTACGGTAACATGCCGCACTATTAGAAACATGTTACGGTAACATGTAGCACCATTAGAAACATGTTACGGTAACCTGTCGCACTATTAGAAACATGTTACGGTAACATGTAGCACCATTAAAAACATATTACAGTAGCATGTCGCACCATTAGAAATATGTTACGGTAACATGTAGCACCATTAGAAACATGTTACGGTAACATGTAGCACCATTAAAAACATATTACAGGAGTATGTCGCACCATTAGAAACATGTTACGGTAACATGTCGCATCATTAGAAGCATGTTACGGTAACAGGTGTCACTATTAGAAACATATTACAGTAGCATGTAGCACCATTAGAAATATGTGAAGGGAACACGTCGCACCCTTAAAAACATGTTGCTAAACATGTTGCTGCATGCAAACATGTTGGCAAAATTTACAAATTTTTAATATTCATTTTAGCACAAAATTTTCAGAAACAATAGAAATGCGGCTAAGAACATTCTCGAATTCGACATGGGGAGTTTTTACCATCATGGCAACGACTTTTTTCGTCGGTTCGGCAGCTTACAAAATTCTAGAGTTAATTATGACCATAAAAACAGTGTTGGCAAAATGTTTCAAAAAGTGTTGCAAAAATAGTTATTTTTTCTTTTAATTTTGAATTTTCCTAAAATTTTTTGATTCCTAAAATAAACTTTCCAAAAATTCCTAAATTTAAATTTTCAAAAATCACTTAATGGATTTAAAAAATTAGGAAAAATATTCATTTTAGGAAATTTTATTTTATAAATCAAAAAATTTTAGGAAAATTAAAAATTAGTAAAAAATTGGTTAGGAAAAAAATTGTAGGAGCAAATATTTTTTTCCTAAACATTTTAGGTACAAATATTTTTAGGAAAAAAATTTTAAGAACAAATATTTTTAGGAAGAATGTTTGGGAACTTTATGGTAACATGTTGTTCAACATGTTGCAGCGTTAGAAACATGTTCTAAAGAGCTGTGGCTAAATGATCAACTCCCTCGGCTCAGCAGCAAGAGGTAAGGAACGATCAACAAATACGGCACTAAATGCCAAAAAAAAAAAAAAAAAAAAAAAAAAAAAAAAAAAAAAAAAAATTCCGGAAGAAACATGTTGCGCAACATTTACAAATTTTCATCTTCGATTTCCCAATGTTGCGCAACATATTTTTAACGCTTCAACGTGCTTCTAACGCTGTAACAAGTGGGCAACATGTAGTCTCAGCATGTTACTGCAACATATTTTAGCGTGAAATTTCGGCCCAAAGCATCTTTACTCAGGCGAATAGCAAACCAACAGAAGTCTTGAATAGGGTGGACTTTTCAATTTTTGAGACCAATCCCCTTGATTTGGTTCCAGTGGCTGTAAGATTATTCCACAAAAACTTTGAGGTAGATCGGTCGCCGTTAAAAGGTGCCCCAGGGGCCCGAAATTTCTAAAAAGCCCACACAAGGGCCAAAAATGAAAATTTTTTTTTTTTTTCATTAAACCCCATCGATTCCTATCGAAAATTTTTCGTAGATTACGAATTTGAAGTCGAAAATTAATTTTTGTGCCTGGTTTTTGAGCTACAGGCCGGATTTAAAAGCTATGCAAACCTTTTGCCTGTGGCTCAAAAACCATGCACAGAAACTAATTGTTAACTTCAAATTCGTAATCTACGCAAGATTTCCAATAGAAATCGAAGGTCTTTTACGCCATAAAATTTTTTTCATTTTTGGGCCTTTATCGGCCTTTTTGAAAATTTCCAAGCACCTGGGGCACCCCTTAATGGTGACCAATCGACTTAAAATTTTTTGTGGGGTAACCTTGCAGACATTGAAACAAAATCAAAGGGGTTCGTCACCAAAAAATTCAAAAAAAAAATTTCCTCCCTCTTCCAAAAAACCACCCCAGTCTCGAAACACTATATTCCAATACTTCCACCGTTTTTTTTTTTAAATTTAAGATATCCTCATAGACAACCCTAGGACATCAAGCGAATAAAACCCAAGACAAAAAATTAAAAATAATAAAAAAAAAAGAGTTAAAACGTGTTTCCACCCACCTCCCCCTTTAACCCTCCTCATGAACATTTTATTTTTTTTGTTTTCATTCAGTTATCGGTTTTTTCCTCCCCATTTTTTTTTTAACGAAAAAAAAAAAAAAAATTCAATTTTTCCCCGCCAGATAAATTCAATAAAAAGTTCCACAGATTAATTTTAATTCAAAATAATTAATGAAAAATTCAAAAAAAAAACTCCCCAACTTCCATTTTTCAGCGTTTTAAATATAGATTTTGTTTGCGTGACTATCGTCTTCGTAACCTTTGCTATTTTTGACGTCTCCCTTTTCCAGTTATATTCATCACGATTGTTTATGTCGGTGCTTGACCTTAAAACTACCCTAATCCATTTCATGATTAGCTTTTCGATCCTTGATTCATAAAAAAAAAAAAAAAAAAAAAAAAAAAATTCTTTCATTATTATATTTCTTACATTTTTTTCGGGCTTTAAACGCTTTTTGATTCTTTTATTATTTATGTCGTGCATATGATCGGCGTGGCACCACCTCCGTGGTTTTTTGACCTTTTCATGCAGCTTTAAAAAAAAGCGGGATGTTTTTAAACCGAAATGATTTATCGTGCCGGTTAAAAAAAGAAAGTCTTTTTTTTTATTTTTGCCTTTTGTTAGTTTTTTTTTTTTTTCACTTGTTTTGCTAAAAAAAAATTTTAAAATTCAATTACGTAATTAAGGATAAAGGAACAAAAAAAGAAATACAACACAGGCCTATTGTGTGTAGTACAGACAGAACAAAAATAATAATTTCGTCGTATGGGGAAATTTTAATGAGAGATAATGTGAGGGAGCATATGTTTGGTCAAGATTGATGAATTTGCAATTCCTGGGATTTTGGGGGGGAGGAGGAAGAAAAACAAGAAAGAGAATAAATTTCGATCTTATTTTCCTTCTATCTTTTATCACATTTTTTTTCCCCTGAGACTTTATTACTCTTTTCTTTTCTTATTCTAAAGTCCAGAGTAAATTTTTTTTCTTTTCCCTTTCGGCAGTAATTTGTCACAGACGTTGTTCCGCTTAAAATGGAAAAAAAAAAAAAAAAACGCAGCCTCCTGTCCTGTTATCGAAATGACGACATTAAAAAAAAAAAAAAAACCTAATCTTTTTTATCTTTACCTTAAAATTAATGTAATTTACTTTCCGAAAAATATTATCATTCATAACAGACTATTTAATTTTTTTTTTTTTCTTTCATATCGTCATTTTATCATCTGATAAATTGCTTTTGTTTTGATGCAGAGTGAAAATTTAAATGAGAAAATTTGTGGAGCATCAGGACCGTAGCCAACGACAGAGGCCTTGCTCAATAAAACAACCAAATTTTTTCCCTAATTTTATGTCTTGTACCTTATTCTTCCTCAATAACCGGAAACTGCAGTAAAGCGCCTGGGAAATTCCTGCTTATGCAGCCAGCATTACATGAATGCATCGCAAAATATCGGTTAAAATTTTCCCTTTCCATTAAAAATTTATATGAAACGTTTCCAGGGGGTTTTTAACATCGCTGATTTCAAATCTACCATCAGAACGATGAAATTTCTATCGCTGACCTACAGCGGAGCATCCACAAGTCATTTTTTGTCATTTTCCTAAAAAATGAACTTAAGCATTTTTTTTTTTTTTAAATCGGATGCTATGACTATAAGTAGTGCAGGTTGCACAACGAAAATGATTTACCCATTATTTTGAGATACATCACCACCCATCAAGGCTTATTTATCAATAATGTTACAAAAAAAAAAAAAAAAAAAAAAAAAATAGGGCCTATTGCTTGAAAAGAAGAAACACCATCGACAAAGCCGTCGACTATATCGTTCGAAATGTTAAAAGCTCTCGAAGGTCGAGTTTTGAAAGAAATGTCCAGAGAGATAGAAATGTTTCAGGAATGTTGCAGTTCTATTCATCAGAGCAGAACTCGACCAAGTTTATAAAAGTTCCACCTAAAGAAACGGATAAGCTTATTAGGCTACCAATTTTCTTTAAAATAATAAAAAAAAAATTCAGGATCGAGAAAAAAAAATCTTAAAATAATTTTCATTGACTTGGTCGAGTTCTGCTATGATGTACAGAAATTTTGCTGCAATCACTGCACGAATAAAACAGAATTCGTTCCCGACCATTTTTTTCTAAAAAAAAAAATAAATGCCTAATCCATTTTTCCTAAAAATTTTGGTTCCTCCTAATCATTTTTTTTCTTTTTTTCAATCTACCTAAGACTGTTTGATTCATAAAATAAAATTTTTTAAATCCTTGGAAAAGATTTTAGGAAATTTTATTTCAGGAATCAAAAAATTTTAGGAAAATTAAAAATTAGAAAAAAAATAGTTAGGAAAACAATTTTAGAAGCCAAAATTTTTAGGAAAAGTGGATTAGGAATTATTTTTTTTTTTTTTAGTAATAAAATATATATATTATAATTTTTTTTTATAAAAATATAATTATTTTTTTTTCGGTAGGGAATCCAGAGAACAAAAAAAGTAGTCCGAATAACATCAGTGAAGAAGAAGAACCAATCAAAATTTATTAATTTCCAAGGGTTTTGATTCCAGTTAAATTCAAATTTCATGTAAATTCGAGTCAGAAAACTCAATCAAATTGTTAGAATTGATTTCCTGGTGTTGAATCTCCATTTTTTTTTTTTTAAATTTTAAAAACTTTTTTACAAATTTTCTGAGCTTTTTAAAATTTGATTTTTATAATTTTTACTTTTTTTATTTTCCTAAAATACAGATTTTTTTGGCATTCAGCTACAAAAACTTTAGCTTCAGAATCTTCTGAACCGGTTTATATCCCTAGAAAATCATCTCCTCGACAATTTCTGCAACCATCAATTTTCCAGGAAAGATTTCAGGTACAGTTTTGACTCTTTTAAAAACCAAGGCCTAACTTAGCTGAGAAATGGAACTAACAGCAATTGAAATTCACCTACTACAGGAGTGGTTTTCTTTGAGTAGACATTCAAAACCTAAAAAAAACATGAGAAAACAGCCTGCATCTCAATTTACCCCAAACGGATGTTGAATTCAATTTTGATCTTTGATCATAAAACGTAAAGAAAAAATGTAAGCAAAGAACAGAACCAAAAGCAGAACTCGACCAAGCTTATAAAAGTTACACTATAAGAAACTGCTTTTCCGATTTTTCCTGGAAAATTGATAGTTGCAGAAATTGTTGAAGAGATGATTTTCAGGAGATGTAAACCAGTTCAGAAGATTCTTAAGCCAAAAATACTGTAGCTGAAAGCCAAAAAAATTGTATTTTAAGGAAAATTAAAAAAAAAATTAAAAAATTAATTTGAAAAAAATTTAGAAAATTTAAAAAAAAAATAAGATTTAACACTAGAAAACCAATTCTAATAATTTGATTGATCACAACCACATACATTCAATCTCGTCTAAAATGTCCAACATAAATCCATGCCCCCCCACAAAGAATTTTTGGCAATAAGGAAAACTCAACCCTGTACTTTAAATCTTTTTTTTTCCGAAAAAACCAAAGGGGTCGACGCTCTTAACAACTTTTTTTCAGAAAAAAAAAAATGTAAATAATGCAAAGCCACCAGATAAAAAAAAAAAAAGCAACCTAATTGAAAATACAAATAAAAACGGTGAAAGAATGCGGTTCGTAAACCACCTGCCGATGATGAGTAACATCACCCGGTACCAGGGACTGGACCTGCATATACCTTAGATACGACCTTGACTTCGACCTCAGGCTTTTCATTTCAAAAAAAAAAAAAAAAAAAAAAAAAAAAGATTTGACAATTACCAACTGCATACCAAGTTAAATACATTTGATTGCTTTTTAAAGAAAAAAGATTGCCCTCGAGGTAAATGACGATAAAAATACCGGCGCCAAAAATTCTACTTTGTAAAAACAGGTAGAAGAGAAGAAAAGAAGGTCGTTTACCAAAAAAATAAAAAATGGCGGAGGGGTTGGCGCTTTAAAAAGTGACAATGGAACACTACAGTCTGCCTCCATCAAAAGGAAAATAAAAGAGATGAAACAGTAATCAATAATGATATACCTGAGATATATATACCTGAGACGGATTAAAAATTCCTCTTAAAAAAAAAAAAAAATTCGGTTGTAGTAAAATTGAACCTTTCAACGAGGGGGACTATGAACGTGGAATTTCAAGGTCAACGTGACATCACAATGCATCTATAGTAGGGTGCAGTAGTAAAGTGCTCAAGAGTAAGATACCATGTCAAATCGGCGTAATTGGTAACATCCAAGTGGAAAAAATTATACGACACGTATTGTCCCATCCCCCGCCGCAACAAAAAAAAAAAAAAAAAATCCTCAAACATCATGTGCATTCGCTTATGGCCGTGCATATATTTTTTTTTTTCTTTTTTCGTCTCGTAAGTCCTTGATTTATGGGTGAATAAGTAACCGCGATTAAATTTAATAGTTGGAAATTGATCAACTTGATGTATTGCTTTTTAAATGTAGACAGGGCGTGTAAGTATTTACACGTTAGGTACTTGTCGGTTATGCGATAACTTCTGAAATTGTAAACATGTGTGTGCTTGTTACGGGTTTCTTTTTTCTCTTCGGGTGCATGTGCACGAGCCACACACGATTCGACCGAATGGGTGCAAAGGGTAACATGCCAACCGGTGAAATATGGTTCTCAAAAAAAAAAAATCACTATAAGGAACCTCGACAACCTGATTAAAATCTGGTCCTGCCAAAATCAACCAAATACAATGGCGGAGAAAAAAAAAAAAAAAAAAATTAACCTAACACACCTTATTTTTTTCGGATGACATTAAAAAGCCGGTTTTTTAAATTACTTAAACAAACATTTTTTTTTTTTAAACTCACCATTCTCCGATGAAATACATCCGATTAAAAATTAATTAACTTCTTTTTAATCACAGCAGCACTGATTTTACGAAAATAAAAAAATTTAAGTGATTAATTAAAAAAAAAAAAAACTAAAAAATCGAACAAAAATCAACCTGTCACTTTTTATAACTATTTCCAACGTTTTAAAACAAAACAAAACCAAAACAGTATCACTTCCGAATAAAAAAAAAATTTACGATCAAATTCACTATGACGAATAGTGTGCAAACTTTAAATGAAGATCCACAAAACGACCGTCCTGAACTAAAGGACAAGTAAAAACTAAGACAAAACGAGTCAGTGACTCACTCACTCACTACACGGGCAAAGCTACTCTACAGTCAGACTGAAACCCATAGCGTAAAATTAGGGTTCGGGATCGAAACCGTCTATCTCCATTTCATATTCATATTAATTGCTTTTAAATAAATGTTGAAACTTTTTTTTTTTTTTTTTTTTTTTCATGTTAAAAGAAAACCGGGAAATGGATTTTCCTCTCTTTTTTTCACGAATTTTCCTTTGTTTTAAAAGGAAGGTTCGCAAATTTATTTACATACAGGAAAATGTTTTTTCTCGACCTGGAACTTTTTTTTTTCAGAGATGAAAATTAAAATTTTTCGCTCATACCAAATCACAACTCCCATTTTTTTCTTTCTTTCTCATACAAAATTCCTACGTTTTTTCAATACATTCAATTCTGTATACAATTTTTTTCTCAGCGCAAAAAAAAAAAAAAAAAAAAAAAAATTCAAGATTCAACAACTCAAAAAATAAAAAAATTGCAATTTATAGTCCGTAAAAGCTAATTGTCCTTTCCCTAGGTACAGAATTTTATTTTTCAAAAATGATATAAGCAGCAGCGCCTAAAGTTACTTAGGTTATGCAACAGACTTCACTCCGGAGCCCAAGAAAAAGGGCGTTATAAAATTTTATAACTATTTATAAATTTTTATAATTAAAATTTTTAACTGAGCAATATAATTAATTTTATGCTCGGATTGCATTATATTTAGCATATGTGGGCTTCAAAGGCTCTTTTTTAAACATTTTTCATGAGAAAAAAAAGGAAAAAAAATTACAATTTTTTGGAATAGAACCCGAGCCTTGTCGTCGATTTAACCAAAAAAATGCCGATTGAACAAATCTTGGGTAGTTTTAAAATTTTTTTGAAAGTCCGAGTTTTTTTTTTTTTTGGTCATCAAAAAGACGTCATGGATGGTTTCGGAGCAAAATTTGGTCCCTCACCTCCCCATCTTCCAAAAGTCCTTTGCTAAGTCCCTGATACCAGCCCCGTACCCAGCCAAAAATTTGACGTATTTGAAATGTCAAAATGACGTCATGAGGCGTCGATGACGTCACAAGTCATAGAAAGACGTCATCGATGGTTCCATACTTCTCATTCTGAAACCATTTTACGAGTCTCTACTAATGACCGATAATACGACTTGTCAATGGGTGACGTCAAGAAGACGTTTTATTGACGCCTAAAAGAAATGACGTTAAAATTTCGAAATCCACGTGACGTCAAACGGGACGACAATAAGATATTGATGCACTTTAAACATCAAAAAGACATCATCGATGGATCCAGACCTCTCATTCTGGAACCATCGTAAAGAGTCAAAATGACGTCTCTGATAATGACCGATAATACGGTTTGTCAACTGATGACGTCGAAAAGACGTCTTATTGACGTCTAAAAAAAATTCACTAACATTTGGAAATCGACATAACGTCAATAGGACGACAATAAGATACTGATGTACTTCAAACGTCAAAAAGACGTCATCGATGGTTCCAGACGTCTCATTCTGGAACCATCGTAAAGGGTCAAAATGACATCTCTAATAATGACCGATAATACGGTTTGTCAACTGATGACGTCAAGAAGTCGTCTTACTGACGTCTAAAAAAAATGTCATTAACATTTGGAAATCGACGTGATGTCAATAGGACGACAATAAGATATTGACTTACTTTAAACG
The DNA here is from genome assembly GCA_037577465.1 of Liposcelis bostrychophila. Classification (NCBI taxonomy): domain Eukaryota; kingdom Metazoa; phylum Arthropoda; class Insecta; order Psocodea; family Liposcelididae; genus Liposcelis; species Liposcelis bostrychophila. The sequence goes on along the minus strand of CM075208.1, from coordinate 52,974,505 downwards.
TCAAAAAACCTTATCAGGCGTCGAAGACGTCAGACGTCATCAAAAAGACGTCATCGATAATTACAGACGTCTCATTCAGGAACCATTTTACGAGTCCAAATGACGTCGTAAAGGGTCAAAATGACGTCTCTAATAATGACCGATAATACGATTTGTCAATTGATGACGTCAAGAAGACGTCTTATTGACGTCTAAAAGGAATGTCATTAACATTTAGAAATGACGTGATGTCAATAGGACGACAATAAGATACTGACGTACTTTAAACGTCAAAAAGACGTCATCAGGCGTCGTTGACGTCAGACGTCATCAAAAAGACGTCATCGATAATTACAGACGTCTCATTCAGGAACCATTTTACGAGTCAAAATGACGTCTTTAAGAAAGGAACGTCATTTTGACGTCGAAATTATCGTAAAAAAGTGTCGGGAAATGATCACGGGTCTGATGACCAAAACGTGACGTCTCACCATGACGTCATATTTTGCATTGGGTAACTGAATAAATTTCTTCAAGGAAAACTCTTTTTTAAATGGTTTCTTCAACAATAAAATACTTATTTAAAAATATTAGAATTGGGCATAATTAACACTGGGAGAGGGGGGAGGGGGTGTCGCTAATACAATGTCAAAAAGCTAAGCTTCATGAACGCCAATTTAAAAAAAAAATCAAATATTACGGTCATTTGCTTTTGAATTGGGAAAGGGAAGAGCAAATCCTTCACCCCCTCCGCACCCCCTGCGAGCCCTTCATTACATTCACGTTTTTCTTCCCAACCTACACCGTTTACTATAACCGCATTAAATCCTCACCGATAAGCCTATTATATCCCTCGGAATCTCATCCTCATATCCCGTTTCGATCCTGATCCCCGTTTTGAACATGACACTCATATTGAACATATACGATCCCGATGCACCTGATACCCTTTGCTGTTGCTCTCATACATATCCAACGCTTAGCCCCGTCAAACAAACAAATCCGCATCCTCGGCCTTTTCCGTTTGAGTTCGGCGTTGTGAAAACCAGACGTTGAATGAAACTCCGAAAACAAAGGATTTTTTTTTATTCCTTTTTTGAGGGAGCTTTTAAAGCTCAAGGTCGTTCCTGGTAGGATCCGCCCTTTTTGCTTCTATTTTCGTTCTTTATACACAATTAAATTACATAGTTCGGCATCTCTCTTTTGTTTTAAATGCAGTCTTGCAAAAAACCTGTCATTTTCATTAAACGAAAAAAAGAGAAAAAAAAAAAACTACCAAACCCACTCCCCTTTTTCCATTCTCCTGCCCCTCCTCAACTTTTTCTTTATCGTGCTTTCATCCATTTTTCCTTTCCTTTTTTTTTTTCATTCTCGATTCGCAATGCCCTTGATAGTGTAGATTCTTTCTTTTTAAAGAAAACCTTGCATGATGCAGACGATTTCTCCGGATTTTCTTTCTTGTTCGTGATCAACCCTGAAAAAAGTTTTTTTATCCTCAAAAAAAAAAAAAGTCTCGTACACCGAGCAGGAAAAATCGCTAAAACGCCGAACCTTTTTCGTGTATGGCGGAGAAAGGTTTTTCCTCTCTCTTTTTTCACTTTCCATCTCTTTCCCTCTTCAAATGCGTAAAAAGAATAATAAAAATTGATTTTTGCATTCATTTATTTTAAATTTCCTTCATGTTTATCTACAATTACGTGAAAAAAAAAATCAGTTTTTTTTTTAAAGTTTAAAAATAACCATCTGTTATTTTATTCTAAAAGGAGCTTACTTTGCATGAAGCTTTTTGCTAATGGGCTAAAAAGGGCATAATAATAATAACGGCAGCAAACATTGAAACGCGTTTTTAAAATATGCAACAGCTTTTGTTTTTTTTTTCTGTGTGGCGGGAGCCTTTAATGACGTAATGAGGAAAATTATTCTTTGGGCAATTCCGCTCATATTCAAAACACTCCAATCAAATTTAATTTAATCCCTTCAATTTCAACCAATTAAAAGTCTGCACGTCATTCAGTGACGTCATAGATGACATGAGTCGTCTTAATTGGTTTTACAAGACTTAAAAGATGAGCGATTTTTTTTTCTGAAAGATGTATTCGGGCGGAATCGATTAATCGATAAGCCCAATTCGATTCGGAGAAAAATCGCAGGGCTCCAATTTCGATATTTTTCTTCGGAATCGGAATCGGCATCCAAAAAAATATTTTCGATTCAGATTAAGACTTAAAAAGCACGAAAATACAGTTAATCAGTTATTTTATAATAATAATTATTTTTTCGGGCACGAAAAAAACTAATAATTTTTGACAAAAATGGGCAAAGTTAAAAAAAAATTAGTCAAAATTTTCATTAAAAGTCTTCAAAAGTTAAAATTTTAATATTAAAACAATCCTTTAGCTCGTATTCTTGACTAAAGGAAAAAGGACAAAATTAAAAAATGTGGTGAACATTTTATTTAAAACTAGCCGTTCCGCCCAGACCAGGGGTATATGAGACTATGGTGTTAAGCGCTATGTTTAAATTTAAATAATTTTTTATTACAATTACCCGTACAATCTGAAACTATAACTAATTGCTTTATATTCAGAAAATTTTCGATTTTTTTCCGGCTTCACTCCCATACTTACAGATAAAAAATTGAACAGAGGTTTTAACCGATCCTGATTCAAACTGACAATAGACCACATTCAAAGTTTATACAAACTTTGATCGATTTCTCTTGACAAATCCAAGAGAACTTATAGACATTATATGTCTTTAAAAATAATTACAGAATTTTTCCCGGTAATGTAGCCAAACGCCAAACCAGAATGTTAAAAAATAAACAAAATGAAAGGTGCAAATTCAGTTGACTATCCTGACCAATTTGGGTAAGAATTTTGGCCTAAGATTTTTTATGATTGTTCCCATACGAAAAAGCGATGTTAAAAAATGTATAAAATTTTTGCCAAACAAATGCAAAAAATTTATATAAAAAATGTATTCTATTTGCATATAAATAAAACTGTTTACATTTGAAGACATCAGTGAAAAAAGGAGGTCGTTCAAGTTCCAACAAAAAACTGTAGTCAATAAATGAAAATCGAAGGAGGATCTAACATTTTCCTACCGCTTGTTTACAAATAGTGCATAGAAAATTCTGTCGGAATCAAAACGGCTTCCAAATAAACAATAGAAAATAGGGTGAACCGACCAATAAATGAACACGACCAATAGATGAACAAATCTGTTTTCTTATTCAAATAATAGCTAAACGAATTTTATAATTGAAGGAAAAGAAATTGAAAACTAAACTATTGTTCTTCAGCTTTCTTTGCAATACAAAATCATGACAAAAAGCACGAAAATTCTGTTAAAATAAAAATGTTTAAAAGTTGAGGAAACGAACTGGCTTGTAAAACTTGACAGAAGTTTAAGGATGGCGCTTTTTCCCATTTTATAAAATAGGGTTTTATGAAGCAAAAATTAGTTTTTCTGGCATATTTGAACTATTTTCAGAAAGAAGAAGGTTATATTTACCTAAAAAACACGTCCCATTTGAAAATTTAAATGTAAAAAGCTTCTAATATTAATGTTCATAATTGGGACCGGCGAAACTTGCAAAAACCAGTAAATGAACAACACGGCACTCCATATAAATCACTAACACTACCGCGAGTATTTTTATTGAAAAAAACCGAAATTATTGTTTTTAAACGTGTTTTCATTTTTATTTTGCAGGATTTAATTAAAAACATCAAAAAATAAACAAAGAAGCCATTTTTTCTAGAACTAATCGAATTTATCAAGACCAATCAAGTGTTCATTTACTGGGTTTTCGCTGTTCATTATTTGGTTGTGGTGTTCATTTGTTGGGTTTTTCTGATTTTTTCGCTATTTTCTTAAATATCTCCTTTTTCAGCTTGTTTTATCGCATTTTTAAGACTTTTTATTGCTTTTTAATACATTTTTGACATTATAGTAAAATTTTAGCTTAAAGGCACCCATACGTTTTATTAAAATAAAATCTAAAGTTCGATTTCATCTTAACTGTTCATTTATTGGTCGGTTCACCCTAGCCTGTTGTCTGAATTTTTTTTCGAGAGGTCCAACGGCCTCCTTCTTCCACTGATGTCTTCATTTGTTTAAAATGTTTTACAAATGTGTACGTCATTTAGAAAAGGTACCATCGGGGAGATGGCGCTTAGAATGTTTTGTTTGTAAACAAACATTGTTTTGTTATGCATTCCAATTTCACAGCATTTTAAACGCCATCTCCCCGATGGTACCTTTTCTAAATGACGTACACAAATGTTGTTGGACATTTTGTTTGAAATTTTTAAAGTTTTTGTTTTTGCTCATGTAGTCTAATTTTAATATTTAAAAAAAACGGCGAAAATTAAAAAAAAAAAAAGTGTAATAAAATCTATGTCCTTCCCTTAGCAACTTCGAAGTTTCTTGAAAAAATTAAATTTCTTGAAAATTCACAAGAAATTTTTTAACTCCTTGCAGTTCATGTCGTCTAATTTTACAATTAAAAAAGGCCAAAGGTTAACAAAAAATTGTCAAAATATAATTCAAAATTTTTAAAGTTAAAATTCTAATATTAAAATAATTAAATATTAATTTTTGGTGTGAACAGACCGACACTCGGACGCACACCCACAGACAGACAGATTTCCCCAGGACCGAGCCCTAAGACGTAGTCCTACGCTTAAAAGCCCTTATATTAAATTCGTAAAATGGTCTTAACTAAGCCTTTAAAACGAGAACAAGCCGAAAAATTAAAAACTGTACATTTTTTATTTAAAAGAGCTAATGAGTTGCTGGAAAAAGGAATTGGTAAAAAAAGACTTTTATGAGGTTGAGGCATCGCTAGCAATTATGCAGTCAGCCAAAAAAAGCCAAGCGAAGTTTGTGCAAATTAAGAAGCAAATGAAGAACTAAGCGGGAAAAAGGATCAGAGTCGATTGTTTTTGTTGACACTTAGATCTTATGTTTAGCTTTTGTCAAAGCATTCAAAGCAAAAACATGGCCTCTGATCCTTTTTCCCGTTCATTCTTCTTAATTTTCATGGTTTATCGATTATCGTTTTATCAAGTCGATTCCCGGTTTTTTGACGTAGGACTGCCAGGCCTCAAACCTTTGACCTTTAACTTTGAGGCCTGACAGCCCTACGTCAAAAAATCGGGAATCGATTTGATAAAACGTTATTTCACCTTTTTATCCTTTGAAAATTTTTAAATTTATCGGATGTACATGGGCCTCTAAATGGTTTATAAAAAAATTAACTTTTAAAATGTTTAAATTACAATTATAAAGGGCTGAAAAGCAAAAGCCATTAACACACAATTCACAGAAATTCAAAAAGGGAACAACGAATAAAATTTATTCGCAATAATTAATTGGAATTATTAACAAAACAAAACAAAGATTTCCACTTTTCTTGCCTTATAATGTCATTTAAAAATTAATTAACACCATTTTGGTCTTTTTTAAAATTTTGAAAAAGTTATCCCAATAAGCAAAAAAAATTATAAAGTATTATAAAATATTTTCTAAATATTTTTCAATACTTTAAAAATATTACGCAAATATTTTATGAAACAAAAAACAATAATTTTAAAATCTTTATCAATATTTTTAAAAATATCGTTTTTGCTTCAAAAAATATTTGCCTAATATTTTGAAAATATAGCTTATGGTTTCAAAACATCGATTCCCGATTCGACCCTTTTTGCTGCCATTCCCGAATCCCATCGACAGTTTCAATTCGAATACAAAAAATTGAAAAATCAGAGTTGGGTGAATCTAACCGACACAGCCCATCTTCATAAGACGTTTGAATGCGACATGTCTCTCTGTAAAAATTTCCCAGCCCAACAGCCATTTAACTCAGAAATTTTGAGAAATTTTCCAGGGGAATTTAGAGAGGCCGGCCCCTATTCTTAAATCGTCTTATTTTTAACCGATCCATTCATTATTAACCGTTATTAGGTTGAAAGAAACGACGCTGAACAAAAATAAATTACAAAAAAACGAATACAGTAAACGTTGGAGAAAAATCAGTTGTAGTATATATTCTTTTGTCTGTTCCAAATACCAACGATTTCCCAATACTGAATAAAACGACCTTCCTCCAGAGAAAAGAAGCCAAAAAATCGAAGAAACAAATTTGTATAAGAATGAAAGTGCCGAAAAGAGATTTATTGTAGGAAATTGTCAAACTTGGAGGGAAAAAAAAATGTAAACAGTTTACAGTCGTCCCGGCCGGATTGATCATAAAAAAATAAAAATAAAGATAATAAAACTCTATAAAACATTTTACAACAGAAGTAAAAAAAAGGAAAGAAAAGAAAAACTGTGTCGCTCCAAAAATTTGACAAAAGATTTGCACATCTGCCACGAAGGAGAAAGAAGCCGCAAAATATAAAAATACAATATTTCATTGAAATCACCCAAAGTCCGCCAAGCAGGCTGTATAAAGGGACAGGCACACATAGGAGGCAACCTTTGCCATCTTCGATTGCGAGATAGAAAATTTTTTCGGCGGTTACCAACTGCGAAGATCCAACTGCGATGACGTCGTAATCCCCAGCAGGTTGATTTTATGGGGGGTCGCACGTGCCCCCTACGTAAAATCCGAAATCAGATTTGAAATCAGGGGGCTGGAAAACATAGAAATTTATATCCATATGTTATTTTTACGATAATTTAAAAAAAAATTTGTTTCCTGGGGGGCCACCAGTGCCCCCTACGTAAAAACCAATTTCAGATTCGGAATCTGCGACCCCTAAAACCCCTTAATTCATACAAATAATATTAAAAAAATTTCGGGAAAAAGGTTAAAAAAATTAAAATTGAGTTTGCATCACCGGTTGCATAACTGAGCAATATCGGGCGCATCACTTTTTTTTTTGTGTCCCTTTGGCCTAGTGCTTTACCTTTATAGATATAATACCTAAAAATAATTTTTGGGAGGAATGGGGTATTTCCAAATTTCGAAATTTGGAAACAAAGGGTTAAAATCAGCGACCCCGAAAACCCCTTGGAAGCGAATGTGAGTCTCATCAGAGCTCCCTACACTGGCGTCAAATTTGATGCCATCCTCCCACGAAATGCATTTTCTTGGCATCAGATTTGATGCCGTCGTCCTTAAAGGGTTTTATTAATAATTTTGTCTAAAAATCTCGGATAACTTAAAAAAGCCGCATTAGAAATCAACTCCTCTGTAAACAGATCAAACATAAATACAAGGAGGCTAAATAGGATTCACGGTATAAACATGAAACTTCATAAAATGATCATTTATAACGTGAACTCATGGGAATACCCTCGGGTTGAGGTATTTGATAATCGTTGTCCATGGAACCAGCTCATATGAAAGGAATGTTACGTTTTTTTTTTTTCGTCTTCTTTTTTCCATCTCTATTTTTTTTCTCTCTTTTCTTCTCTTCCATCCGGAACCTACATTTATGGATGCTACAGTAAATACATTTTTGGTGTTCATCACGATTGTTATAAGAGCGCCACGTTCTTTCAAATTTTTTTTTTTTTTTTTTACTCGTTTGTCATTTCTAAATGTTTACCATTGTCTTTTATTTTAGCGGATAATTTATTTAAAAAAAAAAAATAAGTCTCGACCTTTGTACCTTACACCTGCTAAAATACAGTAACGAAGATTCATTAATCGACGAAAGTGATTGCTGACTAATGATTCGGTATTATTCCATTTTGATGCTGATTATTCAATGTTTGGTGTACATCTGAATCTTTTTTTTTTTTACATGCATCAAGTTTTGAAAAGCAAATTTGTCATCTTTAAAAAAAAAAAAAAAAAAAACTAATAATAATAGTAAAAAAAAAATAATGGGCAAGTATTTACACGTCATTGTTCGTTGGTCTTTTTGAATACGAGGAATGTTAATTCGGAGCTGATCTTCTTTTGTCCTTTTTGCAATTTAAAAATTTTTAAGAGTCTGGTACCTGACTTTTATTGCTCTCTTTCGAGTGTATTTATTTTTATTTTTCTTGTGATCTATTTATGTCCAAGACTATTCTTGGAAATCTATTTATTTTTCTCCCTTTCTTTTCACTTTCCGTTTTGAGTTCCGAGAAAAAAGCGAATTTGCAATTGTCGTCTGGGCTATTGAGCTTTCAAACGATTTGACGAACACCTATAAATTACCGGTTTTGATGTTCCAAGGTGGTCGGGTCATATTATTGACGATTACAGAGTTTCGGAGAAAAGTGTTTATGATATTCCGGTTTTTGACGTACGTAAAGAAAAAAGAAGTACAAAAAAAATGCTATATTTAGGATTTTATGAATTGGGGTGCCAATAAAAGTGGTCGAATAAATACAATTGTAAATCATTGTTTTTAGAGCGGAAGAGTGTTTTTGAAACACGTATTTTCTCGTAAATCCAGAGGATCGCTTTGCCTCAGGGATCCATATTTGGACCCATGTATTTTAATGTCCAAACGCCCAAGGGTCCAAATATGGATCCATCAGTTTTGCAACTTTGCAAAGCTTTAATTGCCTTTAAAAATTGTAAAAACCATGGAACTGAATACGAAGTCAGCATTTTTAAAAAAACCAAAATTCAAGATGGCGGATGGTTGGTAAAATCTTATTTAAAATCTAACCCACGCATTTTGGTTACTTTAGCTTGGGCCGATTTCCACTTTTTTTTCTCCAACGGAAAAATACGTTTTTAGGCTATTTTTTTTGAGCACTTTTCACGTGGTGGTTGCGAAATTTTGGTCCAGCTGGGTCTTATCAGTGAAAAAAATTATTTGGGATTTAAATCGTTAAAAGGTTAAAACTAACGGCTGCCGCAAGGGCAGGTACTCCGAACGGAAGGCAAACGGCCTTTCGAAGGGCATCGGACACAATTAGCAGTGAACCCGAAAAGTTATATTGTTTCCGATAATCTTCAAAAGGCATCAAGGCGAAAAAGATTTTTTTCTTTTTTTTTTTTCTTATTGAAATTGCTTCCGGCCAGTAAACCCAAAGGATTATTTTTAAAAAGGTAGCCAGGTATACCAAAAAAATTTGAAAAAGAAATTTTGAACTCATCCGAGGGCAAAGTAAATAGTTTTGGAAAAATGAATAGGTTCACAAATGGTCAGGCCGATGGCTTTGCGTTCAAAAATATATTTCACTGAATTTCAGACATTTTTTTTTCTTTCTTGGAAATCACGAGGGCAAACTTTTGTTGCCTAAATCCATTTATTCCCACTTTTCAAGATTGATCAAAATTTCTGCAACATTTAAGGCAAGCAATTTTTTTTTTTTTTTTTTTTTCTTGAAGTTTTTTGGTTTCCCGAAAATCCAGCATTAGTCAGGGGTCAGGGGTCCGAAACCGGTAAAAATGGGTTGGAGCCGACGCCGACGCCGACATCGGCGCCGAAGTATTTAAAGTGCTGGAGCTGGCGCCAGCGCCGGCACCAGAATAGCAAAAATTTTGCCCCTGGTGCCGGTGCTGGTGCTGGTTCCGGAGCTGGAGCCAATTCCAGCATCGCTGCCAGCGCCACCCAATTTTGTCAATTTTTTTTTTACTTGAAAAAAAAAAAAAATTACAGTAACCGCCACTTATTGTAGTGCCGGTTAACACAATCGGCCGCTTAATCGTGGCCTTTCTCAACTATATTCAGCATTGCCATCGGGTCATAATTACAAGACCGGTTGAAAATAAATTATCTAGCACTGACACCAGCTTCGGCACCGTCTTAGAGTTTTTAGGCGGCCGCGGCTTGAATCGTCGCCGGCACCGGCATCGGCATCGGCTTCGGACCCCGGCCTTGCCTGATCCACCTAAACTTAGCGCCATGAGCATCCATTTTTAACTGTACCTAAAGTATTAGTTTAGTCTGAAGGCTAAGGGCATTCCCCAGATCCGCCAATGCCGCCCAACAATTTCACAGAAGCTCCGGCACCGGCACCGGCACGGAAGCAACTCCGAAAGCAAATCAAAACCATCTATTCAAATATCGAGAGGAAAAAAAGAAAAAAAAATAGCCTAAATCACATTCAGGATAAATTTAAATGGCTCCAAATAATATAAAGGAATTTTAAACTTCTAGGAATTCCAAAACGAGAACCAGGAATTTATGATTTTGAAACCACTGCCGAACAAAGAATCTTACGGAAGATTTAAAATTATTTCGAGGGGCAAAAGAGAGGAGAAAAGAAATCAAACTTTTTTTTTTTTTTTTTTTTTTTTTTAATGATCGTTTCGATAGAACCTCAAGAACTTGACCGCCCCGATGGTAGTGTTAGCACAAGGTTGGCTAAATACACCATAAACAATATACGAGTCAAGTTGGGAAGAAGAACTATAAAATTAAAATAATAAAAAAAAAAAAAAGGAACGAAAAAAAAAATACCTGTGTATAAGAATCCAAAATAGGCTTTCAAGAGTACTATGGACTTCATTGTAGTATCTCATGGGCTGCCATTACCTTAAAAACAAGGCCGTCATTATATTATACCCTCGTACGGCAACTTCATTTTAAATTTCACGACCATCTGATCACGATTTAGTGAAAAAATGTTGTCTGGTTAGTCTGTAAGAAGTGAGAAAAATGAAGATCACCGTCAAGACAGTGATTGCACATTATTATATTGTTGTTTGCACCAATTTAAAAATAAATATAGGGATTTTTTTTTTCTCTCTCTCTCTCTATTCCCTTTTAACTTGTTTACGACGTTTTCAACCTTTTAAAAATTAATCATTCAATTTCGTATAAAATTACATGTTTTTGATAATTTAAAAAAAAAAAAAATTTAAAAGACATCTTTTTTTTGGCATTCTTTCGGAATAGAATTTTTTTACGTTGAAATCCTTTGAGGATGTATCAGGAAATTTTATTTTAGGAATCGAAAAATTTAAGGAAAATTGAAAATTAGGAAAAAAATTGTAGGAAATAAAATTTTTAGGAAAACTGGACTAGGAATTTATTTTTAGAAAAAGTGAATTAGGAATTTATTTTTAGGAAAAATGGATTAGAATTGAATTTTTTTAGGAAAAATGGTCGGGAACGTTGAAAAAAAGGCCTAAACTCCTAACGGGGCCATAAGAATGCACTGGAAAAAGTGCCTAGCCTAGGGTATATCCATATGAATACATTTAAAAAAAAGCTAAGTTGGCACACCGCTACGAAAAACAAAACGGTTCGGTTCGGTTTGGTTCGGTTAGGGTAACCGATGAAAAGTTTTCTCCCAGACAGCAAAGTCTACCCAGTCCTGAGGACATCTTCAAAACGTCATGAGGATATTTATTGGACGTCCATTGGATTTACCTATGTCCGCACTGATCCAAAAATCGTCCTGTGGATGTCCTATGGATATCCCATGGATTTGGATATCTAATGGACAATCCACAGGATGACCAATGGATTGAAAATGCTCTTTGGGTAAATACGGTTCGGTTCGGTTCGGTTTCTTTTTCTGTGGTATTACAAAACCGATTTCAGGTTGTGTTTGGTTCGGTTTTTGTTACAAACTGGGTTCGGGTTCGGTTTCGGTCAGGCTTTTTTTTCCAAATTCGGTTTGATTTCGGTCTTTCTTTTTCTTAAATTTGGTACGGTTCGATCTTAGTTTCGTTTTTTTTTCTTTCGAAAAATCCCAGTATTGGTTCGGTCCGGTTCGGTTTTCAATTTAAAACCGGGTTTTTTGCTAACAAATATCTGGTTTTGGTTCTACTTTTAGTAAAAAAAAAAAAAAAACCGGTTTTGGTTCTAGTGTTCAACAGGGATAGCAAACCGCTCCAGAGACCAAAACGGTTCGGTTTGGTTCGGTTTATTTTCCAGTTGAAAAGTTCAATTTGGCTTGGTTTCGGTCAAAGTGCTGTCGACCAAGAAGAATTCGGTTCGGTTCGGTTTGAATACTGATCCAAAATTTTTTTAATACGGTTCGGTTCGATTTTTGAAATTAACTGGGTTCGAGATTGCTTCTGGTTTAGTTATTTTGATAAATCCGGTTCAGCTTTGTTTCAATAAGCCGAACCGGTTTAAATTCATTTCGGTTCGGTTTCCCGTTAAAAAACCGGGGGTTTTGTCAGCAAATACCCTATTCCGGTTTCGGTTCTGGTGTTTACCCAGATAGCATTTTCAATCTACTGCAGATCCTGTGGGTTGTCCATTAGATATCCACAGGATATCCATAGGACACTTTTTGGATCAGTGAGGACATAGGTAAATCCAATGGACGTCCAATAAGTACTTCCACTGGACTGGATAGAAAACCAAATTTTTCGAAATAGAAAAAAACTGTTTTAGTTCGATTTGGTTCCGTTTCGGTCCGGTATTTTTTTTTCGAATTCGATTTCGGCTAGGCTACTTTCTTTCCATGATTTGGGTTCGGTTTTATTTAATTTTAAATCATTTTTTTAAATTTTGAAGGGGTTCGGGTTTCAGTTCGGGTTCGGTTTTTTAATTTTAAAAAGTTCGGTTCGATTTGGTTTCCCTGAAGGCTGGGCACTGTGGGTATTATTTATTATCTGAATGAAGAAACATTCCAAAAGCTTAATTTTTTTCCCGGAATGATATCACAGAGGCTACACCTTGCACCCAATGTAAATTTTGAACCTGAAAGGGTTAAGGAGATGCAGTTGGTCCTAAACAATTAAAAAGGTTTGTTACACAAATAATTAACGATTCTTTTTTCTTCAAGAAAGAATATAAGGATCGTTGGTTGTTTGTTTTTTGAGTAAACAATGAAGTGGCAGGTTCGTCTTGAATCGCCAAGTTAGCACTTTCAAAAAGGTGAATTTTTTATTTTTTGTTTTGTTTTTATTCTTTTTCTTTCTTTTTCTAATATTTACCCGGAGGTCTAAAAATAAATCTCTCGGTGAAATATGAAAACGAGTAAAACTTTCATTGTGATGACACGAGGCCATCTATCAACATTTATGTTACCGACACCATATACACTAATGGCTATTCCCTGTAAAGCAAACGTTTTTTTTTTTTTTTTTTTTTCGCTCAAATGTTATTTTGTAGAAAATATTTTTTCCCGAAGAAAAATAATGGTCCATCTTTCAAATCGGAGAACATTTTTATAATCATAAGGTTTAGAGATTTTTTTTTTCCTCTTAAGAGGTGTGAATAATAAATTAAATTTCTGAGAAGGTCCCAAAAACCATTGACCGTTTCCATTATTAACAGTTTCACACAATAGAAACACACTCGACTGGAAAGAGAAAGAAAAAAAAAAGCCTTTTGTGTTTAGGAAGAAAAAAAAAAAAAAAAAAACTTTTTATATTTCCAAAGGTTTCAATGGTAGGCGTTTTATTGCAAACCTGTTTCTGTCGTAAAAAAAAAAAAAAAAAAAAAAAAATCATTTCATATTTGTTGTGCACGAAATGGTCGAGTGTAAGCGCCATAGGGCGCCTAATAACCGACGTTCCTTTCACCTTTAGCAGGTACATGCGTCTTTGTTTCTTTTTTTTTTCTTTGAACCTGTTTGCTTTTCAGAATAATATTCCAAGAGGTGATCTAATTTTGTGGTGTGTCAAACAATCACATAAAATTGTTGACATGGACATTGAAACTCCGATAATAATAAGTACCAAATACCAGTCGTGGTATGAGAGATGGACATTGGGGATGGCAACCCCTTTGTGGAAGAGACAGAGACTAAAAAAATATAAGTGGCAAAATTCAAGTCAAAGGCCTTTCCGATCGGCGCTCTACAACATGGTAACGGCCGGTCATTTTTTAGTTTTTTATGGTAACATCAAATTCTCAGTAGGGTGGTTCGAAAATCAACTTTTTTAGAATTTCAAAACTCCTATGCCGGGAAAAGTTGTTTTATAAGTAGAGCATCAACCCTCAATTTTTTCAGCTTTTTTTGAACGGCATCTTGAGGTGTAAAATTGGTCTTAAAATTTCCACAAAGCCCAAACAAATTAACATTTTTTTTGTTTGTTTGGCATAAAAGACCACTGATTTCTATCGAAAGCGCACAGTTTTTAATGTTGCACAGCTCATTAATGTTGTGGCATTATCGGATCATCGGTAGGGAACAACATTTTTGCGAATATTCCTCCACGAGAGGGCAACAGAGTCGACATTTTAGCCGATGGCCCCCCACAAGATTTCAATTGTCGACATTTTAGCCAATGGCCCCCACAAAAGGGCAACGATGTCGACATTTTAGCCGAAGGCCTTCCACGAGAGAGCAACAGTATCGACATTTTAGCCGATGGCCCCCCACGAGATTTCAAGTGTCGACATTTTTGTGAATGGCCCCTCACGAGAGGGCAACAATGTCGACATTTTAGCCAATAGCCCTCCACGAGAGAGCAACAGTGTCGACATTTTTAGCCAAAGGCCCTCCACGAGATGGCAACAGTATCGACATTTTTAGCCGATGGCCCCCCACGAGATTTCAAGTGTCGACATTTTTGTGAATGGCCCCTCACGAGAGGGAAACAATGTCGACATTTTAGCCGATGGTCCCCCACGAGATTTCAAGTGTCGACATTTTTGCGAATGGCCCCTCACGAGAGGGCAACAGGGTCGACATTTTAACCAAAGGCCCTCCACGACAGGCAACAGTGTCAACATTAAGGGCAATGGTCCCTCACGAGAGGGCAACAGTGTCGACATTTTAGCCAATAGCCCTCCACGAGAGAGCAACAGTGTCGACTTTTTAGCCAAAGGCCCTCCACGAAAGGGCAACAGTATCGACATTTTAGCCGATGGCCCCCAGGAGATTTCAAGTGTCGACATTTCTGCGAATGACCCTCCACGAGAGGGCACCAGTGTCGGAATTTTAGCCAATGAGCCCCCACGAGAGGGTAACAATGCCGACATTTTAGCCAATGGCCCTCCACGAGAGGGCAACAGTGTTGACATTTTAGCCAATGGCCCCCCACGAGACGGCAACAGTGTCGACATTTTAGCCAATGACCCCCCACGAGAGGGCAACCAGTATCGACATTTTAGCCAATGTCCTTCCCCGAGAAGGCAACAATGTCGACACTTTTGCGAATGGCCCTCCACGAGAAGGCGACAACGTCAATTTCGGTAAGAGTAAAAAAAACAAAACTACATCGAAAACGATGCATTCCACCCCAATAATTTTTAATTTCCCAAAAAATCGTGCATACTGTTAATGAAAAAACGAGGTGTTGGATTACAATAATTAATCTGTATGATACAAAAGGGTTGCGCTTTGAGGGTGCAGAGATATGTTACGTGACTAATTCCATTAAGGAAAAAAAAAGGAAGAAGAGTGAAATAAAATCATAATAAAAACATGTGAATGGGATATTATTCCCTAATAAAAAAAGAAAACAAGTCTGCGTTGAAAGAGGTATTATTATAAACACACTATGCATTTTGGGATATGTCAGGAATCCACTTGCAGTCCTCCGGAGGGTGGCTAGACCCTTAGCACTATACAACCAGTTCGAAAATGAGGTGGCGCGTAGGGTGGCATACTTTTTTTTTTTCCTTTTTTTTTTTTTTGTGTAGCATATGAGAATTCAATGGGTTTCCTTTTCCAGGAGGGTGGCATTTTTCAAAACTTGGGTTATGATTTTACGTCATATGTAATGTTACTTTTTACATTTCATGAATGGGTGTTTGCCGAACCTTTTTATTTTTTGATCGTTTTTTTCTTCTTTTTCCTCCCTTTCACTAACCTCCTTTTTTTTTTTTCAATACCGAACTCGTGTAACTGAAAACTGGTTACGGGATTTTTATTAATTTTTTTCCAGCCATCCCTTTTTTTTTTTGACAAATGATTGATTATGATGAAAAAGTATGAAAGACTTCATTTTTTTTTCTCCCGCTGAAGGTGGAAAACGGTGAAACGGGAATATGCAAATTATTTCTGAAGTTAAAAAAAAAAATTAATAATTAGGTGGTTACGTAAATTTTAAGTTAAAGAAAATGCTGAACTATAAAATGCGACTTTTCCGGTTATGATGAGTAAAGGACAAGGTTTTGAGTACCAGCGCCATCGAATTTTATCTCTTTAATTTAATATAAGGAAATACATGTATTAATTTTTTTTAAAATAAAAAAAGAATGGAGGTAAATTTTATCGCTGTCGTTCAAATCCAAGCCGAACAAAAATTTACTGCGGACTTAAAATTAAAATAGGGTATTTTCAGGTATTTTTATTTTTAAAAAATTTTGGTCTGAAAATAAAGTGCACATACTTAAAGAATTATTTGTGTAATAAAAAGTATTTTTAAAAAAAATTTTTTTCTATATATGCAATAATTTTTTAAGTTGGGGCTTAAAAATTGTAACTCAAAACGGCCTGAATAAGCGCGGAAGCGTTGAGACGTCATATGTTAATATCGTTCTGCCCGAAAAAAGTTTCCAAGTATGCGGTGGCTTGGTTTACACAGTAAAAAATATTATGCAATTATGTTAAAATCGGTCTACACAAATTTTTTCTGTTGTTTTTTCCAAAAGGTAAACATAAACAAAAAACAACATAAAAATTATGTAGACCGATTTTAACATAATTATGTAAATTTTTACATAAAATTTTTTACTGTGTATAAACATTGAAAGCATGGCATTCTATGACAAATTTTCCGGCAGAACGATATTAACATATGACGTCACAACGCTTCCGCGCTTATTCCGACCGCGTTTTGATTTACAATAATTAACAAATTATTGCTTACAGAAAAAAAAAATTTTTTAATACATTTTATTACCGTAGAATGGGGTGAAGTTTAATGGATGGGGTGAAGTTGAAGGGCCTGAAAAAGTCATTATCAACACAAATTTTAGCATTATGACTATTGCTGCTTCTCCATTATGGCTCAAAATTAATTTTCTAGAATTAATTTTCAAAATTTCCGAAGTACTGTGCTTTAGTTATTCCATGAATTTTCGATCATGGATTAAGAATACAAAAAATGCAATGTAGTAAAAATGGCCGACTCCATTTTTAAATCTTGGGTTAGAAATCCATAGAATAACAAAAGGGCAGTCTCCACTTGATAACGTTCACCGCATTCGCGTTATCCGCCTTCTCGATGAACGTAATCGCACCGGAAGTTTTGTGGATCTTTTACCACGATTTTTTTGATCATCTTCTGCTTTTTTCTATTTACAAACATTAAAAATGGCGGTTTTGAAAGGTGTTTTTACGGATTTAAAAAGAAAAATTTTAATTCGGGCATGGGGAAGACAATAAATCTGTTTCAAAACAAATTCTGGGTAAGCCAATTTTGTATACTTAATGAAATATACGGTACTCTTTTTATGCCACAAACGTTTACGGGAGCAAAACCTGCAAAGTACTTCCGGTGCGATTACGTTAACCGCGATGACGGACAACGTGAATGCCGTGAACGTCATCAAGTGGAGACTGCCCTAAAAGCACAGTACTTCCGGAAATTTTGAAAATTAATTCTAGAAAATTAATTTTGAGCCATAATGGAGAAGCGGCATATGCAGCGGAAAAGTAGAAAACATTTTTAGTTCACTTCATTGCATTTAGAGATAAGCAGGCGATGCTTAATAGCATTTTTTAGGCCCTTCAACTTCACCCCATTCTACGGTACACGAATAATTCTTCAAGTATATGTACTTTATTTTTACACCAAAATTTTTCAAAAATAAAAATACCTGAAAATACTCTAATGAGTTTAACAGTAAGTAAAACTAAGTACCGTAGATTGGGGTGAAGTTGAAAGGAAATTTTAAAAAAAATTCTAGGTTTATTTTAGCCACTAAAAATACATTTTTTTTTTATTTCATTGAGTCGCATTTTAAAATTGAGCAAAGGCAAAAGCTTTTGTTTGTCAACAATATTTAAGTTTATTTGTATTTAATTAAGTTTTAATGAGTTTTGCAAAACTTAATTTACCTGATTTTAACTTAATTAAGTTTAAATAAACTTAAACTTATTACTTATTACTTAAACTTAAACTATTAATTATAATAATTTAACTATTACTTAGTTTTTATAAACTTAAACTTAAACTTATTTAAGTTTATTTAAAGAACATAGCTTTTGCTTTTTTTAAAAATACGACTCATTAAGTGGATATTGTTTTTGGGATACTTAAGTACAAAATTTGTTTTTAGCGCCTAAAAAAAACCTAGAATCTTTTTTTTGAATTTCCTTTCAACTTCACCCCAATCTACGGTGCAGTAAGTTCATTTTTTTGTAAAAGCTTAAAAAAAGTGAAAAAGTGAATAGAAGTCATTACTTAACGTGTCTATCATGGATTAAAAAAGAGATAATTTATAAAATTTTATATAGAATTGAAAAAAAATTGAAACAAATTAAAATGGAGACTGTAGCATACCGTAACCACAATGCAAAAATCGAAAGTTTCGAGCTTTTGTGCAGGGAAAAAAAATCGGAATTATTTAAAACCTCCTTTCAGCAGAACCTCGAGCGGTTTCGTCCCCGAAATTTACGAAAAAGAGCATTCAAGTATTACGTACGACTTTTTTCCGAATTTGGAATTTTTTGGAACAATTAATAATTTTGAAAATTCTTACGTAAGATTTTCTACAAAACCGCGAAACTTTTGATTTTTGCGTTGAAGTTACGCGGTATGCTACAGTCTCCATTTTAATTTGCTTTAATTTTTTTTAAAAGTAATAAACCCCTATGTGCACCGAAAAATTTGGGTTTTGTGCAGGAAAAAAAAGTAAAAAAATTAAAATTATTTAAAAACCGCTTTTGTGCAGAACCTCGAACGCTTTCGTAATTTCAGGGACGAAACCGTTCGAGGTTCTGCACAAATCATATCAGTGGGAGGGATATCATATGATCATTTTCATACTTTAATACTTTTTACTTTATAGTTTTGTATTTAATTTTGAATCTGCAAGAATTTTATTTATGAAATGTCTGAAATATATGAGATATTTTGCTGTAACAACGTTGACTGTATTTGTAAAAAAAAACGTTATAGTGAGTCATAAATTTTTGTATTCGGTTTGTCACTCCTCTTTATATGCCGAACGGCGTTAAGTGTAGGCTTCAGTGAATACAGAAAGGAATGTCTGTTTGGTCTAATACTCGATTTACGGGGGAAAAGAATCGAAATTTTAAATATCTGACGAACTCCTTTTGTGTACCCTGGAACTTTCAGGGCAAGTTTCAACTTGTTTGAATTGTAAATTTCAAAAAATTTGTAGCCGAAAAAGCTTAGATTTTGTTTTCCAAGTTTTTATTTATTTGAAACTAGGGGGTCGTACATAAATTACGTAAGCACATTTGGGGGGGGGAGGGGGTCCAAATTTAACATCTTACTCATAAGCTAAGCATAGGCGAAATGGGATAAAGCGTGCAAAAAGGACCTAACCCATGCTTACGTAATTTATGCACGACCCCTAGTTGAAACTTGTATTAAAAATTTCAGGATACACCAAAAGAGTTTTTCAAATACCTACAATTTCAATTTTTTCCCTTAAATCAAGTATTAGGTAGAACAGCCATTTCTTCCTCTATTCACTGAAGCCTACTCTTAATAAATTGTATTTTATTTGTTTGTTGTTATTTTAATTATCATCATTGTAATATATTTAAGTTGGTACCAACTTTGTCGACTACTGACACGTACTTTTCAGTTACACGTACCTCATGTAAATATTCTATATAGAATATTTTTTTTTGGATAAATATACACTTAAATATACCTGTTTACCTTATAGAAGCGTATATATATTTCCATCGCGCAATTAGTTCGCGGGAATATTGCTTTTTCATAAGCTAAGCATACTTTAATGGTGTCGCTGCAATCAAAGTCGCTCGGAGTCTATATTCAAAAGAATATAAATGCATGAACAATTATTGCCCATGAGTGGATATGTTTCCAAAACTCAAAAAAAAAAGTTCTGCTCAAGAAATGCACCCATCGCGGATGCTTTTTTGTTTGTGGGTGGTATATACGGAATCACAGTGAGTCCTCCTCCACCATCATGGGCGGATCTGGGAGGGGGCTAGCCCCCCAGCAGAATAGCAGAAGCAGAAATAGCAGGGAAGCAGAATAGCCCCACTAGAATTTGGCAAATTATATGGCCTGAATAGGGTCAGCCCCCCCAGAAAATTTTTTTCCCAATTCTTAGACCCCCCCTAGAAAAAAATTCCAGATCCGCCCATACCACCATTTCCACAAGATTCGGCAGTGAAGGGGTCATTCACAAAAAAAAACGCAAAATAATTTTCAAGCACATTCAAGTAGTTTAAAGGATTAAATATCAGTAAACACATGTGCCGACGAGCTGAAAAGAAATCAAACACCCTGGTTAACTGAATAAGTTAGGCCATTAGACCATACTACGTTACAGCCTTTTTTTTTCCATTATGCAATCAGTTCTCCGGAAAGAAAAAAAAAAAAAAAAAAAAAAAAAACTAACGAATTCCTCAACGTTAATTCTCACTTAAATTTTTTTTGCTCCTCCACTTTTAAATTTTTTTACTGCCATCAAGTTTGTTTTTATATTTCTCAACAAAACAGGTATAAATATAACGTTATAAATCCCCAGCTAACTTAAACCTTTTTTTATTACTATCCCCCTCCCCCCCAAAAAGGCAATTATCGCAGACGTAATAAGTACTTCTTTATACGTTTAGCACCAATCGAATAAAAATTCCGCGGTGTGTATATTTTTAGAACAAAAAAAAAATAAATAAATAAATAAAATCCATCTTATTCTTGAGTCATCCTATATTTCATCGCCTGGCGTAAAATCGTCTAGTAATAGAATGATTCGTTGGAATTTATTAATTAATTCTAAATTCGCTACTGCCAAGACGGTAAGTTTTTCAACCTCACGCGGCAGACGACCTTGGCCATTCTTTAATGTTCCAGAATAATGTCTCTCTTGTTTTTTTGTGCCACGGGATTTGAAATCGGATCCGTAATAAATATTTTCTTCGGTTTTTTTTTTTTCCCCCTCCTCTTTAATTATTTTGGGAAGAGAAGAGTATAAATCACGGACACAAAAGGGGGTTAACGCGAAAGTTTTCAACGCATATACCGGTTTACAAACCCTTTTTCCAGTTCAAGGCCTCGGAGAACCGTTTTTCCTGGAAAAAGCGTTGCGAAAAGGGTCGAGATACAACAACCAACCCAGAAAGGCCAGAAGGGGATTTTCTCTGAAAAGAATCGAGGAAATTTTCAAGGACTTTTCGATCAAGTAAAATTTCATTAATTAATTTTAATTAAAAATTGTAAGCTTTGAGCTTAAAACAAAAAAAAAAAAAAGAAGCAAAACAAGAATATTGATGCTTGAATCGGTTCGCGCTCACACTAGTCATGTTTTTCTACGAAAAAAAGTTGATTAAAATCTTGACAAATATTCATTTATGCACAGTTTATATAATTAAAATCATAAACTGCAACCGGGATTTAAAAAAACTTGATTCGGGGGAAAAAAACGGATGCCAAGATTCGCCTACAAATTAATCTACTGCACCCAGTAGCAAAAAAAAAAAAAAAAAATTAACAATCCAAACAACCTGTTGGCGACCCTTAAAAAACATCCATCACCCATACGATATGGGCTCAGTTTTCACGACCTGGAAAAAGCTCTTTCACTTGCCATTATGAAGCACATCATGACTCATTATACACAGTGTATGAAACTAAATTCTCCCGGAGAAAATATGAAAATAAGCAAGTTTTCATGGGGATTTCCACGCAGAAACCTTAAACCGGTGAACGTTAACAATACATTTTAATTGGGAATTAGGGCCGTCCTTAAGCTACTTTTATACCCGATATTTTGAGAGAAAGGGATAAACTTTTCCGGCCTTATATATATTATACGAAAAAATCGTCCGGGAATAACAAGTGCGAAATGGACAAGTTGCAGCAAGTTCACTCAGAAAAAAAGATGGCTAATGCGAAAGCAAAAATGCCTTGTGACAAAACATATTCTTAAAGAATTTAAAGAATTTCTATAGAAATCATGCGAAAAGAATAAAAATGTCTTGTCAAGAAACAAAATGTCAGTTGTCGCGAAAAATATTTGAAACATTCCGGTTTTGCTGCAAAAGAGAACTGGTTCAAAACTTCTCCTACAGAAGCCCTAAAGAATCAAGTATCTGCTTTTTTAATTTATTTTAAGCAATGTCTGTTCCCGAACAAACGTTTAATATGTAAATTTCCTGTTCCGGAGCAGACAGTCAATCAGAAATAGTCTGTTCCGGAACTGACAATTTTAAACTTATTGTCTGTTTCGAAACAAGCAGTGTTTGTTTTGGTAAATTGCCTGTCCCTCAGTACAAACATTGCCTTGTTTCGAAACAAACAATTTTTTATTGATTGGCTGTTCCGGAACTGACAATTTTAAATTCATTGTCTGTTCTGGAACAAGCAACGTTTGTTTTGGAACTGGCAACGTTTAATAATTAAACTAATTATTCATTATTATTAAATTATAATTGGAAATTATAATTATAATTAATTTTAAAATAATATAAATATTAAAATTAAACTAATTAAACAAGCAATGTTTGTTCCGGAACAGACAATTTTTTACTGATTGTCGGTTTCAGAATTAGCAGTGTTTGTTCTGGAACTGACAGCGTTTATTAACAAGTAAATCGCATGTTCTGGTACAAACATTGCTTGTTCCGGAACAGACAATTTTTTATTGATTGTCTGTTACGGAACTGACAATTTTAAATTTATTGTTTGTTCCGGAACAAGAAATGTTTGTTTTGGACTGGCAACGTTTAATATTAAACTAATTATTCATTATTATTAAATAATAATTGGAAATTATAATTGGAAATTATAATTATAATTAATTTTAAAATAATATAAATATTAAAATTAAACTAATTAACAAGCAATGTTTGTTCCGGAACAGACAATTTTTTACTGATTGTCGGTTTCAGAATTAGCAGTGTTTGTTCTGGAACTGACAGCGTTTATTAACAAGTAAATCGCATGTTCTGGTACAAACATTGCTTGTTCCGGAGCAGACAATTTTTTATTGATTGTCTGTTACGGAATTGACAATTTTAAATTTATTGTTTGTTCCGGAACAAGAAATGTTTGTTTTGGAACTGGCAACGTTTAATAATTAAATCAACTATTTATTATTATTAAATTGTAATTGTGATTAATGTATTAAAATAATAATATAAATATTAAAATTCAAATTAAAATTAAAATTGTAATTAATTATTAATTAAATTAATTAACAAGCAATGTTTGTTCCGAAACAGACAATTCTTTACTGATTGTCCGTTCCGGAATAAGCAGTGTTAGTTCTGGAACTGACAGCGTTTAATAAGTAAATTGTCTGTTCCGGAACAAACAATTTTTTATTGATTGCCTGTTTCGGAACTGAAAATTTTAATTTCATTGTCTGTTCCAGAACAAGCAACGTTTGATTTGGAACTGACAAAAGTTTAATAATTAAATGAATAATTATTATTAATTGTTAAATTACAATTTAAAATTATATTTATAATTAATTATTAATTAATTAAATTACTTAGCAAGCAATGTTTGTTCCGGAACAATTTTTTACTGACTGTCTGTTCCGGAACTGACAATTTTTTTTATTCATTGCCTGTTCCGGAACAAGCAGTGTTTGTTTTGGAACTGAGAACGTTTAGTAATGAAATTTTGTGTTTAGGACCAGATAATCAATAAAAAAAATTGTCTGTCCCGGAACAAGCAATGTTTGTTGTGGAATAGACAGCGTTTAAACTGTTTGTTCCGGAACATGCAATTTACTTATTGAACGTTGTTTGTTCTGGAACAGACAGCGTTTAATAATTAAATTGTTTGTTCCGGAAGAGACAATTAACTTATTGAACGTTGTTTGTTCTGGAACAGACATCGCTTGTTACGGAACATCGCTTGTTCCGGAACAAGCAACTAAAACGTGTCAGTTCTGGAACAGACAATGTTTGTTCCGGAACAAACAATAATAAAAAAAAAATTAGATACTTTTTCCTCCTTAATTTCCTTTTTATTCCAAGAGTATGTACGAGTCGGAAATTTCGCTCTAAAACATGTCGCAGAAACCATGAGAAAAGAAACACGACATGCCAAAATCAGCAATCAGCCAAAAATCAGAAATTGGAGATCGTTTTAGTCGCCAGAAAGTAACGTCACTTTTGGTTACGAGTTTATAAGCTAGTGTCTAAAAAACGTTCTTAGCCAAACAGAGGCCGCATCTTCAATTTCAGAAGGTGATGTGTTCGAAAAAACCATACGGTACTCCCTGCGCATTCGCACACTTTGTTTTTTTTTTTTTTTTTTTTTTATTACGTGCAGTAACATGTTACGGTAATATTAGGGTGGTCTTTTTTAGAGTTCTTTTCTCGGATGTATCTAAGTTACAGGGATTCGGTACCACAACCAGAGATATTTAACTGCTCCAAGTTTCAGCTCACATCGTTACACACGTGCCTCAAGGCTCAAACGGCCTAAAATTTTCAAAATCCCCCAAGAGCCGAAAAATCAAAAGTTTTATATTTGTACGTAAAAATAGTAGTGTCCTATCAGAATTTTTTTGCATATTATGAAAATGATGTCATAATTTCCGTATCTCAATCGGTTTTGATCAGAATAAAAATTCGAGTAGGGAACTACCCTTTCCACATAAAAAGAAAAAAAAAATTTGATTTTTCGGCACACGGCACACGGCTACGTTCAAAAAATCCGAAAAAATTCAGGGAATCTTCTTTCGGTTACTATAAAAAAATTAGAGGGGTGCGTTAGCCGAAATTCAAAAATTTTTTAAAATAACGGCCACTCTAAAGCAGACAGACCCCAGGAGAAGAATATATCATTGAAAACGCTGCGATCTGACCTAGTACCACTCATATTTCAATATTTATCTACGATCTTGTAATTTTGTCTCTGTAACCAGAAACCTAAATTTTGCCCGATTACATTTTTTCTTTTTCTTTCTTAGGTATTACTTACTTATTTCAACCCGAAAGGGTTGATCAATTCAATCTGTGTCAGTCCCTTACAACCCTTATCCTCCCAAAAACATGATTACATACTTGGGCAAATTATAATCCAACCATTATCAAATTCAATATCGGCTAAATATTTTTTTTTTTCGTTAATTTTAGGGCCACCTATTGATAAATTTACGGTCGCATCTCAGACCTCGTAACAGATTATAATTTGAAGAACAGGTTCTTTTTTTTTTTCTTCTAAATAAAAAAAAAACCATTTTCATCCACACCCCTTAAACGCACCGAATAGAGAGGAAAAAAGGAGAAGTATATAAAAAAAAAACGATACCTCGACGTAAGGTAAAAATAAAAGTCTCCTCAGACCATTAATAATTTATGTGGGTACAAAAGATATGGATTGTCATGTTATCTGTTTTTAGTGATTGAATACTTTTCATTCGGAAAAGCAACAGGTTTCTTTTTATAGGAGGTCGGAATTCTTCATTACAATCAACCGTGACGTAGCGTTTCTTTATACACAATACAATGCGTTTGGTTTACGTCTCTTTTTTTTATAAACTTCATATACGGTTTTTACTATTTTTACTATCCTCCTACTTGTGTAACACATAAACTCGATTGCATAGGCCATTAATTAAAATAAATTGTACTTAAAATGTTATGATTCGTTATTGCGCAACACCGATGACTGCATTTAAAAAAAAAAAAAAAATCGATTGTAACTTACACTTCGAGGTTTAAAAAGTTCTGCAAACAGACGAGAAAATCCAAATCTTCACTGAACAACAAACAAAACAAAAGAACCGGACCGATCAAAAAACCACCTTAACAAAGCAAACTTAATTTCAGAATTAATTTAATTTTTTTTTTTTCCTTAAATAAAATTTATTATTACGGTTTAGGCAAAAGTAGTAAAACAAAAAGCTACATCTGGAACCAATACCACTTTGTTGCGGAATGATCCGGTGTTTCGAACACGAATTTGTTAAGATAAACAAAGGGACCAATGGTTTTTTTTTTTGTAATGTTACTACAAAATCTTTTTTTTTTTTTTTTCTTTTTTTCAAATGAGCGGTATGTCTGCGACCAAATGATTATGAAAACCTTCTTTTTATAAAATACTATTAATTTTTCCCTCCCTCGCTAAATCGCTAAGGGGGTCTTTACTATTTTCAGACTTTTTTTTTCGGCTCTCTTGTTCCTGATAAAATTTAACACATGGTTTTTTTTTTTTTTTTTTTTTTTTTTTGTGTGTGTGAGAGAGTGAGAAGTTGAAATTAAAAAGACTTCGAAGCTGGATCCGGTTACAGGCGCCGGATGGTCCATCCATTTTTGCCTTTCCCCTACAAAAAATAAATGCATAAAATAATATTTCTAAGAAAATGAGATACATAGAAAATGCATAATCTATGCATTTCGTTTGAATGCATAATCTATGCATTTCGTTTGAATGCATAATCTATGCATTTCGTTTGAATGCATAAATTATGCATTTTGCTTAAATATGCATCAATTATGCATTTTGTTTGAATGCATAAATTATGGGATATATAGGATCTCGGATATTATGGGATATATAGGATCCAGGGAATTATATGAATAAATTATGCATTAGGGTGGGTCGAAAATCAAAAATTTCGGATTTTCAAAATGCCTGAGAGCGCAATCGCTGCGTAAATAAATCGCTGCATAAATTTCGAAAATGAAATCAGTTTGCGTCTAACTATTTTTGCTCTTGAGATACAGGCCAAGTATGGCATAAAAATGGCAAAAATCTGAAATTTGAATATTTTTACCACACTTTTTACAATATCTGAAGAAAGAAAAAAATTAGACGCAAACCGATTTCACTTTTGAAATCTACGTTAAGAATCCGATAGCGAACGATACTTTTTTCACAAAAATCCAATAGTCGAATTTTCATCCCTGATGGGAGTTTTCCAAAACTTTGGCCCTCTTGCCAAACCTCAAGACGCCATTTTAAAAAAATTTCAAAAAGGAAAAAATTTTTACAAATGATAAAACGCAGCGATTGCGCCATCAGGCATTTTGAAAATCTAAAATTTTTGATTTTCGACCCACCCTATAACAAAATCTTCATCCGTAAATAAATTATCCATAAATTTTGTAAAAATTATGCACAGGCTACTCAAATTTTGGAGCTTAAAAGAATATGCATAAATCATGCATGTCCAAATTTTTGTGTAAATTTATTTTGGCAAAAATTTCATACAATTTCTGCATCACTTTTCGTACGAATTTTGGGCAAAAACGACAAAATTCATGACCGCATGAAAAAAAGTGTATATTCTAACATTATTTTGGTCGTGGAAACGGCAGAATAAAGGAATGCTAAATTCTGTTAAATGTCTTATTCCTGCGACAGAAGATAATCGAAGCCACGCTACTGACAAATTAAAAAATATTTTGGCCGCTTATGTTCAGCTTATGAAAAATCAACTTTCATCTTAAAAAATAAATTAAATGGACATAGACGGTTTTTTTCTAAAAGCCCTTTGTCACTTTAGCGTAAGGGTTTTCTGTGGCACAATACAAGCCCCTTCCAGTCTTTTTTAATTAATGAGGATTTTTACGGCAAACTAAATCCACTATGGGGGCTCTGGCTGCTATCATGGTAAAATGGCGGCCGGCTTCGGATTGGTTAATAAATATTCCCTTCTCATATTAATGTCATTTATTAACCAATCCGAAGCCGGCCGCCATTTTACCATGATAGCAGCCAGAGCCCCCATAGCGGATTTAGTTTGCCGTAAAAATCCTCATTAAATAGTAAAAATTCATTTTCCTCCCTAGTACAACGATATACTATTTTTATTTAAAAAAAACCAAAAAAAAAACTATTCCCATTGAGTTGGTCGTTCCATAGGCGTCAGGGCAAAAAATGGTTTCATGCAGCAGCAAAAGGGTTACCACATCACGAAAGCTATTTCTTTTCTTTTTTTTTTTTTTTTTTTTTTTTTCCCCAGCAAAATTTTTATTTACTCAATGAAAGTAGTAGTTCTTTCTTTAAAAAGTAAAAATAGTACATCGTTGTACTAGGGAGGAAAAGCTAATTTTGCCAAGGATACCGAAAGTATCCTCCGCATGAGGGTAGTGAATAGTCTTTTCAAAAGTAGGTACATTGCACTCTTGTTGGAGAAATTTGAAATTAACTTTAAGGCCAGGAAAATCGGAAAAACAATTTTTCATTCCTTGGACTGAAAAGTAGACCATAAAATGTGTTTTCCTCGGAATAAAAAATATTTTTCTTTGCAGGTATCGAAGGTAAATTTCAAGACTCGACCAATTACGGCCCTCGGCTTCGCCTCGAGCCGTAAACTTGGTCTCGTACTTGAAATATTTACCTTCGACACCTGTAAAGAAAAATACTATTGGGGGTGGGAATTTTCCCGAAAAAAAAAAAGACATTTTTTTTAGACTCAGTTTCTCGTTCCTGAAGTAACTGATTTGAAGGTTAAAAAAAAAAAAGACATTTTTTTTTTAAAGCAAATAGACAGTTATTTCTGTTGTTACTGGGTAAATTGTTATCATCGTCATCGTCATCTTTTTTTTTTCTTTTTTCTTTTAATATAATCATTTTTTTCTTTTTCTTTCTGTGCAGAATAATTTATGCGCCATTAAAAATAAATTGCACTCGTTGTGGTTGATAAAATGATCTTTAATCGCTCTTTTTTGGCTTGTCCGATTTTATTCAAGTTTAAACTTGATGCTTCAAAAACACAAAAAACAAAACAACAAAATCCTTTTGCAACAATCATTTTGTTTTATAGACAAAACAACTCATTTTATTTTGATTACTGCTTAAAAAATAAACATTCCACTGTGGAAACTAATTAACACGTGGTTAGGAGGCATCGCCATTTTTTAATTCCGTCACAAAGGAAGAACTCAAAAGAAAAAAAATAGTATTTGCCTCGGATAACAATTTCCTTGCTTTTTTTTTTTTTTTTTTTCAAGAAAAGAAGACTTATAAACATATTTGGTCATTAACCCCTTTGACGGAATTTTTGAAAAATATCCCATTTTTTTTTTCTTGCTTTTGTCAAATTTCTTTGTCCTTTTGAAAATTTGACCTCTTAGTAAGGGTAAATCACCTCTTAAAGTGAACAATAGACACGTTTGGAAACATCTAATTATACAATTATGTATTGTAAGATGTAACATTTTTCAGGGGTAAGGGGAAAATAAGCTCCAAACTATGGACTTATTATGTTTTGTCACCTAGCCCTTTCCCGACCGACGGTTCGTATTTCTCTTCCGATAAAGCTCTTTTTTCGTAAAAAAATATGAAAGACATATTTCTGGGGGTAATTTGAGTCGCTGACTCCGAATCTGAAGTCAAAATTCTGAAAAAAACTAAAATCCAAAATGGCGGAGCCGTTTTATTTTTAATCATTTCAATCCTTTTTTTTTTTTTTTTTTGCGCCACATCGGATTTTTCTAGAGGAATTAGATAATTCTGACGTCAGATTTGAATTCAGCGACGTCGAAAACGTATAGAAAACCGTTTTCCCGATCATTTTAAGGTAGGAAACAAATTTCGTGCGACATTTTGTATTGCATGTATGTGTTACGGGTTGCATATACTAAAAAATTGGTAGGCGCCTGATATGGGTTTTAAAGCACAGTGCGGATCCCTAATTTGCTGTAGGTTAACTTTAAGTTCGCAATCATGGGAAAAAAAGAAGAAAAAAAATTGGTAAAATTCCTTTGATTTTCCGGGAAAATTTTTCAAAATTCGGCAGTTAAAGGGTTAAGGGGATAAAAAATACGTTGTCCCAAAAGAAGCGAATTTTCGAATCCGGATTTGGTCTCCTCTGGTATTAGTTACTTCTGGTGCACCTAAAAACCCAGAATTTTCTCCCCTCCCCCTCTCCCAGATTTTTAAAAAAAGACGCGAAAGCGTGCCGCCGTGAGCTCGGAAGAAATCGGAAAATTAGGGGTCCGAATCCGATGCCGGTGCCAGCCACGTACGCCATTTCACGCCATTTTAAAAACCTGCAAAAAACTCAGGATGTTTTGATGAACCAAAGTCCAAAAGGAACAAATTCGGGACTGACCGAATTCGAATTCCAAAATTCGCTTTTTTTAGAACACCCGAATAAAAAATTCGGGAGTCTCGATTTTGTCGCCCCCTTGGCGTCTCGCCACAAAAAAAAAAAAAAAAATTAAAAGCCGTTAGTATCTCTTCATTATAAACCCCAATAATTATCCACCTTTTTTTTTTCGATTTCTGTCTGCGAAACATAACCTTGGTCATTTGCCCTAATTTACTTTTTGATGGATCCGAGACACAAAACGCGCGTGGGGCTAAACAACTAAATGGCGTAGATGCCTGCTAAAAATAATTAATAATAAATATTGCGCGCGCCCATTTATTTGATTCCGTATGTGATCCTGTAATCACTCAGACGTGTATATTCATCGAATCCCCCCTTGAGGCTGTGTATATGTTGCATAACAAACGATTCTCTGAATTTCTCATTGTCGGAAGAATAAAGAGCAATCAGCTTATTTATTTTGGAGAATGCAAATAGGCAAAATGTTAACCTTGAAAAAATTTTTCAATTTGATCATTATCGTTTTTGTGGAAACTTTTTTTTTTTTTTTTTTTTTTTTTTTTCCTCCCGCTTCCTTTTTAAGATTTTCCCAAAACAAATTGTGGCGCCCGTCAGATGGTTAAAAAAAAAAAAAAAAAAAAAAAAGAATTAAGCATGATCTAATTATCTTAACCAATAGTTAAGTTTTTTTTTAGATTTTTTTTTTTTAACGAAATAAAAAAGGTGATGCCTGCTAACCACGTGTTAATTAGTTTGTACACGGCAATGTTTATTTTTTCAACAGTAGGAGATGATAAAAATATATAAAGTGAGCTACTTTTTTTTTTTTTGTGCAGCATGCAATACAATACTTATGGCTTAACCCTTTAAGGACGATGGTGTCAAATTTGATGCCAGTATAGGGAGCTCTGATGAAACCAATTTGTGATGCGACTCAAATTCACTATCACGGGGTTTTCAGGATTTCCTAACATTTTTCCTAAAAGAAATGAATTTCTAATCCATTTTTCCTAAATATTTTGGTTCCTAAAACTTTTTTCCTGATTTTTAATTTTCCTAAAATTTTTTGATTCGTAAAATGAATATTTTTTCTAAGTTTTTGAAAATCTATGAAAATTTTATACGTCACCTGGAAACTGGTACAATGGAAACTGTCCCAAAAAAAATTAGGCCAGTTTCCTTAGACCAGTTTCCGGAAATAATTTTTAGACCAGTTTCCCAAAAATGGAAGAAACTTAAAACATAATTCTTAACAATCGGAAAAAAACGAAAAAAAAAAAAATTAAATGACACATCAGAGAGAATGAAACGATAATCGATTCGATTAAAATTTTTAAGCTCGATGGTCATCGTCAAAATTATGATTAACTTATGAAGAGTCAAAATCAGGTTCAACCATATGTTTCATGAGCTAAACATAATTTTAGCCATTTTGAGCTAAACATATTTTTAACAAAGTCGTGTATTTTCCTGCACAAATTTCGGTTAATTGGTTAATAATTTAAAGCAAAGTGTTTAGTATTAGTTTTTGGCATCACGTCGGTTTCAGTGATTGACGGGCAAAGTGAAGGTTCCAAAATTTTTTCTGATGAAAATAAAAATTTGCTTACACCGTTAATATTTTAAATGCTGGGAGAAAAAAATTTATGTTCGGCGCAGGAAATTTGTACAGAAAAACGCACGACTTTGTTCAAAATATGTTTAGCTCAAAATGACTAAAATTATGTTTAGCTCCTGAAACATATGGTTGAACCTGATTTTGACTTCTCATAAGTTAATCATAACTTTGACGATGACCATCGAGCTTAAATTTTTTTTTTTTTAAATATCAGAACTCTTGGATCTTTAGTTTTAGTCAATAGCAAGACAAGGACGACAAACAATTGTTCAAATCATAAAATGGAAAAGTGGCTGTGATAATTTTTTTTTTATATGTTTTATTTTCTGTTATGTGTTTCAAATTTTATAAATTTGGCTTCATTGTTAAACTTTTATAGATATTTAATGATTGATGACGGATAATTATTAGAATCGAGATAGATAAATAAATAAATAAATAACATTGATAATAACCCTGCTTTTTCGCTATTAAGCATAAGCAGGGGGTGTTACACCACACATTACAGACAAAAATAATAATAATAACACATGGCAAAAAAGGGAATATATGGAACCGATTTAGAAATTACGGCTCTCTCTGCAGTTCACAATATAAGATTTTATGTATATTCAATCCCCAAGGCCACCTCAGAGATTATAGAAATCAAAGACGATCCAAGAATAATTGTCAACCCCAGAATAAACAACAGCCGCTGCAAACGAGAAATGTACTTGCTACTCAAAGGAGATCCAGATGCAGGTCATTTCGAAATGATCACACCATACCGGGCAACTCCAACTACTCCGAGTGTGAATAGACAGAATGAGAATGATATAAAGGATCAGAACATGAATCCGGTCCCTCCGAAAGGGAACCCGCCAGTTCATGACGCCCAGAGGGCAAATCACAAGGACCCACCCCCTGCTAACCCAAAGTCACAGGACGAAAAAGAGGGGAATGAAGTACACTTCACCGATTTATTTCAAGGAAGCCTTCAACCCCCGCAAGACCTACCCGAAAGCTTAAAGTCTTCAAGCACAGAAGGAAAAACTAGGGTAAGATGGTCCGCAGAAGAAATTTGGGAAGTTATGCGTTGCTATTACATCGCACAGGAGCAGGGGAATGCTTCCGAGAAAATGGTGTATTCCGTGTGGAAAGAAAGAAATCCCAACATAAGACCGAATATCGACTCTAAAAAACTAGGCGCCCAGCGAAGATATATCATAAACAGCAAGAAAATTACTTTGGACAGGCATGAAGAGCTAAAAAAGAAGGAAAAAAACTTGCTCAAAGGAAAACGCATCCAGATCCTGGACATCCGTCGGGTTTCGACACCTCTGAAAACCAGCCTGAAATTGGCTGCGAGACAATGCCACTAAAAAATGCTGGATCATAGACGTGTCGATACCCGCCGATCACAATGTAGTGTCCAAAGAAGCTGAAAAGGTGCTGAAATACAAGGATCTGGCCATAGAGATATCCCGTATGTGGCACACAGTAGTAACTGTTACACCAGTGGTGGTGGGAGCGCTGGGAACTACTTCGAAAGAGTACGAAAAATTCATAAAGGAGATCCCAGGAAACAGCTCAGGAATCGAAATTCAAAGATCTACCCTATACGGATCTGTTCACATTCTCAGGAAAGTTTTGGGTTAATTGATTGAGGGATAAGGGGCCAGGCAGGCTTCCCTCCTCGTAATCAGAATCCGGATGAAAAAATGCCCGTGACCAGCTTAGTCATATACATATACATAATCATAATAATAATAATCAGTTATAACTTTTTTTTTTTTTTTTTTTTTTTTTTTTTTTTTTTTTTTCTCTTCACGTTTTTGACGCAGCTCCATGGGCTAATTTCAGATACCTTTTTTTTTTTTTTTTTTTTTTTTCCCCTCTGTGATATGTGATATGTGATTGTAGTTGTAATTGTTGTAATTGGCGACAGAAAGGCCGATAATTAAATAAATAAATAAATAAATAAATAAATTACTACGAGGCCGCACCAAATCCCAGACGCCGAGTCTCCCAGACTCTACTTCCGGGAGATCAAATCCTAGAATTTATTATTTATTTATTTGGTCTATGATTTGGGAACATAGAGTCCCACAACCCAGACCAAATAAATAATTAATTATTTAGAAAATAATAAAATAATTAATTAATTGGTCTATGTTTTGAGCTACCGGGTGTTTCTTTGGAAAAGTTAAACATAGACAAAAACCGTCATATGCACATACGAAAATAATCAGCTGGCTTACCGAAACCTAATAACCGAAGCATAATCTAGGTTTGTCTTATGAAGGTTAATCGTTTTCCATTATGTCAAAACAAATATCATCAATTCTTAATTTTTCTGTACAAGTAAGCTCAAGATTCAGTTCGGCACGTTTTTACACACGGCGGTCATTTGCACCCATGCCTTTAGTTTTTTTTAAATCCAATTTTTTGTTTTATTTGTTAACTTAAAAATTTATTGTTTAATTTAAAAAATGGAGCTTACAATAGAAGGCGAAAGGAGCAACACCACGGTTTATTACGGTGCCGGGAGAGACTATTTTTATGTAACGAGCAGAAAAAAAAAATGGTGTGAGGTATTTAACTTGTATCGAATCAGGGTGCAGTGGAAGTGCGAAATTTGTACGGCATACCCTTGCGGACACCTTCTATGCTGCCGTACTTGCCTGGAATATGCCATCACAGTCCCAAATTTTTATGAAGACGGCGAAAGGATCCCGGTGACCTGCTTCACGTGCCGGGCTATCATTGCCAACTTTATTCAGACATACTAAATGAAATGAATACTGAAATTTGATTTAGATATACTTGTTGACCAAATCCAATTTAGGAAGTTACCGGTTATTTAAGAAGTTAATTAAGAATTTATTTAAGAATCGAAAAAGCAGTTTGTTTTTTGAAATTTGAATTGAATTTTTTCTTCCTTTAAAAGACAAATCTTTACTATTTATTTCCAAATTTAAATAATAAATTCTAGGATTTGATCTCCCGGGAGTAAAGTCTCCCAGACTCTACTCCCGGGAGAGCAAAATCGGGATTATATAATTTTATTTATTTGGTCTAGGTTGTACGACTCTGGGATCCCAAATCATAGACCAAATAAATAAATAATAAATTCTAGGATTTGATTTCCCGGGAGTAGAGTCTGGGAGACTCGGCGTCTGGGATTTGACACAGTCTCATTACTACGTTACAACATTGATTTTATATCTATATATATAAAGCTAAGTGTCCTCACTGACTGACAGATCACCGGCCAAAGTACGCCAAAGAGAACCATTTTTGGGGGTATGCAATTTGAAATTCGAAAATTGCAATAGAAGGGGACACTCTACTGTATATTAATATTATATTTCTCCATTCATTTTTTTTCTTATTTTTTTTTTTTTTTATTTTTTATCGCTGAGGTTTACAGGCTTATTTTTAAAAATTTAGTAGGTGAGAACTAAAAAAAAAAATAAAATAAAAAAACATTCATTGATAAAATTTTATCACAGTACACTTGTTTGTTTCATAATATGCAAATTAATCATGTTACTTTTTTTTTGCAGAACAAATAAAATAAAAATATAACTAAATAAAAAAATTGAAGATTAAAAAAAAAAAAGGTAATGAGTCAGAAAATATTTTGCCAATATTAAATAATTCGGGAATTTACGAGATTTCGTTCTTCCATGTTTATAACATCAGAATACCGCAATAAATAAAATGAGATGACCACAACATATCATTATATCATTTACATCATATATTTTAAGATATTTTATTATACGAAATATCAGAAAGATAAGCAAAAATTCATTTCTGCTAATTCAAGCATCCACATTTCCAGATTTTGGCTGGAGTAGTAACTCAGCATGTTAAGACAAGAATTTTCCAACAGTTTTCAAGGACGAAGAGGTCGTAATTAGCGGACAGCATTTTCTTTTCTACGAATAATAATTATAAACCGAATAAAATTCGTATAGAGGAAAAAAGGTTTCGAAAATGAATAATTTTTTTCACTTCTCATAAATCCAGATTTCAATAGACTATAAACGACTGCACCGCTGTCTGCCTTGTATTAGGCAGATGACAGACGATAATAGAGAAGTAAAATGGCTGTAAATATTGCCAATAAAATCCAAAAACAACGACACATTATGACATTTTCAAAAGATGCAAATAAACAAATACAAAAACCGAAGTGAAATCGAGTGAAATTGCATATTCGCGGAACGGCAACTTATGAAAAACAAAATTTCCCTGATTTTAAATAAATTTGCCCGGATATAAACACAGTATATTTTATTTAACCGTATATTTTTGCAATATTTTAATGATTACTTTTAAATGAAT
The DNA here is from genome assembly GCA_037577465.1 of Liposcelis bostrychophila. Classification (NCBI taxonomy): domain Eukaryota; kingdom Metazoa; phylum Arthropoda; class Insecta; order Psocodea; family Liposcelididae; genus Liposcelis; species Liposcelis bostrychophila. The sequence continues at coordinate 52,938,607 of CM075208.1, read as the reverse complement.
TTCTTTTCAAATTAAAAACGCCTTATTTCAGTTTTAAATACGTTCAATATTCACTCTGGTGGCCCAAAAAAAATCGACCATCTCTGATTTTCGTTGCCTAGCAAAAAATGAGTTCTTTAGGGTCTTGGAACACTTGTGATTCTTTTTTCAGATTTTTAAAAAAAATTTTAGATGTGGCGCCCGAATTTTTTATGTTTTTTTTACTTTTCGCACTTTTATTTGATCAAATTTCAAAAATTCGAGGGGAAAAAATTTGATGACATAAAAAATTGATCTTTTTAGGGTATAATACTTATTATGTATATATGTATCCAGAAAAAATTTCATTTTGCCGAAAAATGAGACCTTATGGGTGTTATATGGCTTATTTCGGCGAAAACGGTTTTTTTTAATCTGGTCAGCTCCAAAAGTTAAAAAAAATTTCAAGATAGCCAAAATGACCCAAAATAATGTGGATTCATCGGCATTGATCCAATTTTTGGAGAAACTTTATTTTGCGTGAGTAGGGACGGTTTCAGGTTAAAAAATAATACTTTTTTAAATTAAAAAAAATATTTACTATTTTATGGTGTCGCAATTTTGGTTCTACACCACAAAATCGATTCTACAACCTCCAAATACCTTCTCCAATTTTTTTTAGATTCTTAAAAAATGTATAGGGGTCGCTACCAGCCTACAAAAACACACGACTTTGTTAAAAATATGTTTAGCTCAAAATGGCTAAAATTATGTTTAGCTCATGAAACATATGGTTGAACCTGATTTTGACTTCTCATAAGTTAATCATAATTTTGACGATGACCATCGAGCTTAAAAATTTTAATCGAATCGATTATCGTTTCATTCTCTCTTATATGTGTGTCATTTAATTTTTTTTTTTTTTTCGATTGTTAAGAATTATGTTTTAGACAAGTTTCTTCCACTTTTGGGAAACTGGTCTAATTTTTTTTAGACTAGTTTCCGTTGGATCAGTTTCATTGGAGCCGGTTTATTAAAAAAACAAGAATAAAAATTGGGAAAAATATTCATTTTCGGAAATTTTATTTTGGGAATCAAAAAATTTTAGGAACCAAAATTTTTAGGAAAAATAGATTAGGAATTTAATTTTTTCAGAAAAATGGTCCGGAGCGGGTTTTTGGGGTCGCTGATTTCAAAACTGACGGAAAAAATTTGATATCCTACCTGACCTTGTGGGAGGGTGGGGGTCAAAAACAGAAAAATTGACGAGAATACACAAGACAGCCAAAAGTCGAAATTCCCGTCACCTATCCTTTCATCCTTTTAAAATTTTTACGAGTTGCATGATCGACTGTACTGATTCGAAAACTTTTTAAAAGTTCGCCAGATTCTCCACACCCTCCAAAAAATTTAACTCCATCTCTATTTGCTAATTAAATTATTTACAAGTGGGCACAGCTACATAAAAACCGCGTAATTATCGCGATTTTCTTCAACCGTTACAAAAATAACCTATCCTCCTCGAAAACCTGATTTAAAAAAGATAAAAAGTTACAATATGAAAATAAAAAAACTAAAAAAAAAAAACCGATCCCCACCTGTAATGAGTCATATTTTCATTAGTCACGAAAACGAAAAATAATACAGCACGCGTAACAGGTGCATTACTTTTCCAGCCATTTCTTTTTTCGCACACTAATTAACGGATATCCTTGAAATAAAGGTACAGATTTTAAAAAAAAAATAAATTTTTAAAAAAACCTGCAACCAACACCTGGGATTTCATCCATTGTCTTTCCAACCGAATCGAGATAATAAAACTTAATTACACGAAATACGTTAATTAAAACAACAAAAACCTAAAAAAAAAACCTGATGACACATCCAATGAATTTTTTCAACAGCCGGAAAAACTGAATCAGACTGGGATTTAACATTCGGCCATGCCCCTGAAACTGGATTCGAACCTGAGGTCATATACAGGCCCTTACCGATCAAGGCCTCCAAAAAAAAAAAAGTTTTGCATTGCGGAGCATCTGTTGTCACGCAGCAGATGATTATGAGAGGATTTCTTGGAAAAAGAAAAAAAAAAAAAAATTATGGGATTAGCTTCCGGTTATTCCGACCGGCGCCGCGCACAATCCCAGCGGAAACTGATTCCCTTTTTTTTTTTTAAGGAAAAAAAACCGACATCTTTAGAAATATGAAGACGGCGCATAATCTTTTTTTTTTTTTTTTTTGACGGGAAGGAAGAGTTCGATTATTTTAACAGTGGATGGGTTTGCCTACAAAAAAATAATTACCAAAGTTACCGGACACACCTGCCTATGGTCATCACTATGACATCATTGTTTGCATGCGCCTGTGGGAGGAACTCGTGTCGAGTACTACGAGGCACCGTACCTATCACCGTAAAACAAAAACAATGCCTTGTTTTGTTATCTCATACGTTTATAGTACGATCTTTTAATTTAAAAAAAAAAAAAAATAAAATATGGTTAATAAATTTTTTTAAACGTCGCTATTGTGTGCGATTTCTATTTGTAACAGCAGGAAATGAAACAGATAAGTTCTTGTCCAATTGATTTTGATACATCATCCGAATTTTTGAGTCGTTATTTTTATCTTTTGCTTCAAAAGCAATTGAGGGTCATCCAAAAATTGCGTAATGGGGGTGGAGGCAGAAGGAGGGAGGTCAATTATTGCAAACAAACTATAGTGGAATTAATCTTTTCCCAAGAAAAAGTGCGTTATGAAAATTTATAACTCTATAATGATTTGGCCGATTATAAAATTTTATAACTATTTATAAATTTTTATAATTAAAATTTTTAACTGAGCAATATATAAATTTTATGTTATAAAATTTTATTTATAAATAAAAATAAAATTAAATTAATTTTTAATTTAATTAAATTAATTAATTCAATTAAATTATTTATAAATAAAAATAAAATTTTAAATTTTTGTTATAAAATTTTATAACGAGTAATAAATAGATGTTTTTTTTGGCGGGTTATAAAATTTTATAACGAAGTTTAAGTTCTTATGCCGCTTCTCCATTATGGCTCAAAATTAATTTTCTAGAACTAATTTTCAAAAATTTCCGGAAGTACTGTGCTTTAGTTATTCTATGAATTTTCGACCATGGATTAAAAATTTAAAAAAACGCAATGTATAATGTATCAGAAATGGCCGACTCCATTTTTAAATCTTGGGTTAGAAATCCATAGAATAACTAAAGCACAGTATTTCCGGAAATTTTAAAAATTAATTCTAGAAAATTAATTTTGAGTCATAATGGAGAAGCGGCATTAATAACTCAATTTTATAACACGCTTTTTCTTGGGTTAGGATCCGAATTCTGTAAAATTTCTGCAGATAATCTGCCAAAATGATTTCTATAAATTCTGTCACTTATTTTCTCAACAAAATTACAATAAGTTCATAAAGATGTCCCATGTTCTGATTCCACTGGCCAAAATTAGGTCCTGTCCTCATATATTTTAACTATAGTCAATTTTCACAAATGGTCTCGATAGGACCGGAAATGGAATCCATGATATTTAATTCTTTATCGGCAAAACTTCGAAATTTGAAAATACCCCATTCCCCCTAAATATTATTTTTCTGTATTATATCTACAAAGGTACAGCACTAGGCCAAAGGGCTATTAAAAAAAAAAGGTGATGCGCCCGAAATTGCTCAATTATGCAACCACTGCTGCCAACTCAATTTTAATTTTTTTAAACCCTTTCACGAAACCTTTGTAATCTTTTTCGTATGAATTAAAGGATTTTAGGGGTCGCTGATTCCGAATCTGAAATTAGTTTTCATATGTGGGGGGGGGGGGGCACCACTGCCCCCCCAGAAAACAAACTTTTTTTAAATGATCGGGAAAATAACATATGGATATCGATTTAAATGTTTTCTGGCACCCTGATTTCAAATCTAACGCCGGATTTTGGGTAAGGGACACGTGCGGCTTCCCAGAAATTCAATTTGTCTTAAATTAGCTGCCTCCCGGGAAATGAACTTGTCTTAGTTTTTCAAAAACCGATTATTTTTCGAGCAATCATAATTAAGAAAACTGAAAATTTTAAAATTTAATAGCCCGCCATCTTTAATTTCAATTTTTTCCAAAATTTAGTTTAGAAATCAAAACATTTTAGGAAAATAGAAAATCAGGAAAAAAAATTGTTAGGAAAAAGATTTTGGGAACCAAAATTTGTAGAAATAATGAATTAAGAATTTATTTTTTTAAGGAAAAACGGATTAGGAAAAATGGTCGGGAACGACCAAAAGGAACACTCCTCTAACATAGACATCAGGCATTTGCTCCTGCCCCGTTGGAGGTGCAGGATCTTCCTGCAATATATGATCCTGGTTTAGGATCATATATCCCCCCTCTCCCTCTCATCCTTTAAAACTAAGTTCATTTCCTTAGGGGGTCGTACATAAATTACCTAAGCACATTTAGGGGGGCGAGGGGGTCCAAATTTGACATCTTACTCATAAGCTAAGCATAGGCGAAATGGGATAAAGCGTGCAAAAAGGGCCTAACCCATGCTTACGTAATTTATGCACGACCCCTAGGCTTAAACATTTTTGCAATAAAAAATGGCACGCACTGAAATATTTTTAACAACGCAAAAAAGATAAAGAAAAAAAATTCAACAGTTAAGAAATTCCACTTGATGGATGGATCATTCGCTTCTGTTGTCATTTTATTATGGCAAGAAAAATCGTTGATGTTAATAATGATATCATATACATTTTTCAGTTTAATTTAATGGGGAGAAATGGAACCATAAAAAAAAGAAAGAATAGAATTTTTAAGAAGAATGCAACGCACTCATGCTGTAGTGTCCACTTGAAAATAACAAAATATACCAATTCTTTGTTTCATTTTTTTTTCTCTCTCTTTTTAATTAACTGATCTTGTATGTTTTAACGTGGCTCGGATTTCCTGCGATTGTTGTTTTTTAAATTATAATGATTCAGCAACATTTCCAATCCCGTGTATTTTACGAGAGCGGAGTGTAAATAATAAAGAGATAAATAGAGAGCGAGAGAGAGGGAAAGAAATTAAAAAAAAAAAAGAAAAATTGGTTCCCTACTTGAAACAGTCATCTTCAAGCATTCTTCATCTTTTTTTTTTTTTTTCTTTTTTATATTACAACATCCCAACTGATCTTCTTGCGCGAAAAGAATGAAACTAAAACTATTTAAAAAAAACTGAGCGTTCTTTAAACACTGACTTCAAGTTTGTACTAAATACTTGATCGTTTGACAGCTCCCTCACAGTTTAAATAATATTTTATTACGAATGAATTATTCTGGAATTTCATCTGTAAACAAGTCGAAAAATGGTTCAATTATAAAATCATTTTATTTGAACCCAAAGCGCTTTTCTGATACTAATTAAGCAAAAAAAAAAAGGAAAAAAAAATTTGAGCTGTGTATAAAATTCAGCATGTGCAGAGTTTCGAATTTCATGTTACAGGTGTGAGGTTTAAAATTCTAGGCGAACATATAGTATTTAAGGAAAAATTCTTAAAACTGTTTAAACAGAATAGCTTGGTCAAAAGTCAAAAACTTTTATCCAAGCTGTGACTTTTTTTTGCAGGGGAGCCCCCCTCCCCTGGTGGTGTTCAGCTCTTCGGTGAGCACCACCTCCCATTCTTACAAACAAAATAAATTACAAGCTTCGATTAACATTTTTTTTCCCCCCATACCCTCTCACACTCCAGGCTAAGTGCGTGATCCAAAGCCCTTTATTTTCAAATTAGAGCTTAAAGCGCCCCTTAAAAAAATTAAGAGAACGATTCTGAAAATTCAATATTTTTTTCAGTCTAAATCAAATCGAGCCACAATAACCCAACAAATATTTTTCTTCTTGACTTAAACTCAGAATTAAAGCCTTTTACTTAAATATTAGAAAAAAAAAATTGAGCCTTAAACCCATTTCAACCTTAAAAAAATAATAAAAAATACAGTAGCGCCTACAAAAATTGAAATATGCAATCCTCAGGAGGGTGACTCTGTCCTCAAAAGGCCACGGATTTGATAACATTGTAAAACATTTTTATAGTATTTTGCCCGGAAAAAAAAAAATCCACTTGGTTGGTCTCTGATTTTAGTTTGACACCTCGAAAACAAGATAACCCCAAGTCATTAAATCAACTCTTAATTTTTACACTCGACCAGTCGTAGTGGGAGTAATAAAATAAGAAAATAATCATAGTCGCTCAGAGTGGGTTTGTGGAATCTTGTAATAATAGCAAAAACGACCTTGACCCCCACCTTGAAGGGCATTTTCTTTGTAAGTTCATATTGCATCCGTATTGTTTTTTTTTTTTTTTAAGGATAAATTGCTATTTCTTTAATAACTAATCGGTTTATCTCCGGCTTAAGTTTTTTTTTTATGCATGACAACTAAGCGTGTGTAATTCTTAACGGGTTTTATAGTATTTTATATGTCCATTTTTTTTTTAAATTCTTCCAGCTTGGTTAAGAGGTTTGTTGGCTGCAATAACTTTTTGTTAAATTCTTTATTTCGGCCCTGATAATGAACCGAAATGAAAAAAAAAAACTGTAGTATCAATCGAATCTGACTTGTCAATACTTGATGAAACCTGTATTTTTAAGCAATTAAGTTCTAACGTCTTAAATTCGGATATAAGTTACGTCTAATTTTCTTTCTTTTTTTTATGGATGCATAAAAACCGCATTCCAAGACTTTTAAGATAAGGCAGGATAAAAAAAAAAAAAAAAAAATTAAAACAAGCGAATGAAGAATTGGTTTTCGAAGTGTGTAATTAAAGGGAACCACGTCGAAGTCGGCTTTTAATTCCCGTAAACGTTTGTCCTTTTCAAAATTGGTTTTGTAATAACAAAATTTTAACATGCAATGCAAGCTTACCTTTTTTCCAAGAATCGTAACAAGAGAAGACAAAATAAATGTTGGAGTGGCGTCGACTTCTATGCGATGGTACCTCGAAATGTCCGATTTACGAATTTCTTGGAATGCGTAATAAACATATTGCACTTGAATTGCAAAACCCGTTTACAAACGAAAAAAATACGAGCTTTCAATCACGGTAACTCTTTCACTTCAATTGCACATTGTATTGTTAACGATGGTTAACGAAGACAGGCCCAGACTTGTCAATCATCCGTTCGACCGAAAATAATACCGGCATAACATCCCTTCCGTACCTTCCGCACGTAGTAAAGCAGCACTGGCATGTGGCAACAAGGCGCTATCTATCGTCGAAATTTTGAACAAAATGGCGGAACCATGAATATTGATGGCCGATCAGAAACATTTTTTGTATAATATAACTCCTATTAAAAATTACTATATCCAAATAATCTCTTCTTCCAAATCCTTTTTTATTTTATATTTTGAGAGTAAGCACACAACTATTTTGACCGACCTTATCATTGTTATTCTGCTGATTGCTCTGGATGACAGCGGCGGGCGATTACTCACAAACGAGGAATTTCATACGTAACGTTTACGTTCGAATATGCCCGTAAGGAATGCAGCCATGGCGATTCTAATATCCAATGATTTTTATAATTGCCCAAATCACAGCACACTCACCAAATTATTAATATGGTAAACAACTTCGGATCATGCTTACGATAGCTGTTTCATATCACATGATTTTTTCAAGATTTCGGTTAGTCTCTGGGGAGGTGATTTTATGTTTGTACTACAGGGTCACACACTACGAAATTACTTCGAATTTATTTTCGTTTGAAGTCACCGTGCTTTTTTTTGCCGAGCGTTATCAAAACTGTATAGAAGTAAATAACGAAAATAATTGAAAATCTGATGTGATGTTACACTCCAAGTTCAAATATATTCCTGAAGATGTCGCTGCTGCATTCTACTTCCACGTCATGTTTACCTTATGGAGGGATAATGCGAATTCATTACATACAATATTCTATCATTTAGTTCTTTTTCATGTTCTTCTTGAGATTTTTGGTTTTAGGACACTACCTGCTTATTATTTTGAACGTGACAGTTCTTGCTCTGCATAGCTAAACTTCCTGAAAACGGTTTTTAATTAATTCAAAGATGGCGCTGGTTGAGGCTCGCTAGGCTCCAGGATTACACTAATATTATTTTTGGCATAAGATATCAAAATTCTACTTAAAAACTCAATTCTACTATCGAATAAGCTTCTTGAACGAAATTTTTAATCTCTGCACCAACGATTTTTTCTTAAAAAATGGGAGCTGGAATTAATGCTTTTCTGGAAAACAACGCTTCTCAGGATAGCGCTCCGAGCCACGAACAAAATTCGACGATTTTAATTCACTAAACAGAAATTACTTCAAATTTTAATTTCGTTATTAAGCTAATTTAATAAAATAGGAGCTGTTAACTGATTGAATTCGTCTAGATTTTATTTAGTTGCTCGAGAGATATAGTCAGCAGCTTTCCTCATTCGAATTTCAAAGCGATTACAACGCCACATTCGTTGAAAAACGTTTTTCAGAAAGTTACCAATACATTCGGCATTACATTTCGAATTACGGCTAAAACAAAGAACAACAAATCGGGAGAGCATAATCAACAATAAACTTTAAACGGATCATTTAACTTGTTCACCCCCGGCAAAAATCGAAAATCGCGGAATAGGTTAAAAAATTCCGCCCCTCTCTCTCTTCTTTGATTAATGGTTATCGAATAAAAAATAAATCTCCTTTGTTTTTTACAGAAAAAAAAAATTATGAAATATGTCATTGTCATTACAGATAAAATCGCGACCTCGTCGATCTAAAATAAAAACTATTGCCAGAAGGAATCATCTTTTGGCGTGAATTTATGCAATAGGATACAAATGAAGAGGATCTTCTGACCTTATCCCACGCAGAAATGTCACATTTTATTTCAATTTGATCACCATACTAAGAAATAAAAAAATTAAAGATTAACCGTAAGAACCTCTGTTAAATGTACCTTGAAATAAGCACGACTATTTGTACGAGAAAAAAAAATCTCGTGAAATGCTTACAGCCATAATTAATCGATTTCCCGCCAAAACTATTTTTTAAAAAAAATTCTACGAAGATCTGTTTTTTATTACACAAAGAAGCCTCATAAGAATTCTAATAAAAATTCATGATCGATGCTGAGAGTTCAATAGAACCGTTAATTTTTTGCAAATCGATATGTAATCCCGGTAATATGGATTTAAAATCTTCGAAAATAAATAAAACCGGATGATTTCACTCCAAAGTCATCTATTAGCTACCATCAAATCTTTTTTTTTTGTTCAGTTCTTCAAAAAGAAAATGTTACAGGCGCTTTTTATATGATTTTTATATATTACAAATATGAATTTTTGATCTCTGATATAAATTAAAAACCTGCTGCTAAATAAATTTCAAATTAAACATTGTGGCGCTTTTTTCTTTTTAAAATCTCTTTTCAAAAATAATTCATTTCTTCATATATTTTTTTAACATTATTTAAAAAAAAATTAAATTAAATTAACATTTAAAACTAATTTTATAACAAGTCAGCAAACAAAAAAAAAAATTTTTTATAATTACAAAGAATTAATAAGAGGGAGGTGAATTTATTGTTACCGAGACGTTTTAAGCAAAAAAGAAAAGAAAAAACAGATATCATCCTATCACATCGGATGATTAATTTCTTTTAATAAATAAAGTAATTATCTGTTACGAGTAAGTACAAAAAGAGAAAAAAGAAAACAAGTGATTGCGTTTGACCTTTCCAGACTTTATAAAAATTTATCAAAGGTTTACGATAAAATTATCGGACGTCTTGTCCTTGTGCAACATCAAGGACGAGTGCGGAAAATGTACTGAAATGACTATCACAGGGTTCTCAGCAATGAACACGAATTTTTTTCGGTCCTAATAATTTCAAAATAAAGAACAAAAGTAAATTTTCGTCCTCTTTCCCTGCTTCAGTTCGATGTTTTCGGGACTAGCTAAAAACCCTTTTTATAAATTATGATCCGATTTACTGCAGTGAAAAAATTACAAAAAAAAAATAAAAAAACAAAAATTATACACATTCACACGAATAATAATTACGAAAAAAAAAAAAAAAATGATCTCCCTCGAATTATTCCACACCCACACTATTACACCTAATTTTTTTTTTTTTTTTTCCATATTCACAACACTTTCCGATCAAAAAAATTGATCGTCCTAATATAAATTTTTTCTTTTTCGTTGAATTATTTAAATCTAAGCGCCCGAAATGACGCTCAGAAAAAAATAACAAAGAAAAAAAAAATTCTTTTTTTTTTTCGTTTTTTAAATTTTGTTTTAAGTTATTTAATTTTTATTTTCTACGTCGAATGATGGCGGCGGTCGTTTTACCGACGATAACGATGAAGATTGATGATAACGCGGCGGCATTCAATTTCATTTATTATTTAAAAAAAATCTATTTAAAATGGGATCAGTCGTCGCGCCCCACGCTTCGCTTCGCTTTCCTTTGCCTCGGACTCTGTTGTTGATGTTTAGCTGCTTTCGGGCTTGTATGATGTTTGCTAGCACGAGGCGATGATTTAGGTGACGATTTGTCTACAAATAATAATAAAAAAATATTTAGGTCAAAATTGTTTACAAGATGCCTAAATTATTCATAATTATTAATTATTTCCTGAAAGCCTTACTTATACTATTGAGCACTTCTCTCGGCAACCATTCGTAATCCACGTCGTTTGGATTCGTTGTTCCAGTTTCGACGATTGGTTTCTTCCCTACCCTCTTTTTACCGACGGAAACTAAAAATTGTTGACCAACTACGAGCAACAAGACTCCACAAGCAGCTAAGAAGACATACAAGAAGAAGGTTTCACCGTCTAACCCTTCGTCGAGTTCGATTACGTTTATTGTTTCGTTGAAAACGGCTTCGCCGAATAAGTTTCCTTCCTGAAAAATAAGATACAATTTAACATGTTAACGACCGTAATTTTTTATTACAATTTTTTTTTTTTTTAAATTCCAACCACAGACTTACGAAATCTCTATAATTAAGGTGAATGTTTAGACCGAAAGGTCTTCCGGCGAAAGTTTCAGGAGTCATGAAAGAATAAGCTAAAGTGGCTTCATGTGAAGGTTTTACAATTTTGTTGTAAGCAATCATCGAGAAATTTTGAATGTAAAAAGTAAAATCCATTGGATAACGGAAGGAAGCTTCCAAGGTTTCAAGTACGAAATCTTGTTTGCCTTTGTTTTGGAATCCTACTAAAAATTCTACGACATGACCAGCAGGAAGTTCTGAAAAAAAAAGAAAAAAAAATTAGCATTAGGCTATATAGGACTATGCTAATGTATACTCTCTACGGTATCTAAGCAACTAGGAATATAAATTCAAGTTTAGTTTACAAAATCGAAAAAAATCAACACTAACTACTCAACTTTTAAAAATGTGTTGAGGAAAACATACACAGCATACACACATACATTTTTTAACAGCTCATTCTAACAAGGAAAAAAATAAAATGCAACTAGGAACCCATCAGGAATCATTAACATTAATAATCATTACGTATGAAACTCTTACCAAGTGAAGTACTAGCAGTCAATGGTTTTGTAAATAATATCGTTGTATCTGCATCTGGCGAAGCTCCTGTCTGCGTTAAATCATCTTCATCCCCTCCTTCATCAGTAACCGCGGTGTCTTCTCCTTCACCCTCAACGTCTACATCATCATCAACATCGTCATCTTGTGCATAAGCAACTGGCTGATAACCTAAAAACAAAACATTTATTAATTTTAAAATTACGTTAATTATAATTTCGTCAACCAGAAGTATTTCAAAATGGCACCAGCAACGCTGATCTTTTCCTAAAACGAACATGGTATCAAGGGGATATTTTTATCCCGAAAATAAATCGAGTGGGTCTGCCACGTATTTTTAAATATCCATAAAGTGTCCTAAATTTTTGGAAACTTTATACGATTAAAAAACATACCTCCGTTGAATGACAAGATTATCGCCGGGAAGACTAGAATCGATAATAAGAAGAAATACTTCATTTTTTCCTAATTTGTCCCTGGGAAACCACTAAAATATCTGTCTAAACAGCATATGTATTTTGCGTGTATAAAACGTCTGCCAACAACTTTCCGGCATTACAATGCATTCTGGGAAGTACGTGGAAAAGACCGGAAGTGATGGCAACGGCCAACATAGCGGAAATGGAATGGAAATCACCGATTGAGATCCTGTAAATTATTGCACCATCCCATTTATATCTAAATAGCATTCCCTCTTTTTTTCTAAAATAAACGAATAAAAATCTTTTGAAAACAAACAATTTTTAAACGAAAGAAATCGAAAAATTAGAGATTGAACGAAAAGTCGTGTCAGCAAATTTACAACCACGTCATTTCTTACGACACCATTTTTTTTAAAAATACTTTACAAATCCACAGAAAGTAAACAAAACGAAATATATATTTATTAACGTAAAACAAATTGAATGGTATAGCTATAATTGCGAACATTCAGTTACGCCTTAATAATTTATTATCATGGTTTTCGCTTGTCAACTTGATAGTTTCCAGAAAACGGTAAATAAGTCGGCTTTTTAATCGATTTAGGTTAAAAAACTTTTTTTTCAGTAAGAATTATTTGCTTTTTTTAGTACGTTTCAAAAGTAGTTTCTTGTCATAAACCAAACGAAACCGATGAGTTCTTCGAAGTCGTTTGCGAAGATACTATTTTATTCCCGGAAGGTGGAGGACAGCCATATGATACAGGCTACGTTAATGATATTCCTGTCCATCAGGTTTTAAGAAGAGGCGCAGAAGCCGTGATATATGTAAAATCGCCCTTGAACGTAGGGGATGAAGTCAAACAAGTTGTGAATTGGGAAAGAAGGTTTGATCACATGCAGCAACACTCTGGTCAGCACTTAATAACTGCTATAATCAATGCGGAATATAAAATTGATACAACATCATGGTGGTTAGGAGAGAAAGTTTGTCATATTGAACTCCACACTCCAAAACTTACTGATGAACAAATATCCAATATAGAGACACTTTGCAATAAGAAAATTTTAGAAGAAGTTCCTGTTAATGTTAAAATGTACGACTCAAAAGATGAAGCGATTGAAAAAGCAAGAACAAGAGGATTGCCAGATGATGTAACTGGGCCGATAAGAGTAGTTGAAATCGTTGGTTTGGAGGATGATCTTTGCTGTGGGACACATGTAAAAAATTTAAGTCAATTGCAATGTATAAAATTACTTTACGCTGAGAAAGGGAAGAAAAATAAAACAAATTTATTCTTTTTATCTGGGGGAAGAGTGCTGAAGTATTTAACAGAATGTTTGCAGAGAGAGCAAGCATTCACAAAACTATTAAAAAATGAGCCGGCTTGTCATGTTGATTTAGTGGAAAAACTGCAAGCAAATTTGAAAGTAGCCAATAAAAAATTGGCATTAGTATTTAAAGAATTAGCAGCTTACAAAGCTAAAAAATTTAAGGAAATCAATCCTCAACCTGTGTATTACTTACATTATAACAAAGAAGCGGAATCTGATTATTTAGATTGCTACTGGAGGAATCTGAAGGATCACGAAAATATTGAAAAAACGTTATTTGTATTAGCAGCTGGGGAGGAGAAAGGAAATGGGAATTTAGTGCTTCAAGGAAATCCTGATGTCGTTAAAGAATTAGGACCTCAGTAAGTTTATTAACTATTTTTTAATAATCAAAATATGTATTTAAGTTCTTTAATATTTTTTAGGTTAGCCGAATTACTTGGAGGTAAAGGAATAGCACATGGAACAAAATTCCAAGCCAAAGTTACAAAATTAACTAATTTTAAAAAAGTAGAAGAGATGGTGAAAAAATATCTCAGCGAAACCGGCGAAAAGTAACCCTGTTTCACGAAAAGAACGACTAGAGCTTTAAACATAAACCAGTTAAAAAGAAAAAAAGTAAAACAAAACGATCACATTTAGGGGAAAGAAAAATTTTTCTTAAATAATAACAATTTTATAAAATTTTACGTAAGGCTCTTTTAAGTAGCTTTTCAAAAACAAATTAATTAAATAGAATTAAATTATTTAAAAAAAAATTAACATCAAGTCCTTCCTTGTCTTTCTAAACGGCCGTCTTTTAACTTAAAAGCAGGATCGTATTTTTTTCGACCGTTGGACTGGTTCGCTATTTCTAACGCTGGATTCGGACGGGTATTTTTAACGTTTCCCAAAGAGGTGTAGCCCTCGTCGTATAAACTGCAATACGGAACGGCCAAAAGTCGCAGGAATTCCCAAACGTCGTGGTACGACCAGTCTAATATCGGATTGACTCTCATGATTTGAGGCCAACTGGGATCACACATCTAAAAAAAAAAAAAAAAAAAACGAAAGATAAGCTAATAAACCCCCGAAAAAAAAAAAAACCTGAAAGTCCATGAATTTTAAGAAAAATAATTACCTGGAATGGTTTTAGTTTATCCGAATGGGGGTCAGTTCGTCTTGTCCCCATAAGCATAGCTTTGATTTCCGCGTGATTACGGGTAAGATTCTCTAACTCGGTTTTTATGGAACCGTTAACGGTTATGAGATTTAACTTATATCGTTCGGCGGATTCTTCGATGAAGTTGTCCACTTCTTCGAAGGGATCATCAGATCTAACGTATAAAGTGTTGATGGTCGAACCGTTGTTTAGTTTTTGACAGACGGCCCAAACTAAGTGAAGTAATACCGTACAATCTTTGCCCCCGTTGAAACTTAGGTAGATTTCGTGCGGTTTGTATTTTTCATATGCTTCTTCAATTATCTGAAAAAAAAAATGGAAATTAATGCTCATAACTAGGTACATTGACATCAGCATTGTCATCGGCGCACTAGCGTCAATGCTGGTGCCAGCAGCAGTCATTTTACGATTTTGATGCCGACGTCAGTTATATCTGAAAAAAATATTTCGATCCTGAGGCAGGCATTGGCTCCAGAAAAAGAAAAAAACAACCGGCTTTGGGCCTATACACGCAAATCCGTTTATAGGGCTTAAGGAAACCGTCTAAGAGAACACATGCCGTCTGCTTGGTTACTGTTTACAAGGACGGCAAACTGAACCGAACCGAACCGAATTGAACGCGGGTTTTTTGTCTCAGAAAAACCGAATCGATCCGAACCTTTTACAGAATTTTAATTAAAAAATCGAACCCAAACCTGAACCCATCTTAAATTTAAAAAGAGGTTAAAAGCGAAACGAAATCGAACGCAAATCAGGGAAAGAAAAAATCCGAACCGTTTATAAAAAAAAATACCGCAGCAAAACCGATGCGAACTAAAACCGGGTTATTTTTACAAAAGAGCACTGAACCGAACCGAATAGAAAGAACTAAAGATTCCCTACCATATTTTCGAATCCATTTCCCTAAGAACATAAATTCTTAATCCATTTTTCCTAAAAATGGTTCCTAAATTTTTTTTCCTAACCATTTTTTTTCCTTATTTTTAATTTTCCTAACATTTCTTGATTTCTAAAATAGAATTTCCTAAAATACATATATATTTTTCCTAATTTTAGGAAATTAGGATTAAAAAAGGACTAAGAAAGGATTTTATTAAACTCGTTTTTCCTAAAATCCCTTTTAGAAACCGAACCGAAAAACCAAGTAAAACTAAAGATTCCCTACCATTTTTCCGAATTTATTTTTCCTAAAAAATTTAGGAAAAATGATAAAAAATTATTTATTTTCTGAAACCCCTTCAGGGATTTTTCCCTAAAAAAAATAAATTCCTAATACATTTCTTTTTTAAATTTTGGTTCCTAAAATTGTTTTTTTTTTTTTTAGCTGGGTATTTTTTTTTTTTTTTAAATCATTTTTGATTTTCCTAAAATAACATTTCTTAAAATCGCTCAAATAAAATTTCCTAAAATCCGTTTAAGAATTTTATTTTAAATTTTATTTTAAGAATCAAAAAATTTTAGGAAAATTAAAAATACGGAAAAAAAAATGGGGAAAAAAATTGTAGAAACCAAAATTTTTGGAAAAAATAGATTAGGAATTTATGTTTTCAGGGAAAATCCCTGAAGAGATTTCAAGAAATTAAATAATTTTTTATCATTTTTCTTAAATTTTTTAGGAAGAATAAATCGGAATACTTTTCCTAAAATTAGGAAAAGCATACATTTTAGGAAATCCTATTTTAGAAATCAAAAAATCTTAGGAAAATTAAAAATAAAGAAAAAAAATAGTTGAAAAAACAATTTTAGGAATCAAAATTTTAGGAAAAAATAGATTAGGAATTTATTTTTTTTAGGAAAAATGGATTAGGAATTTATGTTTCTAGGGAAAAATCCCTAAAGGAATTTTAGAAAATTATATAATTTTTTATCATTTTTTCTAAATTTTTTAGGAAAAATAATTAAATAAATTCGGAAAAATGGTAGGGAACCTTTAGTTTAACTTGGTTCTTTGGTTCGGTCTCTAAAAGGGATTTTAGGAAAAAAAGAGTTTCCTAAAATACTTTTAGGGATTTTAGGAAACTCTTTTTTCCTAAAATCCTTTCTTAATCATTTTTAATCCGTTTTTCCTTAAACCTCTGATTTAGGAAATTTCCTAAACTTAGGAAAAATATACATTTTACGAAATTCTATTTTAGAAATCAAAAAATTTTAGGAAAATTAAAAATAAGGAAAAAAATGGTTAGGAATTAAAATTTTAGGAACCAAAATTTTTAGAAAAAATGGATTAGGAATTTATTTATTTTTAAGAAAAACGGATTAGGAATTTTTTTCAGGAATTAAACGAATTAGGAAAAATGGTCGGGAACGAGAACGAAAAGTTTGGTTTTTGTTAGAAAAACCCGATTGCCTACTAAACAACAGAACCGAAACCGGGGTTTTTTACTAAAAACCGAACACAAACCGGATTTTTTTTTTTTACCAAAAACCGAACCGAACTGAGCCAAAGCCGGTGTTTTCGTTTAAAAAAACCGCACCAAAAACAAAATCGAACCCAGTTAGTATCAAAAACCGACCCGAACCTGCAACCTGTTTTGTACTAAAACGAATTAGAAACCCAAACCAAACCGTTTTTAAATTTGGAACGGTTTGCCATCCCTGCAGTGTTAAACCCACTTAACGGTATAATTTTGCATTCCCCCCCAGTGGTTTCCACAATTTTCGGAAAATCTAAATGCAACACTCACCCTAATCGCATCTCCCACAGCATTCGCCAACGAATTAATCCCGTTCATCAATTCATAGACACTATCCACATCTTTCATCTGCATTTCGGTGTTGACGAACCCGGCGGGCAGGAGAGATTTCAAATACTCATACGCCGAACACACATCGTCCAACGAACTACTTTCCAATGTTATTTTGGTGGCGTAGTCCCCTTCGGCCACGGACGGATAAGATCCGAATATAACCGTCTCTTCGTATTTCTGAACCGCTTTGTTCAGTTCGTTTATGATCTTGAGCTCTCCTTCGCTAAGGAACATTTTCATCCCGTAAACGTTCACATCCGGATTTCGAAAAAGTTTTTGCAAATGATCGAAAGCGTATCGCAAATACTCCGGTATCCCCGGTAAAATGTACACGTTCCCGGCTTGAACCACCGGAAACGCCATGTTCGGCTCTTGGTTTTTATTATTATTCCCCCTCGGCAAAACGTATATTATTTTCGAGCTTTGAGGTATCAACGCCATTTTCAGGGCCGGATTGTTTTTGGCAGAGCTGGGGAAGTAAGCATTGACGAAATCCGCCATCTCCTTGTGGAGGATGATTTTGTCGTTCAAACCTCTGGCCACCCCTTCGTAGGTGATGTCATCGTGGGTGGGTCCGATCCCTCCGGTCGTAACGACGATGTTGTAATTTTTGGAAAATTTCGCGACTTCCTCGGCAATGTCCTCCACGTTATCCGGAACCGTAACGATCCTGCAAACCTTTACGCCGATCGCGTGAAATTTTTTGCACATGTAACCGGAATTCGTATCGTTTATGTGTCCTTTTAATATTTCGTCCCCGATTATAACGATCCCGGCTTTTTTATACGACATGTTGTGACTTGTGCTAATTGCTCGCTAAATTATTTTATTATACTTGACAATTTAAAAAAAAAAAATGGTTTACAAATTTTGCGAAAAAAAAAACTTGAAAAAAGTAGGTTTATCAATTAATTAATTTATTAATTTATTAATTATTAAAACTGCATGTCACTTAATTTTTTTAACGTGTCCAATTTTTCCTGTTCCGTTACTACAGGTCTTTTCGGAAGTATTTTCACTTCCTTTTTCACTGTTTTAATTTCGGCTTTTTTCATTCTAATATCGTTTTTCAAATCCACGAATTGCTGGTCGACTTTCCCTACGTTCTTACGCACTATTTCGTTTATCTGCAAAAATATAAAATTTAAGTTCAGAAAAAAAAAAGCACATGTGCAATCAAAGTTCAAACTGTTTCTGACGAAATTCGAACGAAATTTTTTAACCTGTCACGAAAAACGATGACTTAATTGTATAAAGATAACAAAAAAAAAGCAAATTCAGGGACAAACTTATTAAGTTGAATTACATAAACGGTTAAAGTCCTTTTATGACGAAAAAAAAAAAGGAAAAACATAGGAAAACACAAAAAAAAAACCTACTTTTTTCAAATTTCCAGTGATAGCCTTTGCTTTGGCTTTTGCTTTTAAACTTTTTGCTCCTGCTAGTTTAAATACATTCATTTTTTTCCCCTTTGAACCTCCGTTTTTATTTTTCCCCATCTCGACAATTATTTTTAACTAAATCTAAAAGTCTGCAACAGAATAACAAAAAAAAAAAAATTAAATTAGTTGACTAAAACAATTGGGTCGTTAAAAGTTTTTTTTTTTTTTTCCTGAAAATATTTCCAGGCTTTCTCGACCAACTTCATCCACATCAGAACTCTACGAATAACCACCCAATGCAATTTATAATCTTCTAATTTCCAATTACAAAAAAATTGTTAAGGTTAGGTTAGGGATCAGGCTTCACACACAATTTCTTTTCAATTCAGGCTCGTCAGTCCTTTCCTCATCAGTCAAATTATGCTTTAAATCAACCAAAAAACCAAACGGAACTTCAAAAGATATCCTAATCATATGCTTTTTATTCGACACAGTTCTAATATTATGCAATTTATATTCATCTTCATTTAATCGCAACCCAGTCCCATTTTCAAATTCTTGATATGCGTCTTCCATAGGTTTCTGACTGAATACAAAATAATAAACATGTAAAATAGGTAAGTGACTCTTAACGAAATCACAATTATTCCTGATATCATTTATCGAAATTAAATTATTAAAATATTTAACAAACTCTAAAGCCATGGCTGGCAGATTCATTGTAACATGAAATTTTCTATTTATATTGTCTTCATCCTGCCAAAGTTTTAATAAATGATTTTTACATCGTCACGAATAAAATCAGCCCCATCTTTATTATAAGTCTTGATATACTCTTCTGCAACTTTGTTTAATTTTACATTGTGATTCAACCATTTAAACGATTCTGGATTTAAATCGTTTGCAAAGGCATAACATTTTTTTTTAGCAGCTGGGATTGAAAATGGTCCAACTCCGCAAAAGACATCAAATAAGTAATCAAATGGATTTAACAGAGAAATAATTCTCATGTGTTCTGTCGACAATCTGGAATTCCAATAAACCTTAGAAAAATCTAAATCGAAAATGCAGTTGTTTTCTCTGGCCTGCGCCACTAAATCAGAGTCACCGCACAATACCTCCATTTGAAAATTCCTGTATGTGTTATCAATTATGTTAGTTTTATTAACAACAGTTCTGGCGTTTGTTACTTTATCCAACAAAACCTCCCCGATAATATTTTTATACTCTAATAAATGTTCCTTAATATTAACATGAATTATATGACCAACAGTTGCAAAGCTTGTTAAAGGCTCATCATTTTTTGGCAAAACAGACTTTAAAATAACATCAATAGGCCAGTTGTCAAAATTCAAATGGAGATCAGTGTTTCCTAAACAATCAGAATTTATTCCCAGCTGCTCTAATGTTTTTTTGCTTGATTCATCAAAATCAGGCCAGGCTTTAATAAGGCATGGATTTATGAGAATTTTTTTAAAGTCTGAATTTCCATTCTCTTGAATGGGTTTGAATTTCGAAAATTTCAATGAATATTTTTTGATCAGGTTAACAAGGTTTGGTAATTTGTTTGCTTCTACTTTCAGATATGGGACTGAAATTGTTTTCATGAAAGCTTCCTTGTTTAATGATTTCATACCAGCCACACACTTTGGAGGAAGTAACAAATCCTCATCAGGATTTTCTACAGCTAAAATATTCGACATGTTTCTAACATATGATTTTACCTTAAACAAAGGCCATATTAAATAATTGACATTATAAGTGCACCTTGTAAATAACTTATTTCCAACAGACAAATGAGCAAAAAGCATTATGTTATTAAAAAATTCATTTTTTTAAACAGCAGAACACTACACCACATGGCATTATGACCGTAACACGCATGTCAACCATTCGATTACAATTCTTGTGAAACAGCAATTATCCTTTCCATGATCACAATTATTTATGAATTTACCGTTACACCAACGTTAAATTATTGCACACGTTAATTTCCCTCGTTTTTAGGATTTTTAACGCAGGAATCTGACGAACACGAATCGATTTCGTTCGAAGCCTCCGTTATCCCTTTTGAACGTCGGTTCGATATTATATTATATAAAACGAATGAGAAAGTAAAAATTATTGTCTTTACGATAAATAAACTGACTGTCCTCATTTCATGATTACTTACAAGAGAAAAAAAATTATAAATCGGCCTCTGTAAATCTGCAGTAGATTTTCTCCCCGCCGGTTGGTAATTTAATGGACTTTGTACTCATGACGTCACAACATGGCTGATATGGATGATTCTTAGACCATTTAATACTCTAGACACGACTTCCCTATACCCGTATTTGAGGCAAGCGTTTTAAGGGGAGATGACGTCACGCGAGGGTAAAAACACTCTATACTCCATATACTCACAAAATAATTTCATATATTTATTTATTTTTTTTAATGCAGTTTTTTTAATTTTCTTCCATTAAATTGCGGAAAATTTTATTGTTTGTTTTTTAATCTATTTATTTTACAAGCTGGACAGAAATAAAAAATACATATAGATAAAAAAAATGTATCGTATTTTCAGTGCATAACACATAAAATACCAATTGATATTTGGATTTACTTTTCGCGCCAACTAAATAGTTATTAGTATTACGAATTTTATTTAATTATTTTTTATACAAATTAATTTATAGTACATTTAAGTGTATATAAATAAATAAAGACATGCAAAATATATTAAAAAATAGATTTGAAATAAATTATTATTTTTATCAACAACAAAATAAACTTAATTATGTTAAATATATTATAGCATAGATAATCTCTTAGTTACTGGGAAAACGGCTAATTACTGGGAAGCTTTTTCACATTTTAATTTCTAATTTTGATAATTATGCATTGATGAAAGACTTTAAATTAATTATGATCACTTTTATTGACGTATACAGAAATAGATCACTTTGTATTAGTACTAAATATTTATATCATTTAAATATATTATCTACTAGTTACTGGGGAAATGTATGCATTCTATTATTATCACATTCAGAAAGAGTTAGTAATTTGAGAAAAGATTTAACTGAAATTAAACTCTTATTGGTACCAAAAGAACTGAAGATGCTTCTTCTGTAATTAAATTTTTATTGAGAAGATGTTTTAAAAGAGATTCCAGTGTTTCTATCTTTTTTAACAAGCGGCGATTTCTTTGTTTTAAAACTTTAATTCTTCTATTTTTGTCAGATATAACTTCCTTGGATTTTTGAAGGCACTGAACAACAGCAGGAGGCAAAGTTTCCTCACATAGATCATTGTAGTCACCAAAATAATATTTTCTCTTTTTCCTCTCATTTGGCCTTTCATTATTATCACCTTGCAGATTGTCTTGGCCTTCATCTTTATTTGAATGTCTGAAAACAAATAATACAGAATTACACAGTATATTTTGGCTACAAAAAACTTTGTTTTCTTTTCTTACTCAGTAAAGTTTTCAAAACTAGAATTTCTTTCACGGGGAGCAGGTCTTTTTTTCCCTTTTTTCTGCAAATGATCAGGAAATGAAAATATACTTGGAACTGCATCAATTTTTAGTCTCTTTTGACTACTCCATCCATTTTGTTCATAACAGTCTGGAGTAAAATGTTTTGAGCAGATTCGAGTATTTACTGTTGGAACCCAGTCTTTCCTTCTCATGGCTTGCAACCATTTCTGAAAGCATTCTTTATCCTTTGGAAATCTTTAATAAAACATACAAAATAATCATATAACTTTTATGTGACTAGCAGGTTAATCTCATTATCCCGTCATGTAAATGTTGATAGAAGCAGCATTACTTACAAATGAAATGATATTCCTTTTTGAGAACGTAGTGTGCAACCATAAGCTGCACAAGACATCACCATTTTTTTATATTTTTATCCACAATTGCGCACCTTTCAATAACAACAGCCGTTTCTTTCAAAACCAACAACTACTAGCTTCCAATAAGCACCATAATTTAAAATGAAAAAACGATTTTATGCATTTAAAAAAATTATTTTATTTAGAAAAAAAGGAATCGCGCCATTCCTCATCATTATTGTTTACATTTTTATACCCTCGCGTGACGTCACTCCCCACAAAAAACGTTTGCCTCACCTTCTCAATGTTGTAAGAGATACAGATGGCGTGTCTAGAGTATTAAATGGTCTAAGGGATGATTCGTAGCTTGAATTCCAATTTTCAAAAAACCAAGAAAGAATGCATACCATAACTCCATTCAACTCCAAAATTGATTTAAATACCTGAAAGAAAGAATTAAAGCGTTAACAGGGTAAATGCTTTCCCTTTTCCTAATTAAAGTTCTTTTAACTAAGTCAACACGTTTCAGGCGGTTTCAGGCGCCAAATTCTTTTAGAAAATTTTTTAAGTTGGCACTAACTGATACGCCATGTTTGTTTTCATCCGGCTCTGGCGATTCGATTCCTCATTTTTAAAAGTATTTTCACCTTTCCAAAAAAATTAAAAAATATGGATCGCATCTATTGATTTGCAAGTTAATGAATGACTTTGATACTATAAAGCTGGAAACTTGTTAAACAGCATAATTAGAATGTTGAAATTAAAATATAAACATGTAAATATCATGTTAAATGTAAGGCATTTATCAACAGTGAAACAGAACCAAAAAAAATTAGAAAAAAGTTATTCCAGCACAGTTTTATTGCCATCAACTGAATGTCCTTCTTACATTAAAAAAGAAAAATTGCCTGAAAGAGATGGTCAAATACAAGAGGTTTGTACTATTTTTTAGAAAACTGTCATCAATTCCTAAACCTGAATGATTTTATTTTCAGGAAGCCAAATTTCTGGATTTGTATGCATGGCAAAGAAAAAACATGAGAGGAAAGGAATTTGTCCTACATGATGGTCCACCTTATGCAAATGGAAATCCTCATATAGGACATGCAGTGAACAAAGTAAAAAATTTTATATTTTTAATATCGCACCAGATTAATTTTTCAAAAATGCCTTTCAGATAATTAAGGATGTAATTTTAAGATCTCAGCTGATTCAGGGCAGAAGAGTACATTATATTCCAGGGTGGGACTGCCATGGATTACCTATAGAGTTAAAAGCAATTAGTAAAGCAGATGAGAAACTGTGTCCAGTGGAAATTCGAAAAAAAGCTAGAGAATTTGCTTACAAAGCTTCTCAGGAACAGATGAGATCTTTTAAACAATGGGGTGTGATTGGCGATTGGGATAATCAGTGCTATTATACATATGATAATAAATATGTATCAAACCAACTTCAAATTTTTTGGAAATTTTATGAAAAGGTGAATATTGAGTGTAGTAATTTTTTATCTAAAAAAAAAAAAAAGAATGATTTTAAAATCCTTTTTTTTTTTAAGGGTTTGATATTTAATGATTATAAACCAGTTTATTGGTCACCATCATCAGGGTAAGTAACATCACAAATTATTCTTTGCATTTCAATTCAAAAGTATTTTATTTCTTTTTTTTTTTCAGGACAGCATTAGCTGAAGCAGAATTAGTTTATAATTCAAATCATACAAGTGATGCTTTAACAGTTCGTATTGAAATAGTTTCTGATTTAATTGAGAAACCTTGTTATTTATTGATATGGACCACAACCCCTTGGACGTTACCAGCTAATAAGGCTGTTTTTTATTCTAACAACTTAGAATATTCAATTGTAAAAATTCCTTCCGATTCTGCTAATTACATTGTGGCAACAAGTTTAATTCCAGATTTAGAAAAAAAATTAAATGTAAGCATTTTTTATTGTAAGAAAAAATTCAGCATTTCAGTTTTTAAAATTTCTTTTTTTTTTTTTTTGCAGAGTAAAATTGAAATAATATCAAAAATCTCAAACGATCAGTTGAAAGCTCTGGAATACAGGCATCCTTGGTTCAAAGACAAAATATTTAAAGTATTCGAATCCCCGTATGCAACGACAATGGGGACCGGTTTATATCACGGCGCACCAGCTCATGGCCATGAAGATTTTTTACTGGGGTTGAAGCACAATCTGACATCAGTAAGACTTGATATAAAAAAATTTTAAAAACGAAATACGATTTTGAAAAGTGGTTTTTTTGTTTTAATTTTTAGGAATGCTTCGTCGATGACAAAGGTTGCTATACAAGAGAAGCGGGCCCAGATTTGGAGGGTCTGGACGTTTTGAAAAAAGGATCTAGTCACGTGATCGAAAAGTTAAAGAATGATATAATTTTTCATGAGAAATACAAGCACCGTTACCCTTACGACTGGCGGACAAACCAACCTGTGATCATTAAAACAAGTAAACAGTGGTTTATCGACATAGAATCGCTCAAACAAGCAGCACTCGTACGTTGAATTTTTTTCGCATTGGTACTTTATAAGATACAAATATTTTTACACTTTTTCTAAAACCTGGCCTTCGGCCTAGTCCCTAAGGCCCTTTCTGTCATTCAAAACCGGTAAAAAAAAAAAAAAAAAAAAAAATCCTAGGGAATTCGGAAAAAAATTGGAATTTTCGAGAATTTTTTTTTTCGGGCCAAAAGTTTTGTAAAAAATTTTGTTAGATACAGATTTTTTTTTAAACCAAATTAATGTTTTTTTTTTTTTTTTTAGGAAAGCGCATCGAAGGTCGCATCGCCAACTTCAAAACTGGAAACCTACTTAAAAAACAGACCTTACTGGTGCCTGTCACGACAAAGGTGCTGGGGCGTTCCCATCCCCGCGTTCTACCATAAAACGTCCGGACGCCCTTTACTTTCCAAATCCTTAATCGACCATTTATGTAAATTATTCGAAACCTCTTCCCCGGATATTTGGTGGACGGGAGAGATCGAAGAATTATTCCCGAAAAAAATCCAGGAGGAATTATGCGCGGACATCGACTGCGTCGTCAGGGGAAAGGACATCATGGACATTTGGTTCGACAGCGGGGTATCTTGGTCTTACGTCTTAGACGGAAGGAAGCGGACATTTGCGTCGAGGGATACGATCAGTTCGGCGGATGGTTTCAGTCTTCCCTTTTGACGAGCACAGCCGTTCACGGTAGAGCCCCTTACAAGAAATTATTCGTTCACGGTTTCACCGTCGACGAAAAAGGGAGGAAAATGTCCAAATCATTGGGGAACGTGGTCGATCCGGCTGACGTCCTTTCCGGGAAAAACGCTTACGGGGTCGACGCATTAAGATGGTGGGTCGCCAGCGCCGCGCAGAAATCCCAAATCTCGGTTTCGGATGGGATTTTGAAGAACGCTTCGGAATCCGTTAAAAAAGTGAGAGGGGCCCTTCGGTTCCTGATCGGTAATTTGAATGAGATTTCCCGGGAGGAGCTGGAAAACGGGAAACCGTTATACCACTTGGATCGTTATTTGTTATATTTATGTTATAAAATTTATAATTCGACCATGACGTCTTATAACGAACAAAAGTTCAACGAAGCCTTGGACGAATTGCTGAGTTTTATAGCGACCGACGTTTCCGTTTCTTACTTCACTTCCATCAAGGACAGTCTTTACTGCGATTTTAAAAATTCCGAAAGAAGGAAATCCTGTCAAGTCACTTTGTACGGAATTTTAAACACCTTGTGCCAATGCATCGCTCCGGTTTTACCACATTTAGTAGAAGAAATTTATAAATATCACCCCTTGCACAAAGGAGAAAAAATATTTTTTTACAATAGTAACATGTGGACGCCGCCGGAACATTGGAACGATTTTCAAGACGAAAAATTGATGCGGTTAGCAAGCGAAATAAGGGGAGAAGTAACGGCGTTAGGAGGAGTTAAATATCATCAAGAAGCTTATGAAATCAGTCTTGGCGAAGAGGATTTTAACTTAATAAAGGTAACTACAAAGCCCCCAATTTATATTGCGCTATTTTTTTTTTCAACTCTTTGAAAGAAGTTTTTCCTTAATTACGAAATAATTTTTTTACCCCGATTTTGACCCCCTCTTCCCATCGTCGTAATTAAACAAGCTTTTCTTACGGAGATTGTTTAATGAGGATTTTTACCTCAAAATAAATCCGCTAGGGGGCTATCGTCTGCTATCCCGATAAAATTGCGCCCGGCTTCAGATTGGTTGTTTCATATTCCCTTTTCATCGGAAACTCATTTTTTAACGAATCCGAAGCCGCCGCAATTTCCATATGATAGCAGCCGATAACCCCCTGGCGGACTTAGTTTGAAGTAAAAATGATCATTTGGGACCCCTCCTCCCAAAATTGAATAAGCCCGAGATCTGAAATAATGTGTCCGATGACTAATTTTTTGTTTTTAATTTCAGAAATTGCAACCCGAAGAAATTAGCACGGATTCGGAATTAAGAGAAATTCTCCAAGTTGTAGAAGTTAGACTGAAAAAAGGAGAGAAGAAAGTAACTAAAGTTTCACATAATTATTCTGTGTGTCCACGTTGCAGGCGGCTTAATACTCTTCAGAATAATGCTTTGTGCGTTAGGTGTGAAAAAGTAGTGTCCAGTTTATAAATAAAAAATTTAAACAAAACTTGAATGAAATAAAAAATCAATTGCAACCAATCCAAAATACAGTGACTAACAGCAACTTTTGCTTCAATTATTTTTAGCTACATGAAAATTTGAATTTTTTTATTTTGGGAATTTTTTTTTTTTTTTTTGATTTTTTTCCTTAAAAAAATTTAACTAGGGAAAATGAAAAAAAAGTACGCTAAGCAATCAACTTCAGTCTGTAATCTTAGGGAGCGTTCAAGTATTACGTAAGACCAAACGGGGGGAGGGGGTACTCGAAATTCTTACGATTTCTTACTTGGGGGAGTGGGGAGTTTGGCAAATCTTACGTAAGAATTTCCATTATAACTTATTATTACAAGTTTTTTTAATTTAGCAAAAATGAAGTTGTTTTAATTTTTTTCGAATGTTTAAAGTAGGAATTCAGAAAATTTAAAAAAAAAATTTGAATTCAGAAAATTAAAAAAAAAAAAATTGAATTCAGAAAATTTTTAAAAAAAATTTTTAGAAATAAAAATTTAGCCAATTGTAGCGCTCTTTAGGGATATTAGTATGAACTTTGAATGAAGGGTTAAGAAAAATATTACTTCCAATGTAAAATTGCCGTTAAAAAAAGGGGGGGATGGGGTCCGCCAAAATCTTACGTAATATAATAAGGGGGGGTCAAAGAAATCTTACTAATTCTTACGAAGGGGGGGAGGGGGTCCAAAAACCCCAAAAAAAGTCTTACGTAATACTTGAACGTTCCCTTAACACTGTCAACAGCAAAATTCCTGGTATTTATCCTGAACAAATTTATTTTGAACGTATATAGCAATGACCATTTAAATTAAGTCATAAAAAAAAGATTGGGAGTTTTTGTACTGCTGAAAAAAAAAAATGGTGACTTGTTCTTCGGAGCAGTCGAAATATGCATTTAATTTTTTGAAGTTGTTTTCGAAAATGATAAACAGTTTATTTAAAACTTTCTATTTTTTAGTTAGCTTTTTTGACTTTTTTTTTTCATCTGAAACACAAAAATTATTTTTTTTTTCCTCGCTGGTGAGAATTTCCGATACGTTTCCTTGTCTACAATTTCTTTATGACTTTCAATTCGCAACAATTTTTTGATTTTCGTATGCTTTCATTATAAAACACATATCTTTGAATCTTTATATAAAAATATTTAAAGGACAATTGAGCGAGCGAATTTGAATCGGACATCGATGCAGCGTTGCCAGATTTAAATGTTCCGGCCGGTATAAAGAAAGCTATGTTTCGCCAGTCTCTTTTATATAGGGTCTCTAAAAAGTGGTAGTAATTTAGGCTTATAAACAGAGAGAATATTTTCTGTCAAACAGCATTCTGCCGCCAGGAAAAGTAAGTTCATTAATAAATTAATAATTAATCGAATTAATATTAATTAATTCGTCTGCCTTTAATTAAGATCATAGTATTGGAAAAAAAATTAAGAGAGAAAAAACAAGTTTTTTTTTTACGTCTAAGTTTAAAGAATTTTTATGGACGTATTATTTTTAGCATTCAATCCAAGGTCAATGTAAAAAAAAAAAAAAAAAAAAAAAAATTAATATTTGGGATGACTAAAGTGCTGCTTATTATAATCTTTTTAAAAACAAATATTATTAACTTAATTTCAATTAAAAGAATCAACTTCAACTGACTTCATACGAAGTAGTAATAATTATCAACATAATTTTCAGGAATTAAAGCGAAAGGTGTTTTACCAAACGGATCAAAATAGTAGCTGATTTTACTTTAGGGAAACCATCCAAATGGAAGACATTGAAGTGGTAAGTACAGCTATTATCACACATCAGATTACACAGGTTATATGTCATTTGGAATTAGTACAATTTTCTGGGGGGCTGATAGTATTCAGGCCATATAATTTTCAAAATTCTAGGGGGGGGGGGGGGCATCACCCCCCAGCCCCTTTAGATCCGCACATGGGGAGGGGGGCTGGTAAAACCTTACCTAGAGCAAAGCAATCGATTTTGAGGGGGGGGGTTTAGGACTAAAATCTAACGTTAGAAATGTGGAGGGGGTTTTAAAAAAACTTAATTCACAAGGGGGAGGAAGGGGGTCTAAAATTTCCATATTATTCTCACATAGTATATGGAAGTGTCATTACTCGAATCAGTTTTAACATTTTTCCTCGTACACTCAAAAAAATGCTGCTTTGGGTCTAAGCAAAACTGATTTGCGACAAAGCATTTTCGCATAACTTAGGTCTAAGCAGTGGAAATGTTTTGTGCCAAGACTCGTGAGTGCTTGCCGCAAAGCATGTTTACTTTGCGACAAGCACTCCCGCGCATATGCACGCACGCACGCACTCACTTATCGCAAAGCAAATATGGTTTGAGGCAAAGCACTACGAGTCTTGTCGCTAAGCAACATAGCTTGTATTGCGAACGAGGCATATTCATTTTTTTGGGTGTAAGTCTCCAGTGTCAAATTCAAATTTCATTCGTACTCGTTATTAATGGTTCGACTCTTAACTGAAATTTAAAATTTTTATTTCTCAGGTCGATTCAACAAACGGACTGATGTTTGAACCCTCACCTCACCGATTTCAAAAATTTTTTGTGGCTTTGTTGTAACCATAAGGGAGAACGAAAAATCCAAATCCAGATTTTTGAAATGGAGGCCATTCAAATATTACGTCATCATTTGAGGGGGAGGAGGGGGTCGTTCGACTGATGACGAATAATGACGAGGGGAGGGGGGGGTATTGGTGGAGTGGGGGTATTGTTAGAGGGGTATTGGTGTAAGCCAATACCCAGATGGGAATCTGGAAATTTGGATGATTTACTGATGTCATCATTTACACTAGATATAATTCCGTGTAAAACTTTGAATTTTTTTTTCTTTTTTAAATAATTTTCTAACAAATGCATAAGTAATTTCAGATAAGTTTTAACTTTTAGCTTAATCACCTTGAAATTTCAGAATTATTTTATGTTAATATTTTGTATTAATAATAAATACATTTTGCCAATTAATTTAAAGAGAAAAAAAATTCCTTGATGGGGGGATGTTACTGATGATGACGTAATATTTGAATGGCCCCAATGAGTTCTTTCGGAGTTATGCAATTCCGAAAATTGGCATTTTTACACCCAAAAAAATGAATATGCCTCGCTCGCAATACAAGCGATGTTGCCTAGCGATAACACTCGTGAGTGCTTGTCGCAAAGCACAAAACATTTTGTTGGCACAAATTATTTTTACTGATTAGACCCAAAGCAGCATCTTTTTGGGTGTAGCACATTTTGTTTCACCCGAATCATATCTTCTAAACAGATAATCGTAGGGAAGAAAACGAGATCTCACTTCAAACCCTTTTTAAATTGCGTCTTCATGTGATATGCCATTTTCAGGGAAAGAAAATTTCCTGTGCTTTTCCGAAAAAGCACACTTAATTTTTTCCGTAAAAATATATATTACCTGGTGTCTTTTAACCCGAATTTTCATTTAGGTAATTCAATGGCTTCGGTTGTAAAGGGTTCTTCGACATTGGACTTTTTAAGAAACCCAAAAATTAAAGTTTTGGAAAAGCCCAGCAAATATTCTTCCCCGGAAAATGGGATATCAAATGAAAGCTTTTAAAAGCTTTAAAATGATTTGCTTCTCTACGATTACCTTCTCAGGAGATATTATCATTTGGATTTGAGTGAAAGAAAGTGTGCTAAATATTCCTATTTTTGGGGTTGCATAACTCTGAAATAGCTCATTTTAAAAATCTAAAAATTTGAATTTTTCATATTCTCTGGGGATACAACAAACCCCCCAAAAATTTTTCGAATCGGTGAGCTGACTGTCCAAACTTTTGTACGGACTGACTTTTAGAGCTATTTTAATTTAAAAAAAAAAAAACATAATGTATGTATAAGGAACTTTTTGTATTTATGTGTTTATTATTTATTATTTATTTGTTAGGCAATACGTTTCCCCTACGCCAGCTTCAAAAAAAAAAAAAAAGTTACGGAAGTACGAACAGAACCCTATGAGACCTCTGGTGCTTTGCACAGTACATCACTATAACCGATGATGATTCCCGTTAAAAAAATAAATTCTTGTATCAATTACAGAGCTGGGTCGAAAGTCCGGAAAAAACATTACGTTCTGCTCTTGGACATGAAATAGGAAACATCGGAGAACTGTACAACGCCAGGAACGAAGAATTTTGTCAACTATCCTTGTTTTCCTCCGGATTCGGAAAAGAATTTATCAAAACCATTGACAACAAAGGAAGCGACACATATTGCACAAGCGGGGACACTTTAAATGAAAAATTTAGTCTTCTTAACGTTAGCGCCGAACTTAAACTTTCTACAATTCTAAAGCTCGAAAATTTAGGAGGGCATGCGGCGTTTTTGAACGAACGAAAATCGTCGGAAAGAGATGTCTCATGCACGCTTTTTTGTCACATGTCAACTATATGCGAAAAGTTATACGGGCCATTTGAAGAATTGAAACGGTACATTCAGAAAGACGCTCTCTATAATAATCAATATACTCACGTCGTAGTAGGAATTCTTTGGGGAGCAAATTGCTTTGTAAGTATGGGATATCACAATTCTGAATCAAATAGCAAAACCAAAATTGAAGCTGCTCTAAAGGCGCAATTAATGCAGTTAGGAAGCATATTTAAACCGGGAGCGAAAGGGAGCGGATCTTACGACAGTTTTGAGGAAAAAATAATTAAAAAGACCAGTATAAGCGTTTCTGCAGATGTTTGCCCCCACGAAATTCTATGGACTAAAGGAAAAGTTGAAAATTTTCTCTCGAGGTATTCAGAATATTTAAAAGAGGCAAACGATGGAAAAGGAAAACCGTTAACATACATTCTAATGCCGATCTCAACGTTTAAGAAGTTGTATGGGTATAAAAACATTGCCAGCAGCACCTTAAACTCCATTGACTATGATTTCATAAATAGAATTGTTAAATTTTTTGATGACCTTACAGTCTTAAATAAAAAACTGAATGATCTTAAAAAAGATTATACCGAATATGCAGATTATCTCTCTCTGAAATATGGAGAAGAAATAGGAAATCAGCAGACAAAAGTTACTACTAAGGAAAAGGAACTGAAAAAAGGTTTGTCCGAAACAGTACCTAAGGTAAAAAGAGGAGAAAAAAATATGGAGGATTTGGAAAAGTTGTTCTGTGGATATAAGTCTACCACTTCAGATTTCCAAAATTCCATAGATAAACTGTCCAGGAGAATAATGAGTAAAATCAAGTTTTTAGAAGTCTGTAAATCAAAAAAAATTATTTGCTTGAAAAGTGAAGAGGAATTACGTCTTTTTATGATGAGCATTGATTCTGATAATGATTTTTTTGTACTATACCTTTCGTTATTAGGATTAATTTGTAATTTGGGTATTAATAATAGGCAAGGGCATCCTGACCCTAGTCCGAACCCTATACATCTTTTTCTGTCACTTGCAGAAAAAATACAAAGCCCAAGTAAACATTTTATAATGGTCGACTTAAATGCCGTTGAAAATAATGAAAACGCAACTGGAGATAAATTTGTACATTACCGAAATAGTCAAAGTTGTTGCCTCAATGCTTGTAAACATTTGGTAACTGATGAAGGTAGGGGCAATGTCGAATTTACTCCCTTACTTATTATTGGGATGATTATGCTCCCCTTTACCCTCCCCCTTACCCAGGCCCTCACCCTCACCCCTACTATTTTAACAGGGTTTAGAGACATCGTAATTGGAAGGCCTGAAAATGTCACCTTACCTGGAAAGGAAATTGAATTTGAATTTCCCGATTACCCGATATGCATTCTCGAAGAACTCCTGTAACTTAGTACAGTATCTTTAAAGGTTATTTCCAATTTTTTTATTTGATTTAATTTTTTAAAATTATTTACTTTACTTTTATTATAAGAAAATGATTTTACTCGTAAGTATAGCTAATTACTATAATTAACTATATTATAGCTAATTAACACATATTACATGATTTTCATTTCTATATGTATTGTTAACTATAAAAGTCACAAAAATTAGAAAAGCAGATAAAATCATACAGCATAATTAGCCGAGCAACATTGGTAATATTTTATCAGGGATTATATATCATATTTATAAGCAGACAAACGTTTGTTATTGTCATGTCATAAATCTGAAATGATGAAAATTAAACTGAACTAAATAATAAACCTTTCTCATATTAAATTTCTGCCCATGTAAGCGAAAATAAGGTATCTCCATTTCGTAAGCCAACGGTATTTTCTCTTGTTCATCTTTTGCCAACTACTGCCAACAGTTCAGATTGAACTGTTTACAAAATGGAGATATGTTATTTTCGCTTACGGGCAAACTTGTTCATTCAAAAATTGTATTTAAATCTTTTCTTCTTTCAAAAAAAAAGAAGAAAAAAACTGCTAAAATTGAGCGATTATCAAAATCATTACGCCTGTTAAAATATAAAATATCTAAAGGATGAAAATATTAAACACATGACACGGATAATTAATTTTTTCAAATATTTAAACACGAAGTCCAATCCGATTGAAACCTCTTAAAAACCCCATTGCTCCCATTTCAAACCTACAAGTCGGTCTCATCTCCTTTATTCGGGGCTCCTCTTCAAAAGTAAATGATACCGGCAATTAACTATGAGTGATGAAAATGAGTTCTTTAAGGGTAGAAAACGCGTGCTGCTTCAAGGGTTGAATTTATTTGAAATTTTATAAACGGACTGAGACGAAATAAATTGATTGCGGACATTTTTTCTTCCCAGAATCGAGACCGATTTACAAAAAAAAAAAAAAAATTCTTGGATTTCCACACATCAATTTTTAAACTTCCTCCCCTAATCTTGTTTTTTTTTCTCGCTAAAATAATGTTATAATTTCAAAGGAAATAATTTTTACTTATGGTCTTGATGAATTACGGTTAAAATTTTCAACGATGCATTCAAAAAAAATATTTTTAGGGCGGAAGAAAAATGATAAATCACTTTAAAATATAAGGAATTAAAAAAAAAAGCGATTCGAAGTGTTAAAGGCGTCGACATTGCGGTGATATTATTTTAGTATTTTAATATGATTCTTCCGCATTGGTTTTAATCCCGTCTTCCTTCCCCCTGATCCAGGTGGATCGTGTCAGGATGCTGAGATTGGTTAATGACTTTTAACTTAAGTGTGTCTTTAATTGATTCGAGCCTGCAATTAATTTTGACTTTTTTTTATTCTATTTTCGGTTCGGTATGAACCGAGAAAATACATTTTAAATATACCGAAAAAACCCGGGAAGTTAAAAAAAAAAAATTAAATTAAATTAAATTAAAAAATTAGACTCGAAGAATAAGTCTGAAGACGTCAGAAGAATTTGGAATAAGGATGGTTTCCAGATGAAAAATTCAAAAGCGAAGGAAAAAAAATCGATGTGGCATATGCTCGCTCGGGGAAAAAAAAGAAAAGAAAAAACGGGGAGACAAGTCTGGTAGTGGGAAGATTCGCCAGAAAAAACAAATCGCATCCTCTCCAATAAAATTGGGATTTGATCTCAAATTACTCCGCCTTCGGAAGTACATGTAAAAGTTTAAAGAAAAATTTATTTTTCAACTTTAACAATGGATAAATGGAAAACACGGTTTTTCCTTTAAAACTTATAACAATTTTCTTTTGCTAAAAATATTTTTTTTTTATGGATTTTGGTACCATTCCTCCTAATTTAGGAAGAGAGTTTAATACCGGTCAGAAAACTTATAAAAAAAATTGTTTTTATAATTATCACTTAAGTGTTACGTAAAGCATCGTTTGTGCCATTTTCGACTACCTCGCCCCCTATAAAAAATTTGAACCCTCCCCCCACACCCCCCTCTCCCTCCTTTCCCCTTGATTACTTCAGATTCCAGTCCTAACCCGTACAAAAAAGTAATGCAAAAAGTGTGTAAAATATTTGCAAAATAAATATATAAAAAATTTAAATAAAAAGTGTATTATTTTTTATTCATTTATACAAAAATTTGGACATGCATAATTTTTGTAAAGGTTATGCATACTTTTTTAAGCACCAAAATTTTAATGTGCATAATTTATACAAAATTTATACATAATATTTTTAAACATTTTAAGTATAATATTTTTCAATCATGAAGAAAATTTATAAATATTATCCTTCTTCAAATTTTTTAAAATTTTATGCACACTTATTTATGCATTACTTTTGTAATAAGGCTAAATCCAAGTATCCTATTAGGATTAGGTCCTCCTAATCCTAATAGAGGATAAAAAAAATTTTAATAAAAAAAGTAAAGTTCTTTATACATAATTTTTGCATTTTTTATGTATGTGGAGTTTTTTGTACAATTTATGCATGACTTCACCCTCCAATATAATTATGCTTAAATTATGCATAATCTGTTCTCTGCCAAAAAATGTTTAAACTGAGTCAGCACTTCAATCCTCCGCCTCAAAATTAATTTTTATTTAAACCCTAATGCCCTTTCTCCATTGGCCAATTAATCGAAGGGTACAATTAATTGTATCACCGGAAATGCTGTATATTTTGGACTTTTTTCTTTCTGTTACCACTTTTTTTTTTTTTTTTTGATTATTTTTTCGAACACTAAAAATAATAAAAACGAAGAAAAAGTGGTAGCAGAAGCAAAAAGTCCAAAAATACACAGAATTTCCGGTGGTACAATTAATTGTACCCTCCTATTAATTGTTTAATGGAGACCGAGCATAATATTTAACCTAATTTACCCTCTTACTAGGTCCTATCGATGGAAGAAAGTTCCCAAAAATAATTTTAGGAGCCAAACTTTTTGTATAAATAAATAATACAAAAAAAAACATTTTTTAAATAAACTTTTTGCATTTATTTTGCAAAAATTTTATACACTTTTTGCATCACTTTTTCGTACGAGAAGATCTCTAATTTGAAAAATTCAAGATGGCAGCCACACTCCGCATTTTCATGAAAAACGACTGGGCGCCTTGTTTAACATTTTACGTTTAGGTCTGAGGTACAGAATTATAAGTTAAAAAATCTTCAGAGGTACATTTATTTCTTGTTTCAAAGGGAAAAAAAAACCAAAATCACACTTTCCTTAATAAGTTCACACCTCCCGCAGGAGTTTCACCGCCTTTTAAATCCTGACACTTGAAAAAACAAGCCATCTGCTCCCGTTAAAACGTCCCAATTTTTTTTTTCAATCGCCAAATCCCTTCAAAATTTCAAGGAACCCAAAGTTTTTGGCTCCTCCCTTTTTTTTCCTTGCAATAATTTTTTTTTCAGTTTCTTGATGATCGCATAATTAAGTGTTAATTCGATCGTCAAACCTTTAATATTTTGTTTTATGAATAAATGTCACGATTAGAATTCGAGTGAATTTTTTATTTTATTTTTTAAATTAATGGGTGCGATGTGATGTGATTTTTCAATAAAGTTATCCTTTTTTTTTTTTTTTTGGATTGGATTCGGTGAAACATTGGATTACGATGCCGAGGCACAGAAGAACGACGAACCAACCGATTGATTACGATGACGACGACGATTGCAGTCGTCACGGGGACAAACCTGGACAAAGAAATGCTGCTAACGCAAGGGAAAGGGCGAGAATGAGGATTTTAAGCAAAGCCTTTTCCAGATTAAAAACGACTCTTCCGTGGGTACCTCCGGATACTAAATTATCTAAATTGGACACTTTAAGACTGGCAACTAGTTACATAGCTCATCTCAGGACGATATTAACCGATGATGGGAGTCCGCCGCCGATTGTTCATCCTTTGAATTTGGTAAGATTATTAAAATTTTCCTTCAATACGAAGTATCGAAAATAACTGGAATTTTGGGGATTAAATTAAGAAGGGTCTGAAATCCAGTGAAGCTTTAAGAGGAGAGACGCTGAAAAATAAATGCAAATAAAAAATTGAAAAAAATTTTAAAAATATTGGGAAAATCGGACGAATATTTCTTTCTGGAATTTTTTTACGTTCAGTTTTCCGTTACAAATCATTGGTACTTTCGGGATGAATTTCTCACGATTTAAAATTTATCGGAAGAAGGGTAAAAATTTCCCAAAATTACAGTAAAATACAAAAATTTGGGCATGCATAACTTTTGCGAAGTTTATGCTTAGTCTTTTAAGCATGAAAATCTGGATATGCATAATTTTTGCATAATTTGTGTATATAATTTTTTGAAATTATAAAGCCCGAAAATTTGCA
Organism: Liposcelis bostrychophila; assembly: GCA_037577465.1. NCBI lineage: Eukaryota > Metazoa > Arthropoda > Insecta > Psocodea > Liposcelididae > Liposcelis > Liposcelis bostrychophila. The sequence continues at coordinate 52,901,331 of CM075208.1, read as the reverse complement.
AAGATTATGCTTTTTTAACTTTTTTCCCCCTTTCATGCATAACTAGTCGTTCCGCCCCCGACCGGGGGTATATGAGACTCACGTTAAGCGCTATGCCTTTTAAATAATTTTTTAGTACAATTAGGTGCAATCTCAAACGATAACTAATTGCTTTACATTCAAAAAAGTTTCGTTTTAAATTTTTTTCCAAGGTTCACTACCATACTTACAGAAAAAAATTAAACAGGTTTTAACCGATCCTGATTCAAATTGACAATGGATCATATTCAAAGTTTATACAAACTTTGATCGATTACTCTTGACAAATTCAAGAAAACTTACCTGAAAAAAAAAAATTAAAGAAAAAATTATAAAACGACTATATGTCTTTGAAAATGATTAGAGATTTTTTTCCGGTAATGTATCCACAATCTTAAAGAATAATGCCGCTTCTCCATTATGGCTCAAAATTAATTTTCTAGAATTAATTTTCAAAATTTCCGGAAGTACTGTGGTTTTGTTGTTCTATGGATTTCTAATCCTAGATTTAAAAATGGAGTCGGCCATTTTTATTACATTGCATTTTTTGTATTTTTAATCCATGGTCGAAAATTCATAGAATAACTAAAGCACAGTACTTCCGGAAATTTTGAAAATTAATTCTAGAAAATTAATTTTGAGCCATAATGGAGAAGCAGCATAAAAAAATTTCAAATGTTCAAATTCAGTTGACTATCCTGACCAATTTGGCTAAGAATTTTCGGCCTAAGATTCTTATGCTGGATAGCGACTGTTCCTACACGAAAAAGTGATGTAAAAAGCGTATAAAATTGTTGCAAAATAAATGCAAAAAAAATTAAAAATGTATTGCTTTTGTATCATTTATACATAAATTTGGTCGTGCATGATTTTTGCAAAAGTTTATGCATTTTTTTTAAGCACCGAAAATTGAATATGCATCATTTTTACAAAATGAAATTTTTCGGCTAGTTATGTTTTTAATGCATAATTTATGCACTTTTTACGTACGTCCAATTATTTGTATAATTTATAAATGACTTTTTGAATAATTTATGCATCTCTATTTTTCGTGTAGGGTACATTCCATTCCATTCAGTTTTCCAAAATTGATTCAAAATTGATCCAATTGTATATTTTTACTAGGGTATTATCATTTTATACTTGAATTTCTTATTGTATAATATGCGGCTTATTTAAACAAGGATCATCCTTGTTTAAATAAGCCGCAGATCCTTGAAGGATCTACGCGAAACATGTAAAATTCTCCTAATTTTTCTATCCTGTAAAATTTTCGGAATTTCATTTTTTCAATTTCCCATCAAAAAAAGGTCTTTTAAGACGACTGCGAATACTTTTTTTTCCTCGGAGAAAAATGAAAATTTAGGATTCGGAAATTCCGTTACTGAAAAAAAAGCATTCCTTGGAAATTAGACAACAAAATTTTCCAAAAATGCCGTGATATGTTTTTGATTTTCCTGAAAACGGGATAATCGTTCATAAATCGGCAACAAAAATATCCTAGAAAAGTTCCGAGAATTTTCGACAGAGTTACCAAAGATCCCATCTTTTCTTTCTTTCTTTTTTTTTTCTTTTTTTTTTTTTTTTTTCCAAAAAGAGAACAGGTTGGTTAAACACGACACGGAAGTCGGTTAGATCTTTCGTCCAGTCTGCACTTATTAACAACAAAAATAAAATAAAAATAAAAATAAAATAAAAAATTAATTTTAAAAAAGTATAATTAAAAAAATAAATGGGACCCTAGCAAAACCCCGACATTCAAAACCCCGACATTAGATATCGGGGTTTTGAATGTCGTGGTTTTGCTTTTTGCCTTTTATTATATTTTATTTTTTATTTATTTTAATTCATTTTTAATTTTTTAAAATTTTTGAAATGTCGGGGTTTTGAAATTTAATAGCACTTATATAGAAGGTAACAGAACTAGTAAGAATTAAAATATAGAAAATTTTCTGAGCAATAAATTGCAATAGAAATTCTTACAGAGATTTTTTAAACTCCTCCCCCATATATAAAAAATCGTAAGAATTTCGAGAACCCCCTCCCCCTTCCACACCTTCCAACACCTTCTATGGGGAGCTTAGTCCTATACTACACTCGGTCTGTGGGATTTCCGTCGGTCTCTGCCGGTCTGTGTGATATCTTGACTTTCTGCTGAAAGCTCTAGAACTTGTCAGTTCTCTAGAGCTTTCAGGGAAATGTTCATTTCATAAAAGCTCATAGACTCTGAAGTCAGGAGGACCTATTGTCCCCTGAAAATTTCATCAAAATCGGTCGGGAAGGGGCTCCGTACGTGTCGGGCATCGCTTATTTTCCTTAGCGTTTTAATATATAGGCATGGGGGCTAGCCTTCCCTAGAATTTTGAAAATTATATGGTCTGAATGGTATCAGCCCCCCCCCCCAGAAAATATTTTTTCCTATTCTGAGCCCCCTCTAGGAAAAAATTCTAGATACGCCCATGTATATAGGACTTAACTGCTGATTTCAAAACTCCGTCATTTAAAAATATTTTTAAAAATAAAAAATAAATGAAATTAAATTAAAAATAAAATAGAATTAAAGTCAAAAATCAAAACCCCGTCATTCAAAACCCCGATTTCCAATGTCGGGGTTTTGAATGTCGGGGTTTTGACTCGGTCTCAAATAAATAAATAAAAAATAATAAAAGGCTACCTATTTGGTGAAAATCGGATAACGCTAAATAGAAGTCAAGTAGGAAAATATTCAACAACATTTTTGGTGGTGGCGTAGAAGCAAAATACAGGGCAGAAGGCAGCAATACGTCTAAAAATAAATTATACTCGGACAAAGACTAATTTAACGTAAACACATCTTTAGGTAAAAAAATCTTAACTGTTTCTCCTTTTTGTTACAACATTTTTTTTTACTTTTTTCTCTCTTTGCATACTCCTTAAAGGCAGATAAAGAATGATAAAAAGATGATAGAAGTAGAAGGTAATTTTAATTTTTAAATTTTGGCCCTTTACAAAAGAAGGAATCATGAAAAAAAAAGATTATTTCCTCTAATTAATTTTCGATCCAAATTTGAAATTTTCATTTCAAGACAGAAAAATATTACAAATTATACCCCTTAAAATATATTTAAAAAGAAACGCTAAACTTTTAATTTTAGTTCATAATTAGGGCTCATAAAAGATAGGGCTCATAAAGCACTAAAGCCATCCACACTGAAAAACAAACTTTGAAAAGCTTTCTAAAATTCTTCCTTGGAAACCTAGAATTGCTGCCTCGGATGCACTAAACTTCAAAACAGGGGTCGGAAGCCGATGCCGGTGCCGAAGCCAGACGCGGCCGGCTAAAAACTCAGGTCAGTGCCGGAATTGGTGCCAGTGCTAGGTAATTTATTTTAAACTTAGTGCAGCGCCGGTGTAAGCACCGGTCTTGTAATTATGACCCGAAGGCAATGCTGAATATAATTGAGAAAGGCCACAAGTTTTCATCATATGAAATGAAAATACCCTAGTGGAAATATACAATTGGATCAAGTTTGGATCAATTTTGAATCAATTTTGGAAAACTGAATGAAATGGAATGGAATGGACCCCACACGAAAAAAGAGACGTATAAATCATTCAAAATCACTCATAAATTATACAAATAATTGGAAATACATAAAAAGTGCATAAATCTATATATTAAAACGCTAAGAACCCCCAAAACCTATTTCCAGTCGCCCTGCATCCCTGTCCGACCGATTTTGACGATCTTTTTTTTTAAAATGAAAGCTCTTTACTTGTAGATTTGCCCAATCTGAAGCTGGAAGTCATTCTGAGGGGTAGTTAAACTTTAAATGCCGTTTGTAAAGAGGTACTGGGCGGTTAGCAACTGAAAGAGAGGCAGTCAAATTTTGACTGGGGACAGCTAGTTATGCATAAAAACATAACTAGCCGAAAATATCCTTCAATACAATTATGCATAAAAGAAGGAAAAAAGTTAGATAAGCATAATCATTGCCAATTTTCCTGCTTTATGATTTCCAAAAATGATATGCATAAATTATGCAAAAATTATGCATATCCAGATTTTCATGCTTAAAAAATTAAGCATAAACTTAGCAAAAGTTGTGCATGTCAAAATTTTTGTATAAATGATACAAAAACAATTACATTTTATATAAAATTTCTTTTGCATTTATTCCGCAAAAATTTTATAACTTTTTGCATCACTTCTTCTTACGGATAAGCAAGACATACTTTCCCGATCCTGGTTTTGCAATTTTATTCTCCTCCAGGGAAGAAAAAGACGATAAAAAATTTATTATGATACCAATAAATTGTTCAATTGATGATGATTATTTCATTGAATCAAGAGTCATTAATTTCTATGACGAAATCTTTCTTCGTAGAAAAAAAGTGACAAAATTGATGGTAGTGTTGGCAATAACGATGCTGGAATCCGCTCCGGCACCAGCTCCAGCGGTAAAAATTTTGCTATTCCTGTGCCGGCGCTGGCGCCAGTTCCAGCATTTTCGATACTTCGGCGCCGATGCCGGGGTTGGCTCCAACCAATTTTTACCGGCTTCGAACGTTTGCTTCGTTTGTACTCAATAATTTGTTACAGAATTTATCTACAGAATTTCCATCTGAATGTATAAAAAATATTTAAGTCGGCTAACACCCCCAAAAAGAAAGAAAAATTTTTGAATGGAATAGCTCGTGCTATATTTTCGAAAAAAAAGAAAGAGTCCAGGTGGATGCAATCGTCCTGGGCAAGTTTACAACTTAACGTTTTTAATGACATGTAATCAAACACTGATCATGTATTGCAGGAAAGCTTCCTTTGTTTATTCTAACGAAACCCTCTTTTGTTTCTCTGGCTTTGCGCCATTTTTTTCTTAAATTCTGCCGCAAGAGTCAGCGTTAAAAAGGATCAAAGATACATCTTTTCCCGTTACGGTTGTGCCCTTTTAATTTTCACTTTTTCCATATGGCTTTCCTCATTATCCTGTAAGTTTTTTATTTTTCTTTCCGAAAAAAAAAGCTCCTCTTACTCTTTCGTTATTGTTTGTAATAAAATTTTCTTTTTAAACGAGAGGTCTTTTCGGGGAGGGTATAGGCAACTTAATTTTATGCATCCTGAAAAAAAGTGAGAGGGCTTAAATTTTTACAATGCTAAAACTTTTTTATTGACAGATAGCAATATTATATAACATCAAAATGGAGTGTTTGACATTTTGCTGGATGAATGTCGGAATCAAAATAAACAAACTTTAAAGAGGGTTTATTATTCTTTCTAAGAAGAGTATTAGTTGTTTGTGTATATAGGCCTAACCTAGTTTTCAAGGGATCCGAAAAATAAAATTTCTAAATTGAAATATCGCACGGAAAAGATGTTTCGGGATGGTCTCTCTGGTCTTACCTAATTTTATTTGTTGGTTTTAAGGTAGAAGTTGACTATTTGTCCATTCCCTAAAACTCTCTCAGTTTAATACAACTTGTACTTGAAATTATTACTTTTATCCTCATGACATGAGAAACCCTGATTGCGCGAGTTTACATTATGAAATCTTTGCAAATTAAATTTTTTAATTTTACATAGCTTCTTATGGCGAAGCTTTCCTGCGCGCAATGAATTTTTATGTTTTAAAAATTTTTGGGGGCCATCCACATATTACGTAAGCATTTTTTTTAAATTATTTGTAACATCCCCTTCCCCTACGTAAGGAATCGTAAGAATTTTCCAACCCCCCCCCCCCCCAAATATTACGCAAGATTTCTTTTTATTTTTTTTAAATTTCAAAGTTGTGTATTATGCCCGAATAGTAGTTTTTTTTATTTTTTTATTAAAGACGGATTGATATCCAAAATTAAATTATGGAGCAACTAGAAAAAAAAAAAAAGAAAAAAAGAAAATAGTATTAAAAAAGGTAAGACAATTTATTGTTCTTTTAAAGCCACATTTTAGGCATACGTTAAAGCAACTGGCAATCTGAAAGTTAGGTAACTTGCAATACACCAATTCTGTAAGTCAGAGCCAAAAGGGGTCGTCCATAAAACACATGAGCACGTTAGGGGGGGGGGGGGGGGGGGGGAGGGGTTTTACATATTTAACGTGAGCATTTGTCTCATGTAATAAACGTGCCAAAATTAAAATAATTTAATTTTTTAAAATTATGTAACCTCACTTTAAAAAAAAAAAAAAAAAAAAAAATCAATTTTACAAACGCATTGGCTCTAAGTTAGAAAAAAAAAACTGTTTTTTGCAAAATTTAAGTTCCGAAAAATCTCAAATTTTTTTAATGTTAAATATTAACTTTAAAAAAAAAATCGAAGGGGGGGGGGGGGGGGAACCGAAATCTAACGTAATTTTAAAGGGGGGTCCTGAAATGCTAACCTTTTCTAACAAGGGGGGGAGGGGGTCGAAAATGGCCAAAATAAAGCTCACGTGTTTTATGGACGACCCCAAAGGTTCAATATGCAAATTAAAGATGTCTGCTAAACGTTGTTTATCCATAACAAACGGCCATCTTTAATACTGAACCTTTTGGCTCTGACGTACAGAATTCACAAAAACAAATAATTTTCTTTTTTTTTTTTCATTTTTTTAATTTGATGATTCAAAATTATTTGTAATATTTACCGGTATTCATTTTATAAAATTTTTATTTCTAAACCAGAAACCAGCCCTAAAAGTCTCACGTAAGATTTTCAAACAACATCTTCCTCATCCTCTTCCTCTTCCTCATCCTCTTCCTCTTCCTCTTCCTCTTCCTCATCCTCTTCCTTATCCGGTGGAAAAGTCTGTGCGACAATATTCAGAGAGTCAAAATTTTTTGACTGTTCAAATCTTTTGTAAGTAAAAACTACTGCTAGGGTGCGATCTAAAGGTTCATTTCTATTTCCAAACCTCTTTCGCCTTAAGCAGCGGCCAATGAACTGTTCGAACAAGAGGCGAGAGTGAACTTTTCTAAATATGACACAAATGCTTATGCATGGATTATCAAATCCCTCCGTTAACATTTTGCAAACGACACCGATCCTGAATATGCCTTGCTTAAATTGTTCGATGACCTTACTCATTACTTTGTTACCGCCGACGATTGCCCTAGCGGGTCCGTCAGGGTTTCCGTCGTTGAAAATCTTTGCCAAACGTTCAGCGTCAGCCTTCTTGGGAACTAATACAAGCGCTTGATGTTCAAAACGTTCTTCGTTCTCATCATGCTCGTTAAGTTTGATTTGCAGTTCTGACTTTAAATTCCTCTCTATATCTTCGGAGTCAGGAAAGTCGATATATCGTAGAGGACGCTTCACATCCCCTAAAAAAGAAAACTGATATTTAAAAGCAGCTCTGCTAAATGTAAATTATTCTAAATTCATTTATTTCTGTACCTTCAAGTTGTTCGTTGGTCACGACATAAGCCACGTGATTCACCGGCAGTATTCTTTGCTCCCTGCCATTCAACAATCGCGTATAGCTTGCTGTGACAAAGACCATTTTCCCCGAGGGATTATTTTCTTCATACCTTTCCTTGATATTATACCACGTTTTTGCCGGGAAATGATGAGCCTCGTCCACTATCATAAGGTCAAAACTTTCCAAGAAATCTTTTATCCTTAGGAAGCTCACGGGGTCGTCCGGGTCATAACCGTGACCAGCATCATATCTGGAATTTGCTCCAAGTTTCTGCACGTTCACAATGACCAGGTCATATTTCCTGATTCTTCCTATGTCATCCGTGTTCTTCATCGTGAGGGTGCCTGGGAGGAACTTGTCTTTCCCTTCTCTGTCAACAGAGGCGTCGAAGAATTTAATCTTCTCAAAAAAGGTGTTGCTGCTTACTGGACAAGCCAGAGCCTCCTTAATTTACTCGGATATTATTGGCGCTGGCGTGAGAATAATGGTCCTTTTGCTTTTCATTAAATAGGGGAGGAGACATATGATGCCTGTTTTTCCGCTTCCCGTCGGTGCTAAAACCAAAGCTGGACTCGGTTTATTTCGGTCTTCCAAAAACTCTTTAGTTCTTTTCACAGCTGCAATCTGATGCTTAAAAATGCCAGTCTCCGGTATTCCTCGCGGGTCATTCCATCGGCCCAACTCCTCTTCTAGGCGAGTCTCAACATAACCTCCGTAGTATTCAAATACGGAAAAAACGTCCCGGTTTGGAAAGGGCGTCCCCATGACTTTCTAATATTTAATTTGCAATGCCACTGGCTTTAAATAAAAAAAACGAACGTCGAGCGGATAAATTCCAATTGATTATTGTACTAAAAAAAAATAAGAAATTGGATAAGATAAAGAAATTGGAGAAACAATGGCCTGAGTGATTTATGGAATTTTGAATATCAAAAAGACCATTCAAGCAAAATTGGTTTAATTTTTAAGTAGATGACATTTCCATCATAATACCGGGTCATTCTCAATAGAAACAAATTGATTAAAAATTATAACATTTTAAAGCCTCGCCCATGAGAAAATGTCATTTGATTTTGACTGACGTCAGTCAACTTTTAATGACTTTTGAACATTGATGTCAGTCCCAAAATGACCGTCATTGAGTCGAACAATGTTAGTCGAAATTCGAGGGACGTCAGAGTAGAATTGACTGACCATATTCAAGTGACGTCACTCGAATTCGAATGACGATATTTACTGATTGTGTCTGACTCAGCCACGATTTTCCTACGCTTTTATATCATTTTTTTGCTGCATGCGATGCTAATAAATTGGTGTATTTTTTCCAGACCCTGATCTCACCTTTTCTGAGAAGACGACACTAAGGACCTTTCATCTGCTTCCTTATTTTTTTCTCCTGTTTCATAAATTTATTTTCTCCTTGAATTTTTTAAAATATACCGGTTATAATTACTTCAAATATGATCCTATATTTTTATTTATATCCTGCAAACTTGAAAAGGAAACACTGAGAAAAGAATGTTAAATTTGAAGTTAATTAATTTTTCTTTTTAGCTGTAGAAAAAGTCGGAGTCCTGATATTTTAGCTTTTTAGGGTACCTACTTCGAAATGAATCGAACACTGCATAGATGTTGTTTCCTGTCGGTAATTTACCAATTGAAAGTCTGTTTTCCGAAATCAGTTAAATTTTTTTCCGCAAAGAACATCAAAGTTGCAAAGTGCAAAGTCCTTAATCATAGGCGCAATTTATTTTTGGGGAGGGAAGCAAACGACAATGGGAATGAAATCTTGCACTTTGGTTCTTGTTTTGTAACATGCTTTTCATAACGAAACCAAATTTGAAATTAATAAAACAAAATAAATGGTTTTTGTCCGCTTATCACGTCAGAGAATCAAAAAACTGTTTTTCACAAACAAACAAAAAAAAAAAAAAAAAACTAATCCATTTAATTTTTGAACAACGGAGGAAATTCGACTAATCTTTTATTTGTAAAACTAATCTTCTTTTTGAACAACTGGACACACCTTTGCATTCATCTTTTATCTTTATGGGGTAGAGCTTTGCAAACGATCGTGATAAGATTAGGATATACTGCATCTCTGAGCAAACGGCTAATCCACTAATTTGCCAAAAAAAAGTTTTAATCAGCCCTCATTTATTTTCATCCCCTTGATTCTTTGGAAGTCCTTCAAAAAATTCGATGCGCAAGAAAAAAAAAAAAAAAAAAAAAAGAAACACAAATTATCTATTTTTAATTTAAAAAAAAAGTTCCAGCCAAAAAAACTCGTGGATGAAAACTGGTGGAAAACAAGTGGATTTTAAGACTTTTTCCACCAGATTTCCACCACCCGATGGATAATTGGTGGAAAACTGGAGGAAAACCCTTAAAAAATTGGTGGAAATAGTCTTAAAATCCACTAGGGGAATATTCAAGTGTATTCCACGTGAATTTTTTGTCTGGGGATTTAATAATCTGACTTTTTCTAAAGCTAAAAAAAAAAAAATTAAAAAAAAAAAAAAAAAAAAAAAAAAAAAAAAAAAAATTAACTTCAAATTTAACATTCCTTCTCAGTGTTTCCTTTTCAAGTTTGCAGGATATAAATAAAAATATAGGATCATATTTGAAGTACAGTCGACTCTCTCTATAACGTCATCGGTTATAACGAAAACCCCTGTAGTACGTAAAAATTGGCACGGTCCGGCCGAATTCCCATATAACACCATGTATTTGAACTCCGCTTTAAACGTAACGCCACTCCCTGTAGTACGTAACGAAATTTTCAATTTTGAAGGGAAATTTGCCATTTTGAAAGAGAAAATGACCATTTTTACATGTAAAAAGGGCAAAATTATTATTAAATTTTTATAAAAAAACGAAAATGACGTCATATTTTTTTAATAAATGTTCAACCGCAAAAATATTTTTAACGCGCGATTTTTAAACCTGTAGTATCTTGCATCGAAAATTACACCTTTGAATCAAAATTTTATTTTGTTCCGTTTTAGTTAGTTTATCGGTAACATTTCAACTCGGCAAAATTAAATCTTCATTAAAATTAACCATTAAAATCATTTTTCTTATTAGTAATGAAGTTTTTTTCTTTCGAGAAAAAAAATTCTATTTTATGTCAACATTGGTTTTTACGTAACTCTCTGTAGTACGTAAATATCTGTTCGGCCCCTGCGTTTACGCTATAGAGAGAGTCGACTGTAATTATAACCGGTATATTTTAAAAAATACAAGGAGAAAATAATTCATGGGACAGGAGGAAAAACAAGGAACCAGATGCAAGGTCCTTAGTGTCATCGTCTGGGAAAAGGGGCGATCAGGGCCTGGAAAAAATGAATTAATATATTAGCATCGCACGCAGCGAAAAAATGATATAAAAGCGTAGGAAAATCGTGGGTGAGTCAGACACGAACACGATCAGTAAATTTCGTCATTCGAATTCGAGTGACGTCACTTGAATATGGTCAGTCAATTCTACTCTGATGTCCCTCGAATTTCGACTAACATTATTCGACTCAATGACGGTCACTTTGGGACTGACATCAGTGTCCAAAAGTCATTAAAAGTTGACTGACGTCATTCAAAATCGAATGACATTTTTTCATGGGACACATGTAGGTGACCTACAACGGATCATAAAGATAAGATTCCCAGCCGGAAACTCAATCACAGACTTATTTAAATGGTCTTATTGATGTTAACAATTCCATAAAAGACACATTCACTGCACAACATATAGTCACATTCGTTAATTATCAATTAACTCACTTCGTCTTAATTGGAAAATTACCTGAAACTCTTCGTACAGTAAACTACCGGTTGTTAACTTTATGCGATTTTAGGCGGTAGATAAAGCACAAGTCAGGGATTTGATGCCATAGACATCGAAGCCGAGTGGATCGTGTGTTTAATCTGCGAACTTTATCAGAGAGCCGAGTCGCTAAATCCAGCTGTTCTCTTATCGGGGATTTTCCTTTGTGGTTTTAGATTTTGGCGCTTATATAAACTAGAGCAGAGAGCAGGTTAAATGCTTTACATTTAGCATTGGGGACGCAGAGTAATTATTCTATACGTAGAGTTTTTTGAAGAAAAAAGACCGTAGGCTCCTTTTGATATAAATTACTGTATGCAAGAGCTCTACTTTTTGGATAAAAAAAAAAAAAAGGTACAGAACTTTATTACTTTATTTTAACGGAAAAGGATTTCTTTAAGTGGATAGTAAGTCATTCCGCGTTCTAAAATCTAAACACCCTGTCCCAGACAAATGATGTTGGAGTAATATTCCTTATTTATACGTATAAATTAAGATTTTTTATTCGTATTATACGTATAAATAAAAGCAATTTTTCTACTTGTAAAGTCCGATATATATCGGACTTTACATGTGTAATGTACAGTAATCATGGGGATATGTCTTTAATATATTCTTTAAAACATGTTTTGGAAATATATCTAAAATTCCTTCCTTTGAATTTGGTAAAAATACACAGTAAAAAATTTTATGTAAAAATTTACATAATTATGTTAAAATCGGTCTACATAATTTTTATGTTGTTTTTTGTTTATGTTTACCTTTTGGAAAAAACAACAGAAAAAATTTGTGTAGACCGATTTTAACATAATTACATAATATTTTTTACTGTGTAAGCATAAATTGTATAATTAATGTAAAATACATATAAGTACACCTAATTTATACGTATATATAACCTCATGCTATGATCCTCGTAGCTTTAAAAAATGTCTCGATGTAGAGCATTTCTTTTTAACTTCACGTCATTGTGCCATCGTGAGTGCTTCATTTTCACCGTCGCCAAATATTCTGTAAAATTTATGAAATTACTTTAAAAAAATTTAGCTTTATTTTAATAGTTTACCTGCGTTTAAAATTACCTGTAAAAGCACTGCGAAACCATGGCGATATTTCAATCCTTAAGAAAACGAAAAAACAATAACACCGAACCGCGACCGATGACTTTTTAAGACCAATTTTAAATTCAAGTAAAAAGTTTTCTCTTAGTAAGAGAAAATAAATACCGCAGATGATCTTAACTCCTAATACAAAGAGAATATTGCCTTTCAAATTTTTGAATGGGAATCATCATGATAAATTGATTTTTAATTAAGTAATCACTTGATAAGGCCATTCTTTTTTTTTTTTTTTTTTTTGCGCAATAGTTCTAAAAATGAAATTTTCTTTTTAAAAAAAAGTGTAAAATAACTTACAAAACTCTTTTTTTCTTTATTTCCAGACTTGGCCGTTCACGATCCAGCAGCAATCATCCGATCAATCATCCAGGAGCCCCGACGACTGGTCTTCGGAAGAGCAGCAGCACTTGAACAACAGGAACTCGGTCCACATCGGACTTATGTCAGGTTGCATGGGAGACTCCGCAGTTTGCTCCGAACCAGATCTGGACGAATCCCCTCGTCATTACCCTAGAAATCACATATTTTCCGATCATCGTCATCATTTCTCTGATTCGTTAATCAACATCGGTTAATTAAAAAAAAAAAAAAGCATCAGGCACAGACTGGAATTGAAAATGGCGACGGCAATTTAAGGGAGAGAGAGGGACAGTGGGGGGAGGGCCTTCTACGATAATTCTAGAATTGCCGACAAAGCGAGGCAATTTTACAATTTACTGATATTTCAACACGCTTATAAGTCGCACCACCTAGTTACTCGGTGGACAAGTCAGTGCCTGAAACAAACCATCATTAATTGTACATAAATAAATAAATAAAATTTTTTCTTTTCTTAAATCGTCTAGCAAACTGTATTTTTTTAATTTCAAAAATAGGTCAGTACAAATTTCAGGAAATATAATTTATTAATTTATATAAAGCAAGGTCGAATATTTTTTTTTTTCAAACTTGACATCCGACAAAGTTCCTTTAATTTATAATTAACCGCTAATTATTTAAACTTTCGAAAATGAATGCAGTGAAACATGATTCCGGATTCTTGCCAAATCGGAATGTTTCAAAGGAGAAAAATTAATATCAATTTCAAATTATAGACAAGTCAGGTTCAACGCACTTGCTTCCATTCAGTTCCCACGTTTTCCTTTTGTTTATAATAAAATAAATATCATTTCACGATTAAACAGTAATCAGAAGGGTAGGTTATGATATAAAAATTTTAACATTTTATGATGAGGGTTTCTTTTTTCTTTTCTTTTTTTTTGGTAGCAACCCCCTCGGTGATAATTTCCGACCCTTCCTTCCTTGTTTGTTTATTTGTTTTACGTCAACACTCCTTTGAAGATTTTTTCTATCTCTTGTCTTAAAATTTATTGAAAGACAATTTATCTTCATCTTTTTTTTTGTTCGGACGATGGCCAGGTTTTTAACAAGGCCTGCATCCAGACAGGAATTAGTAAAATGGTGGAACACGGAAAATTCGACTGTTATTAATTATTATTAATATTCATATTCATCGGAGTTTATTTAATATGTTCAGCAAGTATCAATATTCGATTAATCCCCCCAAATTTTGGTCCCAAGTAGATTGCTCATGCTCATGGCCTAAAAGTTAAACGTTGGTTACATCCCAATGGGAAAGCCAAAAATGATAATATATTCAAAACATAATTATTCATAAAATTATTAATATTTTTAAAATATTTAGAATTCAAATATTTTGCATTGAATTTTCGGTTTGTTTTGATTCAGTGAATAGATGTTTTTCATCTTATTTATTTTAACTTCGATATTTTAAGTATACAATCGCATTTGAAAGTATAAAATAACGTTCATTTAATCGAAACTGAATGAAACATTGTTTGGTGAATTCATAAAGTTAAAATAATTCATAAAATTCGAAAGTATTCAAAAATCGCTCATTTCCATATATATTAAGAAGCTATTAAGAAGCACAACCTCGCTTCCAACCTTCAGATTTTGTCTGGTTGCGACAGCCCTGGACACTTAAGAAGGATGAACATTTTTTTCTTCCAGATTCGTCAATTTTTGAAAAGAATAGAAGAATTGGCCAAAATTGACTTAAATCGATAAAAATATTTCATCTCTGATATACATATGTATCCCATCATTACGTAAAAAATATAATAGGCTCCGAGCGACTTTCTTTAAAATAAATATACACTTAAATATATTTGTTTACCTTATAGAAGCGTATATATTTCCATCACGCAATTAGTTCGCGGAAAATATTGCTTTTTTATAAAAAAAGATAGAAGAAATATATTCTAAACATGATTTTAATGGTGGCGCTGCAGTCAAAGTCGCTCGGAGCCTATAGACTCCCAAAAATAACATCGAACATATTTTCGATGATGTTTCGAATTGTGTCGAACATGTTTGAAAACAAACGCAACCACGCGAAAACCAACGCCTTATTTTCACAACGGGCAACGCAGGTAAATTATTTCAATACGAGACCAAGTTTAAGGCAAGAGGAGAAGCGTCGGCTTTGGTTTTGGTCTGGTCTCTCGGTCCAAACTTGCTCTGGTTTGTTTGAGTATTGAAATATTTACCTGCGATCCCCGCTGTGGAAGTAATTTTTCATTAAAACTGAACCGATTGTTACTCATTCTATCCATACATTTAAAATTACAAGACAGGGCTCGTCTTCCTATTAACGTCTTTTAATAAATAAATAAATGAATGTTGGGTTAAAATCTTATTATATTCATAACAGCTGTTTCAGCCTGGCGGCCATCTTCAGATGTCTACAAACAAAAGAAAACATACTGAGCAATTAAAATAAAAATCACAACCACAAGTAAATTCCTACCGTTTCAGAGATAAAATCATGTAATAACAATGACGAAAAGCTTGAATATTAATGCGAATTCATTCTTTTTCCTCTTTTTCTTTTTCCTCATGATAAAATTTAAAAACAAAAATATATAAAAATATGATATGAAATATGAATATAATAAAAATATAATTTGAGTTTGAATTCTTCACCTCCACCTCCGAAATCGACGGATAATCTTTCTACCAACGAACGAGCTCCTTCATTATTGCATAGAATGTCTTCAGATCGTGAAGCTGAAGTAGCTTCTTTGCCGCGCCGGGCACTTCTTCTGGCGATCAGGCTCATTTGTTGCCTGGAATGTCTTCCGATTATTCAGAGAATCGTGAAGCTGAAATAGCTTCTTTCTTATTTTTATTATATTTTTATTTCCATACATGCTGGAAAAAAAATTATCGCCTCAAGAAAAAAAAGGATTCAAAGTTTGTCCAAGGATTATTTTACCTAATTTGATACTCGGAAAATGGTCGTCAAAAAAAATCAGTTATTGGTAATTTTACAGGGGGAAAAATACATGATGCTTTAGTGGGAAATCCTTTTAAGAATAAATAAACGACTCACGATTGACTAGTTATTCATTCTTTATTGCCTGATGGCCATTTTGGGCTTATCCGTCATCAGAGGCGATTAATCGGAAAATTAAATTACCATAGCGAATTTTTAATTTAATTTTCCGATTAATCGCCTCTGATGATGGGTAAGCCCGAAATGGCCATCAGGCAATAAAGAATGAATAACTAGTCAATCGTGAGTCGTTTATTAATTCTTAAAAGGATTTTCCATTAATAAACCACGGCTCAGGCTCCAAAATATTTCAGAATACACATGATGCTTGCATCAATCGATAAGTTTATCTTTTGAATGGGATGATATCTCTAATAGTTTTGGGGGTCGTTTATAAATTACATAAAAACTTTTTCGCTGGTTTTAGTTACTTGACGATGGGATTAATAAATTATTACGACCTGTTTGTACCCGGGAAAGTGGGTAGGACCTTTCCCGGGTACAAACAGGGACTATAAGTGACGCGTAATAGATGCCGTATGGGAGGAGTTTGTGAACAGACACATGCCTGTCCCCGACAGAAAAAACCTAAGGAATATTGCCGATGAGTTCGAGAATCTACGGCAATTCCCCCATTGCATGGGCGCCGTAGACGGAAAACACGTCCGGATCAAAAAAACTGGAAAACTCAGGCTCCCAGTACTACAACTACAAGAATTTTTTCTCTAGGGTCCTCGAGGGCGTGGCAGACGCTTGTTATCGGTTTACTTTTGTTGAAGCCGGAAGGTACGGAGGACAAAGCGACGGGGGGCCTTTCCCAGGTACGACCTGTTTGTACGCGGGAAAGGGGGAGGGGGCCTTTCCCGGATACCAATAGGGATTATAAGTGACGTAATAGATGCCGTATGGGAGGAGTTTGTGAACAGACACATGCCTGTCCCCAATCGAGAAGATCTACGGAATATTGCCGATTAGTTCGAGAATCTATGGCAATTCCTCCATTGTATGGGTGCCATAGACGGAAAACACAGACTCCCAATACTATAACTATAAGAATTTCTTCTCTATGGTCCTGCAAGGCGTGGCAGACGCTCGATATCGGTTTATTTTTGTCGAAGTCGGAGGGTACGGAGGACAAAGTGACGGGGGGCATTTCCCAGGTACGACCTGTTTGTACCCGGGAAAGGCTTCCTCCCCCTTTTCCGGGTACAAACCGGGATTATAAGTGACGTAATAGATACCGTAAAATGAAATATCCGTCATTACAATCTCGTCCGACGGAGATGAGATCATTTTCCTTGGAGAGCTCGTTCCATAATTTTTGTTTTTCGAATGCTCTATTTTTCAAATTCGATAATTTTTTGAGACTGATTTTTTTCTTTTTAGAATTAATTTTCTAGACTGATTTTTTTTTGTAAATCAGTACCTCTTAAACTAATTTTTTTTCGAAATCTTTTTTATTGTTTATCTCCTATTTTTAAGTTTGTTTCCAGGAAAAAAAGAAAATGACCGTTCACTTATTTTACAGTTTACGTAATTTATGGACGACCCCTTCAGTTGAATGACAAATACATTAGAATCGCATAATTTGATAAAGAACATATTTATAATTGAACCTTCGAACTGTGATAAGCTTGTTACTAGTTATTATTACTAGTGATTTTTAAACGTTTAAACAATCTTTCTGCACGATTTTTCTTGCGTTTCATAAAAAAAGACAATATTTTTTTTCCTTTTCGGAACAGCAACCGCAGTCACTTGTTACTGGGATCAGTTAAGAAATAAAAAAATATTATTGGTAAGCTATTGGTCACTTGTAAGTCACCATAAGGAACAATCCCGGGGAGGTCTATCGCTTACCTCCAACTGTAGAAATATTTCTTTCTCTCTAAATTTTTAAACTACTACTGATTTTCAGTTTAATCGGAACCTTGCGAGGCAGGCACCTAATCTCAAAGTGCCTATTCCTGACAGAAGCAGAGCATGAAGAGGATTAAAGAGCTTAAAAGAGTTGTTTTCCTTTTAAGACACCAATAGAGCTTAAGGCGCTGTAAAAACAAGCCAAAATCCTTCACCAGAAATATCGAGGCGCAGATATGGCGAGCATACCCTTCAAAGCCGTCGACGTATTCACCACCGTCAGATTTAAAGGCAATCCGGTAGCGGTTGTGCTGGATGGCAATGGTATCTCCACCGAACAGATGCTCCAGATCGCAAGCTGGACCAACCTATCGGAAACAACCTTCGTCATTCCAACAACAGCGACTGGCGCGGACTATAATGTGCGTATCTTTAACCCTGGACGTTTAGAGCTGCCGTTCGCCGGTCATCCTACAATCGGTACTGCGCATGCACTGCTAGAAGCCGGTATGGTAGAACCAAAGGATGGTGTTCTCGTCCAGGAATGCAAGGCTGGTCTGATCAAGTTGACTGTGGAGCACGCTGGTGATGGTACCCGGTGGATCTCGTTCGACTTGCCTAAGCCGAAATTCACCGCAATGGATGCGGCCCAGACGAAGGAACTGGAGGCGATTCTGGGTGTCCCCTTGAAAACGCCCTATGTGGTCGACGTCGGCCCACTTTGGGTGGTTGCTCAGTTGAGCAGTGCGCAAGCTGTTCTAGAGGCTAGACCTGATTTTCAGCGGATGGCAGTCCAGGACAGCAAGGGTGGGTATCTGGGGGTCATCATCTTCGGAGCCTACAGTCCGGGCAACAAGGCAAGGATCGAAGTGCGCGCTTTCGCGCCAGCGCATGGCGTCAACGAAGATCCTGTGTGCGGCAGCGGGTGCGGCGCCACTGCAGCCTACATCCGCCACACTGGACAGGTCAAAGAATTCGGAAATGACTTCTTGGCAAGTCAGGGACAAATAATTGGAAGGGCGGGGATCTTGCGGCTTTCCATCTCCGAAGAGATCATTCGCGTAAGTAGTAACGCGGTTACCTGTGTCGACGGAAAGTTGTCGTTGTAGTCAGTTTTGGGAGAGTTACTGTAGTACCAACTGGTGAACCCAACACACCGTCAAAAAAATGCATTTGCACATGCAAATCATTTCCCGGTCGATGGCGCAATCATCAAGATCACCCCAAGGGATTCGGATGAATAATTTTTTTTGTTACAAGTTTGCCTGGGATCGTTTGAAGTGGAACTTATATTTTGTAAAATAAGTCATTGTATAAGGAAAATTATCCCCGTAGTTACGTAATTATTCGAATTAATCCCAGTGCAGATAGCAGCCGTTTACTTTTTGTGGCTTTAAATAGGTGCTTCCCAAAAACCACTAGCTGAAATGCTCGACATTGCAATTGCGCGATGTCGGTTACAGTAAGTCCTGTGATTTTGATGTGCGTATAGCGGTTTTTATCAATCACGATGTAATTTCCTAAATCGCTAAAAGCTATTTTTATCCACTTAACTCCATGTTTAGTAGATAAAAATCGCTTCATTTTTCTTTAAATCCTTTAAAATCTTTCAAACTCTCAAATTTGCATTTAGAGATCACCATCCGGGACAGCAACTACCATCTAAGCGGAGTCGTCGGGTACAGTGTTACATTCAATCGATTTCTGGAAAAATAATCATATCAAGATCTAGAATTGTCGGAATGTTAAAAAAAAAATTAATAGTGAAACTGCTATGAATCATTAACCTTTTTGATAAACTTTATTTCGATTTAATTTTTTTTTTTTTTTTTTTTTTTTTTAATTCCTTTATGCCTATATTCCCAGCCTGATGGTTGAATCAAACGAACTCTGATTTTAGAACTCTATTCCAGAAGATTTCAATTTCCTAATCATTCCTTCATTTACAGTGTTTCCATTTTTCATTTTCATCAATTTTTTATTAGAAAGAAATAATTATATAATATATTTTAAAATAAGATAAAGCATTTTAATGAGGTACAGATCTGCTCCTTCAACATTATGGGAAAAAATTTTTTGTAAAATCCCTCCCAAATCTCATAAAATTGAAGCAAGAGCCATCTACGGTGAGTTAGGGCAACTCAATACAATAATTAGATTGTTCCTCGACAGATGTCGCAAGAATCAAGATTATAGACTAAACATTTTATTAAACCCCTAACTATTCCTAGATATATTAATCTCGCTACCGCAGAGTAAAGCGAATTATATCCTCGTATTTCATTTACAAAAAAGTTAAAACAATTGAAAGCTTTTAGCGATTTTTATCCACTAAACATGGAGTTAAGTGGATAAAAATCGCTTCGTTCTTCTTTAAATCCTTTAAAATCTTTCAAACTTTCAAATTTGCCTTCTGCAATCACCATCCGCGACAGCAACTACCATCTAAGGGGAGTCATCGAATGCAATGGATCCAAGAGAATCCAAGCACAGACGGAATACTCCAAAAGCCTAAGACATTTTATTGCATTCAAAAATAAATATTCGTCAAGCTGAATAGGCCGTACCTATCACATTACAGTTATCAATCACGAAGTAATTTCCTTTCAAAAACTAAAAGCATTTTCATTGATCGACGACAAAATGCCTTTTAACAAAAATCTCTTATGACTTTGCTATTTTTCCCCCCTCCTTATGACTTCTTAGAAAGGCTCTTGAAAAAGAAAAAGAAAAAAGGAGTCTATCATCAAGACAAGCATTTAACTCCGAAACCTATTTTAGCCTGTTAATGTGACATACTCCAAAAACCAGAGCCAGGTGCAAAAGTATTAGCAAAATGGAAATAACTGTACTTGAGATGGAAGCTGACACATCCCAAAATTTTAAAACTTTTCTCGTCTATCTTTGAAGAAAAGTTTGTTATTGTTGACATGTCACCTAACCCCACCTCAGGTATTATTTACCGATCAAAAGAAGTCCTTTTATGCATTAATAAAAATTTCATTTATTTTCCGTTATGGAAACCACCTTATTTTCATTTGACCATTCAAAAATCAAAAAAAATTTTAAATGGCTTTTTAACTCTACTCTTCTTCTTACCTTTTAACAAGAAAAAAAAAGGTAATAACACACAAAAAAAAATGTTTATGTATTATCTGATTGGACATCAGTCATCGAAAGTTATTATTTTTTCGGACGGCAAATAACCCTATTAGCATCCAGTTGTTATCCTTTCAATAAAAGGTAAAGTGAAAAAAAAAAAAAAAAAAAAAAAAAAAAGCCAACAGTCCACGACACTTGAAAGGTTGGATTTTAAAGTGTTATAGTTGGACACGAATGATTTCTTCCAGAGGAAGCGAGGAATTAATACTCTCAAAGTTTACCTTTTTTACCCCAAAAAAAGTATCAAAAAACCACCACAAAAAAAAAAAATGGTTTCAACCTGAATAAAGATGTAGATGAAAGACAAGATGACGTTTTTGCCAAACTAAAAGGCGGGATGCCAGAGTAGAGAAAAAAAAAAAACGCTGACTGACAAAAAAAAGCCGCATCCTGAAATGTAACACCATCAGTCAAAAAACACACACAAGGAGGATGGAACTTGCTCGCTAAATGCAGGACAAATGTCTAACAAATGTTATCATTTAGAAAAAAAAATTTTCCCATATGACGACAGAGGGAGGTTTTTCGAAAATAAAAAACCTATCCTTTTTTTTCCTCCCTAATAAATAACACAATTACGAAAATTAACCTTATGTTTACCAAATGTTCGCTTTTTTTTTTCTCATCTTCTTCTTTCAACCTTCCGCAAACTGTATATACAGGAACAAGCATGTAGTGAACTTGACAAGAGACAATCCTGATGCTCCAAGGCAGGGAGTCATAAATTTCTTTTTACTCCGGTGTCGTTTTTTTGACCGAAAATAACTCTGGAGCCCGCTCTTTTGCAACGGGGGAAGCCTTTTGTTTATTTATGGGATCCCAGTATTAGTGTAATTATACACAGCATCTTTTTACCATTTAACAACATCTTCCGGAACAGAATGTTTGAAATTTTTATTTATTAACCTCAAAGCTCGCACAGCTTCATCATTATGTTATCTGACGAAAAAGAAATTCAGGGGCGCAATATACAGAATTTTTGGTTCAATTATAGATGTTGGCTTTGAGGCTGATATTTGGTTCAACGAAAATTTTACATTGGCGTAAGTATTAATAATTAAGAAGACAATAAATGCAATACTAGCATTGGAAACGTTCAGAAACGGTTTTTGTAAAAATATCGCGAGATCTATCATTTTCGTAAAAAGTGTTTTTTTGGATTTAAACAAGCGAAGGAAAAACCGAAATGTCGTGGAGGTAGAATTCGCGCATTTTTAACAACACTAGGTGAATTTAATCGTCTTCCTTAAATTTACTTTTTGTAATCTTATTGCTTAAATTTACAAAAAATGAATGTAAAAGTCCAGGGTGCTTCATCACCCTCCTGGTCAGCCGTCGCGCAAAAAAAAAAAACCTGTTAAGAATCAACCAGACGTTCAAATCTCACTTGAAGTAAGATGGGCTAAATGTTCTGGAATATTGATTTAGCTTATGGGTATTTACATTGTATAATTTTGAATGCTTCTAGGAATACAAAAGGAAATACTTGGCTCTTACAAGTATAATGCATGCAAGAGCAAAAATATTTTTATAAGATTTGGGTTTCATATCAGAACAACAGGAAGAAGATACTGGTGCTGTTGGTGCAGGCGGAGATGAGGTGGTGGTGGTGATGCTGAAGGAGCAAAAGGATAAGATTAAGCCCTGTCGCTTGCACCAACCAGTATCTCCTTCGCCTCCTCTACCCGCACGCACCCCCCCCCTCTCCTTGTTCGCCTGTGGCGTTAGATTATTCACTTCCGTCTGTGCGTTATTCATCTCCATCTTTTCCTATCTCCGTTCCTGTCGTGGCAGATTCCTCCTCTACCAGCACCTCAACAAAGTCAAATACGAAATGAAATTCGACGAGAGCAAAACTCCCGACCATGACCTAGAATAACGAAAGAGTCGGCAGTACTGCCGTTGGTTGCACCCCGGGTATGGCGGATCGGTTTGGAGGTATAACTTTAGCCAACAAAAGATTTTTAGATTTGATTTAAACCTAAAAATCGTTTGTTGGCTAAAGTGGCTGAATGTACATTGTTGGTACAGTTGCCTGAATGACACTTCTGTTGAAAGTGAGCAACTGTTCTCGAAAGCGGCGCTATTTTTAAAGAAAACTAGAAACAGATTATCCCCAGAGTCCATCCAAAGCCAACTTTGCATTAATGGCTGGCGGCTTAACCCAACTTTGTATGACTTAATCCCTTCAAATCATTTGAATAACATAAGCCTTAACTCGAAAAGGTTAAAGCCGAATATAAATTATTCGTAAAGAGCTTAACGCCATTACAATAAATTTTTTCACTCTGCAATTTTTCCTTTTCTTTTCTTTCTCTTTTTCCTCTTCACATTTTCCAGTTTCTGTCTTATTCCGTATAAGCCTGTGCTTTACAATGTCATTTTAATTGTGCGCTTGCTTAAGTAAAACGATAAGTTCGGTGTTATCAGATGCCCATAACCTCTCCACCATTCTGATTTGAAGCTCCTCTTCACTTGCTCTTGCCGCTGAACATCTCATTTTCTTCTTTCTGGTTCTTCTGGTCGTGGCCCGTAGCCTAGTTCATAGTGTGCTCGACTCTGAATCATGAGATGCGACGCGTCGTGCTTCTGTTCTAGTTCACAGCTAAGAATTTTTATCAGGTCAAAACTAGTGCGCTAGTCAGAAAATCAACGGTCCACCCCTCGGAAGGCAATGGCAAACCACCGAGAGGTAATTGCCTCGTAAATCTCTCAAAAATAGTCGTTCGGAACCGGCATTAAACTGTAGGTCCCATATGCCTGTGAGCGCACGCACAGGTGTATGTGAGAGATCACTACGTTCGTAATCGAGTAAAAGTCTAAGAAGAGAAGTTCTTCTGGGAAAAGATTGTTTCCCTTCTTCATTCAAATGGCCTCTTCGCCATTTCAATTCCAAACCCCGCCTTTTCCAATCCCTGTCTCCTATGGCATTGCCATTTATTTTCCGTTCCCAAACTTTTATCCAGGAATCTAATACAATCCAGGAGCAACTCGTTCTGACCTTTCTAATTCTCGCTTCATACCTCGCAGCCCTTTTTAAACTTTGAATTCCAACATTTTTTAGTTATAATTCCTCTGCTACGACGAAGTGTGGGACTTACCACAGTAAGTCCAAGGACCATCTGAAAAATTTTCTTTGTACTTGTTCCAAATTCGGGAACGGTTTCCAACCCCATATTTCCGACGAATAGAGCAAGATACTAGCAACCAAGCAGCTGAATAGCGTTCTTTTAATAAAAAAATAAATAAATACAAGAAAACTTGGCGCTAAAAAAAAAAAAGAAAAGCGCAAGGAGCAAAAGCGTTTATTTCCGTTTAGAGAGGAAACGCACGTCAAATTTACAAGCCTCGTTGATTGTTTACGAGAAAAGAAGCTGTGTAGACATCGGTGTAAACGAAATATTGATGCATGATATTATTGTTGCCTCCAGCCAATAGAAGTTAGTGAAATGAGGTTGTTATGCAGGTGGGATGTAGACTGGCCGTCGCCGCTGAAACATTCCAATCTCGGTCATTCTTACCAAAACCTGCGGTGCTCCGGAATTTTTTTTTCCCCCTTACATTTTAAATTCAAAACACCCATTATTAAAAAACAAGTGTAAAAACGAAAATTTTTATTTTCCGAAAAACCTTCCCGAAAAACCGGCATTTAAATTTTGCGACATGACGTCACGCAAGCATCACCGTTAAAAATCTTATTGCAACGATGAAATTAACTTGACCGTGAGTAGCTACCGCATTTCTCAGTATCTTCGGTTTACCGCATGCAATAGGAAAGGTGAAGGAATCTTTTTTTTTTTTCTTTTTTTTCTTTTTGAATAACCGAATTCCCCCCAAGCTAACCATGACGCATTAACGTCGACTTTTTTTCTCGTATCTTTTTTTTCCTTTTAGTTTTCACAGGTGTTTTAAGACTTTTTCTCATCTTTGTTCGATTTGAGAACATTCCCACCCGCATCTTAAAATATATTAAAAAAAAAAAAAAATTAAAATGATTTTCATCATTCACCTTTTTTTTTTCTCTCTTCTCCTACATATAGGTTTATGAAAAATTAACTGGATCTGTCACTTTTATTACATTAATTTTATAAATGCAATTTTTTATAAATCTGTATAAGTAGAAGAAAAGGCGCGTTAAAAAGAATTGTAACCTAATTACAGTTGAGTGCCAGACATCAGAACCCATTTGTAGGTTACATTCCATATAGGATGTCCAAGAGGCTAGTTTCCCCTGGCATTAAATTTTATGGTTCAAGATCAGTGGTGGCATTTCAGCCCAGAAGTACGAAAAAGAGATGCATAAATTATAGAAAAAATTGGACATACATAAAAAAATGCATAAATTATGCATAAAAACATAACTTATTTAGCCAGAAATGGCTAACATAACTAAGGTTAAAATTTTAGGCAGGAAATCCGATATAGCGCCGGAAATCAATTTATTGATGATAGAAGAGACTCCGTCATATTCTTTTAAAGCAGAAAAAAAAAGTCCATGGCGCTTTGAAAATAATTTAGCAAAATCCAATTACTACTCAAACGTAATGCCAATAAATCGATTTTACGACTTTCTCCGAACGGGGAAAAAAAAAATTAATTTTCATTTTCTTATAGCAGTGTACAAACATGGCCAATCATTACTGCTAATAAAATGAAGTCACTTTACATTGTCAATATTTCTAACATATAATCAAAGTCGCACCTGCATGCATGAAAATGATTCATTTTCGCAAATCGAACTAATGACTGATGGATTTTTTTTTTTTTTAGAGAATAGGCTTCAATCATACCTAAAACAAAACAAGTTCCGGCACGGTAATTACTCCTTCGTACGGTACAATGTACCCTTCCACATATTTTTTAGCTTGTAACATAATTCAGCATATTTTCAACATGATTCCTCCTTCCACTGAATCCAAAGAGCCTACAAACCAATTAACAAGCTTACGAGGAATAAGAATCGATCTTTACTGCAGGTATTTTGTCCTTAGCTCTCCTCGAAAGTTAAAAAATAAGGATATGAATAAGTTGGTTGTGTAGGAGGTATCTAAACCAGAGAGACCGCAGCTTTTCTTATATCTAACCGGACACAATTGCACAGTTAGTTGTCAGCAACTACTCTTGTAAAAAAAAAGTGGAAAAAAAAGGGTCCGAAACCGGCGCGGTCGCAGATTCCGCTAATGGCGCTAGATAATTTATTTTAAGCGCCGGTCCAGGTATCAAGATTAAAATAATGTATGTTAGGGGCTGCTATCCTTGTTCTTCTTCAGCGCTAATTTTTTCGCAGCTGCACTGATATTTTAGAGGTCCTACATAACTAAAGACGCGACGTTTCCCCTCACAATCCTATTGGCTTAAATCGTGCATAAGTTAAACATAGATGAGCGCCGGCATATTTGGTTCACATACTATTGTTGTCTCTCTTACTCCTGACAAATATGGTGCCCTAAGGAATATGTCGCATCTCTGGTTATAAACGATTTCTAGATGTAGCGGTCGTGTTGTAATTTTTTTCGCCCAGAAGTCTCATTTCCTTTTTTTCGCCCTTGTCCTCATGGAAGACTTGTATGGTACCCTTTTCCTGCTTAAGAAAAACTCTAGCCTACGGAATTCCGAGTTATAACGGAAAAAAGTTTGTTCCATAAGCTTAGCATGGGCGAAAATAAGGTAAAACACCCAAAGCCTGAACAGTCACCAAAACCTGAACAGTCCATAAGCTAAACACGATTTCCTTTCATGGGCGTGCGTGTTTAGCTTATGACCTGTTCAGGATTAGGTGATTGTTCAGGCTTTGGGTGTTTTACCTTATTAGTTAAATTATTATTATTAATTAGTTTCAAGATCCATACGTGCTGCCAACTTGTATGTTCCATTAATAATCTCTATTAATTTAAAACGTAAAAAATAAATATTTTCTCATGCATGATTTTCCATAAGCTAAACATAGGATAGACCCGATGTTCCTAATTTTTCGTGCCTACTATAAGGTACTTATTTTTTAATTTAGATACTGCGCATGTAAAAATTAATTATAGTACTTACATTTCTCAATGGCAATAATCAATGGCCCCTATTGTAGGGGCCATTGATTATTATTAAAATAAATTTAAAAATTTAATCTTTAAGGTAAAACACCCAAAGCCTAAACAGTCACCAAAACCTGAACAGTTCATAAACTAAACGCTACTTCCTTTTATAAGCAAACTTGTTTAGCTTATGACCTGTTCAAATTTTGGTAACTGTTCAGGTTTTGGGTGTTTTACCTAAAAGTAAATCTCGACATCAGATTTCACTGATGGTAAAGTTCTGTTCAGGATACTATTTCACATCGCGATCATCTGATGAGGCGTACAGTAGTAGTAACCAAAAACAACTTCCTAGTGATAGACTGTCTTATGAGGAATTTTTATTTTTAAAAATCTTTTTATTTCGAAATATTGTTATGATTTAAAACTAGACAAAAAAAGAAGCGATCCGAAGTTATTCTAATCGGTGGAATTTGGGCGAACGAACAAGAGCCGGACATGAATGTCTTTTTAACTCCGACAGTCCGGCAAATCCGGAGGTATTATAATCACGGAATCAAGTAGTTTTATCAAATTTTCTAAGTTTCACTAATCAATGGCCCCTATACTGTCCCTGTAAGCGACTTTAGCATAACTGCATTTTGAAAAGAATCCAAAAAGAACCTTTGTTCACAAAAGCTAAACATCAGAAAGAAACTGTCACTTACAAAATGGAGATACGCTAAAATCGCTTACAGGGGCAGTATAGGGGCTGGCCATAGGCTGGGAATTTTTTCAAAATGACCCATATAGGGGTCACCAGTAGGCAAAGAGTTAAAGAAAGGTACACTATGCACTGCATTAAATATTCAATTTCTTATTCTTATTAATCTTGTAAAAAATTATAAAATAAAAATTGTTCTAAAAAAGTTCTTTTTCCTTTTATTTCCTCTTTTCGAATCATAATCATTTTTTTTCTTAAGAACGATTCCTTTTCTTTTTTCAAACTTTCGAACGTCGGCTGTTCAGAATTCCATAACACTGGTAATTTTTTAAGCCAATTGCATGCAGATTCAAGCTTCCCTCCGCCTTTTTCCAGTAGATAACACACAATTTGTTTTTAGAAAACGATATTAGGAAATGTTTCGGTTCCACCCTCCAAAGTAATCTGCCTTAGCTTTACGTCCCCTGTGTTGGCTCTACTGGACGTCGATCTGAGAAACGCTAAGAATACTTCAAAAATATCCGTAAAATGTCCACAATATACAAAAGACGACTGATGTTACCTGGGCAACCCGAGCAACGTTTCTCTTTGAGAGAAAAAAAATTGATACCAGATTTCAAAATCAATTTTTTCCACAACTTTAGAAAAAAAAAGTAAGTATGACAAGCCTGTCAAATTTCAGGTTAAGTGTTAAAAAATGAATTCGTACATTTAACTTGAAGTTGACGGTTGACCGCTAAAATAATATTTTCGTAGGCGTCAAGAACATCCCAGACCAGTTACGAAAAAAAAAATAAATAAATAAATAAAGTCAAAGCAAGGGGAAAAAACTGGAACTTCTTGTGTAAAATAAATACATTTCGAAAAAAAAAAAAAAAAAACTTCCGATTTCTTCACAAATATCCCAAGATAAATGAAGTACAGACAAGGTATGCGATAAGTTAAGTTAAATGAAGAAGTGCCTAAGATCACACGTGAGCGAGATGCAGGTGCAGAGCCGACACTGTGTCGCCATTAGTGTATTGTTAGGCGTACCTGATTCTTCTACCAGTTATGCTTCTTGTTTCAATCTTATTTTTTTTTCCTTCTCTTTATATAATATTTTTTTTTTCTTCTCTTTTAAATATGACGAATGAATCTTTTTCTCCTCGTTGGAATAACTGCTAACACAGTATAAATTTATAGTATTCCTTTCCGAAAAAATAAATTAAAGTATAATTAAATATCCCGAACATTCTTTTTTGTTTTTTTTTTTCTTCTCTTTATATAATATTTTTTTTTTCTTCTCTTTTAAATATGACGAATGAATCTTTTTCTCCTCGTTGGAATAACTGCTAACACAGTATAAATTTATAGTATTCCTTTCCGAAAAAATAAATTAAAATATAATTAAATATCCCGAACATTCTTTTTTGTTTTTTTTTTTTTCTTTTTAAATTGCCCTATGGTGACTTACAAAATGAAACGTAACCCCGGGGTCAGTAATTCATATGATGAGGGAGCTCATTTGTATAAAACGTTTGAAATCTTCTCTTCTAAATGGAGAAGAGTTAGTTATTTAAATAAGAAAGCGCCGGGGCCCGGTTTAATGAGTTAAAAACCATAGAAGAAAAATTTACAGTGTTTAAAGTTATAATAACGATGATGTTTTGGCCAAAGGCGACAATTCCAAAGGGGGCTATAACAATAAATATAAGGACCGAGTTTGCTGAGTTTAGTGCTTCGTCATTTGTTTCTTTTTTTTTTTTACTATAATAGTTTTAATTTGTTTATATTTTAAAAAGGTGATCGTCGATCGTGTAATTTTTAAACAGCGCCGTTTTATTTATTTATTTATTTATTTTGCCAATCTTAAAGAGATTTATGCAAAAAAAGCTTGATTTTTATGGCGAAAGATTATTGATCCAGATTCTTAATTTTTGGATACTGGATTTATTTTTGTGAGTTAAATTCTTTTTAACAAAGGAAATCAGTTAAAAAGTTACATTAAGTGGCGAAAGATGGAATCGAACCACCGACCTCTCGTTTTCACGACGATTGCTCTACCACTAAGCTACTTTAGTGATCGCGATAAATTATCGATATACCGCACAGTGGTCCAGAAATAAAAAAAAAAAAAAGTGGCCAAAACTCATTCCCAAGTCAGTGTGAAACTTAGAAAGAAGATGAAGGTGTCAAACGCTTCGATATTTTGTGCAAATAAAAACCTGCTGCCCGTGCCTTAAAATCAAAATGGTGGGCACAATATGGAAGCCAAAATTTTTAATTATGAAAGAAAATTCCATGAATATTTATTTTTAGGTATTTTTGTAGCTGCTGATTTCATATCTGGAATCATTATTTTAAAATTCAAGATGGCGGACTTGGTATGGCGAAAAGAGTAAAAAAAAGTTTAAGTTGTTAAATTTTCATGAAAATTTGTACCAAGGGGTTTTCGAGGTCACTGATCTCGAATCCGCTAATTATTTTCTAAAATGTTTTTAAGGGACTCAATAAATCGAAAAAAATTAATTTACTCTTTGTATGTTCGAAATTTAGAAAAAACGGTTTATGGATTCGAGATCAGCGACCTCGAAAATTCCTTAGTACATATTTTCATGAAAATTTAACAAATTTAACTTTTTTTTTACTTTTGTCGTCATACCAAGGGGTCTTTCAAATATGACGTCATCATTTTTGGGGGGAGGGGGGGTCTTCAGAATGATGACGTCCATGTTAAATGTCCATAACAAAAGCCTATTTTATGATGACGAGGGGGGAGGGGGGGTCCAAAAATCCTCAAAAAATGATGACGTCATATTTGAATGGCCCCCAAGTCAGCTATCTTGAATTTCAAAATAATGATTCCAGATATGAAATCAGCAGCTAGGGGCTGTACAAGTATTACGTAAGCATGATTTTGGTGATTTTTGACCCCCTCCCCCCCCCCCCTAATAAGCAAAAATAGGCCTCCTCTTATGGAGGTTTAACATTGGCGTAAGCATCTGAAGGACCCCCTCCCCCCCCTTAGGTGCTTACGTAATACTTGTACAGCCCCCTACAAAAATACCTAAAAATAAATATTCATGAAATTTTCTTTCATAATTAAAAATTTTGGCTTCCATATTTTGCAAAGTTTGAAATATCGATGTATCGTTCGTTTTTATACTGATAATTCGTTTCTATAATTCGTTTCGATTTGCTTTATCGGTCACAATAACAACAGAGCGGTTTTCGATTTCTCGTTTTTATGTTAACAGGAGGCTTCAGATATTTATTTAAATATACCAAAATAAATTTCCATGGCTTACAACTTTTTTTTGGAGATACAAATTAGAAATCTGGCTTCGTAGCGAACTTCATAGCGATACTGGCATCTTTCCTTCAAAATTTCAGATTCTCAGGTTGTAAAGAAACTCCGTCAAGATATATCCGGCAGGTCCTGGAGGGCAGACCGACGAGTCCCAGACCTCAAGGAAGACCACGGATCAGGTGGGAAGATAACGTGGCGGCAGATGCGAGAAGGTTGGGAGCGCCCGACTGGCGAGTTGCCTGCCAAAGGAGGCCCGATTGGAAGAAGGTTTATAGCGCGGCGATAGGGCTCCAGGTCCTGTAAAAGCCAGATGTGTGTGTGTGTGTGTGTAAAGAAACTCCGGAAAACGCTTTGGAAAATATATTCCCGACATTTATTTTTGAAAATGTTTACCGGAGTTTCTTTACAACCTGAGAATCTGAAATTTTGAAAGAAAGATTCCAGTATGAATATAAAGTTCGCTACGAAGCCAGATTTTTAATTTGTATCTCCAAAAAAACGTTTTAGGCCAGGGAAATTTATTTTGGTATATTTAAATAAATATCTGAAGTCTTCTCTTAAAAATAAATAATAATAAAAAAAAGGAGACTAAAATCTTGGGTTTGGGAGTTTTTTGATGCTAAGAAGAAAACGTACGTATAATTTTACATACAACGGTGATGTTAAGACGATTCCAATTCAAATAGACACGCGAAAAGTTTTTAATTCCGTGCGTCGGAGGTGAAAGTGAGGTAACTCCATTGTAAATATGATTGGAGATAGTCTGTTTCGAGTGTCATGAAAATCAAGTGATCATGAGATTGCAAGTTTACACGCTCATGTTGCCGTAAACTGGAGGTCACGTGACACTTCCACGAAACGTCGAAAGAGACTAACACCAATCATATTTACGATGGAGATATCTTAGTTCACCTCCGACGAACGGAATGAAAACAATAAGCAACAGACAATCGGTTTCGAGTTCAAAATAAAACCAGCTGTGTGACACACTGCGAGGTGGGACCTTTTTATGTGAAGGTACACAATGTGTACAAATTGACAACCTCAGAAGGAATTTTTATGTGTACTACACATAAAAATTCCTTCTGAGGTTGTCAATTAGTCTGAAGCGTATGAATATACGCTTGTATGCGCTTGTATGCTCGTAAGCGTATAGTGCTTCGATTTTCATAAAAAATTATCGATTTTTTTCAGTATCAACGTTTGCAACTACTCTCACATCAATTCAGGACGAGAAATTACTACAAATAGTGGCCGAGGATTCATTTGGGAGCAGGCCCGAGACGAGAGAGTTCGTAAAAAAGTTCCTAAAGCAAAGGGCAGAAGAGTAAGTCAATTCGATATTCGTACGAATATACGCTTCAGACAAAATGACAAGCTTAAGAGGAATAAGTCGAGCTAGAAC
This sequence comes from Liposcelis bostrychophila, assembly GCA_037577465.1. Classification (NCBI taxonomy): domain Eukaryota; kingdom Metazoa; phylum Arthropoda; class Insecta; order Psocodea; family Liposcelididae; genus Liposcelis; species Liposcelis bostrychophila. The sequence continues at coordinate 52,869,188 of CM075208.1, read as the reverse complement.
TTCATATTGAAAATGATATAGAAGGTAGAATGTAGGAAGGTAGGAAATAGATAGAACACAGAATGGGGGTCGTACATAAATTACGTAAGCACATTTAGGGGGGGAGGGGGTTGAGATTTGACATCTTACCCATAAGCTAAACATATGCGAAATGGGATAAAGCGTGAAAAAAGGGCCTAACCCATGCTTACGTAATTTATGTACGACCCCATGTAGGAAAGTCATTTCTGTCGCATCCAACGACCATATCATCCCGAAGTCGAGTGACCTCCTACCTCGACCTGAGAATAAAAAATAAAAAAATCAGAGCGAACTAAATTTAGCAATTGCGTGCCAACCCAGACGATGCACAAACCCATTCACTAAACCAAAAGTATGCGACCATTTAATTACAAAAAATAAAAAACCCAAAACAAAAAAGCCACAGAATGTGTAGAAGCCTATGTCACGCTTCACGACTCCCCAACAATAGTGTAGTAAGACCGTGACTCCCATATCAGAATGAAAAATTCGATCTTTTCGATATCCCTATGTAGTCACCGGTGTTACAAAAAAACTGACGGTATTGACCTCGAGTTCAACACCTGAAAAGAGTTAGGAAGATTCATTTGCCATTCGCAAAACTATCGCTACCGTTTTTCTTTCGTCTTCCCAAAAACAGCAAAAACCGTGAGGTAACCATTTCAAAAAAAAAAGTTGATTGACCTTGATTAGAGAAAATGTCGTTAGTTATAATTTTATATAAACATTCACGTATAAAAGAGGGGTAACGTTTCATTTGGAACAGCTCCAATTTCCGTTTAGGTCAACGCAATTGCGCATCTTGATTCGCAAGGTTCTTGACATTTTGGAATCTTGTTTTTTATTTTTATTTTTTTTTTTTGGACTAGTCCTAATATGGGCCTTTTGAAGGATGTATCTCATTTTGATTACACGTTAATTATTGATAAATGAATATAATTTAATTATCGATACGAATTTCCGTAATCGATTCTGACACCGATTTAATTTTTTTGTTTACCACCACATAAAAACTTATGGCCGAGATTATCTACGAAAAAATATCAGATAACAAAAAAAATGAAAATACCTTATTGGGGGCGGATTAAATCTTTTTAAAATATCTTTTCAAAATATTGACGGGGTTTCGTAACGGTTTCAATTTCGAATTTATAAGTCACGATTTCATCTTTTAAAAAAAAAGACGAATTTTTTTTTCTCCCGCCTCACGCACTCACAGGAGACGATAATAATAAAGAGGAGAAAAAAAAAGACGTGTTAAAAAGGAAAGGAACGTATTTTTTGATATCGGTTTAATCGTTATCATTACTATTGAGAAAGTATTGAATTATACGATAGAGAATTACCTTTAAAAAAAAAAAAAAAAAAAAATAAGCTTTATTCAATTTAACACCTGTAAGTACTTAAAATAGTGTTTTTGCCTCCGGTCCATATTTTCACTGAACATCTGTTTCTATGATTAACCATCGATTACGTTTCTTTTTTAGGATATCAATAATTTCGGCTCAATGATAAAAAAAATTACGCGGGAAAAATAAACCGTCACATATGACATAACATTTTCCCCGCGATTCATTCGTCAGCACCTTTTCATCACTCACAGTTTCCGTTGCCCCCAAAAATTGGTGGGAATGGCCAACAAACCCGGGGGGAACAACAATGACATCCAGTGAGCAATTGTAAACACTTACAGTTTATTCAAATGTGCAGAAAAAAAAAATCGAAAAAAAAAAAAAAAAAAAAACCGCACCTGCAGTGCGAAAATAAACACAGGATTGATTTATAGTCACGTACAGGTGCAAACAGTGATTTAAAACTGTGTAATCAGCGGGAGGGTTTCGAAAAACGACCTTAAAACTGGAAATTACGGTACACACGAAGTTTTTTTTTCTCTTATTTTTTTTTTTTTTTTTTCTTTTTACAATCACCTTAAAAATCGCTTGGCGCCATAAGGATTAGTCCCGCCAATTGAAGATATTTTTATGGTCCTCTTTACATAATTGAAAGTTGTTCGAGTGTAAGGGATTGGTGGACAGAATTCACGGAATACAGGTTGAGAGATATCAGGGGTGTGTATACAGTCCATTCCATTTTTCTTTTTTTTCACACGAAAGTTAGAGTCTGATGAGAAAATTTTTCGGGCAGGAAATGAAATTTTAACACGTTTAAATAATGAGAAATTTCTCAAGTAGGTCTTTATTCGGCAAGCAAATGGGTTCCTTTAACTCGATTAATTTAAATTCAAAAGGATGGGAATGTTCTCAAAAATCTGCGGAAAAAGATACAGGCCTTCATTTAATATCAAGATGTCTCAGGGATTTGCAAAAGATCGTTATCGCCTGAATTGAATGTTCAGTTGTAAATTTGTTACAGAATTTTCCATTCCAGACCCGCATGCAAAATTTTCTTCTTTACGTTCTTTTCTTCCCTTTGAGCTTACAAAACAACTTAAAGCGAATAGGTCCATGTAAATATAAGCTAAAGAATTGCTAATAGGTATTTTTGCTGAGCTAAGTAGCTATCATTTTGTGTACGATCAGCATTAGCTATTGTAATAGCTAATGCTGTAAAGTAGCAGTAAAGCTAATGCTGTAAAGTATTGTAGTAAATGCAATAGTACGATCAGCATTAGCTATTAAATAGCTAATGCTGATCGTAATATTGCAACTTATACTATACTTATATACTAATGCTGATTTAGCTATTGCAACATGAGAAGTATTGTGTCACGCAATAAGTGAATACATCACGATATTTTTGTAAAATTAAAGAGTCTGTTCTGTTGTATGTAAAGCAGTCATTTTTTTCATTCGTTTTGTTTTTATTTTTATTTTTATTTTTGTTTTTGTTATCTTGATCTGTCTGGAAAAAAATTTCTGTTGACCAATATAATATCTTAATATATAAAACACTATTTACATGGCCAAATGGATATATATGGATGGATTTCAATAGCCAAAAAAAAGCTGCTTTCAGCTAGCTATTACAATAGCTTATAGATATTAGCTATTCACAGCTTTAGTCATAGATATTAATAGCTAATATATAATAGGTATTACATAAAAGGTATTAATAGCTATTGCTATTACTATAGCTTATTAATACCTAATAGCTATAGCTATAATAGCTACTAATAGTCATCTAAACCTCACTGCACAACAATACATACATTGCAAAACACTATTTACATGGCCAAATGGATATATATATGGATGGATTTCAATAGCCGAAAAAAAGCTGCTTTCAGTTAAAAATATATACGAGCTTTATAGGGTGTGTAACGCTATCGAAAACCATCCCTGTCAAATTGGATGAGTTTGATGAATTCAAAGTTTTTACCTTGGGATTTTGGCACTATCTGTTCGTTACCCTTGAAGACATAGAGACCAGACAGATATTAATTACCATTAGGTATTAATAGCTATTCGATCTGGTCTCTACCAGCTATTAGCTATTAGGTAATTGCTATTGGTTTCTACCTAATAGCTACATTAGGTATTAATTAGCTATTACTATAGCTTATAGTTATTAACAGCTATTAAAATTAGTTAGCTAGCTATACACTTGCGCCGGTTTTCGAACCAAACTTTTCTGGAGAAAATAGAGTGGCCAGCATACAGCCCAGACCTTAATCCAATTGAAAATTTATGGGGCTCGCTTACCAATCTCTGGGAGACCAGAAACGAAGATAAAGACACGATTAAATTAGATAAGACCAGCGTGGAAATATTAGAGAAATTTTAACATCGATTTTAGCTAAGCAGCTACTTGCTTTTATGAGCTAAGAAGCTCCTTCTTCCTATAAGCTGAGTAGCTGCTTGAAAAGAAATGATCTAGAGAAGGAAAACTGAAACAAGAGGGAAGATGAAGTCAATATTTTGGGGCCCACATCATGGCCAAAAGTACGCCAGGCCATCGAATACAACAAACTTTTATATTTGCTAAGTAAGAAGTTAAAAGGTAATCCACTCAAAGCCTGAACAGTCCATAAGCTAAACACGATTTCCTATTATAAGGGGCATGCGTGTTTAGCTTGTGACCTGTTCAGGATTAGGCGACTGTTCAGGCTTTGGGTGTTTTACCTAATATGGGATCAGGAGTCTGGAGCAGATCATCTACATTTCCGTGAAGGCAATATGAGTATCAGTATAGTTTCGTTTTACTGCTAAAGGTTAGGCTGAACTGAGTTAGGTTCTTCTTCTTCGTCTAACGTAGTGACCGATGGGGGTCCATAGTTGCCACTACACTGACCTATCCAAGTTGTGAATAATATGCCGGACCGTAGTTCTTTAGGTCCCGTGAATGCTGCTGCCTTACGTGCAGCAGTTACGAAAGTGGAATTTGTTGATTTAGTGAGGACGACGGCTCAACGGGTCGGAGAGGGTTAGGTTAGATTACTGCAAATATGAAGTTGGTTGTATTGATACATATAACAACTAAAATACAAGAGCAATGGCGCCAGGTACGCAGAGTAGCCAGGGACTCATCACAAGTCATCGCTTGTAAATAGCCCGAAAAATAGGATTCTATTCATATAGTTTGGATGCCGATGAATTGGGGGTCCCCCCCTCCCATGCCCCCAGGTGATATAAAGAATCATATAACAACTAAAATTCAAAGCTTGGGCATGCTTCCCACCAAAAAAATAAAAAACTAAGTGAATACACATGCCCTGTTAGTCAAAAACGTCCCGGAACGGGTCACCATCCTGCCCCACCGCAAAAGCATCCCTGAAAGAAGGGGTAGTAGGTGTCCAAATTTTTTTGCCGAGATGTCTTCATATCGACACCCCCCAGCAAGACTGTCGTACCTACTTTGTGCTAGAGTAAGTTAAAAATAGGAAATACCCAAGAGATACGAGTCTTGGTCGGACGTGTCGATATTTCAGCCCACGAAAAAGGATGAAACGTAGGGGGAAAAAAAATTAAAAAGCCAAAGAAAGTACTAAATTACTTTATTTTTGCCACGATATAATATTTCCGTTGACGCGCCATTATTCCACAAAACGACGCCAAATCTCACTCACAAAAGAAGAAAAAAAAAAAAAAAAAAAAAAAAAAATCGAGTGTTAAGTTGAAACCATTACACAATTCAACATTTCGAAACTCTTGACCATCCCTGACGAAAACGAAAAGAGTCACCCAAATCCTTTTTAAAAAATACTTTTCAGGTGTAAACTAAACGAAATGTAAACACGATAATTTTAAACTATTTCAGATGGATTTATGACGTCGTAACGCTCAATGAAGTAATTATCTTTCTCCGAATATTCGTTTCCACGGCGATCATGACGACGGGTTGAGTTATGTGTATTTTGATGACCTGGGTTACTCCAACCAGGGGACGTCATAAACTATGTCGTTAATATAATTGCTAACAGACATATACTTATCATAATGATCCTGATAGGATTTTAAAAGCTAAACGATATATATGGTGGCACAGGTATTCTCGGGAAAGAACGGACTCGTTGGAAGATTTAGGAGCTAAAAAGACCTAAGAACATCCTACTTTTTTTTTTACCATCGCGAAATATTCAAAGCATTGTCAACATCTCTTAAGCAACGTCGAGGAAATCAGTTAACAGTTACGTTACCTTGTAAAACGTGGTTCCTTTTGACAAAAACAAAGAAAAATGATAAAAACCGATTCCGAGTTTAGAGTTCGATCAATTCCAATTATTATTTTTTTTCTTTTTTCGGACAAAAAACGTTGTAAGTACATGACAAATTTCGTCATTAGCGTTAACTATTCCCAAATAAAAATAAAATAAAAACTCTTCCTCGAACCGGAATCAGGTTATGTCAACAAAAATCTTCATCATTCCAAAACCGAAATAAACAAGGAATAGATCTCATTCTTCAAGGTTTTATTAGTTACAACGGTTTTTATCAAGGTAAAGGAATACGACGCATTGGCGCCTTGTAAAAATTCCTTTAGCTCGACCAGGTAGTTTCTAACTTTTAATGCTCAAGTGCATTATTTCGATTTTATAATGTAAAAACCCAATCGTCTATGTATCACGATCAGTTCTTTCTTTCTTTCTTTTTCGATTCTTTATTCTCTTGTAATAAAGCATTATTGGCAAAATAAAAAATGGAAGTCACGAGGCTTATTGAAAAAATCATCATGCTGAAGAAGCGGTACGGTATAAAAATTGAAAGGTGCTTCTGCGATTCTTATAACCTCCTACTTAAGGGGTTTTGGGATAATAGAAGCTATTGAATCTTTGTGGGAAAATATGTCAAAATTTTCGATTTAAAAGGATAAACATTTATGGTTTGGATCGTAATCGAAAATGTGAAACCGCCTATGTAATTTAAAAATCTCAAAATAGTATTTTCAATTTGCTATGAAGGCTATTATTGAGTGCGGCAGTCTAAAACTATGGTCAGTAACTATGATTATTTGAAGGGATTTTTTTTTCTTCTCTTCTGTTATTAATTATAATTTCGTATGACTTTTCGAAATAATATTTCCAAATATTCTGTCGTAAGATGTAGATGTAGATTAATATCGCCTCTTCTCTTCGTACGAAAAAGAAATGCATAAGTCAGGGGTCCGAAGCTGGTAAAAATTGTTTAGTGCCGACGCCGGCATAGGCGCCGAAATATCTAAAGCGCTGGAGCTGGCGCCAGCGCCGGCACAATTTAAAATTTTTGCAGCTAGTGCTGGTGCCGAAGACGACTTTAGCATCGGTGCCAGCACCGCCATCAATTTTGTCAATTTTTTTTTTTTTTTTGCAGTAACGGCCGCTTATTGTAGTGCCGATTAATACGATCGGCCGCTAGATATTATCAAAACTCGTGGCCTTTCTCTACATATTCAGCATTGACATCGGGTCATAATTACAAGACCGGTGCCAGCGCCGGCGCTGGCAAAATTTGTCGCTAGTGGTAGTGCCGTCGACCGGTCGGCCGCACTATCTGCAGAATGAAGATCTGAACTACGTACTCATTGCACACAAAAGATTATTAAAAGAGTAATTTAGCTCATGTCATTGCATTATGTAAATTATTTGCAATAAATATAATATATATACTGTATAGTGTATATATAGTGCCGAAGACGATTCTTTAAACTTGGTGCCAGCGCCACCACAGCTGCTAGATATGTAAACGAAAGCACTGCACTGGAAGTCAAATTTATTAATGAGTTTTTTCCAAAAATAATAATGAATGGAAGAGAGACAGTGTTAAATAACGTTAGTGTTACATTTAGGAAAGAAGAACTTGTGAAAAAGTTTAAAATAAATTAATAATTTATTTTAAACTTTTTCACAAGTTCTTCTTTAAAAATTATCTGGGACTGGCACCAGCTTTGGAACCGACCTGAGTTTTTAGCCAGTCGCGTCAGGCATCGGCATCGACACCATTATCGGCTTTGGACGCCAGGCATAAATTATAAAAAAATCATGAATAAATTGTAAAATAAAATAAGGGAAAAAAAAAATGCATAAATTATGCAAAACGGGGTCGGAGTGGTGACTCGATTCATCTAGCGGCATCGTGATCAATGAAGTCAAGCAGCATTGTGAACGGCCAGTTAGTGGATGGGTGACCACCGACACACCCTCCCTCTAGCAGGGATTGTAGGAATTACTTATACAGTCATCTTAACCTCATTGTATAAGTAGTTCCTAAACAAAAACAAAAACCGAGTTTCAGACCGCAACGTCAAATAAACTACGAAAGAAATAAGACTGACCGAAAAGTCAATTAAACTACCATTAGTGCATGGACATGGTAATCTAGCCGTCCAAATAAAATAAAAATAAAAAAATAAAAAATAATCAAATTATCTATTTTAGGGAGATGGTTCAAATGGTTCAAATTCAGATGGATGTAAATGCACTAAAACCAACCTGCACCCCTTACCCATGGGGCCTATATGCGATTTGTGTAATTATATACGAACTGCAACGAGGGAAATCCGGCCGTGTCATTGTAAACTTTGCTTACAGTGTTTCGAAAAAGTTATGCGAAATGGATACGGATGCCCCAAGCACAAAATGCCCGTGGAAAGTAGTGTGCGAATTTTAAAAAAAAGAAGAAGGTAAGATAAATTATTATTAATAAATAATTAGTCAGCAGACATACTGAGAGAGTTTGGCCTTATACCACTAGAGTGTCGCCGTGATGTAGCTGACTTTGTTTTTCTTTACCGTATATTTAACAACTTAATTGATTGTCCCTCAATCGTTTCTTTGTTCAATTTCCGAATTCCCGTCAAAATTACGAGAAACAAGCAACTTTTTGAATCGACAACACCTTTTTCCTCAACTTCTGCCAAACTTTCTCAGTTATATACTGCCGTGAAAAGGGGAATCGACCTATCGCACATCTCTGGGTTGACCATGTTTGTTTATGTTTAGCTTATAAACAAACATGGCCAACCCAGAGATGTGCGATAGGTCGATTCCCCTTTTCACGACAGTATAATCAATTTTGTGAACCCATGAACTTAGATTTGTTCTTTATGTCGCTGGCTACTTTTAAATCGTCTGTCGTCTCTTTTTTCAAAACCGATTATGTCTAAAACTTTACTATGTCTTATTTCACAAATTATATTTTTTATGTCTTTCAGCTAATACTGTAATTGGTATGTACATACTGTTGTGTTAGCTTAAAATAAATAAAATAAAATAAATAAAAATAAAAAATAAAAAATTATGAATATGATATTTTCATACATAAAAAAATTATGCATATTCAAATTTTGGTGCTTAAAAAAATTTCCATGAACTTTGCAAAAATCGGCCCAAAATAATCGCCCAAAATAACCGCAATTGTTTTTGGGCAAATTTCTACTTTTTATCTTTAAATAAAAAATTTAATTCTGTACTTTTACGTGGTGATAGTGAAATCTTGGTCCAGCTGGGCTTATCAGTGAAAAAAAATTTTTACGATTTTTACGATTTAGACCATTTAGGACACTTTATACCTTCGGGACCCAAGGCGATATACATGATTTTAAAATTTTTTTTTCCGTACTTTCACATGGTGATAGTGAAATTTAAGTCCAACAGGGCCTTCTGACAATAAGATTTTTTTTTTAAGATTTTGGCCTATTTTGGATTATGACCACTTTGGCTTTTTGGGGAAAAAAATATAATAAATAAACCAATTTTTTATGCATTTTTTGGCTGCCAAGGAAAAAACAATTTTTTTTTCTCTTTAAATGGTCATTTTGGCCACCTTAGAATTAAAAAAAAAAAACTATTATGCCTCTAGATAGCCCTTTGATAGAGCTTTTTTTTCGTTTTTTGGTTTCTTCAATGGGACAACCCGCTCTATGCCAAATAAATAAAAACTGAATTAGCATTTCCATCTTCGCCTCAAAAACGACTTTCATTTCGACCCTAATATTTGACCTACTTTACCCTCTCGCTAAATCCTGTCGATGGGTGAGAGTTCAAAAAAAAATTTAATTTTGGAACACGAACCTTACGGTAATCCGCAACCTTTTCTAGAAAACCGCCCTCGTTCCAGCAGAAATGTCTAAAATTTTCCCGGTAAACCTGCGAACCAGTCCACGCCTTTTTGAACGAAAAATGTTCCACTTTGTCCAAAAAATCAATTGCAAAATTTCCTCCTTTAATTTCCGATAATTTTGCGTCAAATTCAAAACACTTGCGTCTATTAAATTTTACTTCCAAGAAGGAAATTCCACTTTGTTCCTTATCACTTTTTTTTTCAAGTCATAAAACATCATACCAGGAACTCCCAGTTCAAACAGGTGTTGCTCTAATTCCAAATATTTTGTTTTTATTTAATGATAACACAATTTTTATAGGCTACGAATTTGATAATCAAAAAGTCTGAAAGAATCTTCGTTTTAAAAGGACAAGTGCACTCACACATGAGATTCATTCGATTTATCACGCTTTTAAGTGCAAAGTAAATCGAATATACAGAGGCATGAATAAAAGGCGGAGAAAAAAAAAAAAGAGCAAAACATAAATATAAAGTTGCATGCTCCCTTCTGAGGGGTGATGCAGGAATCCTCAGGTGCGGCCAAAAAAGAAAAAAAGAATTGATCCCTCCCTACTGCGAGCAATCAAGTTCTCTGCGATCAGCAAATCATCAAATCAACCTCCTGTTGTGGTTAACCTTAACATACTCTCGTTCCTAAATAATTATTTATGGGTTGTAAATGTCGCCACACGGTTGAAGACGGGTCGACTTTCACAATTAAATTAACAGAGCAATTCGAAGAGAAAAAAAAAAAAAACATCAAGAAACTTTTAAATAAAAAAAAATTAAAACCGTTTAAAGAAAAAAAAAACCCACAAGAAAATAAATAAATAAATATGAAAAAAAAAAAAAAAGAAAATATGATGAATCGATATTTACACTTCTCTCTAGGTATCTCGAGACTTAAAAGGGAAGAGGTCGGTGTGTGAGCGTTAAATAAGGCATAATTTTGATGTCTTTCCCCGTGGTGCAGCACCAAGACACAGAAAAAAGATTATCCTACAAATACGACCACGCGTAATTAATATCACACCAATCTCCTATGATGTTGTCAAATAAAATAATTAATTATTTAATAATCACGGTTTTCTCACGGTTATAAGCTCCGAAATAATGGGGAATGAATTATATTTGCCATAAGCGGGGGGCTAAAAAAAGGACAAGAGAAAAAAAAAAAAAGAGCGAGAGTACGGTTTTACGGTAATAAAATCAATATTTAATTTGGGCTGGGCTATTATCTGTTTATTTTTTAAAAGATAAAGTTATTAACCATTTTGTCTTACATAAAGGAAACCATTTCGGGTCTCTTATCTTTCGTGTCTTGTGTTTGTATAGTCTTCATTATGATCTCGAAATGCTTTTTTTTTTCTTTTTTAATCTCGGTTTCCAAATAAATATCCAGGCGCATGTCATTTCCGAACAAAAGAGATCGGATCCTATTTCGCAATAGGATTTATCAGATTTCATTTCAGAACTGAGATTGTGGCCAAATTTATTAAAAGTAACAGGGGAGCCTGATGACTCTGACTTCAGAAAAGGAACAAATAGATGTAGAGCTTGCCAAAAGCTTGCAAAAATTGAGGAATATAGGGATGATCAAAAATTAAAAGATATGAAAAATATCATATGCATAAATTATGCAAAAATTATTTACAGGAATGGAAAGCTAAACTGAACCGAATCGAAAAAACCGAACCGAACCGAACCTTCTCAAAAATTTTAATTAAAATAATGAACCCATTTAAAATTTAAAAAGGGTTTTAAAAAAAAACCGGAACCAAAACCGAACCCAAATCGGGGAAATAAAAAAGTCGAACCCAAATCAAATCCAAACCGTTCATAAAAAAAAAAAAAAATACCGGACCGAAACCGAAACAGAATCTTTTAAAAGAAAACCCAAACCGAGCCGGGTTAATTTTACAAAAATAAACCGAACCGAACCGAACAACCAAATGGAATTTTCCTTATACTTAAAAAAAATCCGGTTTCCTACTAAACACAAGAACCAAAACCGGTTTTCTTTCTTTTTTTTTTTTTTTTTTCACTAAAAACCAAATCAAATCCGGATATTTTTTACCACAAACCGAACCGAAACCGCGTATTTGTAAACATAAAAATCTGTTGTTGAACGGAAAACCGAACCGAAAGGAATCAAAACCGGTTTTTCGTCTAAAACCAAATACAACCGGATGAAAAAAAAAAAAAAAAAAAAAAAATACTGAAACCGACCCGAACCTGACACTGGTTTTGTACTAAAACGAAAAAGAAAATCGAACCGAACAGAACCATATTTAAAAAATTTTGGATCGGTACCAGGGTGTATACTGATCTCCCTTGTTTTAAATAATGAGAATAATGAGTTTTGAAAATCAAATAATGAGTAAATAATGAGTAAAAAAATGGTAAAAGGACTATAAAAAATTACTTTTATTGTTTTTAAGAAAATTTTCTTCATAACATCACAAATTTAACTTAGCTTTTTGCAAAACTTGAAAAAAGTAAAATTAAAACTTAAAAAATTTGAAATTTCACGCTTTGACTTTAACTTGTTTCAAGAGAGTTTCTTTTTTCTTATCAATATCTTTTTGAAATTTTTGCAAACGCGCTCTTTTTTTCTAATTTATCATTCATTTCACCGGCTAAACTTATCATAATTTGAGCTATTCTCAAAGATGAAAAATCTTTCCGAAAAAAAATCCGAGAAAAAATTAAGCTATTGTGGTTTTAAATAAAAGATAACTTTTTTTGGAGTGCTTAAGAAAAAATTTCAATTTTATCAATTAGATTAGGGAAAAAATGAGCTGAATGACTTTTTCTTAAAATAATGAAAATAATGATTTTTTTTTTTTAAATGAGTAATAATGAGCTTTTTAAAAAAAATGAGTAATAATGAGAATAATGAGTCAGTATACACCCTGGAAACCGAACATAATCGAACCGTTTTGATTTTTGAAGCCGTTTGCCATCCCTGAAAATTAAGAATATCCAGATTTTCCAGGGCTGCAATTCCGGTTCCGATTCCGATTTCGGTTCCGCAGAATCTTGACTATTTATGAGTAAGATTCCAATTCCGATTCCGATTCCGATTCGGACTCCAAAAAGTGGAAAAAAATTTCAGAGATTCCGATTCCGATTCCGATTCCTATTCCTTCAAAAAAAGCTCGGATTCCGATTCCTATTCCAATTACTTTGGAAATAGCAGATTCCGATTCCAATTCCGATTTCGATTCCGATTCCGAAAATTGGAAAAAAATTTCAGAATACGATTCCGATTGCAACTAACGAAGGTTTTAGAGATGCCGATGCGAATGCGGATGCCGATTCCAATTCCAAAGATTCCAAACTGTTTTCACACGAAATTCCGATTCCGATTCCAAATCCGATTCCGAAAAGTGGAAAAAAAAAGTCAGATTCCGATACCAACTAACAAGTGTTCTAGCGACGCCGATGCCTATGCCGATGCCGATTCCAAACTGTTTTCATACGAGATTCCGATTCCTATTCCTATATTCCTTCAAAAAAAGCACTGATTCCAATTACAATTCCAATTATTTTTGAAATAACAAATTCCAATTTCGATTTCGATTCCGATTCCGAATAAAAATTAATCGGAATTGCAGCCCTGAGATTTTCATTGCTAAAAAAATTACGCATGTCCAAATATTTGGATAAAAGATATAAAAAAAAATACATTTTTATATAAATTTTTGACATTCATTTTCCAAACGTTTTATAGACTTTTCGCGTCACCTTTTCGTACTGGAGTGCACTGGTCATTAATGGGCCTTTCTAAGACGTTTCAAAAGTATAAAATTCATTATTAAATCTTGCTGCTTCCACTAGGACGTCAAAACATCAGCCCTCGATGCCACTAATAAGGCCCCCTTTCTCCTCAGTACCCCTTCTAAACTTTCTCCAAATGCTGCAGGTGTCCACAGTCTTCAATACTTTCGACGTCTGTATCAATCGTTCTGACTAATCCCATTTCAAAATCCAATTAAAGATTCAACATTAAGATTAAAAAATTCGATTTTTTTTTCTTTTTTTTGCACGCGGAAAAAAACAGACCGCACACCATCCAAATGTAAACTTATAATTAACCATAGTTATTTTCCTTATCATTTAATTAAATATTTTTAGAAACCAAATATCAATAATGATTATGATTAATTATTTTTATTTACGAAAAAAAAAAAACGTACGCATACATAGACTAAAATATATAAAAAAAAAAAAAATCCGCCTTTTTTTTTCCCTACGACTCGAAACTAGATTTACCATATATGATTAGGATAAACTTGAAGCAGAAAATCATAATATCCATAGCATCGGCGTAAATCACTTAAACAAATAAATCTTTCCTTCGGGAATGACTCCCGGGCCAAAAAAATTTAAGGAGTTGCGAATGCATAGGGATTCCGCTGATCAAAATCCGAATCATGAATCTTACAACACCACCACGTGTTTGAGAATGCATTATAAAAAAAAAAAAAAAAAAAAAAAAATGGACATTAAACAAGTTACGAACACGAAATATTTTAGTCACGGCTAAACCTGAAGGCGCCTTCTAGTCTGTAAGACACCTGCATCGCCGACAAATCTCTGATATTTCAATAATAAATTTAAAATAATGACTTTCATACATAAATTGAATATAAAAATAGCCTGATCTAAGAAGTGTCGCATTTTTTTTTTTTTTTTTCCGTAGAAAAGTTTTTTACAAAATCGAAAAGATCGAAACGGGTCTCTCATTTTACGATTCCTGAAATTTCAGAGGAAAATTTATGTCCCAAGGATTTACGCGGTTTTCGGATATAATCTTTGTTGTTTTTTGTCAACTTCCTCGAAAAAAATCCGAACACACGTGACTTAGAAGACGAAAGAGGAAGAAAGGAAAAAAAAAAAGAATTTTAGGTGAGCAGTGGCGGAGCTGCCAGGGATGTTTGGGGCAGAAATTTCAACAATAAAAAGAATCCCTATCATTTCTTTAAATTTTTTTCCCCCTAAAAATAAAACTTTAAGGTTTTTTTTTTCCAATTTATTATTCCTAAAGAAAGTTCCTAATTTTTTTTTTCCTAATAATAATTTTACTAAAGGCAATATTCCTAAAAAACGTTTTTTACCAGCTTGCAAACGATTCTTTCAACTTCCGCAGTACATGTTGCAGAAAAAAATTATTTAGGAAGAGTTGAGTTTAAAAAAAAAAACGATTAGGAATTTTTTTTTAGGAAATTGACAATAGAAATTTTAATTTGTACGAAAAAAGACTTTAAATTTTTTTTTTCGTTCAAAGCCAAAAAATAATACTTCAGCATTACTAAGTTGCAAATAACAACCGAACTCATCCAAACGGAAACTTTCGAGCAATCCGACGCCGATCCAGAACCAAAAAATTGGTTCCGAAATTCGACCAATTTTTCCTGAAAATTTCCAACGATTTCCGCTTGGCCTTCCAGCTTGCTGATGTTAACCGTACGAAAAAAGAGATGCATAAATTATATAAAAATTGTGTATAAATTTAAATAATTGGAAAAACATAAAAATGCATAAATTATGTATAAAAAATGTATAAATTATGTATATAGAATGTATAAAGAATGTATAAAGTATGTACAAAGAATACATAAATTATGTACAGAGAATATATAAATTATGTACAAAGAATGTATGAATTCTGTATCAAGAATGTATGAATTATGTATAAAAAATGCATAAATCATGTATAAAGAATGTATGAATTATGTATAAAGAATGTATGAATTATGTATAAAGGATGCATAAATTATGTATAAAAAATACATAAATCATGTATAAAGAATGTATGAATTAAGTATAAAAAATGCATGAATTATGTATGAAGGATGCATAAATTATGTATAAAGAATGTATAAATCATGTATAAAGAATGTATGAAGTAAGTATAAAAAATGAATAAATTATGTATAAAGGATGCATAAATTATGTATAAAGAATGTATAAATTATGGCCAAAGAATGCATAAATTATGTATAAAGAATGTACAAAGAATGCATAAATTATGTATGTACAAAGAATGCATAAATTATGTATAAAGAATGTATAAATTATGTCCAAAGAATGCATAAATTATGTATAAAGAATGTACAAAGAATGTATAAATTATGTATAAAGATGTATGAATTATGTATAAAGAATGTATGAATTGTGTATAAAGGATACATAAATTATGTTTAAAAAATGCATAAATCATGTATAAAGAATGTATAAATTATGTATAAAGAATGCATAAATTATGTATACAGAATGCATAAATTATGTATACAGAATGTATAAATCATGTATAAAGAATGTATGAATTAAGTATAAAATGCATAAATTATGTATAAAAAATGCATAAATCATGTATAAAGAATGCATAAATTATGTATAAAGAATGTATAAAGAAGTTTCTTTACCGGAAATCTTTTTTTCATACTTAAATAAAATTATGCATAAAATAGAAAAAAGTTAATCAAGCAAAATACTTGCCAATTTTCCAGGTTTATAATTTTAATAAATTATATGCATAAATTATGCATATCCAGATTTTCATGCTTAAAAAATTATGCATTTCTAAAATTTGGTGCTTAAAAAAATGTGCATAAACTTAACAAACTTTACACACTTTTTACATCAATTTTTTGTACGAGCAGAAACCAAAGCAGAAAACACTAAAAAAAATACGAGCAACAAGTTTTTTTGGTGCGGGGGTGGGCAGCTGGGTATTTTTGCAATTAAAAAATTATCGGCCAGTGGAAACCACTTGACACCTTACTCAACACCCCAAAAAACATAAGACTTTTAAATTGACACCCAAAACATTTTTGCACCCGGATTCGCTCTCAAAACATTTTACGCCACTGAGCATGTCACGGGGGAATCGTTAATTACAAGATTTTTTTACATCAAAAATAAGTTCCATGTTTTATATCAAGATCCAATGACTTAAAAAAAAAAAAAAAAAAAAAAATCAGAAGGAAAAGTCGTTCACCCGAAATGCAATAACCCGATACCAATGACATACGATCTCGTCGAAAACTTGTCAAAAGCACACTCGAATGGTTTTTTAAATAATTCATATAAAAACTCGTGTAGGTCTTATTAAGCGCCAACTTTCTACGGCTACCATAAAACATACGTTAATTTTTTTCCTAATTCCATGTGACAATTGTGAACATCCCGTCGTTAAATTCTTACAATTTTTTTTCCTCTTTCTCTCTCTCTCCTCCGGGTCCCCCTGTTAAAGTAGGGTGGGACCCTTTAAATTCCCGACCCGGCACGCGATCCGTCATTATTTATTTACGCGAAAAAAAAAAGTCTTGAAAAGTGTTAAGGCGGGTTTTTTTAAACTACTATGTTTAAATGAGGCGGGTTTTTTAAATATGAAAAATTTTCGCTGTAGGATATCATACGATATACGTCCAACTGACAGCCAGGATTTGCGTAACCCGTTTGTTTGTTTTATTTATTTATTTCTCGTACAAACGCGAAGAAGATTTTTCTGCGAAGAAAGGAAATAAATAAGGAGAAAAAAAGGATACCGTACGGAGGGGCGACTTTGTACTTTTACCCAGATGTAAAATCGAATTCTCGCGTGTAAAAAATCTTTTATAAGGTTTAGTTATTAATAGACTATATTTAACATAATTAGTAATTGTAATAGTACTAATAATTAGTAATTAATTGTAATTGTAATGGTAATAATTATAATGATGTAATAATATAGGTAATAATTGTAATTGGTAATTGTAATAAATTGTAATAGTAATTAATTATAGTAAATTGTAGCAGTAATTAACTGTAATAATGTAATTGTAATGGTAATAATATAGGTAATAATTGTAATAAATTGTAATTAGTAATTGTAATAAAAAATTGTAATTAGTAATTGTAATAAAATTGTAACAATAATTAATTGTAATAAATTGTATCGGTAATTAGTTGTAATTGTAATTAATTGTAATAGTAATTAACATATTTAGTAAGACAATATGTTTTATTTTTCCCCAAAAATCAGGCAACAAATTAACCCCAACAAATAGGAGATGCCAGTGCCGATGCCGATTTCGGATTTTAAAAAAAAATGCTCATCGGCATCGGCCAAGATTTCCAAGCTTCGGACCCCTGATTAATGGTATTTTAATCGATTTTTCGAAAATTACAAAGCCGCCCCTCCGTACGGTACCAAACATTTAAATCTCAAAAAAAAAAAAAAAAAACAGGATTTTTATTTTTTTTATAAGACTTTTGCCATATCGCAAAAATTTGTTCGGTGCACCTGCTTCGATGCTAAACCATGAGAAATACAAATGACAAATATTATAAATCAAATAATGATAAAGAAGAATATGTAAAGTATGCCTTTTTTAAATATACGGTATAAATATTTTCCAACCTGAATTACAAGAGATAAGAATTCTACGACTTTTAAAAAATTTGAAATGTGAAGGGCTAAACGAGATAAGAAAAGTTTAAAGGAAAAAGTGAAATATTTAAAAAATCGTTTCGTGACAGTTTTTTTAAGGATTTAATTTCCGTATAAAAAAAAATTTCTTCGCGAAATTAGTTTATTAGTTTTTTCTGTTTGTTCATAGGTTTTTTTTTTGTTTTGCTGTACAAACAGAAAAAACCTTTCGGGTTTTTTAAAATTAAATAAAAAAAATTTCTTCGCGAAATTTTTTTTCATTTCGAAAAGTTTTTAAGACCAAATCTGGACGTCCACATGAAAACCTGCCTTCTGGAGAATGGCGGAGAAAACGTTTTGTTTGTAAACAATGTGTTTCTTTATAAGTTAAACTTCCACAGCCATCTAAGTACCATTCCCCAGAAGGCAGGTTTTCATGTGGACGTCCACAAATGCCATTTTGCGACACAAAAACCTAAACCAAGTGATTTTGACCAAGGGAAATTTTTTACCAGCATCCTCGAGCCTCTTAGGAATAAAAAAATAATTGATGATATTTTAAAAAATGATCTGCGACACAAATTCGCCATAGATGTCTGGGAAGACAAAGGGAATCAAAAACATTCTTACATTAGAAGAAAAATCAAAGACTTGTATTTCATAAATACGGAAGTTGAAACTCGGAAAAACGGAAAGTTGGAAATAATGATGCAAAATCGGGAAAATGTTCCCTTTTTCATTCAGCTTATAAAGGAAATTACGGGTTTCAAAACTGATGGGAAGAATTTCTTTCTCAAAATCGGAAAATTGGTCAAATAGCTTAACTTTTTACACTCCTACAATTTTTTTTATCGTTAATCCTATTACGGAAATCAAGATTTTACAAATCATGCACTACGTGAACTCAGCGGCGTAACAGTAATTAGGCGAATGAGGCGGCCGCCTCCGGCCTCGCTCAAGTCAAAATTAAAAGCGGCCTCGCGCTCGACTTTGGTTTTTGAAATTTTTTTTTCAGCTTGCATTACAAAGTGAACGATCTGGATATAATTGAGCCGAGCCTGTACATTTCTTAAAAACAGTGCCATAAAATTTTTAGGGGGAAAAAATGACAATAGGAGCAGGTCAAAAATTTGAGTTATTTTCATCTTTCTTTCTTTTTTTTCCCCTTTTTTCTTTTTTTCCTTGAAAAAATTTCTAATGAAAGATTCTTCGATCCTTCTTACGACCGAATAAAATGTATCCGCAAATTAATGCCGCAAAAAATAGGCCTCGCAAAAATGTTTCGCCTCCGGCCTCGCAAAAGCTGTTACGCCACTGCGTGAACTCAAAAATATGACTTAAGTCCTAATCAGTGACCGAAAATAATGATCAAAAAATTGACCATAAATTAGTTTATTGTTTTCTTTGGTCGAAACTAGTCCAGTTCAAAGTTTGGTTTTTAATACAAAAATCTTATTTTTAAAGGGGTAAAAATACCGAAGCGCGCTTAAAAGCATTACGGGTTACGGTCTTACCGTTACAAAGGGTTACGGTCTGTGAAATTTTTGTAATTTTCCAACGTTTTTCAAATGGAAATCTCGCTTCAGGGTTAGATTTAGTCTGTGCTATTCGAAAAATCGTTATCAAAAATGTAATTCCTGGTCAAGTCATTTATTCTTATAAATGCTTTTAAGCGCGCTTCGGTATTTTTACCCCTTTAAAAATAAACTTTGGCAGCTTAGTAAAATTCGGCTCGATTACGGGGCGATATTAATTTAAAAAACAAAAATCTTAGGCCATGCTAAGATTGTATGAAAAGGACTTATTTGCTTAGGGGCCATTCAAGTATTACATATTAGGGGTCGTGAATAAATTACGTAAGCATGGGTTAGGCCCTTTTTGCACGCTTTATCCCATTTCGCCTATGCTTAGCTTATGAGTAAGATGTCAAATTTGGACCCCCTCCCCCCTAAATGTGCTTACGTAATTTATGTACGACCCCCAGCATATTATTAGTATTTACCTGTTTTACCCATAAGCTAAACATAGGTGAAGCATTCTTGTCTAATATTGCATAAATTACTGTCCAGATATAAATTTCCACTTCCGAGCGACAATTCTTATCAATCTTAGGCATCTACAAGAAAAATTCCATACCTGACCATAAAGTCCTTTTTTGGGAAATCTTGATCTAGGATAAATTCCCGGGAATTTATAATGCATTAAGATTCCCCAAAAAAGTCATTATGGTCAGGTATGGAATTTTTCATGTAGGTGCCTAAGATTGATAAAAATTGTTGCTCGGAAGCAGAATTTGGTATCTGTCTCCAAAACGTTAATATTAGCGTTTTTCGAAGTATAGGGTGTTCAAAAAAAAATTAATCACTCCTGCGTCACCTTAACGTCGCAGGTTTAAGCAAGGTTTCATGCATATTTTAAACAGCGTATATGAGTTCAAGTACTTTTTATAATATGAAAAATTGATATGCTTTATTATGCATGAAAAGTCAAGAGATGTATCTAATTTTTAAATCAAAGGACTTTTTTTTTTTTTTTAATGGAAATTAAAACAGAAGTGGCACAATTTCGTGTGAACGCCCGTTGAAAGTGAAAATGGGAGTTATTACGTATGGTCGTCAGAAGGCTTTGAAATCGGTTATCATTTTCAAAGCTTTTAATTGTTTGCATGTAAATTGATAAATACTTACACCTTCTGTTACTATTTTCATTTTAAGGCGACGCAGGAGTGATTCATTTTTTTTTTTGGAACACCCTATACTTCGAAAAACGCTAATATTAACGTTTTGGAGACAGATATCAAAATTCTGCTTCCGAGCAAAAATTCCTATTTATTTTAGACATTTTCATGAAAAATTCCATACTGATCATATAGTACTTTTTTGGGAAATCTTAATGTATTATAAATTCCCGGGAATTTATAATACATAAATAAATCTATAAATTCCCGGGAATTTATCCTAGATCAAAATTTCCCAAAAAAGCACTTTATGGTCAGGTATGGAATTTTTCATGTAGGTGCCTACGATTGATAAGAATTGTTGCTCGGAAGCGGAATTTTGATATATAGCACCAAAAGGATAATATTAGCATATTTCGAAGTATAAGGTGTTCAAAAAAATGAATAACTCCTGCGTCACCTTACGGATAACAATAAATGTTTTTCAATTTTCTCTTTATCCTTAAAAAAAAACAAAAAAAAAAAAAACGATAACCTCATCGTTACCCCGAACCGCTTAATTTTTTTTTTCTTTCTTTCCCCTCGACTACAAAGAGATGATAAGCGATTATGCAACAAGAGACACTGACAACTGCTATGTCTCAGCTAAATGTCTCTGCGACAAAACTAAAAAACAGAATGCCAAAGTTCTTATTTTGATGATAATTATTTCAAATGATGAGACGCGTACACTTCGAATTTTCACTAATCAAAAGAAACCGTCCGAAACATATAACAGCTGACGTTTCTTTTTTTTTTTTAAATGTGACAAATTTTTCTTTTCTTCTAGAGTCAACGAGGAAACTAAGATTCCGTTTTTTTTTTTCGATCTCTAAAAATGTAACGCCTTGAGAAATTTTCGAAAAAAAAAAAAAAAAAATCAGGTACGTGGAAACGGTTTATTTCAAGTCCACCTGCTTGGATGACCGTTAGTTTCGAAATTACTTTTCGCCTTAACCGTTTTTTCTATTACCCCCGTGGGTAATGTAATGATTTTTTTTTTTTGGGACATTTTACCCTTTTCGGTGTTCGACGCCGCCTTTTTTTTTCTCCGGGAAAACAAAATTATACAAAATTACAACGTTCACCTGCAAAGATTTTTTAAAAAACGGTATCATCCCGGGCGGAATTTTTACACGAGCAGAAACCCATAGAAACGAGCAACACACATAAAATGGTGATCGTGATTTAAGAAATCATAATGATAATGACGATAAAATTTTTTTTTTTTTTTTTTTGTAAATTTCGTGATCTTTTCAAAGATCACCCATGATGAAGAGAAAAAAAAAAGAGCTAAAAAGAGATAGGTAGAGAGAAAAATCTTTGTCGAAACCAAGTGTTTAGCGCTCGAGGTTGCACACCTGCACATTTCAGGAACAAATCAGGTGCAAAATACGTAGACCTTCGTGGTTTACAGTTTCGATTTATTACCCCGTGCTTAACTTATCTCGAATACCGATTTTCGATCTATAACTCTTAGGTAAAGTACTTTTGCAATACCTGTCACATCATCAAGGTACATTTCAGGTATGTTGCTTATAATAATAAAGAACGAGATTACAGGAGGTCACGACTTGACTTTGGAGCACTTCACTGTTGCAGATATTTAAGAGACTCATTACGAGGACATGTTGATGAGGTTAAGGGGGAGAACTCAAAAAATGCATTTCGGACGTTAACTTTCTCTCGGTTTTAAAAGCGCCTGCCTTTTTTTTTTACTTTATTCTTACAAAAGATGCTCCGAAAAGAAATTTAATCGAGGTTAATAGCTATTCATCAATCATTTCAGTATCAATTTTTGACTTTTGTTAAGTTGGTTTTTTTTTAATTTATATTTTTTTAATTTCTTTTGAATTAATAATGGCGTCGTACCGTATAAAGATACCGTGAAGGTTATTTGAGTTTTGTTGCAAAGTTCAGACGATCATTATTAATACACGGATCGTTGGATCGAGTGGGCTTAAGTTAAATAAAAATATTAAAACTTTGTAATGTTATTTTAATTTAAGTCCTTAACCCTTTGCATGACAAGAGGTCTTACGCTAAAACCACAGGGAACTGGGACCGTATACACCCGTACCGAAAAAAAGATGCATAAATACTGTAGTATAAAAATCATGTATAAATTATACCAAAAATTGGACATAAACAAAAAAATGCATGAATTATGTATAAATAAATACACGGTAAAAAATTTTATGTTAACAACCTAAAAAAGGGCTACACATTCAATATATAACACATTTTATGTTAAAAGTTGAATGTAAACATTTTTATGTTGGCAAATGACGATTGTTTATTGGTTGATCAACAATCAGATTGATGCAACACAATCGTTTTATGTAAAATTTACATAGAAAATATATGTAGCCTCTTTTTTTACTAGCAAAATATGTTACTTTTAACATAAAATTTTTTACCGTGTACGGTGGGTCATTTTGAAAGTTTAATTTTTTAGAAATTTTGGCGGGAAAAAGCCGGAGCAGGGTAGAAAGATAAAAAAATTTCGTGAAAAATTAACAACTCGTACCTGTGGAGGACTCGAACCCCCCACGGTAAAAAATTTTATGTTAAAAGTAACATATTTCGCTAGTAAAAAAAGAGGCTACATATATTTTCCATGTAAATTTTACATAAAACGGTTGTGTTCCATCAATCTGATTTTTGATCAATTAATAAACAATTATCAACATAAAAATGTTTACATTCAACTTTTAACATAAAAAGTGTTACATATTGAATGTGTAGCCCTTTTTTTAACATAAAATTAAACTAAATATAAAAGATCTTAATTGGGTGAATTTTTAAAATTCGTTTAATTTAAGTAACATTTTGGCCCTAAAAACTTCAAACCCCTGGGCCTGGGCCAAAAATTTTTTTTCGATCTAAAAAAAATTCAGGCTTCTTTTTACATATAAATGAATGATTTTTTGCCCAGCGAGCGAAAATTAAAAAATTAAAAACGGGAAGACGGCACGGTAAAAAATTTTACGTTAACAACCTAAAAAAAGGGCTACACCTAGAAAATTTTACACCGCGTAAAAATTTTACGTTGTAACGTAAAATTTTTATGGCGGTGTTTCCTATGTTTACCTTAATAAAATCACACCACAAAAACATAAAATTTTTTTATGGCGGTGTATGTATTTTTTATTGGGTTGAATGGAGAAGACGTAACGGATATGCTAAAAAAATTTGGCTGGATCGAGAGGAGGGCGAGTAGTGGATCTCGACACATATCCTACCATAAAGGATCCATGCAGACTATTATAAGCAATAAGGGTGATTTAGAAGATATTGAAATATCCAGGCTTTGCAGGCAGATCAGAATGACGAGAAAGAGATTGCAAGAATTGATTCAGGATAAAAATCTTTGGCCAGACGCTCCGGAAGCTAAAGAAGAGTACGTAATAAATCTTTCGTAGTATAATATACACGGTGGAACAGTTTTTGTGGTGCGATTTTATTAAGAGGAGGCTTCAGATATTTATTTAAATATACCAAAATAAATTTCCATGGCTTAGAACTTTTTTTTGGAGATACAAATTAGAAATCTGGCTTCGTAGCGAACTTCATAGTGAGACTGGCATCTTTCCTTCAAAAGTTTAGATTCTCAGGTTGTAAAGAAACTCCGGAAAACGCTTTGGAAAATATATTCCCGACATTTTTTTTTTGAAAACGTTTTCCGGAGTTTCTTTACAACCTGAGAATCTGAAATTTTGCAAGAAAGATAGCAGTATGAATATAAAGTTCGCTACGAAGCCAGATTTTTAATTTGTCTCTCCAAAAAAAAGTTTTAGGCCAGGGAAATTTATTTTGGTATATTTAAATAAATATCTGAAGCCTTCTCTTAAGGTAAACATAGGAAACACCGCCAAAAAAATTTTACGTTACAACGTAAAATTTTTACGCGGTGTAAAATTTTCTAGGGCTACACATATTGAATGTGTAGCTCTTTTTTTAGGTTGTTAACATTAGAGACCTATATACGGGGAGAACAGCGACCCGACTGTCATGGCGCTCTACATCTATTTTCTCTGCCATAAGTTAAGTAGATACAGATCAGACGGCAATATGGAGACTTCCATACAGATCGGTGTCGGACGGTAATATGTCGGAATGTTTAGCTTACGTTATGATTTTTAACCAATCACAGCTCGACCCCGAGGTCGCTGTTCTCCCCGTATATATAGGTCTCTAGTTAACATAACATTTTTTACCGTGCCGTCCTCCCGTTTTTAATTTTTTAATTTTCGCTCGCTGGGCAAAAAATCATTCATTTATATGTAAAAAAAAGCCTGAATTTTTTTTAGGTCGAAAAAAATTTTTTTGGCCCAGGCCCAGGGGTTTGAAGTTTTTACGGCCAAAATGGTACTTAATTTAAACGAATTTTAAAAATTCACCCGATTAAGATCTTTTAATTTAAAAAATCGTCCTTTATAGGGTACAATGTATATTAGGTACGTACTGAGCTTCCTAAAAAAATTTTTCGGTTCGAAAATATTGATCCGTTGGCTGCCAAGGTAGGGTTATAGTAGAAAAACGGGGATGGCTGTAACACTAACAGGGTGAGGGCAGAAAATTTTGAAAATTCGAAAATAGCCAAAATGTGCCCAAAATATGTAGAAATAATGCACCAAATGTAATTTCGATGCCAAACATTTTTTACCATATGTTAACCCCATTTTTCCTTATTTTCGGCTCTTTTTTTTTCTAAAAAATTGCATTTTTAAAGCCAAAAAGTGAATTTCCAACGCATGCATAAGTACCCAAATTAACAAAACTTGATAAGTTCTCCAAAAAAAAATTTAGATTTCAAATTTTTGGGCATTTTTTATATTTTTAAAAATTGATCAATTTATTAATATTAAAAATTGAATGAAAATTTGTAGTAT
Organism: Liposcelis bostrychophila; assembly: GCA_037577465.1. Classification (NCBI taxonomy): domain Eukaryota; kingdom Metazoa; phylum Arthropoda; class Insecta; order Psocodea; family Liposcelididae; genus Liposcelis; species Liposcelis bostrychophila. The sequence continues at coordinate 52,843,658 of CM075208.1, read as the reverse complement.
CCCGGTTTTTCGGGTCCATTTTCATTTCCAGCCACATTTTTTTTGAATCACATTAAATCCATTTTAAACCAAGCTAAGCGAGGCCAAAGGCCAAGCGAAAAATTTTGCAAATTTCAAGAAAAGATGTACTATTTTTTTTACAATTTTAGCATCATTTTCTGATTGAATAAAATAATCCAGGCATAAAAATTAAAGGGAAGAAAAATAGGGACTTTTAGGGACTTAAAGGGACTCATTTTAAAAATAAGGCTTTTTCCAAAAAAAGGGACCCCAGTTCGATGCCTGTTTTTTTATTCCATTTCTATTTCTAATTTCTTCAATTTCATGACACATTATCCATTTTTTTTAAAAATCCTACACACTTCCAAGATTCAAAAAAGGATGTCTCAAATTAATTTTTTTTTTTTTTTTTTTTTTAATCCACCTCCGCAAACCAACGACAATCCATCCGATTTTCTCAAAAGATAAGATTCAATATTCCCGTCGCCGACTGCCCCTTACCCTGTTACGATTTGGTCAGACACGTAGGTGTGGTAATGGTATTACAGTTAAAAAGAATACAAAAAAAAAAAAAAAAGCATTATTATGGACCAATTATTATTAAAAGTCCATCCTTCCTTAAGTTAAACACCCGTCCAAGTAAACACAATGACTCCGTATGTAACAAGTGCTAAGAGAGTCGGCTTCGGTCGTCAAGGAAACCAGGTATACCTTTACGTAAGTTAAATACCATCAAGACGTTATCTCAACCGGAGTAGACGACGTAAGTTAAGCATAATCCAAATCTGTAAATGGTTGTTAATTTCTTGATTTAACCGAATCTAGATGGGAATGGGCCCTCTCGTTTGTTCAACACTGAGAGGGCTCACCATTTTAAAATAAAACCGAACTGCAAGTGGCTGGCGCCAAAGAGTCTAACGCACACCTGCCCAGATTTACCGAGTTAAATTCCTTCCTTCAGGTCCCAGATTTGTTCTCAACGATTTGATGCTATTCGGGTCCTTGCAAATGCGATGACGTAACCATTTCAATTCAAGACCATTTTAGGGTATCATAAAAAAGGTCACCGGTGTTGAGAGTTAGCCTTAAACCTGAACCTGGTGCAAGGTTGGATTTTTTTCTTCCTGGCCGACTGATCATGAAAAAATTCGGTTTTTGAAAAACCATATGGTTTGTCTTTCGTGGGTTAATAACGGACCGGCACTTCGTTACTGGAATGGAGTTAGAAAAGTGATGAAAACCATCGCAGAGTGCAATTCAATTCTGGAAAAATGTTTGAGTTGTCAGTTAGACGCAAAAGAATGGGGGATGAGAAGAATGAAATCTTTTGGAATCCGTAGCAAAACTAAATGAAAATAGCTTGTTGAATATTTTCGGAGGTTCCAATTGGTCCCTTTAGGTTTCGGGGTTTCGAAAAACAAAATAACGACTATTCTTTTGTCTTTCGGCAATTTTATACTTCGGGGTTTTTTAAATCGGAGATATGAAAATTCCGGTTTCTTAAAATCGGCAATTTTAGAATTCTAGATTTCGGCGTTAGTTAAAATTTTCGGGACTCTTAAAACCAGAGAAAACCAGGTTGGCTAAAATTATGCGGAGCTTATGAAACATATGGTTGTACCTGATTTTTACTTCTCATAAGTTAATCAAAATTTTAGTATGCCTGGTTTTAGAAACGGCATTTAAAATAGCGGTTATTAACAACCCCAAAATTTAAAAGAACGGATTTTAAAAACCCAAAATTTAAAATCCCGAATTTAAAAAACCCAAAATTTAAATTACTGGATTTTAAAAACCCAAAAAGTTTTCACCGGATATCAAAGAGAAAGTGCAAAATTCGGATTTAATTTATGACGTTACAGATGAAGAAACAATCAATGAAATATCCAAGTTTGTTATAGAGTATGTAAATGCATTGAAATTGCCTGAGATCCTTTCAGCGCGTTTGAAGGAGGCAATTTCACTGCTTGGAAAAATGATCCATGATTGGATTGTTTATGTTTGTAAAACATTGAATTCACTGGATTTTAAAAACCCCAAGATTTAAAAATGTGGATTTTAAAAACCCAAAAATTTAAATTACTGGATTTTAAAAACCCAAAAAGTTTTCACCGGATATCAAAGAGAAAGTGCAAAATTCGGATTTAATTTATGACGTTACAGATGAAGAAACAATCAATGAAATATCCAAGCTTGTTATAGAGTATGCAAATGCATTGAAATTGCCTGAGATCCTTTCAGCGCGTTTGAAGGAGGCAATTTCACTGCTTGGAAAAATGATCCATGATTGGATTGTTTATGTTTGTAAAACATTGAATTCACTGGATTTTAAAAACCCCAAGATTTAAAAATGTGGATTTTAAAAACCCAAAAATTTAAATTACTGGATTTTAAAAACCCAAAAATTTTAATGACGGGATTTTAAAAAACCCAAAATAACGGATTTGGGAAACAAAAATTTAAAATATTGGATTTTAAAAACCCTAAAATTTAAAATACTTCATTTTAAAAACCCCAAGATTTAAAATTTCGGATTTAAAAAACCCAAAAACTTGAAATACATGATTTTAAAAACCCAAAAATTTAAATTATTGGATTTTAAAAACCCAAAAATTTTAATGAGGGGATTTTAAAAACCCAAAAATTTAAAATACTGGATTTTAAAAACCCCAAGATTTAAAGTTTTGGGTTTAAAAACCCCAAAAATTTTAATGATCGGATTTTAAAAATCCAAAAAATTTAAAAGCAAATTTTAAAACCCCCAAAATAACGGATTTGGAAAACAAAAATTTAAAATACTGGATTTTGAAAACCCCAAGATTTAAAGTAACGGATTCTAAAAACCCTAAAATTTAAATCACTGGATTTTAAAAACCCAAAAGCTTAAAATACTGGATTTTAAAAACTCCAAAATTTAAAATAGCGGATTTTAAAAATTCAAGATTTAAAATACCGGATTTGGAAAACCAAAATTTAAAATAACGGATTTTAAAAACCCAAATTTAAAATAGCGAAGTTTAAAAACCCCGAAATGTAAAATCGCCAAAAGACAAAAAGAAAGTTATTATTTATGAAACCCGAAAACCAATTCGCCGATTTTTAAATTCGGGATTCAGAAAACGCAATGACGTTTTCCCGCGCTGCTTCAATTTCCTATGTACCCTATAGGGATTCCTATATTTACTCTTCTTGCCCCCGGGGCCACTGACCAGCGACGTCGCCACCTGTCAACAACAAATCAAATTTTTTGTACCAATAAAAGATTGACAGAACCCAATCCAACCCTTTAAGAGGAACGGTCTCAACTTTCCGGTATCGAATTAATCAAGTTATTTTATGACATCTCACGTACCAAATGCATACCAAAATATTTCAGAAGTTGTACAATTGTGTGTGTTGTGTGTGTGTGTGTGTACCCCCGATTTCAACAATATTCCATTAAAAAAATATTTTCACGTATGCCCACCCAGCATTCTTTCTTTATCAGAGGCGGTCTTATTTATTTGTCACAATTGTACCTGCACTACTATTTTCATCCAGGTGTGCATTTATTTTTGTCCTAAATGCTTAAATTCATTGTAGTGTGCACGAAATACACTAATTCTCGCATTCCAAGTTGAATCACGATTTTAATTTTTGTCTTCCCCTTCTTCCGTTTGTTATGTCAAAAAAGAAAACGCATTTCTTGGAAATTCCCCGCAATCCTCCAATCAGCAAGTCAAAGAAAAAAAAATCTAGCAGAAAAAAAAACTAATATAATCTTCCCAAGATTTTTTTTAAAAATAAAATTCACATCCGTGATTATAGACTCCAGATGAAAATTATTTTTTATATCATTTTGCCGATCGAAAGGAATACCGAAGTAAAAACTTGCGATAGGCACCTGAAGAACACTTGGCTCAACAACAATGTGAATGCGGTTTTCGTAAGCAAACAGCAATCGAGTTAAGTTAAACATGACCGCCGAGATTTGTTTACGAATGAAAGGGCCGACTCATGATTATGATGAAATTTTTGTTTGTACCTAATCAGGTCCACCTGACACCTGTGCTGCATGGTTGTAGAAAAATCAAGCTTCGTATTCCCTTTTTTTTCCCCTCTCTTTCTTGTTCAAAAGGTTTCACCGTTTTTTTTTTTTCTGTTTCTTTCTTTTTTATTTTTCTGTGCTTCTTAATAAGGTTATTGATTCGTTCAGTAGAATGGAATGGAATGTTTAAGGGGGTAATGCGCTTTTATTTGGGTTCGGAGGTATATGATAGTGCGTTATTTTGTAAGGCAATCTATTGATACAAGTTGGTATCAAGCTATAGGGACAACAGATTCCAATCTGAAAATTTTTATTTTTAACCCTTCAGTAATCGGAAAAAATATTTGTCTTTGGAACAGAATTTTATTTTTGCTAAATGTTCTCATGTTTCATTCACTTTTTAAATTCATTGCAGTCGGAAGCCTATTACCCTTATAACATCCCAGAGGCGCCAATAATGCTCAATTTTTTCTTATACCAACAACTGTATAGGTCATTAGCTTTGTCAAAAAAACCTTTTGGTGGTCTATGTTTAGCTTATGAGAAAAATTTTTACTTTGTAAAATTATAACAAATATTCTTCAACAATAATAAAATGGATCTCAATAAAGTTTACAAGAGCCATAACTATTAAATGACTTCCTTACTTAGCTTATGGACTGTTTTAGTAATGTTAAGCTTATAAAACGTCTTAAAAATGAAATTTATCATATCCCCATAAGCTAAGCATGGGACGAAAAATCTTCACCAGCTAAACATGGCGGCTTGTTACCTTTAATTTAAACCGTATTACATTGTATTTCAAGTAATTATTTACAATAATATTGCAAATATCATTTTAATTCCATTAATTATAAAGAAAAATATTAAAAAACTGCTCCCATAAGCTAAACATAGGAATCATTTTTTTGACGAAAAATTCAATGGTAAATTTTTGTTCGCAAAAGGTTAAACAGTTTTTTTACCACCCGAATTCATTTGAATAGGTAAATGAAAAGTGGGGGAAAACAAGAAAAGAGGTGCTAACGCCTCTTCAAAGAGCCGGACTTGGCACCACTGTAGGTTTTTCCCTTTTTTTTTTATAACTGTCCGAAAAAATACTATTGTAAAACATCGTCATAACAGGAAAACCTAGAAAAAACAGCTCACACGAAATTCCGGAAAAAGATAAAAAATTTTTTAAAAAACTTGGCTACAAATTTTGACATGCCTAAAAATCAAAACAACCTGCTCAATCAAAAGCTTACATTAATTGCTTATATTTATGTTGTTTCAATATCCCAGAAGTAAAATTTAAAAAAATTAAAACCCGGCAGCGTGACATCACCAAATTCTACCAAAATAGCTCTTAAAAAAAGCTCTCTTCAATTTAAAGAATCCCCACAACTCCAAAATTCCAGTCCCAATCACGACTACATCATTAATTACCAAAAAAGGCAAAGGTGAAAGATGCAAGTCGCAAATTACATTTTATCGAGTAATCCTGTGAGGTCCGAAAAAAAAAAAAAAAAAAAAAAAAAAATTACAAAACTGAATCAATTTTGTTTTGCAATCATCTATTTTTAAGAATTTTTCAGGCCATAATGACAGATGCATGATCAGATGTTCATGCATTAGTCACTACTTGACATCACTAAGGCTATAATAATTTTTTTTTATTTTTTAAAGTCAACACCGAAGTTTTTAAAGTCTTTTTTTTTTTTTACTTATTTCCCTCCTGCGTACGATTTTTAGGCTTTCCCAAAAGTCAACGACACTTTACAAAAATATTTTCTCATTCTCATTAACGTTCACACGTGAAATTGTCAGCTGTATTATTTTCCTATGAGAAAGTGAAAAATATTCCCAAAGCCCCCAGTCGAATTATATTAAGTGAACAAATATACGGTTTCATTTAATTTTCTAAAAGTATAGGGGTGGATCAGCTGAGGGTCGGGCCGGACGACGTCCAATCCACGTGTCCTGATAAAAACAGCATTTGTTCGACGTTCAGGGTGTTCTATTACCAGCTTGCTATTGCATCATTAATGAGGCCCCGATCGAATATATCCGATTTTAAAAAATCGGATAATAATTTTTTTTTTTTTTTTTGAAGTTACCGCGCATACTTACTTATAAACATACCAATCAAATCAATAAAGGTAAAAACAAACGGCAGCCACCATGTGTGTGTGTCTCCCGTAACGTATTTTTTTTTCCGACAAAAGGTCGACTCACACCTAGGACCTATGCGCATATGTGCAATCGCGTTTTACATCTGCTCGCGAATCACAATATAATAGGACGATCTGAATAATGAGGAAAGCCCATTTATTTAAAAATTGTAACGGCAGCAGGATTTGATGATATTTCTGCAGCTTGCTTATTTTTTCCGTTTTTTTTTTTTCCTAAAAGGATGTCTGCCAGATTGCAGAATTTAAACTTGTAGTGTTTTTAACTCTTTTTTCGGATCTGTTGGAATCCGAAAAAATAGAAAATAAATAAATAAATAAATAAACTGGAAATATTTCACCTATTTAATGTTTTTTATTTTAATTTTTTTGCAGGCGAGTTTTTGACAAAGAAGGATCCTAATTTGTTGAAACAGGAACACGCGGATTGAAATTTGGGTGTGTTAAGGTATTGTAATGACCTGAGGTCGTCCACAAATGGCTTTGGGATTTTATTGTAGATAGTATTATCGCGGTGCTCAACCGGCCTCCGATTATCGGCCGGAATGGACGCAAAAATTGAAAGGGTCAAAAATTGACCCTCCATTGTGAGCGGTTCAAATGACAATATCATCATACCTATAACAGACAGAAATCTCTGTAAGGTCTCATTCGACAGCATTTGCAACGGGTTTTCATATGATATACAACATGGCTTAAGAGAAGTTTATGGCTCCCGGGGGGCCCTAGTGGGGGGTCCCAGGATGATCTGGAGCGATTTTTAGGTTGCTTGTTTCTGATTATATTCATGATCCCTAAAGCAGAGACGTAGCGATAAATATTCGGAGGGGGGGGGGGGGGCGACAAACCGAATTATGTCGACTAAGAAGAAAAAAATTGCTGACTGCGATTTTTTAATATTTTTTTAAAGTAAAGCTAATATAATTGCGGTTTGAAAGCTCTGTTAGCCAGCGACTATAGCGGCGCAAATTTTGAAATTAAGCGAATCATATGAATGGGTTTATGAATCATCAGCACAGGAACATACTTGTGTGGGCGATCTGGAGATCTAGATATGCGATTCTTAGAAGCCAGACCAGTCTATTCTGCTGAATATAAACAAAAATTATATCAAGTTTCTAATAAACATATTTCCAACACAGTCTACATCAATTTTTTTAAAAGATTTGGCCAGTTCGCTGACTGCAACTACTACGTATTTTGTTTTAACGATTTTGCCAATTTGCCGACTGGCTTTCCATTTACCGACTGGAACTACCGAGGAGGGCGTGACGCCCCCCTCGACCCCCCGCTCGCTTCGTCCCTGGTCGACCCTAAAGTCAAATTTTTTCGTCCATTCCGCCTGATAATCGGAGGCTAGTTGAGCATCGTATTATACACCAGGGATCCGAATCCGAATCCGAATCTGATGCCGATAGCGATGCCAGCATCGACTACATCCGATCCGCCTCCGATTCCGATTTTAGCAGAAAAAAATCATAGAGCCATTCTACAATGGTCATTTTATGAATCATGCAGGCACCATTCTACCTAGCAACCTTGTTTCTTGTAAAATCACTGAAATATCGACTTTTTAATTACGAGGTCAGTAATTTCGGCGCTGGCGCCGATTTCGGATGCTAGCATCGGCATCGGCATCAATTTTTTTTTGATCATTATATTTATTTACTGTAACTATTAATATAATTTGTAACTATTATATAATTTGTAATTTACTGTAACTATTAATATCTATTAATATAATTTGATAAATTTTGAAAAATTATTTCTCGTCTTTCTAAAAATTTTTTGAAAAGTAAATATTTGCATGACATTGATTTGGAAATCTCGGCCGATCGGCTTGCACCGGCACCGGCATAGAAAATGTTGTACAAAAACCGCTTCATTAAGTCTCGAATGAGATAAGGCGAAGAGCGCCGACAATAAAGACCCTTAATTAGAAGAGACCCGACAGAAAAAATGGGCGCGAAATTTTGGAGGCATATGATCATGCGCATTAGTTTTGCAAAAGACAATCGAATAAAAAGTGCTTTTAGAGAAAAATTAAAAACATAACAGACAGAAGAAAAAATTAATGCGTATGGTCATATGCCTCCAAAATTTCGCGCTCAGTTTGTCTGTCGGGTTTCTTCTAATTAAGGGTCTCTAGTCGACAAGGTTTGACCAGCGGATTTGGCCTATCATAAAGTTAAGGTTCTATCTTAAAAACAAAGGCTGCTTTACTGAAAACCCAAGAAGAAGTGAGTTATAAGTCCAGCTAATACGTTATAAAAATTTATAGCAAGATTATAAGTTTTATCATCTTGTTATAAGTTTTTATAACGTATGAGCCGGACTTATAACTCACTTTTTCGAAAGACAGTTGAATAAAAACACAAATACCCATAAAAAGTGAGTTATAAGCCCGACCAATACGTTATAAAAACTTTAACAAGGTTATAAGCTCAAGTTTTATCATCTTGTTATAAATTTTTATAACAAGGTTTATAACAAAGTTATAAGTTAAACAAAGTTATAAGTTTTATAATCTTGTTATAAGTTTTTATGACGTATTAGCCGGACTTATGACTCACTTTTTCAAAAGACAGTTGAATAAAAACACAAATGCTCATAAAAAGTGAGTTATAAGCCCGACCAATACATTATAAAAACTTATAACAAGGTTATAAGCTTAAGTTTTATCATCTTGTTATAAGTTTTTATAACGTATTAGCCGGGCTTATGACTCACTTTTTCAAAAGACAGTTGAATAAAAACACAAATATTTATAAGAAGTAAGTTATAAGTCCGACCAATACGTTATAAAAACTTATAACAAGATTATAAGTTTTATCATCTTGTTATAAGCTTTTATAACGTATTGGTCGGATTTATAACTCGATTTTTCTAGGGAAATTTCCTACACGTTGATAATTATAAAACAATTTACGTTTTAAAAGTCGTTAGATACCTTCTAGTACTTTTTCATTAAAAATTGATGCCAAGCAAAAGAGTCCGTCAAAATCGGAGGAAGCTACCAAAAGCAATAGGAAGAAGCGGAAGTCACATACTTTTCAATCAAAAAGAAAAAAAAAAAAGGTTTGTCAACGTAACCAAAAACAGATATCAAAGCATCAAGCTGCGTAATATACAATAATAAAAGCACAGCAAGAATGGGCGAACCCGTTTTTAGCACAGTTGGTAAGGGATCATTACTTTATCCCGGTTCCCATGGGGTTGTTCTGTTTTCCCATAGTCTACCAGGTGCTGACGCAGATGCACGCATTGCTAAGTTTTAACAAATGTTTCTCATACCGTCGACTTTTTTTTCTTCCCTAATCGATTTTCTTTTTTCGAATTCCGAGAAATAAAAAAAAAATACTTGTACCGTTCTCTCAAAAAGCAATAAAAAAAAAAATGACCGAAATGGAAGCACCTCATCATCAACACCGATATTCAAGGAAACCGGATTCATTTAAGGGAATAAGAATGTTTTTCAAGATACATTAGAAAGGTATGATATATATAAATGCAGGTGTTCCGCTCATGGCTGTTTTGGTGGGGCTTCCATTCACTGATTACAACATGCCTGAGATTATAAAACCATATCAGTCATTCGTCCACTTTAATTGGTCTAAAAAAAAAAAAAAGAAACTCATCACCCTTATTATTATTTTTTTTTCCATTCCTTACATCTAAAAAAACGTAGTAAAAAAACCTACTCGAAACGTACAAGTCTCAAAAAAAGTCAAAAAGATAGGACACAAAAGGAAGAACATATGCGAAACTGGGGTTAAAAGCTTTAGGGATCACGTGTAGAGTCACGTGTCCGGAGTGCACCGCGTATTCCCTCATTTAGTGTTATTTTTCTAGGATTACCGAGACTAATCCTTTTGTCCGTAAGTTAAATATACGGAAGGATCTTTCGGGCCCACCGCCGTACGCAAAGGCCCTAGTTTATCAAGCTCCGTTTTTTTTTTCCTTTCGAACTCGTTAAAAACATGGACTTTTAATGAGTTACGAGCTTAATCATTATTGTGAGAGTAAATTATACTTGTTCGTGGGAGAGTTTCCCCAAAGAAGGAAATATAATTGAGAGGACAAAAGGTTTATTTTTCTAGCCAATTTCGAGAAAATCCTCTAACGCGTGGATGAATCCTTTTTTTAATATTGCATTATTTTTTTTTTTCCTTCAATTGCGGATTTGATGAAAGGGAGGTTGAAAGGGCGGAGAGTAATAATTTAGCAATTGGAATTTATGTGGGGACGAAATTTTTTTGATTTTATGTAACGTCTTATTTTTTTATAACTAGACTTCTTATAAATTGCTAGAAAGTGATGTGCCAGGCATCGAACCCATTTCGATCTGAAAAATTAAGGATTTTAGGGACCAAGAACACGCAAATTAGGGACCATTTTAAAGGATCTAAACATGATAAAACTAGCATAAAAGTTTGATTTGGATCATCCGAAGACTTTTTTTTTTCCATCCTTTTAACCCCTTAAGACTATAAAATTTAACTTTAGAAACTGAACTCTCCTGTCAGAGTCTTTAACAATTTTCTTTAAAGATACTGTTTTTTCCTGTTATTAAGCCGCCAAAAAATTGAAGAGGAGAAAATAGGGACCTTTAGAAACTCACATTAAAAATAGGGACTTTTCCAAAAAAAAAAAAAAGGACCTCGGTTCGATACCTGACGCAACTCTCCAAATTTTAGCTAATTTGGGATTAATTAGTTTCAATTTTGGAATACCAGGAGAAAGTTGGAAAATTCAGTGAAAGTCATGTCGAATGAAGTCGAATACACAGACCTGTAAGGACCTGGAGTAATGGTAAGACCTATAAATTGTCCAAGATGTTACTAAATTTTGGTGCTCAGCCAATCCAACGGAATGAGGACCGCAGCTGTGAAACTTTTCCGCTTGGTTCGCCAGATGAACTGAACGGTAACCAATAAAACCGACCATTTTTTTTAGGGATGGAAAATATACGTATATTTTGGTCTGGTACAGTATATATATATACAGTATACCCATAAGCTAAGCACAAGAGATTGTGTGCATATATCTACATTTTTCTGCTAATTGCGAAATCATAATAATCGATTTCGACTGGTTACCGTTAAGGACGACCAGCGCTCCTAGCGGAAAAGTTTCGCAACTGCGCATTCCAGTGGTTCGTCCAGATTTGACTGAAAAAATTTGAATTGGCTGACACGGTGGTCAACTAGACAATTCTGTACAAGGCAGGTCAACGGAGCTATGTCAATCACAATCGTGCATGGAGATATACTCTTTTGAACCGCTTCCTAAACCGGTTTTGAGGTGCAACGGTTTCCCCAGGAGCTATTTTAAAGTCAATCATCTATTCTGATCAGGATGGCAACAACATGGATGAAGATTAAATGCAAATATGGAAAAGTGGTTCTTTTGAAAAAGCCTAAGGTTTTTTTTTATTTTAAAATTACACTTTATCATCATTAATTTTCTGCTAATGAACAATGTTTTATTGGCAAAATCGACAATCAATGTTTTATAAAACCAAAATCCAATCTGCTCGTCCAGGCGAGATAAGGTGTTGCGTCTATGCTTAACTTAAGGGTAGAGAGGTAGTCAGAGCAGCAAGACGTATTACCACTCTAACCATAAGTTAAGCATAAAATCAACCCCTTATCTCGTCAGGACAATAAGATAAGATTTTGGTTTTAACGGATTTTCGCTATTTAATTGATTCTAGAGACCCTTAATTAAAAGAGACTGGCCAGAAAAAATGGGCGCGAAAAATCGGTGTCAACTGGACATGCGCTTTTTGTTTTATTTCAAAAAGCAAACTATCATCTGCAGACCTGAGTAGAGAGCCTAGAAGGAGAGAGCCGACAACATAATGAGAGGTCTCTGATTGGTCGGGACGGAACGTCGTACTAGAAATTCAATTAACCTCAACCTGTAGTCGGTTGGTTTTGTTTACATAAAGTTTGTTTATTTTTTTAAAAATGAAACTGGTTGTTACAAGGCAGAAAGGATTACAATCTTATGTTAGAAATACATTTTGACGTACATTAACGCCGTTAACGGACATAAACCAACAATTGATATGAGGTTAAAAAAGTTTCTAGGACCACGTACCGTCCCGACCAATCAAAAGACAGCTGAAAATTCGTATAGATTGTCGGCTCTCTCCTTCTAGGCTCTCTAGACCTGAGCAAACAAAAATGGCGATTGTTTATCTTTTTTAATCAAAGTGATCAATAAATAAACAAATTTTCAATGTTTCAAATAAAATGAGTGGAAATAATCAAAATTTGTGAAAATAAAACTTAAAAAATGTTGACATTGAAATATTTGAATAATGTCAACTTTTTCCAAAATAAACAATCGCCATTTCCTTTTGCTCGGGTTTGCAAATGGTGGCTGCTTCAAAAAATTTAACTCAAAGCGCATGTCACATTGACACCTCTTTTTCGCGCCCATTTTTTCTGGCCAGTCTCTTTTAATTAAGGGTCTCTAATTGATTCCTAATGAAGCTGTGAAGTCAGATTTTTACCACATTTTTTTAGTTTAATAAATGTCTAGTTGACCACCGTGCTGAGGTTCCCAATCTCCAATCAGCATCTTACATGAGTACTAAGAACCTCAGACATTTCGTCCTGTAATGGACTGGGCTAGAGATCAAGAGTTAACACATCATCTATAGTCTGTCTCAGGTTCACTTGTCAGGGATCGGTCATTTAAACCAGCGTTTATTCATAGGCGAAACCTGACAACTGAAACTGAGACAAACTATAAACTCATTGACAGATCCGTGCAGCAATTGAGACCTCCGGAAAAAGGGTCCCACATGTTAAACTAAGCATAAGGATCCGCAGGCAGAAATATCATCTGGTCATCCCATGACCCCGTAGGGTCGAAACCTAAAAACCGTTATTCAGCTGGTGCTCACAGCTGATCGCCGAAGGTTTATATTAACTCATTCATACAACCGCCAAAATCTTCATCATTCTCCAATAAACGGTCCGTGGTTAACGTATTAAGACAGATGAACAACCGCAAATCTTGCATCAAAAAATAAACACTCCGCAATTTTTATAAAGCGTTGATATGAAGATTCTTAGTCTTTTCAACCCCATAGCACTAAACACAATATGTGATCCAAACTGTCAATACCCAAGTCCTTTCCTTGGAAAAAGGCTTCAATAACTCGTATAATGCGATTTACGGAACCCTTATTCCTCTAAATACTTGTTTAAACATCTGGACACATGTATAGACAATGATAAGGGGTTGTATTTCGCCATGTGATCATTTCATTATTATATGCCTGCGTAGCCTTCAGATTAACTGATTAATTGAGGCGGATAAAGATATGTCTCATCGTTTGACTTTTCTTACGATTCCCTTTCGTTCCCTCATTCGAAAATTTCTACGTTATTTTATTGATATTAATTAAAGTCGTATCCGTCCGAATTAAAGAATTTCTTTTCAAGGAAAAAAGGGAAACCCTTCGACTTCAGTTTCAATGCAGGAGGAAACTGGGTCATGTGTTGAAGTACTTGATAGTCTTATTAGTATTTTAGATGGGGGTGCCGGGTGACAAATGTTCTCTATTCATATATTCCCTATTTGTTTGCATTGCATTCTTCATTGTAAAATTAAATTTTCCCGGTGAGGTGAAAGTCGAGTTCAAAGTCTGACAATTTTTATGAGGTTTTTCCCTTTTTAATCCCTCTTCGGATTCATCAAATGGGTGAATGGGAGACGACAACAAGCAATAAAGTAGCTAAATAAAGGACAATTTGGAGCCTAACGTCGTGAAAAATAAAAGAGGTCATATGTCGACTTTTTTAAATATTTTTATCGGCAAAAAGATGGACGGAGATGAAGTAACGTAATATCCAGCAATAAACATTCGAATGGCAGCTGGAGAAGAAAGACTTTTGGGATCAAATAATAAACGAAGAAAAATTTGTCAGATTATAAAATTAATAGAGAAAAACTACGGATCAATATTAGGGTGGCCCTTATTTTACGAATTTCTAAATTTCGGCAAACGCACCCCCCCATTCTTTCACTGCAGCCGAAAGAAAATTGGAAGAATTTTTTCGATTTTTTTTGTAAGTGTCTGTAGGGACCTAAAATTTCGAAATTCCCAAAATATTAAACATTTTATTTTTATGTGAAAATGGTGATTTTCGCCATTAAATTTGGCCACTTTCGCCCTTAAGTTCCCAAGGCGAAATACATGGCTTTGGGCCAATTTTTTGCGTACTCTCACGTGGTGAAAGCGAAATTTGTGTCAAGCGTGGTCTTCGTGGCGAAGCAAATTTTTTGAGATTTTGGCCATTCTTTGGTCACTTTGGCCGTTGGGGAAAAAACCAAAAAAATACGTATCTAGACCAGTTTTTTGCGTACTCTCACATGGTGATAGCGAAATTTGTGCGCAGCGTCATCTTCGCAGCAAAATAAATTTTTTTAAACTTTTGGCCATTTTTTTGGCCACTTTCTTGATGAAAGAAAAATTTTGAAACTCATTTACTTGGGCCAATTTTTTGCGTACTTTCACATGGTGAAGGCGAAATTCGGGTCAAGCGTGGTCTTCGTGGCGAAGCAAATTTTTTGAGATTTTGGCCATTCTTTGGTCACTTTGGCCGTTGGGGAAAAAACCAAAAAAATACGTATCTAGACCAGTTTTTTGCGTACTCTCACATGGTGATAGCGAAATTTGTGCGCAGCGTCATCTTCGCAGCAAAATAAATTTTTTTAAACTTTTGGCCATTTTTTTGGCCACTTTCTTGATGAAAGAAAAATTTTGAAACTCATTTACTTGGGCCAATTTTTGACGTACTTTTTGGCTGTCATAGCGAAATTTTGGTCCAGCGACGCTAACATGAAGAAAATAATTTTTTTTCCCGTTAATTGACCAACAATTATGCCCTTCGATATCCCTTTGAAAGAGCTTTTTTTTCGTTTTTTAGATTATTTAATCGGACAGCCCATTCTCTGCCAAAAAAATAAAAACTGAATTAGCACTCCCAGATAGGTAAGTCTATCCAGTTCCGAGGACGCCTTCACGACGTTTTGAGGATATTTTTTGGACGTTCATTGGATTGACCTATGCCCGCACTGATCCAAAAAGCGTCCTTTGGACGTCCTATGGATATCCCATGGATTTGGATATCCCATGAAAATTGATATCCTGTGGATATCTAATGGACAATCCCCAGGAAGTCCAATGGATTGAAAATGCTATCTGGGCCATTTCTGATACCACTTTCATTTCGACCCTAATATTTGGCCTAATTTACCCTCTCATTAGGTCCCATCGATGAGTGAAAGTTCCAAAAAAATTTAATTTCAAGGCACGAATCTTACGTGCAGGCGGTGGTGGCAGCCTTAGGATCACAAAAAAAAAGTGAATAAATAAATAAATAAGTAAAATGGTAATGGGCCTCGACGCATCAATATCGTCCATTGGCTTATATGTCAGCTGCAGCAGCATTTGTCGTCTGCTTCAAAATCCTCATTTCCCACTCTAATAGTTCAATTTAAGTTTCCTGCCTGACCTAAGATTCGAAATTTCCCGGACACCTGCAAAAACGAATTTCGGTCATTAAAAGCGGTTTTTAAATGAGAACCTACAAAACTTAAGATCCCAGGAACCATATAAGAAGGTAAAAAAAAAAGGGATTAATAATTTATTAAAGCAAAACAAGGCAGGTGAAATCATTCTCCGAAGTTCCTGAAATCTGTTCATCCTTCAGGTTTCAGGTGTCATTTTCTTTAGCCAAGTAGAAATTTTGAATGGTTCAGAAGACACGATTTCTTCAGCTGTTTTAAGTTTATAGCATCCGTTGAACATGCTTCCGAAATTCATTTCCACCCGAAGAAAGAAAGAAGATAAAAAAGAAAAAAGGGGGAGCATTTTTGAATATTAATTCTGAATTAATCCCTCTCAGGTGTTCTGCGCAGGATTTCATAAGACATCCTAACCCCAACGTATTTTTTTTAAAAAAATTTTCAGGTAGCTTACTTTTAAGTGCGAACTATTTCTTACGGTGTTAGGTCGTACCTACGGACCGGCATTTTCAATCAGGGTGTGCTCACCGGAAATACGTCACGCTTGGTTAAAGTACCGGTAAGTTCATCATCGCAGGTGTCTTCCTTTTTAATTTTCAATGGGATGACTTCGAATCTGTTTTTTAATACATGGCTAACCTTATGTATCCAATTGTATTAATTTAAACGAGGGGGAGAGGGGAGGGGGGGGGACTTCTTTTTTTTTGTAATTCTTTAAGAAAAAAAAAATTCTTTGACTAATTTGTGGATTTTATGCGTGACTTTGATATCCACGGATGTTTGATTTCGTTCTTTTTGCAGGCGGCTTTTTCCTTATTTTTAATGCAATTACCGTTTCATTGTCTTTACGGAAAGTTGCTGATTAAGCTTTTTCTTGTTTCGTAAAAAAAGTGTATTATGACCTCGCGATGCTATGCAAGACTTTGTAACGGCGCCATGGTTTATCATATTTCAGAGCGATAAACTGTGTGAACTGGTTTTGTCATTCACTTTACTTATTAATGAACATTTTTTTTTTTTTTTTTTTTTTTGATGATCCCATTCAATTTTTTTTTTTTTTTTTAAACATGTGTGAATGGATTCGTGTGTTTATTGGTTTAGCGGAAAAACTTGCGCGTTGAAAATTGATACGATCGAGATAAATGGGCTTGTTTTGACTTTGAGGATGCACCTGCACTTTTATCTTGTGCTTTATTTTCGAAGAAGGTTACGAAAATACGTCAGGGTCAAACGCGAAGGAAAAAAATGTCAGCTTATTCAGACGAAATTTTTCCAAATGAAATCCAGTCATTCGAAGACTATTTCTAAAGCGTAAAAGGCTGCAACCGGGTTACAATAAGGGTTGTGCCCCAAAATTAAATTTTTCTTGGACTTTCACCCATCGATAGGACCTAGTGAGGGGGTAAATTAGGCCAAATGTTAGGGTCGAAATGAAAGCCGTTTCTGAGGCGGGGATGGAAGTGCTAATTCAGTTTTAATTTTTTTGGCAGAGAATGGGTTGTCCGATTGAAGAATACAAAAACAAAAAAAACTCTTTCAAAAGGCTATTCAAGGGCATAATTGTTAATTTTTTAAAAATCGTCCCTTTCATTGGGGGAAAAAAATGTTTTCTTCATGTTAGCATCGCCGGACCTAAATTTCGGTATGACAGTCAAAAAAAATCGTAAAAAATTGACTTAAGTAAATTTGCTTCTAAATTTTTCATTCAACAAGAAAGTGGCCAAAAAAATGGCCAAAAGTTTAAAAAATTTATTTTGCTGCGAAGATGGCGCTGCAAACAAATTTCGCTATCACCACGTGAGAGTACGCAAAAAACTGGTCCACATACGTATTTTTTTGGTTTTTTCCGCAATGGCCAAAGTGGCCAAAAAATGGGCAAAATCTCAAAAAATTTGCTTCGCCACGAAGCCCACGCTTAACCCAAATTTCGCCTTCACCATGTGAAAATACGCAAAAAATCGGTCCAAAATCATATATTTCGTCTTGGAATCCGAAGGGCAATAGTGGCCAAATTGAATGGCGAAAATCATAAAAATCGCAAAAAAAATTTTTTCACTGATAAGATCCGTCTGGACGTCCACGTGAAAGTACGCAAAAAAATAGCCTAGAATCATATTTTTCCGTTGAAAAAAAAAGGTAGAAATCGGCCGAAACTAAACTAATGGCCTAAAGTAACCAAAATGCATAAATTTTAAGAAAATTGGACATACACAAAAAATGCATAAATTATGTACGATTTATGCATTTTTTATGTATGTCCAATTTTTTAAAGAATTTTTTTAAAGAACCTAATTTTTTTACCGAAATTTTTGTCATCCTCCAGCAGAATTATACATAAATTATGCTTCTTTTAAAATTTCATGCTTAAAAAAATTATGCATATTCAAAATTTTGGCGCTTAAAAAAATATGTACAAACTTGCGTCATTCCGTCATTCATCATTACGAAAATAAAGTAAACTAATTTTATCTCACCAAAAATCTGCAGCTGTTTTTTTTTTTTTTTTTTTTTTTTTTTTTTTGGAGAGAGAGAGAAAAAAAAACTGTCAGCTGACCGAAATAAAAACGCGGGGTGCGATTTTCAGCCCTTAACCAACCTCACAGAGAGCGGACATGAAAATGTGTGGCGTGTAAGTGTGTGGATGTGTTCGCTAACGACAAAACGGTCACACGCTCCCGAAAATCCACAGAATCAGCTGCATTTTTTTAAAATAAAAACTGCAGCTGTATATTATATGACTTTAAAAACATCACAATAGAACGTGTATTGACGCGTCCTTGCCCATATGCCGTGCCATTTGTCTCTGTAAACAATGCGATTGTTGTTGGTACACGAAGTTATTAACCGTTTGTTTAATCTCCACATAGTCATAAGGTTTTCTTTTGCGTAATCAATTTTTTTTAGATAGCATTTATCGATACCGGGAACGGGAATGAATGACCCCCCCCAAAAAAAAATCTAGGTCAGCAGTTAACAAAAAAAAAATTTAAATAAAATCTATTTCGAAGAAGAAAAAAAAAAAAAAAAAAAAAACGTAAAGTGAGATATATTACAAAATAATTTCATAAGGGTCGAATGACGAGTCCATAAAGCAATATATTTTATAAAGGTCCTTGATCAAAATTTCTTAACTTTAACCACCCTTAGACATGCGACTTCCGGTCTTCAGAAAAAAATCCTTTTAGCGTGGAGTTTGGCTCTTACGCCATAAAAATTGAACGGTGGGAAGCTTCTGCGATGCAATCGTTGCAGAAGAAGCTACCATTCACCGCAAAATATCTATTTAAGAAATTAAAAGTCATGAATATTCATTAGCATCGTCACTTCGTTGAGGAAAAAAAAAAAAAAAAAAAATATGGCGAGAAAAAAAAAATCTTAAACGGTTTAATTTGACATAAGCGGAACTCCCACAATATGTCACACTGTCTATTTACGTTCGTATTGACTATTGTTGGTGTAAAAACAGGCGGAGGGAAACCTCTTAAAAATAATTATCCCTGATTGAAATTCGAAGACCCGAACGAACGCGCTGCAAGTCAAAAAAAAAAAAAAAAAATCTTTTTTTCATTTTCTGTCTAAAAACTTGTTTATGAGAAAATAAACGAGGTCATCACCCATTGTAAAGCAGGGAAAGAAAAGCAAAAGGCGGTCGTTTAAAATATTTCAACAATGGGTATAACGATTCAAAAAATGTCATCAACCTTCACAAAATATTGTATAAAATATGACCTCCGTGTTTACAAACTTTTTCTTTTTCGGAAACAAAATTTTTACTTTTTTTTTTCTTCTCAAACTGCTCCTTTTGAGTTTCTTTCTGGGACCACAAAAGACGCCGACTTTTTAGGTTCATCAACGACAACATAAAAAACTTTATTCATTCCGGGATTAAAATACTGCGAAGGGATTACGCAAAAGAATAAATATCTACTTAGCTTATGACCCTTTTATTACATCGAGATACACCACCACCTGTATCCTTTTACCAGAAGGAATGCAAAAAAAAAGCTTTTTTTTTTTTTTTTTTTTTTGCACATTTAATAAATTGCTCGGAGAAAGAACAGCACGCATGCAACCAGAAGTTGAATTATTTTTTTCAATGAAGACATCCAAAGGTCAAACCGAGAACAAGACCTACTACTGCATTGGTTAACATTAATTTTAAATTCAGTAATGTACGAATACAACAATCTTATCAATTTTTTTCCATCACAAAAGGTCATCTTTTGTTTACAGCATTGGCTGTACCAAAGAGAATGAATGCAGCATCCCGAAGATAACATGATATTTTTGAACGGATCCACCTTTGACCCCCCCTTATCTACAACAGTCTGTGACCTCTTCTTTTTAGTGTAGCAGGTGTTGATGTATCAACATCGTTCCAAGAGGTCACTTTTTTAAGGACATCGTTTCTCGAGGGTTCGGTTTCCTGTGAAATGTCTTTCGTCAAAAGGATCAAAATCATGGGAGAAGGACCCGTGAAATCAAACCAAAAAAAAAAAAAAAAGATCGAAAAGGAATTTTTGTAAATATCAGCCAAGAAAGATTTACGATGTTCGGTATTCATGTAGATATTGACAATCTTGATGACGGAAGATTTTGATAAAGTGTTATTTGGTGATGTTAAAATCGGCCACGTGGTGAATGAGATCAGTGATAAGTGTTGGAGGCATTTAAATTTTGGCCTACGATTGCAGGGTTTGTTTGTTTATTTTTCATTCACATGTGTGACCCATAGTGAAGCAAATTTTAAAGTTTCTCAAGGGTTCATTGCTTTGCCCTTTAACAGGGTGGGCTGGGGTGAGGTGGAGTGGTGTTCCGGGGCGTGGTAAGATTTGGTGGATCCTATACATTTCAGCGGACACAAGTCTAAGTCTCAGGGGATCCCAGTTGCAACCGAACACCGAAACTGAAATTTCAGATTTGGATCAGATCGATGCCCAAGGTCTTCAAAATCGAGGGCAGTACTTCGTCAGCATTTGCGTGATAGATTTATTCAACGAGAATATCTTAGTTAGTGAATCGTAGGGGGTCCCACATATATCACGTGTGAAAATCTTCTGCAGATGTTGAATCTCCAGAAGAAAGGTCTAGTTAATGGATAAACTGGTGGATCAAAAATTGTCAAACTTTCGCTAAAATGATAGATATATACAGCTCCTCACGGAAGGAAAAGCATCGCCCTTATAATGAGATGGCTTCCCCTTTATGAACCTAATTTAACGTAGTTGACCAAAACCCCTAGTCCACCATCGCCCGAGCAATTATCTACTGGCAGGACTTCCCAACTGTCCTATCCTATCCTAGAGGCACCATTCAGCAAAATATTTGGTGAGAAGGTTACAAACAACTTGGGAAAACAGGTGCATATATCCTCTCCCATTCCCGAAACGAAATCCATGGGCATGATCTCCACTTTGTGACTAGCATCCTCCCTTTCTGGAAGGTCACAGCACCCTGAAGAGCCCACACACATATCCCAAGCTGACCAACGTTGAAAATGAAATTGAACGTTGAGGCAAAAAGAACCTGCGGTATTTATATCCCCGAAAAAATTCGAAACCAAAAGAAAGAACTTTATGGGAAAATTACTTAAGAACATAGCTTAAGCTAAACTGGAACCAAGGAAAGACATCGCCAAGGAACAGTTTTCCACAACCGATCACGCTTTGTTTTGGCAATTTCTGACTTCCTTCTCCGGTAGTAAGCAAGAGTGAGATTTTAGGACCCTCCTTTTCAAATATTAGCTCGTGTAGACTCGTAATTCTGTTCTATGTACCTATTAGGAAATCCACATTAGGGAAATTGTCCTCAAGCACAACCAGTACTGTATTGGATCTCATTCGAATTCAAATTATAGAAGAAATATAAGAGATCCCTAGAAGGTCGGAGTGGTGATTCGTTCAGAATAGCTGCTCGTGATCAGTGAAGTTAAGCATAGCATAGCATTGATGAGGGCAGCTACTGGATGGGTGACCGCCGACACTCCAGCCCTCTAGCAGAAATTGTAGGATCTACAGTTACAGCCACCTTAACCTCGTTGTAATACGTAGCTCCCACAAACGCTAGTTGGATATACACATAAATTGGATCTCTCTAATAACGACATTGGATACTCATAAAAAACGAATACAATTTTAAAAAGCAAGTAGATGGCCTATGGCAACAAGCCGACCAATAAACCTCTCCTCCTTGTTTCTATCTCTTCCCCTTCCCCTATAAAAAATAGAATAAGAGATCCCTGTTCGAAATTTTTTAATCGGACCAAATTTGGATCAGCGTCAGGAGAACTGACTAGAACGTAACACATATCAAGATTGGGCATATGCTTGACTTGCTGCCCTCTAATATTGGACAATATTGGAAATTTCACCAAGACTGGATCGATGTTGGATCAAGATAGACTCTTCATGATCTTGTTTTATCCAATTAAAATTTTCGCCAGGGATTTTTTTCCACTATTTTCCTCACAAATAATCGCATGAATATTTACAATTTTCCACCCTCCAAACGTAAGCACTGACTGGATCCTTTTGGCCCCCTAAATATATTATTAAGTAATACAGCCCCAAGGACGACAAACACCAGCAGAAACCAGAAGCAACTTCCTGCTGACCATATTAACTAGCAGGAGTTAAGGATACTCAATTTATGCTAAACTGACTGCAAAATAAACTAAAAGATTCCGCAATTTTTCCTCTTCCTCAGATAGAAAATTAAAGCGTTGCGAAAAAAAAAAAAAAAAAAAAATTAGGTCACGCTGCATATTTAACCTGAGAACAATCCACAATTTTTTTTTCTCCTTCTAAAAAATACACACGCTATACCGTTTTTCTCATTTCATAGACTGGTCCCACCGGAAATTCCATTCTTTCTCATTTCTGAATGAAAACATGAGATAATGAATCAAATTACTTTCGCACAGGTGAAGTTTGCACTTTTTCTTATATAGGCTTTTCTAGTTTTTCGCGAGCATTTTTTTACAAACCGATGTGGGAAGCGATCCAAAATATTTTTCATAAATAAAAAAAAAATAAAAAATGGAATGAATGACTTTTGAGACGAGTCTCTGACATAACATCTGTTTAAAAAAAAAAAAAAGAAAGAAATACCGAATACTAAAACGAAATACATGTGGGGTCCGAGAAAAAAAAAATCTGGTGTGGGTCAAAGAAACCCTTATTTCTTTGAAATTTTTTCGTCTTTTCAAATAAAAACATCTTGCAAGTTTTGCATAAAAACCATATTATGCAACCTTCCTTGGTTTACTCCGTGGATTTCTTACATACTTCCAGCATTCTAAGGGTTCTATTATTTGGAAATGTTATTACCCCTTCCTTATAGGAGCACCTGGATTCCTATTCTTGCATAAGACTTTTATTTTTATTTGATTCTCGTTCCTTCCCATGACGTCAAAAAAATTCACGCAGCCTGCAGTATATTCATTTTTTAGTGTTTTTTTTTTCTGTGGTGAGAACTTCAATGCAGATAAAAATAATCATTTGTTTCCGGTTTACGACTGTATGCAAATTCTGGTTTTATCTTTAATAATAACCCCGGATCATGTCCGAAATATGTTATTAGGGTGAAAATTTTTATAAATGAAAAACTCATTTTATTTTTTAATTCCCATAATTAAGCAACATTCCAAGGTTTTCGTAATTGATTTTTAAAACAAGGTGTCGAAATCTCAAAAATCTCGAAAGGGATAATTTCCTATACAAAAATTTTTTTACTTATTAATTAAAAAACATTTGGCAAAGGCAGAAGAAGAAAAAAAAATTGCAACATTGATTTAAAACAAGCCTTACAGGGCTTTTTCTCACTTTTAGGTGTGGTACAGCCGAACCTGTGATTAGACGTACAAAAAAAAAAAAAAAAAAAAACATATCTTTTGTTGGTATAATTGGCATTTCCTTTTAAACCAAAATTAAAAGGACGAGGAACCCACCTAATTAGCCAAAATCTCGATTATATGGTCAAACAACTCAAGCGCGCCCAAAAAAATTTAAAAATTCCGAAACCATTACACGGTTTGACAGAGACCGATGGGGTATGAGAAATCAGAGCGCACCTAAAATTGACAAGACAAACTGACAAATATAACACTTTTGACCTTATCACATGTCTAGGCGGACAGGGTCGAATAATTTTTTGTCTTTTCCGTTTGTTTTGCATGGGCACACCCGCAACAAGGATATCAATTCCCGTGCAGGTGTTAGTGCGATTTATATCTATTCCTCGGGAAAAAAAAAAAAAAACGCTGAATGGATAATCAAAACGTCGAGCTAATATCAATTTAATAAATAAAAAAAAAAAGGAGAATTTAAAAAAGAAAAAAATCTCAATTAATGCATCTCTCCGTGACAGAATAATTCCTGTCATTCCCACGTATTGATCAATGCAGCTGCAACTTTATATGAGGGCCAACTAACTGGTTGCCGACATCTATGGTGGCTTCTTTAATCAATGATTTTGTCTTGAATCAGGGGGTGCGTGTATAATATAACCTATCGTGAGAATTTTTTCTAGTTTTTTTTTCTGCTATTTTACCAAATAATATAATTTTTCTTTAAAAATGTTAAGTTATTGTTAAATTTCATATGATATGGGGTCGTTCAAAATATTACGTCATCGTGAAGGGGGTGGTGCCTGAACCGACAAAAAAAAAAAAGAAAAATGACTGAATGACAATATTTTAAGATTCAGACCTAAAAACTACCATAGATTTTGAACCCCCTTCCTCTGTTATCAGCATTTATCATCAAAGCTTCGACCCCCCTAAATAATTACGCCACCTTTTGATGACCCCCGGCCATTTTTAGCAATTCTTTTCTCTGATTTCAACATTTTTATTTCACTTTCGAAATTTTTTAATAGTCTAAGTTTCTCCGATGATTTCAACCCCGCCCCCAAATCAAAAATAGTTTGTGGACATGTAACGTTAGCGTTATTCATTTGCATGATACTTCCTTTCTACCTTTCCAAAATCGTGGCATAATATTCGATAGACCATATATAGGGTCTTAAAGGCAACTAATAGGTCCATAAAGGAGGCAAAGACTGAATACGCCGAGCATCGGACAAATGACCGAAAGAAGGACCTTAGCATCGTTAAGTTCAACAGACATGGACATGGACCACGAAAATCATAGCGCCGACTTTTCAAAATTTCATTGATGTTAACCATCTTTCAAGGTTTAGCCCAAAAAAAAATTTACTTCCTCTTCATTCCCTCAGCCAGCTTTTCATTCGTTTTTTCATATAAGGGATGTTAATTCGATGGCCAAATAGACGATTGAAAAAAACTTACCTGAAAATAAAAAAAATAAAACAACATTAAAATATAGTTCTAGTATTAAATTATTTTCAATTTTGAGAATTTATACAGAATCCTCAGACAATTAGTAAGATATATAATCAACATAAGCATGGGTCCATATGCAAAAGTTGAGGCCAGTTAAATGAAGGCTACACAATATTAAAAAACTTTGAATAGTTATGCAGTGGTTTTTCACCCTTGCTCATTTTCCTTCCTAGAAAAAAATCTGTTTTCCTGGTCTCTAAACCTCGAAACATCGCGAACTGCCTTAAAATAAAATAAATCTTTTGTCCCTAATTTACTGTCTTTACTTTATTTTATACACTTCTTCAACCAATTGACAGAATGTTTTATGGCCAGCACACGGGCTACCTTATTATTCGTTTTGTCAAACCTTCTTGATTTTTAAATAAAATGAATGGATTCGATTGTCAATTTGTGGAATGAAAAAAGATGAGAGAATTTGTAAAAATAAAGAACAGAATACCCCATTTGCTGTCAACATTATAAAAACTTCAAAGTAACAATCTCGACAAAAAAAAAAGTCATAAAAAAAAAAAAAACCAAAAAGACGGCTCAATACCAAATTGGTTTATCATTCTGTAACGGACAACTGCACTGATATTGTTTATTTTGTTTTCTTCAAAATTTGTCATTTAGTAAACTTTTCACATTTAATACCGAAGGATGCCAACATTCCAAAACGACATAAGTTTCAAAAAGAGTGAAATGAAAAGTCGATTTTAAAACTCTTTTACAATGGAATTTATTTGATTTTTTTTTAGCTTATTTGAGCCCAGGTAGCTCCAAAAAAAATTTTTTTTAAATTTGTATGCCGTTTTAGTTAGGATTGTACCTCCCCCTAACCCACCTATGCCTTTCAAAGATTTTAATTACATTCGTAAAAATTTTAACTCGAAATGCGGCAGTAGAAATTTTCACTTCCAGTGAAGATGGAGGGGGGGGGGGGGGGGGAGCCTAAGTGGGGGGGATCAGTGGGGAGCCTAAGGGGTGCCGAAAAACTTGGCCCATGAACATTAATTGTCCAAAATCTCACTCTAGTCCACAACTGTTTAGAAAGCAACAAACCAGCAGAATAAAGTGGAATGTGAAAAAGGGGGGGTAGGTAGGGCATTTAGCTAAGGGGGAACAAGAAGCAGTGCTCCCTGGAAATACTGATTGTCCCCTTTCTAAAGGAAATTTTCATCTCTTACTGTTTCCTATCGACATGCTTTCTTATGCCACAAAGGTGCCACCTCTAGCGCACTGGGAACCCCATTTAGCTTCCTTGCCTGGCTCCCTTTCAGTGTTAGGGGCCCTGGAAAATTACCCGACTTCAATACTACTTTAAAAACCAAAACTATACCATCACAACATACAGAATTACAAAAAAAAGTTATGTCGTAATAAAAAGGAAAAGAGGGGATAATAGCGCAGAAAATTGATGAATTACCTATAAATTAGCCATTTTCACATTTAAAAAAAAATTTCCCACAAAAATCAATCTCACCCTTTATTTTATTTGTTGACAGTGCCTGAACACAAAGAAAAAAAGTCGTATGAGATAAATGGTTGTTGAATTCAACTCCCATCACTTCCCAGTAACGCAAGGGCGGAGCTTGATCCGTGAAGTCTGAACGCGGCGCAACTTAAAAAAACGAGGCTAAACACGACTCGACATACGAATCCAAACATTTTCAAAGGATCGATCCATTTTCGCGTCGCCGCAAGTCCACTTTTAACAGGTATCAATCCGAAATCACGGTCTCACAGTCATTCGAGTTCTGTCTTTCCTTGGATATAGACGTACGTTCGAAAAAATTCGGTGAATATTTTTTTTTTCCTTCGTTTCGGATATTTTCATACTTTATCGATTTTTCATCGCCATAAGGATTTACTTTCAGTGTTGAAACTTGTGGATTAGAGTGATAGTGATATTATTAGTTATTATTCCTAGTTTCGGTATAAATTTATTAAAAATAAAAATGAAAGCTATAGTCGACGTTGTCGGAGCTTCTTCCGGAACCGGAAGTAACTTATCAGGAGTTCAAAACGGACGTGTGAACCGAAGGAGGGACATAGAAAACGAAGAAATCCAAATGTACCTTAGTAAATTAAAAGATTTAGTTCCGTTTATGCCAAAAAATAAAAAGTTAACAAAGTTAGAAGTGATTCAACACGTAATCGAATATATCTGTCAATTGCAATATCAACTGGAGACGCATCCTAGCATCGACGATTTGAACACGGAGGAACTTGCCGCTAGGCTACAAGGCGAAAATGGCACGTCAGCAACCACCGTTCCTCAAACAAATTCGAACGGTTCACAGAGACAACCATTAGGAGTATTGGCACCTAGCCCGAACACGATAATCAACAATAACGTTAGTTCGAATTTAATTTCAACGATTCAACCTCCCGAGCCTACCTCCCTTCGATCGGTGAGTACTGGTTTTTGTTTTTTTTTTTCTTTCTTTCCGTTAAACGGCTATTTACTGCACAAGCAAAAAAGAAAATTAATGACAGAGTTAAATTGCTCCTTGTCGTTGGCATGATCAATCAAGACGATCGTTTAAAATTCCCACATCGGCCCACGACGTTTTTTTTGTTCAATTTTTTTTAGTTGCGAGGAAAAATAAAAAAAATAAAAAAACGAAAAGAATTTCGAGCAAGTATAGGTTAAGAAATTGCAACTCCCACAAAAATCGAACACCTGGGGATTCTTGAAGTATCAAAAAGAGAAAGTTCGGATTCGATTGTACAAAAATTGTAGAAGTTTTTAAAACGCGATAAGTTAAAGATGAGCACGAAAGAGTTTGCGGCGATTCAGAGAGAAAAAAAAAATACTTGGCAGTTTGTTCTTTAAGTAATGTAACAATAATATAACTTCAATTAATTACCACGATGTTTCGGGTTCTTTTTTCTTCTTTTTTCTCCGAGTGAAGGATTTCGTTGTTTCTCATCATTTCTTCTTTTGAATTGCTTTTAATTAATTTTTCGTGTTCGCTACTTTGTAGCAACGATAATGAATAGGTGCTGAAAAGATGACGAGGAGACATGCAAGTGTTTAGAGATAATTGCAGGATTTTGCAGGATGTTGACATTTGCGAGCATCCCTGACGGTGTGCCTGAGGGCGATGAAGCAATTAAACGAAATTTTTGATCTTATTTCCTTCGAATTAAATCCCACGATGCAGAAATTACAGGCCCTAAAGCGGGGGGACATGCAACCCTCCGGTGCAGGTTGCATATAAGTATCTCCAAAAAGGCATGCAAACAGTTAAAAAGCGGTGCCCCGGGGGCTAAGGCCATCCATTGCACTTCGGTTAGGTTGATTCCTGCGAATACCTCAAATGTGGGTATCTTCAGCGCATAATTTTCGGTTCCCCTAGAAAGAGGCTTTGCCATTGCAATTCGGTTAGGTTGACTCCTGCAAGTACCTTAAATGTGAGTATCTCCGGCGCATAATTTTCTGTTCCCCCAGAACGAGGCTCTGCCATTGCACTTTGGTTAGGTTGACTCCTGCGAGTACCTTAAATGTGAGTATCTCCGGCGCATAATTTTCTGTTCCCCCAGAACGAGGCTCTGCCATTGCACTTTGGTTAGGTTGACTTCTGCGAATACCTTAAATGTGAGTATCTCCGGCGCATAATTTTCTGTTCCCCCAGAACGAGGCTCTGCCATTGCACTTCGGTTAGGTTGATTTTTGCGAATAGCTCAAATGTGGGTATCTCCGGCGCATAATTTTTGGTAGTCGGGACTGCGTTTGCAGTCTGATAAAACAATCCTGCAAAATGTCTTCTTATGAGCATGAAATGATTTCGTAAGTCGGGCTAGTCCATTCGCCATGGAAAGCGATTTCGTCCTATCTCCATTTCTTAATGTTTGCTCATATTTACCGAATGAACAATCAGAAATACCAAAACATGTCAGTCGTCTGCATCAATCCCCAACTTTTAATTTCGGCTAGAATCCCACAACCCATTCACTCCCCAAATCAAGTGGACCAAGACACCAATTTATTTTTTTTTCTCACAGGTTCCCTCATTGAATATTCAAATAATATTCCTCCCTCTTGAAAAAAAAAATCTGACCCCTTTGAAAAGAAATAAATGATAAAAAAAAATGTGCATGATTTCTTTTTCCCACGGAAGTTGCGTAAAATGGCAAAAAAAAGCAACTCAAACCTCAATAATTCTCATCCCCCAATTATGTGAATGTGATTATTGTAATTTTAACAGCTGAGATTTTCAACATTGGGGTTCGATTGACACCTGGTGTTTCGTTTGATAACGATGAGTGACCCTTATGTGTTTTTTATTGTAACCCCACTTATTAAGGGAAACTACTGCTTCTAACTGCCTTTTAAAAAAATCTGTCACTTGGTTTTTCTCAGGACTTTTATTTTTTTATTACCCGATAAACCTCCCTCGATTAATTTT
Organism: Liposcelis bostrychophila; assembly: GCA_037577465.1. Lineage (NCBI taxonomy): Eukaryota > Metazoa > Arthropoda > Insecta > Psocodea > Liposcelididae > Liposcelis > Liposcelis bostrychophila. The sequence continues at coordinate 52,814,147 of CM075208.1, read as the reverse complement.
CCCTTCCGAAATTTAACTCTCCGATCTATATATAAAAAAAACGAAATATTATATAATCCTCTCCACGATATTTTAAGAAATTTTTTGTTGATTAGATTTTCTTTTCAATGAATAATTTTCTTCAGCTGCACTCTTAAAAAGTTTTTTGGTGCACGTGTTTTCTAGAGTCAATCTTTTCAGCTGTTCTCTTATATTTCTCTTTTGAAAAAACATACAATGGATAAACCAGCGTTATCGATCCTTTATATTTCGCTTACGATGAGCCCGGATATATTTATATTTAATGCAGTGCATGTGTCAGTATTGTATATATGCATGTGTCTCCGTTCAAAGGAATTTTCAGCCAAGACATTTGATAAGCTCAACATGAATGATTAGTATTTGAAACGTATTTTTTTTTCCTTCTTCTCTTTCCTAGAGATTTTTCTTGAGAGCTGTCTTTTTGCTTCCTAATAATAAACCCACATAAATTCAGAATTGTCAAATTTATTTTATAAAAGTACAGATGTTTTTTTCCCCGATTTTTTTAAGACGGAAAAAAAAAAAATTTGAGGGTATTGTCTCGTGTTGAGTTTATTGACGATTTCGAGGGTGGTGTTGATGTTTCGGGTTGGTAAATAATGAAAGAAGTCGTGCGGTGGCATTCAATCCAGGAACTAAAAAAAAAAAATTGTACACTATTGGGTACGCACTCATTGACTAATTTCTCGGAATGTCCTGCAGATGAATGAGGTGGAATAGGTGTTTCGATATCGCGCAAAAAATTAACCCTACAATAGAAAGGCTAACAAAGTGTCTCAAAAGTTTTACAGGCTGAAATGTCAAAGAAGCACGATGCGGCTTTATTATAGTAATTAGCGACGAGGACATAATTGGTGTCAGTTAGGTCCAACTTTAAATTCGGTTTAAAATGATTTTGAAACGAAATCTCAGGTTATGTAATAAATCAGTCATAAGCAGATGAAATCAGGGCGTTATTGAGAAACCTATTCGGGGTTGCAGGGCATAGGCATGTCCTGCAAGAGAGTTTGGTCCTAACGATTTTATAACCCAAAATAATGTCAAAGATTATGAAGAAAATATTTTCCCGACATTCTTAAACCCGACAGAAAGCAGAAGACGCAAAACTTTATTTTGGGCACCATGGTGCAATTTTTTTAAATTGACAGTTACAGTTTTTGGAAAAGCTCTTAAGAAGAAAAAGGCAGAAACTTGTATTTTAGAAAACCAGCAAAATTTTAGGTACTTTAATTCGATTCAATAATTTGATTTTTGACTTGAGGAACTGTTACTGAAAACCAGACTAATGAAGTATATTATATGCAGTCTGGCAGAAGGTAGATAAAAAGGAAAATACCCATTTAAAAAGGCAAAAATTGCCCGCACTCCTGGTGAGGTAGTAGCAAGCTGAATTCTAACCCCAGAGGTACACGGGTCCATCTGCTGATGTAAAGTTCTAAATTCCGCTAAGTAACATTAAAACAATAGCAATTTCTCAATTCCGATACTGCTCCTCTTCTTTCTGTTACATTTCTTAAAAATCTCCTCTTCTTAAAATTACAGAAAAATGAAAGATAAAACAACAGAACATATAAAAAATAAAGTGGGCCGTTGAGCCTTAAAAGTTCAAAACGTAATTAATTGCATTGTTCTAATTTTTTTTTTTTTTATTAAGGAATTGTGTCTCAAGACCAAAGAAATGAGAACACGAAACTGATACCCCCAATATTCCTAATGTTCAAAGTACTGTACACGTTTCGCAGATTCAGACGATGTTTGTGTTGGCACGGGTAGCTGTGTCTTTGAGGATTTTATTGACACACCCCATAATTTGAGCCCTAATACGCAACAACTAATCTGGCCAAATTTTTTACATCAAAAGAGAAATTAGCAAAACGTGCGGCACAAGGCCCTGAAAAAGTCTGAAGACGATCAAAAAGTACCTTGTTACTCACGTTCAAATTAAGAAAAGGTTTTGCTGTCGGTAGGTCATTGTCATCTCTCTGATTCAAATGTCAGCAGTATTGCATTGCAATGAATGCTCTTAATGCCTAAACGTATACTAAAATGTTTATTTTTCATACGAATCAAAACATCTTTGCTTTTTTTTTTCTGATTTAGATATCCTAAAATTTTACAAGTCCTAACAAGCCAGTTACTGGACCTATGTCATATATCGATGTCGTAAAAAAAAAATTAACTGTTCATGTTCTAATAATTATCCTTTTAAAAAGTCATTATCTACCAATAATTTTATAGCTTCGATAGGCGTATCAACTTTTTGCAAAATTTTCAAAACGATAATATTTTCTCTTTTATAAACTATTATAATTTGCACATAATCTTAACTTACCAATTTAGGCATCCTTCCCATATCGATCGCATGCACCATTGCGAAAACATCTGAAAATTCGCCAAATATTTGTGTCGTAGGTTTTTTGCCATTTCCTAAAAAGAAACAAAACAACTTTCATTATTTCCATCCCACTTTTTGTGCCGATAACTCTAATCGTCCTTTTTTTTCTGCCCCAAATAACAGTTTTTTTTTTTTTTTAAAAAAAAAAGAAAATGTGGGCAATTTTCGTTATCGCCCCCATATAACCGTTTTGACCTAAATGCAATGATTTTTTTTTTTTTTTTAAGTTTCTATGCGGGAACCCAAGATTTTATTTTTTTGTCGAAAAATGGACACGTGCAAAAAATTAAACAAAAACAAGCACATCTGGGCGATATAATGTCAGCCATTAAATGAGTTTTTTTTTTCTTTCTAAACACACACACATTATCTGATGATTGCTTAGTTCCTCTGTGTGTCACATTCATGTAGTTGCGGTTATTATAAGGTAGGCAGTAACGGATGTTGCAGTTAACAACTCCCGAGGTTTTTAAATTGGATTTACAGTTAGCAACGTGCAAAATGCCTTGTTTATATTTAAAACACTTGTTTATGTATAGGAAAAGTCTTTTTTAGAAAGTAGGACTTGGATGGAAGCAGAAAAAAAAAATTGATAACACTTTTTTTTCCGTTCCAGTCGAACGATTATTTTCGCTCTTTTTTTGTATCATCGATTTTAATTGGTACAATTGCGGTTTTATTGAGAAATTAAAAAAAAAAAAAATAAGTCACCAGAGCTTGATCTTTTATTTTTTCTTGAGTTTCTCAACATTACATGTCAAGTCTGCACGCTTGAAAGCTATCGAACGCCCGACAACTTTTTTTTATTTTTCAGAAAATATTGGGACAAGTTTATTGTCCATTTTTTTTTTACTCATTTATCCTGGCACGTTTCCCCTTTTGCAACGGATCGTAAATCTCTTCACAATTTTTCTCGATTTCGTTTTTTTTTTCTTGGTTCCATGCATCTTTGATAAACAAATAAACTTTTTTTTTTTAAAGATACGGAACACTTAAACAACCCGCGCTTATTAACTATCAACTATTTATTTACTCTGTCATTAGTTCATTAGCCTTGTTTATTAATCAAATCAAGGTATATGATCATTATTTTTCTTTTCTGTTTGTTTTTTTGTCGGCTAAAAAGATCTTTTCTCTAAAAAAAGTTTCTTTTTTCTTATATTGTTACAGATGTCACCTGTACATTTGGAGAAGGTCCAAGAGACTGATAGTCGGCCAATTTCATGTTAAAACTGTCGCATGTCATCCGTTGGTGAGGAGTCATATGTCTTTCGTCACAAAAGTCAGAGGAATTGTCACATAACCGTTATTATCGATAATCATCGATATTGCTTCGGTTTCTTCTTCCTTGAAGGTGTTCATCAGTTGCAATTAAAAAGACTTTTTTTTTTTTGGATCGCGATAAGGAGAATTATAATTTAAAAAATGAATTATAATGTTATGATGGTGTCCAATAAAAACAGTTGGAGGAATTTTTGGCAAATTTCGAAAACTGATATATGCTTTGTATGATACACGTAAAGTGCTTTAAAAAAAAAATGATTTGTGAACTTGCTTTTTTTATGAATCTCCTCATGATTGGTTAAGTTAAAAAAGCACTGATAACGTATCATAGATCTCGATTGGTTTGTTAAAATCTATGACCGTCCTTTTTTTTTTTGCAAACGAAAAATTTTAACTCGATTAATTCCTCTTATATTTAAAAGGAAATCAATTGTGATTTCCGTGATTGCAGTTTTAATAATGTAAGAATTAAAAAAAAAAAAAATTCATTTATATATGCAAGTGTGATTTTATAATTATTTTTGCCCTTTTTTTCGTTCCCCCCACTTTGTATTATTTGTATGTATTAGAGAATTTTTGTTTTTATTGTTAATATTGTAAAATTGTAAAGTACAATTAATTAAAAAAAAAAAAAATAATTAAAAAAAAAAAGAAAGAAAATAAAAAATAACAAATTTAAAAATAATTAAATTTTGTTTATTATTTTTTTCTGATTAAAAACGTTATTGTCCTTGCACTATTGACCTTTATTACGATGCCCTGATGGAACGTATAATACAATGGAAAACATTACTTTTTATTAAATGAATTACCAGGATCGTCAATGGATGCGAAATTATATCTTTTTAATTAGCTACAAGAAGAAATAACTTTTTAATTGTTCGGTACGTTAAAAATTGGACTTTCTTCATCTTCCGTAATGTGATATTGGTAATCTTTGGGAGGTACGCCACACTCGTCAGGTAGGTACAGGTCCCAGAAGGCCTTACACAGATAAAAAAAAATATGTTAAAAAAAAGTTACTTTATTGGAAAATCATTTTCAGCAACTATAGTCCATATTTTTCTTACGATTTTCCGTAGTATATCTACATAAGCTGATTAAGAGCCAAAATCGTTTTTTGACAAAAAATCAGAGATCCGAAGCCGATCCCGGTGCCGAAGCTAGTGCTAGTGCTAGATAATTTATTTTAAACTTGATGAAAGCGCCGGTGCTGGCACCTGTCTTAATTATGAACCTATTGCAGTGCTGATAGCTGAATATAATTAAGAAAGGCCACGAGTTTAGCTCATATTAATCGGCCGATTGTATTAATTGGCACTACAATAAACGGCGGTTACTGCAACAATTTTGTTTTTTCAAGTTAAAAAAAAAATTGGCAAAAATTGATGGCAGTGCTGGCACCGATGCTGAAATCGGCGCCAGCACCAGCAAAAATTTTGCTATTCTGGTGCTGGCGTTGGTGCCAGCTCCAGGTCTATGAATATTTCGGCGCCGATGCGCCGCTAAAAATATTATGGCTCCAACCAATTTTTACCGGCCCTGGACCCCTGCGAAAAATTTCTAAGAGGCGTCTGCGAGCGAACTGACACCTGTAGGCCTATAACAAATGCGAAACATTTTTTCGTCTGTATAGCACCAAATAAAATATTTTTACACAAAAAGAAGAAAACGTTGTCTTTAAATAACAAAACAGGTTCTAGCCTTTCAAAGATCATAATTTTAAAAATATCTATGGCGCCCTGTCGATCAGAAATATTGTTAAGGACTTCTTCCAAGTAATTTTTCCTTGGGTTATTGTTTGGTCATTCTGTCCGAAGACGGGTTTAAGACTGGCACTTTAGGGGTGGGTTCAAGGAACTACAATGGGAAAAATCTCAGCAAGAAGGTGCCTTTCTTTTACGACACACAGTTGGAAATTACGGGTCTGACCATTTTTCATAAAAAATTAATTTTTATAGTCTTTGAAGGGCTAGAACTAAAAAGGTAACACTTGGAACTTTCTTTCAATTTTATTTTTGTCTCAAATTATAAGGAAAATATTGGTACGGGTCCTAAATTAAAAGATTCCCCACCATTTTTCCTAATCCATTTTCCCTTAAAAAAAAAAAAAAAAAAAAAAAATTCTTATCTATTTTTTCTAAAAATTTTGGTTCCTAAAATTTTTTTCCTTACCATCTGGTTCCTAATTTTCAATTTTCCTAAAATTCTTTGATTCCTAAAATAAAATTTCCAAAAATGAATATTTTTTCCTAAATTTTAAAATCCCTAAAGGGATTATAGGAAATTTTAATACAGGGATTAAAAGGAATTTTATTTCAAGAATCAAATGATTTTAGGAAAATTAAAAATTAGGAAAAAAAAAATGGTTAGGAAAACCATTTTTGAACCAAAATTTTTAGACAAAATGGATTAGGAATTTATTTTTCTTCTTAAGAAAAATGAATTAAGGAATTTTCTTTTTAGGAAAAATGGTAGAGAATCTTCAATTTAGAACTTGCACCACGAATTTCCTTATAATTTTAGACAAAAATAAAATTGAAAGAAAGTTCCAACGGTCGCCTTTATAGTTCTAGCCTTTGAAAGACTATAATTACAAAAAAAATATCTATAGCGCCCTGTCCGTACAAGACATGATTTTTTTCGGTACCTAAGCAAAGAAAAGAATCATAAAAATTCATTCTATCATTGTTGAAGACTCTTATTTTCCCGGGAAATTTAAGATCCCAAAAAATAAAAATCTCGGAATTCGGGAATTCCCGTCATGCACAATTTTAATAATCCCGGCACGGTCTACTGATTTAATGAGAAATGAAAATATTGAACTTTCTAGATTAATTAAAAAAAATATATATAGAGAGAGAGCTCAGAACAAGCAATTTCTTTTCTGCTAACAACGTCCACTAGAAATTCTTTTAAAAAATCGATTACGATCGAATTTTTTTCGCGGGCTGAGCATCGGAGGGGAAAGAAAGGGTGCTTTTAAGGGTTCAGAAAGGGAGAGCCTTTTTCAAATTTAATCATAAGCATTCCACGAATTCGTTCACTTTTCTTTTTTTTCTAGGGTTAAACTTATAAAAATATGCAACTCAGACCAAGCAAGGATCCTTTTAGCGGCTGTGCATTAATCTTTTATGTCAACATGTCATTCGTAGCCAAAAATGATTTGCTATCTTCGTTTATTCGGTTTTAAAAAATTAAAATATTTTAAGGATACTCGGACAGGGGAAGCTTTTGCAGCTTCATAACAGATAATGCGCAAGTAATTTACGGGAGTCTCAGGGTTTAGGCTTCCACCGCCATCTTGGATTGCGAGATAGAACTTTTTTTTCCGTCAGATTTAAAATCAGCGACCCCAAAAACTCCTTCGTAGTGAATGTGAGTCACATCAGAACTTGTTTTCATCAGGGCTCTCTATACAGGCATAAAATTTGATGCCATCGTCCTTAAAGGGTTAATACCAGTAATCGGCATATGGAAACAAGACAAAATATTTTAAAAGTACGTACATTAATGGTTAAAATAAGTAAAACCATTCCTATCGAATTTTTAAAAATTTCTGCGTTCCAACGCATACTCCTCCCTTAAACAAAAATACTCACATTTTCAAATACCTCGATTAAAAAATTTTACACTTCATGAAATCCTCACGATTTTACTTTTACAGTGGACTGAATTTTAGCCCTTTCAGCCATGGTCCGTCACGAATGCGTGCATCCTACCGTCACCGTCAAGATTCATTGACATAGTTTTTTTTTGCAAAACTATACGAAACTGTTTAAAAAAAAAAATGCAACCAGCAGGTGGGCAATTATTTTTACCAATTTTGCGAAACAAAAAAAACAACAGCCATCATTTTTTTTTTTTTACTTCACTATCAATTTATTATAAATCAAGTGTGAAATTTCAACGCCTTCGTTTTTCTGGATTCGTGTTAGGTAAAACATGAAGGTATACATTCACCCAAGGATATTCCGGACACTCACTTGGTTCTTTCCTCTCAGGAGGTCTCTGAAAAGTTGGTTTTCTTAAAGTCGACGGATGAGGGTATCTTCTTCTTTCGTTATCGTCCCATCTTTCGTATCCCATAAAAATATTATACTGACACTCAGGGTAGGGGTCTACTAATTTTTGATAGTTGGATTCTCCTTGGGGTTTGCCCTGGTCGCACATTTTTTTAATTTTTTTTATTTTTTAAAAATTTTTCGATTTTTTTTAAAAAGAATGTTTTTTTGTTTACGAATTTGTTTATTTTTTTCCGTCTGCAAAATGGCGCGTTATTTAAAGCGCAAAAGACTAGGAAAATTATTCTTATCGTTTTTAAAAGAATTCGCAATAGACCATAAAAAAAAAATTAACTGCCGTACTGAAATCTTATGTTTAAACGCGAGAACACCTGTCACCTGTACATATCGAATGCACAGGCGAAGACCATTATCAAACAACATTGCACACAATTCGTGACGTCATTCCATTCTTTATTATTATTACTTAAACAAAAAATGGATTTTTTTTTTCTTTTTCAATAAATAATATCGTGAAAGAATCCGAAAACCTCGAAAAGCTAGAGGGCCTATACGTCAAAAACCACACGTGGTATTTTTTTATTAAAAAAATTCCTTAACCCATTTTTTTCTAAAAGTTTTTTTTTTTTTTTTCTTCGTCTTTCATGATCTTGATATCAAGCACGTGATATTATTTTCCTTTTTATCGTGTAGCAAGTCATAAACAAATAAATTTTTTTCTTAAAAAGTTAAGCTGGGAAAAAATTTTTTAATTGGCGCTGACGGGGGAAAAAAATCCTGCAAAGCTAAAAATGGTAAAGAGAAGGATTGTTTGGTTTACACTGTACGCACTTCGCAAAGTGAAAGATGTTGATTTTATTGCATAATCATTTGCTTTATGGTTAATTTTCAAGTATCACTTTTTTTTTTTTATGAATTGTTTACCCTATGAATTATGGCAGCACCGTCGTGATTTGCCTATTCTGACGTCATTTTTCATTCGCTAAAGGTTAAATTAAATTTTTCTGCATATAAAAAAAAATTATGAAGTTAATTCATTACATTCACCTGCATATTTTAAATCAGGCGCCGTATTAGTTTCTACTTCGCACTCATGAGCGCCAGGAACGGAAAACTCGTTGGGCGCAACATTTTTTCCGCAAAACTACAACCGACATAGCAGTCCAAATTAGTGGAACACATTTTCTTTAAATATATAAATAGCAAGTTTGAATACTTTTGCAAATAATGAATGTTCAATCGAAAGTATGGGGTCATGTACATATTACGTAAGCATTTTTTTTGCCATTTTCAACCCCCTCCCCCCCCCCCCGTTGTAAGCATGAGTAAGATTTTGGCAACCCCCCCCCCTCCATATTACGTAAGTTTTTTTTTTTTTTTTTTTTTTTTTTTTTTAATGAAACCAACGGCACTCGACTTCGGTAATTTTCCCCATAATTCATGGAACTGAAATAAACCATTATAAACACCTACATTGAGAAAAATTATAAAGAAGGTTACCTTTATTTAGACGGTAACAAAATAATGTAATATTAGCTCGCCGCAACATTTACAATATTTTAAAAAACATGAAATTAATTAATTAATTATTTATTTTATTTTCAAAAATTCCTGGTCAGAGTAGAAAAAAGCTTACGTAAGAAAGTGTGAAACCCCCCCTCCCCTTGGTAAGGTGTCGTAAGCATTTACGAGACCCCCTCCCCCCCCTTAACATGCTTACGTAATATGTACATGACCCCTATGTCTAAGCACTCAAAATTTCGTAATACGAATAACGTAAACACATTTGAAAAATAAGCCCGGATCCGGAAATTTCATTTAAAGGGCGGAGAGGAGGGGAAACTTTTTTGTTCCTCTTGAATTCGCGTTTATTGAACAGAGTTCCTAGTTTTTCGTGTTAAGAACAAATTTTGCCAGAGATGGAAAACCAAACCAAACCAAACCAAATTGGTTTTTCAATTTTTTTGTCTCAAAAACAGCGGTATGAAGCCAGTAAAAATTAATTGGAGCCAGTAAAAATTAATTACGCCAGCATCAGCGCCGAAATATCGAAAGTGCTGGCGCTGGCGCCAGTACTACCATCAATTTCGTCAACTTTTTTTCTTTGTTGAAAAAAAAAAAAAAATTAAATTAGCCACTTATTGTAGTGTTGATTAATACAATCGGCCGCTTACGCGGATAAAACGCTCTTAGTAATTATTATTAATAGCAATTATCTTATTAGTAATTATACATCTACCTGAAGCCGAGCCATCAAAAAACACAGTTACCAAAACTGGAGCTTTCTCTTAAAACGAGAAGTTATAATAACGAAATATCCATTTTTTACCAGTCCTGCTGGAAGTACTGTCAGAACCCCAATTAGGATTCTAAATGCTTCCAGCGCTCCCAGCACGAACCCCTCCCAGGGAAAACATATGCAAAACAACCGTCTGCTTTATTATTGTTTTTGGGTCATCAGCAAATACAAAAATTTTTAAGTAATGAATCAAAAATGCCCATGCACCTCCCACGGGAATCCTCACCAACCCAATCAGAAATTAGTACCAATGATAGTTTACATCGGGGACACTTACCAGAAAACAGGATCGAAAAAACATCCCTGCTCATCGAATACGGACGAAATCGATCCCTCGTCCATACCTCCGAACTCCATGTGTTACAAACCGGTCGCTAACATCTTCGTGGATATTTGTCCTCCGCCTCAACCGGAATCCGATGACGATGATGATCATGACGAAAAGATCCGTCACTAACCTCGAAAAACTTAATCCCAGTTTGCCTCCAAGGAGTCCGCCACACCTATTAAAAAGATGACAATGTAAACAATTTGAGAATTATTACATTAAATTAACCAGTAAATTGAACTTGAACGCCTCTTGTGTTTGCTAATACCTTCAATCCCCTGAATTGTCATTTTTATAGCCTCTTTCGGTTGTTGAAAAATGCAAATGAATTGATAAAATGAGCAATGAAGTCATTTACGCTAATTTTTTAAACACGAGTCTCTTGTTCGCCGCGGAAAGAGACAAACGACTTGTTTTGATTATGTCACGTATTGAACTCTCACGATTTTTTTTTTTGTTCCAAGTCTTTTTTAAAAACAAAATTTTAAAAAAAAAAAAATCTGAATACGCTTTAACGCAAAGATTAGGTCATTACGTTTTCGTTTCTTGTGGTCTAATTAGGCAAACGGAAGGATTAAAGGAGCATGGCGTCAAATGTAAAATCGAAAAGAAAAAAAATTATTGCAGTGAAGCAAGTGTAGACTTGAGAGATTACAGCTTCAAATTACTCGATCAGTTCCATAAGCTAAGGATGAATGGATTGGACAGTGAGTCTGTCGAAGTCAAAGCTAATCCTCATGTCTATTAAATGTCTATTGAGGACACATCTTAGGAGCCACTGGATTACCCCTCCACTTGGGCTATTCGAGACCAGCCCGATACCTTGTTAAAAACGATACTTAGCGATACCGGGAATCGAGATGAGACTTTGCAGTGGCGTCGCTAGGCATTAAATATTGGGGGGAAGGGCGAAAGGAAAAAATATTTTTAAAAAACGTGGTCTAAAATGATTTTTACTGCCCTTTTGAATTAAAAATGAAGCGTCATGAGAAATTATTGGGGGGAGCAAAATCCAACATGGGAGGGGGGGGGGCAACGGCCCCCTAAAAAGAGCCTAGCGACGCCACTGAGACTTTGAGACCGAGACTCTTTTTCGATATGAGAAACGAGCCCGAGACGAGACCGTCTCGCATGATATCAATCTCAGAATAGCCTCGGTATTGAAAGCCGGTCTCAGTATCGGAATGGTTTCCTCTCTCGAACTTTGTTCTCTTGAGTATTTAATGAAAGTAGATGATGATGAGGAGTTCGAGATTATGAGACCAGAAAACGATTCCGATACCGAGGCCGGCTCTAAATACCGACACTATTCCGAGACCGATAGGATACGAAACGGTCTTGTTTCGGTCTCGCTTCTCATATCGGAAAAGAAAGAGTCTCAGTCTGAAAGGCTCATCTCGATTCTCGGTATCACTAAGTATCGGTTTGAGCGCGGTATCGTCTCGAAAAGGGATGGTCTCGAATAGCCCTACCCTCGACCACGCTATTGGGGGACATTCAACAGTCCCCATTTCCCTTTCAAAAGTTTTGCTGAAATGACCCCCCTAATTTTACCTAGATGATGACATCAGCATTCCGTGAGCTCCCCCTCATTCGTCCTCAAATCGAGGACCTTCTTTATCCCTAAAACGATGACGTATCTCCTGAATGCCCTCTTCTGACAATTTACGACCTTTGGTCAGCAATGAGGGGATGTACAAATATGAATCACGGGGGGGATTGACAATTTTTGACCTCTTTCTTCCCCTGATAAGTATTAAGTAGACCTTCCTTACTTTTCAATATTACGCCACTATTTTAGGGGGTCATGCATTACCCAATCATTAGAGTCCTTTAAAATGATGACGCTAATGCTGTAAACGTCCTTAAGAAAAGCCGATTTTCAAGAAGAAACTATGGGGATTTTCAAGAAGAAAGATGAACAAAAACACACAAACTCATTTAATAATGGTAGACTAGATCCCAGTTATATTATAAGAAAAACACATCAGACCCTTTTTGTAAAAATATTCTAGCAAATCCTTTTTTTCCCCGTATTATCCTCATTAATAATCTAAATCTTTCGCCGAAGCTGGCCAAAACGGCATCGAAGCGCCGTAATGATAAATCTTTAATTTCTCTTTAGGTTCGTTCCCCTCCTTAATCGGCTTCGGTTTTTCCGGCAAAACCTCACGGAACACGATCTTAGGTGGAAGAATGATTTCATCACTGGCATTGGCAGCCGCTTGAGAATAATTTTCCGTGTGAACTTTTTGTTGCATTTTCCCTCTCCTTTCCGGAAATTTTATAACGGGATACAGGTTCGGGGGAGGCAGAACGTCATACGGCAACTTTTCAATTTTGTTAGAAGCTACAGGGTTAGGTTTCGGCAATTCCTCTTTAACTTCCCTAATCTGATTTTCCGTTTTTCCTACGTTTTCGATTGCGGAATGGTCCCTTTTCTCGTTTTCCGCCCTTTGAGGCGAGGGTTTGGTCGGGATGTGAATTCGCATTACGTTTTGGTATTGCTCTTGCTTTCTCCTTCTTGCCAGCTCTTCGTCTATGTCCCATCTGTCATGACTGAACGGTGACATCTGTACAGGAGGTTTATTGTTTTTATCGTTTTCGGTCATTCTAATTTTATTTCAAAACGGGGAAAAAAGTTAAGTAAATAAAAATATCCTTAATTAAAAGAAAAAACAAAAAAGTTGTCTGTTGCTAAAAGCAGAAGAAACGTGATAGCGTCAAGTAATTCTAGTCCAATCAAAAATAAAAGCAATGGATGCAGTTCCAAAATTTTCCCTTCGGGGAGGTAGGGCTTCATTATGATTACGTTAAAATTTTTCCCCGACTTTGAACCCCCCCTTCCCCTTTCACCGTCGACGAAAACTAGACTTTTCATACGAAGATTTAACATTAGTGTCATAGTTGGGCGACCCCGTCCCTCCATTAAAATTTTGACGGAATTACTGAGCAACTCCGGTTGCTCAGTTTCTCCCTCCAAATTTTCTTGAAAACAAACGATTACCTATTTTAGAAGGCTGTGATTGTATTCCTAAAATCCCCAAGGCCCCAAACATTCCATTGTTTTGAAATAATCAATCAAAATTCCCAGTGTTTTTATTTCATAAAAAAATAAATAAAATCAAAAAAAAATATTTACAATGTCAAATCCAGAGAGTCCCAAAGGATCTGTCAACGAAGTTCAGCCCATAGAGGGGTCCCAGAAATCTGTAAAGCTCCAGAGCGAAACTCCGTCCAGAGAGGAGTCACAAAAATCTCCCGCGAGCGACACTCCGTCCAGAGATAAGTCACAAAGATCTGGAAACCCCGCGAGCCAAATTTCGTCCAGAGAGGAGTCACAAAAATCTCCCGCGAGCCAAATTTCGTCCAGAGAGGAGTCACAAAAAACTCCCGCGAGCCAAATTTCGTCCAGAGAGGAGTCCCAAAAATCTCCCGCGAGCCGAATTTCGTCCAAAGATAAGTCACAAAAATCAGAAAACCCCACGAGCGGAACTCCGTCCACAGACAAGTCACAAAAATCCGGAAAACCCGCGAGCGAAACTCCGTCCAGAGAGAAGTCACAAAAATCTGAAAAATCCGAGAGCAGACCTGGGAGCAGATCTGAGTCCAGACACACAAAATCTGAAAAATCCGAGAGCAGACCTGGGAGCAGAGCTGAATCCAGACACACAAAATCTGAAAAATCCGCGAGCAGAGCGGAGTCCAGGTACACAAAATCTGAAAAATCCGCCGGGGGAACAAAAAGCAAAAAGAAGAGTACAAGATATCGTTCAATTTACTACGACGGAATGTTGTCAGAGCAGAAAGACAGGCAATGGGCTCCGGATCCATACGAAAAACCTCAGCCAGATTGGCAAATGTCGCCGTTCCCAAAGGAAAGATTTGATTTAGACGAGGAACAAAAATTAGAAGCATTAGGGTATAGAGGCACCCACAAATTGTCCGAACTTAGGAAGTCGAGAGGGCCACCACCGCCGAAAAAGGAGCGGCCTGCCTTTGGAGCTTGTCCCACGTGTGGCTCTACGTGCGGCAAAAACTGTTCTCAAAAACAAGCCGGAATCGTTAAATATCATGCTTCAGTTAAATGTCCACCTCGATACACGTATCAACCTTATGGTCCGGCACCGATTCCTGTTTCAACCATTTCTCACGTTCCCTACGCTACTCCTGGGAGCTACACACCTTACGGATCACCTCCCGTCCCTGCAGTGAAGACCTCTTTATATTCATCCGAAAAACTTCCGCCGAGGGATTATCCGGAAATGAACCCCTTGAATCAATGTGCTTATTACCAAGCAAAACCGGTGTACGTCCCTTTCGGACCAATGGCGGATTTGAAAGTTCTTCCTTTTGAATATACACCTTTAGGGCCTTCGGTGCTTCCCACTACGTTGCATCATCTTTAAAACTATTCCATTTATACGAAAAAAAATATATCATCTGACTCTGAAAATAAATATTAAAAATGAGTTTTAGTCATCATTATTTTCCTTAGATCACGTATAATTGTTTAAGATAAACCTAACTCGTCTTTGAACTAAACTAAGTAAACAATACTTGAATAGATAACGAGTGCATGTGAACTGAAAATGCTTCCGTTTTATTAGGTCAATTCATACGAAAAGAAAAGTTGCACTTAAAATCTTCGATTACAGATAAATTGGGTTTTCCATCGAAAATAGAAAATCTGACGATTACATGGGATTGAAAGAATGACGTTGGCGGCTCTAAAAATATTACTGACACCTGACGGTCTCGAACTTTTCGTCGTACTTTTTCACACACAAAAATGTCTCTATAAAACGAAAGCTCATGGGGTAATTTGACCAAGGGATGCATTGAGGATTTTCCTGGTACTTCGCGGTCGGCCAGTCTGAACCTGTTAAAACTCGCCAATTTTCTTCATTTTTTGTATTAAAAGGCGTTCTTCCAGGCCCGTAGCCAGACCGGCATATACAGGGGGGCTGGAATTTTTTTATGTCTTACACAGTGTAGGGAATTGGATGATAATTAATTTTTTTCCTGTTAAAATTAGAATTTGATTTGGAATTGGGATATAAATTTCAAATCCACAGGGGGGCTCAAGCATTTTCACAGGGGGGCTGAGACACCCTATGGGGGGGCACCCAGGGGGGGGGGCCCTGGCTACGAGGCTGCGTTCTTAAGCCCCCTTAGAGAACACTGCACCCACTTTTAAAAAATCTTATCCACCCAGAACAGAGTTCTTTCAATTTGGGCCCCCGAACTGATAACAAGCTTTTTCTGCCAAAAGCAATGAGGATTTTTACGGCCGCCTTGGAGCGAAAAATCCACATTAAAGAATCCTCATTTTTTCCGCAAAAATCCTCATTAGGCAACTTTGCTTTCTTCGATCATTCTATTTACTAACACGAATCCGATCACGGAGGCTTCGTCACATTTGCTATCCATTTATCATTCGTCAGAATTTTCCACTTCTCTTTTTTTTTTTTTGTTTTCAAAATTTAAAAGTTTTTTTTTTTTTTTTTTCAAAAAGCCTACAAAAAATCGGCATTCATGAATTCGGAATCGAGTACGCCTCTTCAAACCAAACCCATCCAATTCAAAAACATGAACCAAAACGACGGAGACCACAAACCACCAGAAGGATCCATTAAAAACCGACCGTCCTACGCGGAAATCTCAAACAGATCCAACGACAACAAATTTTACAAACCGATCGTCGTTCGCAGACCGAAAACCCAATCATTTTTAACGGACGCTTGGGAAGCTTCAATCGAGGAGAACATCCGACGAAATTACGTACCGTTCGGCCCGTCCGAAAGACCTAGTTCCGTATTTCCTCCTCAACCTAGAAACGTCTACGTCCCCTTTCGGAGATAGGAACCCAAACAATAACTCAAAAAAAAAAAAAAAAAAATCTTTTAGAAATCTTATAGACGAAAGGTCAAATCATTACAAATGGCGGTGAAGTGCATCTGTGTGTATGAATCAATCATCTGACAAAACATATTCAGTGTGACATTAACAATCGACAGCTAACCTTTAAGGACTTAAAACATTTAAACAAAAAATAAAAATAATAATAATAATAATAATACGGAGAGAGAGAGAGAGAATTACGTTCCGACGTATGAAGATTGATCAATAAATACGCGAAAGGTCATTCGGCGTTTATTTAAAAACGCCGCTGCACCTTTACATGACTATTTTAAAAAGACGATCCTGATTAATAACCAACACTTTTTACAGCCTACACGTGTGTTTTTGGATGTTGATGATTCCTTTTAAAGCTTCTCAAAAGTTCATTTCAATTCACAGGTTTGAAAACGGAAAAGGAGCCCAAATTTTGTAATTGCACCGGTAAAAAGAAAGTTAAAGTCGAGGGGATATGTAAGAAAATGTTGGGGAAAGCGGAGAATACGACGGTAGACCGGGAAAGCGTTGACCCGACGACGGTGACATACAAGGTGAAAAAAATTAGTGGCGAAGATGGGATCAAGCACGATAACTCCAAAAGGAAAGTTATTCGTCAGAAATTGGATGAATTCCCTGATGCCATGTCAAAGCGAAACGGGGCCAAGAGGTCCGTTCGGTCAACGGGAAAAAGTAGTAACCACAAATCAGCTCCAAAAGGAAACTCTTGAGGAAGTGATCATTTTAAAGTAACGAAAGTAGAAATTAATAATAAGCCAAGACGATGGACACTTTTTCCGAGTGTAAATTCTTGTATAATCTTATTTGTGCTTTTTTGCAAACAAATATATATGTGTATTTAACTAATATCTTAATTATTGCAAGGAAATTCTCAATCTAAATATAGTAAAAAAATCAAGTGTTGAAAGACGCTCTTGAAACTTTAATTTCGAAAAAAAGGATTTGCGCTGTTTTCCGATTGATTTAAAAAAATAAATTTAAATAATTTAATTTTCTCCCCCCTGAATTCCCTTAATTTTTTCAACAATTTTTTTAAATTAAAAAAAAAAAGTCAATGACGAAACAAAGCTTTGTTGAAAGATATCGAAGGTGGATACCCGGATACCCGGTGGATACTTGTTTAAAGATATCGAAGAATTTTAAATACGGTATTTTCTGGAATAAACTTAAAATTTAATTTTTAAGGATATAATGGATTAGTATTTTAATTAATGAAATTCGATTTAGCGATCGGGCCGATAACATATTACGCAAGACAGACAAACTGATCCTTCCCAAGTAACATTGGTTGGTTGAATAACCATCCCAGCAACGTTGAATTGCGACGAACAACGTCAGAGCCAAAAATCAACCTTCGATTAAACGAACGTTTTTTCAACTAGGTTGAATAATACTACAAGACAACGTTAACTACTAACCAATACCCGGGCAGTCGGTTTAAATAACGTCTAATTTCGTTATGTATATTTTAATGTTTAGCTTATGGGAAAAGTTTTCCCGGATTTTGGAAAAGTCAAAATATAAAATCGCAAAATCTCAACTTGAGGACCTTTAAAAGGTCTATAAAAATGAAAAAATACTAATAGTACACAAAAATACCTGAAATCTGATTTTTAAGACAAAAAATTAGGTATTTGGCGTACAGTTTGCTTTGCTCTTTTGCACTATATACGTATAGAAGTTCCAAATTTATAATAGACGAGTAAAATGTAGTGTTCCGTAATACTTAGGGATAAGTTCGCGTTATGATAATACTTATTTAGAGAAAAAGATACAATACTCTTCATGTTGGTGCTATAATAGTCATATCAAAATGCATTCTTTTTTTTTTTCTTTTCTTTTCATAGTTGGTTTATAGTCAAGGGCGTAGTTGAAAAAACGTTTTTTCAAACGTTGCTAGGACCGTTATTTAGGCCGGACATTTCAACGTAATAATGTCCGTTAACACCGACCGTCTTTAGACGTCGGGGAACAACGTTGCTGGGATGGTTATTCAACCAACCAATGTTATTTGGGTTCAGTTTTTACCTAATTTTTCTACTGAATTTTTTCTCTATCTTTGTACAGATTTTAATTTGCCTTTAACAGCTCGTTTAATATAAATTTTTGTCTTTCTTCCTTAATTTCTTGCAGGGGTTCCTTATCATTTTTCCTAAAAAAAAAAATTCCTAATCCATTTTTTCTAAAAATTTTGGCTTCTTATTGTTTTTCTAATTATATTTTTTTCTAATTTTTAATTTTTCTAAAGTTTCTTAAAATCCCTAAAATAAAACTTAAAATCCCTAAAGTATTCCTAAAAAATTTCCTAAAATCCCTTTACGAGTTTAAAAAATTAGGAAAAACATTCATTTTAGGAAATTTTATTTTATGAATCAAAGAAGTTTAGGAAAATCGAAAATGGTTGCGAAAAACATTTATGGAACCAAAATTTTTAGGAAAAAAAAAATGGATTAGGAATTTATGTTTTTAGGGAAAACGGATTAGGAAAAATGGTCAGGAATGCTTGCGAGGCCGTTTTTCTCTCCAATCTGGGTGCTCTATGTAATATTTCAACGCTTCCTACAGGAGTTTGTTAGGGTGCTCTTGTTGGGGTAATTTTTCAGCTCTCATCTCTTAAAAAGTTTCAAATTAAACGAAAATGATTCAACCTGTAAAAACTGATTCCTCCAGTTCTACTTGTGAAAAATTCTGGAAATTTTTCCGGGAGGAGAAGGAAGTTAAAAATGGTTGGATCATACGACGACACAATTTTAAAAAAAAGTAATACATCAAGAGGAAAAATTTTGTTCAGTTCGGGGGGGAGTCACCGCCTACATTTCTCCTAACTGCGAGATCCAGCAGTGCGCTTATCTAAAATCCGTGCTTCACTTCACGATTAACAAATAATGATTAACGATTTATGATTTACGGGATTCACGATTTAAGTTTTAAGTGGAATTTCTAATTGTTCCCAATGAACAGAGCCATCAAGTACAAAACAGAAAAATTCTGTTCGTTTTCAACCCCCTTCAGCATCAGCATGACCCCCACCCCCTTTAATTATGAAAGATTTCCAAGTCCAAAAACGATTTCCTTGAAAAAAAAATTAGATCAAATAAAAATAGTTTTGAACGAAATTAAGTATCGATTTTCTCACGATATTTAGTTCTATTAATTTTTCCAAAATGCTGGAATAAAAAATAAAAGCCAAGCCACCGTCCCCAGGACAGTATATATCAGAATTTCGGTAACCTCCTTCTCTCCCTAAATTGCAGACGCAATACTTGGATGGCTCCTAATGGCCTTCGACAATAAATGTAAGCATTTAAATTTTTGCTATAATTTTCGAACTTCTACCACGATCTGGAAGGTGGCAGAGTGTCCAAAATTTTTTTTCGCTCCCATTCGTAATTTTTTCGCTTTCTGAGTGCATCCCTAGGATAAGTAAAATTATACCAAAATGGACCAAAATGGAAAAGATCCGAATCTAAGTACAAAAGGCTATATCAGGATGGCGCCATCGTGATTCCCAATGACGACTCCTATCTCCACTTTCCAAATTCGAATTTTCTTTACCAACGAATTACATAAATACTGTGTTCATTATTGTTTACAAACATTTAAAGAATGTATCTTTTCTAAATTTTCAAGTGAAACATAAAAAAATTATAAAATGTGCGATCACCGCAACAAAAAAAGCCATGAGCCAAACTATCAAAAACTGGTAGATCCTCCGTACGTTCCATACGGCACAATCCTCGGGGATCCCCCGATTGACAAAAAAATGGAAAACAAAGAAAATAAAAAACAGAAATGCGTGATAGTAGTGGTTTGTTCGCCAAAAGAAAGTTGCTCTTCCTCAAATAATGACAAATCAAAGGAATCCGAGGACAAAAAGAATCAAACACCAAAAAAAAGTGATTCCAAATGATTATTTTTCCTGGCTTTCGTCTATTTGGAAGGGGTGAACTGATTCAAGGTAAAGAATAATAGATTTCTCATATTTTTTTTTCTTTCGTAAAAAAAAAAAAAAACAAAAGTATACGTGCATTGTCCTACGAAATTAGACGAGGATTAAAAAATTATAAAAAGAAGACGGAACAGCTGAGAATGTAGTTTGGTTATAGAGAGAAGAGAGTAAAAAAAAAAAAAAAAGCCAGACACAAAGGGATAAGTCATGGGTAAAGAAAGTCGGGAAAAGTGAGGAATGCCAAACTTTAATTCTTTACTTCGACTTATATTAAGCTTAAGAAAAGGAACGTCCGTGCAATTTAACAATACTGGGTGGTTTGAAAAAAAGAAAAAAAAAAGCTCTTTCAATCTTTCAAATTTAAATCGAGCGTGTAGCATAAATTAGACATGTTTATTATGAAACACCTTGTTCCGATTCTTAATTAATTAATATTGTTATATTAGGTAAGGTAAAACGAAAAAGAAAACAATAAAAATAAAATTCGAGTGGATAAAAATTTTCGAAACCTCCTGTGTCATATCTTCCCAAGTAAATTAATAAAAATTTATCATAATTGTCATAAGCAAACAAATTAGCAAAAATCTTTTTACGTTGGATTTCGCTTTGAAGCGGATGAAACCGTGATTATTATTAATTAAAAACAATTCTTTCTAGTTTCCCCCTTCCCCCTTTTCTAAGCGTGGGATCTTTTTTCCACAATTTACTTTTCCCCAACGCGCCGAGAGAAAGATAGTATATCGCTCATCATATGTAATTTTCGTAAAAATCTAAATATAAAAAAATTTTGTCAGCGGAGCAGTCGCCTTGTCAATCTTTTGTGTCGTCGGTCCCGTTCAAATCATTTGCTCATGGGACGAACGTTAAAAGCGTTTGTTTCAATTGTGCTTGAAGCCCCGAAAGTAACGTCAGACGGGAATGTCATCGGAATTTGACTTTAAGGGTAAATTGAAGTATAAATGGAAGTTTGGAAATGAAGAGTTGGAATTGGAAAATTCTACTTGATTGCCTAAGACCCCTCCCCCGCTAACCGTTTTAACTTTTTGTATGTATTTTGTTGCTTATCATATAAAAACTCATTGGAAATACTGTTGGATGAAATCTTAACAAGATTTGTATCACTTCTAAGTATATTCTTGTCTCCGAAAAAATCGGCACATTTTTCGTATGACTTTCCTCCAAGCATCACTCAGGTCTCTCTTCAATACGCATAAATCTTTCGCCTTTTACAAAAAATATTCGAATTTTTACTCACGTTTTTTCCTCTTTTTCCTGACAGCTTCCTTCTTCTTAGTCCTCCACTCGATTACGAGGGTGGTGATCTCTCTCGTGATCTCTAACATTGCTGACACCTTGAAAACCTGAAAATAAAAAACAAAAAAATTTTAAAAATTACGTTTTTTCTTCTTTTTCTTTTCGAATTTCGGATCCACACGTTAAAACCCAAACTTCAGTTTCAAAACCGTTCAACGTCTCTTCCTGGCAATATGACCAAAGATTGAATTCCTAAAGTTCTCGTGTTTATCAAATGAAATAAGACAACAATTGGCATCCCAAACATTTAGTCATAGATTTATTCAAAGTGAATTATTAACCTGCACAATGTTTCTCTTATGGGACTTTTATTTTCATCGACGCTTATTATTAAGAGTGTTAAACACCTGGGGTAACATACGTCATTATTTTTAGTTTTTTTTTTATTATTTTCCTGGATATTTTCTTTTTTTAAAAATAAAGAATCGTTTACCGTCCCGATGATATGCATGTAGCATTTATCTTAAACGGATTTTCGTCTCACTTTAAAAAAAAAAAAAACCGACGAACATGACAAGTTGGTTTATAAACCTTGTCTAATCGGTGGTGATCCGTAATGTCTGTCAAAGGTTGAAGAACAAACCAGAGACGAGACCGAGTTGTCTCAGCTTCATTCGGAATTTTAAAGAGTGAGACTGACTTGCGCCATTGACGGCAGCATAGGGTCGTTTGAAGGGAGACTCACAGGTTCGACAAATCAAACAGAAAAAATGAATTCCTAAATTGATAACACTAAACTGAATAAACTAAAAACTGATTAAAAGAATTAGGTGCGGCACCCTCTTCTCTTCCAGGTTGTTGAAGATTCAGCCAAGCCTCTCGAATTTCCTCAACTTAATCAGTCCCTTACAGAAGTAGATGGGACTCAGGAAATCTTACCACTTTTTACAAACAGGAAAGGAAATAGGCCCAAAAGCTTAACGTTCCCAAAAAAACTCCAGCTCCCAATAAGCGTCCCTTTTCAACGAAGTGATCCGCGCCTTTAAACAACCAGTCTTGTCCTGAAGGGAGTAAACAGGGATCCTCCAATTCCCAGTCCGCACGTTTTTTTTTCTCAAGGAAAAGTCCTAAGATCCTGAAATCGAAACAAAATAAATTTTTCATTTCATTATTTCAAAATTCCAAAAAAATAAATAAAAAAATAAATAAACGTTTCTATTTAAAAATGCCACGATATAAAAAAAAAAAAAATTGGCTCACCACTAAAAGAGCGGGGGAGATAGGGAAAAAAAATCAGGCTAAAATAATTCGCATTAGCATAAAACTATTTGTCAATAACTCGGCTGGGATGTAAATTTTACCGAATGCTGATGCATTGGAACAGGTGTTGATTACATTAAGTACCCAATAAAAAATTTATTCTGGGTCATGGCGATTTCGTTTCATTTCCCATCTGAATTTATGAATTTTTCATTGTTTTCGGTTTTTTTTTTTTCTCGTCAAAAGATTATAATACCACAGGGTCGAAGTCCATTTTTCTTTTTTCTATTTTTACTCGTATTAATAATAAGATTAATCGTGCGACGATCAATAGCCAAAAAAATAAATTTCGTTTCTATTTCTCATCTCTCAACTTAAAAACTTTGAGGACACAGGTGTGCATCGCGCTTCCATCCTTGAAATCATATTTAAAAAGATAACGATAACGGGTATCTTTACCAATAAAAATGATCTCACCGCGCCTTTAAAATAATAATAAAAAAAAAAAAAAAAAACATCCGAATACCGATGTCCTTTCCGTGCAAACGCACTCGCGGGGCCTCATGCAATTTTTAGGTGCGGTTTCCCCATTTTCCGTGCCTGCCCGGATCCAAACCGATTATACTTTTTAATTTTATTTAAAAGCATCTCAGGGTTGGAAAGCCGACATTATTTTTATCGGTATCGAAATCGAAAATATTTCAAGCGGCATCGGCATTTTGTTTTACACTTCCTTTGCGCTCCGCCCCCCCCCCCCTTCTCTCCAGCTGCAGACCTGCCTTTTTAAAAACGTGTCTGGTGTCAAATGGGCATCCCTTTCCAAAATTGAATGCTCCCTTTCTCGGTTCGGAATTTCTAATTAAATAGCGACACCAGTCAACTGCATTTAATTTGTTCGACACAAAAAATTACAACGATCGACAACCATGTGAGGATTGAATGAAAAATCAAATAAAAATCCATCAGTGTCCGTCAACAAACCCGACAGAAGTCATGAAGGAATCATTCATGGGAATCAGGTCCAAAGAGCTATGAACACGTGCAATTTGTTGACATTTTTTTTTCCTTTCCATTCAGGTGAAATTTAAGAAAAAAAAAAAATAAATAATGGAATAACGGTACTTCAATATCCATTGTGACAGAAGATGCAGAATGAATGAAGTCCAGGTTTTTGTCGAATTCTTGCAAAGCCCTACTATTGGGGGTTCAAAGGGGAGAGAAAAGATTTTTCGGTTTGGTGATTTTAATTAGTCAAACCCTTCCGGTTTCCATAACAGTTAACTAATTATTCCATTTTTTTTTAAACACTAATTTTCTTCATCATAGTTAATTAACTTTTCGGCGATTAAAAACATGAACGATTTTTTCGGATCCATCAGCTCTCTTTTTTATTTTTTCTTAATGAATCGTATCAGTTTCGTATACATATATGGCATGAAAAATATCGAAGCCGATTATTAAAACAAAATTTATTATCCGGTCGTTAGAGAGTCTATAACGACAAGCCGTTTTTTGAAAGACGAACATGATTGTATACACAAATGTGAAAAGCTTTTTTTTTTTTTTTTTTTTACTTCTTCTTCGAACGTCTGCGTTTTTTCATTAATGGTTTAATACATAAACAGTCTGGATACAGTCAAACAATTTTTCAAATAAGGACTGGCATTATTATTTCGTTAAATTAATTGATATGTTAAGTATGAGTGTCAACCCCTTAAGAGTAATTAATGCCCTCACCACGTGACTCGAATGCAAACAAGTGGTTATTTTCCAATATCAAATTATTATTATTTTTTATTGCTGTTATGGTTTGAAATTTTTATAAGCTCTTCGGAGCGGTTTTTTCGGTTTTTGGTATGATTGGCGGAGCCAACTGTTCGTGGAATTCAGACGGAAGGGTAGACTAAATTGTTTGATGGTGATATTTTGGGTACGCAGGCTGGAGAGAACTCTCATTATTAACAAACCATTGGGAGAAATGCAACTTGAATCTTAGATTTCTATGCTTCGTTTATCAAATATCGCATCCTTGCTGAACTTCTAGTTGGGGGAATTAAACATCTTCAAAATCTGACTCCACTGTTAAATCTCCGTACAAAACCAGTTCCTTTACTTAAGAAGAATCATCAGTCGTGGCAGAAGACTAATCGTATTTTAATAATTACGGAAAATGGATGACAAATCTCGGAAGCAAAAAATATTAAGTATGGAATTTTCGTAATTTTTTCCAGAAAGTTCCTTCATTAATATTCGTTGTTTCAAAATTTGTCTTCGTTTTTCAGTAAAAGATAAGATAAGATAAGATACGATTAGTCTGCTGCCACAATGATGATTCCTCTTGTCTGCTGCCACGATTGAATTTTTCCGCTTATGTTAAACTTATGAATCGACAATCGCTTAAATTCCACTGATGAGTACGCATCAATGAGTACGCGTCGGTCGTGGCAGCAGATAAATCGTATTTTTCTTTTTGCGGGAAAACGAAGACAAATGTAGAAAAATAAAAAATTAATAAATATTCGAAATTTTTTTCTGAAGATTTCTTAATTTTAATTTTTTTTAAAATTTGTTTTCGTTTTCTCGTAAGAAAAATATAATTTATCTGTTGCCACGACTGATGCGTACTCTTCAGGGAGGGATTAAGTTGAAAGTTTCCAAAATCATGCTTATACGCAATACTTGAAACTACTGTACGAACTGTCATGTTCTGAAGCATTGTACGATTTGGACCAAGGATAGTTCCTTGAGAGACCCACGAACTTGCGTAACTGATCATTTAGACTTACCTCCATATTAACAAAATGGCGACTACGGCGACCACACTTTGCTGGAAGTCATGAGTACTTTATTAGTAGTTCCGACTGCTTAAATTCTTGCAGATATGGTTCTGTTCTGCAGGTTATGTTATGCATTGTCAATGACTGCTTCAATCGAGTGTCCTCTTCTTAAGTCGTATCATTCACTGAAAGTAGATTATAAAAACTCAAATGGGGAAATTCAGGAAATCTAGTGCAAATATGGCCCAAATTTATTGAATATCCCAAAATCAGAAGCAGAGGAAAGAGAGACGAATATTTTGAAAATATTTGGTTCAAATCTTTGGGGCTCCCTTTCTTCAATGGCTGCAAGGGCACAAATCCAAGAGGAGATTTAATCAAAATTTGGGTTTTATTTTTCTGAAGAAATTCAAAATTGAATATGATTCGTCCATTTTAAAGAACAAAACTTCAGATAAGAAGCCATTTATTAAGTAATGAATTACGTAAATACGGTGATGGGGAAAGGGACGAAAAATTTTTACGTGAGTGTAAAACCCTCGACTTTAAAAGGGGGTTTGAAGCTGAAGTCTAACGTGTTAAGAGAGAGAGAGAAGAGGTATTAAAAATACGTATTCTTAGAAGGAAGGGAGAGGCAGAGGGGATCAAAAATCACAAAAACTGACTTCATCGGCCCATAGATAAAATTTAAAAAGCAAAATATCAAAGGAGTCTTTTTTAGAATTAAAAATTTTGTTAATATTTATTTTAAAACAAACATCATTAATTCGGACCCCTACCCTTATTCCCCTCCTTCCCCCCCGCAAGATACTTATGCAATACTGGAATGGTTCGTAAAGAATGATAAAGCGTTTTAATCCTTTATATAGCTGCATGATTCTTTTTTCCAGATTTTCTTCAGCACCATCGTGAAAACGAAAAAAAGGAAAAAGATCGATTTTATGAACGGAGTTGATTTAAAAAAATATTGGAGAGTATATCAACAGCCGGAAGTCACCAAGGCACTTCTTTCGATGCCATTGAGAATGGGCCATATCCTTATAATTAGGGGCCATTTAATACCCAAATTTACGTCAGAATAATTTTGACAATTTTTGTCTTCTTTCTTCCCTTGGTCAGCGAATACAGACCTACGATAATCTCAAGGGGATTTTACGCTTGTGTCAGCATTTAATAAACGCCCTCACCATAAGGTTCTGACGTAACCGAATGGCCCATATATTGGTACAGCGTAACTGTAAAGGACAGATATATGTACGGAACCTACAATCAAGTGCTTTAGCAGAGGCAGACTTCTAGGCAAAAGATACAACTCGTAATTCTTAAGGTAAAGTAAGGCTTGGCTAAGTGATGGTTGCCACTTCTTTGTGTAATAGCATTTGTCAAATACAGTGGTAATTTTACGGGAAATATTAATTTATTAGATTATATTCTATTATAAAAGATAGGCGCGGGAAGATTTTTTTCATGATCTTATTTTTGCAGGGAAATGCTGGAAGTAGAGGTGCACAACCAAAGGAGAAATCGAACTCAAACGATAGCGGCAGACTCCGGGAATGCATGTCAACTACAGGGAGCACTGAAAGTGTGAGTTCTGAAGACAAATAATAATATTTTCGAATGTTACACCCAAAATATTCTTTTTGTACTTCTGTGCTTCAGTGCAGAACTAGACCAAGTCCTGTCACGAATTC
The DNA here is from genome assembly GCA_037577465.1 of Liposcelis bostrychophila. Taxonomy (NCBI): domain Eukaryota; kingdom Metazoa; phylum Arthropoda; class Insecta; order Psocodea; family Liposcelididae; genus Liposcelis; species Liposcelis bostrychophila. The sequence continues at coordinate 52,786,942 of CM075208.1, read as the reverse complement.
CAACTTCTTAAAGCGTTGCCAACTCAAATTAGTATCTTCTGCGAGTTAACTTTTCTGCTTTGTTAACAAAATAAACTTGCTAGCAGAAGGCATCAAGTCAGCACTGCCAACCGTTGAGCTTGTATACCTTTTGTAAAGTCGGGTTTGAAATAAGAAGTTACAATCCTTGAATAGACTTGGTCTAGTTCTGCACTGAAGTACAGACTTAATACTTACATAATTCAAAGTTCCATCACCTTAAAAACTGCTTTCTTTATGAGTCTGTACATTTTGGCGCAGCTTCAAATTGTCAATCCAATTAGTCAAATAAAACTTTCATCCAAGGAAAAAGCTCAGTCGTCCATCCAGCGAAAATTTTAAACTTAAAAGGAAGATGCGTTCCATTTTGCAAAGTATTTTGAAATCTGAAAAAGACAGAAAAAAAGTTTGAACATTTTATACAAAAAAACTCGTTTTTCTGTTTCAAGTCCAAATATTCCAATTCCAACTACCCAATTGAAGTCCCGTCAACATTTTTCTTGAAACTTATATCTCAAAGGACATCAAATTTCAACGTTAAAAATAATTTCAGCTTAAGAAAATCGGGGACTACAACACATGTAATTTTTGTTTTTCAATATTTCTAAAAAAATAAAAATGACGATTAGCATAAATTTTTTTACGATCATCGTTTCGTTTTATCTCAAGGCCAAAAAAGTACTTTTCTTAGGATTCCCTCTGCAAAACGGAATGATAATTCAAAGTCGCGGTTTCACTTCAGAGCAAAACTTTAATTGCGCAATGTATATAACAAGAAGTAGTAATGATAAAAAGAAAAAAAAAAGCTGATCGATTATTTTGCAGGGAAACATCTGTTAGATCAGAAAAAAAAAATTGTATAATGCCCAGACTGGTTCTTATTATATGCAGTAGATAATTGCACTAATGGCATGGCTGAAATGAACAATAAACATTAAAAAGATACTCCCGACTGATTATACTCGGTCATTACTATCGGTTCCAATATACAATATTTTCTGGCCGATTTTAATTAAGTAAAAAAAAAAAAAAAAAAAAAAAAAAAAAAAAAATTATTAATCGTTTTTACATTGATCGTATACAAAATCGATTTCGGACGTAAAATTTCTTAGATTGAAAAATCTTTCGAACTTCGCAAAAGGCAAAAAATAAAGTGGCTTATAGCTTATTGGGTACATGAATGTACTGTTTAGCAATTACAATACAGGCATTAAACCAGAGATAATCACCGGAAGTTTAGGTTGGATGCGCTTGCTTGCAATCACTCGCCCGTCACACTTTGTGAATGGGAAATTTCATTCTTCTGTTTTTTTTTTCTTCCTTTTTTTTTTACAATAAATATTGTATTTGTAAACTCGGGCTTTGTTGTTTTAATTCATGAAAATTTCATTCAGGTGTTTCGGATTGTTTTATTTTTAGTTTTTTTCCCTAATTTTTTTTTCAATTAGTCCCATGGGCGTGTAAGAGTCTTTGTGGTTTGAATTTTTTGTTCTGCCAAAAAAAAAAAAAAAAGGTGAGAAGACTTTGAGGACTTATGCCCTTTTTCTGCTAAGCCGCAGTATGTTTTTCTTCAAAATAGTAAATTCGATTTTAATTTTCCAAGGCTAAAATGACCGGAAAAAAATTATTTTGGTCCTTGTCTCAACAAGCAAGTGCTAAAAAAACAAAAAAAAAAAAAAAAAAAAAAAAAATCCCTGACCACATCGTACTGATGGGTAAATATACGGTATATTTATATTTCAGTATATTTAATTATTTATTTGATTTATATATATATACACAGTATAATTATAGGGTGCACTACTCCGCCTTATTCTCCCCATGCATATTTTTTTCCATGCTCTCCCGTAGATGTAAATCCAGGATTTTCCGTTTTTGAGAAAGAAATAATTTTCAAGAATTCGGGAATTAAAAACCAACAGGAAAAATCTCGAAAAATTTGAATCTCGAGAATCAAGATTCTTTTCTCGGGATCCCGCTAATTCCGGAAAATGGGAAATCCCGGGCAGAATATCTACTCCCGTAAAAAATTAATGCAAATCGTATATATATACAAGATATATTTATCTTAAGTATATATACAAGTAACATCATCAACCACATGTAAAGCCTATTTTTTAAATGACTGATAGTTGAGGATTTAACTTTTATGCCCCGGTTCCGTTTTACGGTATTTCCGCTCTGCAGGGAAGGGTGAAAAAAAAAAAAAAATCTGATTAAAAAAAATGATTGACGTAACACATGAGTTGGCAACAATGGAAGTACCTCGTATATAGTCACACATGGCCAAATCGCATTATAATGTGTCCTAGTTACCATATTTATCGGTCAATTTACATAAAATTGGAGCACGTCAATCCGTTTTCTTTAATTGATTAATTAACTTTTCGTTTCGAATGGAACCCTGCGCTAAAACAGTCCCAAGTTATTAAAAAAAAAAATTGTCATAATTAGAGTTGTGTCTGTGGGGAAGTTTAAAAAACTAAAGTCAGACCGGATAGGCATGATTGGAGTGCGATGTTTATTTAATTTATGGAGAGACTCCGTCGCAATCTGATGCAAACCACAACTTCCATGGTTTATGTCAACTAACACACGTCAAATAAAGTGTACGGTACCTTATTACATACTTCAAAAAATAAGAGTGAACTAATGCATTTGAAATCATAATTATTCCGATGAAAATGATTTCCAGTACTTTTCCGTGTGAAGATCAAAAACATTCCTCCTCATGAATAATGACATGCCCCTCAGCATTGGCAATCATACGGGCAAAATCCTGACACACATTGATTGAATATAAAGTCTTAGCGACATGTGCCAAGATTTACTTTTCTTTCTTTTTAAAATGGAAATCATCATCATCACTAAATATAAAAAACCGAGCTTCCCATGTCGGATAAAAGGTAGTTCATAATGGAAATGAAACATTCAAGCAAGATTCTCTCAAAATTTCTGAAGATTTTTAAATGCTATATTTACCTCTCCTAACGAAAAAGTATAGGCTAAGCGTGACATCTTGAGGACATATGAGGGTATCCATATGAAAAACTCTTCTGTGGACGTTGTTGGCGGGGTAATAAGTATTTTAAGCCCGTATTCAGTCCTTGCACACATTGAGCACTTTTAATGGCATCATCGTCAATCATGAAAATCGGGAAAAACATATGGGGGGGGGGGGAGGAGGAGGAGGAGGAGAAATTAAAAAAGGTATCAATTCCTTTCGAGAAAAATACAGGCCTCCACTTCATTTAGCTACGAGAATGACTTATGAATAAATTAGCGAGTCCGAACTAGCTGAGAACACCCAACGCAAATTAAAAATATCTCCTGAATTAACTCAAAATTAGGGACTTTTAATTAGAAGAGGCCCGGCGAAAAAAATGGGCGCGAAATTTTGGAGGCATATGATCATGCGCATTCGTTTTGCAAAGGACAGTTTTGTTGAATAAAAAGTGCTTTTAGAAAACAATTAAAAAACGTAAACAGACAGAAGAAAAAATCAATGCGCATGGTCATATGCCTCCAATGCCTCCAAAATTTCGCGCTCATTTTTCCGGTCAGGTTTCTTCTAATTAAGGGTCTCTACTCAAAATCGGAAGGGAAGATAAATATGGATTTGAGTTTTTGAAAAATTCCATTCGTAAAATGAAAGCTTTCTCCTAAAACGAGTAGTTAAATACTAAAATACCGATTTTATAATCAACATTCTTAGCAGAAATGGCTTATCTCATAAGAGATATAACAGCAGGAAAAAGTAAAGGGCATAGCCCCCCTCCCCGGCAGAACTACTTTTCCTTATCTCCACCTGCTCACGTTCTACCCTCAGGTAGCTCTTTGTCCCTGGGGTAGCAAATAAAATTTTGCCCCTTGTAGCTATGGCTTCCTCTGGCCAAGCTTTAAATGCTACCCCTGCCACCAGGACCATCCAAATATTTCATCATTTTAGGGACGGAGGGGGTGTTCACAGAATGCTGACGCCATCACCCGTAAAAAAAAAAAAAGTGACGCACAAAGAGTATAAAATTTTCGGAACATACAAATGCAAAAAATGTATATAAAAAATGTATTATTTTTGTATCATTCATACAAAAATTGGACATGCACCACTTTTGCGAAGTTTATGCATAATTTGTTCAGGCACAAAAATTTGAATATGCATAATTATGCATAATTTCTTTAAGCATGAAAATATGGGTGTGCAATTTATGCATAAAATTTTTTAAATAAAGTAGGAAAATTTTATAAATAACGCTTATTTAACATTTTTTTCCCATTTGATGCATACTTGTTTATGCTTATTTTATGCATAATTGTATTGGACGATAAAAAAAAAGTTTCGGTAAAAAAAAGTTTGTGTTCTTTTAGTGTTTAGTTATAGTGTTTAATTCGGTAAATATTATGCTTATTCAACTTGTTCTTCCATTTTCATACTTATTTACGCATATTTTATACATAATTGTATTGGATGATAAAAGAAATTTTTCGGGAAAAAAGTTGGTGTTTTATAGAATTTAGTTTTAGTGTTTAATTTTGTAAATATTATGCTTATTCAACTTCTTTTTCATTTTATGCATAATTATTTATGCATATTTTATGCATAATTACATAGGATAATCAAAAAAAAATTTCGGTACAAAAAAATCAGTGTTTAGTGCCTATTGTCCTGTCTCCATTGGCCAATTAATGGTAGCACCGGAAATGCTGTATATTTTAAACTTTTTTCTTCTATCCTGCCACTTTTTTTTTATTATTTTGATTATTTTTTCGAACACTAAAAAAAAGTGGCAGCCTAGCACAAGAAAAAAGTCCAAAAATATACAGAATTTCCGGTGGTGAAATTAATTGTACCCTTCAATTAATTGTCCAATGGAGACAGAGCATATGCAATTTTTATGTACGTCCAATTTTTAAAAAAATAATTTATACATGATTTTTATATAATTTATGCATCTCTTTTCCGTACGGAGATCCAAATTCACAATTAAGTGGAAACTTACGTTTGAGCGGAGTCCTCCTACACCGTCTCACTTCGAAAAGTTGTCACTCCCTTAATTTTTGTTCATTTCCGAGGTCCTTCTGCAAAAAGAAAAATATAATAGAAAATATGAAATATTATGAGAAAAAACAGAGCGGGATTCCGATTTTTCCGCGAATCATGTCCCCGGTTTTTGGAAAACTCTTCAAAAAACAAAAAGAGGGAAAATCGATTTGATAAGCCATAAAAAAGTCGTTACATTTTAAGGAAAAAGGAAGAAAACAAAAAAAAAAAAAAGGAGGGGAGAGAAACGTGCCTGAATAGCTCGACGGAGCCCTACCCATGATCGTTACTAAGTAAAAGCTTCGGTTGCGAAGCGACGCTAATGGGGAAAAGGGCGAATGAAAAGGGCGTCTCCATGTATTTGATATGCTTCATGGAGATTCAGATTCACTACACTTGATTGAAGTTTTATACATTTCTCAAGCCGGAAGTGTCTTCATGACTCATGTGGGTGGAAGAAGGGGATGAACATCTTTAGCCGCGTCAACATTTATAAACTAAGATTTTCCAATCCCGTTTCCCCCCTTCCTTATTTTTACTATTACTTTATCCAAATGATGTAAGGAAGTCAGCTTAACGGGTTTTACAGTAATGTCAACTCCTGCACTAGTGTCACTTGCAAATGAACAATTATTGATTATGCAAATAAGATATTTGTTTACGTGCATATTTTGATAATTCAGAAGGAAAAAAAACCGTTGTCTTTTTTATTCCTTTTTTTTTTTTTACGTGAAATTCTCAGGACTATTGTCCCCGGTTGAGCGTTTTAAAATTGGTAATTTAAATATTAAGTGCATGTTACAAGTGCACATGCACTTGATAAAATATTTACTTATTTGCAAATAGATTAACATGATTGGTTAAAGCGACGACTTTTATCAGACCAATGAAATTCCGACATTTTCAATCGATCGCAGGTGTGAGAAGGTTTCATTCGAATGAAATAAAAATAATAATAATTAAGCTTCATTGTTTTCAACAAAGGGAAATCTGAAGCTTAAGATTTATAACCAATTAAATTGATAATATGGAAATTATTATCTTTTCTTTTCTTTCCATTCAAATCTTTTTTTAAGATGGCATTAGTCATTAGGAGGCATTAGGCATTAGTCAAGTCCATCTAATCAAATAAGAGAAAAAGTGAGATGAAAATGAACTGGGAAATTATAACTGGGAGAGGCCAAAAGAGAAATGCAACGGCGATCGAGATTTAGAAAATTAAATGGCAATAAAACGAAATGAATAATGGAATGAAAATGAAATGAAAATGGAAAGAAAATGAAATGAAAATGGAATGAAAATGAAATGAAAATGGAATGAAAATGAAATGAAAATGGAATGAAAGCAAAATGGAATGAAAATGAAATGAAAATGAAATGAAAATGGAATGAAAGCAAAATGAAAATCGAATGAAGATGAACAAAAAATGGAATGATGAAATGAAAATGGAATAAAAATGGAACGAAAATGAAATGAAAATGGGATGGAATGAAATGAAAATGAGATGGAATGAAAATGAAATGAAATGAAAACAGAATGAGAATGAAATGAAATGAAAACAGAATGAGAATGAAATGAAATGAAAACAGAATGAGAATGAAATGAAATGAAAATGGAATGAAAATGAAATGAAAATGAAAAGAAAATGGTATGAAAATGTAATCGAAATGAAAATGGAATGAAAATGGAACGAAAATGAAATGAAAATGGGATGGAATGAAATGAAAATGAGATGGAATGAAAATGAAATGAAATGAAAACAGAATGAGAATGAAATGAAATGAAAACAGAATGAAAATGAAATGAAAATGAAAAGAAAATGGTATGAAAATGTAATCGAAATGAAAATGGAATGAAAACAAAATAAAAATGGAATAAAAACGGAATGAAAATGGAAGGAAAATGAAATGAAAATGGAATAAGAATGAAATGAAAATGAAATGAAAATGAAATGAAAATGAAATGAAAATGAAATGAAAATGAAATGAAAATGAAATGAAAATGAAATGAAAATGAAATGAAAATGAAATGAAAATGAAATGAAAATGAAATGAAAATGAAATGAAAATGAAATGAAAATGAAAATGAAATGAAAATAGTGTGAAAATGAAAATGAAATGAAAATGGTGTGAAAATGAAGATGAAATGAAAATGGTGTGAAAATGAAAATGAAATGAAAATGGAATGAAAACAAAATAAAAATGGAACAAAAACGAAATGAAAATGGAATGAAAATGAATTGAAAATGAAATGAAAATGAAATTAAAATGGTTAGTAACTTTCGAAAATTTTTTTACAAAAAGTTTTTTTGGGCCACCGGACTTGCAATTTTTTAAATCTTTTTTCCCATCTAAATTAAGGTGCACCAAAAAATTTTGCTAAAAAATTAAAAAGTAAAAATTCAAAGTCAAATTTTATTTTATATGGGGCTAAAATAAAATTGACGCCAATTTTTGGTCTATTTTTGATGAGCCTAACCAACACGGAAAAAAAAGTTCGGTTCCTGTTACTAAAGTTCGGTTCCTGTTACTGAAAGTTAAGTTGGGGCTTGTGACATCTAAACATTTGAGTTGACAATACTGAAAATTAGGTAATTATTACTAAACGTTATTAATCATTACGAACTCTTAGTAATAATTATTAAATTTTTTCGGTATTATCTACTCAAATGTTTAGATGTCACAGGTTCAGTAACAGGTACCGAACTTTTTTCTCCGTGAAGAAAAATGAAAGTTCGAAAAATAAACCAAAATTAAAAATTGTGCCAGAAAGTGCTTACTTGCTAATTAGATCTTCAAAAATCTTTTTTTTTTTTTTTTGTACATAATAAAAATCAAATACTTAAATAAAACCATTGACTATATTAATAAATAGTCAATGGTAAAACATTGCGGGACAAAACTGTTGGACATTGGACAAAAATATTTTTGGACCAAAATTTAGTGGACGTTAAATTCTGGATATAGAATTTTTAAAACGAAATGACCTGAAACGCTTTTCATTAATACCGTCTGAATACCTTTCCTATAATTTTCGTCTTTTCTTTTATGGCAGAAATAATAAAACTCAAAAAAAAAAAAAAAAAAAAAAAGCAACGGCAACATTATAAGAACGTCGCTGGGGAGATGCCATGTCTGTCTATGGATAACAAACTCATCTTTACTTTAAGGAAATTTTTACAGAGGAATTTGAGATTCTTAGTTAATCGTTCTCCTGGAACTTAAACTAATTCACAACTTTTTTTTTTTCAGTTTCGAAGGGTCCGTGAAGTCAGCAGTATATACTAAAAAGCTCAAATTATAAAAACTATACCAGGATTTTGAGCTTTTTTGAGCTTTCAGAAAACCGAATTTTAGAATTTGAGCTTTTAAAACAAAAAAAATTATTTCCACGATCCAGCCCATCAACTTTGTACTGCCTACTTCCGAGTCAAATCAATGAAAAGCTCAAATTTTAATATAGAAAATTCGCAACTCGACTCGACTAGAAACTCAACGGGAATCAAATCAAGTTTGCTCGAAAACTCAAAAATCGAAACTTGCGTGCATCTTAAAATGAACTTGCCTACTGTGCTTAAAAAAGCAAATACGGAAATTAAATGTCACAATTTATAATCTTGCATTCTATTTTGCCACCCAGCACTTTGCATAACGTCTGTTAGGCGTAAAAGTCAATCCAAAAACCGTAGGACTCCACAAAAAATGGGCAGCTAATCCCGCAAATCTCCTTAAAAATTTCCCAACTAGGCTAAATCTTGACAATAAGGACCACAGAACCAAAACTTTCCCGCCAGGAACGCGGGATGCCTTTCACAATATTTTTTAATTTTGTACTTTTTCCTTTAGCCAAGAATATTTAAGCTAAAACAATGAAGATTTAAATTAAAATTTTGACTAATTTTTTTCAACTTTTGATTTTTTTTACAGTTTTTTTCGTGCCGGGAAAAACAAGTATATTTTTATCAAAAAATTTGACCAAAAACGAGCAAAAAAAAAAAAAGATGCCTTAAATTTTTTTAATCGTTTCATTGTTTAAATTTAGCAATATTAGGTGAACTATTTCTTATCTCTGCTTCGGTCCTCATCGTATTTTTACTAATTTCATATTTTAAAACAAAACAGACTATTTTTGTACAAAAAAAAAAAAAAAAAATTCTGGCGCCATGTAAAAGCCTAATCAGTGCATTCATCAGCAACATGATTGATTCCTTTCTGCTTCATCACGAGAAAACGCCATCCATGGGCGTCGTATTAAGATTTTATGCAATAGATATGATTAATAATAATAACAACAACAAATAAAAGTGTTCCCTTTCATTTTAATACACCTACTTAAAAAGAAAAAAAAAATCTTTTCACAAAAGAAAAAAAAAAAGAAAGGCGTTACATTTTTTACGAAATCATATTCCACGCGCAGTTGGATGCTTTTGCTTCTTTTTTTTTTTTTTTTCTAATAAAAATTATATGATATCTCAAGCGATTTGCCATATGTCCAGCAATTACCTCGCATGTTGTATGTCATTCATATGTTCATACAACTCGAGGCTAATCACTCCTTTATCTTTTAAAAAAAATTTTTTCAAACATCTTGAAGTTCTGTTTATACGTGTTAATTGCGGAAGGACGTTTTTAGCCAATATTATCGATCTCTCAAAATAGACGGAAAAAAAAAAAAAAAAAAAAAATTGGTTGCGTAACAGATGTTCACCGCCCTCTCGATGTATATTTTTATACATACCAACCCTCTTGTGTGTTTGACTTCGGTCCTTCGTATGTGTTCCATAGGGAATAAGTATTTGGGCCGGGAAAAGAAAACAAAAGAGATTAATTTATAATCATTTGTAAGCTTTTAGGAAAAAAAAAAAAAAAAGGATTACCGTCGGAAACTTATCTACTTTCAAACTAATGAATATATCATGAGCTTTTATGTAACATGGAAGGGGATATAAAAAAAAAAAGTTTATTTTCCTCCGTTATTATGCATGCGATTGTGTTTATATGTTGCCTGTCAATTGGGAATAGCTATAGTTTGCATACATTTTACCTAATGGAATAATCATTAACGTGTGCGTGCAACGACCGGATGCAAAAGAAAATACGCCCGGTAACCGAAGAAAATTTTACAAAGGACTTTTCATATTCATCGGTTTCATGAATAAGAAAAAGAGATTTTTTTTTTTTTTTTTTTTTTCATTTTATTTTTTAAGCGTTACGCTGTTAATCATCCAAAGCGAGCATACATCTGTCGCTAAATTCTCCGGTCACTATAATAACAGTTATTAAAACATCATATCAAAGCAATTTTCCTTGAGTTTTCGGGTTATTTTTAAAAAAAAATCAGTTTTCAATTTTAAAAAGGCTAGGTCGGTTTAAACAAGGTTATGGTCAAGCCCTTATTGCTCTTAAATTGCTGGACCACCCGATAACTTAATTTATTCAGCTCTTTTTTTTAGAGTGTAATATTCAATTACATTTTATAATGTTTGTTAAAAAAAAGATTCGAAAGAATGAACATGTTCTGGACAATTTAAAATTCGTTAAATCGTTTTTGGAAAAAAATACCCCTCGTATAAATAAAAGTCTTCATGTCCTCGGGAAAAAAAAAAACATGGACAGGCTACATTTTTTGGAAGTTTCTGCTGAATTAAAACTGTCATTATAATCGCTTTAGCGACGGACGTTTGTCAAGTTCCAGAATGTCTGTAATAAGAACTGGTCTGTATTTCCTAAAAGTCTTTTTTTTTCCCCTGTTCAAGACTAGGGTTTCCAATCCCGGTCGATATTTTAAATCCTGAAATTTCGGGATTGATAATTTTTCAGTCCCGAGATTCCGGGATTCCTCAAAGGCAATTTCTAACTTATGGATTAGTAATTTGTGTGTGTTTCTAACTTTTAATTTCCATTTCGTAGGCATTTGATTTTTCCCGGAAGTGATGGTACCACATAACTCACCCACCCGAACACTTTTTCACACCACCTCCCTCCCCCCGGGGTCCCCCCTTAGAAAAAAAAATTCATGAAAAAATGAAAAAATGAAAAAATGAAAAAAATCGACAATTTGAACTAATTTCGCTCCACTTCTGAAGCGGAACCTTAAACAAGATTCCACCATGAGAAAATGGGGATTTCCGACGCAAAATTATTCCGCTAGAGGCTCTGGATGTCTTTAGCGGTTCGTAAATTGATTGGATAACTTTCTTTTGTTTTAATTGTTGACATCCAGCGCCTCTAGCGGAATAATTTTGCGTCGGAAATCCCCATTTTTTGCATTCGTCGCAACCACCCAAAAAATTTAGGTGTCTCGACTACCCGGCCAAGGGGGTACATTTTTTAAAACCTATTAAACGGCCACAAAAATTTTGCCCAGAAAATTTTCGGGGTCGCTGATTTCAAATCTGAGGTCGGTTTTCAAAAATTCAAGATGGCGGACTTATGTTAAAAACCTTGACTTTTTCCCACAAAAATTCGTGTTCGGGGGAATATCGGGGTCGCTGATTTCAAACAGTACGTTCAAATCAACGGTATTCTTAACAAAATTTTCTTGAAAAATTTTTGTTCAGCGGGATAACGCAAAACCACTTTGTTCCGTAGAAGGTTCGGTTTTAATGACAGAAGGGAAAAGGACGCTTGGAATTAGAAGAAAACAATGTTGGATATTGCCCCCCAATAATTTCTCGTGACGCTTCATTTCCAATGCAAAAGGGCACTAAAAATCATTTAAGGGCACGTTTTTTAAAATTTTTTTTCCTTTCGTCCCCCCAATATTTAATGCCTAGCGACGCCACTGTCTTAAGAAAAGAGACCGAAAAGAAAATTAGTTTGTAACTTGACTTTTCAATGATTAATGTAAAATCCAAAAAATACCTGATTTAGGCATCGGGATTGGCGGGATTTCGGGACTGTAAAATCGACCAGGATCCTGGGATTGGAAACCCTATTCAAGACGATGTAACAAGTCAGAAATGACCTCTAAGACAGAGGAACAAAAGCTTACACAGCCTAGCAATAAGTTAATAAAACCCAGATAGCAATTTCAATCCACTGGACATCCTGTGGATTGTTTAACAGATATCCACAGGATATCCAAATCCATGGGATATCCATAAGACGTCCAAAGGAGACTTTTTGGATCATTGCGGACATAGGTAAATCCAATGGAAGTCCAATAAATGTCTTCATGACGTCCGGAAGACGCCATCGGAACTGGATAAACTTTGCTATCTGGAAAGATTAGGGTAGTCAAAAAAAAAAAAAAAAAAAAAAAAAAAAAAAAAAAAAAAAAAAAGCGACGTCTTTTTTTTTCAGGAAAAAAATTTGCTCAATTACGATCACAAAACACTTTGTGAATTTTTTTTTTCAGAGTTTTAAAACATTTTTTGGGGGAGCTCACGCCTTTTTAAGGCTTTTAACCCATCATTCTGACCGAATGCAACATCTCAGACTAGAAAGAAAGTGTTGTAAATATGAATAAGGGTGACCCGAAACTGCTTCTTCCCTTTTTATCGAATTCATATAACCCTAATAACGTGTTAATGAATGAAGCATTTATTTAAAAAAAAAAAAAATACTAAACAAAAAAAAAGAGACTTTGTTTCAAAGTTATTAACTTTTAAAAACCCTTATACAACCGTTCATCCCTTGTAAGACCTCTCCATTCCCTTCGACAATCCCACTGATGACACAAGCTTGAATGAAGCAACCCCGTAAAGCAATCTTCTTATCTTTTATTCACCCTAAAGGTCTTAAGACTATCTTTTTTTTTTTTTTTTTTTTTCATATAATAAAATCCTTTCACCCCGGATGACTGAGATGACTTATTTTAATTAGTCGAAATGGATGAGGGAAAAAAAATTATTTTCGCTCGAAAAGCTTCACCAGTGCTGGCAGAACGAATCGAACGGAAAAAAAATCAGACCGAACCTGGGTTTTTTGCGGTTTCGAACCGAACCGAACTGCAAGGACAAATTAAGGATGAAAAACCGAACCTGGTTCTAAGCAGCAAGGAACCCGATTCCGAACACAAGGCGACCCTCAAAGTGTAGTGGAATTGAAACGAAACCGAATCTTAAAATATTACAGAACCCGAACCGATTTTTTAAAAGAAATCGAACCAATAGGTCTTTCCCAGTTCCCTTCAAATAAGGGAAGCAAAAAAAAAAAAAAAAAAAAAAAAAAAAAATCCGGGATTTTGTCAAAAAACCAAGGCAAACCTGTTATTTTTTGTATAAAAAAAACCCTGTTTTTTAAACAAAATGTTAAATTGAATCTAAACCCATTTAAAAATAAAAATAAAATAAAATAAACCGAACCGGGTTCAGGAAAAAACCTGAACCGACCCTCAAGCTGTAATGGAACCGAAACGAAACCTAACTTCAAATATTACAGGAACCTAACTGGACCGAGCCTTAAGTGAAACCAGAGCGGATCCAAACCTGAACCGTTTTTTTAAAAGAAATCTAGACCAGCATTAAACCATACCTTAAAATAAAATGAAAGGAGCCAAATCTAAAAAACTGTAATGATTTGTTAACTCGTTTTAAAGGCAAAAAAAATTAAAAGAACTCACCCAGTTTCGCGATCTCTTATAAAAAGCAAAGCGTCAACGGATGCTAGACGGATTGGTGCCCATCGATCTCCCAGGGTTATGTCATTTTGCTCCAGTAAGGCTTTAGACGCAGACGGTGTAAAAACCGAGTGAGTGATTATCCTTCATCGAGGGGCTGCATCAAATGCGAAACATTCCGAACTAACTCGAAAGACGGTTATTCATTTCAAATATAAAATAAAAAATACGAAGAAAGTACTTTTAATTCCCTAACCTACTGAACCGAACCGAACCGAACAAAGGCTCCACCGAGCGACGGTGGCCAACGAAGCTATTGTTACGAGTAAACGAGCGCGAGCAAACCGGCCGCGTAAACGAACCGAGCAACCCCTGGCCAATGTGGAAATCAGCACCTGAAATATCTAAAGAGAGAAAAAAATATTCAGAACGGATCTATGATACATTATTTCGGGAATACATACCGGCACTAAAATAAACTCATTTTAGTAAAAGCTGGAAAACTAAATTATGCCAAGCATGGAGAAGTCAAGAATCGGTCGATTTAGAACTGTATACCGCAAGGCGTTAGGAAGAAACGATAGTCGTCCGCAGATGATTCCATCACTGGTGCTGTAAGAAGTTGCTGAAAAATAAAATTAATTTTAAATTCTAAGAAAGTATTCGTGCTTTGTTCCCAGTTTAAAAGCTGCTCCGGTAGTTAAATTAGATCCGAATCCCTGAAAGGAAAAATGAGGAACAAAGAGGAAACGATCCCGGTATTTTTGAGCATTGGTAGCGGTAGAACATTCACCCATCCCCGTGCTAAATGGCGTTATCCAAAATTTAAAATGTTATCTGAAAAAAAAAATTACAAGAGCTATTTAAGTGGTGGCAGAACAAGTCTAAAAAATACGAATAAACTGAATATAAGAAACACTTAGTGAAGGCGATAAAATATCGATAAATCAGGTCTTTTGCCTTTTCGATAATATCAAGATATCGATATTTTCCTTCAAAATCGAAGCTCCATATTTGAGTCGAAATTCCGGCAATTCTGACAGTGTTTAATCTAGGAGTAAATAAAAAAGGCGCGTGCTTATTAAGTGGGGCAGGGTAATCGCTGAACAGTCATGGTTGCTGAGCTAAACCACCGCCCTCGAACGCAAAACTGGGTAGAGGGTATACGAAAGACGGTCTTTTTCCCAGAAATGAGGGAATCGAAAAGTCTTTAATATTTCCGATCCCAAAGCAGTAACCCTTCAGTTAACTTTTTAATATTTAGGAATCAAACTTTTAATTTTAAATAAAAAGAATTCGGACTAAAATTTCTTTTGAAATCTCTTTATAAGCTAAAGTTTCCAAGTGGTCAGTTAAACATATATCTCACTTTAAACTGTTTTATCTCCGTTTAAATATAAAAGACTGAAAAGAACTGAATGTAAGCTAAAACCGAAAAATTGCGCCCTTGATGCCTTTTTAGAGGTTTTGCCCCTCAAAATTTTGAATTCTTAGATTCTATAACACCTTAGGGGTCGTACATATATTACGTAAGCATATTTAGGGGGGGGAGGGGGTCCGGTCAATGCTTACGTTTGCTTACGAAGGGGAGGGGGGTAGTCTGTAAAATCTTACGTAAGCATTCATATATACACGCTGGAACAATTTTTATGGCGTGATTTTATTAAGGTAAACATAGGAAACACCGCCATAAAAATTGTTCCGCCGTGTATATATTTTTTAACCAATGGATATAAAAATAGATTGGAGTAATAAAATAAAAACAAAACGAAACTGAAAAAAAAAAAATAATAAAAATTTTAAACCAAATAAAATGAAGGAAAATCATAAAAACCGAGGAAAATCATAAAAAAACTAAATTTAAAGAGATTTTAAGGAAAGAAAAATATTACGTAATATTAGGGGGGGGGGGGGGTCCTCCAAAATCTTACTTTGTCTTACAATGGGGGGGGGAGGGGGTCAAAAACTGTCAAAAAAATGCTTACGTAATATATGTACGACCCCTTATAGTATTTTACATTTTTTTTTTTTTTTCGAAGTTTCTAATTAATGCAAATACATCATTTTTAAAATTAATATTTCTAAAATTAAAATTAGTTGAAATCTTCTGATAACAAATGCCAGGTGAAAATCAATTCAAATGTATCAGAGTAATAAGCTAATTCGTATCTCATCGCCTCTCTGTTGTGGTTGCATCTCCGGTCCAATTGAATACAAAAAAAGGAAAAGAAAACTCCGCTCCGGCCGTTGAAAACTCTTCGTCAAAGGTCTGGCGCCGATTTTTTTTGACTTTTTTAGTAGCTAAAACAATCAAGAATACATCAAGAGGATAGGTTTTACAATAAGAATATGCTTTTGGGCTTCATTTTTATATATTCACAAAATACTCATTTCATTAGTAAAATTCAGTTCAAAATAGTAAACGGTTTTAAAAACGATTTTATAAAACACAATAAATAAAATGCATTAATTAGAAACTTCAGAAATACCAAAATTTTTCTTAGATTGTAATTTGGACTGACAGGTCCTGATCTTGTCCTGTCCTGCCCTAATTCTGTTCCAGGTCCTGTCACAGCCCTAAAACATTTTTGGCTTCTCTATGTAAGTTTTCAAATGACTACTTAATGGATTTCACTGAAAACTGTACTCTTGATGAATTTTTAAAGTTGTTACCCCCCCCCCCCCCCTTTAATTCGAGATTTTTAATTTTTAACTGTTAAATTCTGTATAGTGGTTTTTAAACTCTTTTTCGGGCTTTAAAATTAATGTACTTATATAATCTTTCAACATTATTTGCTAATAATAGAACCCAGACGACATTAATAGTCTCTTCAAATTTTATCGAGCCGATAAGCTATTTCGTACCCTCATCGCGTCTTCTGGTTGTGGTTGCGGCTTTTCACAGTTGCCAATCGCATTCAAAGACAGCCATTTACGCCGGGCGTTGCAAAGTCTTGGCCGAAGATCTGGCTAAAATTTTTTTTTAGTAGCTGAAACAATCAATAGCCAATCAAGAGGATCGGTTTTACAATAAGAACAAGCTTTTGCCATTTTATTTGCATGTATTTATAAAATAATTATACAATTTACAAAATATTTTAAAATATACCTCATAAGTACATTAATTCAAAAGCTCCGAAAATATCAATGATTTAAAACCCAAAAAAATGATTTTAAAGTAATTGACTGAAAAACTAAGAATTCATTTCAATGCTCGCGAAAAAAAAATCTAGAACAGGGTTTTAAAACAGCCTAAACATTCAATTCATATTTCCTTAAGTCTCCCGAGGAAAAATTTTCCAAATTTCAGGGATTTTGACATAAAAAAATACTTATTTTAGACAGTTCGCTTATTCCTATAAAATTTTTCTAAATGAATACATTCTGGACAAAGTTTAAAAAAAATGTTTATCAAAAGCTCTTGGGAAAAAATTCTAGGATGAAAGAGACTTTCAAATTTTAATTTGGGACCCTCGGGATTAATCTCCCCACAATATAATTTTCAAAAAAAATTTCTGGTTTTGGAATCCCAATTGTTATAGGCAAAAATTACTGCCATGATATTAAATAAAAACTGCTACCTGTTGTAAAATTTTGGCGTAAAGAAACACTTGGAAAACTAATTATACTGTTAACATTTTGGAGGGGAAAGATTTATTATAGAAATGGTCTATTAAACAAGCAACTCACATAAAATATTTTGCACCAACAGTGCAAACTTTTTCGACTTTACTGAATGTTTTACATATGTAAACTAAAAGCAAATGATTCCCAAATTTTTAAATAAGTCGTGAGCAATTAAATAAATTTTGTTTAAATTTTCTTAGACCTGAGTGAAGTTAAAAAAATTAAAAAATTTTCTACTCACTCTGCTTGTACATTGAAAAATTCTACAAAATCTATTTCGCAGCTCAAGCTTCTGCAATAATATATCAATCTCCAGTTTTTGGAATCAAAGGTACCCAGATAGCAAACAAAGACTATCCAGTCCCTAGGAGATCCTCAGGGCGTCGTGAGGATATTTATTGGACGTCCATTGGATTTACCAATGTCCGCACTGATCCAAAAAGCTTCCTTTGGACGTCCTATGGATATCCCATGGATTTGGATCGCCTGTGGATATCTAATGGACAACCTATCTATAGGGTGTCCAATGGATTGAAAATACTATCTGGGTAACACTATCAACCACTACACTTAATTACGATTACTACTAGGCAACGTAAGAGTGAAGAAACATATACATACCCTTTTTGATTTTGCTATTACTCTATAAAAATGAGTAGATAAGTCATCTAGAACATAAATAACAGGAACGGTCTTACCTCATCTGCTGCGACGTTATCCACTGGCAGAGATAGGCACCTAGGCACCAACCTTTACGCAAAACAGCATAGATGGCAGAAAACTGATAATATGTAACAATAAAACAAACACGGAATATTAATTAATGAACCAGTGATACCTGAAACCTAGGAATTAAAGCACCAAAAGTTATCCAGAAATTCAAACTTCAATACTACATTTTCCAAATGCTTGATGCTCACAACTCTCACCTACATGTAACCCAAAATTCTCAAGCAGCAAAAATCATCTCAAATTCATGTCTGTAATTAGGCCAAGAGGCTTCTAGGGGGTAATGCGAGTCTGACTCTGAGTTGGCTCCCAATTACTTCTTTACCCAACCAAACTGTATTTTATTGAGATATGGGTTTTGCCAGCATGCCCTGATAGCAAAATCCCGAGGACGTCTTCAGAACGTCATGAGGATATTTATAGGACATCCATTGGGTTTACCTATGTCTGCACTGATCCAAAAAGTGTTCTTTGGACGTCTTATAAATATCCCATGGATTTGGATATCCTGTGGATATCTGACGGACAATCCATAGGATGTCCAATGGGTTGAAAATGCTATCTGGGAGGTTCCACCTCATGGCAATTTCCCGTCGCGGAAAGAAAAGAAGGAATGCCATTAGATCAGTGCACTTAACGCATCATCCCTATAATATTTCATTTGGTTATAGCTCGATACATCTTTTTCGGATCTCTCGTATCTCATTCCCTTTTAAAAGGGGAAAATCCGAATCGTTCCGTAGGTCAACCCCATATTGCAATCAACTTGACTCTTATGAATACATGGCCAATATTATATGGTTACGTGGTAGGGGTGGGGTAGATTACAACGGAGGGTCGATTATATATACATGTTCGAGCTTTCTCTCTTCTTCCTTTCTCTTACTCTCATCGTGGATTTCATGTTTTCGTTACGTCACCGGGGGAAAAAAAATAAATAATCTTCCTCGCTTTCGGTAGAGAAAATGTTTCCGTAAGGAGTTAAAAGCTTAATACCGATATCGGGAAAAAGTCAATAAAGTTAGCGTGAGCTGCATTTTAAATGTCAACTAGGATGTGTCACTATTAGGGGTAGAGAAGGGGATGAGGAGGGGGGGTTATTCTTTTAAAATGTTACGGGTGACGTTTTCTTCATTTATAATGCATCGGGAAAACAAGGAATAGAAACGGGAAATTGAAAACGAAATTGTTACATCAAAAATTTAAAAGTTACGTTCTTGCTTTGAAAAAGCAATGATCTTTTGATTCCACACGATTTTGTTCGTATGGTTATCATGCGATTCGTTAGTGCAATTTGCTTGTAGCGATTTTTTTTTCCTAATGAAAGTGGTGTTGGCAACTGGAAGATTATTGTAATCGTAAGGTTTTAAATTATGAGGTTTGGAGTTTTGATAAGATCATGATACTAATCCAAGACTTTGATTTCACGGCGAGGAACTGCTGCCTTCGGTTTTTTTTTTAAAAAGAATATTGATTATGATTATTGAGAGAATCTGGTCATTAACGACGGTAATAATTTCAATTAAAATTTTTGGAAGCTGGTTTAAATTGTTTTTTGCTTTTTGTGAAATAGAGAGAACAGTTGTTTTTGGTAACCAGTAATTGAAAACTGGTATTTTGGGGAAACGGAACTAAACTAGTCCTATGACTTGAAATTCGAAGGATTTCCCGTGGCAGAATTTTCGTCCCCTTGCAAAGGGCTTTTAAAAAATTCACAGAGTCCAGAATCCTGAATCGGAAACCATCCCACATAGCATTTTCAATCCATTGGACATCCTGTGGATTGTCCACTAGGTATCCACATGATATCCAAATTTATAGGACATCCATAGGGCGTTCAAAGGACGCTTTTTGGATCAGTGCGGACATAGGTAAATCCAGTGGACGTCCAATAAATATCCTCATGACGTCATGAAGACGTCCTCGGTACCGGATAGACTTTGCTATCTGAGATTATTAGGAGTCATAATTCCTTTGATTCCACAGTCGCAGTTTTTAGTTCGATCATTTTTTCAATCCCGGGATTTCGGGATGGAATAATTATGTAATGCCGATAAAAATAATTACAAGCAATTTTTGGAGAAAAAAAAAAACATTTAAAAAATAGTAAAAATTGCAGCACGAAACTTCAAAAATTCTACTTAAATGAAAAATCATTTGATTTCAAAATAAAAAGGGAGAAAAAGGTTCAGAATTGGAACTGCTACGACTGATTTGAAACTATTTCATTTTTTCCATGCATCCAATGGGTAGAAGTACAGTAAAAAGTTCAAATTATAAAAATACAACAGGATTTGGAGCTTTTTTTAGAGCTTTAAGGAAAATTAAATTTCAGAATAGCATATTTAAGATATTTCAATTTTTTTTTTCCCCAAATTTTACAGTTACAGAAAGTTATAAATTTTAGAATTGTGCTTTCTGAAATCTCAATTTCAGTAAGATAACATAAAATCCGATTCAAGTTACAAGTTTGGAAAATATCAGGTGTGAAGCTGACAGTGCTCAAATTTCATGTCGTGTATATAACTTTGGTGCAGTGGACAAATTTTTTGTTTTGTAGCTACAAATTTCGGGGACATGATTTTTTGAAAGCTCAAATTAAGGAGCATCGAACAGCGTCCATTTTAAAATCTGAGCTTTTCATTATACTGCCCGGGAAGTTGGCACTACAAAGTGGATAATGCAAATAGGCCTAACGTTTTTGTTTTAAAAACTCAAATTCTGAAAATTAGGTATAAGTTCAAAATCATTTCAACTGAGTCGTTTTTTTTTTTTTTTTTTTTTTCCCACATGGGTTGGAAAAGGATCACTATATCTCTAAAAATCGCTATAGCGACTGAAGCTAATTGTATATGAAAATCTTGTTAAAGGGGGGAGGGGACTTTTAATATTCCTTGAAAAACGTCAGGGGTCCGAATCCGAATCCGATGCAGATTCCGATGCACATTCCATATTATTATTTAACTCCCGATTCCGATTCCGATTCCGATTCCAGCACCGACCACCGATGCCGATGCTGATTCCACCAAGAATTGGTTATATCCGATGCCGGCATCGACTACACCTGATGCAGCCTCCGATTCCGATTTTAGTAAAAAAAAATGATAGAGCCATTCTAGACGTTTTTGAAGATATGATTTTATGAATCATGCAGGCACAATTCTACCAAACAGCGTTGTTTCTTGCGAAATCACTTAAATCTCGACTTTTTAATTACGATGCCAGTACCAGTACCAGTGCCGATGCATGCTCTAAAAATTTCGCGATGACGGTGCCGGTGCCGATACCGATTTCGGATTTCAAAAAAAATTCGATGCCGATTTTCCAAGCTTCGGACCCCTGAAAATCGTTTATGGAAATAGAGGTGTTAAGCAACTTTTATATTGTAAGTACCGATATTTATTGACCGTATTTAAAATTTCGATGTACTTTGTTATCTATAAAAATGAAATGGTTTCCAAAAGTGAATAATCAGTGAAAAATTACTTAAACGAAACGAAGCAAAGCAGTGTTGAAATTTAAATCACGATTATACGAATTGGGTCATAAAACTGAACGTGATCTTTAAAATTCAAGATTCTAAGTTTTTAAAAAAATATGTTTAAATAATTTTAATCAAATTTCGTTGAGACGGAAAACTAATATTTCTTCTGAGACCTTAATCCCGGGATCCTGGATTTTTAAATCCCGGATTTAAAAAAAAAAAAAAAAGAAAAAAAAATCTCGGGATTTTGATTCCCGCAAATATAGGTATTTTTAAAAGTTATTAGACCAAATTTTGGCAAAATTCAAAAGAAAATAATGGAGTAAAACATTTTCGATTCCTACACACAAAAATAGGGAATGTCTTAAACAAGTTTTGTTTGATGTTATTTGGCACCCAGTGCTTCAAAATTTGTTTCACTGTTCCTTGTAAAATGCTCTTCTAAATTGGTTCAATTAACCATTTTTGGACCTGAGTAATAACCAGATTTTACTGAACTTCAACAGACCACCAAGATGGCTGAACTATTAATTCTGTTTAATCCTTAATCAATTATTTCTTAAATCGACTTCAGCTCATAACAATAATTTTTTTTAAAATTCAGTTTCCAGGCATAATCGCCAAAACTAGTTCCAAAAAACAACTGAAACTACCCTTACGGCTTCTCTTATTACATTTCTCCCTAAGCCTCCATCATTGACTAAACTCCTGCACAGGCATCCCTATAAAAATCGAGTAAAACGATTTAAATATAAAAATTCAAAGCATGGCCCTAGCCAGTAATTTATCCCTTGTGAAAACCGATAGTTTTTCCGTTTTTGAGGGAAAGTCCCCTTTTTTTTCGTAAACCGATTGAAAATAAACCTTCAGAGAATCAAAATTCGAAATTATCTCATGGAATATTTACAATCCTTATCCGCCACAGAAAACGGGATAAAAACGTTTTAAGACAAAAATCGTAAGAACAAATCTTATCTCAATCGGAGACCCCGGTTATCATTCTTTATGACACCTTATGAAAACTTTTTTTTTTTTCTAATTTTGATGAAGAGAAGTTAAATTGACCAAGCGGTGCCGCAAAATGATGAGAATCGAACCGAGTCGGGGACTTTTTAGTGATGAGAGATGTTGAATAACAGAGTAGGTCAGACTTCATATTTCGTCACAGGATATGGTTAATTTCCATCTACAAACGAGGCAGATGTCCCATTCAGAACGTTGGAACAAGTGTTCACTTTTCTTTTTTTTTTTTTTCAAACGTACAAACAATGAGATTAAATTGATGAATTACGAATTTGTTAATTGCTCCGTTTTTTATAAGTAAAAGGAAGCGGGGTATTTCGGAAAATTCTCAGTGACACACAAAAAAAAAAAAAATTAACTCGTAAAAAGACAAAAAAGAAACCGAAAGTAGCGCCAACTGTTACGAAAACCCAATCCACCCTATTCATTATTTTAAAGTGACTACGCCTATGGCAATGTCATAAAATTAATGATTGAATTATTGATAAAAAGAAAAAGAATTTGGAATCAGTTCAATTTACGGTTGAATCACTGTTTAAATTTGCACGTGTTCCGATGGAACAAGAAAAGGGGCGCTAATTAATGAAAAACTAAGGGAGCACACCCCCATAGCAAGGGTCTAACATGACTTAACCAGATTACAGACAACTAAATGAAAACAAATGGCCGACAAACACTAACAAAATTACCTTTACAGTTCACTTGATTTTTTTTTTCTCCTTGTATATACAGTACATCGAAAAAATTTTCTTGTTTGTCTTAGGGCTGCTCTTCTCCATTGCAGTACCGTAAAAAATATCTTAACTTTTTCTACCGAGCAGTGATTTTGATCGATCAAAAACTGATCTGAATTTTATTTCTTCCTTATTCTGCTTAAGGTGACGCAGGAGTTATTCATTTTTTTGAACACCTTATACTTCGAAATATGCTAATATTATCCTTTTGGTGCTATATATATCAAAATTCCGCTTCCGAGCAACAATTCTTATCAATCTTAGGCACCTACATGAAAAACTCCATACCTGACCATAAAGTGCTTTTTTGGGAAATCTTGATCTAGGATAAATTCCCGGAAATTTATAGTATATTAAGATTTCCCCAAAAAGTACTGCATGATCAGGTATGGAATTTTTCATGAAGGTGCCTAAGATTGATAAGAATTGTTGCTAGGAAGCAGAATTTTGAAATCTGTCTCCAAAACGTTAATATTTACTATAATACGTTTATTATAATACGGCTCTTATCATAGGTAGTAACTACTTTGCCATAAGCTAAACACATGGAACGACTCTGATAGCTATCGTATTTATATGGTTCTGTTATCAAGTGTAGACATGGCATAATTTTTATGATTGTTGCCAGGGCTGCCAATATAGATTGTATGATGAAAAACTATATTGGCAGTCCTGGCAACAATCATAAAAATTACATTCCTTTTCATTTTATATCGAGATATCGACATTCGATTATCAACTTTGAGAAGTCCGAGATCTCCGCCAAGATTTTCAAACGCACCTATGCTTGTAAACATTACGCATCGATGCCGTTCAGAGTTTCAGAAATGAACACAACCACTTTTACGTTCCGTTTTGGCGGACATTCCAGTTCAAATTTTTGTTTTTTCTAACGATGGAGTCATCTCCAAACATGTGACTTCTCTATTTGTATGTCAAAAAAAAGAACTATTTTAGGGTTAAGATGACCAAAAATTTCATCTTTAAAACGTTCCCATTTTGTCAGTACATTGAAACGCTGTGGGATTGCACACATAAAAAAAATTGTGAAACTCACCAGGTGCATCAGGAGTACTTTCTTATCATCATGAGCGAGAAATTTTAACATCGGATCTGGCGGCTGTTTCCGATTTACACCACGAAATACTGAGAAGAAATTCAGCTCTAGTTGCCCATGCAAGTAATTCCCGAAGTTAAGCCGAGCCTCCTGCGATTGATGACACTGTAACTTCACCTATAAAGAAAAAAACGTTATAGTTATTAGTTAAATACCTAATTTGGTGATATGCCAATCAATAACTTGATTTGTAATGAACTGAGTCTTGTGAAGCATTTTCACGGATATTACTGAACATTTTCCGGATATTTTCTCTTTGTTTCTCTTCAGTTGTTTCCTTCTTAATTGGTCTAAATCAATATTACGGAAAAAACTCTGATTTTATTACTCGGCTTACTTTCTAAATTTTTATAAACATTCCCCTCATGTTTTTCCTAACTTATATTTTAATAACATGTTTGCCGAACAACTACTTCAGGTTTTTCTTCTAGTCTTGGAAATTCACATAAAAAATTCGCCTCTATCCAGCCAAATTCAACATTTCTGAAAACTCCAAGAACCAAACAAGATCTCTTCAGACAAAGCAAAAAAAAAAAAAAAAAAAAAAAAAAACTTTTCCAGGCATGAGCCAGATACGAATCTACATAAATTTTTAAACCTAATTGACACGACTGCACGAAATAAAAAAAGCTCTAGTTCATCAACTTTATTTCTAATCACGATAATTACTGGATTATCAAATGGCCATTACGTCAAAACGTGACGAAAACAATGGATGAATGGAAACACCCTCTATAGACTATCGTAGATTTAGACATGATTCAAAATAAAGACGAGTGATTAAATGAACATCTGAATTATGCAAGGCAACAGAAGGCGCCATATGTCCGCAGTATATCCAAATGGCGCTTTTCTTTTTTTTTTTTTTTATTCCTATTTTTTCCATTGCGACAAGAAATGCGACAGTCATGACTGGATAACACCAGCCATTGTGGCAAAACTTTGGTGAAGGACGAACCCGAACAACGAAATAATAATAATAAAAAAAATGTTGTACTTTATTATTTTTGTATTTTCGATTCGGAACGGATGAGACTTGACATTTTGAATCAATAATAACATTATCGTATATTGCGGAGAAAGCAATATAGGTATAATAATATATTATTATTCCCATTTATTTCTTGCTTACGTCAGATCGTGTGAAACATTGCCTACTCTGAAATTATTTTTCGGCCCGTTTTAATTTTTCCATTTTCATTCATCTCGCACGTAAGGCTTCGAAATTCGATCCTAAGCTTACAAAGCCGAAAACGTTTTCCTTTATTTTTTTATTATTTTTTTCTTCCTCCCCCCGGTATCGCCGAGATGTAATGTCGTCAAGGCAAAATAAAGAAAGTGCATAATGAAAACATGGCTTCCCAATTTTCATTTACTTTCCAAACTTTCCCCTATTGTGAGAGAACCTCCCCATTGAAAAGCCCGTGAAGCCACATTACTTCCCTACCCCAAGAGACACTCCCTACCCTTCATCCGTAAAGTGCCGCGGGGCCTCTTGACTTATTGATCTATGTTTGTTGAAGTCTGCGCCTGCTTGCCAGATGTTCTGCAATTTTTGAGACTTTTTTTTAAAAGATTTTTCCGATGAAATAAGAGTTGACGTGTGATTCCCTATTTTTAGCCTGAGATTGATTACTTGGAGATTTGAAATCTCCGAAGGGATTAAAAAAAAAAAAAGCAAAGGACAAAAATAAGGAAAGAGTTTGGCGAAAGCTCGATTTTCGGCCATTTTGAACTTGCGTGCTTTTGCCTGGAATTAGACAAGCGGAAGGTACATAAAAACGAGCTGGGAAATATCTCGATGAGTTTTTCATGAATTAAACAAAGAAGTTTTTGTATTTAAGGAAATGGAAAATTTTCCTAAGGCAAAGACGTGTAACACACGCCACAGGACTACAATAAAATAAATAAGAAAAAAAAGTCCGAATTGCATGGAATTGAAATTTTGAAATCATATTGGATGATTGGATGCAGTCTCAAGGATGTTCAAAACGCCAAAAAAAAAAAAAAAAAAAAAAAAAAAAAAAAAAAAAAAAATACAAGTTATCCTGCTAGAATCGTTCCCGACAATTTCTTCTAATCCGTTTTTCCAAAAAATTTATGTTCCTAAACTTTTTTTCCTAATTTTCGATTTTCCTAAAATTTTTTGATTTCCAAACAAAATTTTCTAAAATTAATATTTTTTCAAATTTTTAAATCCTTAAAGAAATAATTTTAGGATTAATTTTAGAGATTTTAGGAAATCTCATATTAAGAATCAAAAAATTTTAAAAAAATTAAAAATGAGAGAAAAAAATAGTTGGCAAAACAATTTTAGGAACCAAAATCTTCAGAAAAAATAAATTAGGAATTTTTTTTTTTATTTTATTTTTTTTTTTTTTAGGAAAAATGGATTAGAAAAAATAGTAGGGAATCGATCACGTGACCCTTCCCAAATTCAAAGCTTTGGCTCCTAAGTACAAAAATATACTTTTGATGCCTACCAACAAAAATAAAAACGAAATAAATTAGGAAAGCTCTTCGTTTGGAAAAGTTAATGCTCTAAATCCAAGAAGTGCCTTCTTACCCCCATCCCCGGCAGAATTTTGTTTGTTTCATCTCGATATTATTCCAAAAATTTAAAAGGATCATGATTACGAAAATATTTTTTCATACCAATTTCTTTTTCCGATCACTCATCTCTCAGTTCAAGAATAGAATTAAAATGATGGAAATCACACCGCTGCAAAACTAATAAAATGAGTAAGAACCAGACCTCTCTGTGCAGTGACCTCAAAAAAAAAAAATTCCCCAAGATTATTTACCATACTCATTACTGCAATTGCGCGAGAAAAAAAACATTTGAATTGCCTAAATGTACCACAAGGCGCGTCAACTTAATACTATTTGCTTATTTAATCCGTTTGGCACATCCCATACAAAACTTAATAATTCAAAAAATTTAATAAGTCCTAGAGCACATTAAAATTGTAGGCGCCAAACTGGATCAGAACCAAACCATCAAAATATTCTCGTCAACTCGATATATTACCGCCAAAATATCCCAACTAAACACAGAACCGAACCAGAACCAAAACCAAAAATATCACAGAAATATAATTGAACCGATGGGATTTCGATTGGAACTCAGTTTGATGTTTTGGTTTGGTTTGTTTCTGGTCCCGTTCGGTGCCTACAATTTTAATGTGCTCTTGGAATTATTAAATTTTTCAAATTATTAAGTTTTACATGTGACGTGCCAAACGGATTAAATAACCATCACTCACAACTTCTAGTTTCAATTGAATTCTAACTTAAACCGAATTTCCCGAAACCAGGCAATTCTAGAAATGTCTATAAAATCGCAGAATTTATTTTCCTAAACAGGGAACAAATTTTAGAAGAGACAAGAAAGCAGGTTTAAACATGATGTTGAACGAGGAAAATTTCTAATATGAACATGAGGGCTACTGTTCCGTACGAAAAAGAGATGCATAAATTATATAAAAATCACAAATTTATACAAAAAATTGGATATAAAACCATAAAAAATGCATATGTGTAAGGAATTAAACTTTGTTTATCGGAAAATTTTTTTTATCCTATCCTCCAATATAATTATGCATTTATTATGTATAAATACATCAGGGGTCCGAAGCCGGTAAAAATTGGTTGGGGCCGACGCCGGCATCGGCGCCGAAATATCCAAAGTGCTGGAGCTGGCGCCAAAGCCGGAGCTGATTCCAGCATCGGTGCCAGCACCACCATCAATTTTGTCAATTTTTTTTATTTTATTTATTTTTTTTTTATTACCTTCTTTATTATACTTTTCACTGTGAGCTATATGGATCCGTCGGAAATTTTAAAGACTCGAAAGACGCGTGGCCAATACGATGGAATTGCCATCGGGTCACAATTACAAGACCGGTGCCGGCACCGGCGCTGGCAGCAAGTTTAAAATAAAATTATCTAGCACTGGCACCAGCTGCGGCACCGACCTCAGTTTCTAGACGGCCGCGGCTGGCATCGGCATCGGCTTCGGACCCCTGAAATAAATATACATAAAATTTTTTAAAAAAAACTGAATAAACAAAATATTGGCAAATTTTTCTGCTTTAAGATTTTAAAAAAATTATAAGTACGAATTACGTAAAAATTATGCATATCCAGATTTTCATGCTTAAAAAAATTATGTATAAACTTTTTGAAAATTAAGCATTTCCAAATTTTTGTATAAATGATACAAAAATAATACAATTTTTATATAAATCGTTTGCAATTATTTTACAAAAATTTAAAACTTTTGGCATCACTTTTTTCGTACGGAACGAATTTCAGAAGAGCCAAGAAAGCAGGTTTAAACGTGAACTTGAAAGAGAACGAGGAATATTCGAAATCTGGACGCGAGGGCTGCTCTATAGGCAGTAAAGCATTCAAATTGACTATAATGAACTTAAAAGTCATAATAAAAGGTTTTTGACCTAAACATTTACTTCCAATTTTCAAAACTAGGCCTATCCTAGTTTCGAATTTAAAAAATTGTAATCGATTTATTGATATACAGGCGCATTATGAAATCGTCCAAATAATCGTGCCATATAAAAAAGAAAATTTATATGCCTTCATACCGCTACCTTTCACCATATATGATAATCGCATATATACGAAGCCAACAAGAGAGTAGTTGTTAGCAGCGCTAAATCATCTATCCTTTAATTATTTAATTATTTTTCTAATTTCACATCTCGTCAACTCGGAGTTGTTGTTATTACTGCTGTTAATTAAATAAACTCGCCTTAACCGTTAATGAAAAGGTTGATCTCACGACCTGTACACGTTTTTTATATCCATTTTTTTTTTTAAACATCATCAACGTCAGCAATAAAAAAAGATTTCTCAATTTTAATTTCGTCCCTTATTATTCACGATACAATCCTCCCCCAGCCGTAATCAAGGGGTAAGAAATTACATTACAATATAAAATACATGTGCGATAAATTCACGAGTGACGTTCATCTTTTCCCTTTTGCCATTTAAGTTCGGACAAAAAAAAAAAAAAATATCTTATCATGTAAAGCTTTTGTCATATGTGGTGGTGACTTTTCCTTGCAGCCGGATTTTCGATATTTCGCTTACGGGAAGGAAGAAAGGATCCATCCCTTAGAAAAGCCATTTCATTAGTCTGCTCATCCAATTCATTTGCTCGATTGTCAATTGTCTGTTGAATTTTTATGTCTGTGTTCGGAACAAATGGCGAATTTTGATTTCTTTTTCTGTCCGAGGAGAGGGGAAAATTAGGTTTTCGACGTGTATTTCTTTTTTAACTCGGCTCTAACGGTATGCGCAAATAACAAATAATACAACATCACGGCGCCTAAATTTCTTGTGTTAACATTATTTCCAAAAACAAATGTACAGTAGCAAGTACACCTCGAGGCAGTATTTGAATTATACATAGGCCTAAAAATGCACGCATCGCTTCTAAAATAAGTAATTTCCCCTCCGGGGCATGCTCTTAATATTGCCTACTCGTCTTTTAAAGGCAGCGGTAATCAGCAGAATAGGAATGAAGGTAAATATTCAAATGGATATTCGTTTTCGGTTTGCCTACTTTTTTTTTTTTTTTTTTTTTTAATGAATCGATATGGAAATTATATAGTTAGAAATCATGTTGGAAACGCCAAGGCACGTGGCCGGAACTACATATATACCCCTATAATGCGTGGCTTTTCTTCCAACATATAGAAAATGTAGACGTCCGTAAATAAAGTTCCGGTGACTAATGGAGTCGCAAGGGAGTACGTTTGGGGGTTGCTGGAACGTTGGTCAAAGCGTATGCTGATAATGGTTGACTCATTTTGGTATCAAGGGGTGATACCGATGTTTTATCTCTGCATTATAAAGTGTATACATGTCGTGGGCAAGTGGACGATACGGAAGGTAGCTAAAGCTAACGTATCCTAAATATTTTAGCGACTAAAAGGCGCTTCTCAAATTTCCTTTGAAAAGTATAAATATTATCTGGGGAATGAAAAAATTTGTACAGAAAAAAAAATAATAAATAGAAGTAAAAGAAGTACTTTTAATTTAGTGAGATCAGGTCCAAGCTTTTGTTTGAATTGAAACGAGTCACAGCCTTAAAATCTAATTAAAATTAATTGATTCCTTATCATTTTTCCTAATCGAATTTTCTTAATTTTTTCTCCTGACATTAATTTTCCCAATATCACTTTTTCTAACGTTTTTTTCCTAAAAAAATTTGCTAATTTTTTTCCTTAAAAATTTCCTAATTTATTTTCCTAAAAATTGTCTGATTTCTATTTTTTTAAAAATTGTCTGATTTCTATTTTCCTAAAAATTTTCTGATTTTTATTTTCCTAAAAATTTCCAAATATTTATTTTCCAAAAAATTGTCTGATTTCTATTTTCCTAAAAATTGTCTGGTTTCTATTTCCTAAGGGACTTCGTTGGCTAGACAAAACCGGCCGGTTCACCGTCCGGTTTTTTTTAAAAAAAAGTTTTTTTAATTAATATTTTTAAACATTAATATTGTATTAAATGGGGCGAAACTTATACCAAACCAAATTGTTCCTTATTATTAGGAGAAGTCGAACATACATGTTAAATATGTCGGTAAGCTTAAATTACGTCAATATTCGCAAAATTTAATGTTGTTTACATAGAAAACAAAATGACCGATGTAAAAAAACATAAACAATCGGTTCATTTTGCGAATATCGGCGAATATTGACGTAATTTAAGCTTACCAACATATTTAACATGTATATTCGACTTCTCCTAATAATAAGGAACAATTTGGTATAAGTTTCGCCCCATTTAATGCAATATTAACGTTTAAAAATATTAATTAAAAAAAAATTTTTTTTTTAAAAACCGGACGGTGAACCGGCCGGTTTTGCCTAGACAACGAAGTGCCTTAAAATCGTCTGATTTTTATTTTCCTAAAAATTTTCTGATTTTTATTTTTCTAAAAATTTTCTGATTTTTATTTTTCTAAAAATTTTCTGATTTTTTTCTATAAAATTTAGTAAAACTTGTAACACAGACTTTTTTTTAAACATTTAGAAAAATAATTTTCCAGGAACTCTTATTTTCGGAAATAAGTTCTTAAGAAAAAAAATCAGGAAAAGCTATTTTAGGAAAAAAAAAACATAAAGAGATTCAGATTGAGAAAAATAGTGGGAAGGAAATTGATCGCCTCATTTCTACCACTGCTTGACATTCAGGGAATTCTGTAACATTGCCTAGCTTCGACATTGCCGGCAACATATACTCTATATTTATATCAAGATGTTAGATTAAATCGGACAAGTCTGCCACGGATGATCCTCTTAAATTATAGGATGCTGTTATTGTGGTTCTTCGTTTTCGAATCATGTCGAGTTTTAACTCGTGTCTTTATCAGATATTTTGTAAAAGTCACAGAGTTGAAAAACGAACCGTTTTATAACAATAGGACATCGATTAGGCACTATTCCACGCATTAGATTATTCTGTGTCGTGACCTTTAATATTTCTGAAAAATTTTCAGTTTCGTGAAATCGTTGCATTGGCTTTATTTACGTGACGCTTTATTTACGAAGCTCTTAGCCAAACATTAGCTTTTCCTGAAAAAGCATTAACATGATTTTTAAATTACTTCCATGTTTCACTCCTAACATGAAAAATATTAGGCAGAAATTTCACGTTAGAACATGTAACACATAGCACCATTAGAAACATGTTGCGAAAAACTGAAAAATGAAAAATAAAAATTTGAAAATGTTGCGCAACATGTTTCTAGCGTAAAATTGGACCTAATTTTAAAAAAACTTGGATTTTTTTTCGTATCAGAAAATAGTCATATCAAACAGCCCTAAATAGATTTTTTTTTTTTTTTTTACAAAGAGAGTATCGATTTGCATACCTCAAGATAATTTCCTACAGTGTCTTCCAGGAAATGGGCCAATTTTCATTGAATTTTCATCCATTAGACGATCCAATAATCATATTTGCGTGCAAAAACCTGCCAAACAGAAAAAGGAAACATCAGTAAGAACTCTACTGCACAATTTTTTTTTTTTTAAATTCGCCTATAAGTTGATATGGGCATGGTACGGAAGAGAAGGATTATTGTTAGTAAGTCCCGACCGCTTTAAACTAAGTCCATCGCATACCATTTTTTTGCTGGATCTAATTCAAAAAGATCCCCCTCAGTTTAGTTCAAAATCAATTTTTTTTTTTTTTTTTTTTTATCAACAAGGCTGAAATATAATGTTTAAATTTTTCCTTCCAGAAAAAGGGGCTAAGGGAAGAGGGACGGGAAGGAAAACCTAAACTTCAAAAAAAGTTGGTTAGCTCCATCCCACCTCGAATCCAAAATTGGAATTTTCGTCCTTTTTTAAAGGCTTGGAAAAATTGTGCTAGTTACAAATATTAGATGACTGTCTGTAAAAAAATTTTAGGTAACAAGCTCAACATGTCAAATCTTGAATTTGCAATGACAATTTATTAAAATTCAGAAGCGTATAAAGTTTGTGTAGACTTAAATTTTTCAAAATTAAATAATTCTCGCCTGAATTTCTGCCAGAAGGTGAGGAAAATGCACCTTATTTTCTACCTGAGAAAGCTAACAAGCTAAGTTTGAAAAATATTGAATCCCCCTCCCCTTACATTATTTAAACTCAGGGAGCCAATTAGCGCCATCCTAATTCTTAAAAAACTTCGAACATCACGTCCGACAGCAAGCGATTAAAACAAAATCCCTTCCAGGATTCCAGCATAAAAATTTTCTCCGATCATTTAAATAATCAAGCAGAAAATTAGTAAAAATCCAGGTACATGATCTCATTCAAAAAACCTAAAGAAACATACCACGACAGACCCAACACCAAACCGGTACCATATAATTTAAACAAGTGTTAAAGAAGCTTAAAATTAAAGGGTTGATCAGGGAGAGTGAAAAATATAGAAAAAAAAAATCTCGGAACGATTTCGTATAATCCAACCATTTTGCATACCTATGGACCACCCGTTACGTCACGTTCTTTATAGATTCATTGTTCCCATGGTTACCTACCATGCGAGACGATATTTATCTTCCCTTCGGTAAACGAAATATGAACGCCATGCCTAAATACGTTGTCTTGTTTGACATTCTTCAACACGAACTTCCGTAACGTAATAAAAACTCCGGTCGGAAGGGTTTTCGAATTACGAAATCCTTCTTCGTAAAATTTCAAGGTAACCATGACTACGCCTGTACGGCGCCATGCGTAGTTAATAATCATAACGAATTTCTATATCATATTCCTTTTTGTTAGGTGTCACGAGGGAATTTGATATGATCATCGGTTCGCCGAAACTGTTTTGAATGCTAATTAGATATAGTGTCTGTCTTGCCTCCTCGATGAACAATTGTTTTTTTTTTTTTTATTATTATTATTTGATTGACGAAAAAAAAAAATCGTCGAGGTGACATTTAAATTTAATTTGATGGTTTGTTTATAATGGGAAAATGAAATTTTAAATGGCTTTTAAATCTTTTCCTTACGAAATCAAATTTCAAACAAAGTCCTAAAAACCTAGATGTTATAACAGCATTCTTTGTTTAATAAGATCCTAATATCTTTACCTCTTCTTTGGCTTCCAATAAATTATACAATTTCAAAATGAACTTTCCTGAGTCCATTCCTGTCGTCAGAATCTGCAATGTAGAAAAAGAGAATTAGTAAAAAGAATTCATCTGAGCAATAATTTAAAAAAAAAAAAAAAACAATAAATTCTGATTTAACATTTAATAGGTATATGAAATGTTTAATGGCGCTTCATTCATTATAAAAAAAAAAAATTGATTATAAATTATGTAGATGGTTTTTAATACCACTTATTAAATTACATTATTATCATTAAAACTAATAAAGAGAAATTATTACAGAGGGTGGTCCAATACAAAATATCCATTTAATACTTTATAAAATTAAAGTTTAAATCTTTGAAGTTCAATACATCATTTATTTTGTTTTTCAAGATCAGCAAAAAATATTTGGAGATATTCTAAAGATTAGCTCAAACAAAAACTTTTTCCAGTGAAAAAAAATTCTTATTTTATTTTATATTAAAAGCATCAGCTTTCTAAAAGAAAGCAGAGAATCTAAAAAATCAAATTTTGATAAAGGAGCAAAATTAGAGGGCATCAATTTCCTTTAAACCGCCCAACTTCCTACATTATTATATTTTTGTACTTACATTTGAATAATGAGAAGTAATCAGGAATAATTTTGGAGGATTTAATAATCTTCAAAATTCTAAGTAGGTGTTTTCCCCGTTTAAAAACAATCTGAACTCTAAATGGGATGATTTTAGTAATTCAAGAGATCTTCATAAAACTGTCTCATTCCTTTTATCACTTCATTTTGCTTTTTTCCCATGCTCTGAAAATAAAAAATTTACAAAATTGATATTTTTAAAAAATCTTCTGCTCTTCCCTGTTCTTTTCTGAATTTTTGATACTAAGAAAAAAAATATTTCATATATATAGAGCAAAAGTAGGCCTACATTATCATTTTTAGAGCTTCCCTTCCACTTTCATGCAACACACATTCTAGGATCTTTTTCTTAAAAATGTTTTCAAATGCTAAAGATTATGCTTGGAAGTGTAAGTAATTATTTCAAAGTTGAAAAAATTTTGTTCATGAAACAAAGTGATAAAATATTTATTGAGTGGCAATAATAAAGCTATTCTTATACTGTTTATTAAATAATACCAGGGCATTATTGTTCAGCTAATAACTATACCTTTCATCATTTATCACTCATGCTTCCTAGAACAAATTTTTTACCTTTCAATCCAAGCATCAGTAGTGATGTCACTAGCCATTCATTATTAATTTTGCCAGAACCAAATCTGTAAGGCCTTTTACTGCTACAGACAAAACCCAATGTTTTCGATTTTAACTTCTTCCCAGACCCTAACATTCACATACTGATTGTCAGTGCAATGTTTGCTTTCATTGATATGATTCTGATTTCTTCAACCAACACCACAATACAATACAATACAAAAGCAGAAGCTTTTTCTGGCTTTGGTATGGATAATGGAATCTGAATAATTACACTGTTTTATCTAGTTCCCATCAAAAAAGAAAATCTTTTTGAGAAGCCAGTCTTGAGATGCTGGACTTCCCCCAACAAAAGAATTTAATGAATACCTAATGTTTCTTCTTCTTTTGGTATGAAACACTTAACACAGGAATACTTATGGCTTCCCTATG
Source organism: Liposcelis bostrychophila (assembly GCA_037577465.1). NCBI lineage: Eukaryota > Metazoa > Arthropoda > Insecta > Psocodea > Liposcelididae > Liposcelis > Liposcelis bostrychophila. Next base: position 52,751,355 of record CM075208.1, on the reverse strand, counting down.
CCCGTGTCCATTCGGGTTCCTCGTAGCAGCCCGTATATACGGTTCACAAGTCAGACATTTTCAATAAAGCTTCATTCAATCAGAGGGAACATTTTAGAGTCTTGTTAAACAAGATTTCATTCAAAATTTTAATTAAAATAAATGCTTACCAATATTTTAAGCCCCGAAGCCAAGCCAAAATTACCGAAGAAGAACAGGTAGCGTCGGGTACGTGGCACGATAGCGTCGTGGCCCTAAAAATTCCGCTACCGGCGCCACCGCCAAAAAATTAAATATTCGAATTTAGATTTTTGTCCCAACTTACTTCAAATTTCAAACACCATGCTTTTGATTACTGTCAGCAGGGAATCAATATAACTTCCTAATGAAAAAATCCCTGCTTTTTCCCGAAAGGAATCCATGGAATTTTTAATCATCGCAGCTATATTGCAATAGGGTGATTTGACTCAGGGACTCTTTCGCCTTAGGGGACGACATCCAGTAAATACAGTGCCGGCTTTACAAGTTTTGACACCCTGTGCAAACATCTTTTTTATCGCCCTGCTTCAAATGTTTTTACAACATTTTCCCACCCCCACCCCCATCCCAGTTTTATTTTTTATTTTTTTTTCCTAATATTAGTTTTCATCTTTTATAATCTTTTTTTACCTTAATAATAAACGGCAAACGAGCAATTTTTCTTCATTTTGACGCCCCTAAAATTTGAACAGTATGTGCATGGGCACGGAAGGCACATGCCTAAAGCCGGCGCTGAGTAAATATACATATTTCCAAATATGAAAATTCTTTTTTTTTTTCCTAGGTTTTCGGAGAACATGTTTAATTAACTGAAATAGAGAATCGGTTCGGTTGCATTAACAGATAATAATAATAAGTCGTGTTTCATGAACCAACGTCACACGTGCAGGAACACGTGTCCGATTCATATTATTTCCAAATACCCTGCCGAGTTAATCCCGTTGTCATGCACTCTCATTGCACGTGGTTTTTATTTCACCCGATGGGGGCATTTTCAAAAATATTAAAACTAAAATTGTTACTTTCTCTTTTCTTTTTTTTTTAATTAAAAAATTTTTAATTTTTAAATATTGAAAAGAGTGCTCTCTAGCGGCAGGTTTTGAAATGAAAAATACAAATAATCTGATGATAAACTACTGACACGTCACAACAAAAGTAAAGAAAGGTTTGATTTTTATTTCTTTTTATTATTCAATTTTTTTAAAAATTAACTGTACTTAAACATGCTTGTTCGAACCAAGGATGGAAGCATTAAGCATGAGACAATCAAGGCAAAAATAAGCCTTGCTTGGTCAAATAATTATTCGTTTATCAGGGCAAAAGCTACTATCAATAAGCTTACGTACGATTTGAAACGCAAATGCACCTTTGCGAAAGTGAAAAAATTTGAAACTTGTAAAATTCTTCCGGACATAAGTAATGAATTATATGAAAAAAGATCGTTTGATGAGCTACAGGAGAAGATTAAAACATGTCGATCTAATTTAAGTGTGTACAAGAAGAAACGATTGGAAACCATTGAAAGGAAGAAACTCATACTTAAAAGAATGGAAAGTTTAACCAAAAAATTAATTGAAACCAATAAAAGTTGTAGAAATTATGAAATTATGATAAGAGGATATAGAAAAGACCTTAAAAAACTTCATAAAAATCAACATTAGTCGAACATTAGTCATCAATCATGTTTGAATTTACAATTTTTAACATTTTTCTGTTTTAGCTTTAAAACGTTTAACTAAGTCAGTCTTAATTTTCTTGTATAGTAAGAAAAAAAACTTGCTATAATTTGTATCTTGTAAATAAGTCACAATGTGCTGAAAAATAGGTAAATGACTGATTTTTTTGCAGTAAATACCTGCAAGTAAAGTTAGTAATAATCCTTTTAATACAAAAATAGGATTATTTTCTCACAAAGCATGTGATTGTAAGCTTTTATAGCATTTTTTTATAATATTTTTTTTCTTTTTTAAAGTATTTTTAAATGTGTTTCAATTTGCAATTTTTAACATTTTTCTATTTTAGCTTCAAGTCTTTTAACTGAGTCAGTCTTGTCATTCTTGTTTAGTAAGAAAAAAAAGCTTACTATAACTTGTATTTGTAATAAGTCACAATCGTGCTGCAAAATAAATGACTGATTTTTTTGATCAGCTTGATTTTGTGACCAATCTGTTTTGGCAGTGCAGACTAACATAACTTTGTTGAAATTGGGTTTCGATATTTAGTATTTTTATTTTTGAAGCTGTTTTTGGGTCACAAACCTAGTATTAATTAATGAATTTAATACTTCCTTTTGAAAAGAAAAGGAATTCTTATCTACAATATTATTTTATAATTTTGATTTTGCATAGGTCTTTAGAATATGAATGCAATGCCTTTTATAGTGCATGATAATATGCTGAGAATAGTCCGTTATGGAATTTTTATTCTCCAAGTGATGTATTAAATGTATCTTTTTTATACTTATTCCTTTTCCAGCTTGTTTGTTTTTCGAATTTTAATAAAATTGTGAAGACATTATTAAATTTTTACAACTGAAAAATATGTAGTAGACTGAATTTTTTAATGTAAATTTACATTTTAGACTAATGAAAAATGAACATTTTATAAATAAGAGATTTGTAAAAGGTTTAGAGCAATTTCTTTTGATACAGTTCAATTTATACTTTTATTGTACAAATAAATGTTTAATTAAAATAAATTCTGTAGTTTTTCTTCCTAAATCACATATATATTCATTTCCAGTAAAATTAGAATAAGGTCAAGAAATTCTTGGCACAAACATGCCCTATCTGAGATTATTCCAGATTTTAGGTAAGGCCACTTTATTGTTCTACCTGCTAAGTGGCTTGGGTCCTGATGGAACTTAATACACTAGCCACAGAGTAAAGAAGACTACGTAGAGAAGGAACTCCCATGGTAAAGTTTGGTTTGGGATCACATCATGTTTAGCTTATGAAGGAATGACGTCATCCGTAAGCTAAACACGATGTGATCCCAACCCTAGGCAAAGTTTCATTGATTATCATTTGAATTACCAATAAAAAAGCACTGATCTTACCACCAAAGTATTGACAATCAATAATTCGCTTATTTAAGTTTACTGGTAATTAGGACTGATCACTGATTATCAATAAAGGACTTTGACTGGGGAAACCAAATCGTTCGTAAGAGTTACACTCCCCTGTACACTAGCTGTTTGTTAAAATGCTACTACAAATGAAATTCTCGACATTTTCGAAGTTTTTGGTTTCTTCTCTACGCCTTCAAAGGCAAAAAAAATTTTTTTTTAAATTTAAAAAAGAATAGGGTAATTTGATAGTTAGCACCTTTTTTCGAATTCAAAAAATAACCGTTGTTTTGTTGGTGTACACTGCGCATTCTAGCGGCGGTAGGGGCAAACTCCTCTAATGCCACGCTTACTTTTTTTTCCCCTCTCATCATGTTTTTCTACTTTGTTATTGAAATTCATTAATGATTTTGATCATTATTTTTAAAAAAAGTACTTATATGTAATTATTTACAACATTTATTCCTGAAATTAGGAGACTTTACTGAAATATTTGCTCCTCTTGAAAATTTTTTGTTTTTTTTGACGTGGCATTAAACCGTCATTGCGCGTCTCGTTCAGGACCAATGATGAGGATGTTTTGTTATTGTCTGTTATTAATTTATTATTAAAATATATTTAAGAACTATTGGAAAGGTAAATTTAAAATGTGTATTAGTTCAAACCGATTGTTGAAGGGATATATAGGATTAATGTCCTGTTCTCTGTACAATGAAGAATTTTAAATGTAAAATAGAAAGCTAACCTCAAATTTCATTCAAGGTAAATAAATCGCAATGGCCAAAGCCAAAATATCTGCAGAATGGAAAAAGCGAGTCAAATCAGAATATATGAGACTTCGCCAGCAGAAAAGGTATAAACGTGCAGATGAAGTCAAAATATCTTGGAATAATAACCGTAATCATTTAATGGAAAATTTAGTTGAGGAACATAAAAGATGGACTGAAAATAAATGTCGTTGGGTGTGTTTGAGGGAACCACCTGCTCATGCTGAATCAATGAAGAAAGCTGAAATGCATGTGTCAGATGGGGAAGTTCTCTCATGTCCGATTAAAATAATTCATGCAGTTACTCCAATTCCTACGATGTATACATGGGCACCCATCCAGCAAAATTTCATGGTGGAAGATGAAACTGTGCTGCATAATATTCCATATATGGGTGATGATTTACTAGATCATGAAGGAACATTTATAGATGAATTAATTAAAAATTATGATAAAGTACATGGGGATAAGGAAAGTGGTTTTATTGACGATCAAATATTTGTTGAATTAGTAAATGCTTTAATTCAATATCAGGATAAAGATACCCCTGAGAAGGAAGATGAAAATGAAAAAAAAGATGATAAGAAACCTTTTCCTGTTTTTGAAATATTCCAAGCTGTCTCAGCCATGTTTCCTGATAAAGGAAGCCCTGAAGAATTAAGAGATAAATATATTGAATTATCTGAAAGACTGGATCCAAACGCTGTTCCTCCAGAATGCACTCCGAATATTGATGGACCTTCAGCCGAAAGTGTACCAAGGGAGCAAACAATGCATTCATTCCATACTTTATTTTGTAGGAGATGCTTTAAATATGACTGCTTTTTACATCGTAAGTTTAAATTTAAAAAAAAAAAATCATGCTTTGGTTAATGACTAAAAATTTTTTTTTTTTTAGGTTTGCAGGCATGTCATCCCGGACCTAATTTACAAAAACGAAAACCACCTGATCTAGCCCCTTTCACTGAACCTTGTAGCCCTGATTGTTACATGTTGATGGAAGGGATGAAAGAAAAATTAGCGGCTGCTGCCATTTCCAAAGACAAAGAGACTGGTAACGGAGAAGATAACGACGGTGGTAACAAACCGAGGAAAGTGAAGAAGCAAACCTCAGTCGACTCCGGGAACGAAGCGAGCTCGGAAGATAGTAACGATAGCAATAGATTTAATAAAGATTTCAAAATAGGAGGGAAAAATTGGGTCAACGTGAACAATCACGAGAACGGAAGCTCCGGCCCGTTTTCCTTGATCGGAAGCATCGATCCTAATTTGACGGAGGAATGGACCGGATCCGATCAGTCCTTGTTCAGAGCGTTACACAAGGTGTTTTTAAATAATTATTGCGCCATCACCGGGTGCCTTTTGACGAAAACTTGCCGTCAGGTTTATGAATTCGCGCAAAAGGAAGCCGCGGAATTATTACCAGAGGAAAGCATGAAGGACTACACCCCGCCTAGGAAAAAGAAGAAGAAGCATAGGTTATGGTCGATGCATTGCAGGTAATGTGGGAAAATTATTTTTAGTTTCGATAAAATTTTGATGAAATTTTTTTTTTTTTTTCATTTTTGCAGGAAAATCCAGTTGAAAAAAGATTCGAGTAGCAATCACGTTTATAATTTCACTCCGTGCGACCACCCGAACCAGCCGTGCGATCAATCGTGCCCTTGCATCGGGGCCCAAAATTTCTGCGAAAAATTTTGTCAGTGTAGCTCCGACTGTCAGAACAGGTTCCCCGGATGCAGGTGTAAAGCGCAATGCAGCACGAAGCAGTGTCCTTGCTATTTGGCTGTTAGGGAGTGCGACCCGGATTTGTGCCAAACCTGCGGAGCAGATCAGTTTGAAATACAAAATATTTCTTGCAAGAACGTGAGCGTTCAAAGAGGCCTGCGTAAGTGTCTTGAAAATATTTTTAAGGGAATTTGTAAAGAAATCCGTTTTCCGAGACTGGTACCCGGTCACCATATGACTTGGGCTGCAAATCCCATTTTTTGTTCCGATTGCAAATTTGGACCGACACGAAATGCATTTTATGAATGAAGATCTTATTAATTTTTTTTTTTCTTTTCTGCAGGAAAATACAGTTGAAGAAAGATTCGAGTAGCAATCACGTTTATAATTTCACTCCGTGCGACCACCCGAACCAGCCGTGCGATCAATCGTGCCCTTGCATCGGGGCCCAAAATTTCTGCGAAAAATTTTGTCAGTGTAGCTCCGACTGTCAGAACAGGTTCCCCGGATGCAGGTGTAAAGCGCAATGCAGCACGAAGCAGTGTCCTTGCTATTTGGCTGTTAGGGAGTGCGACCCGGATTTGTGCCAAACCTGCGGAGCAGATCAGTTTGAAATACAAAATATTTCTTGCAAGAACGTGAGCGTTCAAAGAGGCCTGCGTAAGTGTCTTGAAAATATTTTTAAGGGAATTTGTAAAGAAATCCGTTTTCCGAGACTGGTACCCGGTCACCATATGACTTGGGCTGCAAATCCCATTTTTTGTTCCGATTGCAAATTTGGACCGACACGAAATGCATTTTATGAATGAAGATCTTATTAATTTTTTTTTTCTCATTTTTCTAGACAAGCACTTGCTAATGGCACCGTCTGACGTAGCCGGGTGGGGAATTTTCCTCAAAGAAAGCGCTCAGAAAAACGAATTCATATCCGAATACTGCGGAGAAATTATTTCGCAAGACGAAGCCGACAGAAGAGGAAAAGTATACGATAAATATATGTGCAGTTTTCTCTTCAACTTAAATCACGGTAATTTTTTTTTTAAGACCAGAAATTTAATTTTTCAATTAAAATTTTCGCTAATTAAATTTTTTTTTTTCGTCACAGATTTCGTTGTTGACGCCACCCGAAAAGGGAATAAAATCCGTTTCGCGAATCATTCAATAAATCCAAACTGTTATGCCAAAGTAATGATGGTTAACGGAGATCACAGGATCGGGATCTTCGCGAAAAGGGCCATCGCACCCGGGGAAGAGCTTTTCTTCGATTATCGTTACGGACCGACGGAACAATTGAAATTCGTAGGAATCGAACGAGAAATGGAATTTTTGTGATGTCCGGATTCGTAATCCTATTTTAATTTATTCCCCGAGGGGAAAGAGAAGAAGGAATTTTTAACGGATATTGTTAGGTATGAAATATCACTATTATTATTATTATCAACAATCAATCAAATAATTTTTTTTAAAAAACAGAAACTCTTTTTTTATATACTGATAACAGGTTTTTAAAAGCACTACTTGTTCTTAGCTAGTCAGTACCTTGATTATTTCCAGCACTTTCTTTTTTAATCTGTATTTTTTTTTTTCTTTTCGAATGAAATCGGTTTTCGTATTAAATTAAACGTTAAGGATTTTAGCACCAAAAAAAAAAAGGAAAAAAAATTTTTTTAATATAATTTTAGCGTAATATTTTTGACTTAATCGTATAATATCTGGGAATAACCTGGTGTTACGTTTTTTTCTATTTAAAAAAAAAATAAAGAAACAAATTGTTCGAAATTTTTCTTTGGAAATTTTTATCCTTAAAAAAAATTCAAAACAGTAATATTTGGTGAAATCGTGTGGTGTTCTGCTAAATAAGTATATTCCCGAAAGTTACCGGAAATAATACCCTGAAATGAAACGGCTCTGATTCATTGAAATGCTTATTGGAACGCGTTTTAAGCTCTTTGACTTTTTAGTCCCTCATCCATTTTTTATTTCTTTTTAAATAGTTCAAAATTTTCGTAATTTTCAGATGTGAGAATTCACTTTAAAAAATAAATTCCTGTTGTCTGTGCAACTTTGGCCCAGAAAGCGTCGAAAAAATATTTAAAATATTTTAAAATATTTATTTATGTTTAGCTTATGAAAATTAATGTTAATTTTCATTTGCTTTTTTGAAAAAAATCTTCCGTATAACAGTTTTCATTAGCTAAATATGTATCACGAAATACGGATTGTGTCTTAATAAGCTGATATTACGACAGAAATTTTACTCAATTTAGTAGCTCCGTCTGTTGGAGGATCCGAAACAAGCCCTAAAGTCGGATGGTTCGTTTCCCCACGAGTACAATTTGTAAAAAAAATCCCGTAGCTTTTGAAGAGAATTTAAATACATTCTGATGGAAATCTGCGAGTAGTTTAAAATCAATATTCAAAATATACGGCTTTTCGTCTTTTGAGTTCCCCGAAAGTACTTTCAAAAGTAAATCGAACTCGAGTTCAAAAAATCATGGCTTTGTTGAAATTCAGTGTTTTTCCATTGGATAATAAAACTGTTGTGTCAGCTGCTATTTCATAAAAAACTTTCTTTTCTCTCGCTGAGCCATCTGTTTCATCCGAAAATTCTGTACTTCAGTGCAGAACTAGACAAAGGATTGCAACTTCTTATTTCAAACCCGACTTTACAAAAGGTATATAGGCTCCGAGCGATTTTGATTGCAGCGCCATCATTAAAATCATGTTTAGCTTATGAAAAAGCAATATTTCTCGCGAACTAATTGCGTGATGGAAATATATATGCGCTTCTATAAGGTAAAGAGGTATATTTAAGTGTATATTTATGCAAAAATAAGTCGCTCGAAGCCTATACAGGCCCAACGGTTGGCAGTGCTGATTTTATGCTTTCTGATAGCAAGTTTGAGCAAGTTTATTTTGTTAACAAAGTAGAAAGGTTAACTCTTATATTCTGTCTACACTTAATGGTTACTTCCTCCTAGGCACCCTAACACCCTAGGTGTTCCAGAACTTTGCTCTATAAGCTAAAAACATGGAACATGTATGGGTGTCTGGGTGTCTAGGAGCAAGGCAACCCATAAGTGTAGACAGAATATTAGATAATAGAATCCATAGATAGGACAATTAATAGGACAATAGCTTCTGAAAATGTTCATATTGGCATCCATAAGCTAAACACGAGGTAGGCTCAATTTTTTCGGACCAAAACAAACAATGTAAATGGAATAGGAATGTCCAATCTATGGATTCTATTATTTAAGGGTTAACTCGCAAAAGACATTTATTTATGTTGGCAACACTTGTATATCCTTTGTAATCCTTGAATGGACTAGGTTCAGTTCTGCACTGAAATGCGGAATTAAAATAAAAGATTCATAACATTCGGCCGACCTTATGAAGGATTTTGGACATAATTATTCACATCGATTGAAATTTGAGGTTAGCTTATCCATTTAGCTCATCCAGCTCCCTTGTTATCGTTGGCCATACGTCATCAAAAGTTTAAAATTTTCGTTTAGTATTTTAAGTAGGATACATTTTTTGCTCATGCAATTACGGTATATGAATGATTATAATTTTAGCTACAATTTAAACACCACCCTACGTAGTGATTAAGTTATGTCTTTTATGCTTGAAACCAATTTTGAACCTCCGTAACTTACCATGCTTTTCTCGTGAAGATGGGCAAAGGCGAACATTCCTACAACTTCGCCGGTTTAACTTTTTAAAGAACGAAAATTTGGGAGAATTTTGGCAAAAAAATCTAGTTTTATATGGACTTTTGAAGAAAAATTATTCTCATAAGCTTAGCATTACTAAACAGATAGTGAGGTATCAAAAGCGCAGACTCAGAATTATGCAGCGCGTTCTGGCTATTTCATCTCTGGCACACCTCGACCAAATTTTTCTTAAAAAATTTACAGTAGGTTTGCTATTTCTCAGAATTAATATATTTTTAAAAATTGAACACAAAACATAGAAATAATACAAAAAAATCGAACTTGTTGAACAACATTACTGAGTTTTAATTTTTTTGACTGACGGTAAATCATCATCAGGCTCTACAATGGAATTCTTAGCCTGCATTAACCTTTCGATGAAATTTTGTATCATTATTTTTATTAGAACATTTCATGAATACATATACAAAAGAAATTATAAAGAGTTTGAATGTTTTAAAAAAACCCACTAAAACTACAAAGATAACATTCAAAATCAGTTAAAAACAAAATGTTGCCTTAAAATTACTTGCCATTAATTAATTAAAAAACATATTCATCAAGCTTTTTTTTATTTATCTGGTTTTTATAATCATTCACTGTTCCAGATAAACATTTGAATGCATTATAAACTAAAAGAAATATTGGAAGTGTAATACATTAAAGTATTATCACTATCACCTGGTCTGTTTGTCAATAAAATCCTACAATCTGTTAAAAATGTGTAAGTAATTTTAAACACAAATTTTGAAATCACTCTGTCTACGACATTGCTATAAGAGTAATTCTGATTCTGATAGGAAATACAATAAGAGTGTAATGTATTAGAGTTTTGTAACAAAATATTAAAATTTTGTTGACTTAGACTACAAATCGCCTGTCCTGATCCGTTCTGAAGTTCTAACTGAATGCTGCAACTCATTTGGTTTCCATCTTCTCTCTTTTCATAATACACAACTTTGTTCCTTTCTACACTAGCAAATGCTGAAAAATTTGCAGGATTTTGTTTACTTTTTATGACAATGACTTCTGCAATGAATGAATTCCTTTCCACTTTTCTCCATTCGCTCTTCTTGTGAACTATACTTTCTGGACAATTAATGATTACATCATTGAGAGAAAAAAAATCTTTTTCCATGAGAAAAAAGTCAAGAAATGAGCTTGTTGTTTCAAATAAACTTAATTCAAAAATTTTTAGCAAATCAATTGACATTAAGAAGTCTTTCACATTACTAAATTTTGTATCATTATTTTTTAAATAATTCTTGGCCCATTTAATTACTATCTGCATTAAATAAGAATCAATTCCCTGATCAATACCCTGATGAGTTAGAATCAGCTTCATAGTATCAGGTTTTAACAGTTCACAATATTCCTTTCTGTCTAGTAGTCTATAAAGATTATACTTGACAATAAACTTCAAAAGACTTTCAATTAGTTCTTCAAAATTAAATAAAACAGCCAAGTTTAATGCTTCAATTACTGCTTCATTCATTTCTACAGGCTTTAAAGCCTCCAAACAGGAATCAAGTATCTTATCAGATTGGTACTTCCAAGCTACTGGAAGTATTTTAACAGCATTATCAAAATCACATTCTGCAAATCCCATAACACAATCAACAAAAAGTTTAAAAGAATCATGATCAATATCTTTGATATCCGGTGTTTCATCTGCAAGTTCCCCATAAAACATTTCATAAAGAGCGGTACTATCAGCATTTGCGCACAGCATAGCTTTATTGAATTTCAGTTCTTCTCCGTCACAAAGTAAAACTGCTGTGTCAGCAGCAACATCATAAAAAAGTTTCTTCGGTATTTCTGAGGTACTCATTTTATCCTAAAATTAAAATAACGATTAGCTGTAATTTCACAAGTTCAAAGGTACACTTCCTACCCCAATCGAAAGGCACGGTTTTTTCGCTCTGATTTCTTCAGCAGATGATTTGGCTTGCATCTTCAAGGTCATAGTTCATGCAGCATCAACCATAAAGTTATACGCAATGGTCCTACCAATAAAAGTACGAAGTCTTTTATCAAAAAAAATAATAAATGAATGAAAATGGAGTGACCAAAATGTTTGCTCTAATCTTTACCTGATCAGATCTAATTTATAGAAACCAGTAGGCTTGATAGGCAGAGTAATAACAAGTCAATACAGAAAGCAAATCAAGAGTTTTACTCAAAACATCCGTATCCGACAAAATGATAAAACGTCGTACTCGTACTTGGGACAGATCATATGACCCAGTGTTGCCAATACAATAAAGGGAAATTTTCAAATGACGTCATCTTTTGTCTAATTTTTTTTCTTTAAGAGGAGACTTCACGGAATACAAGAAGGAATGGCTGTTTTGTCGAATACTCGATTTACGATGAAAAAATCCAAATTTTAGGTATCTAACGAACTCCTCTGATATATCCCGGAAATTTTAGTGCAAGTTTCAACTTGTCTAAAATGTATGGACGGCGGGAAAATAATTTCAAAAAAAATTGCGGTCAAAAATCTTTGATTTTGTTTTTCTGGTTTTTGTTTGCTTGGAACAAGTTGAAACTTGTACCAAAAATACAAGAAGAAGTCAAATGAGTTCGTTAGATACCTGAAATTCGATTTTTTCCCCCGTAAATCGAGTGTTAAACAAAACAGCCATTCCTTCTGGAATTCCGTGAAGCCTCCTCTTAAACCTAAGAGGAGACTTCACGGAATACAAGAAGGAATGGCTGTTTTGTCGAATACTCGATTTACGATGAAAAAATCCAAATTTTAGGTATCTAACGAACTCCTCTGATATATCCCGGAAATTTTAGTGCAAGTTTCAACTTGTCTAAAATGTATGGACGGCGGGAAAATAATTTCAAAAAAAATTGCGGTCAAAAATCTTTGATTTTGTTTTTCTGGTTTTTGTTTGCTTGGAACAAGTTGAAACTTGTACCAAAAATACAAGAAGAAGTCAAATGAGTTCGTTAGATACCTGAAATTCGATTTTTTCCCCCGTAAATCGAGTGTTAAACAAAACAGCCATTCCTTCTGGAATTCCGTGAAGCCTCCTCTTAAACCTAATTCGGCGAAAAAATTTGAAAATTATAAAATTAAATTGAATTTTTTTTTACCTTTAACTTTGCTTGCACAAAAAATGTATCTACAATAATTAGACTTAGGAGCAAATTACGCTTCAAAGGGCCCCAGGTTTGTTATATCATTTCTCTCCTTAATCAGTTTTATATTTTCAAATTAAAACATGCAAAGATATAATATTGGACACAAGCGTATACTTTTTGGATGAAAACAAACGATTTATTCGTTTAATTTCCCATCTTACTGCTACTCAAGGCTGAAAGACTGAGTTTTCATTTGATTTTCGAAACATTTAGGATATCCGTACAGTTTTCATAAGCAATAAGCATGTTATAATCTTCGAACCTGCAAATTCAATAACATCCCGCTAAGTCAAACATACACTGAGGAATTCGGTCAGTAAGAGCATCAAAAATAAAACAGGAGTTTCAGTTTGCCACTGGTTTTAAATTCAAAGAAGTATAATTTTAAACTGAGAATCCCAACCGAAAGAATTACATCCCCCTGCCCCAAAAAGGCTAAAATTTAGGTTTGTCAAAAATATATACTTTTAAAGGTTTAAGTTTAGAAAATAACCATAATAAAGATAAAACTCCATTCTTATTTTTAATTTAAAAAAATACAAACATTACAAACTAGGAAAATTTAGAAAAAAAAGTAAAAAATAATTTTACAAAAGACTTAAAACTTATATGTATATATACTACATAAAAACAGCTATATGAACCCTTTCAATCTCAATTGAAATCAGTTACGCACATGTTTCAAAAGTACACAAATTAAAAATTGCTTGAAATTCAGAATTGTTAACCAAATTTCTAAATTAATTAAAATAATTATAACAAGTAAAAAACACAAAAACTAGCAGCAGGGTAATACGTTTTGTTATTAATGTCAGCTCCTGGTCTGCTGGTTAACAGAATTCTGATAAATATGTGTAAACAGTATCAAAAATCAATTGACAAAATTTAGTTACTATTAATACTGTAACTACAATTTTATTAATTATCTAAATAAGTTCTGCCCATTTTTTTTTTGTTGTGAAAAGAAAAACATTGTTTTCTTTTTAATAAAAAAGAATTCTGTTTTTTTAATATATACCTAACAGAACAGTGTAAATGTCAAAACATAAAACTCTAAAAAACATAAAATCAGAAAAAAAAAAACTGATTAAACTAGCTACTACCCTATGGCTAGCCACGAAGTAGTAAAAAAAAAATGTTCTTAATTGACATTTCACATTTTATTTACTCATTTCAACAATATCTAACTTATTTCAATAAAAAAGTTCTCTCACTAACTAAAATTTAAAAAATACTGGAAGAAATTTCTTCTGTGAAGTACATGCAAATGTTGAGACAATCACCCGGTCTGTTTGTTAACAAAATTCTGCCCTCATGAGGAAACATATAAGTAATAAAAAAAAGAAGACATGATGGGCGTGTGTCGGTTACTGCATACCGCGTATAGTTATAGCCAGGAACATGGTTTTGATTCAAAATAGGATAAGCATATGTTTTTGGCTTTATTTCCCTCAAAACATTGAAATCTAGTTGTTGCTGCACTGACAGTGTTTGTCTGGATTGATTTTGCTGTTCCAATTTGATTAAACAGTTCAAGTCTTCTATTCCATTATTGGTATAGCATATCAATCTGTTCCTCTTGATGCTTGCAATGGAATTTTGAGATGAATTCATAAATTGCTCGTCACAAGGTACAACAATCACTTCTGAGATGACAGTATTTGCTCTTATTTTTCTCCATTCACTATTTTTGTGAGCTATCATATCTGGACATTTAAGAATTTGTATAACCTCTTCAAAAGAAAATATATTTTTCTCTAAAAAGAGAAAGTCGTGTAGAGACCCTGAAGTTTCAAAAGATTTAATAGTAAAATATTTTAATAAATCAGCTGAATGCAAAAAATCTTTAACGTTTCCTTGTGTTGTGTTGTTTCTTTCCAAATAGGCCCACTTAATAATGATAAATAATACATAAGAATCCAATGTCTCCAACTTAGATAAAATTGCCTTCATGCTACCAGGACTTAAAAATTCCCAATATATTCTGGAATCTAAGCTTAATAACTTGTATGGGCTATAATCGTTCATTATAAATGTTAAAATCTTATCAGTCAATCTCTCAAAATTAAAAAGAATAGACATATTTAAAAGGTCGATTACTGTTTCACTCATTTCTGGAGGATCCAAATTATTCAAGCATGACTCAATCATGGTATTTGATTGATACTTCCAAGCCACAGGCAATATTTTATATGCAGTTTGAAAATTAAAAGATGTGTATCCCATTACACAATCAAGAAACAATTTAAATGTTTCTGAGTCTATATCCTCAATGTTTGCTACTTCATCTTGCAATGGTCCAAAAAACATATTCAAAAAAACTTCGCTGTCTGCATTTCCACAAAGCATTGCTTTACTGAACTGTAGGGTTATCCCGTCAGATAATGTTACAGCAGTGTCAGCTGCTAAATCGTAAAATACTCTCTGGCTGCATGTTGATGAGGTATTTGCTTCTTCCTAAAATGACAATGACAATATATATTGTATTAGTAGTTTCCAGGCTTTGTAAGATTATGCTTAATATTTTAAAATATTTATTTATAACTTACCTCGATGGTTAGAGACGGCGTTGAAGGTACAGTAATTTCATGACCCAAAACAGGAATCATATTATCCTCTAAAATACTCATAGCTTCGTCTTGTTTTATATAACGAATACGATATACGATTGCCAAAATAAGGTTATAAATAAAGGAATGAAATAAATAGGAAGTGCTGTTGTTGCGGCTGTTCTTTATTGTTCTTTCGATAAATTACTCAATGTTGCCAACACGATGCAGGGAAATTAACGTCCCACTTGGCGGGAAATTTAACCGAGGATTTTTAACATTACCGACATTACTTGATATGCAATATAGAAAGTCATCACTTTATGGATGTATTATTTTTGGTAAGCATATAAAAAAATTTTCAAATAAAATTCAGTTTTTATTACAAACATAATCAAGTATAAAACAAAACTTTTAAATAGTATTTTAAAAAAATACAATTTGAATACTCAAACTAAAAAAAATCATTTGTCCTAGCCATTAATTCCCTGTGATTCCTCAATTATTTTCTACTACAAAAATGAATCACCAAATACATATTTTCTTTTGTTCCATATTTTGTAAAATTTTTATAAAAATCAAAAACAAAAATGAATATCAAAAGTGAAAAACAATTCATTATTTACAATATCAACTGCATGGTCTATTGGTTAAAAGAAACCTTTACTTGGACAAGAATGCATAGTTAATTCTAAAATTCAATTTTGAATTAATTCTGTTGCTTAGGCCTACGAAAGTTCCCTTCCTATGACAAAATTTACGAATTTGATCATAGTTTTAAGTATATTTTTCTGGAGTTACTTCGTTAAAAGTTATCCAAATTTCATTGTGTTGGCTCACGCAGTATTTCTCCTAAATTGTTCCGATGCTCTGCTTTTATACTGCAAATCACTTATTACTTTACTCTATTTTTACTAGTATTATGTGCCATGTCTAGACTTGATAACAGAACCATATAAATACGATAGCTATTTATTTGGTTTCCATGTGTTTAGCTTACGGCAAAGTAGTTACTACACAGACGATAAGAACCACTAGATGTAGACATGGCAATTGGGTGAGCTGTAGGCTATTGGTAAGACTCTTGATTCGCACGCTGTAGGTCGGCGGTCAAATCAAGGTTATATTACGCATTCACCTCTTGATTCTTGTTATGAGATCAAAGTGAAATCATACTTTGATGCCCTACACGGTTCGGAACCCGTGTCTAAATATAGGTCCCTCTCCCTTGGTCTCCTGTGGCAGCTGCAAGAACCCCTTTCCCCATTTTAAAAAATTATCCTTCGTTAAAATAATAAAACATTTATTAAGTGTAAAAAAAAACAAAAATTAAAATTAAAAAAGAAAACACTGAGAATATGAAGACAGCTATTAATGAATTAAAAAGAACATTTTACAAACAAATAGATTCAATGCCAAAAATTAAACCTTATTCTTTCTGATAATAAACAAAGAACTCTTTTCTGTTCTCCAGGTCTCTGTGTAACTGGTTTCAATGATTTATACTATCACTTTAACAATTCGATGTAGAAAATTATTCTTCAAAGTCATCGAAAATATTTGAAGTCAGTACAGTATTCCTTTGTACTTTTTTCCATTCACTGTTTTTGTGGATTATCTTTTCTGGACATTTAAGAATATGTATTACTTCATCAAAAGAAAAAAAATTTTTTTCCATAAGCAAAAAATCATGCAACGAGCCAGATGTTTCAAAGTGGTTTATTTTGAAAAATTCCAGCAAGTCGATGGATTTTAAGAAATCTTTCACATTCTGAAATGTCTTTAAGTTTTCTTTTAAATAATTTGTCGCCCAAATAATTACAATCTGCAGTATGTAAGAATCAATTGTTTTCAACTGTAATAGAATTAACTTCATACTTTCTGGACTTAATAACTCACAATATTTTTTGGAATCCAATAACTTGTAAGGGTTGTAATCATCGTTTATAAATTTTAAAATCTTATCAATCAGTTCCTTAAAACCAAATAGAGCTGCCATATTTAAAATATCAATAACTCTTTCGTCCATTTGCACAGGTTCTAGAGCCTTTAAGCAAGCTTCAATCATGGTACCAGATTGATACTTCCAAGCTACATGCAATATTCTGTATGCAACTTCAAAATTAAATGATGCATATCCCATGGCACAATCGAGGAAGAGTTGAAATGTGTCATGATCTATATCTTCAATCTTTGGTATTTCATTTTGTAATGGTCCATAAAACATGCTTAAAAATACTTCACTTTTCGCTTGACCACAAAGCATTGCTTTATTGAACTTCAATGTTTTCCCATCAGATAACATTACTGCAGTGTCTGATGCAATCTCATAGAACACTTTCTTGCTGAAGTCTGCGTCACTTGTTTCTACCTGAAATGAAAAGGGCAATGTGACAATAAGTTTCTAGGACCACCATCAATAAGTTCTGCTTAATATTGTAATCAGGTATAATAAATCGAATGTTATATCAGGTCCTGAGTTTTCAAATGATCTTAATAGTTACTTTGACTTAAATATAAATGCTTGATTATTTTATGATGAAATTGTCGACAATCAAGTTTGATAATACTAAAAGGAATACGCAATTTTATTTACCTTCATCATTGCAGATGGTGATATCGTTTTATTTTCTATGTATAGAGATGATAGTACCAGTAAATCTTCCGGGTATGTCCGCCAGTACACGATTATGCCTCATTCGATGCATCAAAGAAAATATTTAACAACAATCAAACTCAAATCGACGAGCTTATAGAGAAGAAAGAGTATGGCGATGTCTACAAAAAGGAAAGCAGCGTTGCCAAATCGAATCACGTGACCACTATACATTAGAATCACAACAGTCACTAGCACAGGGGGGTGCCACTCTTATGAACGATTTGGAGTCGGATGACAACGTGTTTAGCTTATGGATGACGTCATATCTTCATAAGCTCACAGAAGAAAAAGTTATAAAACTTTTTATAACTTTATATAACTTTATATAGCTTTTTCTTCTGTGATAAGCTAAACATGATGTCATCCGACTCCAAACTTTACCTAGAGTTACAGCTCTACGTAGTTTTATTTGCTCTGTGCACTAGCATAAGCCAGGCCATATCAGGGTTTTTAGACGTAAAGTTTTTTTAAAAAAACTTTACGTTCGTAAATTCAGAATACACATTATTTTAGCTGTAAAATTTACAATATTTATGAAATAACACTGTGATGCCCTACGGTTCGGAATTAGTATCAAAATTTAGTAGGTCCCTCTCACTTGGCCTCCTGTGCCAGCTGCTGATTGCTGGCAGTTTTATAGGTAATTTGAAGGCCTAATAAGGTACATAAGGTCGGAGGAAAACTGCCCAGCATCATTCCCTGTTTACGCTTAATTGTAGAAATTATTATTATAGATGTGTAACTTCTAGAACTTTCAAGAACCAAATTCAAGGACTGTAAAAACAAATTTTTTAGGTGTACACAGTTGATAAACTTCAAGTTTCTCTTTGTCCATGTAAAAAAATTATCCTTCGTTAAAATATTATAACATTTTATTACAATATTACCAATTAT
Organism: Liposcelis bostrychophila; assembly: GCA_037577465.1. Lineage (NCBI taxonomy): Eukaryota > Metazoa > Arthropoda > Insecta > Psocodea > Liposcelididae > Liposcelis > Liposcelis bostrychophila. Next base: position 52,732,798 of record CM075208.1, on the reverse strand, counting down.
TAAGTATACAAAAAAAAAAAAAAATTTCAAAACTAAAATTAAAAAAGAAAACACTGAGAATAACAAGATGGTTATTGATAATGAGTTCAAAAGAAACTTTACCACCAAGTAGATTCCATGCAAAAAATTAAACGTGGCTATTTATATTTTTTCTAATAATAAACAAAGAGAGCTTTTTCTGTGCTCCAGGCCCCTGTGTAACTGGTTTGGATATATACTTAATACCATCATGCATAGTCATCATGGGGCGAAAAAAAAGGCTGTGAAATATCTGCTGTGTAATACATTAAATTATTAATGTTATCTCCTGGTCTATTAGTAACTAAAATTCTACAATCAGCCAAAAAAGTGTAACTAATTTTAAATGCAAGTTTGCAAACATTGAAGTCCTCTATTTGATTTGCTGCCAGTGAAAATTCGAAGTTCATGGACTCCTCAAGTCTTCGGAGTCCATGACTACGAAATCTAACATTTTTCTTGTAGCTTTGGCCATTGTAATGCTGATGACTCGGATGACTCTGACATGCACCATAACTCTTGTGGTGATCGTAACAACGCATAGGATGAATATATGTCTCCTGTGTTGACTTAAGAACATCAAACTGATGTATTTTTTCCAAATTAATTACTTGCCCTGATTTGTTTTGGAATTCTAAATTAACAGAGCAAGACAATATCTGTGTCATTCCATCTTTAATGTTTTCATAACATACAAGTTTATTTCTCTCTAGAATTGCAAAAGAAGCCCTATTTACTGACTCTTCTGCAGAATTGCATTTACTTAATATAATTATTTGCTCTTCCATAACAGTATTCCTTTGTACCTTTTTCCATTCACTGTTTTTGTGGATTATCTTTTCTGGACATTTAAGAATATGTATTACTTCATCAAAAGAAAAAAAATTCTTTTCCAAAAGCAGGAAATCATGCAATGAGGAAGAAGTTTCAAAGTTATCTATTTTGAAAAATTTCAGTAAGTCGATGGATTTTAAGAAATCTTTCACATTTTGACATGTCTTACGGTTTTCTTTTAAATAATTTTTTGCCCAATTAATTACAATCTGCAGTATGTAAGAATCAATTGTTTTCAACTGTAATAGAATTACCTTCATACTTTCTGGACTTAATAACTCACAATAATTTTTGGAATCCAATAACTTGTAAGAGTTATAATCGTTGTTCATAAATTTTAAAATCTTATCAATCAGTTTTTTAAGATCAAAGAGAACTGCCATATTTAAAATATCAATAACTCTTTCGTCCATTTGCACAGGTTCTAGAGCCTTTAAGCAAGCTTCAATCATGGTACCAGACTGATACTTCCAAGCTACATGCAATATTCTGTATGCAGCTTCAAAATTTAATGATGCATATCCCATGACACAATCCACGAATAGTTTAAATGTGTCATGATCTATATCTTCAATCTTTGGTATTTCATTTTGTAATGGTCCATAAAACATCCTTAAAAATACCTCACTTTTTGCTTGACCGCAAAGCATTGCTTTACTAAATTTCAATGTTTTCCCATCAGATAACCTTACTGTAGTGTCTGATGCAATCTCATAGAACACTTTCTTGTTGAAGTCTGAGTCATTTGCTTCTGCCTAAAATGAAAATGCAAAGTGACAGTAAGTTCCTAGGACCATCAATAAGTTCTGCTTAATATTTATGATCAAGTATTATAATCCTGTGCTTCAAATGGATTTTATAGTTGCTTGGACTCAAATATAAATGCTTGGTTATTTTATGATAATATTTTCGACCCTCACAATTTATGGAATATTAAAATGAACATATTACGCCATTTTATTTACCTCATTCATCATTCCAGACGATGAAATCGTTTTATTTTCTATGCATAATGATGGTACGAATAACTCATTTTTGTTTGTTTTTTTCTCCCGGTAATTTCGCTTTTGGTGTATATGCGCCATGTACAAGAGTAATAAATCTTCCGGTAAAGCCGGTACACACAATAATCAAACTCAAATTGACGCACTTGGAAAAGCCTTCAGAATCAGAGTTTTTTTGGACCCTGTGACGTCACGTCGCGGCTGTTCGACTGTAGCAGCGCACGTTGCCAAATCGACTCACGTGACCACCTCCAAACATTCACTACATTATTAGCTTCCGAGTAAAATTGTAGAGTACTCGGAAATCTAATCAATATTTTTAAGGCGACGTTTTCAAGTGTTTAAATCCCCGGTTACTGCTATGGGTAGTGGGAAATCATGCGGACACAAGGTTTAATAATAAATTACAAATTCAATAAGGGCCTCTTTTCGGAATAATATTTTTAAAAAGGCCGCAGGTGGGCGGGTGGGCCGCATCTTTTAAATGTAACATACACAGCATATGGACCACTGAGCTCTATTATTTACACATATGGACGTCTGCTAATAAATTATGAAATAAATAGGTAAGGTAAATTTCGAATATTTAATTGTCTCTAAGTTTCGATTATTTTGAAAGACTATTTTTCTATATCAGTATCCTGACCAGGAAACGGATTATGATCTCTAGTTTTTAAAAATCGGTTGCTAAAGCTACATTAGAAAAATATAATTAACCGCTGTGCGATTTTCGTATCACAAAAATGTTTCAAGCTGTTTTCTTTGGGTCAAAGTTATTTGATTTACGCATGTATTTTTTTTTAACAGAAAAAAAAAAAAAATTGCATTAAACTTGTATTTATTTACCTTGGATATCATCTGCTTTAATGTTTATTCCATCTTTATTTAAAAGTGAACTTTAAAACGCTCTCATCTCATCTAAATAAGTCTAGATCCGTTATCGATTTATCACCACCCAATGCAGGTGCATGCATTTGGATTATAAAATCTTTTTTCTGATTAAGAAAAAATAGGCAAAAAAATTAACTGAATTGCTGTCTTATTTCGGATTTACCAAAAATGTACCTTATTATTTTTTCCCACTCTTTACTGAGGAATTGATTTTTTCAAATTTATAAAAAATTTCTTCCCAACTTTTAATTTATTTTTTTCCCCCGTGAAGCATTTCTTACTTTCTTATCGTTTTTTGTAGTCAAATCTGATAACGATAAATTAATTAATTCCTTTACCAGGGCGTCAAAATTATTTTAATTGGCATTAAAATTTTAATATTTTTTTTAGCTAGTCATAAGTTAGTTGCGTCTAATTTTTTTTTTTTCTTCAAATTTTCAGACGATGTAAAATTCTTTAGCTGATACATTTATATATCTGACCGAAAAAATAAAAATATAATGAAAACCTCTAAAAACAATATTGCCCAGCCCTGGGAAAAAAAATGACAATTCTTATAAAGAAGCGTGCAGGGTCGTCGAATCAGTTCCACCGAAAAGATGTTCGTATCTCTCTTTTTATATTTCGCGGCGATAGTTTGCTTGTATAAATTCGTCGCTTATAAACAAGAAAAACCGATTTTCGGTGTGTACACTCAAAAATCAAGATGGTATCCGCTGAAATATGTAGTGTTTTTAATGATTTATTTTATAAGGATCGGCTTTACCAGACATTTAAAATGGGGAAAATGGTCCGATAGGGGTTTCGGTGTTGATATTAATCTTAAAGCAGCTGATTTGGATCGTCCGCAACCTTTGAGCAATCACATGAAGGTAAGTTTATTTAGATAAATTTCTGTGTATTTTATGAGTTTAATGAGGGCTGCAATAGGTGAACTAACCAGATGGCGCTGTTGGTCACAAAAATATCTTTCTTCCACTTACTTACCTACATGTTAAAAAAATCAGTCTTAACAAAAAAAGAATAAAAGATGGCGTTTTTGAAAGCTTCGGTGCAGGCATTAAAAGTCACTGATTTTAATTCAGAAAAAATCAGTAGGATTTAAAGAAAAAAAAAACTGTTATTTGCCTTCCTTATAACTTCGCACTGGAGAGGATATTTTTATGACATGCAGCGCTGGGGTGGAAAAAGTTTGCGTTAACCCTCATTTTAGAATTTGGTTTTTTGTAAGTTTAATTGAAATTTTGTATTAACTTTGGGATTGAAAGTGCATTTAAAAAGTTTTTTTTTTTTTTTTTTCAGGCTTTTGACGCTGCTTTCTTTATCGGAAGTAATCCTGGAGGATATTACTTTATAATGGGCTGCGAGAGGAGAAAATATAACATCGTTAATGCATGTTTTTATCTCGCTGTAAGTTGAAAAATAAAAAATTTCTTGAAACACGTGTTGCACGTGGTCTGGTGAAAGGAATCCGCACTTTGTTATTTTTTTTATAAAAGGCCTACATTTGGCATTAAATTATATTCGATGTATTCTAAGAGTTTAAAATTTATTTTTAAAGCTACCTGGAAAAGGATTGTTATGCAGCCCGAAATTGCCAGATACGATTCTGTTTAATGCGAAAGAAAATCAATTTGGAGCAGAAGGGTTGCTCATGATTCCTGTCGAACCGATGAAGAAGTGGAAACTGCGGTACAAAGGAGAAATGAGGTACAGTAAAAATGAGCATCCAGGAACAGTTTCTGGAGAAGATGCCATTCGGGAAAGGTTTAAAGGAAAGCGCCAAATAATTCTTTCAATATAAAAAAACTATTGGGCGAAAGTGTCTTTTTAGGGAAACCGGACCTCCTTTTTTTTCGACTCCCACAGCCCCCGGCTACGGCCCTGATTAAAAAAAAAATACATATTTACTGTACCAAAAGTACTACTCTTAAAAATAAAATATTTTGTGTGATTACACAGGTCTCAGTCTGATCCTGATACGGTGCACTCAGTCAAATTCTCAGCTGAATGGACATCAAAATATAATTTTTTCAATTATGACACAGATCTTCATCCATTTGCAATTGCTCGAGCACTTGCTAAAGAACCATGGACTAAGGAATACTTTGAAATGGTTAAATCGTAAGTAAAAAATCCGTTAGACAGCGCTGTATGTCTTTCTGTATAGACTGTTCTACATCTTCCAATCGAATGATTCAAGGAATTACGGCAGTTCTTCAGCATCATCTTGGCTAGGGGGTCGGAGTGGCATCGTGATCAATGAAGTTAAGCAGCAATCAGAACGGCCAGTTAGTGGATGGGTGACCACCGACACTCCCTTCCTCTAGTAGGGATTGTAGGAACTACTAGTACAGTCATCTTAAGGTGTTTCGATAGCACCGCTTCATTATTAGTTAAAAAAGCATCGTTCTTCGGTCTTCTTATAATTTCGTTAAAATTTAAGAAAAAAATAAAAAAATTTTATCCTATTGTTAGCCTACGGAAAAGAAAAAAATGGCATCCATTTTTTTCCACGAAATAAACAAAGCTTCCGATTTTCTTTGCTGAAACATTCAAACTAGAAAGTTACATTCACTTTTTAAAGCTAATATTAATTCGATACCTATTAACAGATGTTATGTTAGTTTTTGGAAAAATCGGAACATCTAGAAATAGGCTTTTTTTGTAAATAAATGAAAACGCTTTGTTTATTTTTTGGAACTTCCCATATAACGCCATGTATTTTTTTATATTTTTAGAAATTTTTAACTCGTTAACTAGAAAGTAACTTTTGCTTAAATTTTTAAGGGAGGTCCGCGGATACCTGATATATCATCTGTGCGAGTTTGAAGAATATGGAACATTTTGGCTTTTACTATCGAAACACCTTAACCTCATTGTAAAAGTAGTTCCTAGAAAAACTGAAATAATTAAAGTCTCTGACCGAAAAGTCAATTAAACTAAAAAAGAGTATTGGGTGTGTGGTTGTTTAACTAAATCCAAAATAAAATCGGAAAAAAAAAATTATTTTGGCTGTTTTTGACCTCCCCCAGATTCAAGATTGCTGCTGAATTTTTATACATTCTCTCCCCCTTAAGATGCTGTATGTAGTATTTAAGTGATCACTTAGTATTAAGTGCATTCACAGTATATTATTATTGTTGTGTTTACTTATTTTCCAGGGCCCATCAATCCAGATATGAGCAAATGGGAGAAGCTGTAGTAAAGGTCGAGATCGATGGAGGGAAATATGAATTCACAACTCAATCATTTCGGGACCACGGTTTCGGAGCCATAAGAGACTGGTCGTTAATGCACAGATACGCTTTTTTCCATATTTTTCTCGAAAACGGTTTAATGGCAGCGATTGGCGTCGTATCGCAACCTTGCACAACAACGTCGTATGTATCTGAAAATAATTTTTGTCACATCCATATTAGGGAAATACAATTATCGCGACGTGATTTTCGAAGGGGGAGGGGCTATATATAAATAATGAATGAGTCACGTGATGTTTAAAAACTCCTAAATAATGAACCTAAACGAGGATTTTTACGGCAAACTAAATCCACTAGGGAGCTATCAACTGCCATCTTTATGAAAATGGCAGCGGGCTTCGGATTGGACAATAAATGTCTTAATATAAGAAGGGAGTATTTGACATTCAATCACTAGAACTAGCCGCCATTTTATAGCAGCCGGTAGCCCCCAGGCGGATTCAGTTTGTTGCAAAATCATATTCCATGTTATTGTTCTCATTGCCCTGAGAAATATTTCTTTTCCAGAATGGAAACAGGCTTCGTCCAAGAGTCAGACGGTCGTATTTACCCTTTAGAGTGGTGCGATTTCCAACTATACCAGCACGGAGAAAACGGTACGCCTCCCAAAGACCACGGGTTCCAATTCAAAGCCGGGAACACTTTATACAGAATCCAAGTCCAAGTTTTATACGAGAACACTCATTACGTGGGCTGGGACTGGGACGTTAAAATGGTCGAACGTTTCGTCAAATACTCAGTAAACGGTGTTAACGGCCAAGGGGTTTCCGAATTTAATTACCGTTACAAAAAGGGCAGACCATCGTACATCAACGAAGACGATCCTTTATGGTTCCAAAAAGTCCGGAAAGAATATATAAATTGTAAATAAATATACTGTAAATAAATAAAGTACTAATACAATTTTATTTTGAAACAAAGGATACACAAGAAGTTTTTTATTTGTATAACTGATCAACTACATTTTACAAAACAAAAAAATAAGAACGTGACAAATTTTACTGTGATTTGATTGAAGACCGAAAAAAAAAAAATCCGATTGACTGAGTAATTTACTGAGCGAAACGTAGTGAAGCAGTTACATGTGTATTGAAAACTTTTTATACAATTATTTCTTCCCATTTCTAATGAAAAAAACTATTTTTTTTTTTTTAAATTATAAATTTCTAGATTTTAGCGGGGAAAGTTCCCTTTTCAAGCTGGTCGGTCCACTTTTCGACCCACGCCGTAGGGCACAAGGACTTATAAACCCTATGAAAATATTTACATGCTTCATAATCTTCTCCTCTAAGTTTCTTACATCGGTGGAAATCCACGAAGCTTGTCCAGCAATACCTTTAACAAGGCAAAAAAAATTATTGGTAAATGAATTCCGAAGTAAAGTAAATTGATTTTCAGTTATAAAACTTACATAGTTTGATTGGTGTTGGGAAACCTCGGGTCGAAAGGAGCAGTCTGAAGTACAATGTCATCAGCCGCAGATTTCTTCGAATCACCCATGACAGCCTTAGCTGTTGGCATATTAAACTGAAACACACAAGAAAAAACCAACCAAATGTTGTAATTTGCTTTAAAGAAAATTTGCCAAGTTTTGCGGTTATTAGAAAATTTATAAATTAATAAATTTTACAAACGTTTATATTAATAAGAGTAACAAAATTATAAAGTGTAACAGCGAGATTTTGGAAGATGAGTCGAAATAATAAAACACTGGATCAGTCAGATTTATTCTAATTTAAAAAAAAAAAAAATACATTGTGGAGTAATTTTAGAGTCGTTACCGGAAAAACAGAGTAATTAGGCCAAAAAAAAAATGCAAGAGCTTCGGTCACACCAGTCTTTAAACCATACATTAAGATGTTATTTCTTGTAATAGTTGTATTCTGCATATTGGAGCCTAACCACTAAGAGCATCAAAGATGTCACGTGGTCGTTAAGTACGGGAAGTAAATAAACAGCGGCCATTTTGAATCATTCTAATGGGGATTTTTATATTTAAATTTTGGGTAAGGCGGCTTATATGATCTTGGCTGAGTTTTTTTATTGGTGACGTCACACTGCCAAAATCCTCTGCTAATTCGAACCTTTAATTCATTCGGAAAATATACGTATATTTAATCCGGTATATTTATACACCAATAAGCTAAGCAAAGGCGTGGGTATACATATTCATTTCGTCTGCTAATTGCGAACCATAGGCTGACGCATCTGGTATGCATAACGAGTGCCGTCATTTGTTTATCTAACTTAAAAGTGTGTATACTATATATTTTTTTTTTTGCATCCATTTGGCGTTCATTTGGTGAAATGAACGGGAGATCGAAGCGTAAGCAATCATATCATTTAATTCGCACAAAACATATGACGTCAGTTTTAATCAAATTGTGCAGTGACGGGGATACAGTTTGCAGTGGGGGGGACACAAACATTTTTTTAAAAAAAATTAAACTTTGTTATACAACAAGGAACTATCTGAAAAAAATTGATATGCAGAGGTAATTTAGGTAAGCGTTTTTTAAGCAAAATTGTTTTGATTCAGAGTTTTGGAAATATTCGAGATATCTCAGCTTTAGTGCAAAATTATTCGTTTTCATGGTTCGAATCGAATGCTCATGCAAATTGACAAATATCAGGTTCAGTTTCATGTCCTTTGTTATTTAATTCAATTTTTCTTTTCACACAATATCTAACATTTTTTTTTTTCAGTAAAAAGGGGAGAAGTACAACAGGCAGTTCAGAAATAAAAAATTTCTTGACACAGTCTTGAAAGTAAGACAGTAATGACCGCGTGATTATAGATTAAAATTTAGTACGTTAAAAAAAAAAAAAATTGACATTATTTATTAAAAAGAAATTTGACAAAGAATTCGAATTCATCGTAATTTTCAAAAAAAAAACTTTTAGTCGGTTAGATCGAATGTCAAACTTTACAAATAACAAGTCTTGGTACACCTTTGAGACTTCCTGCACTCTATTAGTATCTGTAATAATACTGAAAAACATTTCTTTTATAAAATTTTCAATACAAAAACGAAAAGTAAAATAAAAAACCTAAATCCAGCATGTAAGAGCTTGCCTAACAGTAAGTAAGTAAAATGTTTTAAAATTTGTCAAACCACCAAATTCACTCCACAAAGTATTTTACATTGAAAAATAAAAAAAAAATAATAAACAGAAATTCGGCAATTCTGGGTTTTTCGGATTACGACTAAAAACACTTGTAATAAAACAAAGTAAGTCAATTAAAAAAAAAAAAAAATCCGGCTGATTATAAATTTAAAAAAATTCCGATCATTTTTTTTTTTTTTTTTACGGCTTACGAGAAACTTTTGCACGCATAAGAGGAGTGCATAAGTAAAAGCTATGTTCATTTATAACAGTATCAAATCGTTTACTGCATTATGGATAGGCCTAAATGATTTCCCGTTAATTTAGATCTTTTGAGCGATCTTAAATACCGGTTTCAATTTCAATCGTTCATTTTCTTTGCGTACAGCGTTACGCAATATTTAAAAAAAAATCGTTTACATTAATGCAATTTGAAACTTCAATATTCAAAATGAAAAAAAATAATATTAAAAAATAAGCCTATATATTTTATGCAATAGCGCGTACATAGTACACATCATCAAAACATGCTGATTAATATTAATTTCTTTCGGCGAAAAAAAAAAAAAATTAATATAAATCATTCACATTTCTTTTTAAAATTCAAAAATAATTAAAATAAAAATAACTACGATAGGTTACGTCGTTTCAGCCGCTTCTGCTTAAAAAAAGTTTGTCTTCAGTCAGAAGACTGCATCACATAACAAAAAAAGGAGGAGAGTCAGTAAGGTCTTGTTGGGTGCTAATTTTTAAAATTAAAGGCTTCTACCGTATAACCATATTGTATCTGCCCAAATCACCGATTTTGACGAAACTTTGGGGATATGTTAGGGTACCCTAGAGACCACTTATGGACCATCAACCGAATTTTTTTGCAAGCCCCTTATGGGGGTTTTCAATGGGAGCTTTTTTTTCACTTTTTATTTTTTTACTACCGATTGGAGCGGCCGATTTGAACGAACTAAAAACGAAAAAAAAGCTCTTTTTATGGCCGATGTAGGGCCGTAGGTGCCGTTTTTCGGAAGTAATTTGCCGAGTCGAAAAAACCATTTTTAAGAAAAAAAAAATTTTTTTCTCCGCAATTTGATCGCCGGATACAAATTTGGGCATCACAGGGAGAAAGTACATGAAAAAATACGTCTTATACGTATTTTCAACATTTTTTTTCAAAGGGAGAAATTGGGCTAAAAAAGGGCCGAAATCTTAAAATTAATTTTCGGCGCCGACCCTTAGCCCGGACCAAAATTTCACTATCATAGGCCGAAAGTACGCCCAAAAGTACCCCTGATACGTATTTTTCCGCATTTTTTTTCGACTGAGAAAATGGGCCCAAAAATGGGCCGAAATCTTCACATTCAAATTTCGGCCGAAGGACCGAATGTCGCAGTAACGGCGTTATCATCCGTTAAAAGTACGCCTAAAATGACCCCAGAATAGTACTTTTCGGCACTTATTCCTAGTTGTGATAACGCGCAAAAATAAGGCCGAAATATTGCATTAGATTTTCAGTTGAGACCCCTTAGCCCGGATCAAAATTTTACTATCATAGAGTGAAAGTACAGCCAAAAGCAACCCGGATGCGTATTTTCCCTCATTTTTTCGACTGAGAAATGTCCAGAAAATGAGCCGAAATCTTGAATTTGAAATTTTGGCCGAAAGACCAATCTGCCCCTAATGTAGATATTATAAACGATTATATAACTTAACGCATTCTATCTGCGTATTTTAGAACTAAAAAATTTGTTTGCTTTCTGAAGCTTCCTAAATTAAATACAATGAGATACAAAAAATCACACCGATTAGCATGCCTTCTTTCCGTGTAACACTTAAATACCACGTTTAACTTATGGTCTACAAGATTTTTAAGTTTAATGTCCGAAACTGAAACACAATCCATCGGCGAATTACATCGCTGTGATATTATTCAAGATATACTGTCTATATTTAAAAAGTTCACGTATCAGAGTAGTTTCTCAATTCTTACTGTAATAACCCAGATAGCAAAATCTATCCAGCCCCCAGGACGTCTACAGGACGTCATAAGAATATGTATTTATTGGGCTTCCATTGGATTTACCTATGCTCGCTCACAGTGATCCAAAAACGTCTTTTGGACGTCATATAGATATCCCATGGATTTGGATATCTTGTGGATATGTAATGGACAATCCACAGGATGTCCAGTGGATTGAAAATGTTATCTGGGAATATAAACACATTAAAACAAAATACAGAATGGCACTGAACTAAAGTATGACAACCGCAATATTTTCTCCTAGGGTAAATATAGACAGTCTGTAATTACTCAGTAGGTTTGAAATTAATTTTAGCGGTAATAACAGTTAACGGAACTTAAGAATTTACTTCAATTTTCAAGTTTTCTAGGCCCATTTCTCAGTCAAAAAAATGAGGGAAAATACGCATCCGGGTTGCTTTTGGCTGTACTTTCACTCTATGATAGTAAAATTTTGATCCGGGCTAAGGGGTCTCAACTGAAAATCTAATGCAATATTTCGGCCTTATTTTTGCGCGTTATCACAACTAGGAATAAGTGCCGAAAAGTACTATTCTGGGGTCATTTTAGGCGTACTTTTAACGGATGATAACGCCGTTACTGCGACATTCGGTCCTTCGGCCGAAATTTGAATGTGAAGATTTCGGCCCATTTTTGGGCCCATTTTCTCAGTCGAAAAAAAATGCGGAAAAATACGTATCAGGGGTACTTTTGGGCGTACTTTCGGCCTATGATAACGAAATTTTGGTCCGGGCTAAGGGTCGGGGCCAAAAATCAATTTTAAAATTTCGGCCTCATTTTCGGCCGTTTGCACAACCTCGAAAAAACGCGGAAAAGTACTCTTCTGGGGTAATTTTAGGCGTACTTTCATGCTATGATAACGCCGTTTCTGCGACGCTTGGTCTTCCGGTCGAAATTCAATTTTCAAGATTTCGGCCCATTTTTGGGCCTTTTTCTCAGTCGAAAAAAAATGCGGAAAAATACGTATCAGGGGTACTTTTGGGCGTACTTTCGGCCTATGATAGTGAAATTTTGGTCCGGGCTAAGGGTCGGCGCCGAAAATTAATTTTAAGATTTCGGCCCTTTTTTAGCCCAATTTCTCCCTTTGAAAAAAATGTGAAAATACGTATAAGACGTATTTTTTCATGTACTTTCTCCCTGTGATGCCCAAATTTGTATCCGGCGATCAAATTGCGGAGAAAAAAATTTTTTTTTTCTTAAAAATGGTTTTTTCGACTCGGCAAATTACTTCCGAAAAACGGCACCTACGGCCCTACATCGGCCATAAAAAGAGCTTTTTTTTCGTTTTTAGTTCGTTCAAATCGGCCGCTCCAATCGGTAGTAAAAAAATAAAAAGTGAAAAAAAAGCTCCCATTGAAAACCCCCATAAGGGGCTTGCAAAAAAATTCGGTTGATGGTCCATAAGTGGTCTCTAGGGTACCCTAACATATCCCCAAAGTTTCGTCAAAATCGGTGATTTGGGCAGATACCATATGGTTATACGGTAGAAGCCTTTTACCATATTTGAGGCGAAACAAAGGAAAAGTACTAAGAACGGGTTGAATTTAAAATAAGTTTCTTTTCTTTAAAAATTGATTTTTAAAAGATGCTAAGGTAAATTATTTCTGTGGCCGTGCAGTAAGAGCATTTGCTTTATGGGCTAAAAAGGACTTATATTGTTTCAATTTTTTTCTTCTTTTGATTCGGTTTTGCAAATCTTAAATTTAGCTTCAGACAAAATACCGAACTTAATAATTTCTAGAGTATTTCTACGGGACAAAAAGCACCTAGAGAGCTGACACATGCTTAACAGTATATCTTCGGATTAATTAAAAGTCTTAAAATGAGATGGGTTTGTGTCGATTATTCCCTTCTCACTTTTAAGAGCTTTACAGACTCCTTAAGCAGATGGCAGCCACCAGCGAATATTTTTTATACCGTAAAAACTTCTTTGTTCTTTTGATACTAGTAATTACTAGCCTCAGATTTATCTATCAACAAAAAAAAAATAATCTTTTCCCCTGAGATGCCCACAAAACCTTAATGACTCTCATCCTTTACAATTTTGTCCAAAAAACAGAAGATTTATTTAACCAGAGGCCTCGTCTTCCCTTCTTCCTCGCAACTCGCTTCCCTATATTTTTTAACCTCGGCCATATACATGGACCAAGCGTCTTTCGGCCCTTTATCTTCATCTCCCTCCTCCAATTTTTTAACTTTTTTAACCATTCCGGTTTTTAAAACTCTTCCCCCTCTTCTTTTCCCGACGATGCTTGGAGCTAACACGGAAGGCTTTTTTATAGCTGACGATGGCCCCTTGGAAGATTCCCCAGTTTTTGATTTATCTAAAAAGGAAAAGAAAAAAAAAAAACCATTAATGAAAAATACCAATTTTGATAAATTGTTCGGCTACGAGCCCGATACCAATAGCCAAACTAAACCATCATTCCAAAAAATATACCTTCTTCCTTTCGTCCTTGGCCTTCTTCACTCATTTTCTTAAACATTTCCATGAATGATCCGTCATTTTTAAAGCTATTAGGAGTTTCTAACGGTGATGTTGCTTTGGTTCCGCTGTCGGAAGACGGAGATGATCTCCCGGAGGATTCGGCATCCGAATCTTGCCTTTCGTCCGATTCGTATTTCTGGTCGAAAGAGCTAGCATTGGGAAGTCGAGAAAACCCTGGTCTCGGAGGGGGGATTTTATTATTTTGCCATTTAAAATTATTTGCTCTTGGCCTAAAATTAATGGGAGGGACCCTTATTCCCGGATTTGGAGTTCTCATTCGTGCCTGATTTGCAATTAAATTCGAATTAGCGGGATTGTACATTCTATTTGTAGGATTATTTGGCATGTTTGGATTGTTGAGTATCACACTCCCTTGCGGATTTATCATAGGTTGATTCGTCATCATGTTCCCTTGCATCATCGGGTTGATCATGCTATTAGGTGCGATCCCAATCATGTTGTTCGCTCCGTGCATAGCCATTAAACTCGGGTTTATCATGTTAACCATATTCGGCTGGGGACCCATCATCCCCATCATGACGTTTCCTTGCGGTATCATAACGTTCCCAGGTATTCCCATCATCACATTTCCTTGAGGCCCCATTGACATTACATTCGAGGGCCCTCCCATTATCATATTCGCAGGCATTATCATTTGATTTGGCACTCCTATCACGGATCCCATTGTGAGATTCGCAGGGCCGACCATCCCCCCGACCGAAGGTACCATCGGCTGCATCGTCGGTACGACTGCCGGTTTATCAACTTTTTCCGGCAATTTCGGGCCTACTTTCAATTCCTCATTAATCTTCTCTAAAACTTTTGAAGTGTTTTCTGAAATTTTCTCTAAGGATGGTCTTTTGGGTAAGGGAGTAAAAACGTTAGGGTCTGGCTCCCTGGGAGAAGATTTACTTTTCGGTTTTGGTGATTCTGATTCTTCATCAGAACTAGAATCAAACTTATAATCATAGGTAACTTTTGTCCTAGAAGGGCTGTAAACTTTTTTAACTGGAGCCTTCTTCACTTCTGGTATGACAGGAGTGTTGGGAAGTTTCACATTATAAAATTCATCATCGCTATCTCCTGATCCCATTTCTCCTTCGGTTGATGTCTTTTTATATGCCATAATCTGTAAAATATATAGTAAAATTTACGATTCTACAATTATTTCACATTTTGAAATTAAATGGTTGTTCATTATCAACAAAATATCAATAAATTTTCATTTTCAAAAGAAAATTAAATAACCAAATACTTACCTTAGAGTTTAATTGAATTCAGCAAAACCGAAAAAAGATTATTTCCGAAGTCATTCAAGAACGATTATTTCAGCTTTCTTGCTTCAGCATTTGAGTTTAATCTGTAAAAAAAACTCCCTGGGTAAAATCTAGTTGATTCCAACAAAAGCAATTTTTACTATCAAAGCATTTTTAAAAAAATGTTTATTACATATTATTAATTATTCTAACTTAAAAATAATCCCAAAAATTTCAAAATTGATTTTTTTTTTAAAAATTACTACGAACACAGAAAATATCACATCCCAATTTCAGCCTAATCATGAAGTATGTAAACTCCATCAGCAATTTAAAATTTAAAAAAAAAAAAAAAGAAATGAAATATAAATTTTCTTTTAAATACCTACAGCGAAAACATCCTGTTATAAACAGAAAAAAAAGAAGAAAATAAAAACCACTAAATAGATTTATATCACGCCTAAAAAAAATAATAATCACGAAAATCAAATTCAATACCCGATGAGATGTTTGGGTTCAAGTTTTTTATGACCTCCATAACAAATAAACGATTTGATTTGCCACATAATGCGAAAAAACGGTATTTAAATCAGGACATTCAATTCCAACATTGGAAATGAGTTAATTAAACAAAGCTTTTTTATCTTTAGCTAAAAATAACCGAAAATATGATAACGGGTAATTTTTAACCAGCCGGAGAATGAAAAATGAATTTTAGCTAGCCATCATATTGCTAGGCTGGGAAATAACCCGAAATTTCATATTTGGGAAGCTTACCGCCCGAATTATTGATAATTATGAAAAAGGTTTGTAGAATTAAATAAGTAAAAACAATAAATATTTTAAAAAAATAAAAATACCTTTCCAAAGTGAAAAAATGGCTGATCGCACGGAAAAAAATGAGCGCGCACGGGAGGATTTACAGTTTGTTATTTTTTTCCATTTCCGGTTTAAAGCCTATTTGAATTTCTATGCTAAATATTCCCTACATATATATTCCTTAGCACTCTGAGCCCTTATTCTCCTCCTTTATTGCAACCCTGAAAATTTGGAATGATTATTATTTGTTATAACTATCAATTTTTAAGCATAAATGACTCCTCTGACATTATTTAAGAAAGAATACCTAAAATGCATTTCGAAAAGAAAATTAAAGCGCCATTGGCCCGTTTCCGGTTCCCCATCAACTATATTTGCCGCTCCTTGCCGCTTGGTGACAGAACGGTCTAAAATAAATATTAAATTTAAGAATTATTAACGTAATAATGATCTTTTATGAATCTGAAATCTGAATAATGAAATAAATTTATTTTTTTATTATTTTAACCCATTATTTTTTTAAATTTTAACCAGAGAAACAGCTCGAAAGCAGAAAAAGAGCAGAGATCTGAAAATTCTTTCGCGAAGATCAATTGGAAAGTACGTTCTGGAATCACATCGCATTTTTAAACTTGGTCGAGATTCGAGAACGTTGAGTGTAAGTATTAAAGCTTTTATTTCTGTTCTAATAGAAGAACTAGATATATTTTGCTGGTAAATTAGCTCTTTAACATTATTTCTATCGATTTTTATTAAAGAGAACACTATTCAATGTGAACTGTTAAGATTTTTTTCGTATAAAGCGCTAAGCCGTATGTCCTTGATCAATGATGGCGATGCTTGGGTTGTGATCAAAGTAGCGGTAATTCATAGCTAACCTAGGGTTCTTTTTCTTGCAATTTTTTAGAATTTTAACCTTGTATGGCGCTTATGTAACACATACTTTACATTCTTTTTGATCTGGATATAACATTTAATCGATGTAAGTCAGTTCACGGAAAATAACTTGTGATTTTTGTAAATATTATGTACGGATGTTGTAGCAGCGTGTGAGAAACCTGTCGGTAATTGTATTAAGTTCCATTTATTTAAAGGCGCGTATATTGTTTGGGTTTCCTCGTTACTATAAATGTTTTATCGATCTCGTTTTACCTTATTTTCTTTTTAACATATATTATATTTTATCGTAATTAGTTTTGGAGTCACACGAGCACATTACCGCCTTTTTTTTACTTGATTTAAGATCATCGAGTTATTATTATTTTTTTTTTTTTTAGGTATAACGAATAATTAACAAATAATCAAAATGAAGAAAAGGCCAACAAATGATGATAGTGATGAATTTGATGTAGATGAACCAGAGGAATTTGAAGAATCTGGTTCTGATTGGGATCCTGAAGACGAGGTAAAATTTTTAATATTTTTTAAGTTCAAATTTAAGAAGCTTTTTTTTTTTTTGAAAACCAACATGTGAAATTCTTAATTCATTTTTGAGTATAATACCTTGTCCTGCATGTAAAGCTTACTTTATGCAATACTCTGCAACACATTACACGGTGAAGCTGGTTTAGTCTTTTGAATAAATTTATAAAACTACTGTGTTTAATAAATATAAATAGTGCTGGGGCATTAACTGTTTGAAAAGAAGTTAGGTAGTTGGTGTTTATAGCAATTAATAATAAAATTAAATTGCTTGAATTTAAAGGAGGAAAAAAAATTTTTTAATCTTTTTTTTAAATAAAAATCTTAATTAAATTGGCTTTTTTTTGCCATTAGGCCAGGTTGGAAACCTACATGAGATTATTTTTTTTTCTTTTTTTTTTGTTTAGGAAGCAAATGCTAAAAAGAGGAAAAGCAGAGGAGGAAAAAGTACAGGAGCTAAGAAATCACCAAACAAGAAAAAGAAAACAGAAAAAGAGCCATCTGACGATGATGAAGATGAGGAAAATGAAGACGAGGAAGAAGAAGGTGAAGAAGATGAGGAAGATTCTGAAGACGAGACTAGTGGTGTATGTATAATATAAATTCAATATTTTTTTTTTTGGTCATTGGCTATACTTGAATGTTTTCAAGAAAATAATAGACTTAATTTTTGCATGCAGTTTTTTTTTTTTTTTTAATAATGTTTTTGAGCTAAACAATTATTTTCTCAAAATTAAATATTATTTGATTTTTTGTTTTTGCACCTGTGCTTTTTAAATATTTCTTTGTCATAGAGTATTTATAAGCATGTGTATTCATAATGCAGTAAAATCTTTCTAAAACTTTGTTTATTGACTGAGAAAAAAATCACCTGGAAGATTCTTTTTACCAGGGTATAAAAAAAGTTGTTGAATTAAAAATTTTAGTAGAAGAAAGTTTTTTTTTTGTTTGCTGATGCCAATTTAGTGAGAATCTTATAATTATGTAAAGACTGTGCACTATGAGGAGATTTTACTGCATTTTTTGAAAATGGTTTGAGTTGTACAAATTAAAGTCCGCTAATGTTTTTGTAAGTGGTTTTATTCAAAAATATAAAAGGCCACCCCCTTTGAACCTTTATTTCCGAGATATATAAAAAATATGTCAGTTTTTTATTTTTATTGTTTCCAATTCAGGCCTTGTGATATTTTTTTATCACCCATATGATAAGTCAAAAAAAATAAGACAGAGCATGAATAGATGAGCTGAAGTATTATTATCTTGTCTATTTTCAGCAAGAGCAGACAGGTGCGAACGGATCCACTCCCAATATTTCAATTAAGGCATTCACTGTAAGTCCTATTAAAAAAAAATCTTTTGGCTTTAATGGGAGGTTGAACCTCCTCCCTAATTTTAAGGGGAAGTTTGTTTCGCTTCTAACTAAAAAAAAACTGTTTTACGTTAGAAGAAAAGATTTCCCTAAAATAAAGGCTCTCTTTAAGATTTTTAATGGTAGGACACCCAATTTTATTTTAAACCTCTTATCGAATAGTAATTTAAAAACAAACAAGAATTGGCCATCAAATTTTGACAATTTTTTTTTTTTTTTTTTTTTTTAAATCGAGAAGCAAAATTACTTGTTAGTGCATGATCCCTTATGAAGTTTTTCTGATATTAAATCCACCGCTTTATTTTTTATTTTTTTTATTAATTAATTAATTTTTTTTTTTTTTTTTCTCCTAAATATTCATTTAAATTTGAATCTAGTGTTTACCTCTTATACTTCGTCAAGTTCAATGAGGGGTGGTAGTTAATGTAGTATTTTTGTTAGTGATTGATTTGACTCTTTTGTTGTTTAATTTAATCGTTTATAAATAATGGATTTTCCCCCAATTCTTTTTTAGAACGGATCTTTCGTCGTATTGAAGTCAGATTTGCAAGTAGATGGTAATCCACCTTTATGGAAAATCGATGGTAAAGCATTGCTACAGAAATATGTTCCCTTTGAACAGGACGGTAAAACATTGTATAAGAACACATCAACATATTCAGGATGGACACAGAGTAGTCGAATTCAATATGCCGCGGCTCCAGTCACTTATGTACAGCAGGGAAAAAAGGAGATTATTATAGAGTTTAACAGGGATAAAGTTAAATTGTAAGTTTTTCAGAAGATCATTTAAAAAAATTCCAATTTTGTAATAATCTTTTTTTATTTTGGTAATTTTCAGAGACGAAGATGCCACCGCCGACGGCGCTAAAAACGAAGCCCAAGCTACTGCGTAAATCGCAAACGAGGACATCATTGACATATTTTAAGATTATATTTAAAAAAAAAAAAAAATTATGTTTAATTAATTGACTGAATGATTTGACAAAGAACTGAAAGGTAATTTTTATTCATTTGAACTGTTTTTTTTTTTTAAACCGGAACTAAAAATCTCATAATACATTTTAAATGTCGAAAGCCGTAATGTGTAATTATAATTCTGTTTCAAGATGAGAAAAATTAGGTGTATGAAACTGGTGTTCCTTAAGTCAGTTCATTCCATTTGCTGCTATTTGTTCCAGTCGAATTCAATAAACGATTTTTTATTATTTTATGTTTGTTTTTAAACTTTTTCAGACAGGAAAATTATTAAAAAAATTTTTTTGTGTTTGTATGATCTCTGTGAGACTGGAGCCGAAAGAATTTAAATAAAACGTCTGAAATTAGCATCAGTAAATTTTAATTCTTTTTTTTTAACATTAAGCTCATGATTTTACGCAGCATTCGATTGATATTTTTCAGCAAAATAATTCTAAGATCTCTTCCAAAGATCGCTTTAAAGAGTTCTTTATTTCTCATTTTGTGTACTTCTTAGTTTTGTGCCAAAGTAAGTGGGAAGTACAATTTTTTTTTAATTTCATCGGATGCAATTTTGTTTGTAAAAAAAATGTGAGGCAACTTTTTTTTCCTTTTTTTTTTCTTTGTTTTAAATGACTTTTGAGGGTATGTATATTCATCCGACTTTAATAAAAATAATAAAAATCTGAATTTAGTTTGATTCTTTGGCTCTATTTTTTTATTATTTATTATTCGATTTTTATATGATTACATGAAGCACAACATCGATCCGTGTCTTTATTTAAAATTTAACAGAAATAGCTACGGAATTTTCAAATATTACTGTTTGTTTTTATTGGATCAAGAAAGGTAAGTTTTGATGGAATTTTCCACATTTCATTAAACTCTGAAAAACTACTTGTTGAGGTTTTAAAAAAAAATTCATATTCGCGCCACACGTTCAATGATTCATAATTTCACCGCCAGGTAGCTCTAGTGATTTCTATTTCCGTTTTCGAGATCCATCTTAGTTTACGTACTCTATGGACAGAAGACGCCATTTTCCTTATTTGTCGTCACCTTTGTTCGATGTTGCTTAATAAGATTATTTCACATTTATATTAGTAATATTTTGATTTAAAGAGAAAAAAGAAATAATCTTGTGCGTCTATTGAGTGTCTTCAAATAATTTTAGAAAGGTAAGAGTTATTTACAGTTCCGGAAAGTCTCAGTGTTTGTAGCCGGTTTGAGGTCAGGCACCTTGACGGGCTTGGCTTTGTATTTTTTTTTTCCGATATATTTTTTCAGCATTAAAACTCTTCAGTTTCTATCAAATCTGTGTTCGTGAAAATTGAGTTTTATTAAGTCCGTTAAAAAGTAACCGCGAGTTTTTAATAAGTAATTTACTTTTTAATTAGTTAAAAATTAAAAAACGTTACTGGTGCCCTTGCACTGGTTAAGTGGATATTGTTTATTTTTCTTTAATTTATGTTTTTCAAAAAAAATTTTTTTTCATATTGAATTTATTCAGTACCTTTTGCATTCTCCCCATAGTTAGGGGCTTTTAAGTTCTGTGAGTCAGTAAAAAAAATAAAGTTGCCTTAAGAAAAAAAATTAGTGGTTTTGTTGCCCCTTAAGGGGTGAAGTGTAAGTTATGGAAATGTTGATAACTGGGCATATTCAGTTGTCTCTGAAAATGGCCCTAATAAAATTGAGGTAAGACCCCCGAAAATCACAACTGACAATTTTTTTTTTCCTTTTTTGTTTTTTAATAAAGTTTTAGGAATCTTGTAGCAGTTCTGCAGATTAAACTGTGCACATGGAATGTCTTTTTAAGTTTTTATTTTTATAGCTCAATTCTTAACTGGTATGATTCCATAGTGCTCGTTTTATTTCCTAACTGCTTTTGTTTCATTTTAATTTGATTTTTTTTTTTTTTTTAAAAACATTATTATCATTTGTTTTTATTGTTTAAAATGTTGTCCCCTTTGTAATTAATTTCTGGGAGTGGTTGTAAAGTGTCGAACCCCATACAAAAATATGATTTCTTGACAATTTCTCTAATTAACTTTGGTTTTGTTTTGTATGATAGATTACTAGGCCCGAGAAGGCCTCCATAAAAAGGACGATGAGCTCCGACAGCTCTGATTCTGAGTATGAACAAAGGAATCATAATGATGAGGGTAAGTATATCAAAATATGTATATGCATATTTTTTTTTCATTTATTTGATGTACATTAGGAAATTGATTAATTTTATTATTTACATTATTAGCAAATTATACCTCTTGATATATTATTCATGGGAAATCGACTGTAGATTTTGTGACCTATTTTTCTAAGGAAAATAATTCTGTTAAAAGCCATATTTTTTCCATTCTATTGTTACATTGTATTTTATGTGTTTAATTTTAGAAAGTGCCAAAGGTCCTCAGACACCTAGGAGTTATTCGCCCAGGTCACAGGATATTACGTTCCAGGATGATTCAAGGGGTTTGAATTCTCCACTGAGTGATTCACAAGGTGCTGTGTCAGTGCAAGACCAAGGGCCTCGATCTCCGCATAGTCCGTCGCCTCCAAAGAGTCCTGCATCACCAAAAAGTCCTGTTTCACCTAGTCGAGATTCTATCAAAAGTCCTGTTTCCCCCAAAAATGCAGGTTCTCCCAACAGCCTTGGATCCCCAAAAAGCGGAAGCTCTGTGAAAAGCCCTGGCTCTCCCAAAAGCCCTGCATCCCCTAAGAGTCGAAGTTCCGTGAAAAGTCCTGGTTCTCCTAAAAGCCCTGCTTCTCCCAAAAGCCCTGCTTCTCCAAAAAGTCCTGCTTCTCCCAGGAGTCCGGCGTCGGGGAACGGACCTGCGTCTCCTCAGAGTCCTGCTCAAGCTAATGCAGGTAATTCTAAAATATTTCTAAAGCTTTTTTTTTTTTTTTTTTTTTTTTGTAAAAATAAAAAGGATCTGTTTGTTTTACCATAACTTTTTTACATTTTTACATTCCAGATGACGATGGCAGAAGTGACATATCGTCAGGATCGTCCTTGCTCTCGCATCATGACAACAAAGACGAAGATGTCTTAAATTTAGAAGCAGGGGAAGGAAGCCCTCTCGTGAGCACAACAAAAGCTTCTCCTACGAATAAAAATTTCCCAATTTCCAATGCGGACGATTTATCGGACGTGTCCGACTTGGACGACTCTGACGGCCTAGACGACAAAGAGCCCGAACAAAATCACCGCGATGAATTCTCCGGGGATGGGGATAAAAAATCGAAATTAGAATCTGAGGAGATCAACGGAGAAGCGGAGGACAAAATCGCTAAAGAACAAAAAGAAAAAGAAGCCAGGGAAAAAGCGGAAAAAGAAAGGGAGAAGAAAAACAGTTTAAACATGGATGATGGGGAGCAGTTGGATTTTGAGGCTGAGGCTGAGGATCAACCGGATGTTGACAAAGAAGACGGAGAATTAGACCTTGGGGAAAAACCCAAGGATGATGACAAAAAAGAGGAAAACGATAAATCCGGAGACGAAGGGGAAGTTAAAGAAGATGAGGAATCTTTAGAGGATGGGGAGGTTACGGATGAGGGTGATCCAAAACCGGAAAAACCTCCGGTTTGTAGGTTTTACAGTCGAGGCGCCTGTACCTGGGGAATAAACTGCAGGTAAATGTTCAAAAAAAATTTCAAAATTTGAAATTTTAAAAATTAATTTAATTTTTTTTTTTTCTTTGACAGATTTTTGCATCCCGGTGTAACAGACAAAGGTAATTACACAATGTTCGACGTCGGAAGGCCGATGGTGGCTCCTCCTAACGGTCCTGCGATGGGCTACCCGTTGGATCATCGAGCTGCGTATGGTCATCCATTAATGGTACCGCCAGCTAGAGTAAGTTGGAAGAAACGTCAACGCGACAAATCGTAATTTTGTTATTTTTTTTTTTTCTCTTGACGTTTTAGGCTATTCCTAGTCCGTACGGTCCGGTTCCTGTTAGGAGGGATGATCCTGCTTTAGTGGAATCGGCTTGGGAAAGAGGACTTAGGCAGGCTAAAGAGGTAAATAGAAGAATTATTATGGATTTACGGGATAGGGTAATAGTGGGAAAGACACTAATGGAATCAGGAGTTCGGATTTGAACTCTCAAGGATTTTAAAGTAAAGTTCACGAGAGTACCTTCGGTTCGCCGTAAGTCGGATTAAAATTCAACATGGCGGAGCCATTTTATATCATCAGTTTGATTTTTTTATTTTCGCCGCCATATTGGATTTTCGGTATGAGGTTTTGTCATTTTTACTTCAAATTTGAAATCTAGGGGGGGTTAAAAACCCGCCTAAGTCCTTAAGGGGTCGAAGTTTAACTTGACGGCCGAAATAGTAGGAGCGAAATTTCTCTGGATTTCCCAGAAAATATCCATAATTTTGGAGTTGAAAGGTTAAACAGTGTCTTGCAACTATGCATTTCCTTTATTTATTTATTTAGTTTTTTTTTTTTTTTTTTTTTTTTCTTTTGTTTAATTTTTTTCAGATGATGAGGAAGTCAACGAAGAGAAAAGAAACTGATATGGATTTTGAAGAAAAGAAAATGAATCTAAGCATAGGTCAAGATGAAATAGACAAAGAAAATGACTACTACGCTAGACCTGCAAGTCCTTTGGATGAACCAGATCCTTGGGGCAGGTAAATGTTTTTAAAAAATAAAATGCGTGCTTGATCTTTTGCTAAAATTTAAATTTATCCGTTTAATCTCGGGTTTTTTTATTTTTAACTGCTTTACTAAAAAAAAAATTTAATTTTACTTTTTAGATTATCTCCGAAAGTGGATCCAGAACCGAGAAGCAGACCCGTACGAGTGGTAGAACGTTACGAAGATATTATACCTGAACCTCTCTCTCCCGGATATTACGATAAATACGAATACAGAAGGCCAGGATACGAAAAATTTAGGGATCCAGAATATATAAGGGGGTAAGTGAAGACAGAGGAATAATTTGCCGCCTCTTCATGTCCTTACTGCTTAAGGACATGCAGCGCCTCTGGCGGAATAATTTTGTATTAAAAAACGTTTCAATACGATTGCTGACTCTTAATTGTTTTTTTGTTTTTTTTTTCATTAGGGACTATCCCCGGGAAAAGAAAAAATACTACGAGGAAGAAGAATTCCCCCCTGGTAAAAAAGCTAGAAGGGAGAAAATGGTTCGGGAAGTGATCGTGCAACGAGTAGAAAAAACTAGGGAACATCGCAGATCCGACGACGGAACGAGGAGAAGAGCGGACGAATGGTCGGATCCGTGGATGAGGTCGAAATCCCCGTCTCGGAAAGTCGGTCACAGGTCCAGGAAAGCGTCTTATAGTTCTGGTTCTAGTTCCTTTTCTTCTAGGTCAGGGTAAGTTTTCGACCCCCGGAGAGATACTCTGACGAAACAAAACGTAATTTTTAAAAGACCCTTTTCAATTTCAGTCAAAATTTTTACG
This sequence comes from Liposcelis bostrychophila, assembly GCA_037577465.1. Lineage (NCBI taxonomy): Eukaryota > Metazoa > Arthropoda > Insecta > Psocodea > Liposcelididae > Liposcelis > Liposcelis bostrychophila. The sequence goes on along the minus strand of CM075208.1, from coordinate 52,707,898 downwards.
GATTTTTTTATATTTTTTTTATTACAATTTGCAGAATTTTTAGCCTTTTGAAAATGGTTTAATGTAGGAGATTGAATTACTTATGTTATTTCTGTAATTTTTTTTTTCAGTTCTAGAAGTTCATCCAATTCATCTTATTCTTCTTATTCTAGATCTAGAACACGTTCCTTGTCTAATTCCCGAAGTCCCGTTCCCAGATCTCGTAAGCCCCGTACCCCTCCTTTCTCAAGTAAAATTCGGTCCAAGAAACCGTCGCCGCCAAAGGATGGAAAATTTAAACGTAAGCAGTTAGACTAACATCCATTTCAGCTTTTTTTTCCAGATGATGATTTCTTATGCCAAAATATTCCGCTAGGGGCGCTACATGTCATTGGCATCTTTTTGCTTTTTTTGAGCAATTTTTTTAAAATTATGTCCGCCCAGGAATACTTTGGCGTCAAAAATCTTCATTTAGTTAAAAAAAATTTATTTTAATTTTTTTTATCAGCTAAATTAAATGTAATTATTTTTTTTTTAAATTTCAGCTTTAAAAGCCGCGAGTCCAGTTGGTGGACATCCGGAGAAAAAAGTCACAGTCGAAAGATCTATGCTAATGAATCCGCCAGCTCCAACGCCGAAAAGAGCAAAAGAAAGACCGTTATCGCCGACTGCTATGAGAAAGGTGGGACTAAATCCACCTCCTCCAACGCCGAAAACATCATTCAAAAATTCTCTGTAAGTGAGCCTCGTGAAAGTTTTTTTTTTTTTAATTGAGGATTCCTGACGCTCAAATATTCTGCTAGGGGCTCTTAATGCAGCTGACATTATTTAATAATTTTTTTTTATTTTCAGCTTGAAACCTGGGAAGGTTAGGCCAAGAAAATCAAGATCGTCGTCTGGGTCTGGATCCAGCGGATCAAGCAGCGAATCATCTAGGTCTAGTTATTCTTCTAGTTCAAGTAGTAGCAGAGGAGGAACACCACCAGGTAATTAAAATTTAAACAAAATCATTTATTTTGAATGTAAAAATTAAAATGAAAATAATTTTTTTAATTAAAAATCTTATTATTTTTTTTTTAGTGAGACTCGGAAAGCCCTCCAAAAAACTAGAACCGAACGAAAGGCTGGCTGCACAAGCGGTGAAAGGTAAAGCAATGGATGCTCTTAAAGTTTCCGGACAAAAACCGCAAATTAAACTTACGTTAAAACCCCCAGAAGCGAAGAGAGACAAACCAGTTACGGCGGTTGTTGCTGGGAAAAAGAGACCTGCGGAAGAACCTCCACCACCAGATCCGAAAGTAAGTCCTATTTTTAAAACGTTTAAAGAAAAAGGCTAATTAATTTTTCAAACTAATTTTTTTACTTTTCCACTTCAGGCGGCGCCACCTGCGAAACCCCCACCTCCGAAAAAGACAACTTCGAGAAGAGAAGAATTATTAAAGCAACTAAAAGCAGTGGAAGACGCCATAGCTAGGAAACGTTCAAAAATTTAAAAATATTGTATATTATTTCTTTTTTAATTAATTTTAATTTTTGAGAAAATCTCGAAAGTTAAAAAATGATTTTAGAAAAAAATCACTATGTGATGTTCATTCCGGCAAAAGTTTTACTTTTTTTTAAAAATTTTAATTTCTATGACTTTTGTTTCTTAATTTTTTTATTTTTCAATGTGCTGGAGCGTGTACTACTGATTTAGGCAGTAATTTCTTTCTTAAATATGTAAGCTTGCTAAAGAGTTTGGATAAGACGAACAAAGCTAAATAAAAAAGTTCAGTGAATTATTTCGTAAGTTAACGGTAAAAACACATCGAATTAATTATGTACAGTACAAAACTTGTTTAGAGAAAAAAAAAAAAAAAAATTAAACTAAATTTTTAAATTTTCATTTACAACCGAATAATCTTATTTTTCTTTTCTGTAACGATAATATTAATAATTAAATGCTAAAATAAGAAACCCAGTGTAAAAAGAATGGAAATTATGTTCCGTAACTGAAGAAGTTAGATTTTGTAGATGTTCTTTGAAATAAATAATTGCAGATGATGACTGCATTTTGAATTTTTTTCTTTTAAAATCCTGCTGATTTAACCCGGATTAAAATGAGTGATATTTAATGCTTGCACCCTAAGCTTTCAAAAACACCCAAAATTTTTTTTCTTGTTAAAATTGATTTAACTTTTAAGTAAATGGACGCGGGATATTTTTGTGATTATCAGCGCTTACTGGTTGGTTCACTTATTACAGTCCTCATTAGTTCTATTATAGTGATGATGTCGATATTTTTGAAAACGATCTTCATCAAAATCGGTATCTAACATTTTTGATACAGTTATATCTATAAATCATAGTGAAAAATATCAATATCGGTTTGGGAGTTTATAGTAATTAGTAATTTTCTGCGCAAATACTGACGGAATCTACAGTTTCTATTCGCATAGTTTCTTACTACAAGTTGTCTTAAATCTCTCCGGATGGTTTGTATTTATTTGAAGAATTAGTTTTCTGTCAGAAATTCCAGAAAATCGCTGTTTTTTAAAAACTTAAAAACTCGATACTTTTGATGGCCGAAAAGATATCGATATTTCGATATATCGAAATATTGGTATCGACATCACTATAAGATGTTTGGGTTTGTATTTATTTGAAGAATTAGGATTCTGTCAGAAATTCCAGAAAATCGCTGTTTTTTAAAAACTGAAAAACTCGATACTCTAAATTTGATATGGCCGAAAAGGTATCGATACTTCGATATATCGAATTTATAAATATCGATTGCCCTGATATTTCGATATATCGAAAAATTGGTGTCGACATCACTATAAGACCACATATTTTTTCTGTGATAAGACTATAGCAGCACTTGCATCGTCATGGAGCCGTTATCAAGAACAGCTGAAAACACAGATGAAGCAGCATCCGTAATCGTTACCTGTAACGTTGCTTTCGGAGACTCAGAAGACCTACTCCGGAAGGAAAAGACAAAGTCTTGTGGAGGCACGATTATCTACACCTTGGAAACGAGGAGGTCGTTTGTACCGGAACTGTATTTGATGAAGAAGCTGAGAGGCGACGACCGTATCGACACAATCATATATCATTCGACAGTAGATCCAGACAAAATTAGAAACCTTCTTTTCCACTGCTGCGTGGGCGAGGATTTCAGAGAAAGAAACTACCTCAACAGGTATGACTGGATGCACGCCAGAAACTGGGGTGATAAGGTTGAGAAATGGTGTTTCTTTGTCCCGGAAGAAAACTTGGGCAAGTTTTCTAAGAAAAAGCCGAATTCCTTTGGATTATCTGTTGACATAAACTCAAGAAAACTGGAGGGCGATTGGGTCTATGGCTGTGTGCTAGAGGACATAAACACTGGGAAGTACTTTGCACTAGTAGTGGAGGAGATGTACACAAACAGTACGCTGGGCGGAGACAAAGAGGTTCCACCCTTGCTACCAGAGCTTGAAGGCATGGCCCGGAAAGATTTGAAATTTGACATCAACCTCCTGAAGGTTGATGCAGCTTGTGCTTAGATCGCATTATATTTATCAATAACCTGCAACACTCACTGAAAGGATTACTGCAAAGGATATGGAAGCTGAATAGTTTGAAATATGGGCAACTACCTGATGTGGATCTCCATATAAATTGACTGTCACGAATTGCCTAAATTGCTTGTAGATGGCAAAATTTTACTAAAAAACCGGTACAGAAGAGGAATCTGATTTTTCCAGAGCCTGAAAAAATAATTGTCATTTATTTGCAAGAACCAGGAACCAGAAAAATGAGAACTGAATAAGATTAATTATTGTGAAGATTAATTATGTTTTTTGTTCCAATATATCTTTTGTGATAAATTTTTCTGAAAATCGATTCTTAAAGATAAAATAATCATAATTTTTTGAAGAAAACCGTTTTTGCTGATGATGTAAATGAATTCAAAATTGTTTTATGATTTTTTTTTGTTTTACCATAACTGCCCATGTAAGCGAAAATAACTTATATCCTTTTTGTAAATAGCTCAAACTGAACTGTAGTTGGCAAAAGATAAACATTATAAAGTACTGTTTGTTTACAAAATGGAGATAAGTTTATTTTTTTATTATACTCTGTCTACACTTAATGGTTTCTTTCCTCCTAGGCACCCTGACACCCTAAGTATTCCAGAACTTTGCTCTATAAGCCAAACACATGCAACATGTATGGGTGTCCGGATGCCAAGGAGGAAGATAACCATTAAGTGTAGACAGAATATTCATGGGAAAATAAGTAGTCTTCATGTATTAAGGATTTTGCTTAATAACGAAATTAACAGTATGAACAGTATTATTCATTCAATTTTTTAAAATTGAATACTTATGTATGTACTTGATATGTACCGCTTGCTAAATTGAGAACTTTCTTTATTTCTACTATATTCTCAGTTTTCTTTTTTAATGACATTTTAGTCTGCAAGTTGTTCTCATAAAAGAATTTTTGTACTTTATCGATTTATAAACAATTTATATCACAGGAATTCAATCCTTATTGGGATGTGGGTGATGATGAAATCGACAAAAAATGTTTGCAAAAGAATTTTTTATTTTTATTTTTTATTCATACTAGTTATTTTTTATTAAATTTCTAATTTCTAGCCTATAATTTTTTCCACTTTGAACATCCTTCATTTTTCTCTTTCCAACATTATTTCCCCGGTGTCATGGTTGACTATTAACACACATTGTTTTGAATAAGCTTTTGGATCTCCTTGAAAGACTGAATTCAATGAAAAAGTCACATGAATTTTGTTCTGATGAACATCAACGGCTGCCATCTTAGTGTCACTGGTACCGGTAGCTGGTTTAAAATCATATCGCATCGTATGAAAAGTACAATTAGGGTTTGGAAAACCGTTTTTCAGTTCTTTCACTTCTTCCCCTACAACCATCTTGCGAAATTTAGAACTTTCTTTATTTCAGTACTATATTCTTAGTCCACCTCCACACAATACTAATTTGTCTTTTTTTCCCTTAGCTATTTTTCACTATGGACAAATCTAGTCAGTGTTCCCAGATAGGTAAAGGATAATTGTCGTAAGAGTGCAAAAAAATGGTCGTACGAGCGCAAAAAATGGTGGTACGCATGCGCGGTCGTACAACCAGATATTTTTCAGGAATCGACCGAATATAGCTCCTTTAATGTTTAGTTTATGTGTGGCGTAACCACATTCCCGAACGCAGCTCTCATGTCAGTTTGCACAAAGGTCAAAGACCAACATGGCGGGGGTGGAATAGGACTGATCTAGTTGACAAATGCTTTGAACTGACTTTAAAAATTTTATTTTTTACATTTTACGCTATGTTATTTGTACAACCAAGCTATCAAAATATTGTGTGTGGACCTGGTGTACTACGAAGGATTATTTGTTTATTTTGAAATCCCGGCTGAAGTCAGTAAGTATAGACAAAAATTTTATAATGGAATTTTTCACTGCCAAAAATAGCGGGATTATCGATCGTAACAATCATTTTAGATTATGGCGTGGAAGCTGTTGTCTACTGTATTCAATGTATTGCACTTATATCAACAAAAAAAGCACAAACACTTTTGATAAAAAGAATGATCCCTACATTGTTTTATATGTAGCAATTTAAAGCTATGGAATGCATTTAAAACCAAATGAAAGCAGTGACAATTATATTTGTTTATGTTGTCTCATTTAAGGTAGCAGACAGATGCTTCAAACTGTGATATTCTGAGAAATAATTGAACTGAATTGTCTTGGAGATTCCTAATGAGTTGAAGATTTCAAGAATTATCTACCAATTATCGATTGATTTATAGTGACTTTGAATGGTAAGTTCCAACTTTTTCATTGTAAATAGGAGGAAAAAATTGCAATCCGTTAAATTGGATATTTTAATCTACCTTTTAAGAAATCCTGCCTTGCAGGACTTTGTTTGGCAATTTTTCTTATAAAATTGGTTTCAATGAGTCTTGGTTCCTTGGCAAAACAAGTTTTAATTTTTAAATAACAATTTAGTATTTTCTGTTTTTTAAATATGCTTTTGCAGGCACAATAAAACTTGAGTATGAGCCATCCTTGGTCCTCTACATCCACTGCCCGAAATCAGCAGAAACATCATCTCATTTTACTTATTCATTATGATTAACATATTTCTTCTTTTTTTGTTACAGCATCAAAATTTGTAAAACACCAATATATTTTAGGAAAATTCTTTAAAATGGCAAAGGTTAATATTCGGGAGCAACAGTGTTCTGCTAAAGAATTATGGACAGAAATGCCTTCTGGTACAGTTGTGAGAGTTGTTGAACTACACATCCCCTCGAAAATGATTGAAAGTTTAAAGATGAATATTAAACAAGGGAGAAAATGTTGCGAGATTCAAAGAACATTTATACAAAAGAATGGAAAAGAATCTGTAGAATATGCAATTCACTGTAAGTGGAAAAACAGTATAAATGCTTCGTTGAAAATACCTTTATCAACTTGGAATATCGATCATAATTTTTTCCACCGTCATTGCAAATGGGCATTAGATAAGCTCCCTCTTATAGCAAAAGGGATCCTTCATGTTCAAATAATACTCAGCACAGGGATTCGCGATGCAACACCGGAATTTGTGAAATATTGGTTTAATACAGAATACGATTTTAATTTGGAAGTATCTGAAATTAGTCAGCTTCCCGAAGATGCTTTTAAAGAACTTAAAAAATTTCAAACGGACGTTTTAAAGTACGACAAAGAAAAGAAAGTGCAACACAAAAACTTGTCGGCTCATCTGAGGCCCTATCAGAGGAGAGCTGTGCAATGGATGATATCCCGGGAATCCGATGAATTTCGAATGCAAAGCCCTGATTGCACTTCTGAACCAGTGTTTCAGCTTCAAAACGCATTCGGGGTCAAGGAATCCTTCTATTATCCATATTCTGAGTATTTGGGCAAACGTCCAAAGCCGACGTATGGAACGCCGGAATATTTTAGGGGCGGGATTTTGGCGGACGAAATGGGGTTGGGGAAAACGGTGGTGGTGCTAGCCCTGATTTTGAACAACCCGCGGGTGGATGTTAGAGATTTTTTAGAGAGTTCCAAACTTGATAAGGAATATAAGGAACCTAATAAAAAGAAATCGAAAAATGAACCAGCTCAGGAAACAAGTAAGAAGAGGAAAAGGAAAGGGGCGGAACCCTTTAGTCCTAAGGCAAAAAAAAGCAGATTTCCAGTGAAGTGCATATGCTTGAAAAGAGACATGGTGAACGTAGTGCAATGTCCGGAATGTTGTTTTTTTCAACATAAATCCTGCCTGGGGTACAGTGAAGGTAATATTTACTTTTGCTGCGAGTGTTGGGGGAAGAAAACCGTGGAGTCAAAAGCGACTCTGATAATCACTCCTCAGTCGATTTTGCAGCAGTGGGAGGAGGAGGTGAAAAAACACGTGAAAATCGAGGAATTGAAAATGCACGTGTATAAGGGTTTGAAAAAGAAATTTGTGCAGCCGTCTGTACTCGCGTCCTGCGATGTAGTTCTCACGACATACGAGGCGTTAAACGACGATTTCCATTATATGAGCAAAGCAAAAAACGGATTGTATTTGAACGACAGAGTCCCTCCGATTCAAAAGGTCAAATGGTGGAGGCTTTGCTTGGATGAAGCTCAAATGGTCGAGCAAGGACAAACAAAGAACGGATATTTTATCGTCGGTACCATGGCGAAGTCGCTTTCTGCTGTAAACAAGTGGAATGTTACGGGTACTCCGGTGGAAGGATCGATCGGCGAGCTATATAATCTCATCCGTTGGATTGGAGTTCCTCCTTTCGATGATGAGAGTTTTTGGGAAAGGGTTCTTATGGATCTCTATGAGAGAGGGTACGTAGATTTTTTTTTTTTCTTTTTTTTTTTTTTTTTTTTTTTTTTTGGCATTTATTCAAGATGAAAATAAGCAAATCTTTCGTTCCCAACCATTTTTCCTAATCCATTTTTTCTAAAAATATTGGTTTCTAAAATTTTTTTTCTAACCATTTTTTCCTAATTTTCGATTTTTTTAAAAGGCTTTTAGAAAATTCCTAAAGGGAATTCCTAGAATTCCTAGAAGATTCCTAAAATGATTTTAGAAAATTTTATTTTAAGAATCAAAAAATTTCAGAAAAATTAAAAATTGGAAAAAAAAAAAAAATTAATAAATAAATAAATAAATAAATAGTTAGGACAACCATTTTAGGAATCAAAATTTTTATACAGTTAGGAATTCATTTTTTTATTCAAGATGAAAATAAACAAGTCTTTCGTTCCTGACCATTTTTAATAATCCGTTTTTCCTAAAAAAATAAATTTCTAATACATTTTTCCTAAAAGTTGTGGTTGTAATTTTAGGAAATTTTATTTTAGGAATCCAAAATGTTGAGGAAATTAAAAATTAGGAATAAAAAAAATAATTTGGAAAACAATTTTAGAAACCAAAATTTTTATAAAAATTAGGAATTTATTTTTTCATTTAATATGAAAATAAGCAAATCTTCCGTTCGCGACCATTTTGCCTAATCCGTCTTTCCTAAAAAAATTAATTCCCAACTCATTTTTTCTAAAAGTTTAGTGCCGCTTCTCCATTATGGCTCAAAATTAATTTTCTAGAATTAAATTTCAAAATTTCCGGAAGTACTGTGCTTTAGTTATTTTATGAATTTTCGACCATGGATTAAGAATAAAAAAAAAGGCATTGTATTAAAAATGGCCGACTCTATTTTTAAATCTTGGGTTAGAAATCCATAGAATAACTAAAGCACAGTACTTCCGGAAATTTTGAAAATTAATTCTAGAAAATTAATTTTGAGCCATAATGGAGAAGCGGCATGGTCCCTAAAATTTTTTTTCTAACCATTTTTTCCTAATTTTCAATTTTCTTAAAATTTTTTGATTTCTAAAATAAAATTTCCTTAAATGAATATTTTTTATAATTTTTTAAATCCCTAAAGGAATTTTATAAAATTTTTTGATTCTTGAAATAAAATTTCCAAAAATCCCGAAAGGAATTTTATGAAATTTTATTTCAAGAAATCAAAAAATTTCAGGAAAATTAAAATTAGAAAAAAAAAATAGTTAGGAAACAATTTTAGGAACCAAATTTTTATAAAAATTGAAAATTCATTTTTTTATTCAAGATGAAACAAAGCAAGTCTTTCGTTCCCGACCATTTTTCCTAATCCGTTTTTTTAAAAAAATAAATTCTTAATCCATTTTTCCTAAAAGTTTTGGTGCCTAAAATTTTTTTCCTAACCATTTTTTCCTAGTTTTCAGTTTTCTTAAAATTTTTTGACTCCTAAAATGAATATTTTTCCTAATTTTTTAAATCTCTTAAAGAGAATTTTTGGAAATTTTATTTTAAGAATCAAAAAATTTTAGGAAAATTGAAAATTAGAAAAAAAAAAAAAAAAAGTTTGGAAAACAATTTTACGAACCAAAATTATTATAAAAAATTGATTAGGAATTTAGTTTTTTGTAGGAAAAATGGGTTAGGAAAAATGGTAGGGAATCCAAATATTTCATTAACTGAGAAATAGATGGGGCTTGAAATGTTATGGTATCAATATAAAATTAGAAATAGTAGAAAAGGATAACAGATGAGGCTGGGGAGGAATAAAAAAAGCTGAAAGAGATGAAATGTAATTATGGTAAATCGGAAAAAAGTGGAATGGAGCTAACATAACAGGGGGGAGGTGAGATATGTTAAATTTGGCCTGATATGCATTACCAATATTCTAGAGCGAGGAACTTAAGGTGCCCGAAAGTCCCGTTTCGCCAGTCGAAATTAAATTTTTGGGAGAAAACTCTCAAATTTCCCGGGGAATGGACATTGTAACGACCTCATTTCAGATTTTTGCTCTTGAATTTTGTATTTAAGGAATGTACCTAATTCCATTGCCCAATGACTAACTTTACTTTATTTTCTTTTTCAGGTACGTCTTGCCTTTATTCTCAGTTCTGAGTCAAATATTTTGGAGGAACACGAAAGCAGACGTCGAAAACGAAATGGTCGTTCCAAATTTGACAACAGTTTATCATACTTTAAAGTTCACCCCTATCGAATCCTGTTTTTACATTAGAGAACTCAACGCGGTTTATGCCGATTTCCGGTCGAAATTAGAACCCGGTTCGAAGTTCCTTCGGGCTTTGAACGGTAAGGGGATGACCTTGGAAACGATTTTGGCTCCGATGCTCCATTTAAGGCAAGCTTGCTCTCATCATTTGGCCGTGCGGGACAAAGAAATTTCGAATCAAAAGGAAGAAAAGGGGGCCGTTAAAAAGGATATCAACCATTACATGAGTTTAGGATCTTTGCTGGAATATTTAATCGAAAAAACCAAGGCGGAGCGCTGCAAATCCTTGAAGAAGTACGTGGATTACGTTAGCAGGTTGGCTGCCCTGAACGACGTCAAGCGCAATCAAAACGAAGCGGCAGATTATTACAAAAAGGGATTGGCGATAATCAAAGAATACGAAGGGAAAGGAGTCAAGGTTGAGATTTTGCAGGAAGTCCACGTCGTCGTTAATTTAGCAAGAATTTTAAAAAGTAACCCGAACATTTCTACAACGATTCCCAGGGAAAATCTGGAAAAAATGGCGAAAGATCTGGAGCACACTTACATGAAGGAGACGAGGAGCAAATTCGAAATCGAAGAAAAAAAAGCAGAGGCTCTGACGGTAGCCGTTGTGTCTCAAAAAAAAAATCTAGAGGACGTGATCGAGGGCTCGTGGTCTGCTTTGGTTTCCTTTCTGCCCCATCAAAAGATATTGGACTTGATCGAAGAGAAAGTCTCGGAGGATGAAAAGGAATTTTTGAAAAGCGTCGATGAAGATGTCGCCGGCACCATTAACGATTGGTGGGGAAGTTTGAACACGAGCAGAGACGTCATGATGTCATTGCTGACCCCTTTATGGAAAACCGATTTGGACGAACTCGTTGCTGAAGCGGCGAATTGCCACTTGTGTAAAGATAGGCGGAAATTTTGCCGCTTGTGCTACTACAAAACGGTGCTGTCCAACCATAAAACGATTTTGATGGCGCGCACCATCGAGTCCAGGCCACATAACGTGGAATATTTAATGGAAATTGTGTTGGAATTGAGCGAAAGCCAAAGCAGGGCGTCACGACACTGCAAGCAACACGTTACGCTCCTGCAAATGATGAAACGCGAACACTCGGAATTGAAATGCGCTCTGGCGGCCCTGAAGAAATTAGTCGAAGCCAAATATAAGTTGAATGAGGCGAAAGCTCGAAAAGACGAAGGCAAAATGGAAAACGTGGAAGAGCTCCGGAAGAATTTGACAGAAAAATCGGAATTCACGATGAGCACGCTTAAAAAGAAACACGGCACTCTTTTGTATCTGGAAAACTTGATGAAAATGTCGGACGGATCGGACCCGGACGATCGGGATCCTTGCCCTGTGTGCTTTTCGAGTTTAGAGAGGGAATGGTGCTTTTTGGAATGCGGACATTCCTACTGCATGGACTGCATCACGACGCTTTTGAAACATAAAAAAAATGTCACTTGCCCCATATGCAGAGAAGTTACTTCCAGTTCCGAAATCGGATACGCAGACGTGACGAAAAACCTTCCCGGACAGACATCCGTTCTGTATTCCACGAAAATAACCGCCATCGTCGACACCATCTTAAATTTGAAAAAATCCGACCCTGACGTCAAAGTACTGATTTTCTCCACGTGGGACGTGGTTTTAACTGTGTTGAAGAAAGCGTTGGACGAAAATGGGATTTCGTATCGGGGACTCCCCGGGGAGAGCCCCGAGAAAAATATTCAGCAATTTAAAAACCCGGAATTGAAGGTCACCGCGCTTCTTTTCCCAATTTCCTATGGGGTTACGGGGTTAAATTTGACCGAGGCGACGCATGTGTTTTTCGTGGAGCCGACGGTGAACATGGCCGACGAGCAGCAAGCGATCGGAAGAATTCATCGGATGGGCCAAACGAAGGAGACGTTCGTCCATCGGTTTTGCATGTCCGGAACGATTGAGGAAAAAATTTATGCGGCCGTGAAGGACTCCAAATACATGCCGACGTACTCGACTTTGGAAGACGTAGAAAAGTTTTATGATACGAAGTAAAATTTTGCATATTTTCATGTGGTTCGGAAGGGCTCCATTTATTTTTAAAAGTTCAAGGTAAAAAAAATAAGAGAAAATTGCCTTGCTTTTGCTAACTTATTTTGAAATTTTTTTTTTTCAGAAATATTTGTTGTTTCTGTTCTCATATCGCCTTGAGATTTTTATTTGCTCAAACGCAAAGAGATGTGGAGCTAAGAAGTATTTTTTTCTTAGAAGGTTAGTTAATTTGTTTGTTTTAAATTAAGGTAATTTTTATTTTCGGGTTACTATGGCTTTAATTGTTTCGAATTGTTCCTTAAAAAATTTAGAAAATTTGATATTACAAAAATATTTGTTGAAAAAAAGTACTTATTAGACAATTGTAGTAAGACTTTAGTATTTTCTTGAATTTTTTTTTTTTTATAATATAAAAAAATGACATTTTCATAAGATAAAATCATGTTTTTTCGATTGTAATATTACATAAAAATTTGTTATTAGGTCCTTGTAGGCCCTCTACTTCGGCTGCATCGTGTTTGTAGAGTTTTTTTTCATCTCTTTCATTGGTAATAATTTGCTCCAAGAATGCAAAACTTGTAATCTTGACCGATGCCGATGTCGATGCTGATTGGCAACGGCAAAATTTCCGTTTTTAAAAATCATCAAAATTTCTGTTTAAAAAATTACCATGGAGAAGGGAAGGGGAGGGGGAGTTACTTTGCACACTTTTTCCGGTTTTTTCACATGAAACGTTATGAAATCGTTATGGTAAAAACAGATGCTTTTAATATATTGAAGAAGGACTGATCTGAAAACGGGATGCCAGGAAAAGACCCGGCCGTTGGTTGTCGCTAGTTTCGATTTATAAAGTTACGCAGGCAAGAGATGGCGTTAGCTGTGTGTTTAGTACTTTTAGACGCAGGCAATAGATGGTGACAGTATCCTAGGTTTAATTTTAAAATATAATTTCTTCAAAGTAACCAGGAATGGTTGACAAATCAAAAACGGATGAATAAATCTGAGACCTATTGTATTGTGTTGGGATTTTAGGTTTTCAAGACAAAGTACCATCCTTGCCCCGGGACACAATATCGCATTGGTTTCCACTTTAAGTGGTTTATTATTTTCTCAAAATATTTCAAATTTGATTATACTGTATCTTATGAGTATTAAAGAGTATTGTCTCACCCTAATTTTAAGCACTGGACCCAGCTGAAGGTCACTGACCTCTTCTACGAGGGCGATAAACTTGTTATTTGTTATTTTTGTTTGCACCTGGATCGAGTAATTTGACTTAATGCAATTTTAGATTCGCCCTCAGTACATGCTAAAACTTCATTCAAAAGAGCTGAATATTTTTTTTTGTGTAAAATCGTGTTTACATTAACAGATTCTGTGAACATTTAAATTTTTTCATCGACACGAGTATGTACTACAGTACTACGCCAAGAGGGACGTAAACCTTTTTAATTTAGCTTAAAAGACAATCTACGCTTCGAGTAAAAGACCTACTTAGTTCATATGAGTTAATATCAATGAAACGAATCATTTAAGTAGAGGAAAATGCAGTTGGAAGCGTACGATTGGAATGGCCGAGCGGTTAAGGCGTTCTCCCACGGATTGGGGTTCAAGGATGTGTGAGTCCTCGTTGGTTCGAATTCAGCTTCCAATCAATTTTTTCTCTACTTAGTTTTCAAAAAAAAAAAAAAAATTAGTTATCCTACCTGAGGATTAGAAGGTGGATTGTCTTTTAAGCTAAAAACAAGATAAGGTTAATTATCTGGTTATATCGTCTCATTTAAGCTAGTAGATAGATACTTCAAACGAAGATATTCTGAAAAACAATTCAACTGAATTGCCATCTTAGTGTCACTGGTAGCTGGTTTAAAAATATTTGTTACCTCCAAGGTAACCATTAAGTTTAGACAGAATATTCATGGGCAAATAAGTAGTCTTCATGTATTAAGGATTTTGGTTAGTAACGAAATTAACAGTATGAACAGTTCAGTATTATTCATTCAATTTTTTAAATTGAATACTTATGTATGTACTTGATATGTACCATCTTGCTAAATTTATAACTTTCTTTATTTCTACTACATTCTCAGTTATTGCTAAATTTATAACTTTCTTTATTTCTACTACATTCTCAGTTATAGTTATCTTTTTTAATGACATTTTAGTCTGCAAGTTGTTCTCATAAAGAATTTTTGTACTTTCGATTTTTAAACAATTTATCACAGGAATTCAATCCTTATATTGGGATGTGGGTGATAATGAAATTGACAAAAAATATTTGTAAAAGAATTTTTTATTTTTATTTCTTATAAATTTCTAGTTAATTAAAATGTTTTCCACTTTGTAGATCCGTCATTTTTCTCTTTCCAACATTATTTCCCCGGTGTCATGGTTGACTATTAGGACACATTGTTTCGGATATGGTTTTGGATCTCCTTGATCTCCTTGAAAGACTAAGTTCGATGGAAAAGTCACCTGAATCTTGTTTTCATGAACATCAACAGCTGCCACGTTAGTGTCACTGGTACTAGTAGCTGGTTTAAAATCATATCGTACTGTATGAAAAGTACAATTAGGGTTTGGAACACCGCTTAATTTCAGTTCTTTAGCTTCTTCCCTTACAACCATATTACTAAATTTATAACTTCTTTATTTCTACCACAGAGCAAATAATAAATGATTTCTACAGTACTATATACAATACTAATTCAGCAGATCGTCTTTTTTCCCTTTGCTATTTTTCACTATGGACAAATGTAGTCAGGGTTCCCCGATATAGGTAAAGGATAATTGTCAAATTGTCGTAAGAGTGCAAAAAAATGGTCGTACGCAGCCATACGCATGCGCGGTCGTACAACCAGATATTTTTCAGGACTCGACCGAATATACAGCGTTGCCAGACGTACTACCATGGTAGTACATGTACTACTATTAGAAAAAAGGCCTCAATACTTAGCTTATGGGGTAGGGTGATCAGAAAAATAAAAAGTGTTTCCGATTTTGTTCTTCACGAAAAAAATTGGTTCATTTTGGGGTAAAAAAGCAAGAAAAATTTTGAAACAATTTTTTTTCAACGATTTAGGGGTGGCGCAGAGCAGAAAAAGGGCCTAAACTACAATTTTTTTCTTAGCATTTAATAAAACGAAAATTTGGCGCATTTTTCCGTAATTGAATTTTACAAAAGTGGACTTTATAGGTATTTTTGACGACGTAGAAGACGAATTTCACCATCCCGATTTTCTCAAACCAATGCCTGAGTCGCTATTACCGCTTTTTTAGCGCTTAAACCTGATTTTTTGGGCTTAATTTTAATTTATGTACAAATTTGGAGCCCCCGAAATTTTTTTTTCCCTTTTAAAGTTGCTTATACTTATGAAAAAAAGCCCGAGAAAAACGAATTTCAGTATCCCGATTTTCCCCGATCAACGCCTGAGTAGGGGTATAACTAAAAATTTGGTTTTTTGGGCTAAAAATTGATTTTTTTGCCAAAAAATGGCGCTAATTCCTTACCTGTTCGTTTTAGAAATCATGTTCAATGACATTTTTTACTCAGGACACTCCAATTAATAAGGATCTTTTGTGTTTCGAATCAATTTCCGAAATTTTGTAACAGTCACAAAATTCTATTCATAATTTTTTTAAAGTTCCAAATTTTTTCAATCCGTAAAAAAATTTTGGAAATTGATTCGAAACACAAAAGATCCTTATTAATTGGGGTGTCCTGAGTAAAAAATGTCATTGAACATGATTTCTAAAACGAACAGGTAAGGAATTAGCGCCATTTTTTGGCAAAAAAATCAATTTTTAGCCCAAAAAACCAAATTTTTAGTTATACCCCTACTCAGGCGTTGATCGGGGAAAATCGGGATACTGAAATTCGTTTTTCTCGGGCTTTTTTTCATAAGTATAAGCAACTTTAAAAGGGAAAAAAAAATTTCGGGGGCTCCAAATTTGTACATAAATTAAAATTAAGCCCAAAAAATCAGGTTTAAGCGCTAAAAAAGCGGTAATAGCGACTCAGGCATTGGTTTGAGAAAATCGGGATGGTGAAATTCGTCTTCTACGTCGTCAAAAATACCTATAAAGTCCACTTTTGTAAAATTCAATTACGGAAAAATGCGCCAAATTTTCGTTTCATTAAATGCTAAGAAAAAAATTGTAGTTTAGGCCCTTTTTCTGCTCTGCGCCACCCCTAAAAAAATTGTTTCAAAATTTTTCTTGCTTTTTTACCCCAAAATGAACCAATTTTTTTCGTGAAGAACAAAAAAATTAAACTTAAACATCGGAAACACTTTTTATTTTTCTGATCACCCTATTATGGGGTACTACTATTGCGCCTGGGATAGTAGTACGCTGTACTACCAAAAAAAATTTTTCCCCAATGTTTAGCTTATGGGCGTACTACTATCTGAGATGAGGCGTACGACTTTCGTAATTTTTTTATCTGGCAACGCTGCGAATATAGCTCCTTTAATGTTTAGTTTATGTGTTGCGTAACCACATTCCCGAACGCAGCTCTTGTGTCAGTTTGCACAAAGGCAAACATGGCGGGAGCAGAATATGATTGATCTAGTTGACAAATGCTTTGAACTGACTTTAAAAATTTTATTTTTTACATTTTATGCCTATGTTATTTGTACAACCAAGCTATCAAAATATTGTCTGTGGAGCTGGTGTACATTATTTGTTCATTTGAAAACCCGGCTGAAGTCAGTAAGTATAGACAAAAATTTTATAATGGAATTTCCCACTGCCAGCAATAGCGGGATTATCGATCGAAACAATCATTTCAGATTATGGCGTGGAAGAGCTGTTGTATGTATTCAGTATATTGCACTATATCAACAAAAAAAGCAATGCATTTAAACACTTTTGATAAAAAGAATGATCAGAATTATTGACTTTATTATTGACAGAATATTTTAAGAGTTGGTGAATTTATTTTGAATGGTTAAGTTCCAGCTTTTTCATTGTAAATAATGGAAAAAAAATTCCAATCCATTTTAAGAAAATAATGCAGAAAAAAAAAAGGAACGAGTGTTGTAAGTACTGCTCAGTCCTAAACATGAAATTTCTCAGCACTGGATCACTGGGATATTTACTTATTCGTTACTGTTTGACAGTTGTTCATAGCATTGGTTTCAATCAGTCTTGTTTCCTCAGCAAAACAAGTTTTAATTTTTAAATGACGATTTAGTTATTTCTGCTTTTTGAATATACTTTCGCAGGCACAATAAGCTTGAATATGGGCTATACGCCTCAGTCCTCTACATCCACTGGCCAAAATCAGTAGTAACATCATTTCATTTCATTTTACTTATTCATTGTGATTGACATTTTTTCTTTTTTTGTTACAGACTAAAAATTTGTGAAACACGAAAGAAAATCATTCCTTTACAATGGCAAAGGTTAACATTTGGGAGCAGCAGTGTTCTGCTAAAGAATTATGGACAGAAATGCCTTCTGGTACAATTGTGAGAGTTGTTGAACTACACATCCCCTCGAAAATAATTGAAAGTTTAACAGTGAATATTAAACAAGGGAGAAAATGTTGTGAGATACAAAGAACATTTATACAAAGGAATGGAAAAGAATCTGTAGAATATTCAATTCACTGTAAGTGGAGAAGCAGTGAAAACGCTTGTTTGAAGATACCTTTATCAACTTGGAATATTGATCATAATTTTTTCCACCGTCATTGCAAATGGGCAGTAGATAAGCTCCCTCTTTTAGCAAAAGGGATCCTTCATGTAAAAATAATACTCAGCACAGGGATTCGCGATGCAACACCGGAATTCGTGAAATATTGGTTTAATACTATAGACGATTTTAATTTGGAAGTGTCTGAAATTAGTCAGCTTCCCGAAGATGTTTTTAAAGAACTTAAAAAATTTCAAACGGATGTTTTAAAGTACGACAAAGAAAGGAAGGTGCAACACGAAAACTTGTCATCTCACCTGAGGCCCTATCAGAGGAGAGCTGTCCAGTGGATGATAACTCGGGAATCCGATGAATTGCAAATGCAAAGCCCTGATTGCACTTCTGAACCAGTGTGTAAACTTGAGGACGCATTCGGGGACGAGGAAACCTTCTATTATCCGTATTCTGGGTATTTGGACAATTGTCCAAAGCCGACGTACGACATGCCGGAATATTTTCGGGGCGGGATTTTGGCGGACGAAATGGGGTTGGGGAAAACGGTGGTGGTGCTAGCTCTGATTTTGAACAACCCGCGGGTGAATGTTGAAGATTTTTTAGACAGTTCCAAACTTGACAAGGAATGCGAGGAACCTAGTAAAAAGAAATCGAAAAATGAACCAGCTCAGGAAACAAGTAAGAAAAGGAAAAGGAAAGGGGAGGAACCCTTTAGTCCTAAGGCAAAACAAAGCAGATTTCCAGTGAAGTGCATATGCTTGAAAAGAGACATGGTGAACGTAGTGCAATGTCCAGAATGTTGTTTTTTTCAACATAAATCCTGCCTGGGGTACAGTGAAGGTAACATTTACTTTTGCTGCGAGTGTTGGGGGAAGAAAACCGTGGAGTCAAAAGCGACTCTGGTAATCACTCCTCAGTCGATTTTGCAGCAGTGGGAGGAGGAGGTGAAAAAACACGTGAACATCCAGGAATTGAAAATTCTCGTGTATAAGGGTTTGAAAGAGGACTTTGTCCAGCCGTCTGTACTCGCGTCCTGCGATATAGTTCTCACGACCTACGAGGCCTTAATCGACGATTTCCATTACATGAGGAGAGCAAAAGACGGATTGTATTTGAACGCTCCGATTCAAAACGTCAAATGGTGGAGGCTTTGCTTGGATGAAGTTCAGATGGTGGAGAAAAGACGGACGAAGAACGGATATTGTATCGCCGGTGCTATCGCGAAGTCGCTTTCTGCTATAAACAAGTGGAATGTTACGTGTACTCCTGTGGAAGGATCGATTGGCGAGCTATACAATCTCATCCGTTGGATTGGAGTCCCTCCTTTCGATGACGAGAGTTTTTGGGAAAGGGTTCTTATGGATCTCTATGAGAGAGGGTATGTAGACAATTTTTTTTGGCATTCATTTAAGATTAAAGTCAGCAAATCTTTCGTTCCCGACCATTTTTCCTAATCCGTTTTTTCTAAAAAATATATAAATTCCTAATCGATTTTTCCTAAAAACTTTAGTTCCTAAAATTTTTTTCTTAATTTTAAATTTTCTTTAAATTTTTCGATTCCTAAAATAAAATTTCCTAAAATTAATGTGTTTCCTAATTTTTAAAATCCCTAGGAATTAGGAAATTTTATTTTAATAAACAAAAAATTTCAGGAAAATTAAAAATCAGAAAAAAAAGAAAAATAAATAAATAATTAGGAAAACAATTTTAGGAACTAAAATTTTTATAAAAATTAGGAATTCATTTTTTTATTCAAAATGAAAATAAGCAAGTGTTTCGTTCCCGACTATTTTTCCTAATCCGTTATTCCTAAAAAAAATAAAAATTCCTAATCCATTTTTCCTACAAATTTTGGTTGCTTAAATATTTTTCCTAATTTTTAATTTTGTTTAAATTTTTTGATTCCTAAAATAAAATTTCCAAAAATCCCTTTTAGGGATTTAAAAAATTAAGAAAAATATTTTAAAGAAATTTTATTTTAAAAATAAAAAAATTTAAAGAAAATTAAAAATTAGGAAAAAAATTTTAGCAACCAAGATTTGTAAGAAAAATGGATTAGGAATTTATATTTTTTTAGGAATAACGGATTAGGAAAAATAGTCGGGAACGAAAGACTTGCTTATTTTCATCTTGAATAGAAAAAAAAATTCCTAATTTTTATAAGTATAGGAATCAAATAATTTCAGGAAAATTAAAAATCAGAAAAAAAAAAAATAGTTAGGAAAACAATTTTAGAAACCAAAATTATTATAAAAAATGGATTAGGAATTTATTTTTTTAGAAAAATAAATTTCTAATTCATTTTTAAATTTCTTTAAATTTTTTGATTCCTTAAATTAAATTTCCTAAAATTAATATTTTTCCTTTTTGCAAGTTTTCCTAATCCACTTTTCCTACAAAAAAATATAAATTCCTAATTCAAATCTTTCACTAATTGACAAATAAATGAGGCTTGGGATGTTATTCTCTAGCAGTCTTTTTTTCGTGATTCGCGATTTTAAGTCTTACCTTAAGTTGCCCCAACTTAAGGGGCCCGAAAGCCCTTTAATTCCGCCAGTCGAAATTAAATTTTTGGGAGAAAATTTCCCGAATTTCCCGGGGAATGGACATTGTAACGGCCTCAAATTTACTTCAGATTTTTGCTCTTAAATTTTGTATTTAAGGAATGTACCGGACTCCATCTTCCAATGGCTAACTTTGCTTTATTTATTTATTTATTTATTTATTTATTTATTTATTTATTTATTTTATTTTTTTTTTTTTTTTTGCAGGTATGTCTTGCCTTTATTCTCAGTTCTGAGTCAAATATTTTGGAGGAACACGAAAGCAGACGTCGAAAACGAAATGGTAGTTCCAAATTTGACAACAATTTATCATACTTTAAAGTTCACCCCCATCGAATCCTGTTTTTACATGAGAGAACTCAACGCGGTTCATGCCGATTTCCGGTCGAAATTGGAACCTGATTCTATGTTCCTTCGGGCTTTGAATAATAAGGGGATGACCTTGGAAATGATTTTGGCTCCGATGATCCATTTAAGACAAGCTTGCTCTCATCATTTGCCCGTGCGGGACAAAGAAATTTCGAATCAAAAGGGAAAACAAGGGGTCGATGAAAGAGATATTAGCCATTGGATGAGTTTGGGATTTTTGCTGGAATATTTAATCAAAAAAACCGAGACGGAGTGCTGCGAATCCTTGAAGAATTACATAGATTATATTAGCAGGTTGGCTGCCCTGTACGACATCAAGGGTGACCGGAACGAAGCGGCTGATTATTACAAGAAGGGATTGGCGGTAATCCAAGAATACGGAAGGAAAGGAGTCAAGTTTGAGATTCTGCAGTTAGTCCACCTCGTCGTTAATTCAGCGAGAATTTTAAAAAGTAACCCGAATACCCCCGGGGAAGATCTGGAAAAACAGGCGAAATATCTGGAGCTTGTTGACATGCTACTGACGAAAATGAAATTCAAAGTCGACGAAAAAACTGCGGAGGATCTGATGGCAGCCATTGCCTGCCGAGAAAAAAATTTAGAGGACGTGATCGAGGGCTCGTGGTGTGCTTTGGTTTCCGTTCTGCCGCATCAAAAGATATTGGACTTGATCGAAGAGAAAGTCTCGGAGGATGAAGCGGAATTTTTGAAAAGCGTCGATGAAGACGTCTCCCGTACCATTAACGATTGGTGGAGACGTTTGATCGCGAGCAGAGACGTCATGGTGACGTTGCTGACCCCTTTATGGAAGGCAGATGTGGACGAACTCGTTGCTGAAGCGGCAGATTGTCATTTATGTAAAGATAGACGCAAATTTTGCCGCTTGTGCTATTGTAAAACTGTGCTGTCCAACCATGAAAGGATTTTGATGGCTCGCACCATCGAGTCCAGGCCAAATAACGTGGAATATTTAATGGAAATAGTGCTGAAATTGAGCAAAAGCCAAAGTAGGGCGTCGCGACACTGCAAGCAACACGTTACGCTCCTGGAAATGATGAAACGCGAACACTCGGGATTGAAATCCGTCCTGGCAGCCCTGACGGATTTTGTCGAAGCCAAATATAAGTTGAATAACTCGAAAGCTCGAAAAGACGAAAGCGAAGTGGAAAACGTGAAAAACCTCCGGAGGAGTTTGAAAGAAAAATCGAAATCTACTATGAGCACGCTTAAAAAGAAACACGGCACACTTTTGTATCTGAAAAACTTGACGAAACTATGGGACGGATCCGACCCGGACGATCAGGATCGTTGTCCTGTGTGCCTTTCGAATTTAGTGGAGGAATGGTGCTTTTTGGAATGCGGACATTACTTCTGCACGGACTGCATCACGACGCTTTTAAAAGACGAAAGAAATGTCACTTGCCCCATTTGTAGGGAAGTTGCTTCAAGCTCCGAAATCGTACACGCAGACGGGACGAAAAACCTTCCGGGGAAGAAAGCCGTTCTGCATTCAACGAAAATAAACGCCATCGTCGACACCATCTTAAATTTGAAAAAATCCGACCCTGGCGTCAAAGTATTGATTTTCTCCACTTGGGACTTGGTTTTAACTGTTTTAAAAAAAGCGTTGGACGAAAATGGGATTTCGTATCGGGGACTCCCTGGGGAGAACCCCGATAAAAATATTGAGGATTTTAAAAACCTGAACTTAAAGGTCACCGCGCTTCTTTTCCCGATTTCCTATGGGGTCACGGGGTTAAATTTGACCGAGGCGACGCATGTGTTTTTCGTGGAGCCGACGGTGAACATGGTCGACGAGCAGCAAGCGATCGGGAGAATTCATCGGATGGGCCAAACGAAGGAGACGTTCGTCCATCGGTTTTGTATGTCCGGAACGATTGAGGAAAAAATTTATGCGGCTGTGAAGGACGCCAAATACTTGCCTAGGTACTCGACGTTGGAAGAAGTACAAAAGTTTTACGAGACGAAGTAAAATTTTTCATACTTTCACGTGATTTGGAAGGGCTTCGGTTTTTTTAAAAGTTCAAGGTAAAAAAAAAAGAAAAAATTGTCCTATTTGCAATAATTCCACTTATTTCAAAATTTTTTTTTTGTTTCAGCCTCCAAATATCGCCTTCAGATTTTTATTTGCTCGAAATTTCAATGAGGCGCGGAGCTAAGAAGTATTTTGTTCCTAGAAGGTTAGCTTATTTAATTGTTTTAAATTAAAGTAATTTTTACTTTCGGGTTACTGACTTCAATTGTTTCGAATTTCTCTTTACTTTAGACAATGTGACATTGCAGAAATAATTGCTAGAAAAAGTAATAATTGAACAATTAATTGTAGTAAGACTCTATTATTTTCTTAAATTTTTTTGTTTTTTAATTTAAAAAAAATTATATATTTTAAAAAGATAAAAACATATGAAGACTCCACGGGAAAAATGATCAGATTCCATTTTTTTGTTTACACTTAGCTCTTATGTTTACCTTTTGTCAAAACAATCAAAACAAAAACATGGAATCTGATCACTTTTCCCGTGGAGTCTTCATATTTGTTCCACAGTAAATAAGTTCCACAGAAATAAAGCTGCATTTGTCTTGCTGGTTGCCTAGAGAATTTTTTTTTTTTTTTTTTTTTTTTAGTTCAATTAGCTAAAACTTTCTAAACTTAGCAGTCTTTGACAGGGATGCGAGGCCTGTGGCATTTTATCGGCATCGGTATCGCTGCCGTTCATAAACTTATAAAATTTATGCTGACGGCATAAACTTTATAAGTTTATGAACGGAATCGGTTAAAAAAAATTTCAGAATCAGCATCGACATCGGAATCGGTGGAAAAAAATTTGTCAGAATCGGCATCGCCATCGGCATCGGAATCGTTAAAAAAAAATTCTGGCATCGGCATCGGCATTGCAGATTCCGAAGTCGGGATCAAAGCCGGCATCGGCATCAAGTATTTCACCAAAGAAAAAAAAATGGTTGACAGCAATAAAATATTTTATATTTAAAATAACAAGTTAAAAATTTGAAAAAGTTAAACATTTAAAATTAAGAAACAGATCCTTCGCTTTAGTACTTCATCGAATTGGAGGTAAAAAAAGTCAAATAAATTTTTTCTTCGCTCAGATACTGAAAATGAAATTTCCGATCCGCTTTAAAACTTAAAAATTCGCAAGTTTAACTTCGCGATTTGCAATTCAAAAAAAAAATGGAATACCGTAGATGGGGTGAAGTTGAAAGGAAATTCAAAAAAAGATCCTAGGTTTACCTATTTTAGGCCTTAAAAATAAAATTTTTTACTTAAGTATCACAAAAACAATATCCACTTAATGAAATAAACAATTTTTTATTTTTAGTGCCTAAAATAAACCTAGAATTTTTTTTTTAATTTCCTTTCAACTTCACCCCAATCTACGGTACACACAAAAAAATAGTCTTGTAAATTCGGCTCGAAATAACTAAATAAGTCAATTTTAAACCCAGTGCTAATTTTTATCTTAAATTAACATTTTTTGTAGTTAATATTACTTTTTTCGAGCAAAAATTACTATTTTTCGAGCCGACTTTTTTAAACTTGATTGAAAAGTAATTTAACTAGTTATTTAATTTTTTTAATTTTTTAATTTTTTTTAAATTTAATTTTTTATTTAAAAAATAAAAAAAAATTAATTTAATTTTTTAAAACGGGCAGTTTTTCGGCTTGCGTTAGTGGAGTTTCGCTGAACTCTACTATCGTGATCGTCGATCAAACGTTAATTTCCCCTTTAATTTATAATGCATTTTTATTTAAAAAATTTTATTTAGAGTTTTAGAGGGAATAAGAGTTTGTTTATTGATATTTAGTGCTTTATATGAGTCGTTGTAATTTATAAGTTGTGAAAATAGATGATCGGTAAAAAAAAAAACAGCGTTAGTGGAAAAAATGGAGGACAAGTTTTAAATCCTTATTTCAAGAGAAATTATAATGTAATCGTTAAATTCATTTCAAATTATTGATTTACTTATATTTCTGATTGCTAATTGTGAAAAAAAGATTTTTCCTGAATTGGTTTACGTAAAAAATCGAGCTGTTTATCTGAGAATCTCGAAATTGGGACAGCCATTTTTTTCCACTATCATAGCAGTTTTTTTCGTAAAAGAGCCTCTTTTTCTATCTGACGGTGCCGAATATATTTAATTTACTTTCAAAAAACATTTTCTTGTTCGTTCTATCAAAGCATAATGTAGTTTTTCATTCAAATTCAGAAATAAATCATAATAAAATGCCCGGGACCTGAATATTGTAAATAAATTGAGAATGGCCCAAGTATGAAAAGGGTCTTACTTTTTAAAAAGCAGTGGGTTCAAAATTTACATTTTTGGAAGAATTTTTTACTTATTTAAAAAAAAAAACGGTTTTATGATTTTAATAATAACTTTTTTTTCCCTTATTTTAGTTTTTTGCTTTAGCGTTATATCTATAATGCTAAAGCTTTGCGTCGGTGACAAAATTCAACTTTCTCTTTTGCGAATTTCGATGTTTTTCTTTTTTTCCCATCATTTTTAAGGAAAATGCTGAACATGTCTGTGCGTCTGTCTGTCTGTCTGTCACAAATCTTGTTACCTCTTTATCTTGTGAAAGGATAAACAAGCGGAGACAAAATTCAGCCTATAGGATCATCTTTATAATGTGTAGATCCCCGGGATTTGAAACCCTACTCGCTATCCACAACTTGTTGCATTATCTTTAGGTCTTAATTATCACTTTCATTAAAACTAAACCATTGGCATTCACCCTAGGCAAAGTCTTATTGATTATCATCTGAATTACCAATAAAAAAGGGCTGAACTTGATCTTATTGTCTTGTAAAAAAAATCATTGGCTAGAATTTAAAAAATTTCCAGCCATTTCAGATACGTATGAAGACCCTCCTTAAGTAATTTTGGTTTTTTTTTTTTTTAGGCGTTGGTTACATTACTCGAAAATTTTTGTTCGAAGAGTTTCAAAAATTTTTTTTCGATAAAAGTGTTTACACTTTTCGAACATGTTCGAAAAGTTTCGATGATGTTCGAAATGTTTGATGATGTTTTACGTTATTTTTGGGGTGGTATTATATTAATATGGGTACTCGGCCGATAATATATGTATTTTCCCATTATTTAAAAAATATAATACAACCCCAAAAATAACGTCAAACATCATCAAACATCATCAAACATATCGAACATCATCGAAAATTGTAAACACTTTCATCGAGAAAAAATTTTTGAAACTCTTCGAACAAAAATTTTCGAGTAATGTAACCAACGCCTTAGGGGAGAAGCCAAAAGGAGTTCCTTCAAACAGGAGGCTTTCGCCCGAAGCGAATACCGCTACTCCTACCTATCTTCTTTTTAGTCTTTTACTCGATTACGAGCGTGGTGATCTCTCACATACACCTGTGCGTGCGCCTACAGTTTAACGCCGGTTCCGAACGGCTATTTTTGAGAGATTTTACTAGGCAGTTACCGCTCGGTGGTTTGCCATTGCCTTCCGAGGGGTGGTGACCGTTGATTTTCTGACTAGCGCACTAGTTTTGACCTGAGAAAAATTCCTAGCTGTGAACTAGGATAGAAGCACGACGCGTCGCATCTCATGATTGAGAGTCGAGCGCGCTATGAACTAGGCTACGGGCCACCACTGTATTGTCTTATAAGTCTTACTGTACCACAATTGTAGTAAGACTTTATTATTTTCTTAAATTTTTTTGTTTTTTAATAAAAAAAAAATTATACTGTATATTTTTAAATGATAAAAACATATTTGTTCCACAGTAAATACGTTCCACAGAAATAAAGCTGCATTTGTCTTGTTGGTTGCCTAGAGAATTTTTTTTTTTTTTTTTTTTTTTTTTTTTTTTTTTTAGTTCAATTAGCTAAAAGTTTCTAAACCTAGCAGTTTTTGACAGGGATGCGAGGCCTGTGGCATTTTATCGGCATCGGCATCGCTGCCGTTCATAAACTTATAAAGTTCCGTTCATAAACTTTATAAGTTTATAAACGGAATCGGTTAAAAAAAAAATTTCAGAATCGGCATCGGCATCAATTATTTCACCAAAAAAAAAAAGATGGTTGACAGCAATAAAAAATTTTATATTTAAAATAACAAGTTAAAAATTTGAAAAAGTTAAACATTTAAAATTAAGAAACAGATCCTTCGCTTTAGTACTTCATCGAATTGGAGGTAAAAAAAGGCAAATAAATTTTTTCTTTGCTCAGATACTGAAAATGAAATTTCCGATCCGTTTTAAAACTTAAAAATTCGCAATTTTAACTTAGCGATTTGCAATTCAAAAAAAAATGGAATACCGTAGATTGGGGTGAAGTTGAAAGGAGTTTCAAAAAAAGATTCTAGGTTTATTTTAGGCCGCAAAAATAAAATTTTTTACTTAAGTATCACAAAAACAATATCCACTTAATGAAATTTAAAAAAAATTATTTTTAGTGCCTAAAATAGGCCTAAACCTAGAATTTTTTTTTGAATTTCCTTTCAACTTCACCCCAATCTACGGTACAGACAACAAAATAGTCTTGTAAATTCGGCTCCAAATAAGTCAATTATATACCCAGTGCTAATATTTATCTTAAATTAACATTTTTTTTAGTTAATATTACTTTTTTCGAGCAAAAATTACTATTTTTCGAGCCGACTTTTTTAAACTTGATTAAAAAGTAATTTAACTAGTTATTTAATTTTTTTAAAGTAAAAAAGTCCGTAAGTTAAGTATGAAAAGGGTCTTACTTTTTAAAAAGCAGTGGGTTCAAAATTTACATTTTTGGAAGAATTTTTTACTTATTTTTAAAAGCATCAGCGTCATCGTCGGAAAAATTTTTTTCCACTAATCGGCTTTGGCATCGGCATCGGCATAGGTTAATTTTTCAAAAAAGGGAACGGCTTCGGCTTCGGCATCGGCATCGCATCCCTGATTTTGGAGAATCCTTAATTCGAACTGAGTGTTAGAAAGAACTAAGCGTAAAAATTTTCATAAAAATATCTATTATTTTTTTAATAAATTGTAGCCCAATTTTTAAAATTTCTGTTCAAAAAATTACTATAGTACGGTAATACCGTTTACATCTCCGGTATTACCGGTGCTGCAATCCCTAATATGATGGTAACACCGGTAACCGTATTAGCGGTGATACAATCTCTAATTAAAGAAGAATGTGTACTGCAATTCAAAAGTTATCAAAGAAAGGGGAACCCCACTTCATAGTTTGATATGATGACCATCTGCATGCAGAGACTTGAGTCTACTTGACATAAATCTTAAAAAAAAAGAAACTTTGAAATGATACCGCGTCATTTCGTCTCCTTTTCGTCAAATTATCATTTAGACAATTGATGATACTTTTAAAAATTTAAGCCCGGTCATCACGCCTGTTGATTTTATTTAATTATAGTATATGTTGAACTTTGTTCTGCGGAGCCCAGAGCGTTTTTAAGTCACCACTTTGTTATCTATCTGGCAGATTACAAAGACTAAAAATCGTATAAAAGCAGTGTTTGCGCTTCTTCCATTATCAAGTGTTTGTTCAATCTTAAAAACAATGAAGACTCTCGCCTGCGCCACTCTGTGTCTGACAGTATGGATGTCCGCAGTATTATCGGCATCTTGGGACGAGACGGAGATCACCGGATATCATTTTCATACCTACTATTTCCAGGATAATCCAGAGAGCAAGCAAGTCGCGCTGGAATTTCGGTAAATATTATCTTTTTTTATTTTCTAAAAAATCATGAGAGTATAAGCCTGGGTCTTTTTACAGTCGTCAGGTCCACTCCGAAGTCGAAAACGGAGTTTTAGCCGGATGCAGTGTCAACCAATTCAACCTTGCTCCCAGAGGTCCGCACCCGATCGGGAGCTTTGAGACATGCTGCAACGCTAGCTCTATATCACGTGGGCTTTCTTGGTTTATGAAGAACAGAGGCAATCATTCCGTCCTTTTGCATCCGCTGACCAGATATGAAGTAATCGATCATACAGATAGAGCCATGTTCTTGGGACCGAAGCTGTTTCTCGATATATCGACCCTGCCGGACGTCCTAGATGAAGATCCTATCTGTCCTGAATATCAGTGGCAAGATGGCGGAGATCTCGATCTTTAAACTGGCATATAAGATGCCGACTAAGGTTTGGCGTGAAGGGAGCATGGTGCCGTGTAACTGATCGAAAAATTGGAGCAGTGTCCGAGGGCGGTGCATTTTCCAGTGTTGGTGCAATAAAGTTGCAATTTATTTTTGAAAAAGGAAAATATATGTTACGAGCTGAAATTGATTCAAATCCGGTGCATGGATTTTCTTTTTTACATTTTCCTTTATATTTTTCTCGCCCCAAAAGTTGATTTTAATGAAGATGGTATCGATTTCTTGGGATTTGGGGAGTTTAAATAAAGAAGATCAATGCTGACCTGATTTTGATTTATTTTAAATAATTATCAAGGCTAAAAGACAAAATACGACACTAACTAGAAAATAAAATACATAATAAAATTGAGAGAAAAACAGGCCAATGGCCTTGTAGAATGCGAACCTCGCTTTACCAGTCATTAAATACACAAAGCATTATTTTTAAATTATAAAATCGGATGATATCACACGATAACATTACATCACATATTTGGGATTTTGCCTGTCTCTCCTACTTTCAATCTTTGACCTACGCTTGGAGGTCATTTAATTATTACATTGGACTAATTTTGCAGTTAACCGAAATGAACGTATGTCCGTTTTCAGATTTTTTTCAAAAACGGACATACGCCCATTTCGGTTAACACTCAGACCCTATTAATACTAAATAAAATTTTTCCAAAAACATCCGACAATTAGAGCGTTCCGAAATGTCCGCCATATTGTTGGAGACAGTTATATTTTTAGGTTGTGTTTGCGCAAAGTCCCTAAAACCGACATAAACTAAGAAACCAAAAGCCCGTAAATTAAGAATTTTTGACTGCTTAATTTGTCGGTTTTTAGGGACTTTGCGAAAAGTCAACCTAAAAAATATCTGGTTTCCAACAATATGGCAGACGTTCTACACTGAAAAACGATTTAGTTGTCACAACTAAAAATTTTGGGATGAATATCGCCTTAACAATATTTTGGTTGTGCCAACCCAATTTTCGGCTCAGACCACGGTCGTATAGACAGGTCCTGAAACTCCTACCCCTTATACATGGCAGATCATGTTCCGCTTAACTACGCCATTAGTTCATCCTTTTTACCACCGTAAGCGCTACTTGTTAGAGAGACGCTTTTTGATTGGTCGTTGAGATTTGATGCCGACGATGGCGACACACAGCCGTATAGACGTTTATATGGCCATGGTCCCAACTTAATCGATTAGACATGTTGCGGCTCTCAAGATCGCAGCACCGCCAGTGACCCACTTTAGAACTAAAATGTGCGTAGTTAAGCGGGACATGAACGGCATAGGAAGTTTCCGGACCTGTCTATACGACCGTGGTTCAGACCATAGAGAAATATAAGACTACGTAGAGAGGTAACTCCAATGCTAAAGTTTGGTTGGGATGACATCATGCTTAGCTTATGATGAAATGACGTCACCCGTAAGCTAAACATGATGTCATCCCAAACGAAATCGTTCATAAGAGTTGCACCCCCCTTGTTCAGACAACCCTTGAATTGTTGTCTGAACTAAAAATTGGGTTGGCGCAACTGAAAATTTTGGGGTGAATATCGCTTTACCAATATTTTGGTTGTGACCACTAAATCGTTTTTCAGTGTAACGTATATGATGATAACG
Organism: Liposcelis bostrychophila; assembly: GCA_037577465.1. Classification (NCBI taxonomy): domain Eukaryota; kingdom Metazoa; phylum Arthropoda; class Insecta; order Psocodea; family Liposcelididae; genus Liposcelis; species Liposcelis bostrychophila. Next base: position 52,677,434 of record CM075208.1, on the reverse strand, counting down.
AGCAACGAGCAACGAGCTATGATAACGAGCAACAGTGATGCAGTGGTTAATGGAATTTTTAATATCTTGTACCTAATCCATGTCTACATTTCATAAGGTGCCTAACATAAGGTTAATGGGTAAGATAGCATATATTCTTTTTTAGATTCACTCTTCTCAAATTTTATTTGAACTCATATGCAACATACATTTTTTTTTGTGAATGAATTTTTAATCTAAAACATTTTAAAACAACAGCCGATTCAAAGGTAAAAAAATTATTATTATTATTATTTTTTTTTTTTTTTTTTTTTCGTGCTTGGTACGTATACAGAGGCAAAAACGGTGGCTTTAGGAAGTGCCTCGTTAAGCAAATGGATTGGGAAAATCATTCTTCTTCTTCTTTTTAGTCCTTTACTCGTTACGAGCGTGGTGATCTCTCACATACACCTGTGCGTGCGCTCACAGGCATATGGGACCTACAGTTTAATACCGGTTCCGAACGGCTATTTTTGAGAGATGTTACTAGGCAGTTACCGCTCGGTGGTTTGCCATTGCCTTCCGAGGGGTGGTGACTGTTATTTTCTGACTAGCGCACTAGTTTTGACCTGAGAAAAATTCCTAGCTGTGAACTAGGATAGAAGCACGACGCGTCGCATCTCATGATTGAGAGTCGAGCGCGCTATGAACTAGGCTACGGGCCACCACTGTGCAATTGTCTTGCAATTATCTTATTATTCTAATTATTATAGGAGTACATGTTCTTAATAAGTGTATTAACATGATACTGTATGTGTAAATTGTACACTTTTTAAGAACTTTTTAAGAATATTTTGGACGGATATATAAGGAAGGATCCCCCAATTTGGAAAGTTGATTATTATATTCCGGCTTACCAAGACTAGTGGACAAATTTAATTGTTTTATCTCAATTTCAGGATGATTTTCTATCTTTATTTCCATTACAAGAAACAGATGAAAATGTTTTATTAATTCATCACAAAGTTGAATTTCAAAAAGAAATTCTCTATAATAATGCCAGCATAGCTGTAGCAGCAGAAGTGCCTTTTTTATACTGGTTACCTAATTCTATGCTAAGGTCAAAGCTTATAGGACCCTTTAAGTGGCATACATCTGGAACAATTTTGGCCTTCAAACAGGCAGTAACACATGGAGCGGCCGTTAATTTGGGCAGGGGTTTTCATCATTCATCTCGAGATACAGCAAGTGGATTTTGTTTTTTCTCTGACATTTGGATCGGAATTCGATATCTTTGGAAAAACGTCAGTGAAGATCTAAAATTTTTTATAGTTGATTTGGATACACATCAAGGTAAAAAATGAAAATAAATTTTGTTCTTGCTTTTGTAAAATTTTCTTTTGATTTATTCCAGGTGACGGTCACGAGTATGGTCAAGTCTATCTAAGCCCTCAGGAAAGAAGAAAAATTTTGACTTTAGACATGTACAATGGAGATATTTTTCCTAAAGATGAATTAGTGAAAACATTCATAAATTATAACGTACAACTTAAAAGTGGAACGTCTAATGATGAATATATGGATAAATTAAAGAAGTAATATTTTTTTTACCCATGTTTGTAGCTTAAATTTATGCTTAAGTAATATGTCTTTCTTTTTAGAGTGATCACTAAGCACAGGAAAGAAATAAAAGAATTCAAGCCGGACTTAGTTATTTATAACGCTGGCACCGACGTGTTAGAAGGCGACCCATTACTCATTAGGTCTACTGAGTGTCACTGAACATGGAATTATTGAACGGGACGAATTTATTTTCAAATTTTGTGCTGAAAATGGTTTTCCGATTGCATTTTTAATGAGGTAAATAATATTACACCAAAAAAAAAATTGATTTAGAAAATTTTATTAAGTTTTGTAGGCCTTACAAAATTATTTGTAAATATTTATATTTTTTAGTGGTAGATATCAAAGAAATAATGCTCAAATAGTGGCAAATTCCATTATTAATCTCATAGAATTAGGACTTCTTAAACGAATAGAAGAATAGAAAAAGCAGCACGAACTCATTCGAACAGAAAACTCAAGTCTGCCTTCAAAACTCTGTTATCTATCTGCCAGATTACAAAGAGTTTGCAATCGTATAAAAGCAGTGGTTGTGCTTGTTCCATTATCAAGTCAATCTTAAAAACAATGAGGACTCTCGCCTGCGCCACTCTGTTTCTGACGGTAAGGATGACCGCAGTATTATCGGCATCTTGGGACGAGACGGAAATCACTGGATATCATTTTCATACCTACTATTTCCAGGATAATCCCGAGAGCAAGCAAGTCGCGCTGGAATTTCGGTAAATTATTATCTTTTTTTATTTTCTAAAAATCATGCGATTAGAAGCCTGGGTCTTTTTAACAGTCGTCAGGTACACTCCGAAGTGGAAAACGGAGTCTTAGCCGGATGCAGTGTCAACCAATTCAACCTTGCTCCTAGAGGTCCGCACCCGATCGGGAGCATTGAGACATGCTGCAACGCTAGCTCTATATCACGTGGGCTTTCTTGGTTTATGAAAAACAGAGGCAATCATTCCGTCCTTCTGCATCCGCTGACCAGATATGAAGTAGTCGATCATACAGATAGAGCCATGTTCTTGGGACCGAAGCTGTTTCTCGATATATCGACCCTGCCGGACGTCCTAGATGAAGATCCTATCTGTCCTGAATATCAGTGGCAAGATGGCGGAGATCTCGATCTTTAAACTGGCATATAAGATGCCGACTAAGGTTTGGCGTGAAGGGAGCATGGTGCCGTGTAACTGGTCGAAAAGTTGGAGCAGTGCCCGAGGGTGGTGCATATTCCAGTGTTGGTGCAATAAGTTGCAATTTATTTTTAAAAAAGGAAAATATATGTTACGAGCTGAAATTGATTCAAATCCGGTGCATGGATTTTCTTTTTTACATTTTCCTTTATTTTTCTCGCCCCAAAAGTTGATTTTAATGAAGATGGTATCGATTTCTTGGGATTTGGGGAGTTTAAATAAAGAAGATCAATGCTGACCTGATTTTGATTTATTTTAAATAATTATCAAGGCTAAAAGACAAAATACGACACTAATTAGAAAATAAAATACATAATAAAATTGAGAGAAAAACAGGCCAATGGCCTTGTAGAATGCGAACCTCGCTTTACTAGTCATTAAATACACAAAGCATTATTTTTAAATTATTATAAAATCGGATGATATCACACGATAACATTACATGACAGATTTGTGATTTTTGCCTGTCTCTTTCTATTTTCAATCTTTGACCTACGCTTGGAGGTCATTTAAGTATTACATTGGATTTAATTTGCAGTTAACCGAAATGAATGTGTGTCCGTTTTCACATTCTGTTCGAAAACGGAAATACGCCCATTTCGGTTAACACTCAGACCCTACCAACATTAAATAAAATTTTTCGAAAAACATCCGACAATTTGAACATTCCGAAATGTCCGCCATATTGTTGGAGACAATATATTTTTAGGTTGTGTTTGCGCAAATAAAATTAAAACTGACAAACTAAGAAACCAAAAGTCCGTAAATTAAGAATTTTGACTGCTTAAATTGTCGGTTTTTAGGGACTTTGCAAAAAGCCAACCTAGAAAATATCTGGTCTCCAACAATATGGCAGACGTTCCGGACCCGTAGCCAAGGGGGGGCCTGGGCTGACTCGGTGCCCCCCCTGGAGTAAATTGGCTAAACATGACAGATATAGGGAATGAAAGCCTATTGCCCCCTTTGACAAGCCCAACTGCCCCCCCTGGCTCTTCGTTCTGGCTACGGGCCCGAGACGTTCTAATTGTCGGACATTGCCGTATGTAGCATAGGCTCCCAGCTACTTTTTTTTGTATAAATATGCAATTAAATATACAATTAAATATACCTGTTTACCTTACAAAAGCGTATATATTTCCATCACGCAATTAGTTCGCGGGAATATTGTTTTTTATAAGCTAAACATATTGGTAGTGTTAAGATTTTATTGAGATATAACAATATAAAGTTGGCAGTACCGACTCAAAAATTGGCAACACTTTTTTTATATACATAGCTTAGATTTTTTGTAGTAAAAAAAAAAGACATGATGTCTTTATATAATAAAAAGTTCGAACGTTTCATATTGTGTTGTGTACTTTAAAAAACCTCTGTATTTTTATATCTTTTTAAAAATTTAACAGGTATGGCGTGGTTTATACAAGGTAAAAATAGAAGACAAGTGCCAGCTTAAGAATTGACATAGGCCCATTTCGGTTTAACACGACAGAATTTGGTATGTTTGTGCACCCCACTCCCCCCTTCTCCCAGAAAGTCAAACTAGGCTTCAGATTCTGAGAATTCCAACCTAACAAAAAGATTATATTAAAATTTAGAAAATAGTTGTTTATTGAAAGTAAAATCTGGTACTTCGAAAGTCAGACAGTCACTTAATGATACAAGATTGTGATCACTTAAAGAGATACTTAAAAATATCGCAACAAAATTATAATCTGAAGATGATTATTATTATGATTATAATTATGATTAAAATTATAATGACACAGTAAAAAATATTATGTAAATATGTTCTAAACGGTCCACATAAATTTTTTCTGTTGTTTTTCCCAAAAGGTAAACATAAACAAAAACAACATAAGAATTATGTGGATCTACTTATGTTGATTTTGACATAAAATTTTTTACTGTATACAATAATGACTAATATCATTTAGCTTAATCATCTTTTTAAGTAGAAATGTAGGCCTATGCATATTCAAGAAGGCCCTTTACAAGGTGAATGAAGCTATGAAAAGCTAAAAACAAACCTAATAACTAAAACCCACCAGAACTGGGGCTTTTAAAAAAAAGGTCTGTGCTCAGGCGAACTCAAGATAATATGTATACCGTACCGCCAATTTCATGCTGACTTTTTTTCCCTTAAAGCTCAAAATCCAGATGTTTAATTGTTTGATTTTTCTGAAACCTACGAATTGGAGCTTTCAAAAAAATCGCCCCTCATTATTTTGATCTTTTAGGTTTTAGGGAAACGTTCTCGTCTAGGTGTAGGTTAGGGTGGATCGAAAAAAGCGAATTTTTGAATTTGAAAACGCCTGATATGGCAATCGATGCCTTATTGTAGTACTATTAACCCTAATTTTTTTCAGATTTTTTGAAGGTCATCTTGAGGTCGCGCAATGACCTTGAATTTTTTGAAAAGCCCATATAAGGGCAAAAAATAAGGATTTTTTTTTTGCTGAAAAAAGTATCGTTTCCTATCGGAAATGTTGCGTAGATTACGAATATGAAGTCCAAAATTCATTTTTGTGTACAGTTTTTAAGCTGAAAGAAAAACCAGCCGAAAGTATTTCAGCGTTTAGAAAATAGGCGTAAAGCTCAAAAACTGCGCACTTAAAATGATTTTGGACTTTATATTCGTAATCTACGCAGAATTTCCGATAGGAAACGATACTTTTTTCAGCAAAAAAAAAATCCTTATTTTTTGCCCTTATATGGGCTTTTCAAAAAATTCAAGGTCATTGCGCGACCTCAAGATGACCTTCAAAAAATCTGAAAAAAATTAGGGTTAATAGTATTACAATAAGGCATCGATTGCCATATCAGGCGTTTTCAAATTCAAAAATTCGCTTTTTTCGATCCACCCTAGTGTAGGTATAGCAAGTCTGATTAATGAAAGTGCATGTCGGATTCGAGCTCATCATATTCGAAGCTTAAAGCTTGAATTTGGTGCTGCATTTTTATTCGTGTATAGTGAGAGATTTCAAGCGTGTTCCAGCGAAAAAAGCTGACGTCATGGTGACGCGTCATCAGATGTGGCCTTTTTCTGGGATGGTTTTACAAGATTTCGATTTCGAAATAACCTCAATTGAGTAAGACCGATAACATTAGTCAGTGCAAGACGTCTTATTGACGTCATCTCGATTTCGAAATGCAGACGTCTTGATGTTATGATGTCAATAAGATGTCGTATTGACGTCATACTGCAACGGAACATTATCTGTAAGTTGTGTTTAATGACGTCGAGAAATATTGTAAAAATTCCCGATGATGTCTCCGTTGTAAATAGTGTCTTTACGACGTTGAAAGTAACTCATGTCACCTTTGTAGCTACGAGAGCGTTTTAAAAGAAAAAGTTTTGAAACAATTCAATCGACATAAAAATTAGCTAGGAAAAAAGAGGTTAAACTATCACACAATCGATAAGAGGTTAATAATACAGCTATTAGCCTTACAAATACAACGCACGAGGAAAAGTGTGAAGCTTGGAAAAGGATATAGCTTTATAGAAAGGATATTGGTGTTGTATTTATAGGATGTTCGTTTCATTCTTTTATGATTACATCTCTGAAAATGAAAGTTAATAAGGGGGAAATAAACAATGCAGGAAAAACAATTCATTAAATACTTTCATAATAATGACTGCTTAACACGATCATCGGTCATGATCCATTTTCAAAAGGGGAGTTGATCACTAATTGGTCGTAGTCCTTGTAAATTTTAAAAAGTAGTATGAAATGGGGTAAGTGAATGCGTAATGAAAAAATTGTTGGTTTTTTCAAATATGCAGCTTAAGAGGGAAGAGAGTTTAAGCCCTTAGCCAGCCCGGAAGGGGCTCGAAAGGGGCTGACCTGAATGTAAGATCATGGGTGTCGTATATATAACTTTGGTATAACGCACAACTTTTGTTTCGCAGCTACAAATTTGAGAACATGATTATTTGAAAGCTCAAATTTAGGGGCATAGAACGGCGTTTATTTAACGACGGATTGTTTATTAAAATTTGAGCTTTTTATTGTACTGCTGACTTCACGAGCTCCTTCAAAATGACGCCAATAAGACTAACAAATGGTGGCAAATGTTACCGTTCGCAGCTTCAAATCGATGACGAAAAACGACGCGTCACCATGGTGGCACCTTTTTTTGCTGTGCTCATTCTTTCGTTTCCTCGTGTCCTAGCTTACCCCATTTCACCTTACAAGGAAAAATAAAGAATATAGGTAATAATAATAAATTTCTCTTCTTCCTTTTTTTGTTTTTTAACTAAATGATTATATATTTGAAGAAGATTCTACGAAGATAACGCCATTTTGTTTCATTGAAAAAAAGATAAGCACAGGGAGGAAAGTGTCAACGATAACCTTTTTTTATTGTACCACGCGGTACAGACTGTCTTGCTTTGGAACATCGGTATTATGTTGGTAAATTATGGCTATAGCTTGCGGAGTTTCGATGTTCCTTTTTTTGATAATATTTATCTGTAGAGTATCTTTGGCGCTGGACTTTGGTGTAATATTTTCTTTGCAAAAACATTTCCATTCTAATCTTATTTTGCTGGCTAAAGACAAAAATAATGGTAAGTTGAGCTTTTGCACTTAGTATTACGTTAAGTGATGATAAGGTGGAAGCTCCCAAATATTTAGTCATCCTTCAAACATATTTTAGGAGGTTTTTTGATTTTCAGAGGAACTCATGAAGAAACTGTACAAATACCAAAAGGTTCCGGAAGTTTTGGTGGGAACGATCGAACTTCCTCAAGGTTTGCGATTCTTAAATGATCCTCACCAATTCGGTTACGTAAATACTATGATCGTTACTGGACATGAAATAAATATCGCAAAAGAATTAATTAAGGTAAAAAAAAAAAAAAAAAATTAGGCGTATTCTGCTTTTTTAATGTTCAAATGCCTGTTGCGTCGGAATAATTTTTGGAAACTTTTGGCCAAACCCTAGGGTGGAATTTTGCTACTCACCTTATAAGAATTAGAAAGCCCTAAATCAAACTGGCACCAAAATCAGACTAACTGGCACTTAGACCTAAAGTGCGATTATCGGTCATGCCTAATGACGTCATTTTGGCGCCGAAAATATCGTAAAACAATCCCGAAGATTGATGAAACAGTCCTCCTCAGTAAAAGTTTAAAGTTTCAGTTGGTTTTCCTCTCGATCCAAACAATCGCCCCTCTTCTTCTGTACACCCACTGGTGATTAAAATGTCAAATTTCCGTCCTAACAGGTGCCAAACTTCAATTCATTTCGGATGGAATCCATCATTTGGATTAGTTTCATCGACGGGAATAAACGTAACACAACGGTGGACCTAGAGGATCTCTACATTCCGTTGAGTTGCCGGTATTTCCTCATTAGGCAAACTGCGATAGCATCATTTGAAATTACTGACGTTTATCAAATAAGTGAAGATTTCCCGAAAACTTACACGCTATTTGGTGTTTGGGAAAACGGACTGTTGACATGTTTCGAGGGTGATTTCTTTGCGAGACGAATGGATTTTAGAGGACAAAAAATTAAAGTGGCGGTAACCGTGGTAAGTTATTAAAATAATGCATGATTTATTTTATTTCATTTTTCCCCCTTTTAATTACATTTTGCTTGATTTCAGTTTAAAGAATTTACCCGCGAGCTCGACTACTTGTGGGAAATATTAGCTGAAAGGTTAAACTTTTCGTGAGTACCAATAATTGTAGACAGATAGGTGCCTATGTGTAGCATATTAAAGCAAAGATAGCTTTTAGTCACTACTCTTTGACGCGAAATCTGCATCGTTCTGGGCGAACCCCTTACCTTAGAGAGTTTATCGGCTTCTAACTTTTAGTCATTTTTTCACTGCGAACCCTGAGACGGTTGCCTAGGGCCTCATTTCTGGCCTTTCTAGAGGGCCACACGTGCCCCTAGAGGACGTTCAAATATTACGTAAGATTTTTAGGGAGGGGGGGGGGGTCCGCATCAACCATCTTCGCCATAAGCTAAGTATGGCAAAATGTCTTACAACCGGGGGGAGGGGATCCAAAAACCCCAAAAAAAGTCTTACGTAATACTTGAACGTTCCCCTACATAAAATCCGATGTTAGATTTGAAATTAGGGTGTCGGAAAACATATAAATCGATATCCATGTCATTTCAACGATAATTTGAAAAAAAGTTTGTTTTCTGGAGGGGTCACCAGTGCCCTCCACGCAAAAACTAATTTCAGATTCGGAATCAGCAACTCCTAAAACCCCTAAAACGACCTCGGATCTTTTTTATAAATCGCTTAACCGCTTCTAAAAACTTTAGCAGTTAGCTTTCCAAATTTCTCCGCTGTTATTTTAAATCACGCGTTATCTTTTTTAAATTTTTTTTTTTTTTAAGTTTTGAAAGTCCGTACCGGGCCGTAATTTTTGTTAAATATAAATAAATAAATTAATAAAGAATAAATAAAGGTACAAAGATAAAGGCTGAAGGATTCATGCAAGACCAAACCTGAAGTAAGAATTCATGCCAAACCTTTCCCAAACTCATTCCACCACATAAAACTTTTCATCATTTTGTAATGTCCGCGAGCCCCAAACCGTCATTTTTAGCCTCTTCCCTATGCAAAATTAAGAAAGACTGCTAGATCTGCTAGATCTTTCCGACTGACATGCTGTTCTGTTGTGGCTAGTTTTGGTCCGCCTAAGGATTAAATCCTCATACTCTCCTTTTTCGAGAGCGTTCCCCTATCCGCCACCTGGGGAGGCGCCCGATGGGGGACTAGCCAAAAACCCCACACGGGTTGGGGGGAAAACTCGGAGTCCGCGCCCGACCGAGTTGTCCCCCCAAGCCAGCTTCCAAGGATCACATCCTCCAAACGGCACGAGTCACCAACCCCGTACGGATCGACATAAAAATGACGTCCTTTTCACATCGATCCGTACGACATTGGATCCGCATGACGTAAGGAGGACTTTACTCCTCTAGCTGACAACTTAAAACTAAAAAACTAATAAACTAATACAACATTACATATAATTTACAATACTATCCTAATAATACTATTCTAATTTACAATAATAGTTACTAAAATTAACCTAAACTTAAATTTAGAGACGTTGGATCTTCTTGACGTAAGGAAGACTTCACTCTTCTAGCTGAAAACCTGAAACGAATACAGCATTATATACAATTTACAAATTACAATACAACAACCTGAAAAGAAATACAACATTATACATACAATTTACATACAGTTTACAACCTGAAACAAGTACAATATTACATACAATTTACATAAGACTATCCTAATTAGACTAATAATACTATCCTAATTTACAATATCAGTTACTAAACTTAAATTAAGATTGTGCAAATGTACAATGTACGGCATTGGACATTCATACAATTTACAATACCAAATATCAGAGACAAGATTGTCAGTACTCTTCGACAATCTTTGCGCGAAAAATGATCCCGATTCTTTTTTTTTTTTTTTTTTTTACTTCGGCATCTCAAAATGGCCGAAGTATTGGTTTTGTTAGCGTCGTTATTTGCCAGAATTTACATTTCATATTTAAAAAACATGAACCTAATAAAATTTTTGAAGCATTGGACCTTTTAAACCTCAACTTAATGAGTTTATCTTTCGATTTAAATGCTCGTTCAGTCTTGCAAAAAATTATTTCAATGTTTTTAGAGGCGAAACAAATCGACATCCCACGCCGTACATGTCGTGTGCGGCATACCGTCTTCACGCAATGTCTTTTCACATCAAAATTTGGCTTAAAAGTTGACATTTGGGTCAAGGATGTGCAAGAAGTTTACCCCGACGAAAAACCCTCCCTATCCAAAGATATTTAAGTTTTTTTTTTCTCCATATACCACTACGGAACATCAGATATTTGTCCGCCATTTTGAAATTAAAAAGTAAACAAAGCCGTTAGCTTGCACCGATTTAATTCACCGTTATCGGTATGTTATGTTTTGTTATGACTTAAAATAAACGATTCGCATCATATTCAGAATGTGAATGTGATTGATTATGAATTTTCAAAAAAATGATGGCATTTTTTCAGTAAATACAATGATGTGTCAAGATTAGGTTAGGTGTGATCTGTAAGTAAGTAAATTATTTTCTCAGGGTTCAACTCCACACAAAACTTTTAATGCTCCATATAAAACCTGCTTCGCTGTAAAATCATTAATTATGTTTTATTTTCAAATAGAAAATCATTCAAGTGTTAATATTTGTATGCTTACAAAAAATCATGTTTTTACATCTAATGCCTTAAAACAATTTTTTTTTAAATCTTGTTATTTTTATTTTTAAAAATTGATTCAAATCGTTTCAGCAGGCCAAAATTTCAGTGGTTTGTTTAGAACTTAAGTGCTTCCCAAAATCATTAGATTCCTTCTTTAACCAAAGTGTAAGAAGTCAAATTTTCACCATTTACCAATAACGTAAAGCTTTCAAGTCTACACTTTCATGTATAGTTTCTGATCCTTACCGAAACCATTATGTTTCCAATCTTAGGCAAGAATACAAGAAAACAAATCAGACCTTCTTTGCTTAGAAACAAAAAGATTTTAAATGTATATCTGGTTCTTTATCTGTGAATCTTTACAAAATCATTAATGTTTTTTCTAAAACTGAAGTATTTTTAAAAAAAAAAAAAAAAAAAAAAAATCAATCAGCCTCTTTTGTTAACCAAAACAAAGCTTTTAAATCCATTCTAATGTGTGATGTCTGATGTCCTATTGCAACCAAAATCTTAATTTCTTAGCCCTTACACAACAAAAACATATCAATCCCCATTGAATCTTCACCGCTTATCAGAATCATCACTCTCACCTCTTCGACTACTCAAAAGTTTTATTTCTTATTGAACCTTCACCGCTTATGAGAATTATCACTCTTCACCTCTTCAACTATTCAAAAAATTAAATTCTTATTGAACCTTTATTGCTTATCAGATTCATCACTCTTATCTGTTCGACTAGTCAAAAGTTTTAATTCTGCATTGAACCTTCACCGCTTATCAGAATTATCACTCTCACCTCTTCGACTACTCAAAAGTTTTATTTCTTTATTAAACATTCACCGCTTATGAGAATCATTTCTTTTCTCCTCTTCAACTATTCCAAAAATTAAATTCCTTATTGAACCTTCACCGCTTATCAGAATTATTACTCTTACCTGTTTGACTAGTCAAAAGTTTTGATTCTCTATTGAACCTTCACTGCTTAGAATAATTATAATTATATAATTATTCTAAAAACAAATTTAATGCTTGGAAGAGTTATGACTTACAGGTCTTGTAATTAAAAATTGAACTGTAATTTCATTCTCTAAAGCTCAACACCCTTTTTTTTTTTTTTTTGCAGTTATGTTTTACTGCAATATAAAATATTATTTTCAAAACTTAGTTTGATCATACTTGCTTGATATCTTGATTTTTCTGATTTCTTAATTCTTCAAGCAACTATTATATTATTATTATTTTTTTTTTTTTTTTTAACTTCATATTTTTTTAATGATGTCCCACCATTATTTTCAACTGATTAATTAATTGCTAAGCCATTATTAGTCATAAAGAAATTTTAAAATTATTACATTTTTCCGTTTAGAATATTTTGAGATGCCGGCATTCTTAAGCCATTTAAATAGATAGCCGGCTTGAACAGAATGAACTTACTATATGTTCCCGTGCATTTGGAAGCCCGAAGGGCGGTCCTTGACTCACCCGAACTAGCCGGACTGTGCTTACTCGGACTGTGATACCCGGACTGTGCTTACCGGACTAGGCCTACACGAACTGTCCTTACTCGGACTGTGATACCGGACTGTGCTTACCCGGACTAGGCCTACCCGGACTGAGCCCAACCGAACTGTGCTTATACCGGAATATGTCTACACGGTCTGTGCTTACTCGGACTGTGCTTACCCGGACTAGGTCTACACGGACTGTGCTTACTCGGACTGTGATACCCGGACTGAGCCCAACCGGACTGTGCTTACCCGGAATATGCCTACACGGACTGTGCTTACTCGGGCTGTGCTTACCCGGAATGTACCTCCCCGACTGATCCCACACGAACTGAGCCCACTCGGACTGAGCACACCCGGACTGTGCTTACCCGGAATATGCCTACACGGACTGTGCTTACTCGGACTGTGCTTACCCGGACTGGGCCTCCCCGGACTGATCCACACGAACTGAGCCCACTCGGACTGAGCACACCGGACTGTGCTTACCCGGAATATGCCTACACGGACTGTGCTTACTCGGACTGTGCTTACCCGGACTGGGCCTCCCCGGACTGATCCCACACGAACTGAGCCCACTCGGACTGAGCACACCCGGACTCTGCTTACCCGGACTTGGCCTACCGGGACTGTGCCTACCCGGACTGTGCTTCTCCGGATTGAGCCCATCCGGACTGTGCTTACCCGGAATATGTCTACACGGACTGTGCTTACTCGGACTGTGCTTACCCGGACTAGGCCTACACGGGCTGAGCCCAACCGGACTGTGCTTACCCGGAATATGCCTACACGAACTGTGCTTAGTCGGACTGTGATACCCGGACTGAGCCCACCCGGACTATGCCTACACGGACTGCGCTTACCCGGACTATGCTTACCCGGACTAGGCCTACCGGATTGAGCCCACCGGACTGTGCTTACCCGGAATATGCCTACATGGACTGTGCTTACTAGGACTGTGATACCCGGACTGGGCCTCCCCAGACTGAGGCCACCCGGACTGTGCTTACTCGGACTGTGATACCCGGGCTGTGCTTACCCGGACTAGGCCTACCCGGACTGTGCTTACCCGGACTAGGCCAACACGGACTGTGCTTACCCGGACTAGGCCTACCCGGACTGTGCTTACCCGGACTAGGCCAACACGGGCTGTGATACCCGGACTATGCTTACTCGGACTAGGCCTACCCGGACTAGGCTACTGGGACTGTGCCTACCCGGACTGGGCTCACCCTGACTGTGCTTACCCGACTGAGCCCAACCGAACTGTGCTTACCCGGAATATATCTACACGGACTGTGCTTACTCGGACTGTGCTTACTCGGACTGTGCTTACCCGGACTGAGCTCAACCGGACTGTGCTTACCCGGAATATGCCTACACGAACTGCGCTTACCGGACTATGCCTACACGGACTGCGCTTATCCAAACTACGCCTACACGGACCGTGCTTACTCGGACTGTGCTTACCCGGATTGGGCCCACCTGGGCTGGCCTACTCGGCTTACTAGGCTGCCTACTCGGACTGGCTAATAAATATTTTGCCCTATGTTTTTTTTACGATGATTTTGAGATGCCGAAGTTTTGAAGCCGTTCACGGCTTAAGAGAGGTGAAGGCGAGGCCGAAGGCCGAGCTGCGTCTGGGAGCCCGAAGGGCGACCGTTCCGCCGAAGGCGGAACCTGCGCCGCAGGCCAAGAATGCCGAAGGCGTTCTTGTTTTTTTTTTATTTTGCATATCGTTTAACCGCTTTAAAAATTGTAAATCGACAGCTTTTTAAAACTATATTAGGCTGCCTTTTAAAATCCCGTTTTATTTTATTATTTTTATTTATAAAAAAAATGTAAGGGAGAAATAAAAATGAAAATGAAAGTAATAATAAATGGAAAGAAAATAATTAAGATTAAATAAAAAAAAAAAGATGAAAAAGCTGAAAACCCATGCCCATGCCCATGTCCATACCCATGCCCATGTCCATACCCATGCCCATGTCCATACCCATGCCATGCCCATGTCCATACCCATGCCCATGTCCATACCCATGCCCATGTCCATACCCATGCCCATGCCCATACCCATACCCATACCCTTACCCATGCCAAACTCAAACCTCGTTGATGAAGCTTTTGGACTGCTTTGTGGCTGCGACGATCCTCTGGCTGCTCCTGTAAAGACAAAAAGAAAAAAAAAAAAAACAATTAAAAAAGGGGGGGCTTGGAGACCCTCACAATGGAGTTTATCTCCCGCGGTATGATATTGAAATGAAAGAATTAATTATTTTAAACTGCAATGTTATTATTATTACTAGTTTTTTGAGATTATTAAAAAAAAATTTCGGATTTCCAGAAGAGGCCCGTAAGCCTTCCGAATAGGATCTCCGTTAATGCCCGCCGCATCGGTACTATGCCATCAGGTCGAGCCGGAGAGCCTTTCGGTAATACACCCAGTCATCCTTTTGAAAACCCTGGAGACTCTCACTATGGAGCTTATCTCCCGCGTAATCCATGATCGAATCGAATAGAATACACAGCCTAATAAAACTCTGCAGCCCCAAGAGAGGAACTGACTCCTAACATAACGATTTTCGGGGGAACTTAACACTAAACCCTTAACACTAATACCACAAGGCCAGTCGCTGGGTCGATACCTAGGCCTTCTACGATGGGAGACCAAAACCTCCTGGTTTGCCTCCAAGCCGGACCGATAATAATTAATTAAAAAAAAAAAAAAAAAAAAAAAAACCGTATACCGTATTTTAATTTTAGTAATTTAATTATTTTTAAAGAAATTAAATAAAAACCGAACACTGTTTTATTTAAATTAAATAAAGCCGGAACTAAAAAAAATTATTTATTAAAATAAAAAAAAAATTAAAAAAATACACTCACGGACACGAACGAAAAAAAACCGACCCGACTCCTTTGGGAGTTACCGCCCGAATAAAGGTACAGCGGCGCAACAGCGGCGAACTCGGAAAACTCGTGTCTGCGCATGCGTCATCATGACGTGTCAATATGGCGACTGAAAATTTTCAGTGTAGTATGGATTTAACATTTAAATGCATTTTTCCCTGTTATTTTCTGAATATTTTCTAATAAAAATATATAAGCTCGGTCTTGGCAAAACATTTAACACTAATTTTAAAAATTGTGAAGTTGATTTTTGTGCCATAAGCTAAATATATTGTTTAAGAAAAAGAAAAAACGAAAGTTGAAAGCGGTGCGTTTAATGCACTTAATTTCAATTTTTTTTTTTTTTTGTTAGTAAAATGTAAGGGAGAAATCGAAATAGAAATAAGAAAAATAATAAGAGATTAAATGGAAATAAAAAAAGAGGAAAAGGTAAAAACTCCATAAGCCAATACCGAGTAGAAAACAACTATACCCATACCCTGTGACTAAACTGTGAAAATAAAAACAGAAAAGAAAAAAAAATTGTTTTTACTTTTAAACCAAAGGGAAAAAAGTCCAATCGTACAAAACTAAAGCAAAATTTTCTGGAAAAATTCCTAAAAGATAAATATCTTATTTAGTGTATTAAGGGAGGGAGGTTTGGGGGGCCACATCGAGACGGTTGCCTAGGGCCTCATTTGTGTTAAATTCGGCTCTGTAATATGGTATATGTATTCGTTTCATTTGTAGAAGAGTCGTGGCCTACACTAAACCTCAGGGCTATAAATATCCCAACGGCACTGATATATTTAAATTAATACACGATCGGACTATCGACGGTTCGGCAGCGGATGTTTTTTACACCAGCAGAAGATTGGACACTTATGACTACATATTTCCGAAGAAAATATTAGAGTGAGTATCAAGCGCAGTTAGTAGCTAACCTTTAAATATTTTCTTCAATGTGGAAAAACTAAATCTATAACCTCATTTCAGACCCTAAAGGTCGAATTTAGAAATCGCTACGTGATCCTTGCGGCCATTTTATTTATAAATTTTTCTGCATTAACAAGGTTTAATTTTAATGTGCAGAGATGTTTTATGTTTATGTTTTAGATTATTGAGCTATTGAAAAAAAAAAATTGGTGAGGTCTTTTGTCAATTTATTGCTATTGTCAGCACTAATAGTGCTGCAGTATAGAGAAGGACATAATTCCGTCAAATTCTGATGCTTTTCTTAAGAGGAACTTAATTTTTCCTCGTTAAAGATAGGCATAGGATTACAAATAGCCAAAATTATACTGATTCAAATTCTAAAATGACCCATAAAAGCAGGCAAATTATATAAACATCGAAAATATTTTTAGGTTCAGATTATACGTCAAATTATTTAACAAATTGAACTGGACTTCATACGTAGCTCCGTTCACTCGGAACGTTTGGATATCCATCCTGGTATGGATCTTAATTGCTTCACTTCTGCTAGGAATAATTTTGCATTATTGGAGGATTGGAAGAAACGAGTTAGGGCAGTCGTTTTTTATAATAGCAGCTGCTGTTTGCGCTCAAGGTAAGCGGCTTTTTGTGCTTAAAAGATATTTCCATTTTTACTAAAAATATATTTCTATACTTTCATGTTAAGTGATTTATTTGCTCTGCACCTCAGAAAAAAGAAGCTACCGATATAAAGATTTGGTTATAAGAAGAACGCTTAAAGCATAATAATCATATAATAGGAGCTGTCTTCTTGGAGTTGCATTTTATCTTTAATTTTTTTATCTACTAATTTCTTTTTTTTGTTCGTTTGTTTTAGGAGAAAACTTGAATCATTCGATCATTTCTACATACATCGCATTTTCGATGCCGTATTTCTTGTCCTTCATATTGATAGGATATTACTCTGCCTCATTATTGTCGTATTTAACCGTTAAGGCCGTTGCTCCGCCTTTTAGCAACATTCAGGAATTTATAAACGACGGAAGTTACAAGATGACTACTTTAAGGCATTCTGATATGACCGTGTTAGGGTCATATTTTGGGGTAGCTATCCTGAATATCAAATAAGTCAGCCATTTTAGATGAGAATGAAATATAATATACGAATACATAACAAATAAGTGTTAATAAAGAGGCTGTTAAAATATTACGTCATCATTTTTTCAACATTTTGACCCCCCCCCCCTTTCAGTATTTTTTTCAAATATCGAACATTAGCGTCATCATTTGAATGATGCCTTGCCCTCCCTGTAGTGTTGACGTAATGTTTGAATGCCTCCTGAGGAGAACAACCAGAAGCTTACCAAATTTTTATATTTTAGACAAACAACAATCCCGAATCTGTCAGCATTCGAAATAAAAGCTTGATAGCTTCAACAGAGAATCTACCAATTGATGCAAAGACTGGCTTCGATACCATATGTTTTAACCGTTGGACATATCTTGCTCCTGGTTTTAATTATATTATTAGAAGTAAATGCAATTTAATCGAATTAAAAAAAATAGTTTTTAGGGGAGAACTTGGAATACTGGTGTGGAAAGGATTTCCGTATAGGAATATCATGTTAAGATTGTAAGCAGTAAAAATCCTTTGCCCATCCTTCTTCTTTTAAATTTATTTCCAAAACGTCCAAATGGTGATAATTTAATTATTACGTCAGCACTTTCGGAAAAAAGAGCTGGACTGAAAAATGCTGACATAATGTTAAATCTCCATAAGAGATTATTCAACTGTTACGTAAGCATGATTTCGGTGAATTTGGACCCCCTACCCCTTTAAGATGCTTATGTGATACTTGTACTACCTTTAATAGAAGCCCTACTTTTAGCTGACCAGAAAAGGGGGTGAAGGGTGTCAAAATTTGTCAAAATTATGCCGAAGTAATACTTAAATGGCACCATAAGGAGTGTTATCAAACTTTTTGTTGCTCTCTAGTTTCACCAAATGATGTTTTTGTATGCATCTAAATCTGAAGTTTTCCTGTTTTGCAGAATGAAACGTGTACAATTTTCGGGTACGCTGGAGTTTAAATCAAGAAACACTATTATTCCATTTGAAGATCCGTCAGGCCTTCAGCAGCTCTCCATGGATTCCATGTTTCCAATATTTTTGCTATACATAGGATTTCTACTCTTAGCTGGCATTATTTTGATATTTGAACACATTATCTGGAAGAAACGAAAGACTAATGCCCGGTTTTATATTCCTTAAAACATAAAGAAATATTCAGTGCTTAAATTGTCTTCTTACAAGGACAACAAAAGTCTTGTAATATGTGATGCCACTCATGACGTCACACTCCCGATCACGAGCATTCTGAAGAAAATCAAAATCCTGATAGAAGCAAGATGGCCGAATTACCAATCACTGCAAAATCAGTTACAAAAAATACATTGGGACAGTTGCAAAAGATTAGGATTAGGACATCGGTTGTGTTATCAGTCGAATAAAAAAAGGTTAATTACAGTAATTATAAATGTTACTTATAAGCTTTGTATATTTTTTTAATTATATTTGTCATTAAAATAGCCATAAGTATGTCTCAAAATTATTAACCACCGATTTGTAGTTTCAAAATCAAAATTTTATTTCATCCTCTTCCAAATTTGCATCGCCATATTACGAGGCCTAACCTCGGCATCTGACTCGGTAACTTTCATGTACATAACACTTTCTCCGTAAGAGCTTTCCGGTATGTCAGCAAGTTTCAGCATGTCACTTGGTTTATTATTAGGCAACAAGTCGATTTCTTCCACGGTAGTCTTACCGGAAAATATGCCACCAGTTTCCATGTGTGTTATCCTAGGGGAATCCTCTTCTTGAACTTCCCCGAACGGAGCTGCGTTACCTCCTTTAGCCCTGAAGAAAATTCCCGCGTAATCTTCGCTTACGTCTTTCCATTCCATCGAAGGCCATATCTCCATCGGGGATTTTTCCTTCGGCAATTGAACGTAAATGAATCCAACAGGGACCGGATTTTTAATCAAATTTAAAACCGCCTCTTGGAGTTGAGACATGGACCACAACTGGATTTTTTCGCAGATCACCAAGTTCTTTTTGGAGCATGACACGTCAGACCAAACCCCCGAATCAAAAGGTTCCGTTTCCATTTGAACACAGTAATCGGAATTATTTTTCGGGCTACCGTTCGCCCAGTTGGTGTATTGGAGTGGGCTTCCTTCTGACCACTGATAAGTTCCGTTAACGTACTTTAATCCTATCCACACGTAATCCACCACGTTGCTCGAGTTTAAAAACGTTTCAATGAATTCTTGTTTTTCTCCGACAGGAATGGACAAGAGTTGAGCGCCATCTTGATCTTTACAAAAAGCTTCGGCATCTGCGAAATTCAAAAGCCCAGGACCCTCGAAAATTTTCAAGCATTTCTCTTCCTTGTATGGTTGCCAGTCCCCACATGTATTAACCGGATACGGTGTATCTCCGTCTACAATAATTTTGAAATCAATTTTTTGAATTTCTTTGTTTGGGTCCGTCCATAAAACTTCGTAAATAGGGGAGGGATGAAGGGAGCTGGGGCCCCAAATAATTTGATGTTAAGAGTATGCATCAGTGAAATTTTAAGCGGTCATCGATTCATAAGTGAAACATAAGGAAAAAATTAAATCGTTACAGCAGACAAGTATGCTCCTAAGAATACCTTGTCTGCAGCCACGATTTAATTTTTTCGCTTATGTTTAACTTAGGAATCGATGACCGCTTAAATTTCACTGATACGCATTCTTAAAACTCCATGGAAAAGAAAGAAGCCTAATTTTGTTAACTACCAAGGAAAGGGGGGCAGGTGTTCAAAATCAAGATAAATAATGTTTATATAATTTATGGACGACCTCTTTTATCATTTTAATAGCTACTACTCACTTGTACCGGAAACACAAATTAAAGCTGACAAAAATAAAGCGATCACTTGCAAAGTTTTCATTGTGATTCTTACGTGGTTCGGTTTCAACTGTATTTTTTTCACTTTTGCTTGTACATTTTTATAGTCCACCACAAAAGGCTCTCCTTTACTTAAAGATTGAAAAAGATTAAAAATAAAGATTTGATTTGTAATCAAAATCTGGTCTCGTAATTGTTATAAGATTTTTCAAAGGAAGGGATTTATGCTGAAATTCATAACATCATTTAAATATATCGGTTATTCTCAGTAATTTTTTTACAGCACTTCGAGGAATATCGCAGTTTTTTATTAAATATGATTGTTTTCCGAATAAATTAATATCTTATCAATGCTGCTTCAATTGAGATAAAATACTTAAAGGTTTTAATAGGATGCTGTAATGCAATCTCATTTTTCCCATAAAGAAAGTTATGAAAGATAAAGCGGATAAAAGGTTTTTTTTTTATCAATATTTTAAAAATCATGAGCAGATTTCTCTCGTTTAATTTTTAAAGGAAGTCGCGAACTTCAGGCCTCTAGATGATAATATTTTTAAAGTCAACGTGATGTCGTCTAATTATTTCCGAAATTCCCTTATTTCTGAAACGGGTCTTGTTGACTGTAATTATTAAACTTTTAATTATTTGCTCCCCCCCTTCCCCCGCCTCACACATACTTTTAAAAATTTTTGGCCATACTTCTTATTCTCCATGTAGTAATGGACGACATAGAGCTCTTTCTGACTAATTTTACTTTCCTCTCGGACTGTGTCCATAAGACCCATGGCATGATCCAGCGGATCTATTTTTTTGTTGATTAAATTAGAGCATCCTGGCAGCTTCTGAGAGATAAAAACCATCCTAAGAACAACACCAAATAATTTTAAATAATGAAGCTATGACGTCATATGAATGATTTGTTAAAACAAATAAAATTTTCAATTAAGTAGCAGTTCAAATAATTGCTTTATATTTTTTTATCGCAATTTTCGACTCCATTCCAGACCAGTAGCCAGCTTGAGAAAATGTTGGGAAAGCTCAAAGAACTCTGAGGGGGACTTCAAATAAGCCACATTAACTCGGAAAAAAAAAACCGGAAACACGGAAAAACATAACAGAAAAAAAAGTTGCAGCAAGGTTGAAACCTTCTCTCATAGTAGGCTATGCCTCCTATTAATGTCTCATCCCTAGCTGCATACCTTCTACCCTCCTCCCACATTAGTATGGGACAAAAAAATGCTTTGAAAAACATCTTCGCAACCCCCTTCCCCCCTCCTTTTGTTTTCAAAAATCTTTTCATGTAAGTTTTAGAAACTTTTTTTTCCGGTTTAAAAAAAACAAAAAAAGCAAAAGTGGTCGTCCATATTATTATTTTTGCCATTTTGACCCCCTCCCCCCCTTGTCAGCATAGGTTAGCATTTCGGGAAACCCCCCTACCTTATATCTTTTTTTAAAAATTAATATCTGAAATTCTTCGGAACTTAAATTTGGCAAAGAAAAGGTTTTTTTTTTTTTTTTTTTTTATGTGAGTTAGGTTACATAATTTAAAAAGTTAATTATTTTCATTTTTTGACATTTATTACATGAGACAAATGTCAACGTTAAATATGTTAAACCCTTCCCCCCTCTTGTAAGCAATCTTGAGTACCCCCTCCCCCCCTAACGTGCTAACGTGGTTTATGGACGACCCCAAAGGAGCAGACTAATGGGGTAATTTTTAGCACCTGAGGGGAAAACTGAACATTCATAAGAGAGTTTGACAACTGAACACTTGTGCAAATATTATTTATACAATTCGCACGTGCAAAAAAAAAAAAAAAAAAAAAAAAAAAAAATTCAGAAAAAAGTCACAGTTGAACCATTTTTTTCTGAGTTAAACAATGAGTCCAATCAAGGAATTTTCTGAGGGTGATCAGTAAACCTTTGCAAGCCTACCAGAAAAGATTGTACATTTTCAGCACGATGTTGATGATGAAAAGTATTAACTTAGTATTTCTCATCCTTTTGTCCCTAAATGTGACAATCACCAATACGTAAAAAAAATCTTACCATTATTTGGCCCTTAATCGTTTTTCTCCCCTTACTACCTTCAGCACAAAAAAATAAAGTATTACTAATTTTTTTTAAATCAAATGTTTTCTAATGTGTAATTAATTTTTACGTAGGCCTAACTCTTGCATAACAGGAAAGTTTAAAAGAAAAACATACAACATTTTCAAGAGGTTAAAGCTTTCATCAGGCTGGTAACGCTATGGAAAGGAAAAGGGGCAAATGGAACCCATTACGGGAGCCATTCATATAGTTATACGTCACCAATAAAATGAAGTAAAATCTACTCTAGGCATAGATCCTCTTGGTATTATAAAGTCAGAATCCAACAATTAAAAAAGCTATAAAAAGGCTGGAAAAGAACTGATCCCACAGTTTATTGACATTTCGTTAGCTAATAAAAAAGAAAAAAATTCACATATTTTTTAAACAACGTAAATATTATTGAACGGTCACATAATGCGCAAATCTTACGGTGTTTGGATTACGACAAATTAAAGCTTTTGAGTTATACAATCAACACTTGTGCAAACAAATCTGGTTATTAAAACAATGGTCGAAATAATAAAGTGACACAGAAGGTTGCCGTTCGTCTTTCGGTTTACATGATGTGGGCTTTTTTGTTCTTAGCAACTGCGCTCTGCTGCGTGCAGGTATGATTAATTTTTTAAATGTTTGATTTAGATTCGTTTGCTTTTTCGTAAGATAACTATGGCTAATTCCTCTTTTACAGGCTCAATTCAGACCCCAGATGGGTCAGATGCCTGGTCCTCAACAGGGTTTCGTATCCGGTCCCCCGCAGGGTTTCGGTTTCCCAGGTGGGTACCCTAATCAGTATCCAGGCAGGTACAACCAGTATCAACAACCCCAGCAGTACCCTGGAATGAACTACAACCCAAATCCTGGATACAATTATAACAACCGTCCAAACCGTAATCCTCAATTTCAAAATCAATATCAACCCCAAAACCCAAACGACAAAACATTATTCAAGCCTAAACCTGAAAAACCCATAATCATCGAAAAGCCCGTAATCATCGAGAAGCCGAAGCCGCCAGTAATCATTGAGAAACCGCAGAAACCGATTATCATCGAAAAGCCCGTTTACCCACACCCACAACCACAATACCCATGCCCCGACGATTGCTGTGATCCACCCTACTACTCTTCGTCCTCTTCTTCGTCATCTTCGTCTTCCTCCTCGGGTTCTTATTCGTACTAATAATTTGTATGGTAAGTCAACCACATTCTTAAAAAATTTTGTTTTACTTTAATGAAGTTTCACTGGATATTTTACAGGATTGCGTAATCAGAGAAAGGTTAAATACAGCCGAAGTACCCACCAAATGTAAATATTTTCAAGTTTAAACATGTATCCACCTACTAGCGACAAACACATTAATTTTTTCTGGAGTCTGATTTGCTGGGTATAAAGACAATCTGGTTTCATTAGCAGCTCACGATCATGTCGAACCGGATTCTTTAATGACAGTAGCAGTCGGCCGCTTTTTCGATCCTCATCCCTGTGACCAATAAAATAGCAAATGAAAATTGTATGAGTTTTTTTCACATAGCGGTTAAAAGTTTCCTTCTCTTCGTGGAATATGCTCCAATTGTTGAGATATATCTTTGACACCATTTCATTTATCATCAAAATCCAAGTTAAGTCAGAAAAATTTGAATAAGTCATTGATCATAAGCATATCTTATAACACAAGGAGATCGTGCAAGTATGGGGCGAGTCAACTATTTGGGATTTTTGACCCCGTTTACCCCTGAAGCTGATTATGCAACACTTAAACGACTCCCATAATGTAAACACATTTGGAGAATGATAAATGTGTAGTTTAGCTACCATGCACACTTCATGCTCATTGCTCATGCCTACCTTATTTACCTAGATCCATTAATGGCGGCGTCATCATTGTCATATTAAGACAACGTGTCATCATAATTAGAAGGTTTTCGATCACGGCCGTATCCAAATAGCACTATATGGTCTTCAAAAGTCTCATTTCTCTAAAGAGACAAATACGGACATTAGAGTGCTTCTAGACTGATTAGGACTTCCTCTAGAAGCTCTGAAGAGTCAAAATATCTTGTACTCCTTGAAGTATAGACAGGTCCGGAAGATACCCCCCTCAAAACTGTAGCGCTAAAGTACGCGGACTTTAGTTTTAAGAACAGACGATGATGGCGCTGGCGCAGAGATCTTTCGGAACGCAACACAAAGAGCCGTTATGATTTCCACTTTAACGTCTCGTCAATAATTTCAAAAATAACTTCTTCAGAATTAAATACGTTTTTTACCACTATTTTCTTTAGCCACCTTTCATTTTCACTAAAAATAATGAAAACTTTTTTAATGATAAAGAAAAAAATGAACTTCTTTTACCATTAAAAAGAAATGTTTGTTTACAAATTGACCAATCAGAAACGTCCCAAATACAACTAACGCTTCAAGTGTCCAAATAGTTGAGCTAAAATCCTCGTAGTTAAGCGGTACAACAGCCTATTCATGTTTAAGAGATAGGAGCTTTCGGATCAGTCTATACTAGAGACCCTATATAAAAAGAGACTGGCGAATTTAAATTGACGCCATATTATTCAATATGGCAGCTTACAATGCAGTAGCTTGAGCAGAAGAAAAATCGCCATTTTCCAAGTAAAGCCGTCTGGATTTAGGGATTTTCAGAAGGCTTATCTCAAGCGGAAGAAAATCAAATAGCTGGTATCGGGAAAACATAAGCTAACAAATATAGGCAACTTGTGTTACAAAAATATACTCTCAACCGAGAATTGCTCGCCTGCTTTATACTGTGCTTATGGCTCTAGCAGGCGAGCAATTCTCCCGTACTGCGGATTGCATAGCTACCCCCGTCATCCCGATACCAGCTATAAAAATCTGAGTTTAAAGATTTATATTTCATATATTGTTAAAAATGAGAAATTTTCAAATTTTCATTCAATTTCCAATATGGTCATTCATTATGGCTTCTAAAAAGAGAACCAAGCAGATTTATCGGTGAATTCGCCAGTCTCTTTTTATATAGGGTCTCTAGTATAGACAGATCCGGATTTTTATATAGGGTCTCTAGTTATATGACCTTGTTTCCGATTGACAAGTCCAACTGACACTAATTGCTCATAAGTTAAACATATGAAACAAATATCTTCCCTGGTTTATCATATTGGGGTCTTTTGGTTATAGCGTCGCGACGTGCATGAGCATCTTTTTGGGGCAAGATAGAGTTGTTCCCTCAAAAAAAACATGCATAAGCTGGCAGCAGAAGCCTCATCAGGAACCGATCATATAATGCAAAGTTCACTCACAGCCGATCTCTTATTTTAGGCTTCTACGCAATGGCAAAAAAATTGAAAGAAAATTAAGTTTGTTTGGGAGGAAAAGGATTACTTTAGTCAAACAAATCCGTGTGCCGAACATCAACTGACTTATCTCCACCATAAGTGTGATTACACTCTGTTTTAATTGTTTTTATAAATCATGTAGCTACAAGTTCACCTGTGATTTTTTGTAACTTGTAGCAAGTTCACGTATAGGTGAACTTGTAGCTTAATTTACCTGAACCTGTAGGTGAATTTACGCCAACATGACCTATGCTACCTGGCGTAAATTCGTGGTCGCATGATTTTGAAAAGCCCATCAAAATATTTCAATTTTCAAAAATTTAAGATAAAATTCCAAAATTTAAGATTAAAAATAACAAAAAGATCCTAGATCTCCTCTCCCCCCTTATAAAAATAAAAAAAGAACCATCAAAATGGATTATCTCCAATCATATGATTAGAGATACGTCTGCTGTTCTCCGGCGCACGTCACACAGAAATAATCAAGAGTATTTTTCGAAAATTTTATAACTCTTTATAATGTTACGAAACTTGCTTTATACAATAGATTATTTTAACATACAATACATTCATTATTAATTTCTCACAATAAAATACATTTGAGCCACAGTAAAATTCTCATGCAGTTTTTGTCTGTGACAAAATCAGCTTATAGCATTATCTTTGATCAATATTTTATCAGCTTAATCTTATTAAAGCACATAAGCATAAATAACCAACAAAATAAATTTCTTTTCACTCGATTTAAAAGAA
Source organism: Liposcelis bostrychophila (assembly GCA_037577465.1). Classification (NCBI taxonomy): domain Eukaryota; kingdom Metazoa; phylum Arthropoda; class Insecta; order Psocodea; family Liposcelididae; genus Liposcelis; species Liposcelis bostrychophila. Next base: position 52,650,976 of record CM075208.1, on the reverse strand, counting down.
AAAAACAAATTAAATGGAGAAAAAGCGATATAATTTCGATTTGATATAGTTTATTTTAATAACAGATTCATCTTTTGCGCGGAAAAATAAAAATTATAACCTTTCAAAGGCAAGATTAAACAGCTTGAACATGTTTTTTTTTTTATAAATATAAAAATAAATTAAAATTTAATTATAATATTCGAGCTTTTTGTTTTAAAAACTGGCGACTGTCGACCATTTTGTTTTATGCTGATCCACACCGAAACCTTCATCATAATTTCCTTTGGCAATAAAAAGTTGTTTGAAGTGCGGCAAGCAATATAATCTTCCGCAGTTGAACGTGAATGACTCCATTCTGTGATCAAAAATAAATAAAAAGACGGTTTAGATTATTTAGGAAATATTTTGGTAAATTTATAGGGATTGATTTTTTATTGGCAAAATATACAAAATCATTGGAAATTAATTTTTTTCAATAAATTTGTCTTTCAACATTCTCCACTCCCTTTTCACCCCCTCCAAACATGCTTAAGGAGCATCTGTAATGACTCCAAAGTAGTTTAATTGTTACCAAAAATTTTTGACTACATTACGGCTTCCGTGTACTCATATTCAAAATTGAAACTTACCGGAGGAGGCAATTGCACTGCATACATCTGAAGCACGTTTTATGAAATATTTTCCCAGACGTTTCGATTTTTTCCAACGGATACACTTTCCTCTGACAAACGTCGCATAATTCGGCCATGCTGTTTTGTATTTCCTGCGGTGAAGAAAAAAAATCGAATAAAAATTCTGAAAAAAGCATAGTTAGGTTAGGGCAACAATTCCGTATTTCAGTGCAGAACTAGACCAAGTCCATTCAAGGATTGCAACTTCTTATTTCAAACCCGACTTCACAAAAGGAAATGGTCTAAGAACAAAGCAGAATCAGAAAAGCTAACTAGCAGAAGACATTAATTTGAGTTGGAAACGCTTGTATGTGCTTTGTTAAATCACGTTTAAAATAAGAAGTTGGAATCAGTGACAGGACTTGGTCCAGTGCTGCACTGAAGTAGAGATCCTAAAAGAGATTAGCCTTACTTGTACTTGTAATGCCGGTTCTTTGATATTTCTCTCCGGAAAATTAGGGGTCATGTACATATTACGTAAGCATGTTAAGGGGGGGGAGGGGGTCTCGTAAATGCTTACGACACCTTACCGAAGGGAGGGGGGGGTCTCACACTTTCTTACGTAAGCTTTTTCTAATCTGACCAGGAATTTTTGAAAATAAAATAAATAATTAATTAATTAATTTCATGTTTTTTTAAAAATATTGTAAATGTTGCGGCGAGCTAATATTACATTATTTTGTTACCGTCTTAATAAAGGTAACCTTCTTTTTAATTTTTCTCAATATAGGTGTTTATATTGGTTTATTTCAGTTCCACGAATTATGGGGAAAATTACCGAAGTCGAGTGCCGTTGGTTCCATTAAAAAAAAAAAAAAAAACTTACGTAATATGGAGGGGGGGGGGGGTTGCCAAAATCTTACTCATGCTTATAACGGGGGGGGGGAGGGGGTTGAAAATGGCAAAAAAAATGCTTACGTAATATGTACATGACCCCTTATTGGTCCATTAAAATTTTTTTGGAAAATTAAGAACGTAAATGGAACCATTTTGTAAACTTAAAAAATTTAATATTTCAAACGGGAATTTATTTTTCGGATTTACCGAAAAACCGGAAATGGCTGAATGGCTAATCTCTTTTAGTATCTCTACACTGAAGTACAGAATTGTTTGTATTGTTTACATAACAGTTTGCTTATGTAAGCAAGACGAGGCTTTATCTTGTCCTTGTTGCCCATTACTGTCAGCAGAAAGGAAAGCAGAAATCGAAAAATTGGTATCACGTCAGAAAGAGGATTTTTACGGCAAACTAAATCCGCTAGGGGGCTGTCTGCTGATGTCCTGGTAAAATGGCGGCTGCCTTCGGAATGATTAACAAATGACTCGAGATCAAAGAGGAGTATTAATCAATCAATCTTAACCCGGCCTCCATTTTACCAGAATAGCAAGCGACAGCCCCATAGCGGATTTAGTTTGCCGTAAAAACCCTCGTTGACACTCTGTTGTGTTAAAAACTCGGGGCTTTTATAAAAGCTTTTTGTCCAAAGAGCATATGAGATTTGTGTTTGGCTTATGAATGAATTTCCATCAATCTCCTACCACAGAGATCGGCTAATAAGCCGTGCGGAAAAAAGGCTAAAGAATTTAATAAGAAAAATCGAGTTACATTTATTATAATTTTTATATTTGGCACGAGAAAATCACAAAATTGATACGGTAAGTTAAAAAGGTATATGTAACGATCAGTACTGTATTCGGGAAATTAATAAACTGCAATAATATACCAGAAAAAAAAAAATACGAAATTGAGGCGGTCTCCGAAAAAAGTGCTGAAGGTCTAATCTAAACCATACCCTTTTTCGAAGATCGACTCAGCTGTGAAAAATTACATAAAAAGAAAAGAAAGCCGGCTTAAAAAATAAAAAAAAAGACGTATTCACGTCAGAAAAAAAAAAAATTTAATCAACGTTAAAACATTTTGCGATCATCGCTAATTTATTGTTAACACACACGTTTTGAAATATAAGTAAATTCGATCTCGTCAGATTTTCATCTAAACATCAAAATCCTCTAAAAAATAATAATAATAATAGTAATAAATTGAGTAGCAATACATTTGTACATTTTTATGTTTTTTCTTTTTAATAAAAAATAAGCGAAAAAAATTTGACACAAAACAATTCGATGTAAAACTAGAACTAGATCAAAAAAGCAATTAAAAACGGCGGGATATCTCGTTCGACTCCACACTGAAATATATTTTTAAATAATTTTAAAAATATTGGACAAACAGGGGATGTACTAGGCCTGTAGGGAGGAAGGAAATTTAATTCTCACATCCTCAACATTCAAAATTTTTGCAAAATTTCAAAATATTTAAAAATTTACATCAATGATGGTCTGAAAGGGAAAAAAGCGGTTAAAAAAATTGTAGCTTTAACAAAAAAAAAATCTAGAAACATGATAAATCTAATCAAGTGTAACATCAGGAACTTTTTTTTTTTTTTAAATACGAAATAATTTTTAAAAGGACAAAAGAAAATATGGTGGTTCTAATTTTTTTTCTCAAAAATGCGAACAGATACATATATAAGACTTTTCTTTATAATTTTTTTATAAATATAAATAAATTTGGAATACGGAATTACATCTCATACATTTATTACAGATTTTATTTTTTACTATATAAAACTACATTGCTAAAAAATTTTTTTCTGATTAAAAACGGTAAATATTTTAACACCAATCGATTTTTTTTAAATTAAAAAAAAATATATATTACGGCCGAGAATACGGAAAGAAAAAAAATGCTTTTCTTTTTATTAAAAATTAATTTGCCCACCATTAAAAAAACGAATTCCTGCTTCAGTAAACCCTACAACCAACCCTGAATTAATAATAATAACAAATACTTAATCAAAAACTACGTACAAATTTCTATATAAATGTTTTTTTTTTTTTTTTTTCAAAAATTCGAAAAATAAAAAATAATAAAAGTAACGAAAAAAGAACGGATAATAATAAAAATTCCTATATAAATAATCCTAATTATTTTAAATATTGGTCTTACAAAAAAAAAAGTTTTTAAAATTTTTTTAATAGTTTCCAATATCAAATTCTTAAATTATGGAGATTTTTTTACTTTATTAATCACCTCTGAAAAAGATCGAGTAGAATTTTTTTTTTTTACAATATCGGGATAAAAAATTTACATTTTGGCATTTTCTTCTGGGAAGACTGAAATATATATCTTATTTAATATTCTTTTCCTTCAGCAAGTTTAATTCCATTACAGTCCGTGCACAAGTTAAAACTTGTTTCGACTACAAGCGTCCGCAGGGGGCGAAGCCCCCTTTCCTTGTCTAGATGCATAGGGGGCCGCTAGTTAAAATATGAAATGTAAAGTTCTCTCATAAGCTAAGTATGGTAAAAACTCTAAATTTTTGTTATCCGACCAACAAAAACCAAACATGTTCAAACTTGTGCACATACTGTAAAATGGAATTAAGCAATTCTTTTTTTTTTTTTCTAATTCTCCCACAATTCTTTTTTATTTAATTAAGTATAATTATTAATTTAAGTGAAGGAAAAAATATTCCAACAAAATTATTTTCCATTTAGTATAAATGTTTTTAAATATTAAGCTGTCCCATTATCCTGATGAATATAGAAACTCTGTAGATGTGCGTGGATAATATCCGACGTGGTAACTCATTTAAATTATTATTAATTAATATAAATATTGTATAATTTAATTAATTAAAATGCAACTACTAGTAGAATTATATTTTTGATTATATTTTTTTTTTGATCCGTTCTAATTGTTTTCCTTCAGTCACTGAAAATAGAGAAAAGAGAAATAGGGAATTAATCGATTAATTAAATCTAAATCAATTTTCGTTTACAAGCAGAAAATGAGTGTGAAATAATCAAAGCCAAATAAAAACATTCAAGCAACATCAAAACATATGCATTCAACTTACCGTCGTGTTAAAATGTTATAAAAAAAAAAAAAAAATTTTTCAGGTACATTCAATTTTCTAACGTACCTTTTATTCTACTGAAAAAAAAAAACATGCATTTGAAAGCTTCACAAAAACATTAAAATTTTATCAATGAATGGGTTTTTCAAATAAAAAGCTGGATGGACTGGTTTTATGCAGACGAAAAAACTTAGTTATATTTTCTCCTCATCTTAATATCGCGATCAACAGCAGATAGTTAAACGATTCCTACAGTTCAGTTAAATTACCTTAGCTGATTTATTTCCCACCGATTGGCAAAAAAAGAACTAGGCTTAATTTCCGTCGAAAGTAACTGACACATCTGCATCGTAAATATAACTGGAGATAATATGTTTTGACTGTTAATCGCTAACATGTGACCACAAGTTTGCACGCTCATGTTTTCTTAAGTTTCTGGTCACAAGTTTTTGATAAACATTTCTGTACCGGATACTTCTTATGCCCTATGCCCCGTTCATGTCCCGCTTAACTATGCACATTTTAGTTCTAAAACGGACCACTGATGGCGCTGCGATCTTGAGAGATGCAACAAGTCTAATCGTTTAAGTTGGGACTCCACTGGGACTTTCGTGGCGGCCATATTTATTTGTTAAAATTACAACAAGAAGAGAAAGCTTAGATGATAGCATCCGTAGATGGGACAACAGCTTCGGAAAATGTTTATATGGGCTAACATAAGCTAAGCACGAGGTAGGCCCACTCTTTTCGGATCAAAACAATGTAAATAAAATAGGAATGTCCGATCTATGGGTTCGATTATCTAAGAGAGCAAGTCGCCGCCATCGTTGTTTACAAATCTCAACAAACAATTAAAAAGCGTCTCTCGTACGAATAGCGCTTACGGTCAGAAAAAGGAAAAATTCATTTTCGTGTAGTTCAGCGGGGCAAGATCTCCCATGTATAAGAGATAGGAATTTCCGGACCTGTCTGTACGGCCGTGGCTTTCCTTCAAAAATTATTCGAGCAGAAGAAGCAACTATGTGTTGTCAACCCTTGAAACAGTGTAATATTTACGAAATATGCGACTCCATTTTGTTAAGTCGGGTTTCAAATAAGAAGTTACGTTACTTTGTTGCAGTTCTATTCTGAGGTACAGAATTGAAACAGTCCATTTCTAGTAATATTTGCAAAGAAGATAAGTCAGTTCACCTTCTACGAACTTGTACTTCAAACTTGTCGTCCTTACAATAATTAAAACCCATTCATTTTTTTTTCATACAAAATCCTTTGAACATTGCATTGCTTTCAAAATTAAATTTTTAACATACAACAATTCACAAAAAAAAAAAAAATCACGAAAATGCATTAGCTAAGAATTACAGTCAACCTTTTTACAAACATTTTCAATTAAGCCGAACTTTGTCTTCGCCTCAGGATTAATAAGGATTTTTATTTTCTGTGGTTGTTTTCAATCACACCAAGAGGCAGTTAGGTCGAACGTTTTATGACCAAATTTATATAGAAAACTGCGAGTTAAATGTACCCCTTGAGGAATAACAAAAGAACTTCCAAAAAACCCTCATGCTAGAGCAGGATTTAATCCTCTTAGCGAAGGCAAAGCTTCAGTAATTTCGGCTGACTTAACACCGTGCCAAGTGTGTAAGTAATTTAAAAAACTAAATAATCGGATTACACTATTTTATAAACATTTAAATCATGCGAAACTAAATATTTGAAGCACAAATCACATACTAATGCGTTCATAACAATTAATATTTGACAAAAAAAAAAAAATCAATTCAAAGGCGGCTTTTACGATTGTCGAAATCCTGTTTTTTTTTTCATTTAATTTTCAAAAAACTGGGTTGTTAAAGTGTGCGTATGCGATGTTAAACTCTGTTTAGGAGGATTCTTAGCAATAAAATATTAACGTCAGCAAAAAAAAAAAAAAATAATTATAACTCCGTGCAATCTTAAAAAAAAGGCAATTTACAAAAAACAAAATTGATATTCTAACCCAATCTCGAAATTCTTCAGCAAAAAAAGAAAATCTTCAAGACCTACATCTCAATTTATTTAACCTGAGTTTAACTTCGCAAATGGCCAGATATGAATTAACATGATTTAATTCTCTAGACGACGGCCACGGAAAAACGACAAAAGCCATTCGAAAAATGACTGTAACAAAATCAACAACGTAAGAGCCAAAAAAAAAAAAAATTCAATTTGGGAAGTTTTAGTCAGCTATCTTTGCCTAAAAACTATTTATTATTATTAATATTATTATCATGCATGCAAATCAAAATGCATATTTTTGTTTTTTGTTGATCTTTAGAGAATGGAAATAAAAAATAATTTTATTTTTTTTCAAAAATCAGAATCAGTACTTACCACAAATCTATTAACTTTTGGCCTGTGGATTTTTTCTTTCGGCTGCTCCGCATCATTTTTCATTGATTCGAATCTGCAAAATGAAAAAAAGTAATTAGTCCCATAATTAGAATGAAATTTTTATTAAAAAAAAAAAAAAAAAAAAAAAAAAAAAAAAAAAGCCACACAGCAGTTTGGGGGGATATTCACGTGTTTTAGTAGGCCGACATGGACTGCGTCTTAGAATTTCGAAGTTTTTATACTAATTTTGAGATTTTACCCAAAAAATTTTTATATTTTCGTTTTGTTCACCAAGAAGAAATTCGAAATTCAGTATCTCAAACCGAATTTGAGTTTCCAAAATAAGAACTATCGAATTTGAGACAGCGTTGGCAAACCTCGCCTTTTGGCTCGGCGTGGCAACCCCGCTTTCTCCAGTTAAGAAAAATGCCACTTGCTGTCCTTGGTATAAAAAATACTATTTTATCTTCTTCGTAAATTTACCTAGCTAGTAACGACTTCGTGCACTCTATACTCGTCATCTCAACGTTTTCGCTGTTTTCGGTAATTGAATTATTAGTAGATCCGTTGAATTGTCTCTCCCGAAGTTCCTCGCGTTCTCTCTCCCTTTCTTTTTCTTCCCATTTTTCGAATTTCGCCCTTAACTGCTTGGCTCGAGCAGCGTTTGCCGCCTAAAAAAAATAAAATTAATAAATAAAAACGAATCTTCAAAAAATATTTTACGCAAATATTATTTACCTGCTTCAAATATTCATCTTCGACTTTATCGGATGCTCGTACTAAATTAGGATTCGTGACTCCTTCCTCTTCCTCCTCCTCTTCTTCGGATTCTTCCTCGGATTCCTCTTCGGACTCTTCCTCGCTCTCTTCCTTGTAATCCGGAGGCGGAGTGAAACGTTTCAATGGTTTCGGACCGTCCGGAACTTCTTCAGTCTTCTCTTCCATTTGACGAAACAGAGACAACATTTTCGTTGTTGTGTTGGTTCGGATTATCTCCTGCTCGACTTTGTCCGTGGCTCGAACGACGTTCGGATCTCGGTAAACTTCTCTTTCGGGAGATTCAGACTGGAAAAAAAAAAAAAATTAAAAAACGTTAATAGAACAAAAATTTAAAAAAAAGAAAAAAATTGACACACTCGCATGCTGCTGAAAAATAAAAAATAAAAATTCTCAAAAAATTGGTTAATATTAAACGGATCACGCTTCGTTAATTACAGTTTTAAGGATCATTAATGAAGTTTAAAAAAAAAACAAAAAAAGGTCGCTGAAAATAGGAGGAACACACGCAATTTAACCTTGACTTGTCCATCTCTGGGGGGCGTTATCCGAAATCTCTTCTTTTCCTTTTCGGGTTCTTTATACGTTTCGAAAAATTTAAATTTAGAAACGACGTCAGCGGTTTGTACTTGTACATCTTCAACGGTATCTGAGCTTTTAACAATTTCCTCTGTTGGCTGACGATTGAAAATAACCTAAAAAAATTTAGCCCACAAATTTACAAAAAAAAAAAGAAAATCGAATTTCTATCGTTAAAATTAAATTTAAATTTGATTGCGATTTTTTTGAATTTAACTTATATCAATTAAACAAAAATTTGTTATTACAGGGGCAATTAGACGTCCTTGACGGCATCGTCCAAAAAAAAAAAAAAAAAATAAAATCAATTGAATTCGAAATTGCTCAGGACAGCCAGCGCCCCTAGCGGAATATTCCTTCTCAAACGCTTTTAATTGCTAAAATTAATTTAATTATTTAACTTTTAATTTAATTTCCCTGCCTAAAAATAATTCACGAACCTCTTTCGGCCTGACCGGCGAAACCGGAGTTCGAGGAGTTGATTTGGGTAGAGCGGGAGCAGTTTGTTGATTTTTAGCAGATTTATCTAATTCTAAGAATAAACTTCTAGATTTTTTAGAAATGCCTGGAAAAAAGAAAACGAGAAAAAAATATTTATTAGTCAAAAAAATGGAACAAAAGGAATCAGTTAAAAAAAAAAAAAAAAAAAAAAAATTACCAGCTTCAAATAAGCTCATTTCATCCTCAAGACCTTTCTTCTTATCTTCGTTTTCATCTTCATCGTCATCGACGTTCAAGGGTTCTCCTTTTTCGAAGCATTCTTTGATCGATTTGGCTTTTTCACACCGGACGTCAATTGTTTTCCTCGGTGATGCGCTTTCGCTTTCTCTAACGGCCTGCTCGTAAGCTTCTTTCATTTTTACTTGTTTACCCTGAGGGAAAAAAAAATTAAAAATTAAACTGAGTAAAGAAAACCAAACGGAAAAATTTGGAGACCGGGAGAATATTAATGGTGGTTCTTATTTTGCAAAGTTTGGATTTTCGCAGGTGCCACCCCCTAACTTTTTTTAAATGTATGAGATATGTAAGTTTACCTGAATTTTTCCAAATTTTTTACTCAACGGGAAAGGGTGCCTCATGGAGCTTTTAGTTCGGGAAAATTCCATATGAGCCAAATATTGGATAATTTTTTTTTGTAAAAAAAAAAAAACACCCTCGTTTCCTACCGGAAATTTTGCGTAAATTTCGAATCGAAAAATAGTTTTTTGTATCTAGTCCGGTTTTTGAGCAAGAAGCCAAAATAAGACGAGCAAATTGAGAAAAGTGACAAACGCACTAAGTCCGCAAATTTCAATGCTTTTTGGCTTCTATCTCATAAACTGGACCAGATACAAAAAAACTGTTTTCAGATTTGAAATCTACGCAAAATTTCCGATAGGAAACGAGGCTTTCTTTACAAAAAAAATTATCAATTTTTTGGTTCTTATGGCACTCAGAAAACAAATTAACTTGGCATAAGCTGTTATTATGCTTTGAACGCTTTTGTTTTGTGCCAAGATATTTTCTGACTTGTCGCAGGTCATTCAGTCGGTTTTCGGCAAGTCATATATTGTAAACAAACAATATGGCGACTTATGTAGAATTTATGCATTATTTATGATACTGTTCATGCTCGGTTTTTTTTTACATAGACGAAATTCGTATAAATAAATATGCATGCAAAACCATTGATATAACTTTTAAGACTTTTCAAATGATTTTTAAATCTTTATTTCATATCTTATACGAATAGTAATAACATAACCTAAACATAGCCCCTATCCTCTGCATTAAACAATGTTAGATTTCAGTTCAATTTTTTTAAAGAAAATATTTAATTTAAGGTACTTGAATATTTACAAATACTGGATATCCATCTTGATTAATCCATGATGTCCACTTACACGTTTTTAAAATAAAAATTAAATAGATATTACGTTTTTATTTCATTAAATAATAATTATGGTTTTCGCGAGCCGCCATGTTGATTCCGATAGCGTAGTATAAGAAATGTCCGCTAGTGTCGCATATTGTTTTGTGGCAATTCATTTTATCCCAAGGCAAACCGAAATCACTTATCATAAGAAATTTTTTTGTTTTTGCACGGTTTTTAGGAAAAATATCTTGTCTGAATGCACTTTTGCTTTCGCATTAGTCACTTTTTTTTTCTGAGTGGGGATTTGAACTAAAAGCTCGATGAGGCACGCATTCCCGTCGAGTAAAAAATTTGAAAAAATTCAAGGAAACTTATTTCATACAAATAAAAATATTTAGTGGGAGGCACCTCCGAAAATCCAAACTTCGCAAAATAACCCCCCCCCCCCCCTTTCTCGGGCTGGCTACAGCTCTGCAAACGAAGCTCGGAGAACACAAAAATCTTACCATAAAAAGACGAGATCGAATTTGCTGAATTTCCGCCTTCCTTTCTTCTCTTAATTCTTCTTTCGTTTTGGCCACTCCGTTTTCCCATACACTTTTCACGTCATCCATTTTACCGAAACTCATGGGCCGTTCACGAATTTTCTTGGATTTAATGACTTTTTTGCCTGAAATTAAAAAAAAAAAAGTGTTAAAACGAAAAATTCTCAGACAACCAAGGGCTCCCGAGATTTAATTTTTAACCGATTTTATTCACGTACTTTAAAAATTCTAAAAGTTTAAAAAAAAAACCGAATCTGCATATGGATGCAATGTCGAACCCCTTTCACTCTCCACCGTTAATTTACTCATGAAAATAAGATATCCTTTGCATACGAAATCAAATACGTACAAGCTTATTTTTCGATTAACAAGTGAATCAGTAAATCAGATATGTAACAGGGAATTTCACATCACATCGAGCCGCTTTGTAAAATATAAACCGGAACGCCTACATAAGCGGTTAAAATAAAATTTTTTCGTACTGAAACCGCAACGACATAAAATAAATTACGTTAAAAACAGACGTGTAAAAACATCCGGCCAGACGAAACGACTGAGAATTCTTAATGCAGTGACACAACGATTCGCTTTCCTTATGCAAGGTATGGTTAATAACTCATGAAAAAACAAGCTAAAAATATCGAATGCGTTTCATGTAAGTTGACCCAAGCGACAATAAGGTACATACAAGGGTATAAATTCTAAAGTCTGTTTTAATTACAAATTACATTCTTAAGGAAAAAGGGACCGATTTAAAAAAAAAAAAAAAAAAAAACATTTCTGTGGTCTGTTAACATACCGTTACTGTGAATACATCTTTAAGGAATATAATTTTTTTAAAAATTGATCTTCAAAAATTTTTTCAAAGAGGCAGGGTCCCGTACGAAAAAAAGGCTCATGAATGATACAAAAAATTGAAAATACATAAAAAATTCATAAATTATTTGAAAACAAATTAAACTTACTCCGACTCCACTGGACTATTAATTGGAGGATACAAATAATTGTACTGCCGGAAGAACTGTATATTTTTGGACTTTTTTCTTCTGCTAGGCCTACCACTTTTTTTAATATTTTTAGCGTTGGAAAAAAATTATGAAAGCATTAAAAAAAGTGGTAGCAGAAGAAAATATATCCAAAAATATACAGCATTTCCGGTGGTACAATTAATTGTACCATTCGATTAATAGTCCAGTGGAGACATAACTTTTTTTACCAGAAATTTTTTAACGAAGAACTTTGTTCATCTTTGATCCGTTAATATAATTTACGCATAAATCACGCATAAATAAATCGAAAAAAAAGCTGAATAAGCATGATATTTCTAAATTTTCCTGTTTTATGATTTAAAAAAAATGATATCATAAATTACGCAAAAATTATGCATATCCAGATTTTTATGCTTAAAAAAATTATGCATGAATTTTGTAAAAATTATTCATATTCAAATTTTTGTATAAATGGTACAAAAATAAGGCTTGTATTTAATGGGGCAGTATTTTTTATGGTTTTTAGCAGTATTTCATTGACAAAATTTCATTGGCAGTATTTTTAAAATTTTTGGACAGTATTTAAATTAAATAAGCAGTAAAAAAAATCAAGTTTTGCAAGTAAATTAAAGCATTTCGGGCAGTATATAAAGGGCAGTATTATTACCTGACAATATGCAACAGTTGAATAAAAAAAAATAAATTTAAATAAATAATCAAAAAAAAAAATTAATGCACTTAGGGGTTAGGGTCAGGGTCAGGCACAAAACGTCAGGGTTTTGATATAGAGCCGGAGATCTGGCTCTATATCAAAACCCTGACGTTCCAAAACCCCGATCGGGGTTTTGGAACGTCAGGGTTATGATTCCGGGGTATTTTTTTTTTTAATTAAATAATTTTAAATTAATTTAAATGTCGTGGTTTTGAAAATGAAGCAAAATTATAAATTATTGTAATGTTCAAAACCTCGACGAAATCGGGGATTTGCAAATTTTAATTAATTTTTTTAAAAAAATTATTAAATAAATAATTTTAATCTTGAAAATCCACGAAAAGTTCGGGAACCCAGGAAATAACGACATATATAATCAATAGCAGACATGAAGTAAATATAGACATTACCCACCTTGGAGAGGGGATAAGGGGGTAGGGGAAGGTGCCGTAAGCTAAGTAGCCAGACATCTTTCCTACCAGGTGGTAGGAAAGATGTCTGCTATACATAGGGCTTACGTGTTTAGTGACGTAACTATTAGGCCACTGCATAACATCTATATGATACAGGTACTACTTTGACGCAATACTGATGGACAGAAATCAATGCAAAAAAAACCTATCAATCATTTGTAAACGACTAACTTATGACCATTTTAAATCATCTACACACTCGCTCTACTGAGGTACGTTCATTTCACAGCAAATTTATAAAGTTTAGATTTCAACTTTTTTCCACTACTTTTCCCCGGCATTTTTACTCTGGTTTCTCGTACTTTTCCGGATTAGGAACTTTTCGTGGATTTTCAAGATTAAAATTATTTTTTTAATAATTTTTTTAAAAAATTAATTAAAATTTGCAAATCCCCGATTTCGTCGAGGTTTTGAACATTACAATAATTTATAATTTTGCTTCATTTTCAAAACCACGACATTTAAATTAATTTAAAATTATTTAATTAAAAAAAAAAATACCCCGGAATCATAACCCTGACGTTCCAAAACCCCGATCGGGGTTTTGGAACGTCAGGGTTTTGCCAAGTCCCCAGATCTCCGTACAAAAGCAAATTTGCATTATCCTCTAAAATTCGTCCTAATTTTTTTTTTTCAATTTAAAAAAAAAAAATTTTAAAGATTGCTCAAGATTTTTAAACGGTAAAAATTTTTTTGGGCATGAAACATTTTATTATTTTTTTTCTCCATTATTTTTAAAAATAAATTTGTAAAAATTTGATCATTACCTTCTTTTCCAATTGCGTTTAAGACCTAATGGGAGTTTTGGGCAAAAAAAAATTTTTCGGCCATTTATAATTATTTTAGGCCCAAAAATGGACAATTGCTATGTCTCCATGAAAATAATTAATTATACTATAATTAATTATGGGATAATTATTGTTCGGATTCGAAGTAGTGTACTTTTTCTTTGATTCAAACACGCGGGCTCAATCTTTGTCTTGAATTTGTTTACTTAAAAATTTTTCGTAAGAAAAAATAAAAATAAATATTAATTTTCCAAAACATACAAGAAAAAATTTTCAAGTAACCAAATTTAAGGAAAAAGATTGAGCCCGCGTGTTTGAATCAGGATAAAAGTACAGTACTTCGGCACGCCAACGTTTGAAATTTTAGTAGAAAATGAAGAATACGAATTATTGCAGAAATTCGTGAATGACGTTTTACAATCCGAGGATGAACGCAAATGGTTCAAAACCGTTTGCTTTGAATTTTCCGAGGATTTTATTTATCAAATTAAGTTTGACACGGTAAATGAACCTATTAAAATTTACTCATTGCGGGACAAACCAAGATCTTGTTATATTATACACGTGTGAAAGGTTTATTTGCAATAATCCTTCTTTCTTTCTTCTTTTTCGGCATAGTCAGGACATGAAGTCCTATGACCCGGTTCGGTTTCTGGTGTAAGGTTTAGGCGTTACTACGTCATACCCCTTAAGTGACCCTCGAGAGACGGGGCACTCATATCGCAAAGGTATTTTACGAATGAGTGGGACCTACTTTATTTAGACAGGGAATCCGAACCCTGTGACACATCGGTCTTCTTCACATGAGTATCAGAGGTGAATGCTGGCGGAAAAAAATCCTGACTGAAATCAGGTTTGAACGAAGACTCCACACGATCATTCGTTTCGGAGTCGAGCACGCTCGCCACTCAGCCAATGCCAATGTCGTAACAGTACTTCGAATTAGAACAATAATTAATCCATCATTAATTATCGTATAATTAATTATTTTCGTGGAGACATAGCAAATGTTATATCTCCCTTGTCAGTGTAAATAATTATTTTTTAAAAATTACTGAAAGACTACTCTTGGATATTAAAATGAAGGAGTGCATTTTTCGCCTCCACAAATTGTTTGGAGTTTTTATCTAATTGCCTACAGGATTCTACTTATAACCTATACTTAGCTTATGGAGAACGCAATGAAAGATCAAAAAATGACAATGTTGCTTCACAAGAGAATGCAATATTGCAATATTGCTTCACAATATTGCTTCATAAGAGAATGTACAATATTTTTGCATAGTCTCCCTCTTTTTTCATATTTTCGACAATAAAAAAAAATACAGTCTGTTACAAAATTTCTTGCACACCAAGTTTTCCCATTACTCAATTAATTTTTTTAAAAACCTCCACACTGCCGAGTTTATCCTTATATTGCCAATTTTTTTCCCTGTCTATTTTTATTATGATACTGTCAAAACTAATAAAATACTGCGACAGTAAATTTTATAACATTAAAATTTTACTGCCCTCGGGATACTGCCCTTGTAAAAGAAATATTCCTTCATTTTATATACTTCCAAAATATGCAAATAAATACTGCCCATTTAAATATTAACCCAAAAATAATATGCTTTTTATATAAATATTTTGCATTTATTATGAAAAAATTCTTAACACTTTTTGGATCATTTTTTCGTACGGGGTTTCTCACTAGACCAACGATTTGACGACTTAAAACTCCTTGCAACAAATAATAGTGCTTATTCCAACAAAAAGTTTTCCATTACTTTTTTTTTAATTTTAAAATTAAATTTTACTTATCACATCCAGCAGGTCAAATTTAATTTACTATTTTTAAAAAAAATTAACCTTCTGGGCTTTCATCCTCTTCCTCTTCTTCTTCAGTCGAAGATGAGCTCACATCGTGGGGAATCCCGTTGAGAGAATCATCCGTGACCCCGATATCCATTCCTTTTTTCTGAAACTTCGCAAGCTTGCTAAGGATAGAAGGTGACCGTTTGACGTTAATAGCGCTCGGCGATTTATCTAATCCGTTTGTATTAGTTTCCTCTGACCTTTCGAATACTTGATATCTTGACTTAACATTTAAGGAAGAAAGCTCCTCCAATCCCAAATCCGGTTTATCCGACGCTGGAACAATAACACAACGAAATTACTTTATATTCCCGTTCGCGCTGTCTTATTAAAAAAAAAAAAGATAAAAACCAAAAGCAAGTATTTAAAAAATCATGCAAAAAAAAGTGCACGTAGTAAAAAAAAGTGTTTAAAAAAACTGATTAAAAGCGAGAGCAATTAAAAAAAAAAGATCCGTATTTTTAGTTGCTAATATTGCAAATTTTGTGAATAGGGTTGAAATTCGCTGAAAACTTGAGTGTATCACACAAAGAAACCAAAGGGAACTGTTGTTATAATGTGAGTTAGTGAGTGAAACACAAGTTTTATTAAAAAATTATACCTCGAACCACTTCCGGCGGAAGTTCTATCGGCTGGTTCTCTCGAATTATCATTTCGGGCTTTCGAAATCGAACTAATAAAAATAAAAATAAAATAAGAAAAAAGGAAATAATAACCCTAAATTTTCTTTCCTTTTTTTTTCAAAAATTAAAAAATTTCTAATAAGTTAAAAATTATTACCTAGCATTTTTTCGGGGGGAACGGCGGAAAGAATCCACTTTTAGCTTAATTTACAAAATAAAGAGAAATTTTTTCGAGTATTACAGTATCGATTATAATATTAGGGGTCGTCCATAAATTACGTAAGCATGCAAGACGGTCTTTTTGACCCCCTCTCCCCTCTTAGCCAATACTTAGCTAATATGTAAGATCGATAATTTGGACCCCCCCTTAAACTTCACTAAATCCTTCATTGATTGGCATTATCGCTGCAATGCCACGGCACTTGAGCACAGCAGTATAGACAGGTCCGGAAACTCCGATCCCTTACACATAAAAGATATTGTCCCGCTTAACTGCGCGAAAATTTGTTATTCCTTTCCATCATCATAAGAGCAACTTGTACGAGAGACGCTTTTTTGATTGGTCCTTGAGATTTGTAAACAACGATTGCATTGCGGCGACTTTCTCTTAGGTCAGGCAACTCGGGTATCCCTCATATGGACAAAAATGTCCCCCGAAATTGAAGCAGAAGAATAGTTCACATATTGCTCGATAGATGGCTGGAGCTATAGTTAGGGAATCACGTGTTCTGGCAGCCATCATAAAAAAAAGTGTTTTGAAAGTGTTGATTGGATGGTGGGCATATCACGTGATTCCCTCACTACAGCTCCAGCCATCTATCGAGCAAAGTTTAAACTATTCTTCTGCTTCAAATTCGGGGGACACTTTTTAAGGTAGCAGTTGCCTGACCTGTATGTAAGATCGTGCCATAGTCTTTTAAACAGGTCAGGAAACTCCTATCTTAAATGTATGGGAGATGGTGTCCGGCTTAACTGCACAGATTTTAGTTCCACCCAAATACCACCCGTAGCGCTAGTTGCATTCAGGACGCTTTTCATTGGTCGTTGCCATTTCAAAACAAATATGGAGGATTGAGATTATTGTGTTTGTAATCTCTGAGGTGATTTTTTTTTTCAGTATTAAATGTTAAATATAGTGCATACGCATAGCAAAACGCGTAAAAATCTATTTGAAGTATATTTAAAAAGCAATTAAAGGTGTAATACATCAAAAAATAATACGCGTCATTTGAAAACATTAATTACAGAGGCAACTATAATCGGTTTGAATGTACGTCCCGAAAGATCGCTGCGCCATCTGTTGCCTGCTTTACCGAACTAAAATTCGTGTACTTAAGCCGGACACTTTCGGGGGGGTAAGTTTCCTGACCTGTTTAAAAGACTATGGATCGTGCTCTTGTAATTTTAACGAATAAATATGGCCGCCACAAGAGTCCCAGTGGAGTCCCTACTAAAACGATTAGACATGTTGCGTCTTTTAAGATCGCAGAGCCATCAATGGCCCGTTTTAGAACTAGCCCGCTTGCGGACCAGTCAACGGCCTTGTTGTTTATAAACAATGAATTTGAAAATTGAAATTCCAACTGTTTTTCTAAAACCACGAAAATCTTCTTTTCGTCTGCTTTCAGCCGAAATCATTTCCTGTCTATACGGGTAGCCATACTTAAAAACATTTCGTTAATTTTCAGTTTGCTAGTCTCTTATCATACCGGGTCTCCCAGATTTACCAGTTTTTACTCTCCAAAACTATGGTACGAAATAACTTATAATTTGCAAAAATTTCAAATATCAAAATACTAACTTGGCTCTGGCTCATCTTCCACAACTGCTTTGGGCTTGAATAATTCCTTAAAATGTGGTTTGCAATATACTATTCCTTCGTGACTACTGTAAGTATCGACTCTGTAAAAAAGAAAATAAAACTGACATAAGATTATGTTATTTATTTCAATTAATTCAGTGCCCACACTCAGAAAACAAAATAACTTAGCATAAGCGGTTATTATGCTTTGAACGCTTTTGTTTTGTGCCAAGATATTTTCTGACCTGTCGCGAGTCATTCAGTCGGCTATCGGAAAGTCATATATTGTAAACAAACAAAATGGCGACTTATGTAGAATTTATACATTATGTTTATGATAATACTGTTCAAGCTCGGTTTTTTTTAAATAGACGAAATTCGTATAAATAAATATGCATGCAAAACCATTATAATACAAGTGATATAACTTTTAAGATTTTTCAAATGATTTTTAAATCTTTATTTCATATCTTATATGAATAGTAATAACATAACCTAAACATAGCCCCTATCCTCTGCATTAAACAATGTTAGATTTCAGTTAAATTTTTTTAAAGAAAATATTTAATTTAAGGTACTTGAATATAAAAATCCTGGATATCCATCTTGGTTAATCCCTGATGTCCACTTAAACGTTTTTAAAATAAAAATTAAATAGATATTACGTTTTTATTTCATTAAATAATAATTATGGTTTTCGCGAGCCGCCATGTTGATTCCGATAGCATAGTATAAGAAATGTCCGCTAGTGTCGCATATTGTTTTGTGGCAATACATTTTATCCCAAGGCAAACCGAAATCACTTATCACAAGACATTTTTTTGTTTTCGCACGATTCTTAGGAAAAATATCTTGTCTGAATGCACTTTTGCTTTCGCATTAGTCATTTTCTTTCCTGAGTGCAGAATTTTAAAGTAAATGATTTTGAGTTGACTTAAAGGAGCTAGGCATGTTCCACCAGTAACTTCCATCACAGATTATTTCAAAAATAAAATTTAATCGATGAAATAAATTTAATGTTTGCAAGTGTTTGATTACGTTTAGAAGCAGAAAAAAAATGACTAGTTTCGAAACTATGCGAATTACCGTAAACCGGAGTAAAATATAATGCCGGACCATTACGATAATGCCATTAAAAATTTAACAGACATTATATACCCGCAGAAGTTAAACAGTTAAACTGTAAATTTAGAATGAAAGCGTTTCCATACCAATTAAATATTTTATAACCATTAAATTATTTAAAGATTTTTCAATTAAGATTAAGACCTCAAGTCACCCTTGTCAACGGTAAAAAAAAAAAAATACTTATAGTACAAGTTGTTAGAACAATCATGACCATTGTAAAGTTAATTAGCGAGTTAATATCGCATCTGGCTTTAATTTTTTTCTTTTTCTTTTTTTTTTTTTTTGCGCACGCCAGCGTCTTTGTCATTGACTTGAGGCTGCATTAACGTGTCATGGCACGAAATTCATCATTGAAAGATGATTTTTAAAGCCTTCTTTAAAAAAAATGTTACGATGTAAACTTAAAGAAAAAAAAATCAAGATATTCGACTTTTTTGTCTCAGGGAAAAAAAAAACTTACGTTAACTGTTTATTGCACTCTTTGCATCTAAAACAGTTCTTATGCCAAACTGCTTTTTCAGCTTTGATTTGTTCCATTTGAAAGACTTGTTTCCCGCAGCTTTTGCAATTGCACGTGACTTCACCGGCCCCGGTCGCGGCCTATAAAATTGAATAAGAAAAAAAAATTAATTAATGAATTAAATTAAAAAAAAAAAAACACGAAAAAACACGAAAAAACATAGTAATAAAATATATGACCATAAAAAATACAATTTTTGAACAGCCAAATTTATACATAGTCGAACCTCCATAACTTTCCATGCATTTCCCGTAAGTTAAACATAAGTTTTAACTGGAAAGTTGTGGAGGTTCAACTGTATTTATATATTATTCAATTCAATTCAATTTTTGATTATGTGAATTCAATCCAATTTAATTCATTGTTATGGCAATGCAATTTAATTTAATTTAATTTTTGAAGATGCATGATCATTTTATTAAAGTCTTGACTATGACAATTTAGTCTTCACCAAGACTATTCAATTAAATTCTTCGTTACGACAATTTAATTTGAAACCACCCCAAAAAAAAGTGTGTTATAAAATTAAGTTTGCAGTTATTAAAAATTTAAACTCAGTTATAAAATTTTATAACCCGCCAAAAAAGACATCTATTTATAATTCGTTATAAAAAACAAAAATTATTTTTAATTTTTTTCTAAGTTTTTTTTATTTTCTTCTAACGCTTCTCGAATTTTTCCATTTCTGTTTTTCTTTATTTTTGAGCCTTTGTCAAATTAAAAATACAAGAAATAAACCGAAAATTCGGAAAAATCTGGAAAATATTATAAGTCAAAATAATTGTCAACTTAAAAACCATATTGTCGCTTATAAAAATCAGCTGAAAAGTGCTGTAGTGGATAAAGGCGGCTGTTAAGTCGACCACAGGCTTGGTTTCTATTCCAAAAAAATGTAATTTTTTTTTCCTTTTTTTTATCAAGAAAAATGTTTAAAAAAGAGCCTATAAAGTCCCCATATGCTAAATATAGTGCAATTCAATCATAAAATTAATATACTCCTATTAAAGTATTACTCAATTAAAAATTTTAATTATTAAAATTTATAAATAGTTATAAAATTTTATAATCGGCCAAAAACGTTATATAGTTATAAAATTTTATAACGCACTTTTTCTTGGGCAGTGATTAAGAACACCCATAAGCTAAACATAGGCTGTAATATGAGTGTTTTCAGTGGTTGGTAACACTCTTTTAAGACCCTATGTTTAGCTTATGGGAATTAAATACTTTTATATATCGCCAATTTAATACTTTTGTAATGGCCGACTAAATCCCTTAGTTATCTATAACGTATAAATTATTTATTATGATCGATTGAACGTTCGTTATGATCAATTTAATTATTTCTTGTGGTGAATTTAAAACACACTTCATAATCTTAATTATATTTTGCACTTACCTCATTGAACTGCTTTTGAGCTTTCGTTGCATCACCAGATCGAACGTGAAGCACAGTCTTTTTCGATAATTGGTCGAACTTGCTGAAGCTCGATTTCTACAAATGAAAAATAATAAAAAAGAAAGAATTAAAAATTATTCCTCTGTACCAGACAATGAACTTATGAGTTCACGTGTGGAATGCGGTACGATAAATCAATCAAATTGTTAAAGGTGTCAAGTTACATAGGTGGGCGTCAGACTTTTGTTATTACTCACACTTTTCTCGTCCCGACTAAAAGGAAAGAAAAAAAAAAAAAGATCGAAGGTAAATGTATAATACAAGGTCTGGCCAATTGCCACTTTCATCCCAATTATCTCATTTTATAAAATAGGTCATAACCCACTTCGATCATCTTTCCTTCGGTTTTTAAGTTAAATCTACCCAATTGGCAAAATAATACTTTCCAATAATTGTAATTTAAAAAAAAAAAAAAGCAGTCGATCGGGGAGAAATTATCTGCAGTCAGCGATACAAAGGTTGTTAAACAAAATCAAATGGGTAATTTCAATTTAGTGAAAAACTTTATTTGAATTGTGCAGACAGATTAGTCTAACCGCAAAAACCAAGATCGCGGTTCTCGATTCCATTTAAATACTCTTTATTCATAAATATTTTATTCGGAAAAATATGAAATAGAATTAGAAAGGCATATTAAATTTTTGTTGTTGACATAGATCAGTGAGAACTGTTGCTGACTGGGTCTATTGCATGTCACGACAAGTTATTTTGTTTCATACCGCAGAGAGCAGACTACATGTTCCTTATCTGCCATGACAAGCGGCGCCACGCTAGAGATAAATGCATTGTAGAAGTTAGTGATTGGTCGTTACGATTTGTAAACAAACATTTCAAAATGGCCGACTGTATCAAAGACACAATGTCGCAGACTTAGATAATAGAATCCATAGATAGGACAATAGCTTCAGAAAATGTACATATGGGCATCCATAAGCTAAATACGAGGTAGGCTCAATTTTTTCGGACCAAAACAAACAATGTAAATGGAATAGGAATGTCCGATCTATGGATTCTATTATCTAAGGTCGCAGAGGCAAGCAGTGCAGTACCATTTGCCGTCTGCTATTAGAAATAAAGTTTGCGTGTTTGGTAGATAACTTCTTTATGACTGTAGCTAATGTCGAAAATTCTGAACAAATATTGGCGCCACTAGGCAGCATTGTAAGTCTTTTCAGTAGCCAATCAAATTGAAGTCTGATCGGATAAGATTGTACCTCGTCTAAAGTTTTCTGCAATTGTTGCGTAGCATTGTCATTTCCCTAAAGCCCAGGATAAATATTTTACAAAAATTTTAAACAAGACGTCGATATTACTCAAATCTTTGTGCTTATTAACAAATACTTGATTAAAAAGTTAGGGTAAAAGTATAGTTTATTCCCTCAATATGGCGGTCAATTGTTTGACGGAATTATTTTATTTCGCGGTGGGATTGTCAGTGGTTATTCGTTTCATCACGTAATAGTGTAAACAAAAATGGCGGCTGTGAAAGATAATCAGAGAATGGCCCAAAAAAAGGGAGTCAAGCTGAATAATTATAGCAGCATTTGTTCAGTTTCATTCCTCAAGGGAATATTTAATGCTTGAAAATATATAAATTTAGAACGAGCACTCAGAAAACAAAATAACCTAGCATAAGCGGTTATTATGCTTTGAACGCTTTTGTTTTGTGCCAAGATATTTTCTGACTTGTCGCAAGTCATATATTGTAAACAAACAAAATGGCGACTTATGTAGAATTTATATATTATATTATGATAATACAATTCAAGCTCGGCTTTTTTTAAATAGACGAAATTCGTATAAATAAATATGCATGCAAAACCATTATAATACAAGTGATATAACTTTTAAGATTTTTCATATGATTTTTAAATCTTTATTTCTTATTTCATATCTTATATGAATAGTAATAACATAACCTAAACATAGCCCCTATCCTCTGCATGGAACAATGTTAGATTTCAGTTCAATTTTTTTTAAAGATATTATTTAATTTAAGTTACTTGAATATAAAAATCCTGGATATCCATCTTGATTAATCTTGATTAATTAAATTTACACGTTTTTAAAATAAAAATTAAATAGATATTACGTTTTTATTTCATTAAATAATAATTATGGTTTTCGCGAGCCGCCATGTTGATTCCCATAGCGTAGTATAAGAAATGTCCGCTAGTGTCGCATATTGTTTTGCGGCAAGACATTTTATCCCAAGGGAAACCGAAATATATGTATCTTGATATCGTCGCCATATTGAGGAAATGAAGCTATACATTTACCAAAGTTAGATATTCCCATTGGAATTTCAAGTGCTACTTTAACCTGAAATGTGTTCCGAAAGCAAAGCCAACCGAGATTAAATATTAAGGCCGAACTTGAAATATTAATCTTCCACCTAAATAGGGTTATCAACAATTAACGTAGGATTTTCCCGAGGCATGAAAATAAAAATAAAAAAAATACACAATTACTCTTATTCCGATTTTATAAACTTAAAATTCGGAAACAAGCTTTAATCCGTATAAGCTTCCAAATTAAAAAAAAATACCCTTCCGACATGAAAAAGACAATCGACCTTATAACATCAAAATATACAAGGAAATAAATAAGAGTCTTAAGATTTTTTCAAAAAAAATTCTAGATGTATGGTTTTTCTTAAGAAACGGAAATATTTCATAGAAAAATCGACATTTTAGTATTTAAATATACTTTCTTAGATACAAGTTTCGACTTGTCTCCGACACAAATGAACATCAGAAAATGAGACTTTAAAACGTTATTTGCTTGCTCTGCGTTTGTTTGTAATAGTCAACTATAAACATTTATTAAAAATCAATTGGAATCCATGGCTACTAGCCGCCATCTTGATTTTTGCGAATAGGTATACGGCAGTTAATCGCCGGGCACCACATTACATCCAACCCATAGAATTTGGTACAGTACTTAGACCATATAATACTCTAGACACGCCATTTAAGCATTGTCAAATGAGAGTCGAGTGAAGCAAACATGAATCGTGAGTAGTGACGTCACTTGTTGTCATAACGTTCCTCGTGTATAGGGGTTTTACTATGGTAAAGTATTGTTAACGGTTTTATATTATTTAAAAAAAATGTTTTTCTGGTCATTTTATTCCTTTTAACTAAATTACATTTTAAGTAGGAAGCTATAAACTCGGTTATGATGCTTTAATCGTGACAAGTACTCCCTCTGTCCCAAAATACTTTGTTTCTCATTTTTATTTCCCATTTTATAAGCTCTTGATTTTTGCCGGAACTGTCTGTACCACTTAACCCACCCACCCAAGCACTATTTCATACCACCCCGCCATCCCCCCCTCCCGGGGTCCCCCCCTTCGGGAAAAAAACTAGTGGAAAAATGGAAAATATCAAAATTTTTTATTATTTTTGTCCCGTTTCAGAAACGGAAGCGAAAAATTTGAAGGTAGTCGGAAAAGAGGGGTACATTACCCTAAACAAGAATCCCCCATAAGAAATTTTTTTTCAATTGTCGCAACCCCCCAAAAAAAATCGAATATGTTGACTGTCCGAGGAAGGGGGTGAATTTTTAAATTTCCATTAGATGGTCGCGAAACGTTTGTTACGGAGGTTTTTTTAAGTCGCTGATATCGATTCCGAGGTCCGTTTTAAAAAATTCAAGATGGCGGATCCATATGGCGGACATTTTTTTTTTAAAATCGATTATTTTTTACTTAAACACGTAATCGGGGGGCTATTGAGGACGCTGATTTCGATTTCGAGGTCGGTTTTTTAAAATTCAAGAAGAAAGAAAGGAATGTCAGCTGTAAAATGCATTGAGAAATCCAAGGAAGTTATAGCTGATGAAAATAAACAGATTAAAATATTGAAACAGAGAAATCGGAGACTGTCAGTAGAAGTAAAATTACTAGAAACACTTGTAGTGCATCCTCAAAATAAGCAATTAGCTTCAGAAAAAGCTTTATCAACAATATTAGTACCTACTTAAAATTTTTCTGGACTGTTTATTTATCCTCTAATCATAATTCATAACAGTAACTTTTTATTTGACCAACTATCTTCTGTGGACTCAGTCTTTCAGTTGAATAGTGATCATAAAATTTATTAAAAAGGCTTTTGTTCTGTAGGTAATACAAGGTGAAACAGAATTTAAGTTTTGATCACCTGTTTAAAGTTATTAAAGGCATTAAAACCCTTAGCGCCGAAAAATTAACAATAAATAAAGTATTATAGAGAATTATCAAAGCCTATATTTTTCCCAAATTAAAAAGCCACGGTTTCGATGAAAATCCCCTAAGAAATTGTATTGTTCATTTTTCAAAGTTGATTATTAGTATAAAAAATAACATAAAAACATGAATTGCAGAAAAATACATGCAAGAAAAAATAATGTTACCATTAAATAATTTTTTTTCTTTTTTTATATAAATCTCCTTTAAATATGTAATAAGAATTTTTTCTTATTCCTTTATTCATAAATATTCCATTAATAAAATTTTAAAATTTTAAAATCCAAAAGAAAATCCCAGAACTAGAAAAAATTCATTAAAAAGTGGAAAAAATACCATATAGAGTGTATAGAGCGGTAATCTTTTTGACAACAAGTGACGTCATCACCCCTAGTACATGTTTGCTTCACGAATCTACTGGATGGCGTGTCTAGAGTATTATATGGTCTAAGGTACAGTAATAAAATGAGGGATAAGAGTGCACATCAGACGTGGTAATAGATTAATCTACTGCCACGACCGATTTTTCCGCTGATTTTTAACTTATAAATCGACGAACGCTTAGATTTCACTGATGTATACTCTTAAGACAACGTCAAAATTACACAATTTTGAGTACGCATCAGTCACCTGTCTACTGCCACGATTCAATATTTCCGCTTATGCTTAACTTATGAATCGATGATCGCTTAAATTTAACTGATGCGCACTCTTAAACTCGAAAAAAAAAAAAAAAAATACACATTTTGTCGCATGTGTCGGGAACTGCATTTCTGGTGATCACAAAAATGTGCTAAACAACCAGAAAGGGACGTGTTGTTCAATTACAAAATTTCTCATGCTCTAAAAAAAAATAATAATAAATAAAATGTGTAGTAAATAAAACATCAGAATCAAAGCATGATTGATATGAATGATGAGATGAATGATTTTATTTTTAAAAAAATTTTTCGACGATATTTATTTAAGAAAGGGAGGATCAAACGTGATCGGAACGTAATTTCAAAACGATATGAATCTTAAACGATTACCAGCCTTACTTACTTTTCTTTTTTACAAAGTTTACTGGGAATAAAAGAGAAAATTAAAAATGAAATCACATTTTTTTTTAACAAAAGATGAAAGCGATGGCGACGGGCGAAATCTGATAAACATTCGAGAAATTTTAATACATTACAATATATACAGTATGTACAATTTTATTTTTTTTAAAATTTGGATTAAATTTTTTTACTTACTTTTACTTTTTTTTTTTAAATTTAATTATTTTAGCACTTCCTACCTCTTTTTAATTCTCCCAGCACCAGTGCTACCGTAAAACCATGCTTGTTTTTATTAAAAAAAGTTAGCTATAGATAATGTAAGGATTCTCAGAAATGAAGCAGAATGCATTTTTTAAAAAAATTTTCGAATGGGAGAGAATGCAGATGCCAAATTCATCCACCAGGATCGCTAGTGAATGTCGTCAGTCACAAGGGCCTCATTGTTGTCGTTTAATAAAAACTCCGTCCATAGTTTTCACCTGATCGGATCACAACAGTGTAATAGTTATAGCAGACGCCATTTACCAGAAACCCTAGCGGGTGCTTTTTGCACGTGCCTCCCCCACATTTGATTGACTAAAAAAATTGAATTATAGGCTCCGAGCGACTTTGATTGCAGCGCCACCATTAAAATCATGTTTAGCTTATAAAAAAGCAATATTGCCCGCGAACTAATTGCGTGATGGAAATATATACGCTTCTATAAGGTTAACAGGTATATTTAAGTGTATATTTATGCAAAAATAAGTAGCTCGGAGCCTATAACGGGGCTTGATCATGAAGTGTCTCAGTTGGCGACCTTTTCCTTTAAAAATACTGCCAATGTTTGAAATTAAAACCAAAATTGGTACCAACTGTACAGAACAAGTTTTCAAAAGTTGGCAGTACTTTTAACTACCAACTTGATAGCAAAGGTCAGCAACCGATCCACAGCCTTAAATTTCGGTAGGCGACTACTAGTTCTTTTAAATTTCATTTCCGGTGTATAAGAGCAGCGACCCTACCGGCAGCTTTGGTCCCTAAAACTCTTCTTTCAAAACTCGAGACGGAATGTTTCGATATAAAAATAAACCCAGTCTCAAGAATTTTAAATCGATTAATTTGAAAAAATTCGCGTTGGAAACGCCAAGATCATCATTCCAAAAATACCGAACCGAGGAATGCAACAAATTTCGGTCGAAAACCGATCAAACTTTAAAAATACAATGACAATCCTTACAATTTAAATAGCTCCCTCGTTTTTAATTATGTATGTATTATTTTTTTAACAATTATTTCGTGCTGTCAAGGAAATCCTTTTCCGTTGGTACATTTCAATACTAACCAAAGCATCGCTCCATGGTACGGATATCCTCCGACGCCGTTCAGGAGGGATTAAATCGCTGGGACTGATCCTTCCATTCAGGTTAATCATACTGCAATACCTCTCTTTCTGTTAGTTTTAATTTTTTTAAATTTTTTTTTAATGATACCAAAAGATGAATGATGCATGATGCAAGATGGAGAAACATGCAAAAATAAAACAAAAAAAAACTCAAAATAATAATAATAATAAAAAGAACTAAAAACACTACATAAAAAAAAGAAAAATAACTCAAGTGGACCTGTAACCATTGTCTAAATCAGAAAAAAAAAAGTATGTACCTACATAGAAAAGATTCAAGAAGACACTTACCACGAACAAAAAAAAAAAAAAAAAAAAAAAAAAAAAAAAAGGCTTGTTAATTACATGAATGATCATGTAATATTTCCGCAATTTAAATATAGAATAATAAAAATAAAAAAATCCGATTGAATTTTTTTTCTTTTTAAAAATATGCAGGGGCTTCCCCTTTTCCACTGTTCCATCTTCTAAAAATAAAAATATACCGAACGATAAAAATAAAACGCGGACGATGAAGTTAAAAAAAAAAAAAAAAGTGTGGACGTTTTGTTAAACTTGCTGTAATTAAATAATTAATGAATTAAACCGGCATAAATTTTGATTAACGTCGTGCTATAAATTTAAAAAAAATACTTCATGTGAATTTTTTTTTTTCCTTTCAAAACGTGGATGTTGGATAATTATCAACACGGTCCTCATATTCATACGAAAAATATAGTTTTGAAGTAGGACTACGTCTTAGGGCGGACCATGATGGTATTGTCGTGTCCGGTTGTCCGGTTGGTGTTTGGGGACCGAACATAAAAAAAATGAATATTTCAAAAATTTTAGATAAATTTTTAATCAAATTTTGTCAAAAATCGTTGATGATCCTTAAAAATTTTTAAAAACTCTCAATGAAATTTAAAATAAAACTTTTTACAAAATATTGTAAATTTAAGAAAAAATTACTAATTTTTAAAAAAAAGGGGAAATGTTTAGAAACTTTTTTAGATTTTGTGATTTTTAATAAAATAAAAGGGGGTCTAATATCAGTACTTGGACTAATATTAGGGTTTGGAGGATTTAGGGGGATCATTAACATATTTTTTGAAACCAACATTTCGATGATTTTTGATTATTGAAAAAATTTATTTAAAATTCTATTGAAAAAAAATTTTGTTTAAAAACATTTTTTGAATCTTATTAAAAATTTTTAAGAAAAAATCTTAACGTTTTCGGTAAAAATTCCTAAACTTTTCGGTAAAAACTTCTAAGGTTTTTGGTAAAAATTGTTAAAATGTTTGGTGGAAATTCCTGAATGATCCAGTCGAATTATCAAATTTTCGCGTCTATCTCAAGTTTGATCCCAACAGAAATTTTCGTCCGTGAAAATGTTCTACAAGGCAAGGAGAATGACCTCCTAAAATTGCAACTCGCTGCCATTTGCGGAAATTGAGTTCTGGCCGAATAAGGTAAAAAAATAGGCCTTTTCAACTTCAATCATTTTTCCACGCCACAAAAATAATCGGATTCGGGAAAAATCTGCTTTTTCTTGCAGGCAGGGCCCAAACTAATTGAAAAAAACCCAAACCGTTCGAAAAAAGTTGTCCCATCTTTGTGCGATATCGGAATTTTGCCTAAAACCCAAGGGTGGTCGGTCCGTCAATTTTAATGCAGCTAACGAGGAAAACTAAACCTCGTTTAAAAGCTCCTCATTAGAGGTCTCTAACCCGCAAATGGCAACTTCCCACTATCAATGCGAAATAAATGGGGAGGAAAATCTTATATTTGATGTGTGCCTAGCCTCACTAAATCTCTTATAAATATGAAAATAATGAAAATAACATTAATTTTCCTCCTAATTAATGATTTTTAATTGTTTCTTCAACGTCTAATGATAATTTGGATGAGTTGCCTTATTCCGTCTAAGGCCGGGGGAGATGTGAATCTTGATTTTCGGATGACAAAAATGGCTGACAACGCCGCATGGTACGACAAGTACTAAACTTCGGCGGGCGTTCGAATTTTTGAATTTTTTTAAAAGATGGAATCTGTTTATTTTCCGAAATGTCAATATTTTGGGACGATTCCAAAAATAAAAAAAGGTTTTTAGACTTTAATAAGCGACATTCGTCTTCTTACTTTCACCCTTTTTTCTTATTAATGTCTAAAAATCGAAATTTAATTTTGGGATCGTCCCAAAATATTGACATTTCGGAAAATAAACAGATTCCATCTTTTAAAAAAATTCAAAAATTCGAACGCCCGCCGAAGTTTAGTACTTGTCGTACCATGCGGCGTTGTCAGCCATTTTTGTCATCCGAAAATCAAGATTCACATCTCCCCCGGCCTTAGACGGAATAAGGCAACTCATCCAAATTATCATTAGACGTTGAAGAAACAATTAAAAATCATTAATTAGGAGGAAAATTAATGTTATTTTCATTATTTTCATATTTATAAGAGATTTAGTGAGGCTAGGCACACATCAAATATAAGATTTTCCTCCCCATTTATTTCGCATTGATAGTGGGAAGTTGCCATTTGCGGGTTAGAGACCTCTAATGAGGAGCTTTTAAACGAGGTTTAGTTTTCCTCGTTAGCTGCATTAAAATTGACGGACCGACCACCCTTGGGTTTTAGGCAAAATTCCGATATCGCACAAAGATGGGACAACTTTTTTCGAACGGTTTGGGTTTTTTTCAATTAGTTTGGGCCCTGCCTGCAAGAAAAAGCAGATTTTTCCCGAATCCGATTATTTTTGTGGCGTGGAAAAATGATTGAAGTTGAAAAGGCCTATTTTTTTACCTTATTCGGCCAGAACTCAATTTCCGCAAATGGCAGCGAGTTGCAATTTTAGGAGGTCATTCTCCTTGCCTTGTAGAACATTTTCACGGACGAAAATTTCTGTTGGGATCAAACTTGAGATAGACGCGAAAATTTGATAATTCGACTGGATCAGAAGTTTTTGGTAGAAATCCTACAAATTTTTAATAAAAATCCCTATAATTTTTGGTAAAAATTCCTAAAAGTTTTGGTAAAAATTCCTAAAAGTTTTCGGTAAAAATTCCTAAACTTTTCGGTAAAAATTTCTAAGGTTTTTGGTAAAAATTGTTAAAATTTTTGGTGGAAATTCCTGAATGATCCAGTCGAATTATCAAATTTTCGCGTCTATCTCAAGTTTGATCCCAACAGAAATTTTCGTCCGTGAAAATGTTCTACAAGGCAGGAGAATGACCTCCTAAAATTGCAACTCGCTGCCATTTGCGGAAATTGAGTTCTGGCCGAATAAGGTAAAAAAATAGGCCTTTTCAACTTCAATCATTTTTCCACGCCACAAAAATAATCGGATTCGGGAAAAATCTGCTTTTTCTTGCAGGCAGGGCCCAAACTAATTGAAAAAAACCCAACCGTTCGAAAAAAGTTGTCCCATCTTTGTGCGATATCGGAATTTTGCCTAAAACCCAAGGTGGTCGGTCCGTCAATTTTAATGCAGCTAACGAGGAAAACTAAACCTCGTTAAAAGCTCCTCATTAGAGGTCTCTAACCGCAAATGGCAACTTCCCACTATCAATGCGAAATAAATGGGGAGGAAAATCTTATATTTGATGTGTGCCTAGCCTCACTAAATCTCTTATAAATATGAAAATAATGAAAATAACATTAATTTTCCTCCTAATTAATGATTTTTAATTGTTTCTTCACGTCTAATGATAATTGGATGAGTTGCCTTATTCCGTCTAAGGCCGGGGGAGATGTGAATCTTGATTTTCGGATGACAAAAATGGCTGACAACGCCGCATGGTACGACAAGTACTAAACTTCGGCGGGCGTTCGAATTTTTGAATTTTTTAAAAGATGGAATCTGTTTATTTTCCGAAATGTCAATATTTTGGGACGATTCCAAAAATAAAAAAAGGTTTTTAGACTTTAATAAGCGACATTCGTCTTCTTACTTTCACCCTTTTTCTTATTAATGTCTAAAAATCGAAATTTAATTTTGGGATCGTCCCAAAATATTGACATTTCGGAAAATAAACAGATTCCATCTTTTAAAAAAATTCAAAAATTCGAACGCCCGCCGAAGTTTAGTACTGTCGTACCATGCGGCGTTGTCAGCCATTTTTGTCATCCGAAAATCAAGATTCACATCTCCCCCGGCCTTAGACGGAATAAGGCAACTCATCCAAATTATCATTAGACGTTGAGAAACAATTAAAAATCATTAATTAGGAGGAAAATTAATGTTATTTTCATTATTTTCATATTTATAAGAGATTTAGTGAGGCTAGGCACACATCAAATATAAGATTTTCCTCCCCATTTATTTCGCATTGATAGTGGGAAGTTGCCATTTGCGGGTTAGAGACCTCTAATGAGGAGCTTTTAAACGAGGTTTAGTTTTCCTCGTTAGCTGCATTAAAATTGACGGACCGACCACCCTTGGGTTTTAGGCAAAATTCCGATATCGCACAAGATGGGACAACTTTTTTCGAACGGTTTGGGTTTTTTTCAATTAGTTTGGGCCCTGCCTGCAAGAAAAAGCAGATTTTTCCCGAATCCGATTATTTTTGTGGCGTGGAAAAATGATTGAAGTTGAAAAGGCCTATTTTTTTACCTTATTCGGCCAGAACTCAATTTCCGCAAATGGCAGCGAGTTGCAATTTTAGGAGGTCATTCTCCTTGCCTTGTAGAACATTTTCACGGACGAAAATTTCTGTTGGGATCAAACTTGAGATAGACGCGAAAATTTGATAATTCGACTGGATCAGAAGTTTTTGGTAGAAATTCCTACAAATTTTTAATAAAAATCCCTATAATTTTTGGTAAAAATTCCTAAACGTTTTGGTAAAAATTCGTAGTTTTCGGTAAAAATTTCTAAGGCTTTTGGTAGAAACCCCAAAGCTTTCGGTAAAAATTCCGAAGGGACCCTAGCAAAACCCCGACATTCAAAACCCCGACATTAGATATCGGGGTTTTGAATGTCTGGGTTTTGCTTTTTGCCTTTTATTATATTTTATTTTTTATTTGTTTTAATTTATTTTTAATTTTTTTTAATTTTTGAAATGTCGGGGTTTTGAAATTTAATAGCACTTATATAGAAGGTAATAGAACTAGTAAGAATTAAAATATAGAACATTTTCTGAGCAACAAATTGCAATAGAAATTCTTACAGAGATATTCCAAACTCCTCCCCCATATATAAAAAATCGTAAGAATGTCGAGAACCCCCTGCCCCTTCCGGTCTTACGAAATACTAAAACACCTCCTATGGGGAGCTTAGTTCTATACTGCACTCGGTCTGTGGAATTTCCGTCGGTCTCTGCCGGTCTGTGTGGTATCTTGACTTTCTGCTGAAAGCTCCCTAGAACTTCTCAGTTCTCTAGAGCTTTCAGGGAAATGTTCATTTCATAAAAGTTTATAGACTCTGAAGTCAGGAGGACCTATTGTCCCCTGAAAATTTTATCAAAATCGGTCGGGAAGGGGCTCCGTACGTGTCGGGCATCGCTTATTTTCCTTAGCGTTTTAAATATAGGCATGGGCGGATCTAGGGGGGGGAGGGGGCTGTGGGGTGCTAGCCTTCCCTAGAATTTTGAAAATTATATGGCCTGAATGTATCAGCCCCCCCCCCCCCCAGAAAATATTTTTCCCTATTCTGAGCCCCTCTAGGAAAAAATCCTAGATCCGCCCATGTATATAGGACTTAACTGCTGATTTCAAAACCCCGTCATTTAAAAATATTTTTAAAAATAAAAAATAAATTAAATTAAATTAAAAATAAAATATAATAAAAGTCAAAAATCAAAACCCCGTCATTCAAAACCCCGATTTCCAATGTCGGGGTTTTGACTCGGTCTCATTCCGAAGACTTTTGGGAAAAATTCCTCAAGCTTTCGGTAAAAATTCTTAAACTTTTTGGTCAAAATTCCTAAAATTTTTGGATGAAATTCCTAAAAGTTTTGGTAAAAATTTCTAAGATTTTTGGCAAAAATTCTTAAAGTTTCCGGTAAATATTTCTAAAATTTTAATATTTTATTAAAAATTTTGAAAAGGTTTTGTTAAAAAGGTCATCAACATTTTTTGAAACAAAGATTTGGATGATTTTGATAAAATTTTATTGAAAAAGGGGGCCACGTGGACTAATATCAGGGCTTGCAGGATTTAGGAAGACATTAAAATTTTTTTAAACGAAAATTTCAATGATTTTTGATTATTGTAAAAATTTATATTTTATTGAAAAAAAAAAATTTTTGAAACGAACATTTGATAAAATTTTTATAAGTTTTTTCAAAAATTCTGGGCGTAGTCCTATGTGGGGATATGCTTCATATCCCCTGACCGTGTTTTTTTACTCGGGGAAAAAAAAAACTGAAGATAGGCATTTAATTTGGAAATGATTTTTAATTAAGTGGGTGATATCGCTTGGATTTTTCGAAACTAATAACAGGGATTTTATGGTGGATATTTCTCGGAATTTTTAATTGGAAAACAATTCGATAATTAATTCTTTTATGAATTCTAAAAATAAAAAAATGAGAAAAACCTTTTTCTTTTTACTACAATCTCAAATAATTCTTTTTGTTTTCGTCCAAAATCATTTGTGTCAACATTTTCCGATGCTACGCAAAAAAGAAAACTCGAAAATCTGTTAAACCTTTTTCTTTTTTTAGTGACAGATTTTTTTTTTTTCCGATAAAATCATCCTCGCAACAAATTATTTTCCTTTTAAAATACGCTAAATACTTTTTACTTCGAATAATTAATACAAAAACTTTTCATCGTCGTTATACAAGAGCTTTTCGATACAAAAATAACAGTCGAAATAAAACTTTTCCAAATAAAAAGCATTTTTTATAAAATGAAAAAAAAATTATAATTCCCAACTTTCTGCTAAAGCTTTTACGTGGGAAGATATTGAAAAAAAAATGAAGCAAAACAAAACAAAA
This sequence comes from Liposcelis bostrychophila, assembly GCA_037577465.1. Lineage (NCBI taxonomy): Eukaryota > Metazoa > Arthropoda > Insecta > Psocodea > Liposcelididae > Liposcelis > Liposcelis bostrychophila. The sequence continues at coordinate 52,616,334 of CM075208.1, read as the reverse complement.
TAAAATGAAATCAAATGGTATTTTGACGTTTCGGACTGAAACAGAGGAGGAACAGTGAAAACAAGGGGGGGGGGAATCCCTGTAATCTCTTGGAACCGAGCTTTCCATCATCATTACCAACCATACTTACCAAAGCTCGTACTGAAACCCCCGTCACCACCGGGCTCCGTTCGATGTTGGACAAGTTGTTGGTACTTCGACTAGTTTCAACATTCCTAGCATTTTCGAAATAATTAGACCGTAGGACTGCAACTTTGTTAGAATTGCTCGTTAGGTCCACCATCGATCGTGCTTTCTACAAAAACGGTTAGAATCCAAACAAAAAAAATAATCAAAAATCTTTGTTAGTATTACAAAAAAAATACTCCAAGCAAAATAATAAAAGAAATTTAAAAAAAAAAATCAAACCAAACACTCTCACATTCGTGCAAAAAAAAAAAATCTTTGTAAATCCTACCCTTAATCCGACGAAGACGAACGAAATCTCATTGAAAATTAAAAATATTAAATGGATAATACATGTACCTTGTCAATCTTAATCAGGGGTAAAAAGACAAAACCGTACGAGGGGGGGTGAATTTTAAATGGTAATCGCTTTAACAGCACCGTGTAACACCCCATCTTCAAATACGACAAATTTTGCATTTTGGAAAATATTTTAACTCAAATAGGTATGTACTGTATGAACTTTTTACACTATCAGGTTAGGTCATTAGGTAGAGCAGTCGACCGGGAATGGAAGGGTCCTGGGTTCAAGTCCTGGACCCGACTTCGTCCCTCCCTACCCCAGCTCCTTCCTTCCTCTCGCAGAAAAAATTCCGAGGGCGTCTTTGAGGCCTCGTAATTTTTTTTCCTCTCCTCAGCCAGGAAATAAATCAAAACAGCATGGTGTCGTAAGAAAGAAAAAAAAAAACCATAACAAGCACGATTAAAGTTAAAAACAGAAATTAAAAAACATCAACAAAAAGCTATGAATCACACGAAATACCTGAATGAGGCATTTTTTTTTCTTTTTTTATGCATGCAGATTTTGATATTTGATAAAAAGGAGAAAAAAAAAAACCATTATGGTTTTTACGTGGTTTAAATTAAATTTCTTAAAGGATTTTTTTTTTCTCTTTGCTCCATAGTAATGAGAGTTTTGTCTTTTTCTTATTCCCTTGCAAAAACCGAAACAAAAGGTTAAAAGCCATAAATTTAAAAATAAATAAAAAAATAAACAAACTGGGAGTCATGATGAAAACCCGTTTCCATTCGCAATTTTGCTCTTTTGTTGGAGATGATAATCCTCCGTGGTATTTTCTTATCTTTCGGGTTTATCGAAGGAGAAAAAAGAAAATAAAATAAAAGTTTTTTTTTTTTTGTTTGTTTTTGGAACGATCGATGCAGAACTTTCCATTTTTCTTATCCACCTGATGTGAGATAATTAATTAACGTAATGACGGGGGGAATCGTGCTAATTAATTCGAAGAATGCGTTTTATTTGTTTTAATTTATTAATTACCGATATCATAGGCGTAACAGGACCGTAGCCCCTTTTATCAATTTTCGACCCCCCAAAATATTAAATCTGATCGGTTCATCTGATGGGCCCATTAGTTTTGCAACCTTGCACAGCTTTAACTTTCTTAAAAAATTGTGAAAACCACGTAACTAGTGGTATCTTGAACTGCTAAAACCGAATATGAAGTCAAAATTAAAAAAAAAAAATTCAAGATGGCGGGAGGTTGGTAAAAACTTATTAAAAATATTATACAATTTTTTTAATAGTCGAATTTTTTAAAAGTTCATTTATTGCTTTTTTCACTCTTATGAACTTAAAAATGCAAGTAAATTACGGATGGACAGTCAATTATGTAATATTCAACAAGAATGTTTCACCTATGTTTAGCTTATGGGCAAAACAGCTGTTTCTGTGTAGAGGAGTTCATAAGTTTAAAATAATAAAATGTAAATATTTCGGGAAATTTTTTGAGCAGCTAATTCTGAATCTGAAGTCCAAATTTGGAAAAATTTGAAATTAAAGATGGCGGACTAATAACTTTTAAAATTTTCAGTTTTTTTAATAATTATTTCTCGAAAAATAATCGGTTTTTGAAAAATTAAGACAAGTTAATTTTCCGGGAGGCAGTTAATTTAAGACAAATCGATTTTCTGGGGGGCCGCATGTGCCCCCAACGTAAAATCCAATGTTAGATTTGAAATCAGGATGCTGAAAAACATATAAATCAATATCCATATGATATTTTTCGGATAATTTAAAAAAAAGTTTGTCTTCTGGGGGCCACTAGTGCCCCCCAAGTAAAAACTAATTTCAGATTCGGAATCAGCGACCCCTAAAACCCCTTAATTAATACAAATAATATTAAAAACATTTCGGGAAAAGGGTTTAAAAAATTAAAATTGAGTTTGCATCCCCGACTGCATAACTGAGCAATATCGGGCGCATCACTTAATTTTTTTTTAATGCCCCTTTGATGTAATACAGAAAAATAATATTTGGGAGGAACGGGGTATTTCCAAATTTCGAAATATGACCGGCAAAGGGTTGATGGCCAAAATGCCCCCCCCCCGGTAAAAAAAAAGAAAAAAAAATGAAAAATTGAAAAATTGAACGAAAAGAAAACGAGAAGCAAAACAAACAAGACAATATATTTAGGAACCCTAAAAACATAATTTTTACACCCAGTTAGTCTTTTAAGCCAACGTTATTTCAAACAGAAAAAACTTTCCCATCAGTCAGTCAAAAAAAAAAAAAAAAAAACACGTGGAAGCCTCATATTCCTTCAGCTTTTACAATAATAAGATGCTCCCAACCATTCAAAGCAATTCAAAAAAATTATTTTTTTAAAATGGTCGTTAATAAATTTCTATACAGATCCCTTTCAATAATTTTTTTTTCACTTCTCAGCCGGTTCTTTGAGCTCCGCCTACGCTTCGATATTAATTTACACGTGAAAAAAAAAAAAAAAAAAAAAAAAAAAAAAATACAGAAAATTCTTCAGCGTTCCCGAGCAGGCAAATTTATGAACGCATAAAATTTTTTTAAAAAAATTCTTGGACGAATGCACAAAACAACAAAAAAAAAAAAAGGAGGTGTTAATTCTGGGAAATCTCTAAGCATGATATTAAATTTATATTATGATTCATTATTTCGTTCATCTTCGTGGAACATCCCGCCTGTTAGAATTTTTTAGTAGTAAAACAAAAATCATACTATACTCACACCGCAAAAAAAAAAAAAAATACTATTTTTTTCAAAAAAAAAAAAAAAAAAAAAAAAAAAAACTTCCGTTGATTTCTCTTATTGCTCCACTGACTTTTCCATCTTTACAGGATGCCGGAAGAGCTCTTAAAGATAAGTCAACGGTAAATGATGTATTTGTACCATTTGTTAACGATATACACTTAAAATGCCATACATAAGAGGGCATCTTCATGTAAGTGGATACGAGGGCGTTCCAGCCAAATGATTTTTCCAACTAAAACGATTAAAGAGGAACACCTTAATTCGCGTTTTTAAATTTTAAAAAAAAATTATAAAACAATGTGCGAAATTAAAGAATGCACTCCGATTTAAATAACAGAACAAAAAAAAGCAGAAGAAAATATAATTTTGTGTTTTGTTATCATTTCACGTTTCAGGAAAAAGAGGATTTTCATCGGCTTTGAATTTTCATCTGAAGAAATTTCATTCCGCTAGAACGCTCTCTTTGTTTTCAAGTTCTTAATAAAAAAAATAAAAAAGTTTTTTTTTCTTCCAAAATAATTAAATTTTGAGAATTAGAAAAAAAAAAAAAAAAAAAACTTACCAAGTTTTGTATTGGAACAGGTGAAGGAATAACTTCCTTGTTGCATATGCCATTTTGAAAAGATTTAGACGCTTCTGTGCAATATGTTTGCATCTAAAATTTTCCAACATGAAAAAAAAAAGGAAAAAACACCAAAACATAAAAAAAAAAAACCATGCATGTAACTGACATTTAAAATAATTAAAATTAAATTAAATCCTAACATCTATTAGGGAAAAGGAAGAGGAAGAGGAAGAGGAAGAAGAAGAAAATTTTTCACATACAGTGTCAACTCATATTTTTGGACTTCGCTTGTTTTTTCGATTTTTGATGATGCATGTTTTCTGTATCTAATGCTATTTTCTTTCACGTAAAAAAAAAATTAAGTACAAGTCAACAGATAAAAAATGATAAATAATTTCCTAAACGGTTGCCATCGCAAAACAGTAGCGTAAAAGATAAATAGTATGCCGCAAAAGCCATTTTTATTTTCTATGGCGTGCACGGCATACTCTGGGCAAATAGTGTCCTAATCAAACTTAGCTATGCTCACAGATCCATGAAGACTCCAGAAATATATAACACTTCTTCGCTAAGTTTACCATGTGCATAAAAATTTTAACGTAAGAACACCGTTTTATAGGTAAACTTCATATGTTAGAAACGTTTTTCCTACGAAATTAAAAAAAAAAAAAAAATTACTTCGGAAAAATTTACTGTAAGAAGACATCTTTCATCATATGAATACTACGCTTAGGTCGTTCTTCTTACAATAACATTAAAAAAATTATTTCGGGGAAACTCTGTAAGAAGACGGCGCTTGTCATACGAATACTATGCTTAGATCGTTTTTCTTACAGTAAAATTTAAAAAAATTATTCAGGGAAAATTAGCTGTAAAAAAACATCGCTTATGATATAAATACTATGCCTAGACCTTTCTTCTTACAATAACACTTTTAACAAAAAAAAATTGTCAAGGGCAGGAGGAACTGAATTGCTGTAATTTAAAGACAACATATATAAATTTTGAATTCTAATTCTATAGACCTGGTCGAGTTCGAGTTCTACTCTGATGTGCAGCTTTACACCTCTGAACCATAGCAAAAATACTTGTCCGGTGCAATATTTGTTGGCAGTCAGGCATTAGACAGTCAGTGACAGACCCGTAAGCGGCTCCTAATCCCCGTACTTACGTTACCGAAAATTTCAACTAATCTTCTCCCGCTTACAAGATTCAACCTGCAGTTAGCTTCAGCTGCTGCCTAACAAATAATGATTTTGAACGAACTAACAAAAATTTTACTGTAAGAAGACAGCGCTTATCATATGAATACTATGATTAGATCATTCTTTTTACAATAACGTTTTTAAAAAAAATTATTTCGGGAAAATTCACTGTAAGAAGACGGCATCTATCATATTAATATCATGCCTAGATCGTTCATCTTACAACAAAATTTTAAAAAAATCATTTTGAGAAAATTCACTGTAAGAAGACTGCGTTTATCATATGAATACGGTGTTTACATTGTTCTTCTTACAATAAAATTTTTTAACAAAAAAAAAAATGGTCAAATGCAGGAGAAATCGAATTCTTGTAATTTAAAGGCAACATATATAATATATAAATTTTAAATTCTAATTCTATGGACCTAGTCAAGTTCTACTCTGATGTGCAGCTTTACACCTCTGAACCATAGCAAAAATATTAGTCCGGTGCAAAATTTGTTGGCAGTCAGGCATTAGACAGCAGGTGACACCCGCAAGCGGCTCCTGATCCCCGTAATTACCTTAGGGAAAATCTTGATTAAGAGGAATCATCATCGTGGCAGCAGACTAATCGTATTTTACTTTTTACGGGGAAACGAAAGCAAATTTCGAAACAAAAAATATTAAGAACATCTCAGGAAAAAAAAATCCCGAAAATTCCTTAATATTTTTAGTTTCGAGACTTGTCTTCGTTTCCCCGTAAAAAGTAAAATAAGATCTTCTGTCACGACTGATGATTTCTCTTAATCTTCTCCATTTTACAAGATACAACCTGCAGGTACCTTCAGCTGCTGCCCCACAAAAAATAATTTCGATTGAATTCACAAAACTTTTACTGTAATAAGACAGGGCTTATCAAATGAATACTATGCTTAGATCGTTCTTCTTATAATAAAATTTAAAAAAATATTCGGGAAAATTCACTGTAAGAAGACAGCTTTTATCATATGAATACAATGCCTAGATCGTTCTTCTTACAATAAAATTTTTAATCAAAAAAATATTATATAATTTCTGGTCAAAAAGTAACAACAGTCAGCTCCGATAGAAAAAAAAAAAACTGTGAACGAAAAATCATTCAACTCGTTCCAAAAAAAAAAAAAATATAATAAAATACTAATAAATACATACGTATTTTTATGAGGGGCAATGGCCTTCTCACAAAATGACAGAATTAATCACGCTTTTGAAAAGGAGCAAAAAAATTTTTAAAAACATTAAAAAAGAAATTTAATTCTATTAATATGCGCGAGAAAATCGCACTGAATAAAATAAAAATCTTTTTGCTTAAAAATTCGGCGCCATTTATCAAAATCGCTAATGACATTACACAAGGAAAAAAAGAAAAAAGAAGAAAGGAATAATCAAAGTCACAAGAAAATTCCCCTCTCCCCTTCTTTTATTTTCCGTTTTAATTGAAAAGGATAAGTTTTTTTTTTTTTTAAAGGAGAAATTCCCTTCTTCTCACTTCCCAAAACTCTTGCCAAAATCTCTTAAAAAGCCCACCTCAATCTATAAAATTTCGCGCGGTGAGTTACATTATTTTTAGAATTGGCAAAAACAAAATTAAAAAACAAGAACTGGTCTTTTTCATCGGAAATGACCTCTATATACATTGTGCATTTCATTGTTAGGGAATTGCAGAAATTTCACCTCTTTCCTTCGCATTATTTCTTTTTATTCTTTTTTTTAAAAAAAGAATGCAAATATAAAGTAAAATAAAATAAAAATTCTGGCATGCTCCCCCGTAGTTAAAAAAAAAAATAGTTGGTATTCAATATCATTTCTCGTTTGCAAAGAAATAAAAAAGGCAAAAGAATGCGGTCACTTTGATTAGGCACATATAAGGATGTTGTGATTTCAATTTTCAAAATGAACGTGTTCTATCGATAAAATTTACATTCGACAAGTTAAAACGGCTACCTGTCTTTAAAAGAGGAATGCTTTTGACGAAATTAAAAAACAGCAGGGCTCTGTGCAGTAACAAGGAGAAAAAGGAAGGGAGGTGACTTGTTTATGAGCACTGTTTATTAAAATTTTGCAACGCAAATTTCGGAGCTGTAGGGTATCCAAAAAAAAAATTCTTGCTTATCAAATAAATCCTTTCATTTACAGTTAATAAATTTTTTTAGGTCCATTTTTTGTAGTAGTGAGACCCTCAAATAGTACGTAAGCATGAATTTGGAGTTTTTTCACCCCCCACCGTCTCCAGACAGTAAGCAAAAAATAAGATTTTTATGAATTCCCTCTCCTTTACTACGCAAAATTTTAATTTCCGGTTCGTACTAGAGGTAGGCGATTTTTTCGTTCGATTAATCGAAAAATCGATTAATCGATTTTTATCATTTCCGTGCGTTGGAAGCAGGGTTGCTGTTTAAAACATTTTTTAATAAAAAACAGTTTAAAACGTTTTATATTATTTTCCCATGTTTTAAAACGTTTTAAAAAGTCTTTTATTCGGTCTGGTTTTAAAACGTTTTAAAACATGTTTTAAAACACGTTCAAAATGTTTTAAATTCGTTTCTATTTTTATTCAAATTTTTAAAACGGTGTTTTTTATTCAAATGTTTTAAAACGTTTTAAAACACCGTGTTTTAAACCAATTTGTTTTAAAACAATCATCCCTGGGAAGTGAACTCAAGTATCTCCATCGTAAATATGAATGGAGATAGTCTGTTTTGATATTTCGTGAAAGTGTCATGTGACCAGAAGTGATGCCAACATGAGCGTGATGTAAACGTGTAGTCACATGATTTTCACAAACAGTCGAAACACACTATCTCCAATTATATTTATGATGGAGATACGTTAGTTCACCTCCGATGAATACAGATATAATCTGACCCCCCCCCCCCCCCCCAAAAAAAAACCAAAAAACATTCACAAATTTTTTCAGTGAGCAACACCAAGAAATTTATTATTATTTTTTTTAAATACCCTATTGGGAGCTGATACTTAACTTAGGGGATGACTCCATCAAAAAGTAGCTTCCATTTTAATATCAAACTTTCTAAAATCGTTTGGAAAATCGTTTTCGAGTCCCAAACATGCATGCAAACAACGTCTTTTTAACTTTATTAAAAGGGATGAGATAAGAACGCAAGTGCTTACCAAGTTTTTGACGGAAACATTAGCGAGATCTTCGGAATCGTCTCCCCCGGACGTTGGTGGCAGCGAGATGGACGGCACACTTGGGGTTATTGGAATCGTGCCCTGTGTTAAGATTAGTATTATGTTAGTTTAACACTCACGACAACACATTAAAAACAAAACAAAAACAAAATTTAACCCGTGGATTAATAATTTAGAAAAACACATTTAAAAAAACAAACAAAAACATAGCGCACGCAAAAAAAAAAAAAAAACTGCGCACATAAATTTCTGATACAGGACTATCAGTAAAATCTCAAAGACCCCAGGAGATATAAGACATTCGGAATTTTAACCCCCGCCCCCCCCCCCAAAAAAAGGCCACAGACCCTGTTCCAGAATTTAAAAAAATATACCAGGCAGGAATCCAAAAAATAAATCATTCAAAATTTTCTTATTCATTTTACGTCTCTGACTTTCTCAGAGTCTAAAATTATTACAAAAGAATTTTACGGCATTAAAATACGGTATAACTCATTAACTAAATTCAGCCTTAAAGGAATATCAGGAATGTCGGGGAAAATAAACCGTATTATTTTTCTCCTTGTCATTTCTACGTGTTTTAAATAACTAATATTCCCTTAATTAATAATCTAAAGTGATTACTTTCCTTTTTTTTTCGCATTTATTCAAGCTTAACCGGCATATTTCCGTCTTAACCTAATTCCAACTTTCGCAAGAACTTTTTACAGACTGCGAAAAAAAAAATGAACTTTCTTTTTTTTCTTCGTCTGAAGTGCCGTCATCAACCAAAGCTTTGGCCAGTGTATGTCTTCGAAATTAACGAATTTTCGAATTTCAAAATGTCTCAGACTGGAATCGGTGCCTTTGAGTTTTACTATTGTATCCCCAATTTTCTTTTTCAGATTTTTAAACAGACGTTTCCCAATAAGCAAAGAAATATTAATGTTTATAAAACATTTTTGAAATATTTTTCAATATTTTAAAAATATTATGCAAATATTTTATGAAGCAAGAAACGATAAAAACGTTTTAAAAACTTCGGCAAAGATTTTAAAAATATTTTTATTGCTTTTTGTTTCAAAAAACATTTTGCAACATATTTTTAAAATATTGAAAAATATTTTAAAAATAGTAATATTAATATTTTTTTGATAGTTGGGCTTGAGGTCGCGCGCTGGTCTTAAAAATTTTGAAAAGCTCATCTCAAGGCAAAAAAAATATTTTTTTTTTTTTGTGGTCAGTCCATGTGAAATGACCAAATTGCAAACCACTACCTTCACCGATTTTTTTGATTTTCGGGGAATCGAATCTACCCATCTTCTTCTTCTTTCAAGTGCCGTCTCCGCGACGAAGATTGGCTATCATCTGGCATATTTTTACTTTTGAGACCGCCGCTCTAAAAAGACTCAAGGAATCAACACCAAACCAGTCTCTGAGATTCTTAAGCCATGAGGTTTTCCTACGGCCTTGCTTGCGCTTACCCTCGATTTTTCCCTCCATCACAAGCTGAAGGAGGCGGTACTTTTCATTTCGGATCACGTGGCCGAAATAATCGAGCTTCCGACGCTTGATCTCGTACAGCACCTCCAACTCCTTTCCCATACGAGCCAAGACGTCAGCATTCTCACCCTGTCAGTCCACGAAATTTTAAGCATTCGACGGTATACCCACATCTCAAAAGCCTCCAACTTCTTTTCCAACGCCCTAGTTAAAGTCCATCCTCGTGTCCATATAAGAGCACGGGAAAAACGTAACATCGGACGATACGGACCCTTGTTTGGAGACTCAGTTGCGATTGCACAACAGGTTCCTCATTTTGAAGAAAGTTCCTCTGGCTTGCTCAATACGTGCTCGGACTTCCTGGTTACAATCCCAAGAATCATTTACGCAGCACCCAAGATATTTATACGAGTGGACCCGTTCAATTTCCTTTTCGGCGATAAAGATTCTCACGTCAACATTTTCCCTGCTGACAACCATAAACTTTGTTTTTCGCGAATTTATGGTTAAGCCGTACCGATTGCTCACTGCGTTAACATGGTCGAGCAAAGTTTGCAGATCTTCTGCACTGCCTGTCGGTAAGACCGTGTCGTCTGCATAACGCAAATTGTTGATTTCTTCGCCGTTGATCACGATTCCCAGATTTAGGCCGTCTAAAGCTTCCGAGAGGATCATCTCCGAATACAAATTAAATAATAACGGAGACAATACACAGCCCTGCCGAACGCCACGCTGTATTTGGACTTCCTCCGATAACTCATTTTCGATCCGCACGCTTGCGCCCTGGTTCCAGTAGAGGTTGGCAATAAGTCTCACATCCCGACTGTCGAGTCCTATGCGCTGAAGGATTTCTAACATTTTCTGGTGTTGAACCCTGTCAAACGCCTTCTCATAGTCGATGAAACACAAAAGACATCTTTGTTTACATCTCGGCATCGCTGCACGAGTACTTGTAAGGTAAACAAAGCGTCGCGTGTGCCAAAACCTCCACGAAACCCGAATTGAGTATCAGACATAAGTGCCTCGCACTTCGAAAGACCCTTCCATGGACTATCTTCAGAAAGAGCTTTAATAGGTGGCTCATAAGGCTGATGGTTCGGTATTCTTCACAACGCCTGGCGTTCGTTTTCTTTGGAAGAGGAATGAACGTGGATTTTAGCCAATCTTCAGGGAAATTTCCGCTCCGATAAATCTTATTGAAGAGGGATGTGAGGACATCTAGATCTTCATCGTCACTCAAAACCTTAAGCAATTCTGCACGAACTCCATCGGGTCCTACAGCTTTTCCCGGTTTCAGCTCTTTTATGACTTTAATCACCTCCGCTCTAAGAATATCCGGACCAGTATCAGCTTCCCCTATCCCGTGATCTTCGGGTCTGTCGTCGTCGAAGAGTTTGGATACGTACCTCTCCCAGACTTTAAGTTTTTCGGAAGTACTGGTGACCAACTGTCCATTTTCATCGAACAGTACCCCAAAAGACTGCCTAGGCCGTTCCCCTGTAAATTCTTTGATTTTCTTGTGCAGGTTAAACGTATCGTACCGGCTTTGCAACTCTTCGATTTCATGGCATTTCTCGGAAGCTTCTGCTTCTACAGCTTCACGGATCTTATTTCTGATTTGTCGTTGAAGTGCCCTATAACCGTCAGGATCGCGCCCTTTACATTCTCTCCTCTGTTCCATCAGCCCAAGAATCTCATCTGTCATCCAGGATTTATGCTTCACCCTTGGATCCGCCTTTAGGTGTTCCTCTCCCACTGAGACGACAACCTTTTTAACCTTATTCCAGTGCTCTTCTACGTCCTCTTGACCAGAAATCTCACTGAACCCTAGACTCAGGTCCTGCTGGACTTTGGAACGCAGATCTGCGTCCTTGAGTTTAGTTATGTCAATCCGGGTCCTTGTGGGTCCCCGTTTTACCGACTTCAACCTTACTCTCAGCTTTCCTACGACAGGGTTATGGTCTGACGAAATATCGGCTCCCGGATAAGTTCTTACACTCGGTATGCTATTCCTGAATCGCTTATTCACCAAAATATAGTCGATTTGATTTCGAACTATATTTTGGAATTATCTTGTGGCGATTTCCAGGTATACAGCCTCCTAGGGTGCAAATTAAAAAAGGTGTTCGTCGCAACCATCTCTTCCTCCTGACAGAACTGCACAAGCCTATCGCCTCGTTCGTTCCTAACTCCAGACCAAACATTCCGATAACTCCGCCAACGCTACCACGCCCTATTTTAGCGTAAAGTCCCCCATCACAATATTGACTTCGTGGGCCTTAGTCAATCGCAATGCATTTTTGACCTCTAAATAAAACGCCTCAATAGCATCGTCATCTGCGTCTGTAGTAGGCGCATATACCTGGATGACATTCATGCTAACAGGTTTGGAGTCGAACTGGAGCATCATAACCCGATCCGAAAGGGGAACAAAATTTTTGACTGTGCACTTCACAGCTTTTGACACAATCACGGCGACTCCGTTTCGATGATTAACATCATCGTTTCCGGAATAATAGATGGTGTGACTGCCCGTGCTACGCTCCCCGCTACCTGACCACCGCACTTCGCTGACACCTAAAACGTCTATCCCCATTCTTTCCATCTCAAGGACAGCATTTTCAAATTTGCCGCCTTCAAACAACGTTCGCACGTTCCACGTCGCGATCTTCATGGCTGACCCGGGTATTCGCACCCTCTGACCACTCAAGGTCTGCCGGGGACTAAGGGGTCCGAGGCATTTTTTATCGTTTTCAGCCATAATGATTTTACTGGGATAAAAATAATGCAGTGACTTTCCCAGAATCTTCTGCATCAGCAGAACAAGAGCCATACCGCTGCTACAGCTCTGCCTCTTGATACCTATACTCAAGCCTAGCCGATCACTACCATCTTCAGCCCTGAGCCAGTACTAGTGGCACTGCTGCCCACCACTAGTTCGCAGAACAAGAGCCATACTTTTGCCTCTTGATATCTGTACTCAAGCCTAGCCGATTACTACTATCTTCAGCCTTGAGCCAGTACTGGTGGCACTGCTCCCCACCACCAGCTCATAACCCAGAGAGGGGTGCTCACCTTACAGGGGTAGGGGCGCCACTCCCTAGGTGGACTGGAAACTCCGGTGCCACCGGTTACCCCCAATCTACCCATCGGTCTTATGAAAACCCCAAATTTTCAAATTTTTAAAACCACCCGTTCCGAAGTTATTGACCTCGGAAAATTGGGATAGGGCGCTTACCCTGTTTTTAAAAATCGCTGTAACTATGGACCGCGGTGACATAGAAAATCGAACGAGGTCTCTTTTTAATCGCCTTTAGTGGGGCTTTCGTGTGATAAACCATAACCGCCATTTTTTTTAAAAATTAGTCTCCCGGACTTTCCGAAAATAAAAATTTCAATTTCCGGAAAAACTATATCTTTAATTTTTTTTAAAAAAATGTAGGTTAAAGTAGACGTCTAGCTTACATTTTAGCCAAAATTTCACGATGGGCCTGCCATGGGTTCCTACAGTATCACGCTGTTGAAAATGTGCTGTCGGAAAAAAAATTTTTTTTAATGGTAATTTTGGGTTATTTTGACTCCGTAATGAAGGTTTGTACTTGCAAAATTAATTTTTTTTAAAATTGGCCTTGAAATTTCCAAAAAACCCATATAAGGGCCAAAAATGAAAAATTTTTTTTTTCATAAAAGACCACTCATTCTTATCGGAAATTTTGCGTAGATTACGAATTTGAAGTCGGAAATTAGTTTTGGTGCAAAATTTTTGAGCCACAGGCAAAAAGCCGTAGGAACGTTTTCAGAGCTTTAGCTCAAAAATCATGCACCAAAACTAATTTCCGACTTCAAATTCGTAATCTACGCAAAATTTCCGATAAGAATGAGTGGTCTTTTATGAAAAAAAAAATTTTTCATTTTTGGCCCTTATATGGGTTTTTTGGAAATTTCAAGGCCAATTTTAAAAAAATTAATTTTGCAAGTACAAACCTTCATTACGGAGTCAAAATAACCCAAAATTACCATTAAAAAAATTTTTTTTCCGACAGCACATTTTCAACAGCGTGATACTGTAGGAACCCATGGCAGGCCCATCGTGAAATTTTGGCTAAAATGTAAGCTAGACGTCTACTTTAACCTACATTTTTTTAAAAAAATTAAAGATATAGTTTTTCCGGAAATTGAAATTTTTATTTTCGGAAAGTCCGGGAAACTAATTTTTAAAAAAAATGGCGGTTATGGTTTATCACACGAAAGCCCCACTAAAGGCGATTAAAAAGAGACCTCGTTCGATTTTCTATGTCACCGCGGTCCATAGTTACAGCGATTTTTAAAACAGGGTAAGCGCCCTATCCCAATTTTCCGAGGTCAATAACTTCGGAACGGGTGGTTTTAAAAATTTGAAAATTTGGGGTTTTCATAAGACCGATGGGTAGATTCGATTCCCCGAAAATCAAAAAAATCGGTGAAGGTAGTGGTTTGCAATTTGGTCATTTCACATGGACTGACCCTTGTGCTACGAAAAAAACTATCGCATCCTATCGGAAATTTTACATAGATTGCGAATATGAAGTCCAAAAAATTTTTTCTGCTTTGGCTTTCCAAAAAAAAACTTAAAAGTGGCTAAACTATGAAAATACTATTTTCTAAAATTTAAAAGTTGTGCACTAACCGAAGCAAAAAAAAATCTTTTTTACTTCATATTCGTAATCTACGCTAAATTTCCGATAGGATAAGGTAATTTTTTCCAGAAGAAAAAAAAAAAAAAAATTTGGCCAACCAATGAGTTTTTTGAAATTTTCAAGGTCAATTTAAAAATTTAAAAAAAAATTTTAACACTCAGAGACACCGATTCCAGTATCAGGCATTTTAAAATTAGAAAATTCTTTTTTTTTTTGGTCCACCCTAGTGTATGATTATTTTCAGTTAAAGAGACTATAAATTTTTTTCCAATTTTTCCCTTAAAAAAAAAACAACAGCAGCAGCAAAGTTTGCCTTTAATTTTCTTTTCTGCAATTTTTCGTTTCTGAATCAGGAAATCTAAGACGAAAGAGATTTGTGTTTATACTTGAAAACGATGTAAACAAAAGCTGGGCAAGCTCTCTTTACCTTTAAAATCCAAAAATATCGAAACTGGCGCCATTTTACAAGCTTTTAATTAAAACAAAGATCCTAAGTTCTAAAACTGTTGCTTCAAAGCCAAAATAATCTATATTCAAGAGAACAAAATTTTTGAAAAACTCTAGGCTTACTGCTCGGTTTTTATATAAAAAAAATAAAAATAAGTAAAAATAAGCGATAACTTGGAAGTTACCAAACTGATTCAGTCTAACTGCAGCAGACATTTAAGAGGGGGTGCTAGCGATGGAAAATATACATAAGCATAAGCTTAAGCTTAGAATTTCTCTGCTTCTGCTGTAACTCCCCCTTAATTTTTTTTTTAGTTAAAAAAAATCCATTGAAATATAAATTTTTAAGTTTCCAGGCACCCAAAATTCATTAAACGGAATCTTAAAAAAAATCATTAAGACCGGCATTTTCTTGTTTTCCCCCCTTTTGACCGTGAATCCTAGGAATTAAGACCTCGAAATTATTGCAACAATGCAAGCCGCATCGGAACCAAAGAGTAAAGTTTAAAATGACGGACACATCAGACAATTGAATTTGCTCCATATCATTTCCCATTAATTCAAAATGCATTTAAATTCCCTCCTATTCTATTCCGTGTTTTGTCTCCTATGATAATAATAACAATTAATGAGTCGTTTAAGAACCGAAATCCTGGACAAAACATTTAACATATTGTTTTCCACAAACACAATGTTTCACGGTACGTTAAGTGATTAAAATGCTACAAAATTCATCATTTTGTTTCATAGTTTTTATCAAAGTATAAGGAAAAAACTAGGGTTTTATTTTCACACACACAAAATGAAATTCAAAATATTTTCAGAAACAAAAGAAATCGTGTCCTAAAAAAAAAAGGTAAAGCTTACCACAGAGATATTTTCCTTTTCATCAGACTTTTTCACTTTCTTTGACTTCCTCTTTTTGGTTGATGACTTTTTCTCGGAACTTGATTCGCTTTTCGTTTCAGTCTGAAATAAACAAAGTAATAAAATAAATAAATAAATAAATAAATAAGCCCATATATTAGTAAATAAATAGACGAAAACAAAAATAAACATACAAGTTGCTGCAACCTTTTGAACTAAGAAAAAGGAAATGTTTTGAACAAGTTCTATCTTGCAACAAAACCGGAATGAAAAGCAAAAATTATTCGCGAAAACGGACAAGTTGTTTCTGGACTTTTATTGTTTCCAGAAAATTTTATGTATTTTTCAGTGTGCCTCTTATGGTAAAATCAATTGCAGATATGTTTTTTTAAATTTTTTTAAATTGTAAATCGGCATATGTACACAGGTTTTTAGCATTACTGTGTGTTACAGTTGATCTTCAACTAATCGGAGAGCACCATTCTCCAAGGTTGAAATGGCAAGTCTCTCCTTTTAGCGTCTCTAATCAAAAGTGGTAAACCATAACCTTCTAAGAAGGTTAAAAATGCCTTCTATCAGTATAGAGGGCAAGTTTTGATGTTGACCGCCAACATCAAAAATTTAAAACTTGCCTAAAAATGTTCATAGATGGTCTATGTAATCTGCTTAGAAACCACGGCCGTATAGCCAGATCCCGAAGCTCCTATCCTTTATACATGGGAGATCTTGTTCCGCTGAACTACGCGAAAATTAGTTCTTCCTTTCTACAACAGTAAGCGCTACTTGTACGCGAGACCCTTTTTGATTGGTCGTTGAGATTTGTAAACAACGATGGCGGCGACTTTCCCTTGTTCTAATTTGTGTGGGAGTCCCAACATGTCTATGTTGCGTCTCTCGAGATCGCAGCGCCATCAATGGTCCGTTTTAGAACTAAAATGTGCGTAGCTAAGCGGGAGATGAAAGGCATGGGAAGTTTCCGGACCTGTGTATTCAGGCCGTGACAGAAACTCTTTTGAAAAGATTATAGAAGGACGTGACACACAACGTTGATTGATCGATACATACAGCGTCCCTAGAGGGTAATGTTCCTCATTAGGACCTTAGCTCGCATCATCTAATTCTGTACGTCAGGATAGAATTCATTGTAAGAACACCTCTTTAGTAGTAAGATTACTACTGTGACAGAATTTCCTTCCAACAAAATCACTTGTTGAGACTTGATCGACTTCTATCTTGACGAACAAAATTGTATACTGTACACGGAAAAAAATGTTATGTTAATTTGCAAAAAAAAGGGCTACACATTTTTTATGTTAAAAAAAATAGAATGTTATTGTCCATTAAGACATTTTGTTTTTAGTGTTTTGTTTGAGGCTACAGGCAAATTATGTTACTTTTAACAAAAAACGTTTTACCGTGTACTAGGGGGCTACTTTGAACTCCAAGGGGCTACTTTAAACACTATTATCTTTTAAAAATACTTGAAAATGGCTAAGAATTGTTTCACAAATTAAACTTATTCTAAATTATTGATTATTTTCTAGTCTTCTTATGTTCAAGCCTAGTTGCCCAAACTTGTTTTATTACGAAAAGATTAAGTTTTAATGATGAAAAAAAATTAAGAAATCACTCAACCTAAAATGCTACACAGTAAAAAATATTTCGTAAATATTTTAAAAAACGGTCTACATAAAGTCTATGTTACGTTATTATGTTAAAAAATCAACAAAACTTGTTTGTAAACAGCAAAAAAATGACAATCTTTAATGGACGCAGAACATTCAACAAAACAACTTTGTTATTTCTTTAACAAAATATTTATGTAGACCGATTTTGACATATCATTTGTGTCAATTTTAACATAAAATTTTTTACTGTGTAAGATGCATTCTGCTGCATCCAACGGCCAAATTGAAATTAACTTTCTTTTCGCCCTTGCCCTATTTAGCTCCGTAAACAATTATCCTAATTTCTCTCAAAATTAAACTATTAAAAGCCAAAAAAAAAATTCAATCAATGGGGGGCTACTTTGTACAGATATTTCAATGGCGATGTCGCATGGGTGCTTCATTCACAACCAATCGACAAGGTTTCCAACGTTTTGATTACGTTTTTACTAATTATTGTAAATAATTAGTGAACGTTTGTAAATAATTAGTTGTAACTGAATAAATAAATAAATAAATAAATAAATAAATAAATAAATAAATAGATAGCGACAGTCATTAATAGAACATCTCAAAATGTAATGTAGCCCCTTAAACAATCATCGTAATTTCAATCAAAATTAAACTATTAGAAGCCAAAAAAAATTACGATCAATGGGGCTACTTCGCTCAGATATTTCAATGGCGATGTCACATGGGTGCTATATCCACAACGAATCGACAACGTTTTCAACGTTTTGATTACGTTTTTACTACGTTTACTAACTTTTTAAATAAATAGCGACAGTCATTAATAGAACATCTAAAAAGGTACCAATCGTTTTATTACGATATTTTCCGTTTACAGAAGCCACTAATTTGTCATATCCTCTTCAATTATTAAAGATATTCAGATATAAACATGATCGTACAAAGTAGCCCCAGTTTTGTTAGAACGACAGCTTTTGGAAAATCGAGTTTTTATTCGTGTTAGAACAAGTATCTATACTGTTTATACTGTCTACCTATATTGTTATACTGTCTATAGACATTATAACTGTTATAATGTCTATAGGCATTATAACAATGTCTATAGACATTATAACATAGTATCAAATAAAAGATGAAGAACTCATTTTAATGTTTATATAAACAGATATGAATTTTCTTCAACATTTTACATCTCTTTTTGGAAAAAAACGTCAAAAAGTGCACAAAGTAGCCCCCTGGTACGGTATTACTTTCAACGGGAACTCAGGGCTCAAACATGTATGAAATTAAAAAAAAAAAAAAAAAAAGAAGGTATAATGAATGATCATCAATAATAATAATAAATATATACAAAAGCGAGACAAATATGACACGTATCATATGTTTCACGGTGAAAAGGTAATTCATTACACGGATTTTAAGTCGTTTTGTCTTCTTTTTTTTCCGTCTTGACGGAACGTTACATTTTTTATTTTTAAAATGACATGTATTATTTCGAATTTACCCGATAATGAGAGCAATAACTTCGAAATCTGTTTATTGGCAGAATCCCAAAGACGCGAGAGAGAAAAAAATGAGTATATTACCTCAGTGCAGTACCTTCACCCTACCATCATTTAATAAACCCGAATATCTGGTTGCGGGAGAGAAAGAAAAAAAAAAAAAAGGATACTGACCGAGAAGAAAATGCAAATTAGGTGCAAGATTTATTATGACTGACGCGCTTCATAAGATAAATTCAAGTCTACGTGTTTGCTGAATGATCCCAAGGTGAAATGACGATGCACTCGTATATCATCATTTTTACCGAAAAAAAAGGGTCGAAAAAACAATTCAGAGATCGTTTTATTACACGTTTCTGCGAACGTGATTTTGTACATTTTCATTCTTGAATTCAAATCAATTGAAATGTATTTTTTTTTTTCCTGCATTCTGCATAAGACTTCTCATTCTCCGGAGCTTACAGGGCTACATATTAAATATTAAGTTGCAGCATCTTGAGGATGAGGGGAAATATATGTAGCTCCCTTGCCAAATTCTGCTATCATTGCAAATATTTTTAAAAGGAGGATAGAGTCAAAAATTTTCAAAAAATTTCCCTGTCATAATGCTCGACAAATAAAAAGTAATCTACATGGTAAAAAATTTTATGTTAACAACCTCAAAAAGGGCTACACATTCCATATGTAACACTTTTTATGTTAAAATTTGAATGTAAACATTTTTATGTTGACAAACAAAAGACTGGTTATTGGTTAATCAACAATTAGATTGATTGGTTGATCATCAAGCGTTTTTATGCAAAATTTACATGGAAAATATATGTAGCCCCTTTTTTTACTAGTAAATTATGTTGCTTTTAACATAATTTTTTGTTACTGTTGTTAACATTTACATGTTACTTTAACATAACAAGCGTTTTTATGCAAAATTTACATGGAAAATAGATGTAGCCCCTTTTTTTAATAGTAAATTATGTTGCTTTTAACATAATTTTTTGTTACTGTTGTTAACATTTGCATGTTACTTTAACATAACAAGCGTTTTTATGCAAAATTTACATGGAAAATATATGTAGCCCCTTTTTTTAATAGTAAATTATGGTGCTTTTAACATAATTTTTTGTTACTGTTGTTAACATTTACATGTTACTTTAACATAACAAGCGTTTTTATGCAAAATTTACATGGAAAATAGATGTAGCCCCTTTTTTTACGGGGTTAAAAACGGGGCTACATACATTTTCCATGTAAATTTTGCGTAAAAACTCTTGATGATCAATCAACCAATCAATCTGATGGTAATCTGATCACTCATCAATGGGAAGAGCCCTTTCCCATCGATGTAAAGCGGAAGGGAAAGCTGTTTTCCCGTTATGGAACTGTGAACCATGTTCTTGGTACTTGTAAACAAAGAAATAAAATTTTTTAAAGAGAAAAATCACTTAAAAAGCTGTTTTAATTCGTTATAAAAAATATCATGATATTCTAGGGTGGCAAATAAATCTTCCCCTCTCGGTTTTTTTTTTTTTTTTTTTTTTTATAAAAGTGTCAGAAACCTGTGATTCTAGGACGAACCTTTCTTATTGCTCTACAACCGCAACTTCTAGGTCTGACGTCGCGCAAACAACGAAAATGTAAAACAAATCACTAAATTCTCTCCTTCTTTGACATTAACTACCAGAATTCCTAAAAAAAATCCAGAACAAGACTTCTTTGTTACTCGAATTTCAAAATGCTCAATATCCCAAACCACAGGATTTTGATTTTACATTTATTAATCAAAAAAAAAAAAAAAAAAAAAAAGTTAAAAATGCCCGGAGAAAATGACACGAAGCATATGAATGAAAACAATGTAAAGACCCCGCCTCAGCGAAAACGACTTCGATGAAATTAAAATAAAGAGATTGGATATCGCGATTAAAAATAAACTCGAAACTTTTCTTCTTTCCGATCGAATGCCTCGTGGGCTAGAGCACTAGTTCCAACATGTGGGTCGTTGAAAGGATTTGTTGCAAATTCTAAAATAAATTAAGCAAAAAAAAAAAAAAAAAAAAAAAAAAAAATACAACGATGATGATTGGTTTATTCCCTTCCTTGTCCAGTTTAAATTCTTCTTCTTCTTACGGTGCCATACCTGTGTCCAGGCGTAGGCGACCATCAACGAGACTTTTATATTCGTCTCTATCGGGGGCAATCCTGAAGAGCTCCTCGACACTTAAGCCGGTCCAAGCTCTTAAATTACGCAACCACGATAAGTTCTTCCGGCCTATTCTCCTTTTTCCTTCGATATGCCCCTGAATGATCGTCTTCAGAAGCTCATATTTAGGTCCTCTCAGAAAATGACCGAAGTATTCCAACTTCCGTCGTTTTACGATTTGCAAAACTTCTCTCTCCTACGCAATCTTCGCAAAACCTCGTCGTTGGTTACCCGATCGACCCATGAAATTCGAAGGATTCTACGGTAGCACCACATCTCAAAGCTTCAAGTCGATTCATCATGGAAACTTTGAGAGTCCAGGTCTCGCATCCATAAAAAGAGTTGACCAAACGTAGCACCGAGAACCTTCAGACGTACGGATAATTTTAAAGACCGACAACATAACACATTCCTCATACGCATAAATGCCGACCTGGCAATTTCAATTCGAGCTCGGATTTCCTCGTCGGGGTCCGCTGTCTCATTCAGCCAAGAGCCTAAATACTTGTGATGGGTTACGCGGTCTATGTCCTTTCCTCGGATTCTCAAATTTACCGCACCTACATCATTTTTGCTTACGACCATGAACTTCGTTTTCTCGATGTTTATGGTTAACCCATACCTGGCACACGCCTCATCAACAGCATCAACCAACGCCTGTAGATCTTCGATACTTTCCGCTAGAAGATCCGAATCGTCAGCATAACGAACATCGCTGATCGTTTCGCCTCCGATACGGACTCCTTCTTTGCAGTTCTCAAGAGCCTCAAGAAAAACCACTTCTGAATAAACATTGAAAAGTGCTGGTGAAAGCACACAACCTTGTCGAACGCCGCGTTTGATGGGTACGCGGTTGGTTTCCCCGCAACCGTCGACCCTAACTACTGCCGACTGATCCCAGTAAAGATTTTTCAGAAGCCTTATATCTCGATCATCTAACCCTATCCGATGCATTGCTTCGATCAGCTGAGTATGTTGTACCCGATCAAAAGCTTTCTCAAAATCGATGAAGCATATAAAAACCGGTTTTTGGAATTCCTTGCATCTCTGCAGTAAGACGTTCATGCAGAACAACGCTTCTCTAGTTCCTAAACCACCACGGAAACCGAATTGCGATTTACTCATTATACTTTCGCAGCGAGCATGAATTCGAGCCTGAATAACCCGCAGTAGGATTTTCAAGGAATGGCTCATCAAGCTAATAAGGCGAAAATGAGAGCACCTCGTCGGCTTACTTTTCTTAGGTAGTGGGATAAACGTTGATTGGGTCCATTCAGAGGGGATTTCACCAGTCTCATAGATACGATTAAATAATGCCGTTAGCAGCCGAATTCCTTCCTCGTCGAGAAGTTTTATAATTCGACCGGTATTTCGTCTGGTCCAGGAGCTTTTCGATTCCTGGCCTTTCGAATTACGGCTTCTACTTCAGAAACGAGAATTTTCGGTCCCGTCATCGGTTCGTTATATTGAATTTGCGGTTCTTCGCGATCCGAATCGAAAAGGGATTTGATATAATTCGCCCATTCGGTGCGCAGATCATCAGGTTCAAGAAGATACCTGCCGTTCTCATCACGTAACGCGGCAGGAGTGCGAGATTCGACGAAGCCACAAGTTCGTTTGATTTCCTTGTGGAGATGGAAATCATCGTGCAACGCCTGTAGACGTTCGATTTCCTTGCACGACTTTTCCAGATGAGCTTCTCTAGCTTTCGCGATTTCCCTCTTGATAAGCCGGTGAGTTGCATTGTATTGCACCTTATCCTTATTTTTGAAGGATCGTCTTAGCTCCATAAGATCTAAAATTTCGTCCGTCATCCACTCTTTCTTCTTGACTCGTTTCGGGCTGGTAAGATGTTTCTCGCTCGCTCGAGTTTATACCGATTTGATCTTATCCACCCTGCATCCACACTGTCATTAACCAATTCTTCTGGTTGGATTGCTGCTAAACCAGAGTTAATATCTTTTTGCAGAGCTTCTCTGGTCTCAGATGATTGTAGGCCTTCCAGATTGAACCTCGGACGCTTGCAACCAACAACCCCTTTTTTCAAACGCAACTTCATACCTGCACATAACAGTTTATGGTCGGAATTTACGTCTGCCCCGGGGTACGTTTTCGCATACCGTACAATATTCCTAAACGCTGATTGGTTAAGATAAAGTCGATTTGGTTCCGAACAATTCGCCCATTGTGACCGTCCAGCGGAGATTTCCAAGTATACAAGCGTCGCTTGGGAAGCTGAAACCAAGTATTTTGGATCACCATTTCATTTTCTATGCAAAACTGCACTAGGCGATCCCCTCTTTCATTCCTCTCACCCAGACCGAACGAACCTGTAACTTTATTTGTGGGAGTATCTCCGACTTTCGCATTAAAATCCCCCATTATAATAACAACTTCGGAGCTTTTAACATACGAAAGGGCCTCAGTAACCTGCTCATAGAACTCCTCTATTTCATTATCGTCTTTATCAGCAGTGGGAGCATACACCTGAACAATATTTATATTGACAGGGCCATAAAGCTGTAGCAACAACTCGCTCTGAAAAGAATATGTGGTTTTTCACCGATTGTGCCAGACTATCTTCTAAGATAACTGCCACACCGTTTCGATGAACATCTTTCGGAGAACCAGAGTAATAAATCGTATATCCATCCGACTTGATGATACCGGATTCGGACCATCGGATTTCACATGCCCCAAGAATTTGGATATTCATCCGTTTCATCTCTTTAGTGAGATTATGTAATTTACCCCCTTCATAAAGGTTCTAACATTCCACGTCGCTATCCTGTGAACATTCATCATTTTGAACCGGGCGATTCTTAGCACCCCTGTCCCATTTAAGGGACGCCCGTACTCGGGGCCGTTTTTTGAGTTTGTCTCATGATGGCTGTTCTAAGGAAAATAGATAAGATGCAGTGGTATCCCTCTGGCCTTCTGCAAATCGCAGTACTGCAACCGCCCTCAACAAATCAAAAGATTGCCCTCAACGCTTGCAGAAATCCGGTAATAGGCCGCTGCAGGAATACGATCCTGACGCCCTATCCCGGTACTAGCGGCTACTGCTCCCCTCCGCTAGCTCATAACCCTGAGAAGGGAGCTCACCTTTAAACGGGGTAGAGGCGCCACTCCCTAATGGATCCGTTGGTACAGATCCACGGATACCCCCAGTTTAAATTGTTAATTTTGTTTGCAGTTTAAATTAACAAAATGAAATTAGCAATTTCTTATCACGATACAAGATTAATAATAATAAAAAAAAAAAAAGTGCTACATTCGAAAACGCCCGAAAAACCAGATACAAATGTTCATGTCATTCCTGCAATTCCATTATGAGGTTGTTACAATAAAAACTATCGAAATCAAAATAATCTCAAAAAGACAACCGTAATTGAAAAGTATTACTTGCTCCCTTCCATAGGTAATCGAGACAATGATGAGTTTGAAAATCATGGTAGGTAATGAACATCGTTGCCCAAGGTTAGGACAAAATTAACTTATAGAGAACTTTTTTCTTTGGGCCCTTATATGGGCCTTTGGTAAAGAATAAGCTACATGGTAGTGTTAACAAAACGTTAATTCGATCCGAAAAAAAATAGAATAAAATAAAAATCTTTTTAGTAAATGCTGACAATTAGGGTACACTCACAAAATGCCTTGACGCGAATATATGGGCCTTTTTCTCTTGGGGCCCCAGAGAGAAAAGTTCTCGGCAAGGGCCTATGTATGGGTCCACCGGAAAACAGAAACGAACAAATCTCTAAGTCGGAGAAGAACTCGGTCCGGTATACAAAAACCAGGGCGCTACTTGTACTCCAGGGGGCTACTTTAAGAATACTTAAAAACGGATAAGAATCGTTTCAAAAATTAAACTTATTCTAAATCATCGATTATTTTCGAGTGTCATGTTCAAGCCAGTAGCCTTAACTTGTTTTATTATGAAAATATTAAGCTTTAATGAGAAAAACATATTAAGAAATCACGCAACCTAAAATGCTAAGATGCATTCTGCTGCATCCACCGGCCAAATTCAAATTAAATTGCTTTTCGCACTTGCCCAATTCAGCCCCTTAAACAATCATCCTAATTTCACTCAAAATTAAACTATTAGAAGCCAAAAACAATTACGATTAATGGGGCTACTTTCTGCAGATATTTCAATGGTGATGTCGCATGGGTACTAAACCCACAACGAATCGACAAGGTTTTCAACGTTTTGATTATACGTTTTTACTACGTTCACTAATTTTTTAAAATAAACAGCGACAGTCATTAATAGTACATCTAAAAAGGTACCGATCGTTTTATAAAGACAATTTCCGTTTACGGAAACCAATGATTTGTCATATCCTCCTCAATTATTAAAGATATTCAGGTATAAGCATGATTATACAAAGTAGCCCCACTTTTGTTAGAACGACAGCTTTTGGAAAATCGAGTTTTTATTCGTGTTAGAACAAGTATAGATATTAAAACAGGATATTAAATTAAAGCTGAAGAACGCCTCTTACAGTTGGTATAAACAGAATTGAAAAATATTAAAATAATATAAATTTTGTTTTTGAGCGAACATTCAGAAAATTCACTACTTTTGTTAGTGTTAGTATGTATTGCATCATCATGAAGAACAATTGTATCGGTATCGATTGGTATCGGTATCGGTTGCATCTGTCCGAGTGATGAGGATCAACGTTTTTCATACATTTCAGGTGTTTTCTTTGTTTTGAGTGTATAATATTCAGGCGAAATTTCTTCTAGATTTTACATCTGCTTTTGGAAAAAACGTCAACAAGTGTACAGAGTAGCCCCCGAAGTATATGATATCTTTTCTTATGCAGAAAACTTTATGAAATAACCATACGATTTATAGTCGGTGGACGATAATTTTAAAGAAAACGGACTTCTGATGTCCAAAACTGATACAACTGTTCCTCATGATGGTGCAATGGATACAAACGCTGACAAAAGTAGTGAATTTTCTGAATGCTCGTTAAAAAATAAAATTTATATTATTTTAATATTTTTCAAATGAGGAGGGCCTTGTGCTTCTGTTCGCGGGCGGGCCCACAAATTTTAGTAGAGACCCGACAGAAGAAATGGGCGCTAAATTTTGGAGGCATATGATAATGCGCATCAGTTTTGCAAAAGACAGTTGAATAAGAAGTGCTTTCAGAAAACAATTAAAAATATAAACTGGCGGAAGAAACAATCAATGCGCATGGTCATATGCCTCCAAAATTTCGCGCTCATTTTTTCTGTCGGGTCCCTCCTAATTAAGGGTCTCTAAATTTTAGTTCCGACACTGGGGGTGACTTTGGTGGAGTTGCAAAGGTGGAAAAGGGAGAAGAGGAAATAGCTCTTAAAATTGTAATAGTTACTGCAGAAAATAGAAGCGTAAGTATTATTTTCATTAACTAAAAAAAAAAAGTAAGCAGCACAGGTTATGTTTTTTTTAAGGTGACGAGGGAGTGATTCATTTTTTTGAACACCCTATACTTCGAAATATGCTAATACGAACCTTTTGGCGCCAGATATCCAAATTCCGCTTCCGAGAAACAATTCTTATCAATATAAGGAATCATCATGAAAAATTCCATACCTGACCATACAGTACTTTCTTGGGAAACTTCGATCCAGGATAAATTCCCGGGAATTTATAGTTGATTAAGGTATCCCAAAAAAATTCTGTATGTTCAGGTATGGAATTTTTCATGACGGTGCCTGAGATTGATAAGAATTGTTGCCCGGAAGCGGAATTTTGATATCTAGCACCAAAACCTCATATTGGCATATTTCGAAGTATAGGGTGTTCAAAAAAATCAATCACTCCTGCGTCACTCTGAATCTTTAATTTTCATAGCGGAGGTGGAAAAGATTTCATTTCATGATGATTATGGTATGTCGGGATTATTGGAACCAAATTAAAAACAATACAGCTTTTTTCGCCAACGTTTCGGTGTTTATATATAGTTAATTAATTTATTTATTCATATTTTATCATGTGCAATATTACAAATTTTAATGAATTGATATTAATTACGATGAGCTTTTGAGGTAATCCATAACGTTTAAATATGTCGGTTGTGATTAGGTTAGGTTTTATCTAATGAATGGCATTATATTTTTTGTTAATTTAGCCCTGAGGAAGGTGGCAATATAAACACCGAAACGTTGGCGAAAAAAGCTGTATTGTTTTTAATTTGGTTCCAATAATCCCGACATACCATAATCATTATCGAATTAAGGAACGAAATTCAGATTTCATTTCATTCTTTTTTTTTTCGTCTATAAGGTCTTATATGGAGAACATGAGCTTAGTTGTCAGTTTGAAGCAGGGGCAAAATATGGTCCGTGGGTTGTTTAATGTCCTGCATTATTTACACGGAAGGAATGTAATGCACGGGGATTTGACAACAGCAAACGCGTTCTTAATAAAGGAAGAAAAAGTACAACATGAGATCTCTGACAAGGGACTTGCGGTGGCTCTTCCTTCTTTGTTGAAGGAACCAGCTTTATATTACTGCACGCAACGCACGAGGGATGTTCAATGTTAAGAGGGATTTCAATGTTAAAATATACTACAAGGGACTCTCGGAAGGAGTAAACGATCCGAAGGAAGTACTTTACAGCTGTAACCGACTTCAGCGTAACTCCATTTTGAAAACAACTCGAATAGGACCGTTGTTGACAGAAGCTAAACATCAAAAAGATGCTATTGTCTGCAAACTGGGGTTACGCTGAGTCGCTTACAGTGCTGGAGTGGTAAGTAAAGGAGATCAAATGTCTGAAGGACATCGTGAAAAAAAATAGCAGGCCACAAGATACAAGAAAGCCCTATAAAAGAACCAGAAGTTCTTCAGAGTGGCGTGAAATCATTTGCGTCAGATATCTGGGCGCGAAACCTCAGGTATTCACGCAAAAATCAATTGATCAAATAAACAAATAATTAATTTCATTATCAATTCGATAAAAAAATCTGTAACGGTCAACTTTTTATATTCTTCTTTCAGAATTTCAACCGTTTCGTCGATGGAATACATCGACCTGGTGGCGGAAGTGGTGAAGGAGCGTGAAAGAAACGGAATAATTTTTTTCAGGACCAAAGAGAGGGCTATCGAGGCGTCTGCTTTTCTCAACAGTAAGTTTGTCCTTGAAATATATTGTCAACTTTTAACTGTGATTGATTTTTTTGACAAACACATTCACATTTTTTATGCCCATCACAATCGTGCATGGAGATAAACTCTTTTGAGCCAAAAGAGTATATCTCCATGCACGATTGTGATGGGCATAGCTCAGTTGACCTGCCTAGTAAAGATTTAGTAGGCGTCAACACATTTGTAGGAGAAATCGTGCGAAAATGCGTTCAGAGAGACCGAACCCAAAGACCGACAGCGAGTGAAGTATTAGACCAGTATCTCAAGCATTTTCTAAAAGAAGAAAACCAACTGAACCGACCTTACTTTTATCAACTCAGGAGACGAGTCACGAGATTTTTTTTTTACCAGGGTGGCAGACTGGTTCCAAAGAATACGAGGAACTTTAAGTCACTGAAACGAAGAACCACACTGCATAAAAATCAAGGATTCGCCATCATTCAACCTTAAGCAGCAATCGTAATCTTTTCAAATTAAAAAAGTGCATGTGTTAGATTCAAATTTTCAAGGTTTATTGAATGTAGGTTTATAAAATATTTCTGAAGTATTTTTCAATGTTTAAAAAATATTATGCAAATATTTTTTGAAACAAGAAAATATAAAAATATTTTAAAAATGTTGACAAAGATTTTAAAAATATTTTCATTGCTTTTTGTTTCAAAAAATATTTGCAAAATATTTTTAAAATATTGAAAAATATTTCAAAAATATTTCATAAATATTAATTTTTTTTTTCTCATTGGGCGAGTTCACATTTTCAATCATAAAGAGCTGCAAAGGTCAAAAATCAAAAAAGGTCAAAAGGAAAAAAATCCACATAGAAATGAATAATTCCGGTAGTAATATCCTGTTTAAATCACCTTAACTTCGGATTTCGGTTTTTAAATAAAAAAACGTCGATTTTTAAAATACAGGTTAAATATAAATATCAAAGGTTTTATAGGTCGGTAAACACCCTGTTTATCCGGTAGTCCGTAGTCAACAAATAAGAATTTTTACGGCAAACTAAACCCCCCAGGGGGGGTGTCGGTTTTTATCCTGGTAAAAACGAAGCCGGTTTTTCACTAGCTAATAATTGACTCAAGATGAGAAAGGAATATTTAGCAACCAATCCGAAGACGACCTGAATAAGCAGCCGACATACCCCAGAGGATTTAGTTTGCCGTAAAAATCCTCATCACACTTCAACTTTTTAAATATATTATTTTATGAAAAACGCAATGAACGTATGTATGCGCTGTAGGGTGTGCCTTATTTGAGCGATTTTCGAATTTCAAATCGTTTACCCCCAAAAATGGTTCTCCTTGGTGTAGTGATAAACCCGAATTTTTTTAAAATTTTTTACTTGGGAAAGCGTGGCGACTTGAGCTTAAAATTCCGAAAATTGTCATGAAGAGAAAAAAAAATTGACAATTTTTTTTTTTTGAGAAAAAATGTGGTTTCTTAAGGAAAATTTTCTGTGGATAGCGAGTCTGAAGTCCGTTTTTTATATCTGGTCCAGTTTTTCAGCTAGAAACCAAAATACGAGTGAAACTTAGGACTTAGTAAAGTTTTGTCACTTTACCACTTTTTTTTTGCCATATTTTGGCTTTTTACCTCAAAAACCGGATCCGATAAAAAAAAAGGAACTTTAGATATGAGATCTACGGAAAATTCCCTATAAGAAACAGCATTTTTTCTCGAAAAAAAGAAATCGTCGATTTTTTTTCAACAATTCTCTTTACAACAATTCTCGGAACTTTAAGCTCAAGTCGCCACGCTTTCCCGTAGAGTAAAA
This sequence comes from Liposcelis bostrychophila, assembly GCA_037577465.1. NCBI lineage: Eukaryota > Metazoa > Arthropoda > Insecta > Psocodea > Liposcelididae > Liposcelis > Liposcelis bostrychophila. The sequence continues at coordinate 52,586,398 of CM075208.1, read as the reverse complement.
ATTTTTAAAAAAAATTCGGGTTTATCAGTACATAAACGAGAACCATTTTTGGAGGAATGCGATTTGAAATTCGAAAATTTCCAAAATAAGGGACACGCTACTGTATACTCAGTACAAGAATATGTCTGCTAGACATTACATTCCCATACTCATTTCCTTAAATTTGGGCCCTTAAAAGTTCCAAGAAATATTCGAAAATCTCAACAGATTTTATTTACAAATCTCATACGCACGGCTTTAGTCCTCAAAAGGTTAAACGTGAGCATACAAAACGCTCTCATTCTAGAAAACGTGCTAATCTAAAATTAATAGTCAAATATCATTTCCCAAAAAAAATCCACTTCCATTACTTTGCAAAAAAAAGAAAAAAAAAAATTTTTTTTTCTCTAATTGCAGGAGTCATGGTTGGATTATGTTTAACGATTAAGTGAAGGGTAACAAAAGTAATATATGACTACCATTTTTTATTTTCTTTCTTTAAAAAAAATTCCTTCCAGTTTTGTTTGTTTTGACTGATGGAAACGTGATACAGTTGAAATGAAAATTAACTGGAAGCAACCGTCTTTTTTTTTTTCCTTATTGTTAGTTTATACGCCTGCACTCCCTGCGCGCTATTGACCAAAACTCATAGAAAGTAAAAGGTTTTTGACTGGCATACAAAAATCTTAAGCTCTTGATGATGATAAAAACTCATGCAACTAATTCATTATCTTCGATTCAGTTACTTTCTAAAATGTCGCTTCCCCATTGTCGCAATTAATTATATCAAAATGTAGTGCATGGCTTGTCACTTGAGTTACTCGCCTCAAGCTTTAAAGGGTCAATGAAATATTTCTTACGCGTTGAAATCTTCTCTTATCCTTATTTTTATGGGCCTTGGTGTGTTGGCGTCAGTTTCCTCGACGATAATCAAACCGTTTAATTCATTTAATAAAAAAAATAAAAATAATAATAAAAAAAAAAAACGAAGGAAGGATATTAAATGGAAGGAAATAGAGAAACTGGAAAGCGGCTTCGGCACTAAAAAAAAAGGCAACATTAAACTCATTTATTTACTTTGTAAAAAAAAATTCATTTGAATTTTTAATTACGATGATTATGAAGATGTAAATGCTGCAAAGGAGTGCGGGGAAGGATTAACATCCGATTATCAGAGATGAATTAGGATATTTCATTAATTTTTTTTCCCTTTTGGAATTCAAGACGAAAATGAGTGGGAAAGTATTGTTTAATTAGTGTCTTTTTTTTAAAAAGGTATTCTGAAATTTAAGGGCGGCAGACAGCAATGACCGTAGACCATGAAAAATGTTGACGATTCTCCTGAAGTCATGCTTCATTTGCTACCACAACAAAGTGAATTATGAATACGAAGAATTTAAATCTCATTGAAGGTTTTGTATCTTATTAAAAAGGAAGGATTATGATCAAGTTTTTCCTTTCTAATATTTCCAAAATGAAGGGATGATTGCCAAGAGAGGCATGAATGGAAATAGGTTTATAAAGCGGCGATAGGACTCCAGGTCCTGTAAAAGCCTGGTGTGTGTGTAATATTTCCAAATATTTCCTTCCTAATACTTCTAAATATTTCCAAATATTTCTTTCTAAATATTTCCAAATATTTCTTTCTAAACATTTTTAAATATTTCCTTCTAAATATTTCCAAATATTTCCTTCCAAATATTTCCAAATATTTCCTTCTAAATATTTCCAAATATTTCCTTCAAAATATTTCCAAATATTTCTTTCCAAATATTTCCAAATATTTCCTTCCTAATATTTCCAAATATTTCCTTCCTAATATTTCCAAATATTTCCTTCCTAATATTTCCAAATATTTCTTTCTTAATATTTCCAAATATTTCCATCCTAATATTTCCAAATATTTCCTTCCTAATATTTCTAAATATTTCCTTCTAAATATTTCCAAATATTTCTTTCTAAATATTTTTAAATATTTCCTTCCTAATATTTCCAAATATTTCCTTCCTAATATTTCCAAATATTTCTTTCCTAATATTTCCAAATATTTCCATCCTAATATTTCCAAATATTTCCTTCCTAATATTTCCAAATATTTCCTTCTAAATATTTCCAAATATTTCCTTCTAAATATTTTTAAATATTTTTTTCTAAATACTTCTAAATATTTCTTTCCAAATATTTCCTTCTAAATATTTCCAAATATTTCCTTCTAAATATTTCCAAATATTTCTTTCTAAATATTTTTAAATATTTTAATTTTTCCAACAAAATAATATTTCCAAATATTTCTTTCCTAATATTTCCAAATATTTCCATCCTAATATTTCCAAATATTTCCTTCCTAATATTTCCAAATATTTCCTTCTAAATATTTCCAAATATTTCTTTCTAAATATTTTTAAATATTTCCTTCCTAATATTTCCAAATATTTCCAAACACTTGGAAATATTTCTTTCGTAATAATTCTAAATATTACCTTTCTAAAATATAATTTTTTAAAATTCAATTCTGGAGTTTACACCAGTGTCGCTTACACTGAAAAACCTTTCGGTTGACCCAACCAAAATTTTTATAAAGCAATTATTACCCCAAAAATGTTGGTTAAGACAACCGATTTTTTGGTTCAGTCAATCAAATTTGATCAGCTGAACCAAAATTTTTGGGTAGTAACTGCTTTACTAACATTTTTGTTGGGTCAACTAGATCGTAATCAAAATCCGGTCTTTCAAGGCATTAAGGGCTAAAACCCCAGTAAGCAACATTTTTTTATTTTAAAAATCGAAAATTGGAAAATCATTTTCCGTTTACGATAATCCGAAAGGAAGTTATACATTCCCCAATCGTAGCCAGCCAAATAGTGCCCGTCAAACCGCGGCGGACTATCCTTCGAAATTTATAATCCGTGTAAAATCAACTCACCACAAAAATCTGATGCCCATGACCAATATGGTAATAAACTGTGAGACCTTTGGCAAAATACCAGGAAGCTACTTGTCTTTTTTTTTTTCTATTAAATACCGTTGACCATTTAATCTCCCCGGATTTTTTTTTTTTTAATAATCCTCCTACAAAACTTTTTCTTAAGCCCCGGAGGCATCGATTCCGGCCCAATAATCACAAAACCCGCTCATTGCCAAAAAAAAAAAATTCCGATCATGCCGCGATCAACTTGACCTCTCCTCACGTAAATTTTTATTGCGGAAAGATGATGAAAAAAACAATGGACCCTTAAAAAAACCAAAGCGATTTCGATCTCCTTTTCTTCGCACACATTCCATTCTGGTATAGTAAAAGATCACGATTTTCAAGAGGAGAGAAAAAAAAAGAGAGAGAGAGAGAGAGAGAGAGAGAGAGAGAAAAAAAGAAGGCAGCAAACCGTGGCGCTAAAACTTTATAAAATATTAACCAACATTAACCCATACACCGATTCAACGCATTGTCAATCACTCGAAACGTACCATTTTTTTTCGGACTCAAAAAAGAAGAAGAAGAAGAAAAAGAAAAAAAAAACTAACACTTTTTAATACACAATACTCATAAAAATATTAAAAGTTGTTTCTGCAGAGAGCACAGTTAATCGACTGCAAAACTAGTTAAGAGAAATCGTTAATGGCTAGTCATTAACATCATCTTTTTAATCAACTCCGATAACATGGCAGCCACTTCTTCTTTTGTTTTTTTTTAAATGTACCCACTTGTCCCGGTTGTTTGTTTATCATTCGCTCTCCGTTTGCCTTTCGAAATACGGTATTCCCACCCGAAAAAAAAAAAATGCTGCATGGCGATGAGGAGTAAAAAAATAAATGAATAGACCAGTTTTTTTTTTGTTCTCCCTCCGATGAGACCCGAAAAGTGGTTCTGGAGCCAGGGATGATTGTTTTAAAACAAATTGGTTTAAAACACGGTGTTTTAAAACGTTTTAAAACATTTGAATAAAAAACACCGTTTTAAAAATTTGAATAAAAATAGAAACGAATTTAAAACATTTTGAACGTGTTTTAAAACATGTTTTAAAACGTTTTAAAACATGGGAAAATAATATAAAACGTTTTAAGCTGTTTTTTATTAATTTTAAACAGCAACCCTGGAAGCAAATAATTTTATTTTTTTAATTTGACGAACACGTGGTGCTTATGGTACGTTCGATGTGGGAAGTCTTGATCCTTACGTGCACGTCAAGTCGCAGCTTGTACGTGAGTCATTAAGCGTATACAAGCACATGCGTATATTTATATAGGCAATAATATTAAGCATGTGGATGAAATACAAATGATGTGCACGCAGGTTAATTAAGGAGAAGTCACATAATGAGAAAAAAAAAAAAAAAAATTCTGTTCAAGTGCACAAGAGACACTTCGTAATTTTATTATTTATACCAACGTAGGGCAGTCTCTAAAGGGTCAAAAGATCTATAATCCTTAGAGTGTCCCTTACTTTGGCAATTTTCGAATTCCAAATCGCTTACCTCCAAAAATGGTTCTCATTGGTGTACCGATAAATCCGAATTTTTTTTAAAAATTTTTTACTCGACGGGAAAGAGTGGCGACTTGAGATTAAAACCCCCAAAAATCTCCGTGAGAAAAGAAAATCGACAATTTTTTTTTCGCGACAAAATGTGGTTTCATGTCGGAAATTTTCCGTAGATCATGAATCTGAAGTCCGCTTTATTATGTCTGGTCCAGATTTTGAGCTAGAGACCAAAATACGAGTGAAACTGAGGACTTAGTGCCACTTGTGGTGTTTTGCCACTTTACCATGGTTTTGTTTTCTTTCATATTTTGGCTTTTAGCTCAAAAACCGGACCCGATGTAAAAAAACGGACTTTAGATTCGTGATCTACAGAAAATTTCCGATAGGAGACCACATTTTCTATGCGGAAAAAAAAAAATTATATGCATACGAAATGTTGGCATATAATTTACACATACACATATCCAGTAGTGTGTTCCAAAAAAAGCGAATTTTCGAATTCGACTTTGGTCATCCCCGGCAATTGTTCCATTTGGTGCCCCTGAACACCCTGAATAATTTTTAGATTTTTAAAATGACCGGAAAAGCGTGTCGCCGTGAGATCGAAAGTCGAAAAATTCCCGTAAGAACAAAAAAGTCGATATTTTTTTTTTTTTCGAAAAATAGTTGATTCCTATTGGAAATTTTGCGTAGATCACGCGTTTGAAGTCCTATTCCTAATTTTTTTTCTCCGAATTTCAAACTAAAAATGAAAACTACTGCTAAAAAAAAAAAAAAAAAAAAAAAAAAAAAAAACGGCGATAAGTGACAAAACATAACAAGTCCATAGTTGGGTGCTTATTTTCGGGCTCTAGAGCAAAAACCGTAGCAGATACAAAAAAGCGGACTTCAGATTCGTGATCTGCGCAAAATTTCCGATGGGAACAGACTATATTTAAACAAAAGAAAAAGATAGACTTTTGTGCCCTAATGAGAATTTTCCGACATTTATTCATTTATTTATTTATTTTAAAGATTTATGAAAAATGTAGTGCAACATCATAAAACCTTATGTCAATTAATAAATCAATTCCAAATTGAAGCTCAAGGTGGCACGCTTTTCCGTCATTTTAAAAATCTGAAAAAATTCATCGTGCTTAGATGCAGCAAAAACAAACAATTCCGGAGATGACCAAATCTGAATTCGAAAATTCGCTTTTTTTAAAACACGGGCCAATATGTTTCCTCCCAAATTTGCAGATTCCAATCTGTCAACTTCATGTTTAAATTATTCCCGTTCTTTCCCAATTTCCGGTTTTACGGCCAACTTTTTGTTTGCGAAATGAAAAAATTAATTTTACGAGGAAAAAGATCAGTTAATTGAAAAACAAACTTATCCTTTTCTTGTCGATATCACCGCTTTAAAAGACCAAAGATATTTGATGAACGGATAATTCGTAAACTTGGCTGACTTTTTTACTGAAGATTTTTTTTTTTTTTTTGGGGGGGGGGGGGGGGTTAAAATTTACGCTAAAAACAATCCCTTTGACTCCACATCGTAGACATAAATCTGTACTTCAGTGCAGAACTAGACCAAGTCCATTCAAGGATTTCAACTTCTTATTCCAAACCCGACTTTACAAAAGGTATATACAGGCTCAACGATTGGCAGACCTGATTTTATGCCTTCTGCTAGCAAGTTTATTTTGTTAACAACACGATCTTACATACAGGTCAGGCAACTGCTATCTTAAAAAGTGTCCCTTGAATCTGAAGCAGAAGAATAGTTTAAACTTTGCTCGATAGATGGCTGGAGCTGTAGTTAGGGAATCACGTGATATGCCCTCCATCCAATCAACACTTTCAAAACACTTTTTTTATGATGGCTGCCAGAACACCTGATTCCCTAACTACAGCTCCAGCCATCTATCGAGCAATATGTGAACTATTCTTCTGCTTCAATTTCGGGGGACATTGAACAGTTACCAAAACCAGAACATTCCATAAGCTAAACACGATTTTCTTTTATGGGCATGCGTGTTTAGCTTATGACATGTTCAGGATTAGGTGACTGCTCAGGCTTTGGGTGTTTTACCTCATAAAATGCGAAAAAAAAACAATACTGAATAAAAAAATCAAGAATTTTCGCAACCTATCTAACCGAACTATTCTATTAATTTAAAAAAAGCTAACTAATCAATCCATTTAAAAAGGTATTTTCTTATCTTTAGATCTCCTGTTTACTTATGAAGGAATATAAAAAAATTAAATCGTTCGCAGTGCTGCGTTTAGTCGAAACTTTGCACTAATATGCGGATATTCTGCTTATTTCAATTAAAAAGTAAACATAAACTATTACAGATGAAAGATTATTGATCCAGATTTTTATTATTTAATATATGGATGTTGCGAATTGGATCTCTATTAGAACAAGCCACGATATATTTTTGCCAGCTAGATTCTTTTTAACAGAGGAAATCAGTTGAAAAGTTAAATCGAAGTGGCGAAAGATGGAATCGAACCACCGACCTTTCGCTTTCAATGACGATTGCTCTACCACTAAACTACTTCATGGTAGGGTACTAGAATGGAAAGAATCACGCTTTTTAAGGTTGTTATAACGACATTATTTAGAGAATAATTTTCAACTTTTCAACTGATTTCTACTGTTAAAAAGAATCTAGCACACGAAAATACAACGCGGATTTTCCTAATAGAGATCCAATCCCCAATATCCGTATATTAAATAATAAACTATTTTCACGTACTTTCCCGGGTCCCGGTTCGAAATTTCCGAGATCCGTTTGAAAACAAACATTTCTTATGCTCTTGTTAATCATTTCTGTAACTCAGTGCAGAACAACAACAAGTCCATTCAAGGATTACAACTTCTTATTTCAAACCTGACTGACTATACAAAGCATACAAGCGTTGCCAACTCAAATTAATGTCTTCTGCGAGTTAACATTTCTGCTTTGTTAACGAAATAAACTTATGGTAGCAGAAAAAATAGAATCAGTTCTGCCAACCGTTGAGCCACCGTTGAATTTTTTGTAAAGTCGGGTTTTTAAATAAGAAGTAACAATCCTTGAATGGACTTGGTGTTGTTCTGCACTGAGGTACAGATTTTAATACAAACCCCGACTTATTTCTACCATTTTTTCCGTTTCAAATCAAAGATTGAAAAAATAAGTCTTACCTTCGGATTCGGAAGAAAAAAGAAATCTAAAAATGGCGTTTCTAAAACTTTTTTGTTTTCGTCCTTAGGGCTCAATTTCACGCCAAACATGTTCGGCGAACATGTTGGACAAACATTTTCATCGAACATTTTCGTCGAGCATTTTCCCCGACATGTCGGGGAAGCTGTACATAAGCAGTGACGGTTTTTTTTAAGCATGTTATGTGAAAATGTTTGTCCGACATGTTCGCCGAACATGTTTGGCGTGAAATTGCGTTCTTAAAAATCTTCATCCGAAAAAAAACCAAAAAAGAAAAATAATATACAAAAATTGAGTAATCTAACGAACCCGTTTCCGAATTTTCACGATCCCGGCAAAGGTCCAAAATCTATATTCGAAAGCCCAAAATCGCGTGGGCCGAAGCCCCTCTTTAGCGAAAAAGGGGTGCTTGTTGCGCTAGTAATAAACTATTACATTTCTTCAAATCGGTTTTTTAATTTTTGTATCTCAGTGCAGAACTAAACCAAGTCCACTGCATGTCAATTGCACTTCTTATGTCAATCCCGACTTTGGGGAAAAAAATGCCGGTTTGGCCAACAATTGAATTTTGAAGTACCGTACCAGGGGGCTACTTTACACATTTATTTTTTAAAAATATTTGAAAACGGCTAAGCTAAGTAAGGAAAAAATGTCAAAAAATGTACAAAGTAGCCCTCTGGTACGGTACTGCATTTTTTTCCCCAAAGTCGCGATTGACATAAGAAGTGCAATTGACATGCAGTGGACTTGATAGTTCTGCACTGAGATACAAAAATTAAAATCTCGATCCTGGTAATCGATAAGCAAGCGATGTGCACCTGCTGATGCCTGTATAAATTGGTTTTATTCCATTTTTGTGCAGCACTTAAAATATGAAAAAAAAAAAAAAAAAATGCATTTCATATTTTTACCATTGTCTGAGAGAATACGATACAGCTATAACAGCATTAATTAAAATCATTTTTATATCAAAAGTGGAGTTGAAAATAAAAGCAAGAAATAAAATTTTATTGCTGTAAAAAGCTACAAAAAAGATGAAAGAATAACGGCCAAGATGGCCGAGTTATTGAAAAAACAAATAAAACCGTCTGGTGTTCGACACAAAACCTTTGCTTAGACCGAGATTTTATCGAAAGTTTAGAGGAGAACGAAATCGACGACCGCAAAATACGCTCTTACAATCTGTCGAACTGCAGCACTCAAAACTTGATACGATGGATTATCAGGATTTCCTGTTCCTTTTTTTTTATTATTTTGCTTAAAGGAACAATTCTAAGAAAAAAAAAAAAAATCTTTGAATCATGAAATATCTCCAAACTCTGTACCTCAGGGAGAAAATGCCGAATTGAATGAACCCAAGGCGGACGACTCATTTAATTTGAAATTCGAAGACGTACAGCATTCTTATACTTCTTACTGGAATTTTTTTTACGGACATGGTTGAGTTTAACCCTAACGTATGTACATGTACAGACTTATTCCGGTAGAGCTAAAGATTTTGGAGCAAAACTATATATAATTTATATATAAAATATATATAAATTATATATCAAAAATATATAAAATGTATATAATTTATATAAATCATATATAATTTTGATCCAACATCTTTACCTCTACCCTTATTCCTAGGAATAAGGATATATCCAAGGAATAAGGGTAGAGGTATTTGACTTCTGTTTAACGCGTGCATTTCTGTAATGTTTTCCTTTTGTTAATAAAAAAGTAAACTTTACTTGGAAAAATGTAAAATTTGCTCCTGCAGACAGGAAACTAAGATTTTTATTTTATTATTATTTTTTTTTTTTTTTTTTGGAATAAAAAAACACTTTTAATGGAGTAAATAATTGCTTTGGGTTTGATTGTCCCATTTTAGAGCAATTATTACTTCATTATAAGTGTAAACTTTCTTTCAAACAGGAGTAAAGATACCTCAAGATATTTTGAAATATTTCTTTACTCAGAAAATATAAATGTTTATCCTTTAAATAGTAATATTAATCCAAAAAGATTAGCGGGTCCGATATGTGTTCTAAAAAAGTAAATTTCACTTTTTTTTTTAACACTGTAGAAAGTCCTTAGTATTTGACAAATGTCCTGTCAGGGTTGCTGTTTAAAACATTTTTTAATAAAAAACAGTTTAAAACGTTTTATATTGTTTTCCCATGTTTTAAAACGTTTTAAAACGTATTTTATTCGGCCTGGTTTTAAAACGTTTTAAAACATGTTTTAAAACACGTTCAAAATGTTTTAAATTCGTTTCTATTTTTATTCAAATTTTTAAAACGGTGTTTTGTATTCAAATGCTTTAAAATGTTTTAAAACACCGTGTTTTAAAACAATCATCCCAACCATTATGAATATGAGCGGCTCATACTCATGATCCATACCATAGATTGTATAAAATGAGTCGTGCGCGACAAATTGCGGGCTCGGGCCTCTTAAAAATGCATTTTAAAACGTATTTTATTCACTTAATAAAATACGGTGTTTAAAACAGTATTTTAAAACGTTAGTGTTTTAAAACGGTGTTTTTTATTCAAATGTTTTAAAACGTTTTAAAACACCGTGTTATAAACCATTTTGTTTTAAAACAATCATCCCTGGTCCTGTCTCCATTGGCCAATTAATCGGAGCGTACAATTAATTTTACCACCGGAAATGCCGTACATTTTTGGACATTTTTCTTCTGCCGCCACTTTTTAAAATTGTTTTGATTATTTTTTCGAACACTAAAAATAGTGAAAACGAAAAAAAAAAAAAAAAACTGGTAGCAGAAGAAAAAAAGTCCAAAAATATGCAGCATTTCCAATGGTACAATTAATTGTACCCTCCAAATAATTCTTCAATGGAGGCACAGCGAAAAGCTTAATAAGTAACAAATTAACTGCACGTGAACAAACCATTCGATATTACTTTCGTATCTACTGAACAAACTACAAAAATTGCATTTAGCAATCAGTGTTTTTCTGCATAATTATTCACGTCATGCATCCCAGACGGAAGAATAAAATAATGCAAAAATAAAAAAAAAAAAAAAAAAAAAAAAAAGATCACTGACTCAAATGATGCGGGCAAAAGACTTTAAAAAAGAAACTGTCAAGTTAGCCGGGACAAGCGTGACGTTTTTCCAAGTTTGTAAACTTGACATTTCTAACAAAAGTTAAAAAAAAAAAAAATTTAAAAAAAAAAACGTTTTAGATAATTATTAAGGAAAAAAAATGATACTGTTTCTGGATAATCCAGTTGACCGCTAATAAAGATTTAAATATTTGCATATTATTCCGTTTTTTGCTTTTTGGAATAATTACCGCGATAATCAGGGCGTAGCCCTTAAGTAGTAGTATTTCCTCTTTAAAAAAAAAAAAAAAAATGAATTCGTATCATCTGATCCTTGGTAATATCTTAGGTGTGTGTAAAATTTATGTGATTTTTTTTTTTTTTACGAAATAAAATGGTTTTTTTTTAAACGCATGAAAGCAGCCCTTGCCGCTAGTTTTTCTGTCTTCTGTCAAAACTTTTTTTGGCAAATTTAAGACAATATTTGTGACCTTGCACTGGAAAAGAGATCTAGGTTGAAAAAAAATGCGACATCAAGTTTTTGACTGATTCTTGCTCTATGACAATGGATCGGTCGAAATCCATTAAAGAGTAAGTAGATGTCATTACTATTTTTTTGACTCCAAGTCCCTTTTCCTTCTTTTCCACAATCCGGTTTTTTGATCTGCAAAATTTTGCTTTTCACCCTAAGCCGTCTTTTCCTATGCACAGTTTTGCAAGAATTTTTTTTTCCGAAATTGCTCTTTTTTACAAAAAAATGGCGGTAAAAATTTCCTTGTACGAAAAATTGCAAACTTCCTTTTTCAAGCCTGATTTTCCTTTTCTGTCGTCGAATTTCCTTGTATTTTGAGCAGTTCTGGCTAAAATTTCCTTTTTTGACGTACGATTCCGTCTTGGGGCTCGGTCCAGGAGTGGTCTGTCTGTCCGGGTGTCGGTCTGTTCGCGCCAAAAATTATTTAATTATTTTAACTTTGACGATTTTAAATAATATTTTGACTATTTTTTTTTCACTTTTGACCTTTTTTAATCAATAAAATTAGGCGACATGAACGAAAGCAAGGACTTAAAAAATTTCTCAGATTTATTTTCGATCCTCATTGATAATCTTTATTTTTATTTTTTAATGGGATATGGATCTTTTTATTAAGAAAATCACGATTATAAGTTCGTGAACTATATAAGATAAACATAGGAAATCAGTTGAAAAGTTAAATCGAAGTGGCGAAAGATGGAATCGAACCATCGACCTCTCGTTTTCATGACGATTGCTTTATCAACTGATCAGCTGATATGGTTGATAGTTGATAGTTGAATAGATTGTCGAAGTAGCTTAGTGGTAGAGCAATCGTCATGAAAACGAGAGGTTGATGGTTCAATTCCATCTTTCGCCACTTCGATTTAACTTTTCAACTGATTTCCTATGTTTATCTTATATAGTTCACGAACTTATAATCGTGATTTTCTTAATAAAAAGATCCATATCCCGTTAAAAAACAAAAATAAAGATTATCAATGAGGATCAAAAATAAATCTTAAAAATTATAAAAAATTGGGTTATATTCGCAGTTTTCCTTTGCTTTGGAGGGTAGGGAAGGGCGGGGAAGCTATTTGATATTTCACGATAGCCTAGATTTACGGCCGACTGAAATGGATAAATAAAATTTCTCTGTTAACATCTTAATCTCATATACTGCGTGATTTTCCATTAAAAAATTTCTTGTAAATTTTCAAGAAACTTAACTTTTGCAAAAAACTTAAAGCTGCTGAAGCAAGGACTTGAAAATTTCTTGAAATTTTATTTAACTTTTTTTGAAATGAAACTTCTTTAGAATCGTTGAGAGTAAATTTTTTGCGCAACATTTAATGTACAAAAAGTGCGCAAAAATTTAGGTCAAAAGTTGAAAAAAAAATAGTCAAAATTTTAATAAACTTCCATAGAACTATTGGGAGTAAATTTTTTGAGCGACGCGAAATATGCTCAACACAAAATGTGCGCAACAAATCATCTTTGAAGTGAAACTTCTTTGGGATCGTTTTAATAATTTTTAGATTTAATAATTTTGAGATTAATGGGCGCAATCGTTGGGAGTAAATTGTTTGAGCAACACAAAATGTGCTAGTGATGGCGATAAGTCTGAAATATATCGATAACTCGATATATCGATATTTGAAATTTTCCGATAACGATATGTCGATATATCGCCAAAAATGATCGATATATCGATATATTTATCGATAAGTCCGATATTTTCCTTTTCAGTTAAAAAACTGCATTATACATACAATTTTTGAAAGCACGCGGCATATTTTCCCGTAGAGCATGTCATTTTTGTTTTTTAATTCTTAATAACTTTAAATAATTTTGTACTTAAAAAACTTTTTATTTCTGTATTGATTATTTTTACTACACAGTAAAAAAAAATATGTAATTATGTAGATAAGAGTCTACATACGGAGCATGTTACGTTTTCTATGTTAAAAAAGAACAAATTTGCTGTTTTGACTAAAACAAATGACGAAAAATAAAAGACGATCTTATGGCCGCTCAGTATTTTTATTTTTAACACAGTCGAGTTTGTTGGCGTATTTATGTGAACCGATATTAACAAGTGATTTTGTTAAATTTTTACATATTTTTTGCAACTGTGTACTTCCAATAAGGGTAAACATAGAAAATAACTTCAATAACGGTACTGGTAAACGCAAAATAACTTCAAACTCTAAAATAGTTATTTAAAATCGGAGAAAGATTAAAAAACGAAAATATACCAAATAGGTATATATATACGTATAAATATACACGTATATATATACGTGTATATTTATATATATAAATATACGTATATAAATATACGTATATTTATATACATAAACGTATATATATACGTGTATATATATACGTGTATATATAAACGTATATATATACGTGTATATATATACGTATATATATACGTGACGTGAATTTATACGTGAATTTATCGCCATCACTATTCTTATTGCTTCATTCGTATTGCAATTGTACGGTTGATTATTTCGGAATTTCGTGTAATTTTTTTATGTTAATATGATGTTGTCAGTGCTAGCGTACTGTTACTTCTTATATACTTTGTACACGTATATTTATACCAAGGTATACATAAAAATAAACATACGACATATTTCCTATATTTCTACACCGGAAAAAAAGAATACAATAAAAAAACATCACTTATAACAGTGTAGATCTAAGGCACTTCGTTGGCTACACAAAACCGGACGGTGAACCGGCCGGTTTTTAAAAAAAAAAATTTTTTTAATTACCGTAGATTGGGGTGAAGTTGAAAGCTGGGGTGAAGTTGAAAGGCCTAAAAAATGCTATTAAGCATCGCCTGCTTATCTCTAAATGCAATGAAGTGAACTAGAAATGTTCTCTACTTTTCCGCTGCATAGTCATAATGCTAAAATTTGTGCTGATAATGAATTTTTCAGGCCTTTCAACTTCACCCCACCTTTTCAACTTCACCCCAATCTACGGAAATATTTTTAAACGTTAATATTGCATTAAATATGGCGAAACTTATACCAGTACCTTATTATTAGAAGAAGTCGAATATACATGTTAAAAATGTCGGTAAGCTTAAATTACGTCAATATTCGCAAAATGAACCGATTGTTTAGGTTTTTTTACATGTAAAAAAACATGGATGCATCCATTTTGTTTTTTATGTAAAGCAACATTAAATTTTGCGAATATTGACGTAATTTAAGCTTACCGACATTTTTAACATGTATATTCGACTTCTCCTAATAATAAGGAACAATTTGGTATAAGTTTCGCCCCATTTAATGCAATATTAACGTTTAAAAATATTAATTAAAAAAACTTTTTTTTTTTTAAAACCGGACGGTGAACCGGCCGGTTTTCTCTAGCCAACGAAGTGCCTTACATTTTTACAAAAAATTCCTTGTCCTTATAACGCTTCAAATTTCCTTGAAATCAGGAAATTTCCTTGAACTGTAGCTCTACATAGCGAAATGGTTCTATGCCCATTTACGGAGCTAATTTGTTTTGTTTTCCAAAAAAACGAACTGTTAATATGGTTCCAAAACAAAACAAATTAACTCCATTTCAACAAAAATTGTCAATGGGCCATTTCGCTTCAAAGAGACAGGAAATAACAAACTGACGAGGGGGAGGCCTAATCTTGTCCATCTCCCCTCACCCTCCCCCCCCCCTTCTCCCGACTGCTTCCCTGTTCTCAATTTCTATATCGAAGAAATTCCTCGCATTTAAAAAAAAATCACGGGGACAACAACCCAAAAACCCCGACGTGATCTATCATCAAACTGCCATTATACACACTCTCCGCTCCATACGATTTAAATATTGCAGATTCATACTTTCAATCATAGTCATTCAACGAAATTTAAATTCTAAACGTCCGATCCCGTCTGGATGACGTATCCGTTTTTTTTTTTTTCGATATATAATAACCCAAGACTATTTATAAGCAAAAACGACGGCCTTATAAAATATTTTTCTAAAAAAAAAAAGACTTGTCAGCCTTGCGTGACGGTCCTATAGTTCTACCTCAACGCCTCAGCTAGTTAGCCACTAATTAAATCATTTATTTCTCTCTGCAAATGATGAAAATTTTTTCTTATAAAAAGATTTTTAATAATGATTCAGAAAAAAAAAAAAAAATCTCTCTTCTGGTTTGGTGTAAATTATACAATATTACATACCCGACTAATGCGATAATTAAATCATCGTAAACTTGACGTTGACGATCTCGACATTTTAATTCATTGTTTAAAAAATATAAAAATTAAATTTAATTGAAATCTTTTAGATTATGTAACTTTTTTTTTTTCCTTCTTCAAAACGTAATTTACGGTTTATCTTCATTTTTCGCTATTATTTATAACAGTTTTCGTTGTTTTTGGCGTCAATTAAGGCGTTGATTTGTTTAATGGAAAGCTCTAAACTAGGGTGAGTCATTTTAAAAAAAAAAAATTTTGATATGTTTGGTGGCATGTTGAAAATGGAGCTACTTGAGGTGTAAAACTACTAAAAAAAAAATTTTTTTTTTATTTTTTTTTTTCACCTCTTAATGGCGCCTCAAGGCCAATTTAGTTTTTCTGGCCTCAAGCCCTATTTTTCTGGCGTCAGAAAAATTAAGGTAAGGGTAGGGAAGTGGGACCGGGTTCTAGAAAAAATTGATTTTGACCTTTATTAGTTCTTAATAGCAAGAGAATCAAGCCAAGTTTTTTATCACAATATACTGCTCCATTATTAAGCTTTAATGTGCATTAGCCTCAAATTTGAAAAACGGCGTGATTTAGAGTTCAACCATATTTTTCTGGACTGCCGACGTATAATATTTCAAACCTCCATTTTTTGAAAAGTGCGACCGTTCTTATTTTTTTTTTTTTTTTTTAAATGAATTCTCCAAAGCAAAAGTTATTTGTTTATAAAAGATTGATGAATTTTCCTTCAAAAATTGCTGAAAACCGTTAAAAACAAATAATCCTTGTTTATTAAAACTACAATTAAGGCCAACGCCTTAACATTACATTACACCAAAATTTTTGTTCGAAGAGTTTCAAAAATTTTTTCTCGATGAAAGTGTGAAAAAAAATTTTACGAACAACTCCATCCCCACCGGATACAGAATCCGGGAATGTCTTGGATGGTACCGGTCCTCCGCTTGTTCCCATTTGTGAAGAAGAAAACTTTACGGATTCAAAAAGCTATCGAACATAATGGTTTTTCTCGATGAAAGTGTTTACACTTTTCGAACATGTTCGAAAAGTTTCGATGATGTTCGAAATGTTTGATGATGTTTGACGTTATTTTTCGGGTTGTATTATATTAATATGGGTACTCGCCCGATGATATATGTATTTTCCCATTACGTAAAAAATATAATACAACCCCAAAAATAACGTCAAACATCATCAGACATTTCGAACATCATCGAAAAGTGTAAACACTTTCATCGAGAAAAAGTTTTGAAACTCTTCGAACAAAAATGTTCGTGTAATGTAACCAACGCCTAAAGCTGATCTAAGCTTATATTGAATGTTTTTTGCCTGAAAGGAGATTAGTAGTAATTCTAGTTTTTGGTATTTATGCGCTTTGTTACGTTTTTTTTAATGAATAACACGGTTATTTGGAATGATTTTAAGATGAAAAAAAAAAAAATTGGTATAGGCCTATAATCAAATCATTTTCATGTTTTTTCTAAAATTTTGTACCGCTATAATAAATATTATTCCTTGTATACAATATAATTATTAGGCGTTGGTTACATTACACGAAAATTTTTGTTCAAAGAGTTTCAAAAATTTTTTCTCGATGAAAGTGTTTACACTTTTCGAACATGTTCGAAAAATTTCGATGATGTTCGAAATGTTTGAAATGTTTGATGATGTTTGACGTTATTGGGCGCAATTTCACGCCAAACATGTTCGGCGAACATGTTCGGCAAACAATTGGACAAAATTTTTTCACCAAACATTTTCCCTAACATGCAGGGGAAGCTCCACATAAGCAGTGACGGCTTTTTAAGCATGTTTGGTGAAAATGTTTGTCCGAAATGTTCGTCGAACATGTTCGGCACTTCTGTCAAACACAAACATTTTTACCAAACATGCTTAAAAAAGCGTCACTGCTTATGTGGAGCTTCCCCTGCATGTTGGGGAAAATGTTTGGTGAAAATGTTTGTCCAACTGTTTGCCGAACATGTTCGCCGAACATGTTTGGCGTGAAATTGCGCCCATTTTTGGGTGGTATTATATTAATATGGGTACTCGGCCGATGATATATGTATTTTCCCATTATTTAAAAAATATAATACAATCCCAAAAATAACGTCAAACATCATCAAACATCATCAAACATCATCGAAACTTTTCGAACATGTTCGAAAAGTGTAAACACTTTCATTGAGAAAAAATTTTTGAAACTCTTCGAACAAAAATTTTCGTGTAATGTAACCAACGCCTAAATAATTATTATTAGTGGCACTCCGAATTGCATATGTAAATAAAAACAAGATGGTTTCCTTTGTCAAAGGAATTAAAGAAGTAGTCTGCTGGTCGCACTTTCCGAAAATATTATTTTTGCCAAAAAAGTGCGACCTATTAAGGTTTATCAAATAGGAAGTCGAGTAAAAAAATGTCGAATGGAGCATATTTCATAAAATAAGCCAATGTTTACATAAAATTAAATCAAATTGAAAATGAGGCGGTCTAACTTTCCGACGAATATGAATTTTTGCTTTTGTAAAATTATTTCTTTTTATTCAAAAATGGACGACAACAATACATTTCTTTGATCATAATAGGTTCTGAAAACATTATAAAATCGTCCCTTGAAATCTTTTTTTTAAGTATGGGATTTTTATCAGTTTTTATTAGACCGGTCACACTTTTCAGACGGTCCCACTTCCCTACCCTTACCTTGGCATTTTAATCTCGATTTTTTTACCCGATTTTAAAGGCTTGCAAAATTTTTTGAAAAAGTGTTTCCTTATGTTTTCAAGGTCGTAGAACACGAATTTCACTATCCAGAATTTTTTTTACGGTCGGAAAATTAATCCCGTAATTTTTTGAAGTTTCATATGTTCTCGACCGTAAAAAAAATTTCGAAAATTGATTCGAAAAAAAAAAACCCCTTACTAAAAAATGTCATTGAACATGATCTCTAAATCGAACTGGTGAGAAGTTGTTGGCATTTTTTGGCAAAAAAATCCATTTTCGACCCAAAAACGCAAATTCGCATTTATATCCCAACTCAGGGGTTGATCGGAGAAAATCGGGATGGTGAAATTCGTGTTCTACAGGTATTTATCATAAGTTTGTGCGACACCAAAAAAATTAAAAAAATTCCAGGGCTCCAAATTCGATGTTTAGCCCAATTTCAGCCGGAAAAGTCAGGTATAAGCTCGATAAAAACGCTAACGATGTCACAGGGGTTAATCGAAAAAATTCGGGACAGCGAAATTCGTGATCTACAACCTTCAAAACATAAGGAAACATTTTTTTAAAGAATTCTGCAAGCCTTTAAAATTGGGTAAAAAAAATCGAGATTGAAATGCCCTAATTTATAGACGCCAGAAAAATTAGTGGCCTTGATGCGCCATTAAGAGGTGAAAAAAAAAAATTGGAAAAATTTTTTTTCAGTAGTTTTACACCCCAAAGAGCCCCATTTTTAACATGCCCAAACATTTCAAAATTTTTTTTTAAAATGACTCACCCTAGGTACTCTGCACAGAATGTTAAACCTCGACAATAACAAATTTCTTTACCGCGAAAAAAAAAAAAAAAAAATTGCATCTCGGGTAAACTATTAATCACGGGCTATTTATGATTTTGAAAATGTCAAAAAAATGTGAAGAGTTCTTTTAAGCGTTTCCTATTTTAACGCTTTAGCTCGTCGTACCGTATATGACGTGACAATGGAGAAAATGAAAAATAAACTCTTTTTGGGGCATTATGAGTAATGATTCTTAGAAAACTATAGATAAAAAAAAAAAAAAATATTGAGCGGAATTTTAAATGAGGTGCAAAAAAAATGAGGTCTATGCTCCCATCTCCAGGAAAAATGCAAGGGAAAAAAAGAAAGAAAAATGCAAGGGAAAAAAAGAAAGAAAAATGAAGTGGGTCTTGGGGGAAGACAAAGGTTTTCTCAATCGATAGGGGATCATGCTGTCGCCTGCAATCAGGAAAAAAATATTTAAAGATTGCTCCAAATATTCAAAAAAAGATAATCTCGACTGCTCCGAAGAACAAGTCCCTATTTCTTTTTTAGCAGTGCAAAAACTCCCTATCTTTTTTCGGGCAGTTGAAAAAGTCCCTATTTTTTTTTCGACGACTTGTAAACGGGCGGTTCTTCAACTTTTAAAAGTTTCACCCTCATTTTCTTCAAAAATCAGCAGAATATATCCCTTTCATTCTAAGATACATAACCTGTCGTCGTAATTCAATCAATTTTCCCCGCGATATAAATTCCCATATAAACACAACAATCCCAGCCCTCCTCAAAAATAAATCATCGATCATCCCCAAATATAAAAATTCATTCACCCCACATCTAAAACAGGCCCAAAAAAAAAAAAAGAGAATTTTCGCTATATTTTTAAAAACAAGTGACTTCATCCTCGATGCCCTCGAGTTCAAAGTGTGCCCATCCAACCTCAATCGACAAAATAAAAAGTCAACAAACTATAACTCGCACATATAAGCATAACACCGAGACATCAAAGAAATCCAATATTAGCTTTACGAGGACATCCAACACGGCTTTGCTCTCTTCTACATATAAATCCGTTAAAGATATTTCAGGAATGACCATTACAAAAAAAAAAAAAAAAGTAGGCCTGATAAAACGAATGTGCACAACTCATAAAATAAATAAAAAAAACACTCCAAATGTTTGACACCAAAGGTACGTCGTAATCATAATACGACCATAATTATTTTCCTCGGTAGTAGGATCATCATCGTTATCACCATTACGGCCATTAAAAATACGTCTGGAATTTGCCGAACGTCATAAAATTTAATTTTTTTTTTTTAATTTTTTATTGTAATACAACAACCAACAAAATGACACTGCCCTTTCGATAATTTCTTTTAATCAGTTTGGTATAAATTTCGGTTCCGGGTCATCATACAATGATATAAATTTCGTGAGAAATTTTTAACTAAAAAAAAAAAAAAAAAAAAAAAAAAAAAAACCTCGAGTAACACGATTCACATTTTTTAATTGTAGCGCCAAATAATTTGTTTTTTTATTAATAACAAATCACGAGATAAAAAAAGTAATTTTTTTTTTTGGAATTCCTCATTTTACTTATCTGAATGCATGCATTCAATTTTTTTTTTTTTTTTAACCCAATGCTGATATGCACAGCGTCCGAATCCCAGCCAATGACCTTTCAATCTTGTTCCTTATATCGAAAATGATTATAACTTATTAACTTGCACGTTATCCGAGGTTCGTCCGTGTAATTGAGAGGTTTGAAATCACTGCACCTAATTTACCGTCCGTTTCGCACATACCTGCATATACATGTTTTTTTTAATGCTTGAATTTTCGAAATAAATGCGACTTGTCATAATCCATTTTAATCGATTTATCAAAAAAACGGGATTTTATTTATAAAAAAAAAAAAAAAAAAATTGGTTACATGCGGAATAAATTCCTGGAAAAAATCCAAATAGACTCAAATATTACTTGACAAAATGAAGAAAATAAAAATTCATTCGGAAAATTCTTCTGGCAACCTATCAATGCATGAAAATTTCTCCAAGAAAACTTGACCTTAAAAAACCAAAAAACCAACAAAAAAAAAAATCTACGGAATATAGAAATGATTTGGGAGGGTTATGAAGTTTTAACCTTTTAACGGCCGAATTTTAGAAAATTTTCCCGGAAAATCCAAGAGAATTTCCCGAATGTTTTTTTTTTCTTTTTTTCATGATTTTGCACTTGAAGTTAACCTACAACACATTAGGGACCCCCATTGTGCGTTAAAATCCATATTAAACGCCTACCAATTTTCAGTACATGCAACCCGCAACACATACAAGCAATATAAAACGTCGCACAAAATTTGTTTCCTTTGGGAAAACGACTTTCTACACGTTTTCGACGTCGCTGATTTCAAATCTGACGTCAGAATGATCTAATTCCACTCGGAAAATCCAATAAAACGCGAAAAAAAAATTACGGAATATAAAATGATTCGGGAGGGTAATGAAGTTTTAACCCTTTAGCGGCCGAATTTTGGAAAATTTTCCCTAAAAAATTAAAGAAAATTTCCCAAATGTTTTCCTTTACCATTTCGCACTTAAAATTAACGTACAACACATTAGGGACCCTCACTGTGATTTTAAACCCATATTAGACGCCTACCAATTTTCAGTATATGCAACCAGCAACACATCCATGCAATACAAAACGTCGCACAAGATTTGTTTCCTTTGGGAAAACAACTTTCTACACGTTTTCGACGTCGCTGATTTCAAATCTGACGTCAGAATGATCTAATTCCACTCGGAAAATCTAATATAGCGCAAACACAAAAAATAAAATAATATAGAATATAAAAAATAAAAAATAAATAAAATAAATAAAATAAAATGATTAAAAATAAAACGGCTCCACCCCAGGCCTATTGGTTTTTTGTTTTTTCCAGAATTTTGACTTCGGAATTAGTGGTTCAAATTACCCCTAGAAATATGTCTTTCAAAATTTTTTCTTAAAAAGGAACCTTATCCGGCGAGAAATATCCGACGGCTTGTCGGTCGGAAAAAAGTTAAAAAAAAAAAAAAAAAAAATTTACGGAATATAGAAATGATTCGGTGGGGTTATGAAGTTTTAAGCCGACGAAAATTGTATTCCCTACGGTAGAAGCGAAGGAGATAAAACTGAAGAAAGCAATGCAAAGTGGGAAGAAGAAATAAAAAAAAAAAAAACATTCTCTGCTTTCCCTGACTTTTTTTTTTCAACGTACTTATGTCGGGAAAATATACTGCATGCGTCTAGCCCAGGACGACAAATTAAGATTTATTTTGTCAACGTTATTCGGGTCTGGGGCTCTATTTTGATTTTTTTTTTTTTTTTTTTTTTTTTTACCTTCTTTTGTAAGATTTATTTTATTTCTAATGGTTAAAAACAAATCGTTCGGTATTTTGAGAAAATATCGACACGGGACTTAATTCATCCTATAAATGCCAAACTCGTTGGCCTATTCGTAGTGGTTAAAACCAATTTTGCGCGCCTACCGAGTTCGAGTATAGGCAACCCGCATCACATGCATGCAAAACAAAATATCTCACAATTTTTTTTTTTCGTAAAACAATTGGGATAACAAGAATTTTTTTTAAAATGCGTTTTCCATGTTGTATATTTCAAATCTGATGTCGGAATGACGAAATTCCAAAACCATAACAAGAAATATGGCGCCAAAAGTAAAATTTTAAAAATAAAATTACTTCGCCATTTTGGGATTTAAGTTTTTTAAACTACTGGCTCAAGCTTCGGAATCAGCGGTCCAAAATATATGAGGAGTCAGCTGAAGAAACTCCAAGTGGTATTTTAGCCTCAAAACCCTAATTTTTTTTCAGATTTTTTGGAGGCCGATTTCTGATGCCTCCAGAGGCTTAAAATTTTTCAGTTTCATAACGGCCGAAAAAATTAGAGCCGTTTTTTGGTACGAAAGAGTTCATTTCCTATCGGAAATTTTCCGGAAATTTCAAAAATGAAGTTAGTTTTACAGTAATTGAAGCTATTTTTTATATATGAGCCAAAAGAGGTATAGGGAGTTTAATAACAGCCGTTTTTTGCTCATAAATAAAAAATGGCAGCAATTTCTGTAAAAGCCTCTTCATTTTTGAAATTTCCGGAAAATTTCCGATAAGAAATTTATCCCAAAATACGGCTCTAATTTTTTCGTCCCTTATGAGACTTTGAAAAACTTTAGACCTCTGGGGGCAGCAGAAATCGGCCCCCAATAAATCTGAAAATAATTAGGGTTAATACGGAGGCTAAAACGCAACTTATCCGCGCTGTGGCATTTCCAATTTCAAAAATTCGTGTTTTTCGATCCTTGCCTAATGCTCATAACTAATTTGCAGCTACAGCTGACAATTTTTTGAACATTTCTCCTAAAATATAGCCACACTCAAACTCGCACACAAAAAATGCCTTTTAATCAGGACTGCGGTAACGCTTAGGTTTTAAACGGAATCGG
Source organism: Liposcelis bostrychophila (assembly GCA_037577465.1). Classification (NCBI taxonomy): domain Eukaryota; kingdom Metazoa; phylum Arthropoda; class Insecta; order Psocodea; family Liposcelididae; genus Liposcelis; species Liposcelis bostrychophila. Next base: position 52,562,942 of record CM075208.1, on the reverse strand, counting down.
AATCGGAATCCGGCTCAAAAATCAGAGCTGCAATTCCGATTAATTTTTATTCGATCGGAATCGGAATCGGAATCTGCTTTCAAAAGCAATTGGAATGGAATTGGAATCGGAATCCGAGCTTTTTTTTGAAGAAATAGGAATCGGAATCAGAATCGGAATCTTGGCTGAAAACAGTTCGGAATCTTCGGAATCAGAATCGGCATCGGCATCCAAAAAAATATTTTCGATTCAGATTGACTTAAAAAGCCGGAAAATACCGTTATTATCGTGAATCAATTTTGGTATAAATCGGAATCAGAATCGGAATCGGAATCGGAATCGGAATCTGAAATTTTTTTCTACCTTTCGGAATTAGAATCGGAATCAGAATCGGAATCGGAATCTGAAATTTTTTTCTACCTTTCGGAATCGGAATCGGAGTCGGAATCGGAATCTGAAATTTTTTCTACCTTTCGGAATTAGAATCGGAATCGGAATCGGAATCTGAAATTTTTTTCTACCTTTCGGAATTAGAATCGGAATCGGAATCGGAATCGGAATCTGAAATTTTTTTCTACCTTTCGGAATTAGAATCGGAATCGGAATCTGAAATTTTTTTCTACCTTTCGGGATTAGAATCGGAATCAGAATCAGAATCAGAATCGGAATCGGAATCTGAAATTTTTTTCTACCTTTCGGAATTAGAATCGGAATCGGAATCGGAATCTGAAATTTTTTTCTACCTTTCGGGATTAGAATCAGAATCGGAATCGGAATCGGAATCGGAATCGGAATCGGAATCGGAATCTTACTCATATATAATCAAGACAAGATTTGTACTTAATTTAGAGGCAATATAAGAATTCTAATTATAATTCTAATTATAATCGGAATAGGAATCGGAATTGCAGCTCTGTCAAAAATTGGTAAGAATCAGAATCTTAATCGGCATCGGAATCGGCATCGAAAAATAATTTTGGCTCAAATTGGGCTCAAAAATATTAATAAAAGTACTTTTACGATTAGTACACTTCTGGACATATCAGAATCAGAATCGGAAACTTAAATTTTTGTTCTAGAGTCGGAATCGGCATCGAAATCGGAATCTGCTATTTCAAAAACAATTGGAATCGGAATCCGTGCATTTTTAGAAAAAGTAGGAATCGAAATCAGAATCGGAATTTCGTCTGAAAACAGTTCGGAATCTCCAGAATCGGCCCTACTATTAATTTAATTTTTTTTTTTTTTTTTTTTTTTTGCCTCAAACTTTTGAACAGGGATGCCGGTGACAGTGCCGGTGCCGGTGCCGGCCGGCTCAAATCTCGGGTCAATGCCGATGTCATATTATTTATTTAACTCCCGATTCCGGCACCGACACCCAATGCCGATGCCGACGCCACCAAGCATAGATCATACATGATGCCGCCTCAGATTCCGATTTTAGTAAAAAAAAAAAATCATAGAGCCGTTCTAGGCGATTTTTAAAATCAGGGGTCCGATTCCGATTCCGAAGCCGATGCCGATGCCAGCACTAACAACTTCGCAGTGCATCGGCTTCGACCAAAATTTTCAAGCTTCGAACCCTTGCTTTTCAAACCGAAATCGAGCATGCACGGGTAAAAAAATCAAAATTTTAATGGCGCTAATTGCCAATTTAATATTCGCTTCCCTAATGTTAAAAAAAAAAACAAAAAGAAAAATCAAAGCTTACCTCCGAATCAGAACTCGACACTCCATTAGATGTTAGTCCAACAACACTTTTAGGGCCGTTAGTTTGACTTTCAACAACACAGGTATCCATTTCAACAAGGTCATTAGTCACATTCAAAGCACAACCATCATCAACATCAACAACAACTACATCAGCATTTTCCTCCCGAGCTTTGAGGGCATCCTCAACGGTGGTCCAATCCTCCGCGGCTTCCTCTTTAAAAATCATTTGGTCCTCGTTCATTTGGTCCGATACGGAATCAGTCTCTGATTTATTTTTCTTCAAGTCTTCCCTCATCGGAATGTCTTGAATAATATCCGGAATGTTGCTCCCTCCCATTTCCCCGTCGGACAAATCCTCCGTGTTCACGAAAAAATCGATTTCCTTATCGGCTGCCGGGGAAATCTCAAAATCGTCCTCGTCGTCCTCCTCGTCTCGGACGTTGACCGCGAAACCGACGTCGTCTTCCCGCTTCTCCAGAGACGTTTCCGAATTCGTTTTGTTGAATTCTTCCTGCGGGAAAAAATCATCCGGGTCGTTCCTGTCGGGGGACGTCAAAGTCGAAATGTTCGGAAACGAATTGTTTACGGATTCCACGCTGCTCATGTTGTTGACCACGTGAAATTTGGAAAAGCCTCCATTCTCCCCGTAGTTCACCTCGGAAAAACTATCCAAATTCTCGTCGGAAATCGTCTTGCAAAATTCCTTCATAACGTTGTTGTCATTCTCGCTCCCCAAAACAACGTCTCCATTTTGATTTTCGACTTTTTCCAAAACATCCTCTTCCCCCTCCTCCACCACCGCCGCCTTATCGACTTCGTCGCTCTCCGCCGCCGCAAGGAAATCTTTCGTCTGCTGTTGCGGTGACTCAGGAAACGGAAACTCGTCCGGTGTGTGTAGAACGTTGGCGTTCGCGGAGAGCGGATTCGAATCCGAATCCTCTTCGATCCTCGCGAACGGATCGAAATTCGTCACGATCGGAATTTCTGTGGGTCTGTTGATTTTAAAAACGTTCACGGGATTTATATTGTCTTCGTTTATCGGGGACAGATCCTCTTCGACCATAACCGGGGACGGCTCGTCCTCCTCCTCCTCTTCCTCGATCGAAGGGGGATCCTCCTTAATTGGTCCACTAATAAAATCATCTAAACTTTCATCTAATTGGTTCCTTGATTCTTGTTCCGAAGCGTTCGAATCCTCGAGGGTCCGCTCGGGGGTCTCTTGATTTTCGAAGAGATCCTCGTATTTGTGTAAATCCGAACTTTTTGGTGTGTCGAACAAATCGTCTATCGTTTTGGCACTGAATTCATCACCGTTCAAATTTGATATCCTAGCTGCGAATTCGGATTCGATTAAATCCTGTAAACTAATGTCGTCCGTGGTTTTGAAACTGAGCTCGGAAAAAGAATCCACCTCTTGGTAGTTCCCCTCTTTGTTTTCGCTTGAGCAAGAATTTCGATTTGAGCAATCACTGTTAGTATGATTAGATCCACTGCACTCTGTTAAATCTTTTGAGTCGTTATTTGGACTGTTTTTATCCACAAGCAATCCGTTATGGGTTTCGTTACTTACGATATTAGTCTTGGCAACGTCCGCCATCTTGGAATTAACTTAAAAACAAGAACCTGAAACAGAAAAAAGAAAAAAAAATCGAATTAGGTAACGGGTAATAATTTAACAAAAAAAAAAAAGCTCGTTTTCCAAGTAAAAAATTTTGATTTTTGTGACAAGAGTACCTGGTTGGGCGAAAATGATTTGCGTAGAACTCAAGGAAAAATCAAGGGATTACAAATTTTTCCCTGGAAAAATTTGGTAAAATTTTTTGGGGAATTTTTGGTAAAAAAAAATCGAAAAGGGGAAAAAATCGGAAAAAAATTTGAAACTTTGAAAAAAAATTAGAAAATTTAAAAAAAATTCAAAAAATTGGAAAACTCAAAAAATTTGGAAAAAAATTGGACAATTAAAAAAAAAGTGGAAAATTTCGGGACAAAATCGAAAAATTTTAGGAAATATTCGATGATTTTGGAAAAACTATCAAAAAATTCGGAAAAAATTTGAAAGATTTGAAAATTTTGGAAGAAAACTAAAAAACTTGGAAAAAATTTGAATAATTTGGGAAAAACTTCAATAATTTGAAAAAAAAAATCGGATAATTGGGAAAAAATTGGTAAATTTTGGGACAAAATCACAGACTTTGAGAAAAAATTCCAAAAATTTGGAAAAAATTTGGAACTTTTGGGAAAAATTGGAATCTTTTAGGAAAAATATTGTAAAATTCAGAAAAAGTTTGACATTTTTTCGGAAAAATCGGAAAATGCACCAAATTTTCAAAATTTGGAAAAAAATTTAGAATCTTGATATAAAACGAAAAAATTTGGGAAACAATTCGGGACTTTTGGGAAAAAATCGGAAAATTTGGGTAAGAGTTGGGAAATTCAGAATCAAATTCGGAAATTTGGGGAGAAAAAAAGGGAAAAATTCGGGAATTCGGATTTTGGGGAAAAATCAATGACTTTAAGAAAAAATTGTGGTCTTTTGGGAAAATTATTGTAAAATTCGGAAAAAGTTAAATTTTTTGGGGAAAAACCGATAAGTTTGCACCAAATTTTGAAAATTCGGGAAAAAATTGGAAAATTTTGAGGAACCATTTTGGGCAAATTGAAAATTTCGGTATAAAATTAAAAAATTTGGGAAACAATTCGGGATTTTGGGAAAAAATCGGAAAATTTGGGTAAAAGTCGGGGAATTGAGAATCAAATTCGGAAATTTCGGGAAAAAAAGCGAAAAATTTGGAATTTTGGGGAAAAACTTGGGAAATATTTTCCTCAATTTTCAGGAATGCCGTCCGTACTAAAAAGAGATGTGTAAATTATATGAAAATCATGTATAAATTGTACGAAAAATGCATAAATTACGGAAAAGAAGTTAGAATTTATTTATGACGAACGATTACTGCGCCAGAGGACAAAATAAAAGGAATTTCGCAAAAAATTGTGGCTAGAGAGTATTTTGTTAATTTCTTCTAACTGCCCACTACAATCAAAACCTTATGAGATATAAAACTTATAACTATATTTTCGTGAATTGCATAAAAACCAGAATATGAAACAACCATTTTTCCAAAAAAATAAAAGATTTGATTTTTCGGTTTTTACGGAAATTTTGAAATTTTTAGGTCTTCGGAAACACAGCTAAACGACGTCCAAAAAAATCAGAAAAAAATTCAGGGAATCTTTTTTCGGTTACAATAAAAGAATTAGGGGTTCCGTTCGCTGAAATTCAAAAATTTTTAAAATAAGGGTCACCCTACATCCGCCGCACGGAATCAAGCTTTTTTTTCCAAGGTAAAGCAGACGAATCTCATCACTTAGCTAAGTTCATTCATTACAAACTCAATTCCCCCAAACTTTTATAAAAGATCTCCTGGACGATTAATTTCCATCGAAATTTCCATGACTAAATAACTTATTAATCCTCTTTAACTATTCCGTTTATTAAAATCTCGACACGGTAAATTAAAATATTACACCGTTCGACATCTGGCTCGTCTTGAATATTAAATCGACTATGTGGGCTTTTAAATGGGGAAACCATCGGATCGGGAGAAGGGAAACATAAATTTTCATTTTTTTTTTTTTTTGGTCCTTCTTCACCACAAGCACAAGGCTTTAGCCCGGCGAATTTTTTTCTTCTTTTTTTTTTTCAAAAGAAAAAAAAATTCGCAGCGTCAGACCTATGGTATCGATGAACGATCAAGGACAAGGAATGATCGAACGAATTTCCAATCCACTGATCATTAATAATCAATCCAGAATTTTTCAGATTTATCATCATCTCCCATTTAAAAATTTTAATTTTGTAAGATTCTTAAAAATCGCACTTCGCTTTAAAAAAAAAAAAGTGTCAAACTCGAAGTATTCCCAACTTTTTTATATTTTCCGCCGTTACACGCCGGACAAAGATTTCACAGCTGGAGCGCGACCACCATCAACACGCTAATAACTCCAACGATAATAAAGATAATACGAAAACCGTAATTTTTTTTTTCTTCTCTATTCTTCATATCCATAAAGGAATTTAATTTTGCAGAATGAAAGATCCGCTCAACCTAACTAACATCACCCTTTTTATTATTTTTTTTTCCTTGTTTCAAAAAATTTCATTCTTCGAATTTCAAATGTTAAAAAATAAAAAAAATCAACAAAATAAAAGAAAAGTAATTAAATTTTATATTCGGCAAGCATCCCTGCCCGTGACTGTGCAAATGTTGCTCCAGTCTCGTTTTGTTCGTTTGGATAACAGCGCATTCCATTCAACAATGTCCAAACCTCCAGTCCATTAGCAAAACTAATTGAAAATAAAGCACTTTGCTTTATTGCATTAACTTTTTGATAATTACGAATTAAAAAGGAACGAATAAAAAAAAAAAACCGGTTTCACACATCTTTGCTTTTCTTTTATACTATTTCATTTTTCCTTTTCGTATCGTCAAAGTCGATGAACTTCATCCAGAGAAAACAAAAACAACGAATTATTTATCATTGGCGAAGTGGCCAATCTTGTTCGTCAGTGTTTAAAGAATGACGAATGCGTTATTTTTTCTGTGCGAATACTAGTTAATCTCCAAAACGAGTTCGTTTGAGACAGATTCGGGATTTCAATAAAAGGAATCAGGCATAGCTTCGAAGGGCTCATCAGGCAACAGGGCGAATCCAGGTGTCCCAAGGGGTTACTAACTAATGCTTTTCAGAATGCATTTTGCATCTCAGTGTAAACTGCATTATACTGCTACTATTACCTCTTACCTCTTAAATTCATTAAAAGCTAGCAATATATTTATTAAACGCTGTTTGTTCCGGAATAGACAATCAATGAAAAATTGTCTGTTCCCGAATAAGCAATTTCATTATTAAACGCTGTCAGTTCCGGAACAAGCAGTGTTTGTTCCGGATATGTATTAAACGCTGTTTCTTCCGGAGTAGGCAATTTCATTATTAAACGCTGCCAGTTCCGGAACAGACTATTTTTTATTGATTGTTTGTTCCGGAACTAACAATTTTAAATTCATTCAACGCTGGCAATTTATTTATTAAACGCTGTTTTACGGAAGCCCTGAAGGGTCAAGTATCTATGTTTTTTTTATGGAATGTTCCGGGAACAAACATCGCTTAATAAGGAAATTGCCTGTACCGGAACAGACAACATTTTATTGATTGTATGTTCCCAAACAAATATTGTCTATTCGGGAACAAACAGCGTTTGATGAATTTAAAATTGTCAGTTCTAGAACAGACAATCAATAAAAAATTGTCTGTTCCGGAGCTGACCATTTCAAATTCTTTGTCTGTTTCGGAACAAGCAGCGCAGCGTTTGTTCCGGAACGGACAGCGTTTAATAATGAGATTGCCTGTTCCGGAAGAAACAGCGCATAATAAATCAATTGCCCGTTCCGGAGCAGACAATTTGTTATTGATTGTCTTTTCCGAAACAAACACTGTCTGTTCCGGAATAAGCAGCGTTTGTTGAATTTAAAATTGTCAGTTCCGGAACAAACAAATAATAAAAAATTGTCAGTTTTGGAACAAGCAGTGTTTGTTCCAGAACTGACAGTGTTTAATAATGAAATTGTCGGTTCTGAAACAGACAATTTTTTATTGATTGTCTGTTCCGGAACAAACAGCGTTTGATGAATTTAAAATTGTCAGTTCTAGAACAGACAATCAATAAAAAATTGTCTGTTCCGGAGCTGACCATTTCAAATTCTTTGTCTGTTTCGGAACAAGCAGCGCAGCGTTTGTTCCGGAACGGACAGCGTTAATAATGAGATTGCCTGTTCCGGAAGAAACAGCGCATAATAAATCAATTGCCCGTTCCGGAGCAGACAATTTGTTATTGATTGTCTTTTCCGAAACAAACACTGTCTGTTCCGGAATAAGCAGCGTTTGTTGAATTTAAAATTGTCAGTTCCGGAACAAACAAATAATAAAAAATTGTCAGTTTTGGAACAAGCAGTGTTTGTTCCAGAACTGACAGTGTTTAATAATGAAATTGTCGGTTCTGAAACAGACAATTTTTTATTGATTGTCTGTTCCGGAACAAACAGCGTTTAATAAATAAATTGCCAGCGTTGAATGAATTTAAAATTATTAGTTCCGGAACAAACAGTTAATAAACAATTGTCTGTTCCGGAACAAGCAGTGTTTCTTCCGGAACTGACAGCGTTTAATAATGAAATTGTCTGTTCTGAAACAGACAATTTTTTATTGACTGTCTGTTCCGGAACAAACGGCGTTTAATAAATAAATTGCCAGCGTTGAATGAATTTAAAATTGTTAGTTCCGGAACAAACAATCAATAAAAAATAGTCTGTTCCGGAACTGGCAGCGTTTAATAATGAAATTGCCTGTTCCGGAAGAATCAGCGTTTAATACACATCCGGAACAAACACTGCTTGTTCCGGAACTGACAGCGTCTAATAATGAAATTGCCTATTTCGGAACAGACCATTTTTTATTGATTGCTTATTCCGGAACAAACAGCGTTTAATAAATATATTGCTAGCTTTTAATGAACTTAAAATTGTCAGTTCCCGAACAGACAATCAATAAAAAATTGTCAGTTTCGGAACAGCACTGCTTGTTCCGGAACTGAAAGCGTTTATTAAGTAAGCTGCCTGTTCCGGAACATACAATTTTTTTATTGATTGTCTGTTTCGGCCTTATCACGCAAGGTCAAAAATTATTATTATTGTTATTATTTTAGAATCAATTGTATTGTTTTTTTATTAATATTTAGTTTATAATAATAATCCTTGACTTTTAGAGGGCACAAAAAGTGCCCATTTAAAGCAAGGAACCGAAAATTGTTAATCTTTTTACCAATATATTACATTACATTACATTACATTACATTATTATTTTTCTGTTCGGTTTCAACGAGTGTTTTGCCTTAATTTGCCTTAATTTAATGTAATAATTCAATCTAAAATTTTAAATCAAAAATTTTAAATCATATCTCCAATTATCCATAATTTGTTTTGTTCTACAGCTTTTGATAAAAAATAATAATCCAACTGACAGCTGGGTTTAAGAAAAAATAAACCCTTTGTCAGTTGACATGGGAAAACTTTGTATAATTGTTATTAATATATAAATATTGAATTGAATTGAATTGAATTATTATTATTATTACTGTAACGGGCATAACCATTAAATATATAGTTACACTATAACCATTAAATATATAGTGTAACTATATATATTAAATATATAGTGTAACTATATATTTAATGGCATAACTGACCGAATAATAATACCGTTTAAAATGCGCGTGTCTGATGACACGACGGCAGAGAAAATGACCGTGCGCGAGTACCGCCATTTTCTCTGCCTATTTCAGCACTGACCGTCGTAGAGAACGGTTATCATACTTGTAAAGGAAAACCGTACTTGTAAAGTCAACTGGTTTTATTATTTTGGTATTTGATTATGAATTCGCTTTAACGCCTGGGTTAATCCCAGGTCGGTTTTTCTATTTTATCATTGAATATAGATTTTTTGTCTCGCTCACAAGAGTATTTATTCGATCATCCAATCGCAAAGGGACAGAGGCGAAGCCACTAACGCCTCAACTTGGCATCCCTAAAGTGGGGACGAAAAAATTTTTTTTCCGTAACGAGCTCACCGATTTAATCGATTTTCTTCGTCTTCAATTATTCGTTGTTCTCGTATCCCTCAAGATGAGGGTTCCAGAATCACCAGGCGACAACATATACATCAACAGTCTAAAGCAAAATTCCAGAATTTGTCAGTTTCAATCCATCCTATTCCCCGTGACCAAAGATACTTGCACAATGAGTTAAAACCTGTATCGAGCGCCTACCGATTTGGAGTATAGGCAACCGGCATCACATTCGTGTAACACAAAATAACTCACAATTTGTTTTCTCCGTAAAACAATTTGAGAAAAGAGGTTCTTGTGTCATTGAGAAAAAAAAATTCTACCGGCACATGAGCCGAGTGGGAATCGAACCCAAGTCTTCCGCTTGTCGTGCGGGTACTCTGCCACTAAGCTATCAACCCGCACTCGTGATTCGTGGTGTTATTTATTCCTTTATCGAGAGAAGATAGTCCCGAGTGCGGGTCGGTAGCTTAGTGGTAGAGCATCCACCCAGCAACCGGAAGACGTGGGTTCGATTCCCAGTCGGTTCATGTACCCGACGAAATTTTTTTCTTGATAACGTCGTTATTTCCATAAATTAAAAATAAAAAAATCAAGATTTCGGCTTTCGTAATATTATAAAAGGCGATACATTTTTCCTCATAAAGTTCTTGTGTGTTCTCAATATCGCACATTTCAAATTTGATCTCAGAACGATGCCATTCCGAACAGAAAAAGGAATATGGCGCCAAAAGTAAAATTCGTAAAAATTGAATTGCTTCGTCATTTTGGATTTGAATTTTTTCAAACTTCAGATTCGGGATCAAGCAGCCCAAAACACATAAGTAGGTCAAATTTCAATTAATCATCTTGATAATTAACATAAAATCAGGACTTTTTCGACGAATTTTTTTTTTTTTTTCCGTCATGAAACTGGACGGGAACAATATAAAAAAGTATTTTTAAAGAAAAAGATTCCGTAATGGTTTTTCGTGAAGGAAGTCGAAACACATATCCATGTCATTACACTGACAATTGGGGACACGGTCCGTTACATGTGGCAGGTGAAAATCACCGACCATGAGTTTGAGTAGTCACCACTTGAGCCGTTGAATGCACTGCAAGGGTTTCTACTTAAAATCCTTCCTCCCATATGCTCGTCTATTCGAGGATATTTACAATCCCATTATGTAATATTTTTTTATATTAATTCTTGACACGTCCGTCGTCGCCCTCCAAATGCTTAAGTAATATATATATATTTTTTTTCTTAATTTAACGAAGGCTCGACGGATTAATTAGGATTTCTTAAAGTTTATATCACCTTCATTTTTAGATGAAAGGAAGTTTTCGCATGTTGGATTATTCACTTCAAGGATAAATTTTAAACGTCGGAAATGACTTTTTACCCAAAGAGCATAAAAGTCTGCAATAAATTTTAAAGGATGGAAGAGCTCCTGCATAAATAAAGTGACGGAATAATGTGTAAAGGATAAAACAAAATAAAGAGAGAAAGAGTTTTTCAAACATCTCAACGAGATACAGTTCTTGAAATTTTTCCTTTCAACAGTTTCATAGTTTTTAGTTTTTTTTAAGGTTAAAAAAAATAATTGAGTGAGATACAGAAAGATGGTAGACGTTTCATTAAAGGATGCCCTGAAGGGTCAAGTATCTATGGTTTTTTTTTATTGCTTGTTCCGGAACAGACAATTATTATCGATTGTTTGCTCCAGAACAAACAAAGTTTAATAAGTAAATTGCCTGCTCCGGAACAGACAATTTTTTATCGATTTTATGTTCCGGAACTGACAGTTTTAAATTCATTGTCTGTTCCGGAACAGACATTACTTGTTCCGGAACAAACAATGAACTAAAACGTGTCCGTTCCGGAACAAACAATTAAAAAAAAAAAATTATAGGTACTTGATCCTTCAGGGCTTCCGTAAGTATCTATGTCATTGTTGTTGTTTGTTCTGGAACAAAACAACGTTTAATAAGTAAAGTGTCAGTTCCTGAAGCGACAATTTTTTGTTGATTGTCTGCTCCGGAACTGACTATTTGAAATTCATTGTCCGTCCCAGTCTATTCATATTTAATCATTAAACGTTATCAGTTCCAGAGTGAACATTGCTTGTTCCGGAAAAGACAATCAGCAAAAAATTGTCTGTTAAGGAACTGACAATTTTAAATTCATTGTCCATCCCAGTCTATTCCAATTTTATGCCAGTTCCAGAATAAACATTGCTTGTTCCGGAGCAGACAATAAAAAAATAATCTGTTCCGGTAGAAACATTAGACTGTTTTTTGTTCCGGAACAAGATTATTTTTTTATTGTCTGCTGCGGAACAAACAACGTTTAATAAGTAAATTGCCTGTTCCAGAACAAACAACTTTTTGTTGATTGTTTGTTCCGGTTTATTCTAATTTAATTATTAAACGCTGTCAGTTCCAGAATAAACATTGCTTGTTCCGGAACAGACAATGAATTTAAATTGGTCGGTTCCGGTTTCCTTAAGAAGTAAATTGCTTGTTCAGAAACTAACCATTTTTTGTTGATTGTCTGCTCCGGTTTATTCCAATTTAATTATTACACGCTGTCAGTTCCTGAGCAAAGAATGAATTTACAATTGTCTGTTCTGGAACTCTCCGGAAATACTCTGGACAGCCAGAATATTGACAACCAAAACAGGAACGAGTCTCAACAAGATGTAAACAAGAAAAATTATAATTACGGAGCCGGCCACAAGGGCATATGTGGAAAGTAGGGATGAAAAAAATGTAAAACGATTCCACCCAATGGCCATAGCCAAGACACTCAAATCAGTTGGCAATTTCCCCTGCAAAAGCATTAAGGATAGTGGTTTCAATAAAATTACAGTAGAATTTGAAACAGCCGCCCAGACTAACAAGTTAGCATATAATATATTTTTCAAAGACTTTAAACTGAAATAGTATGTCCCAGCTTCTCAGGTAATGAATCAAGAAGTCATTAAAGTGTCGACCCTGAACTTTCGAAACAGGATATAATGCATTCTTTAGAAGCCCCCACAGGGTTTAACATAGTCAATATTAGAAAAATGAAAAGGATGGATAGAGTACAAGAATTTAGGTTTAGTTGTTTTAGGATTTGAAGGTCTTTCACTCAAATTTAAAATTAAGGACTTAGGCTTGGCTGCAAATCTTTTAGGCATAGGTATAAGGCAGGAAAATGGAAAAATAATCCTAAGTCAAAAGTCCTACTTGGAATCAGTTCCGGGGCATGTAAAAATACTAGATATGAGATTCGTAGTGAGAAAATATATCCCTCAAGTCATAAAATGTCGAAAATGCCTCCGATTTGGGCATTTCCATAGAAATGTAAATGGTCTTAAATCGGATTATTGTTTTTTTTTTTTTTTTTTTTTTTTATGTTTTTTTTTTTTTTTTTTTTTTTTTTTTTTTTTTTTTTTTTTGAATTTATTTAAAAGGGAACTGATCTCGGAATTAAAATTCACTGTAATTAAAGTATTGGTTTAGGTATTATTAGCATAAAAAAAACCTTTTCTCATAGATCTTGACGAGAAAAAGCGAATAGTTGTAAAGCGAGGACAGTTGATAAAATATTTAGACGAAAAGAAACAAGTGAAAAAAGGGATGTTCATTCAAAAAGTTAGAGGTAAAATCATCCCTACTGAAGTTATCAATAAACGTGAGAAAATAACATTGTGGCGGTGCACATGATAGCGCAACATGTACAAATCCAGTGGAAGTAAAATGTGCACTCTGCACAGGTAATTATAAGAAAAATGCCTATAATCAAAACAATTGATTAATCAAGAGAAATCCATTTACAAAAAATTATGGCCACTAGGAACGTCATGTGCTCCGAATTATTTAAATTTTTCCCTCATATAAATCCAAATCGTTCCAATCATCGACCTTCATTCAGGAGCTGCAGCAAGAACCCAGCAAACGAATTCCTACAAAATCCAACAGTTAACCCTCCATTTGTTTTCGAAACAAAACGGGAATAACTAACTCTTAATCCGCCTCTTAATTGAGGGCACGATGAAGGGGAGCAAAACGCATACAAAAAGATAGAATGTCCCCTGAGTCATTGAACGGAACGTTGCTTCTTCATTTCTTCATGTCTGCTGTCTTGTATAAAACCGGGTGTACATTAACCCACATTATGTCTAAATATAATCCGGGATTGGAACTTTCAACCCAAACACATACCAAAAAATCAAGCTTCAAGATGGACTTTTCCAGTCCAAATTTCAACAAATTTTCATCCATAAAAAAAAAAACCTTATCGAGAATTTTTAATGAATTTCCAAGATATCATTTAATTAAATTAATGGTGATGCTTTTAACAGGAAATTAAGTTAACAGCAACAATTGAGCTTAAATATTAGGGATCAACGAATCCAACTTTTTTTTTTTTCATTTTTTTTTTTACGCCCACGACGAAGGCAACGTTCGCATAAGATATCATTTTTTTTTTAAATGTAAAATTATTCCGATTCTTTTTCGATTGACCTTGAAATCCGTTTCTTTTTTTTCTTAAAAAAAAAATCCTTAGCTAAGCCCTAACAAGAATGTATGATTAATTAATGAAATGCATCATTCATGTTTTATTGTAGATTTTTTTGTCGTGACGTCATAAGAGAGAGAGCATCTGTTGACTCTCATCTTCTCAGCTTATTCCCCGGCTTGGGGGCTTTACTCCTTCAATTTTTTTTTTCATCTCCCGAGTTTTAAAATCTTCAGGATTTTCAAAAAAAAAAAAAAAAAAATTAAAATAAAATAAATAAACTTTTGTTTACGGTTTTCGCCTCGTGCTCCAAGTACATTCATAACTTTTCTTTTTGCACTTTCATACTGAATAAATAGCTAACTCGTTAATTACGAACCGAGTTTTTAAATGTTTTTTAATTAAGAATCAATTATCAGAGTGAGACCACTTCATCTAGTACCGATTTTAACAGTTTCTACTTTTTTTTTTGTTGGCTTCGTCTGCCGGATTTATCGTGTTCGAAAATGTGTAAAAAGGCTGGAAATTACGTCACACGAGAATAAAGGAAGCAGTCACCGAGGTTTAATTAATTAAAAATCGATGCATCTTATTTACGCAGCTTTATGATCTAAATCAGTTACACTGATTAAGGTCATTGAAAATTTTAGAGAATTGTATATGTTTAGCAATTAAGGAAGCAAAAAGCTATAAGAAAATAAATCAAATTGAGAATGCAAATAAAACTGAGAGAATAACGCGATATTCTCTCAATTTTATTTGTATTCTTAATTTTTTTTTTTACACTTAGAAAAAGGAATATGTCTCGTTCGCAATACAAGCGATGTTGCTTAGCGACAAAACAAATATGCTTTGCCGCAAAGCAACATGGCTCGACTTGTCGCAGAGTTGCTGTTTAAAACATTTTTTAATAAAAAACAAGTTTAAAACGTTTTATATTACTTTCCCATGTTTTAAAACGTTTTAAAACGTCTTTTATTCGGCCTGGTTTTAAAACGTTTTAAAACATGTTTTAAAACACTTTCAAAATGTTTTAAATTCGTTTCTATTTTTATTCAAATGTTTTAAAACGTTTTAAAACACCGTGTTTTAAACCAATTTGTTTTAAAACGATTATCCCTGCGATTAAGCAACCATTATGAATATGAGCGGCTCATACAATCTATGGTATGGTCCATACCATAAATTGTATAAAATGAGTCGTGCGCGACAAATTGCGGGCACGGGCCTCTTAAAAATGCATTTTAAAACGTATTTTATTCACTTAATAAAATACGGTGTTGAAAACAGTGTTTTAAAACGTTAGTGTTTTAAAACGGTGTTTTTTATTCAAATGTTTTAAAACGTTTTAAAACGCCGTGTTTTAAACCAATTTGTTTTAAAACAATCATCCCTGACTTGTCGACATTATGCATTGCGGCAAAGCAATCTCGAGTTTTGACAAAAAACATTTTTTCTGCTTAGACCTAAGTTATGCAAAAATGCTTTGTAGCAAAGCATTTTTGCTTAGACCCAAAGCAGCATTTTTCTGGGTGTATTAAATCATTAGGTCCAGTACTAGGGTGGTTCAAATTTACCTTACTTTTCGCGATTTTGTTCTTCATGCGATTTTCACCTTCCTTATGGTCTTTAAAACAGGGATGATTGTTTTAAAACAAATTGGTTTAAAAACGGTGTTTTAAAACGTTTTAAAACATTTGAATATAAAACACCGTTTTAAAACACTAACGTTTTAATACACTGTTTTAAACACCGTATTTTATTAAGTGAATAAAATACGTTTTAAAATGCATTTTTAAGAGGCCCGAGCCCGCAATTTGTCGCGCACGACCCATTTTATTCAATCTATGGTATGGACCATACCATAGATTGTATGAGCCGCTCATATTCATAATGGTTGCTTCATCGCAAGGATGATTGTTTTAAAACCTAAATTTTAAAATTGTTTTAAAAAATTGTTTTCGTCCTCAGTCTTAATGCATTTAAAAAAGCTGTCTTGAATGTACTAGTCGAGGGCTAATTGCTGGTTGGCTGTTTTTTTTTTTTTTTTTTTTTTTTTTTTTTTTTTAACCTTAAACTGTTATTTTTTTTATTGTTTTATTTTATTCTACCTTGTTATTTTATTTTTAATCTTGTTTTGTTTTTATTTTTATTTTTGTTTTTATTTTTGTTATCTTGATCTGTCTGGAAAAAAAAAAAAAAAAAAAAAAAATTTCTGTTGATCAATATAATATCTTAATAAAACAAATTGGTTTAAAACACGGTGTTTTAAAACGTTTTAAAACGTTTGAATAAAAAACACCGTTTTAAAAATTTAAATAAAAATAGAAGCGAATTTAAAACATTTTGAACGTGTTTTAAAACTTGTTTTAAAACATGGACGGATCGATTATGCCATACTATTTTGGAGAATAATTGTTCTTCTGATTGAAGCAAAGAGAAAGGATTTTGAGCAAGCGGCCGCTCAATCAATCCTTGCTACGTATTCTACCATGATGGTAATATAATTCATGCTCCACTCTTATTCACTAGGGTGGATCGAAAAAAGCGAATTTTTGAATTTGAAAACGCCTGATATGGGAATCGATGCCTTATTATAATACTGTTAACCCTAATTTTTTTCAGATTTTTCGAAGGTCATCTTGAGGTCGCCCAATGACCTTGAAGTTTTGGAAAAGCCCGTATAAGGGAAAAAATAAGAATTTTTTTTTTGCTAAAAAAAGTATCGCTTCCTATCGGAAATTTTGCGTAGATTACGAATATGAAGTTCAAAATTCATTTTTGTGTCTAGTTTTTAAGTTAAAAGAAAAAGCAGCCTAAAGTATTTCAGTGTTTAGAAAATAGGCGTAAAGCTCGAAAAACCGCGGACTCAAAATGATTTTGGACTTTATATTCGTAATCTACGCAAAATTTCCGATAGGAAACGATACTTTTTTCACCAAAAAAAAATTCTTACTTTTTGCCCTTTTAGGGGCTTTTCAAAAACTTCAAGGTCATTGCGCGACCTCAAGATGACCTTCAAAAAATCTAAAAAAAATTAGGATTAATAGTATCATAAAAAGGCACCGATTCCCATATCAGGCGTTTTCAAATTCAAAAATTCGCTTTTTTCGATCCACCCTAATATTCACTGATCAATTCATATTTCTCTTTTTTCCAGTTTAAGGGTCCTAGTGTAAAAGATTTACCGATTTATAGTGCTCTTTCTAACGGAATTTAGTGGTGTGTTTATCTCTGGTGTATTCGTTTTACTGAACATCTCCCCGGTTCCCTCTTTGTGATCCATATACCGGTAACCCCAACCGAGAGAATTACACCCCCCTGCCTCAAAAAGCAGTTTTTTAGGTTTGTTGGAAAATTAAAAATGTTTTAAAACGTTTTAAAACCAGGCCGAATAAAAGACGTTTTAAAACGTTTTAAAACATGGGAAAATAATATAAAACGTTTTAAACTGTTTTTTATTAAAAAATGTTTTAAACAGCAGCCCTGCTTTAAAAACAAAAGGTAATTTTTTTCAGATTTTTTCGACCACGTTTAGGGGTGGCCCACGGCCATTTTGTGATTGAAAAAAAAATTTTTTTAGGCATTTTTTTAAACAAATTTTTTCGAAACTTTAGGAGTAATTCTTCGGGACCAAACAAGATTGTTTATGGGTTTTCAACGTCGTAGAATCCGAAAATGACCACCCCGTTTCGATCAGAATCGCCCCTAACCGGCCAAACACCTTTTTTTGCCCGAAAACAGCAATTTTTCGGCTAAAAATCAAATTTTAAGTCGATTTTCGTCACTCTGACAATTTTTTTTTAGGGATTAAATAGTGCTAAAACACGTTTTCGACATCGCAGAATCCGAATATAACCACCGCGTTTCGATCAAAATCACAACATTTTTTTATGAAAATCGACTTGAAATTCGATTGTTTATCGAAAAGTTATTATTTTTGGGCTAAAATGGGTGTTTGGCTAGTTAGGGGTGATTCTGATCAAAACGCCGTGGTCATATTCGGATTCTACGATGTCGAAAACCTAGTTTAGCGTGATTTAATCCCCCAAAAAAAACGGAAAATTCAGAGGGGTAAAAAAATCGATTTTTTTAATTTTTAGCCGAAAAATTGCTATTTTTGGCCAAAAAATGGTGTTGGGCCAAATAGGGGTGATTTTGATCGAAACGGGGTGGTCATTTTCGGATTCTGCGACGTCGAAAACACATAAAAAACCTTGTTTGGTCCCGAAGAATTTACTCCATAAGCTAAGCATAGGACAAACAATTTTTTTTTTTACTGAAAATAACTGTTTACACACTCACTTCTACGATAAAACGTTCCAAGTGACGTTATTTAAAATTAAAGAGACAATTTAATTAGTGATTAATAGTCCCATAAGCTAAGCATAGGAACCATTTTTCCCCTTAAAAAGGATGAAACTTTTTTCTGGGGCTAATATCTATTATGCCATGCCCACAGGAGATTGCTCAGTCAAAGTTAAATTGTTTAATGAGGAAAAAACCAAATTTGGCGTTCGCGTCCGGATGAGGTGAAACCCGACTTAAAATTAGGGAGATTAAATAATTCATTATTTCCGTGCGTCGGAGGTGAACTAACGTATCTCCAACGTAAATATGATTGGAGATAGTCCGTTTCGGTTGTCTACGAAAATCACGTAATCATGCGATTTCAAGTTTAGGCGTAAGCTCGCGGTCACGTGACACTTCCACGAAGCGTCGAAACAGACTAACTCCAATCATGTTTACATTGAAGATACGTTAGTTCACCTCCGACGCACGGATTTAATTACTGCACCAAATAAAAATACACTGTAAATTTAAGTAGATAAATTGATTAATGGTTGATTAATTTGTGTTTCATAATATTCCAGACGCGCAAGAAAATAAGATCGACGTCGGAAAAGACGAATCTGTGTTGAGGAAAATCTGCAGATTGTGCATCAAAAAGTTATCCGAAAATTTTTCTTACGACTTCATTGGTAAAAATGGATGGGAAATGAAAGACGTTGTAAAACATTTGTATGATATAGAGGTAACTCATTTTGACCAATTGGGGCCGTAAGACCGGTCCCCAAAAAATATTGCTACAAAAAAGGTGTAAATAAAATTAATTATTTTGAAGTAAATTTTTTTACTAACCAATTTTTTTTTTTTTTACAAAAAAATTATTTTACCTAAAAAAATATTTTTTTATTGATCAAGTTCATTTTTAACTGACCCTGGCGATGGAAATGCTGATCAAAAAATACAGACCAAATTAACAAATTACTGATCATTTAGAAAAAAAAAACTGAAAAAACTGATCAACTGAAAAAAACTGAAAAGGTCAGTAAAATGACTTGCTAAAAAACAATTAATTTTTTTTACACCTTTTTCGTAGCAATTTTTTATTTTTTTTACCGAAAAGAGTGAAAAACGGATTTCATTTTAGTTAACAGAAAGGAAATAAATAATAAAAAAATAAAATAAAAAAAGATCACTAATAATTATTAAGGTTCTAGTTCGT
This sequence comes from Liposcelis bostrychophila, assembly GCA_037577465.1. NCBI lineage: Eukaryota > Metazoa > Arthropoda > Insecta > Psocodea > Liposcelididae > Liposcelis > Liposcelis bostrychophila. Next base: position 52,543,568 of record CM075208.1, on the reverse strand, counting down.
TTACATAACCGGCCGGTTAGCCGGGCGGTGTACACATTTTAACGATAAAAAAATTCGTAAAAAAATTTTTTTTAATCCAATATTTTATACATGAAAACGGGGTCTAACTGCCCCGAAATTGTACCCAAAACGTTTCGTTATGTTCAGAGATAAATTTCCATGATATTAAATGCATGAACAACAGTTAATAGTTCTTATATTTGATAATATTTAATTATTTTTGCAGAAAAAAAAAATGTTTATTTTCCAAGAGATTAGTGCAGCGCTCTAGCGGTAGAACCACGAACTATTTCAACAACAAAATGAAAAATGGCGTTTTATTTTTTTATTTCGAAAACATTAAAAAAATTATCAAATTTAGGCACCGTAAAGCCTTTTTCATACGTTTTCAATAACGAATCTTTACCTTTTAAACATAACAAAGCGTTTTGGCACGGTTTCGGTGCGATCGATCTAGTTTTTATGTGTAAAATACCGAATCAAAAAAAAAAAAAATATTAAACTTTTTTTTATTGTTAAAAAATTTTCACCGCCCGGCTGACCGGCCGGTTATGTAAAGGAACTAGAACCTTAATCAATAATAATTGATTTAAAAAAAAAAAGATCACTTAAATAATGATTTGATATTTCAAAACTTAAATGGAGGCCTAAAAAAAACTCAAGTCAACCTAAACTCAAGTCAAGCCTAAACTCAAGTCAAGCCTAAACAACTCAAGTCAAGTTTTTTTTTTCCAACTTTGCATAATTTTTTTTTTTTTTTTTTAAATTAAAAAATTTGTGACCGTGTCCAGGAAAACGTAGCTTGGGGTGAAAAAAACTTGACTTCAATTTTTTGACGGATTTCCACTGATCCAATACAACAGAACGAAAATTCGTCGAAAAATCAAAGTAGAATTTTTTTCACCCTAAGCTACCTTTTCCTGGACACAGTCACATTTTTGGATTTTTTTTCTGCTAAAAACGTGTGCCATTGAGATGGAATAAGACAGCACCAAATAAAATCAAATTCTGGAAATTCCTTAGCATTTGGCGAGCCCCCTAGTCAAAGGTCTGCCCGGATAATTAATAAATTATATTGACCAAAAAAAATAGTATATTTCTACACAAGGAATGCAAACGACAAAATTGCCCGTCGAGACAGAGTCGTTTGCATTTTTTGCTTTGGAAAATATTTTTTATCTCAAAGTACGGCGTAAAATAGTCTGTAAATACTTCCACTTATCCGCCCTAGGGCGGAAAAGTGAACTTTTCGGCATTGTGTGATGAAAATATGGATACCACAATAGATTTTACTGGTAATTAGATTGAAAACCAATCGGCAAAATGGGAAGAGGTTTAAAAGACGTAATAAATTACGTTCGCAGAGAGCAGATTTCGAGCATGTTTACACGTGCATATTGCAAACGAAGGGGAACCTTAACAATGTTAAATATTTCTGAATCACTGCCGTGCCAAGAGAAAAATCATCAACAACACAAAGCAAACTTTTTTTTTTTGCATTTTTGTCCTTCAACGATAACCGAAAGTAATCATCGGATATATTCCATTAAACACCTTTCCAATACTCATACAATTCTCTCTCCATTAACCAAAATCCCCGATTTCAATTAGAAAACAATCTGTTTCCCAATTCGCAGATTCCTAATTTACTTTTTCGAAAAGGGCAAATGTCACGAAACCGAAATCCCGACGAAAATTCTCAGCTTTCCTGGGGGAATACCAAAGCAAAATCCAAAAGACACAATTCCAAAAAAAAAAAAAATCATTTCATCGAGTTTAAAAACTTTTATGTAAATTTGAGCGAAGGGACCCCGAAAAATATCCCGGAAAAAAAAAAAAAAAAAGTCGAGATAAAGTTTCAAAGAAAAGGATGCGATCAAAGTCATCTCGATTTTTCTTAAAATAATCCCTTTCACTCGGGCGAAGAGAAAGAGGAAAGAGAAAAGAGAAAAGAGGAGAGAGATTTCCAAGAGGAATCTATATCTGGCTTCACAAACATTGAAATGCGACGGTGACAATTTTCTTTATAATCAATTACAGTGTGATAGACGCACATCTGCTCTAGATCATTTACCCTCAACGCGAAAGGATTGTGTTTCACGGGGAACACTGTCATCCTTTTGCGTCATGTGGCAACCGTTTGTGTCATTTTCCCCGAAAAAGAAAAAAAACAAAACGACAACCATTATTTTTGTTTTGCAATACGGAAAACGGAACTGATTAGGATAAAAATAAAAGAGCTTTATTAACCCTCTCGATTTCTCATCTTTTCCTATAATTACAAAAGCCGTCTAATTATACTCCTGACCCAAAAAAAAAAATCCAGCCAAGGCCAACGAACCTAAGGAAAAAGAAAACATTCTTCAACAAGAGTTTGATATCGTTATCTGTCAAACACAATTACGATAAAATTACTCGACAAAGCAACTTCGACAGTATTAAGTGATTAATCAACAATAAAAATTAAACCGTCGATTCCGGTCATTTTTTTTTTTTTTTTTTTTTTTTTTGATGCTTGCAAGAGCATTTTAATAGTTTCAACAATGAACAAATTTAAAATGTGAAGAATTTTTCATTTGCTAATGTAACAACGCCACCCGTACGAAAAAGAGATGCATAAATTACATAAAAATTATATAAAAAAATTAGGCTATTAGTGGAACTTCCCAATCGCATAATTACCATTACGAAAGTTCCCATTACGAAGCTACCCATAACCTAAGTTCCCAAAACGGAAATACCCATTCCCAATGTACGAAAGTTCCCAGAAAACAAATGCTTTAGTAATCAAAGTGAATTTCGGATAATTTCTTATGCGTTAGGGAGTTTTATGTTGTTAAAGACGGGACCGCATATATGCGGCATAGGGACTTTTTAGTGGGTAATGGAAAGACCTACAATGGGTTATACAACAAATTTTAAGTTCAAAATTTAAAAATTTTTTAAATCCTATACTTAGCTTATGGGAGATCAATTTCTTGCTGTACAAGCAATAGGAAATCCTAAAATTTACTATAATTATTTATTTAGGTATCTTTATTTTGAAACAAGGGCTTTATACGACTTGAGTTAATGAAACAAATTCTAATGTTTAGCTTATGGAAACATCTTTCTCGTGTTTAGCTTATGAACGTTCCCTGAAAATTTTTCTATTTACTATTTAAGAAATTAGAAAAAACTTCACTTGCTCTGAAGTCGCTTGAATAGTCCCTATATTTTATTTACGGAGATTGCGCCGCTTGTGTTTAGCTTATGGTCAATTTTTTATGTTTAGCTTATGGAGCTTCCTTAATAATTTGATTATTTTGGATTTAAATCTAAGACGAGTGATTTTACCTTTTTAATATCAAAGTGTCTTATGAAGGCCCTCTACAGGGCCACCTAATGGAGCCCAAAACTGAGATACATCTCACGAATACAATTCGCGGTGTTTTTAAAACAACATATGAATATAATGTTGACAAAATCGATTTGTTAAAACTTTAAGGTCCAAAATTGGCTACAAAAGGACCCTTTACATTCATTAATGCATTCAGTATTCTATTACTTCATTTTTGTAATAGTAACCAATTTTTCAATAGAACAATAACAGCCAATTTTTCAATTTTTCAATAGAACAAAAACAGCCTTTCCCTTTTTTTCCTTTACTATTTTTTTTTCTGGGAACTTTCGTCCATTGGGAATGGGTATTTTCGTTTGGGGAACTTTCGTAGTGGGAACTTACGTTATGGGAAGTTTCGTAATGGTAATTATGCGATTGGGAAGAACCCCCGGCAGCGAAAAAATTATACAAAAAATTGAACCTACATAAAAAATGTATAAATTATGTGTAAAAACTTAAATTTTTTTATTATTTTTTTTTTTTTATTTTTTATCCTCAAATATAATTAAATAATGCACAAATAATTAAGCATAAAATGGAAAAAAAGCTCAATTAGCATAATATTTTCACATTTTCCTGTTTTATGATTTAAAATAATTATATGCATAAATTATATTTAAAAAAAATATGCATATATCCAGATTTTCATGCTTAAAAAAATTATGCATAGATTTTGTAAAAATTGCGCTTGTCCAAATTTTTGGCCGGTAATCATTTGAGCCAAAAAGTATGAATAAGTTAAAAACCGACACATCAATTGAGCCAAAAACTTGATATCGTTTGAGCCAAAAAAAAAAAAAAAATTATTTACGGTTTTTTTTGAAGAATTTTTATCTGCACGGCTCCGGGCTTACAACGAAAAAATTATTCTTCGGAAACTTTTGCTTTTAGCTTTAGAGTTTCAATTTGCAGCGAAACAAAAAAAAAAAAATAAGAAGATTTTAATGCTTAAAAGTTATATTGCGGTTACATTTTTTATTCGAAATTTGATTTTTTATTAGAAGAAAAAAAATAGAATGTACTTTTTAAAAAAACTTAATATTTTTAGTTTGGCTCTTCTCAAACTTCCGGATTTTATGATTGGCTCAAATGAAATGAATATTTTGGCTCTTTTCATGACAGCGTTTTTAATTCGATTGGCTCAAATGAATTGCGCCTAAATTTTTTTATAAATAATAAAAAAAATTATGAAATTTTCATATGAAGTTTTTGCATTTATTTTGCAAAAAATTTATACACTTTTTGCATCACTTTTACGTCCAGCGGTTTCTGCAACAATTTTTTTTTCTTCTTTTTCAAAAAAAAAAAAATGGACGAAGTTGATGGTAATGCTGGCATCGAAGCTGGAATTAGAGACCCTTAATTAGAAGAGACTCGACAGAAAAAATGGGCGCAAAATTTTGAAGGCATATGATCATGCGCATTACTTTTACAAAATACAGTTCAATAAAAAGTGCTTTCAGAAAAAAATTAAAAACATTAACAGGCCGAATAAAAAATCAATATGCGCATGGTATATGCCTCCAAATTTCGCGCCCATTTTTTTCTGTCGGGTCTCTAGCTGGAATCGGCACGGCACCAGCACCAGCGCCAAAAATTTTACTCTTCCGCTGCCGATCAGAGTCAGCACGAGCGCTTTGGATATTTCGGCGCCGGTGCCGGTGTCAGGTTTAACCAACTTTCACCGGCTTCGGACCCTTGTAAACAGCTGCAACAGAACCTTTGGTGTTGGCAAAAGCCAAACACCAAAGTTACCTTTTGTTTACAAGATGTAGTTACGGTGAAATCGCTTACAGCGGCAGAAATAAGGAGTTAATATTGCCCTTAAGCAACAGTCTCAAGATGAAACATGTTGAAATGACATGTTGCTAACACGTTTCGAAGCTGTAACGTGTCGAACAATATGTTGAAACATGTTTTCAAGCTGCAACATGTTGAATACCACGTCGAAAACATGCTTCTAACGCTGCAACATGTTGAACAGCATGTTGGAACATGTTTCAAAGCTGTAACATGTTGAATAACATTTTGGCAATATGCTTCTAACGCTGCAACATGTTTAACAGTTCGTTGGAACATGTTTAGAAGCTGTAACATGTCGAACAACATGTTGGATCATGTTTCAAAGCTGTAAAATGTTGAAAAAATCTGTTGGATCATGTTTAGAGGCTGTAACATGTTGAAAACTTGTTGGAGCATGCTTCTAACGCTGCGACATGTTGATCAACACGTTAAGGCGAAATTTCAGGCTAAAACATGTCGCAGTAATATGTTGGGACAACACTTTGCTCAAGTTGTTGCAGCGTTAGATACATGTTGCCAACATGTTACTTGGCAACATGTTACTTGACATGTTGAAGAGTAAAATCATCTTGTTCAACAAATAAAAACTAAGAACAAAAATTTGTAAATGTTGCCCAACATGTTGCTAACATATTTCTGATTCTACAAAATGTTGAGCAACATGTTTTAGCGTGAAATTGCGGCTTTGTTAAGCCTCGTTTCAAAAAAAAAAAAAAAAAAAAAGTGGCAAGCCCTAAAAAACGTGATTAGTAGCTCGAGGATTTCAACAAAAGGGCAATTTTCCACTCACCGATTTTTATGCGCTTCACTTGCAGAAATATTGCAAGAACGTCATCCGCACAGAGTTCAGATCAGAAAAATTTCTGATAAAGTGACTTAAGCACAAAACGGACGACACTCCAAAAACTCAATCGACCGTCCAAAGCAGTCCAAACTACATTCAATACAAACACACGATCACATATGATTCACTTATTTATTTTCAAAAAACCCCAAGAGGAAAATAATTTCCTCTTTAACAGCAACTTTTTTACGACTCGATCAATTAAAAAAAGAAACTCAGTCACACTAAAATCCACAAACAAAAAATTTATCATCGAACGCAAACGGCTCAAATTCTGAATCATTCAAAAACTCTGAATCATGTTACTGATTAAGCCAAAATAAGCAAACCATCACGTCAATTGTTTAAAAATCCTCAACCGAAAACATTGTACAAAAAATGAAAATGAAAAGATTAAAAACACCTACACAGTACATCAAACGGATATTAAATCCAAATTAGTCCAAGCTTTCCTGCTAAATAAAAGGGCGCGATGAAATGACGTCCGGATTTTAATCGGAAACATTTTCGAAAGCTTTAAAAACAAGGGAGAAGGATGAGGAAATTGGTTTGAAAATACCAACAGCTATGGGTTTCCCTAATTCACCCGAACGATGTTTAAACTACGAGAATTTAAGAGAAATAAAAAAAATAAATACAATAAAATAAAACGATTTCATTTAAATTTGCCTCGCGAGTGGTGAGTCATTTCGTTACGATTTTCTCTTATCTCAAATAACAAAACGGGAGCCATTCTCACATCGAAAACTGATTATTTGCCAAAAAAATAATTTATAACCACATATTTATTTTTTTCTTTTTGCGCGTTTCATAAGCCGTGCAAAGGTAAAACTGAACTGGGATTACGGGCCTGCCACTTTTTTCAATCCCGGGATATTGGGCTTCGGCTTAATCATTCGCAAAATACAATTTTGTACTTCAGTGCAGAAGTAGACAAAGTCCATTCAAGGATTGCAACTTTTTATTTTTAACCCGACTTTACGAAAGGTATATACAGGCTCAACGGTTGGCAGCGCTGATTATATGCCTTCTGCTAGCAACAGGGTTGCTGTTTAAAACATTTTTTAATAAAAAACAGTTTAAAAAGTTTTATATTATTTTCCCATGTTTTAAAACGTTTTGAAACGTCTTTTATTCGGCCTGGTTTTAAAACGTTTTAAAACATGTTTTAAAACGTTTTAAAACATGTTTTAAAACACGTTCAAAATGTTTTAAATTCGTTTCTATTTTTATTCAAATTTTTAAAACGGTGTTTTTTATTCAAATGTTTTAAAACTTTTTAAAACACCGTGTTTTAAACCGATTTGTTTTAAAACAATCATCCCTGAGCAAAGGTGAAAATTCACTATGCAATGTTGGACCAACATGTTGGTACCACAAGTTGAACAAACATGTTGTACCAACTTGTTGTACCAACATGTTTGACAAACGAACGAATTTACTCCTACGCGGAAATTAGTGTGGAATGTTGGTCCAACAAGTTGTTAAAAAAAGTTGGTCCAACTTGTTGCACCTATATGTTGTACCAACTTGTTGTCCAAGAATTTAATTTCGGCGTAGGAGTAAACTCTGCAATAGTTGATTCGTTCGCTTGCCAAACATGTCGGTACAGGTTGGTGCAACATGTCCGCCCAACTTGTTGTACCAACGTGTTGGTCCAACAATGATAATTCTTCCGTTAGATTGCGGAATTAATTTAAAAAATTTAAAATTTAGATTTTTTTTTTCACATTTTAGGGTGCAAATTTACTACGGGGTGTTGAACCAACAGGTAAGCCCAAAAATGCGGAGGGGAAAAAAAAAATTTAAAAAAAAAAAAAAATTTCAAATTTTACATATTTTAAATTAATACCGCAATCTAACGGAAAGGATCAATTAAAAATGATCAATTAAAAATAAAAATAAAAATTAAAATAAAAATGATCAATTATCAATTTAAAAAGGATCAATTTGATAAAGATTTATCAATTTAAAATGATCTTTAGATCAACGCAATCTAGAATTAACTTATGGAGGAATATAAAAAGAAGAAAATCATGCTTCAAATCTTGCTCGACTTTTACTAAGTGTAGGCAAGGCTTATTTTAATTTAAAAGAAAGCATTTAAAATATTACTAGTCACGGCCGTACAGACAGGTCCGGAAACTTCCCATGCCGTTCATGTACCGCTTAATTTTAGTTCTAAAACGGGTCATTGATGGCGCTGCGATCTTGAGGCACGCAACATGTCTAATCGGTTAAGTTGGGACTCCCACACAAATTCGTTGTTTACAAATCTCAACGACCAATCAAAAAGCGTCTCGCGTACAAGCAGCGCTTACGGTGGTAGAAAGGAAGAACTAATTTTCTCGTAGTTAAGCCGGATTGCATCTCACTTGTATAAGGGATAGGAGTTTCAGGACCTGTCTATACGACCGTGGATCTATTTCTGCGCTAATGTACAGAATTAGAATTCAGAAGTACAGAATTAGGATTCGAAAATGACCTTAAAAATTAACTGCAATTGCGGAAAAATGCCTATACGCCGAAAAATGAGAAGTAAGATCTTGTTAAACTAATATTTCTCCCCTTCTTTTTGAACATACCGGCATTTTAACGCAACCATATTTAATTTTCAAGGTCATTCTCGAATTCTACGGGTCGAATTACTTGCAGGACCCACACAAAAACTTGGAAGAATTTCAAGTCAAAAACTGAAAATGGTGAACGGAAGATGATATAATAAAAAATGTAGTTTCGAAATATAGAGCTAGCTGCTCCCGATTTCAATTCTTTTTTTTTATTTTTATTGTTCAGAACAAAGATTTAAATTGGTCAAATAAGTTCTGGAAGCTAAAAACATTGTGATATTTTAAAGACAAGACCAAAAAAAACCTAGGTAGCATTTTAAATGTTGGGCTTTCAAAAGAACAGTTTTTTCTTCGGACAAGACATATCAATTCTGCGGTATTCGTGTGGCAGATCAAAGTTAAGTTCGTGGGCATATTCTTATCTAAAAAAAATTTACCCAGAGAAATTAATTGTTCAATGGTTCATTTTAGCACCAAGAGAGGATGTACTTGAAATCGAAGAAGAGCTAGATGTTTTCTCTGAGGCAAAGGATATTAATTAAAATTATATTCTGGGGGAAGCGACTGCCTCCCTTCACTCTACGACAAAAGTTTTAAAGTGTATAAGAAAAAGAACTGCCATTGCAGAAAGAAGGAATGTCCCAATTCAACGTATATATTATCAGTTGTTTCAAGACACCAAGATTTGGCGGTAGAGGTCCCTATGTTGGTCATAAACTTGTATACAAAACAAAATTTGTTTAATTTACATTTAATGTATACATTTTGCATACAAATTTGTGACCAACATAGGGACCTCTACCGATTTGGCAATCTCTAGAGGCAAGGAAACATTTCAACGAATACCCCGTTACATCTTTAGATTTTCAAGGAGTAAATGTCGAATCAATCGATGATTTCTATTATTCAGTATTAACTAACGTGACCCGGTCCTTACTCCGGTAAAGACCGAAAAATCAAAAATTTTATTTTTACGTGAAAATGGTTGGTGCATGGTTTCTATTCAGGATTTTATACAGACTGACGAAAATAAAGTCAGAATTTATTTATGTTAAATGATTACCGGGCTAGAGGACAAAAATATGAAAAATTTTGCCAAAAATTGCGGCTGTAGCATATTTGGCTAATTTTTTTACTTATTTCTGCTTCCATCGTCTAAACCGTATGAAATACGTAACTTTTAAGTATATTTCCGTGATCTGCATAAAAATCCGAATAGAAAACAACCATTTTTACATAAAAATAAAATTTTTGAATTTTGGGTCTTTACGGGACTTTTAAAATTTTTAAGTCCCCAACTCATACATACCCCACTCATACATTTTTAAGTCCTCCATTTTTTATCTCCCAACTCTGCGATGGATTCATCTATTTAAAAGAGCAAAACATAGTCCACGCAGACGTAGCCGCCAGAAATATTTTATTATGCCCAAGTGGACGACCAAAAATAGGAGATTTTGGGAATGCCCATTTCGGGCCTCATGTGATAACAAACGAAGACTTTAGAAAGATAAACTGGTTATGGGCTTCCGTAGAACTAATCATGGAAGGCAAAAGTACCTTCCAGTCAGATATTTGGTCATAAATCAAAGTCCGATTCAAAACCCCTGAATCTCTAGCTACTTTCTTGGGTAAAATCGATTCGCCTTTAACTGGAGCTGACTTCACATGGGAGTTGCATCCTTGGACCATTACTGAAAGCAACATCTCTCAGTCCGATTTACCTCCGACGTATAATGATTCTCTACATTCGTCAGCTGAGGCTTATAATTCGTGTGAAATTAACTTTATTATAAGTCGTGTGAATTAACTTTCCCCTAAACTCTGGACCGGAGATAATTTTTTCTTCGTCCGCGGAAGGTCGGGATCAGGAAAAGTGCCTAGATTTAGCTCAATTGCAACATCAGGCATCGAACCGTTCTAGCCCAAAAAAATTAGGGACTTTAGGGACCAAAATTGGAAAAATTAGGGACCTTTTATGGACCAAAAACATTTAATTTTTATTAAGTCCAGGCTTGATTTGACCCCCTTACGCCCAGTTTTGATTCACTTTGACCCTCACAAAAAAGGCCGAAATTTCATAGAAACCTTTGTTCGGAGGACTTTAAGAATTATGTGGTTAATTTTGCTTCAAAATGGCTGAGACCGCTCAAAACTTTTTGATTTAGCTTTAGCCATTTTTTCAGCAACAATTTTCACCTAAAAATTGCAGTCACATACATTTCTTTAGTCAAGTTACGACAAGCTTCTTGATATAACCACAACGAAATTTTGACCTGACAACGATATCACGGCTCAAAATTTTTTTTCCATATTTTAGCTCGGAAAATAGCATTTGAAACAGGCAGCATAGCGCTAACTTAAAAACATAGCTCAAAATAAAATAAGGCCAAAGGCAATATGGAACAAAAAAAATTGGTTAAAGTCAAAATTTAAGCTAAAATTTGATTTAAATTTTTCATTTTGGTTTTAAATTTCTTGAAAATTTTCCCAAATATTATTTATCCAGGTTTTCGGATCCATTTTCACTTCCACTACTTTCTTTTCTGAACTGCATCGCAATAAATTTTAAACCAAGCTAAGCGAGGCCGAAGGCCGAGCGAAAAATTTTAGAAATTTTGAAAAAAGGTGGACTATTTATTTAAAAGCATCATTTTCTGATTTAATAAAATAATCCAGGCATAAAAATTAAAATGAAGAAAAATAGGGACTTTTAGGGACTTTTTTCAAAATAGGGACTTTTAGGGACTCATGTTAAAAATAGGGACTTTTCCAAAAAAAGGGACCCCGGTTCGATGCCTGACTGTTCAACATGAAAACTGGGGCTTGCGGGAAAGGATCAGGTTTCTTGAATCCGAATTCGAATCGGTTGAAAATGAAATTGGCACCAAAGTGGCAGAAAACCTGTTACTGTCCTCCAATTTGGAAAAATTTGTCGCTGCAATTAAAACCTTAACTGAGAAAAATTCTATTTTTTTAACATCTGAAGTTGATCGACTTGAGGAGAATAGGAAAAAGCAGGACATTTTAATTTGTAAACTTGAATCCTCCAATACAACCCTGAAGGGAGAATTAGCTTCTACAACCGAAGATCTTCAAACGGCAAATCAAGAGAATGACAAGCTACTTAAAGATCTAAATTGGGAAATCTATAAATTTAAGCGCTTCACTCTGGAGCGACATAAGTCACGCAGTTCAATCGATGATCAAGCTTCAATTTTGAGCAACGGATGGTTATCAGATAATACTCTGCTCAAATTCTCGAACCAATGAGGATTTTTACGGCAAACTAAATCCGCTAGGGGGGCTCTGGCTTCTATCATGGTAAAATGGCGGCCGGTTTCGGATTGGTTAATAAATGGCATTAATATGAGAAGGGAATATTTATTGACCAATCCGAAGCCGGCCGCCATTTTACCATGATAGCAGCCAGAGCCCCCATAGCGGATTTAGTTTGCCGTAAATATCCTCATTCTTTTATTTTTACTTTTTTCTATTTTTTTTTTTTTTTTTTACAACAATATGAATTGAAAAGAGGAAACTGAACATCACTAAAGCGTCTCTCCAAGACATTAATAATTCCGTCTTCATCCTCTTAAATTAATATTAAAGCCTTTTAAACATTACAGTTTAAAACCTTCATTCCCATGACACATTTTTCATCACAGGATCACAAGAAAAAAAAAATTAATAAATAAGACGATAACGTTATTTCATCGGAAGAAAAAATGAGCCACGCGTGAAGAAGTTAACGACTGCTCATAATAATTTTTTTTTTTTTTTCAAATAATTCGAAACCATACACGCAAAACAATCCAAATCTCAGTCCAATCGAAAAAAAAAAAAAAAAAAAAAAATCTTGAAAGGGGCCCTTACATGTGGAAATCAGGAGGAATTTTTCTCCTTTTTTTCACAGTCGAAAGCGATTCGAATATCGAAATGTCTTGTACTTGGGCCGAAGCCAAGCTTCGAAATGTTCTATTTGCGGACTCATATAAAAAAATGAAGGAAAAAAAAAAAAAAAAAAAAAAAAAAAAAAGATTCTTCAAAGAAAGTTATTTCAAATATTCATTTGTTTAACTTATGAGTTTGATGGGAATCTCGAATGGCTTCTTCTTAAAAAATAAAAAAAATAAAAAATTCGACACGGGAGTTTTTTTCCAATAACTTTCGATGTATATTATTCCTATTTAACTCGTTTAAACTCATTAACGAGCATCACTTTTCTACTTCAATTACCTCAAGGGTTCCATTTTAAGTATCTTGCAATTTTTTTTTTTTTTTTCATTTTAATTTATGCTTATTTTTTTTTCGGCGGGAAAAAAAACTTGAAAAATTGACTCCAGCAAAAAAAAAAACGAGTGATCGGAAAAAAAATTTCTGTCATAAATCAATCATTCCGTTTATTAACAGCTAATGCTGAATAAGTAATTTTTCTAAGTTGATTATTTTTTTTTTTTGAAACTTTCAATATTTAGAAAAAAAAAATTAATAACTCTTCTACTGGAAATATTTTACGATTTTTAAAGAGATTAAAAGCCAACCTAATTTTGAACGCAATCACATCAGAACCGATTGACTTTAATCGCATGACAGGCTGACGGCCATTATATTTAAACTGTCATTTAACGCTATTTCATCGATTATTGATTAAGTAAGCTTAAGAAAAAAAAAAAAAATGGCAAGTTCACAATGAGATTGTTTGCAGTTTTATGAAGGTGTCATGGCTGGCAGAGTCCTCAACATAATCATCATTTTCTAATTTTAATTCATTGTAAGATTCCTTTTGAAAAAAAAAAAAAAAAAAAAAATCCTTCGCATTTTTAAATCAACTCGTCAGTCGAGGATTCGAATAATTTTTTTACATTGCTTTATTCGCTAAAGAAAAAAAAAAAAAAAAAAAAAAAAACCGTATTCACGGGGAAGCCTCTCATTACACACGATATGATATTAGCTTATATTCATCTACTTAAAAAAAAAAAAAAAAAAAGCTGTTAGTGAATAGGAGAGATGCTGTGTACTGAAAAAAGGGGAGGGAAAGGGAGAAGATTTATCAAAATGATGCGATGAAGAGCCTTTTTTTTTTCTTTCAAATCAAAACAAAAAAGAATGAGGGGGAAAACCGTAAATTTTTCATTTCCAACGAATTAGAAGGCTCCACAGCGAAAAGTTCAAACTTTTAGGGCACAATTTCACGGTGAAACATGTTGCAGTGTGTTAGAAACATGTTGCCAACATGTGATTCAAAATGTCTCCAACATGTTGCGCAGAATAACAAACATGAAATGATTTTCAACAAGTTTCCATGCTGCAACATGTTTTCAACGTTGCAACATGTTTAGCAACGTGTTGTTTTGTTGCAACATGTTTCGTCGTGGAATTGCAGCCTTAGGGTAGATAAAAAGCATGTTAGATCTGAAAATTACAATTGTATATCTGTACCTTAAAGCTAGCCCGAGAAAAAGTGTTTTACAAAATTCAGTCATTAAAAACTTAAACTTCGTTATAAAATTTTATAACCCACCAAAAAAGACATCTATTTATAATTCGTTATAAAATTTTATAACAAAAATTATTTTCAGTTTTTTTCGAAGTTTTTTTATTTTCTTCCAACGCTTCCCGAATTTTTCCATTTCTTAGATGATCATTCTCCTGCAACTTAAACATGGGCGCAACATCATTTATTTTTTGAAGAAATGTTTTACCGCCTACAAAAATTTAATTGGTTTCGAATAATTTTTTTAAAAATATGAGAATATTCCTTTTAACATTCTCACAACTTTTGCTACATGAAAATTCGCTTTTATTATTAATTAAAATGTTTTATAAACTCTTTACAAAAATAATTTGCAAAAATTGTAAACATGCTGGTTTTTTGCTTATAAACATCCGATTTTTTTTTTTTTTTTTTTTTTGAGAAAATTTAACTAAAAATACCACAAACGATTATGGGATCAAAATCTCATGCAGCAAAAGTTGTGGAAAATATTAAAAGGAATATTCCTACATTTTTTTTAAAATTTATTCGGTTTCAAATAAACTTTTATAGTCGGAAAAACCTTTCTGCAAAAAATAAACAAAGTTCTTCCTATGTTTGCGACATGTCGCAAATCATGTAAACTCTCAAGTTTCGGACGCCGAGAAAGCGCAGTACCTGGTAAGCAGTTTGAGGGGGAAGGCACTGGCATTAGTATCAAACATCACTCCTTCGGGAACAAATTACAATAAAATCTGGACTACGATTACCGAAAAGTACCAAGATCAACGTTACCTCGCTCATAGATTTTTCAAAAAGCGAGGACTTGCGACATGTCGCAAACATTTCTTTTTTCTTGCGACATGTCGCAAACTTTTTCTCGAAATCTTCTACAATTATCCTGACATTCTTTCGTCTTCTTGTCCCAATTTGCGACAAGTCGCAAACATTTCTTTTTTCTTGCGACTTGTCGCAAACTTTTTCTCGAAATCTTCTACAATTATCCTGACATTCTTTCGTCTTCTTGTCCCAATTTGCGACAAGTCGCAAACATTTCTTTTTTCTTGCGACTTGTCGCAAATTTTCTTCAAAATCTTCTACAATTACCCTGACATTCTCTTTCATCCGAACCGACCTCAAAATCTCACTGAGAAGAATTAAAAAAAAAAAAAAAAAAAAAAAAAAAAAAACATTCACCAGAAAAATGTAAGTCCGAATCCTTAAAAATAAACAAAGCTCGTCTAAAACAGGAAACCCTAAAGGAAATTCTTTCATACGATTAACTTCCATCTAATTAATCTTTAAAATTTTATCAACAATGTTCGTTCAACCGCTCATTCATTTTTTTCTTTTTTCTTTTTTTTGGTGACGATCATTATGACATTGACACAGATAAGTATTATCCGGTATTAAAATACCAGTTCAAAATGAAAACATAATCCTTTTCTTTTTCTGATTATTTAAAAAAGAAATTGCACCTGAAAGAAGAAAGTGATGCAAAGTGTTTAAAATTTTTGCAAAATAAATGGCAAAATATTTATACAAATTATATAACAAATTTAGAATTTTTGCATCATTTACACAAAAATTTGGACGCGCATAATTTATGCATATACACGAGCATGTAAACTTGTATTGACATGATTTTCACAAACAGGCGAAACAGATTTACCTTCAATTATATTTATGATGGAGATAGGTCAGTTGACCCCCAACAAATAACTCCCAAAATCGCTTGTAGGAATTTTATTATTTTGCTCCTTGAAAAGGTACAAAACGGTTTTCGAAGTACAGGGTGTTAAAAAAAAAAAAAAAATGGACTGGAGTCTAGCATTAATCATTTTCCATGGATGACTCATATTTTAAAAACAGTAACGCTACAAAGCTCACCCACGGACAAATCACAAAAGACTACATTTACGCTTATCAGTATAAATTAACGACAACCTGACAATCAGTCATCAAGGTAATTAAATCCTCCGATAACATCGAGCGTTGAATTTCCATTTAACGAAATACGTAGAATATAACTCTTCCGTTTATGATCATTTCGAATATTGAGGCATGTCTTTTAAAAACTCAAATATTGCTAAAGGCTTAGAATCTGTTCAATTTAAGATATTTACAAGGTACTTCAACAATCCATTCCAGGGACTACCTAAGTCTATTTCGGAAAACTTCCCCCCACCCCCCTCAGCCTTAAAAAAAATCAAATCTTAATGAAAGAATTTGAAAATCTCAAAAATTTGAAATTTCAATTTTTTATTTTGGAGAACTTATCAAGTTTTGTTAATTTAGGTACTTACATGCGCTGGAAATTCACTTTTTGGCTTTAAAATTGCAATTTTTTAGAAAAAAAAACCGAAAAAAAGGAAAAATGGGGTTAACATAGGCTAAAAAATGTTTGGCATCGAAATTACATTTGGGGCATTATTTCTCCATTTATTTTGGGCACATTTTGGCTATTTTCGAATTTTAAAAATTTTCTGCCCTTACCCCGTTACCGCCATCCCCGTTTTTCTACTATAACCCTGCCTGGGCGGCGAACGGGTCAATATTTTCGAACCTAATATTTTTTTTTAGGAAGCTCAAAACATACCTAATATACCCTATAAAGGACAATTTTTCATATTAAAAGACGTCAATGAATTTAAGTACCATTTTGGTCCCAAAAACTTCAAACCCCTCGACCTGGGCCAAAAAATTTTTTTTCGACCTAAAAAAAATTCAGGCTTCTTTTTACATATAAATGAATGATTTTTTGCCCAGGAATCGAAAATTAAAAATTTAACCTTTAAAATGAGCCACCCTAAAGTCCTACGTCAAAAAAATTAATGAATGGGTTCGCCGAAATTCAAAAATTCGGAAAATATGGGCCACCCTAAAAAAGATGGACTCCGTTTACAAACAAGAGCAAAGGTCCACCCGTTCTGCGTAAGCCCGGATGAGAAAAGAGAGAAAGATATTCAAATAATCAAGAATAAATGTAAGTACAGATTCCCCAGGCGAATATATCAGCTCCAGCCTCGGACCATTTACGCAAAATAAAAAAAAAAAAAACGACGCTAGAATGTTAAACAAAGACAATGTTTCTATTTTTTAAAAAGTCGTGCCACTACCAACACTTCGACGAACTTAAATTAAACGTGAAAATTTAAGGGGAATAAAAAAACCTTATTATTTTCCAAATTGCTGCTGCTCAGGTCAACGCCCGATAGTATTTTTACTCAAGCGAAAGCCCAGCTCCATTTTCAAGGAAAATACCACACGAACATTGAAAAATAGATCTATCCCTGGTAAAAATCTAAACCGGAAGCTCTTGACCGGAACTTAAAAATTTATCTCCCTTTCTACTTCATCCACTTTTCAACAATGACCATCGTAATGACAAGAATAAAATTTTTCGGTGATAATGAAGTACAAGAAAAAAAAAAAAAAAAATCCCGGATGACCGGCACAAAGACCACACGTATTACAAGAATTTATCTAGGAATGTTTTTCAAGGCAAACATTGTACACAAACATTTTTGTCTAAGTCACGTTCCACATAGGATATCATCAGTCTAATAGGATTATTTTCTTAAGTTTGACCCAGATATTGGGGAGGAAGCCTATATGATTTTTGATTGTGACGGGTCCTTTTTTTTTTTTTTTTAAATATGCCGCCTTTGAATAAGAGATACGACACGAAAATTATTTATCATCTCAAAAGTCCTGATTTACAAGAAAAAAAAAAAAAAAACCATTTTCTATCGACACGAGCGGGAAATTTTAAAACTCGAACCGTATCGAGAGATGCGAAGTAAATAATTCCAGTAATTTTTAAGATAGAACATTCAATTACGTTTATTCCGTGCAAAAACTGTCACGTACAATGATTTTTATCTCATTAAAGTTTTTTTTTTTTTTTACTATTATTATTATTTTTCGGTATGTTTCAGCCGTGATATATAAATTAAAATTTGCAATAACTGAAGCTTCACTCAGCCGTGAACTTTTTTTTTTTTTTATAATGAATTTTCCTTGCAAAAGAAAACGTCTTATAGTCAGCAATGAAGTCCTATAAAAACATAAGAAAAAAATTTTTTTTTTTTTCGAAAGCATAACTTTGTGGCTTTAAGGGTTTCTATTTCCTCACTCAAAAATAATTTCTTTTTTTTTTCGTCTCAGGCTTACACTGAAACATTGGTTTCTGAGGTAAAACTATTTTTCAACTGTCGAATTTCCCTTCAAAAATGCATAAAACTTTAACAAGAGTATAAGCATAATTCCAGATTTAAGTTATAAAATTTTATACTCAAAAAAATAATTTGATTTCAAAATAAAACATAACCAACCAAAAAAAAAAAAAAAAAAAAAAATATTCCAAAAAAAAACATCAACGACTTAAGTTCAGAATGAGTCAATTATGAAACAAAAAAAACCGAAATCCTTCCAATTTAAAAAGGCAAGGATTGCAGGTTGATACATGCTCTCAAATTGCAAAAATTCTATCGAATTTCATAAATAAAAATAAAAATAATAAAAAATAAAAAATTGACTAATATGCAAAATTTCAATGACACTCACCCAAAAAAAAAAAAAAAAAAAAAAAAAAAAAACAGCAGCAAGAGCAATCACATCAAGTTTTTTTTTTCAACAACATACGAAACTACTATTTCAAAACCGTCAGCAATTCTCTAAATAACTTCCTTTTTCGTTGTCCAAGAAGAGCGAGCACGACCATACCTGCTTATCGATCTACCTTGACCTTGCCCGCAGGCAACATAAACCGGGTGAAAATACTAATATCTCATTAACAAAAAAATCAACAAACGAATTCGAGGAAAAAAGAATAATAAAAATATTTTAAAGCTTACCCAAAAATACAAAAATCAATATCCACTAGGTATCCGCTTAATTCACACAAAAATAAAAAAATAACGTTAAAAAAAATTGCATAAAAAAATTTTTAAAAAAAAGTTTCGCGTTAAATATCAATGAAAACGATCGAAAACAAGTAAACCGACGATATAAAAATGTGTAACTGACTTAAAATTCCGCAATCACCGATCGTCTTCACGTTTGAAGTACGGGTTTAAAATTAAATAATACAAAACTTAAAATTATACTAAAAAACATCACACACGAAGCCGTCGACCATTTCAATTTATCTCATCGACTTCTAGATAGAGAGCTCTGTTGCCTGGATCTCGCAAGTCCCACGTTGATTGGCTCGTGATCTGTGTTCGAAAATTCGACGGTTTCGTTTTTAATTAAAGAAGATTTTTATCAGATCTCCGCTTTTAAAAAATAATTATTAATTAATTGATCGTACAATTTTGCTTGTGCAAATGCAAATAAACTTTTAAAAATGTTCCGAAGTAAAAAACATTAAAATAAATTTTGAATTTTTCAAAACGTCGTGGCTCCAGTTAACGGCTTTTTAAATGTGTCAAACTCAAAATTATTTATTTTGATTTCAATTTTGGGTTTTCACCGGTAAATAATTCCATTTTTGCACGTTCCCGATTATTCATTTATTGTTAAGAGATAATTTACCGATTACAAAGATATATAGCATGATAATAAAGACAATGCGATTTTAGTTTGTCTCTTTTCTGCTTCAAAAAATGATTGTTAGTTGACATAACCTCAAACCTGTGAAAAATGGAGCAAAATTCGGATACTTTAGTTATTAAACATTTACCAAATATATTAAGCAATGAAGAGAAGGAAGATTTGTTGAAGCACTTTGGAGCTTTAGAGGTGAAATGTATTACGTCAAAAGTAAAAAAATACAATCTTGTTTTTGCAAGGTAATTGAAGCTTTAGTTTTGTTGATATTTATTGCTTTGCTTTACATTTATTAATTACTAATTACTTTTAGGTTTGAAAATGGCCAAATTGCTGAGAACATCCTGCATAGACTGCATCAAACTAATATACTTGGGACTCGAATTTCAGTTGAGTTTGCAAAAGATAAATTAAATTCAGAGCTACCACAATTTAAGTAAGAGCTTTTTGTGAATATTGTGCTGAATGCATTAAATAACAAGAGGTGAAGTAATTTAAAATAAAAATTTTTTTTACTTTACAGAGAACTTGATATCAGTGGTGAAACAGAGGATGAAAAATATTACAAAAAATTTCTAGAAAAATTAAATTCCTGGCATAGTGGCCTTGATTTTCGTCAACCAATTCCAAGTCACTTAAGGTATCAATATCCACCCCCTGATGATTTAACTTTATTAAATATTGCCAAAGCTTTAGCCTCAGTTCCTAAATTTTATACTCAAGTTTTACATCTGATGAATAAAATGAATTTACCATGTCCGTTTGGTAAAGAAATATTACCTGACATAAAAATTAATTTATTTCGAAATGATCAAGTCTTTCAAGAAATGCCCAAAGAGACAGAAACCATAATTAATCAAGAAGTAGAACAAAATGAATCAACGGAATCGGAAATATCAACGGATGAAGAAACCGGCCAGCCGAGAGAAACGATTCCAGAACGACCGAAAGCTCAAAAAAAGAAACATATTAAAGTCCCTAAATTTGTAAAACCGGTTCAGACTCAGGTTAAGGAAAAAAGAAAGAAAACTACTTTCGAAGAAGTTTTCGAAAAAGTTGCAGATGAAAAGGAGCCTAAAAAAATTAAATTGAGTTACCCGCAACAGCTGGATTTGGTCCGGAAAAAGGACGGTGAAAGTTCAAAGGAAGTAAGCGACGCTGGTGGTTTCGGTTTTATTCATCCAGTGACAAAACCGCCGGTCGAAGTCGAAGAAAAAGTCGATGTTAGGGATGAAAGGGAGGAGGAAAGGTTAGAAAAAGAAGAAATAATCTGCATTACCAAAGAAGAATTAGCAGCTAATCGATTATCTGATAAAGGTAAGGTTTGAAGGTAAAATTTGACGAATTATTTTTAAATTTTTTAAATTTTTGTTTCAGATCGATCGGTTTTATCAGTTTTTAAGAATTACGCGGAGGGAGCACCGACGTGTCGGTTGTACGTAAAAAATTTAGCAAAAACAGTATCGGAACAAGATTTGAGGTTTATTTACAGTAGATTTTTAACCAGAGAATTTGGGGAAGATCCTAATCTGTACGTAAAGAAAAACTAAAATTTCCCTGAGATGTAAAAAAACTAATTAATTTAAATCTTATTTTTAGATTTGATATTCGTTTAATGCAAGAAGGAAGAATGAAAGGGCAAGCTTTCATTACTTTGCAAAGTGTCGAATTAGCTCAGGCAGCCCTTAAAGAAACAAACGGGTATATTTTGAAAGACAAACCTATTGTTGTTCAATTTGCAAGATCCTCCACCAAATAAAGGTAAGACATAAATAAAAATAGAGATTAATTCAAAAAAATATATTAATTTTTTAAATTAAGATTTTTAAAAAATTATTTAAAACTAACGCTAATAATCCTTACATCGTCGTAAGGTTTATTCGTCTTGGGGTTCGTTTTAACGTTTGAAATGTTTTGAGCGACTTCCATCCCTTTGACAACCCTTCCAAACACCGTGTGCTTGTTGTCGAGCCAAGGAGTTGGGATTATCGTTATGAAAAATTGACTTCCGTTGGTATTCGGCCCTGCGTTGGCCATGCTCAAGGTGTAAGGTCGATCATGTTTGAGTTTCGAATTGAATTCGTCTTCGAATTCCCCTCCCCATATGCTTTCGCCTCCAGTGCCAGTACCTGAAACAAAGGTTAGAGAAAATTAAAATTTAAAAAAATTAAAGCTAAAAACTGCCCACCCTTTGTCATTTTTTTACCTGTTGGATCTCCTGTTTGAATCATAAACCCTTTGATCACACGGTGGAAAATATGCCCGTTGAAGTAGCCGTTTTTCCCGTGAACGCAGAAATTTTCACAAGCCTTCGGAGCTTCTTTCACAAACAGTTTGCAGTGGATGTCTCCCATTTCCGTATGTAAAATAGCATTTTCGTATATCCTCTGAAACCCTGAAGCTTCGGTGGCTGCAATTATATCTTCTTTCGATGGTTTTTCATTAAAAACATCTCTGTCCGTTTCTCCGCTCTTTGTATCATCAGGAGGACGTCTCGTAAATAAAAAAAATCTGTTTTTTTTATACGCCGTGCAAAACAAAGTTGGGTCTGCTTTGTAAGCTTCCAACGTCGGATTTTCCGATGCTTCCAGTTCGACCGTTACGGCTGCTTTTTTTTTCCCGTAACCTTGAAACAGGGCTATTTTCAAAGGTCTTAAATTCTCCGGTTTACCGATTACCCTCACGCATCTGTTCGTAAAAATATTTATAATTTTAACCCCCAGCATCGTCCCGTATAATATAAAATAACCGCTTTCGTCGAATAAAATATTGGATAAATTAATCAACTCTGATTTTTCTAAATCCCTTTCGCATGCCATTCTTCTACCAAATTCCATGTTTGGTAATTGTTGTTTGCTTTGTTGCAGTTCAGTGTACCTTGCTAGGGTCTCGTCTAATATCAATATTATTTTCCCTGTTAAAAATCTAAATACCCTAACTCTTCTGTCTAGAGATATGGTAGCAAACTTAGTTCCATCAGGTGAAAAACACAAATCAATTGGATATGTTTTATTTTTTGCGAAATCAAACAAATCCGTATCTAATTTTGATTCAAACTTAACACATTTAGGCATTTTGAAATCAACTTTGGATGTCCCCCAATATTCTAAAATTCCGGTTTTGTCTACCGAAACAACGGTTTCAAACCTTACGTTATATTTCATTACCATTACTGGTTTCATATGAAGTTTTTCAATGATATGTAAGGGTGTGTTTGTTCCTTTCCCGTCATATACGTAAATTTTTGGAGAGTCTGCATCGGAAATAGCTAATGTGAAAATTGGTTCCCTTACACAATGAATCCACTCAGCTCTGTATGGAGTATAATCAAATTTTAACATGTTTATCATATCAAAATTAATTACATCGAAGATTTTAGCTGATTTATCGGTTGAAATAGTGCATAAGAATAATCCATTGCAGTTGACAACCATGTCATTGATTGTACCTATGAAAGCAGAAAAATAATTAATGTTTAACAATGTGGAGATGTAGAAGACATATAAAAGACTTATTATATCTTACTTAAGTGGCTCCTAAAATGTTTTACAAAATCTACATCTGTTTCATTTTTCTTCCAAAACTTGACATGACCGTCACAACTTCCTGTTATTATAAAATCAGATTTGGTTGTTACAACATGAGTTACTACATCCCTGTGCATGTAACTTTTTTCATAAGACTCTGACCAAGGCAAATTATTTAAATACAATTGTTCATGTTCCAAAACTTTTCGCTTTTTTTGTGGAGCAGCAGCCAAAGCCTCAGAAGGCATAGGTCCTACCCATCCGTCGTCATCTGAACCTTCTTCCTCGCTATGTGGACGTTTGCTCGTACCTTCTTCCATCGTATTTCTTTAAGAAAAAAATTGTAAGAAATGGTTCATGTATAGTTTTAACCGGCTGCAAAACATAACCAAAAAAAAAGGTTATCTCTTACCTTTCTCTAAATTAATAAATAATGACGATATGCACTATTATATGAGAGTGATAATTTCAACGCTTTTAAAATGCATTATAATAACAATGTAATCGTTTAATCACAGCTTATATCAAGCTTTATATTTCAGGAAAAAAATAGAAAAATAGAAAAAGTGTTAATGTTTTGATTTGCTTTAGATTTTAAATCCAATATGGCGGAAAACCGGGGCCTTTTTGACGCGCCTTTGACGTCAACGCGCCATCTAGAACGCTTTCTATTGCCACGCTACCTCTTTTTCCGTTACGAAGAAAAAGAACTGGCACTCTCAAGCCGACGCTGTTCTTTAAAATTTAATAATTTTTCATCAAAATGATGCTTGCATCGCCCCAACTGAAACCGATCAATAGTAAGGTAAACTAGAAACAAAAATCTCATATAAATCTTTTTTGGAAATCTGAATAACGATGATTATTTGCATTAAATGACGGCGTCCTTTTCTCACGGCTTTGCATCCATTTTCTCTTTTTTTTTCAGACTTTGATCAACGGTATGAAGAATGCAAATAAAACGAAAACAGAATCTTGCACATTTATAAAGCATTTGATAGCCATATCCGTGTCGAATATTTTATTTCTCAGAGAAGTATTTTCGGACGATAATTTTGAACAAAAAGAGTTTGAAGGGCTGACCATTCGATTTTTAAAACAGAAACCCGTCTACCAGGGAGCCGAAGTGTTTAATAAATGGCTTAAGGGAGCTTTCGAAGCAGTCGAAAAGAAATATGTGAGTATTTTTTTGAAATGCATTTCAGTCGAACCTTCAAAATCTGACCTTTTCCATAAGTTAAACATAGGTTTTAACTGTAAAAGTAAGGAGGTTGACTTTAATTCAGTGTTTAGTCATAGGCAATTTGTCAGTTTGTTTTTCTTTTTATTAGGAAAAAAAAAATGTTAAAATATCCTCCATGCTACTGCTAAAAGTGGCCATTTTGAGCCCTTTCAATTTCTTAAATAATAATATCATATTTTTTCTTTTTTATTTTCCAACAAACTTATAAAACTGCTCATATTTTTTCTTTCAGTTAAGGCATTTAGTGCTGGAAATTAAAGATTCTAATGGGGAAAAAACATTAGAATTGTACACTATGTCTTTTAATTATGATGAAGGAAAGGAGTCTATGAGTTTGTCGTATAAATCTGGCAATCAATCCAAATCAGCGGAGTAAGTTATTTTTACGACTTTGTTTTAACATTTGTGCTTTCAATTTCA
This sequence comes from Liposcelis bostrychophila, assembly GCA_037577465.1. NCBI lineage: Eukaryota > Metazoa > Arthropoda > Insecta > Psocodea > Liposcelididae > Liposcelis > Liposcelis bostrychophila. The sequence goes on along the minus strand of CM075208.1, from coordinate 52,518,747 downwards.
TATTTTTTTTAATCAATTTTATTTTATTTTAGGAAATCGAAATTTACGTTGTCAGATCTTCAAGCAAAAACTGTACAATTGATTCGGCTGTGCCACGCTGTAACTAAAAAATGTTCTAGCTTACCACCAACTGTTTCCTTATTGATGCGCCTTTCATACAACGATCATACTCCAGATAGTTACCAACCAGAAGGTTATAAATTATGCAACGCTCTGACGTTTCAATTTCCCTGCCCTCCGCGAAAAATCGAAATCGGGGTTGTGGAAACCAAATTTCATTCTTTCAAGCTTATCAGCAAATCATGTTTGATGGTTGGTTCTCACTGACTGACAAATAACCTCATTTTTTTTTTTTTTTTAATTGATGAAAAATTATGTTTACAGGAAGACGGCAGTATAGTTGGAGATGATGATCTTGAAGACGAAATTGAAAATGGACTAGAGGCAAGAAATGAGAACGAAAACACAGGATTTTTTCAACCTGAAAAGGACTCCTCTCAACACAGCTTGGAAGATATTTGCAACAGAACTGCCAGTCAGACATTGGCCCCCACAAATCTTGACTTCACCAATCAGGAAAATGAAAATTTCCAAACTACACAGAGAGAAGTAGAGAGCGGTAGCGAAACTGATGTGTCTGATACGTTGCTTTCGAAAAGAGCGAATGATTTAAGGCTGGACGAAGATGAAGAAAATATTCTCACTGAACCTTTTCTACAGGAAGATCCTACAGTTCGGCGTGAAAATTTTACCCAATCTGCTTTTGATTTTCCTGATATTGACACAAATGGAATTAGCAGTAAATATTTTTTTATTGATTTTGTATGAAGAGTGAACATAATTATATATGCTTGTTTTGTTTTAGGCCAGGAAAAGGAGAAGATTCTGAAATGCGTTTGCACCTTTTCGAAGGAATCGTCCAGTATTATTCGGTGTTCACTTTGCCGACGCTGGAGTCATCCGGTAAATTAATTTTTTTTTTTTTTTTTGGACCAGAATAAATTTTTCAAAATTTTAAATATAAATGAGCTGAAATTGGGAAAGAAAAAAAAATGAACGAATATGAATTTTGAATAAATAAGAAAGCTGAACAATTTTTTTTTTTTTTTCAGGAATGCTATGGATTTATGGACAAGACCGAGTGGGAAAATGTTGAGTTTTTTTGTGTAGAGTGTCATGGTCAAACCCAATCTGCGATTTGTCAGGATTACATTTTATTAGAGAGAGATGCATCTACCCGAGAAGTATGATTCACACATAATAATCAAAGTGATTTTTTAATCAAAACATTTTTACTCATTTCAGAGATTAGCATCTTTTCGCCGTGTACTCTACTTCTGCTACAACTTCACCGGCAAATTACTTACAGTGAATAGGATGGAAAAAGTACTAGATCTCGAAGAAAAATCGAAATTGTTCGGCCTCATACTTAAAAAATTATTGGACACCGGAATTGTGAAAACGAGCAATCGAAAAAATAGTTATCCCATCGACAGGGAAGTCTTGAACCAAAGAATTCCGCAATATTTTTATATTGGCGAAGAATACCTTTCTAACCCCGAGACTGCCAAACGCAAACGACGATCAGAATCCTTGTTTACGAATTTAGAAGACTTCGTTGATAAATCGAAATCTAAAAAGCGAAGAGCTTCGGAAACGGCTTATCAAAAAATCGTCAGGAACTTGGCGGATAATTTGTAAAAAAAATTTCATTTACCCGGTAAAAAATTTTTTTTTCTAAATGTCGTGGCAATAGATGAATTTTTTAACAACCGGTTGCGAAAACGTTTCATGTAATCGGTTATTTATTTTGTAATTATTCATTTAATTTTTAAGTAATTAGGATTATTATAAAATGACTTCAAATCAAAAAAGAACTATTTATGTTGGTAAGAAATAAAGTTTATGTAAAATTGTTTCAGAATTGTGTATTAATTATTTTGACGTATCGATGCACCCTAACCTAACCTTGTTAATGTAAACAACCGGATAAATTTAACATGGAAAATTAATTTTCAGGTGGATTAGCCGAAGAAGTGGATGAAAGCACTTTAAACGCTGCTTTTATACCTTTCGGAGATATTCTTGACATTCAAATCCCTTTAGATTATGAAACGGAGAAACACAGAGGATTTTCTTTTATTGAATTTGAAAATGCTGAAGATGCTGCAGCTGCGATTGATAATATGGTCAGTACAAATCAGTTATCATTCTTAATGATCAGAATAGTATTATTTGTTAATTTTTTTTTTTTTGCAGAATGATTCAGAGTTATTTGGAAGAACAATCAGAGTTAATTTAGCCAAACCTCAAAAAGTTAAAGAAGGCTCGACGAAACCAGTTTGGGCTGAAGATAGTTGGTTGCAGGAGCATGCTGGTAAAACTTTGGACAAAGGCAAAGAGAAGAAAGGAGCAGAAGGTACTGAAGGAACTGAAGGAGAAGCAGATAGCGAAGCTCCAGCACCCAAAAAATCTAAGAAGAATCCTCAAGTATATTTCGATATTAAAATCGGAAATCAGCATGCAGGGAGGATTATTATGATGTTGAGAGCTGATATTGTTCCTAAAACAGCAGAAAATTTTAGATGTTTATGCACACATGAAAAAGGATATGGATATCAAGGGAGCTCGTTTCACAGGATTATTCCAGACTTTGTACGTTTTAAAATTTAATGACTGTTGCTTGGTTTTTTATTTATTTTTGTAACTGCAAATTTTTTTTGTTTTTTAGATGTGCCAAGGAGGCGATTTTACGAACCACAACGGTACCGGTGGAAAATCAATATACGGTAAAAAATTTGAAGATGAGAATTTCAAGCTTAAGCATATAGGACCGGGTATCTTATCCATGGCAAATTCAGGCCCAAACACAAACGGTTCTCAATTTTTTATTTGCACACAAAGGACTGAATGGTTAGATAATAAACATGTGGTGTTCGGACATGTGTTAAGTGGAATGGACGTGGTTAAAAAAATGGAAAAATGCGGATCGAATACGGGGACCCCCTCCGCAAAGGTTGTGATTGAAAATTGTGGAGAATTAACGTAAACTGCATTTGTTTTAAAAACAAAAATCATTTTTAATTTAAGTCCTAGAATATATACAAATATTTATAGTCCCAGTCTTGCTGGAGTTCTTCTCGGCGTAGCCGGGTCTGCCATCCCAGGGGTTAAAATCTCGGTTTTTCTTTGCCCAGCCAATTCCCTTTCCTCCGCTTCTTTCTTCCTTTGTTTTATTTCTTCTTGAGCGATTTTCATCTGTCCTTCCATTTCTTGTAAATGTTCGAGGGCTTGTCGTCTTTTGGCTCGTCCCGACCTACCGGTTTCTTTCACGGAAAAGAACATCGGACCCAATTCGGCGAGCCAGTATCCGTCCACGGCCGTCACGCACTGCATGTATTCTTTCGCCGTCATAATCAATTCGTGGTACACGACGTAATCCGGCGTGTAGCCCATACCGAACAAAGCGGAAGTCGGATGCAAATGGCAAGGCATTCCCGTCCTACAGTTCACGTACTCCCCTATCCCCTTTAACCGTGCGGCTTGGTGAAAATACGCGGAGCAAATACATTTCCGAATAATATCCCAATCGGTCCCGCAGGACACCACTTTAATTTTTTGCTGTTCTAAAATGTCTTTCAACTGCTGACGGACTTCCCTCACTTTCCTCATCGCTTTCACGTGGATGAAATGCTCGTTGCACCAATTCGCGGAATATTTGTTTTGCTTCCACTGATTGTAAACGTTCAGATAAGTCAAATGGTCCGATTCCGGAACTTGAAATTTTTCCCGAACGGAATCGGCTTCTTCCTCCCGCCCTTTCGGCCTGTAAAATATGCTAGGGACGGAAAGCATGGACACTATTATCAGGATGTCCGCTGTGCATCCCATTTTATCCGCGACAATGAGCATCTGACACTGAGGAGGATCCAAGGGGAATTCCGCCATCTGCCTCCCCAAAGCGGTTAAAGCACCCGTGTGATCCAAAGCTCCTAATATCCACAGCTGATACAAGGAATTTAAAATGTTGTCCTGAGGGGGAGGGTCCATAAAGTGAAACTGAAGCAAATCCTGAACGCCTAAAGATTTCAACAGGAGAACCGTGTTGGCTAAATTCGTCCGTTGGATTTCCGGGACCGTCGTTACCAAAAGCTCGTCCTTGTACTGCCGATCGGTGTACAACCTGTAACATTGCCCGGGTCCGGTACGCCCCGCTCTCCCCGACCTCTGATTCGCGTTCGCTTGACTGATCGGATAAATCTGCAAAGCATCCATACCGATCCTGGGATTATAAACCTTTAATTTGCAATATCCGCAATCGACGACGAACATGATTCCGTCCACCGTCAGGGACGTCTCGGCGATGTTCGTCGCGACTATGCATTTCCTCAGTCCGTCAGTCGATTTTTGAAAAATTTTCGCCTGCAAATCCGAGGGTAACTGGGAATAAATGGGTAAAACCGACAATTGCGGAGCGTTGTCGATTTCCTGGATCCTTTCGCTGAGGACTTCGCAGGTGACTTCGATGTCCTCCTGACCCGGCATGAAAATTAAAATGTCACCGGGCATCGGTTGCAAATGGATTTGTAAAGCTTGCTTCACGGCGGCGTCCACGTAATCCTCCACCGGATTTTTACTGAAAAATATTTCCACGGGGAAAGTACGACCCGGGATTGTAAAACTCGGAACGTTCCCGAAAAAATTTGAAAATTTCCCGGCGTCCATCGTGGCTGAGGTCACGATTAATTTTAAGTCTTGCCTCCTGGCAACTATTTCACGGAGCAAACCGAACAAGACGTCAGTGCTTAGGGACCTTTCGTGAGCTTCGTCCATGATGATGGCGCTGTAGTTGTCCAAATCGGCTTCTCGAAGGGATTCCCGGAGAAGGATACCGTCTGTCATGTATTTTATAACGGTTTTCTGGAAACGAAAAAAAAAAGGTGAGTGCCAAGCAGAGGTTTTGTACGAAAATTCCCACAACCTCCCAAAAAAATTCACAATCTCGATTCCCGGGCGTCAAATTTTCGGGGATTTTTCCAGTTTTTTTTTTCTGATCCTTAAGATTACACGGAAATACTGGGAACTAACAGGGTCACCGGAAAATTTTTAATTTCCCGAATCCCGGGAAAAATGTTTTTTCTCAGAAATCGAATAATCCCCAAATTTCCTTGGAAATCAGAATCCCTGGGCATTAGGCTTGAAATTTGCTTACATCGGTAGGAGCCTATAAACTACAAAAAATAAAGAAGCAAAAGGTCCTGAGAGGGATTTTCCCGGATCCCAAAAATATTTAATCCCAATTCCCGGGGATTCCCTAACGTTTTTTCTAAAAAATTAGGAAAACATATTCATTTCAGGAAGTTTTACTTTAACAATCAAAAACTTTTTGAAAAATTGAAAATTAGGAAAAAATGGTTAGGAAAAAAATAGGAACCAAAATTTTTACGAAAAATCGATTAGGATTCATTTTTTCTTGGGAAAATAAATTAGGATTTTTTTTAGGACAAAAGGATTAGGATTTTTTTTTGTTTTTTCAGGAAAAATGGATTAGGAATTTATTTTTTTTTGGGAAAAATAAATTAGGATTTTTTTTTAGTGAAAATGGATTAAGAGTTTAATTTTTTTTAGGAAAAATGGGTTAGGAATTTTTTTTTTTAAGGAAAAATGGATTAGGAATTAATTATTTTTTTTTAGGAAAAATAAATTAGGAAAAATGATCGGGAACGATTCCAGGGATTCAAATTTTTCGGGATTATTCCAATTTCTAAAACTTTTTAAGTAATAAAACCCAAAAATTTTTTTACATTTTAAACACAGTTTTAAAAGTAACTGTGTTTCATAATCTAAAAATTTAATTAATACCTCAGAAGTGCAGTCCTCAAAACGTATAGCGTATCCCACTTCCTCTCCCAATACGGTTCCCATTTCATCCGATACTCTTTTGGCAACGGACATGGCTGCAACTCTTCTTGGCTGGGTACAACCAATCATTCCATGTTTGCTGTACCCTTCCTCGTGCAAATATTGAGTTAGCTGAGTCGTTTTCCCGCTTCCGGTTTCCCCTAAAATAGTAAATAATTCAATCATTATTTTGGAAAATTTTTAAATGATTTGCAACCAAAAAAACCGAGATCGACCAGCAGTCTTCGTACAAGTAATCACATCAGCTCTTAATCTTGAAAAAATTCGCAACTTTGCCAGTCAGCTAAACATAGTTAAAAATTTGCTCACTCGCTCACTCGCAGCGCTGATTGTTACTTCCAAGAAACTTGTAGGAGGAATCCTTCCGATTCCAAGGCGGACTGCTGGAGAAACAAATTTAAAATTTGAAGTGCCTCCACTTACCTATAATGATCACAATGTTGTTTTCCCGTATAACGTTCAACAGTTCCTGCCTAACTGCAAATACTGGCAAATACTGCCTCTGCTGCAAAATCGTTTTTTTCCTTGCGAAATCGCTCGATGCTTCCGATTTCTTTTTCATATGTTCAGCGAACTGATGATCCGCTTTGTAATCCGTTTCGTCTTTTTCAGCATCGTGCTTTTCGTCGGCTTCGTCAGTTTTTTTAACCCCCAAAATATTTCCTATCGTCGTACCCGCTAGTTCCCAATGTTTCTTTTGAGCTTTTCGCCTTTCTTTCTGCTCCCTGTAGGCTCTTACGAGAGCAGAGCCTTTTCGAGCTACCATGGCCATATCCGAGGTTGGATCCTTTAAAAAAACAGAAAGAAAACAAAAAATTAATTAATTTGAAAACAAAAAAATTAATTAATTAATTTGAAAACAAAAAAATTAATTAATTGAAAAAAAATTAATTAATTAATTTGAAAACAAAAAAATTAATTAATTTGAAAATAAAAAAAATTAATTAATTTGAAAACAAAAAAAAATTAATTAATTGAAAAAAAAATTCAGATAATGCTCACCCTGACAGGAACAACAGGCTCTGGTTGTTTCGTAAAAACAATTCTACCATCCAAAAAAGGAGGAACTATATTATGGACTAATAAATGCACTCGAGCTTCACTTTCTTCATCATAATCCGCATCAACATCAACTGACTGGACAACACCGCTTGTCAACATTCGATTTCTTTCCCAAAGTTCATTATCTTTGTTGATTTGCCTTTGTTGTGCTGACATTCGTTTTTTCTTCCGTTGCTCTAATTGTTCTTCCTTTTTTTCAGTATACTCTTGTGATACGTTTGAAAATGGATTATTTTCTTCATCATAACCTTCATCCATTCCATACCATTCCCTGTCCAAACGCCTCTGCTCTTCTTCCCATTCCTTAATGTCTTCTGCAGATTCTCCCCATTTAACTGCATTATCTAAAAATAAAATGGCGCATTAGACACTAGTCCATTTATTCAATTATTTCAAAATTAATAAATAAATACCTGGTAAAGGTGTAGCCCCTGATTTTTTTCTATCATTTGCCCATGAATTATACCTAAATGCTGGCGTAGGCCTCTCTGTATTGTCATATCTTCTCTCTGATCTATGTGATCTCCTGTCTGACCGATCACCTCTTCTCTCAGACCAATCGCCTCTTCTATTAGACCAGTCACCTCTTCTATCAGACCAATCTCCTCTTCTATCAGACCAATCTCCTCTTCTTTCAGACCAATCACCTCTCCTCTCATGCTTGGGTGTAGGATAATCCCATGATGATTTTCTCGGTGCAGGTGCTTCATCTTCATCCCAGCTAGCCTTTGAAATTGGATCTTTCATATTATAATAAGGGGTTAACGGCTCATCTTTAAATCTCGGAGTTTCTGACCTATGCCTAAATGACCTGTGTGATCTGTCATCTCTCCTGTCATCTCTATCATCTCTTTTAAAGTCTCTTGATCTATCATTTCTATCCCTATCATCATCTCTACCCCTATCCTTATCCCTGTCTCTATCTCGATCTCCTTTTCTTTTTTCATCTTTTGATGAGACATGAATCCCTCTTTCTCTATATCTTTCATAACGCTCCTCTGCTCTTCTCTTAGCTTCATATGAAACACCTCCTGTATGTGTAGGAGTTTCATCTAAAGCCTTTCGATATTGCCTTTCTTTTCTGTCATCATCTTTTCTACTTTTTTTGGCTTCGATCTCTTCAAGTTTTTCCCTACGACGTTGTGACGCTAATTTGTCAAGACCCAGCAGAGAAGTTGAAGGTTTTTTGAAAACTTCATCGTCGTTTTCGGTTTTTTTCTTAATTATAAGTCCTCCAGTTTGTTCTCTATAGCCTTCTAATTTGTAAATATTAGAATCACAGTCAGACATTTTTAACCAAGTTTGGTTATTTGGTGTCGTTTATTAAAAATTATGCTAATGCTGTTTACCATGATTCAGCTTCTCTTAATTCATAAAAATATTAACTAAATTATTGAAAATTATTATAATTAAAACGATTTAATGACGAAAATTTCGTAAAAAAACAACCCGCGAACAACGACATTGACTTGACATGTTGCATTTAACGCGAAACAATAAATATACACCGATTTTGTCAACAACGCAGCCATATTTCATCCCTGCATAAGTTAAACATTGCAAAATGATTCTTGTAGTAATTTTATTTTCAAGGGCCTTTTAAGTTTGTAGGCGGATTTTTAGGGCCATACTTGGAAACCCTGCAACTAAAAGTATGACAACTCCCGCTATATTAAACGACCATTATTGCATTTTCCGTAAGCTAATAATAGGAATTAACATTTATCGCGCCTAACATGGCGGGTATTTTGTCATATTTCTTATTATACAAGGTCTCTACCCCTTATTGAAGAAAATCTCCGAATAAAAAATCAAAGTGCAAAATGGCTGCCTATCATTGCGGGTGGTTTATTGTGTTATATCTTGTGAGATGATTTTTATTAAAAATTCAGCAGGACGCCTGCTAGAAATATTTCCGATACATTTAGAATATATTAAATTATAATTTTTTTCGCATAAAATAGTGATGGGTGCAAAGTCAAGTACGCAAAATGGTGAAAGTAATAGTCCTAGGGCTCGAACATTTTCGTCTAGCAGTAGCTCTGAGGTGGTCGGTGGTACAGGTTTCAGTTTGTTGCGCGCAATACCAAGTGCTGTAGTTTCAAGTGATAGACAACGTGCTAGATCGTTGTCAAGTGTGCCCGATAGTCATTCTAGCCATGAAGCAATTGGAATACCAAATTCGAATAACATTCGGACATACGATATATCAGAGTCACCAGAAACTGATAGTAGTTCCCCAGAAGATCACGTTTTGGATAGTCCTTTAGCCGCTAATTTAAGTCTTGGAAGAGTGTATGCTGCTCATTCTTTACCTTCACATATTTGGACGTTGAATGGTAAGTCAAAGTCATATCAAAATATTTGTTTACATGTCCAGACAAGATGCTAACTTTCAATTTTTTTTTTTTTAATTTAATTTTTTTTTTCTTAAAAATTATTACTTTTTAATGAAACTCTCATTTAGCACATAGAGCTTCCTTTAGTTCATCATAAAAGTTACAGCGTAATATTTTTTCTACATTCAAAAATTTTAATATTCCAATTTCTTGTAAATTTATTTCTCATTTCTTGGAACAAAAAAAAAAGAAGCTTTTGGCATATGATTGAGCATTGTTTAAACCAGAAATGTCTGATAATTGTTTGTTTGAAAGAAAATATCTCCACAATTAAACCCTTGTTTTTGCAATTAAGCGAAATATGAGCTCAGCTGTGTTACTTGTCTGGACATGCCTAAATGGAATATTTTCCCAAGAGAGCTTGGGTGTTGCATTCACCTTCTAATTGTTTGCATCGTCTGTATTTTTTTTATCATCATCTCCGGTTTCCTTATTGAATTTTGATTGGAGGTAAAGACTTTTTTTTTTTTTTTTTTTTTAACAAGGTGAATCTTATGTTGAAAGTAAATTTTTAGTTGCCTAAAAATTGGGGAAAAGAAAATTTAAGCATGGAAGGAATTAATAGACAGTTGCCAGATTGGAAACAATGCATTTATAAATATGTAATTAACAGTAATCTTTTTTTTTTTTTTTTTTTTTTCTCCCAATGTCATATTGAAGGTCTCATCTGCTTAGTTTTTTATTTTTCTGGATTGAAATTTTGCTGCTTATTGTTTCCTGTTTGAAAGGGTCATGTAATTCCAGCCATGCCTTCCTTTTTTTTTTTTTTAGTTTATTTTATGAAGTCATTTATGTGTCAAATATTGGTTGAGAGTTTGTATTTTTGATTTAATTTTTTAATTGATAAAAATCGTTTAATGTATTGCATATGAATTAAGTGCCAGACGTGTGGAAAATTGAGGGTTACCACCATAAGTTTTGCCTTTGAGAATCTGGAATGATTTTGGATGACTGATAGCATATATTTACAATATGATTGTCCTTGTGAAATGGTGCAGCTATTTTTATTTTTTTTTATTTTATATTATCAATGGATTACTTATACCATGCTCTAAATTTAAACAACGTAATGATTAAGGTTTCAAAGTCTGCAAATCCCAGCTGTATCCTTTACAGTTAAACTAAAGTCTGTCCCTGAGTCATAATTATTTCCGTTAATATTTGTTTTAGCAGACTGATAGCTTAAAATTTATTATTAATTCATTGCAACTTCATTGAATCATATTTTTGCATAAAACGGAAAGGAAATATTGGACAATGTTTCTTTTTCCCAAAAAATCAAGAATTTTTTTTTCATCAAAATCTGCATCGAAGCATGTATCTCATGATTTTTTTTTTTTTTTTTCTACCTAACTTGATTTCTTTTCCGAATTATCAGTTTCTTTTTTTTTTAAATAAATGCTGACAAAATAATTTTAGTACTCCGTCAGAGGATTAATTATAGAATATAGTCCTTATCGGTTCAAACATGAGTTTAAAACTCAACTTTAATTTTTTTTTTTTTCTCCCTCGTTTTTGATGAATGAATCCAACCCGTTAAACGTTTAATGAAGTTACAAAAGGTTGCCGATTGAATAAAATTACGGCTTCATCAATTATCGACAAAATTAATCTTCTTCCTTTTCGTAACACTTCATAACCAGCTCGGCTCCCCTGTTCCCCGGGAGGGTATAGTTTTGCAGGCCCACGCGAGTATCCACAGGCCACCCATTTCCCGTAAAAAAACTTTGCTGGCCAATACGGAATATGAGGCTGCCAAAGAAAGGCGATAATTTTTTTTTATACACTGGCAGGGGTAATGAGTCTTTAGGAATCCGGCAGGAGCTTGACCTGTTTGAAATTTCTACTCCGAGCAGGTGGCCTGTTTACTTTGAAATAAATACTTGCGTGGACCTGCAAATTATACCCTCCCTATGATACGTTACGAAAAACGTTATGTAAGCCTCGTTCAATGAAGTTGTCGAGGTCAGGGATGAGTAAATACGTAGTGCGTCTGTTTCGGAATTTATAAAACAAATATTAAAGTCTAATTATGGGATTTTTTTTTTGATCTGAATGAGATGAATAATTTTCGTAGGCTAACAATACAATCATTTACGTCCTTCAGAGTTTTGCTTTTACGTTGTCTAACGGGTGACAGTACCCCGTACGGGGAATCTCTTTTATTGCGTAACGAACGATTCCAAAATAGTTGCTGAGTTTGGGTCGAAATAAATCGTAAGCAATGTCGAAGGAAGGGTAGAATTTACAAAAAAATTTTTGGGTCAGTGAAGTCAGCATTATAATAAAAATTTAACACTGCCAGGTTCACAGGTTCAAACTTGTAACTGGACACGGATTTCATTTAATTCTGCTGAATTTGAGCTTTTTCCTGTAAAATTTGAAAAAATATTAATATTTAATTTAAAAATATTAAACTCTTGTTAATGTTAGTTGTTAAGTTGAAACCTGTCGATAACGCTTTGAGACCTGCGGTGACACGCTCAGTCTTTTTGTGCCCGCTCAAGGATGGGTTTGTTCGTTGGTTCCCTCCAAAACTGCGCGCCATTAAAACTTTATAAAAAGAAACTTTTTTTTCTTCTCTACTTTTCTTTTCCTTTTGTTTTTAATCACCAAAGTTATTGTTTTTTTATTTTTATTTTAATTTTATTATCATCATCTTGAGTACAATGGGAATTATAGATAGAGAGCGCCTGAATGATAATTGGCAAAGTCCGATCAAATATTTGTTTATTCTGATGATTCTTGTTTACACTTGTCCCAGTTGATGTTGATGTACACCAACGTTCTGTTTTGTCGTTATTATTATTTTTTTTTAATTCAAAGGGAAAAGCCGAAATAGTGTTAAGCAATCCCTTTCGGCATTTTATTAAAATTTTTTGAGTCCGTGAGGCTTAAAATAAAATAACCTGCTTTTAAAATGAGAAGTCAAAAAGTTTTTTTTTATTTTTTTTATTTGCAAAGTTAAATATTCTCGTTCACATGACGGGATAATCGCTGACAAGTTTCCCTTATATTTGCATTCCAGGGTTAATGACTCTTTCAAAACTTGCTTACACGTGATGTATACATATTAATTTTTCACGGTGGGATCTCCCAGTTCTTTCGCGAATAATTTTTTTAGTTGCGTAATATTTAATTTTTTTATTTTTTTAAAACTTTCGATAAGATCAACGTTCTTTGGACTAACTGCGTTTCTTTTTTTCACTTTTCTTCTTCCTTTTTTTTTTTTTCCTAAATAATTGCACTCCCATCATTTTCCTTCTTTGTGCTCTTTTTTTTTTTTTTTTTTTTTTTTTTTTTTTTTTTTTTTTTTTTTCTCTCTCCTATCTATATTTTTGTCTTGTAATGAAAGATTTTTTCCGAGAATTTTGTTTTTATGAGGGAATATTATTTCCATTACCGTCATTTTTCTTTCTTGGAAAATGAAAGGCGAAGTTGTGTTATTTTCTCAATAAGGTAGTTCCGGGAAAGTTTCCTTTTTCGGGAGATAAGTATTTTGTCGGGGGAAACGATCTTAACTTAACCTTATTTCGTTGCCTGGTAACTGATTAGAGGGCTCAGGCTTGAGAATTATAGACGTGTCTTATTATTTAGTCCAAAAGGGGGGGAGTTCGGTATCCATATGGGGAGAATAATCAGACAATAAGGGGGATAATTCAAAAGAGAGTAGGTGGTGTTCCTTTGTTTGACAAAGCTTTATTTGTGTTCTTGTCTTTTTGGAAGGAAATATTTACATAAGTTTTTTGTTATGCATAACAATTTTAAATTTTTGTTTTGCGTTTTCAAAAAAAAAAAAAAAAACTGAGCAGCCTCACTTTTTTTCTGTCAGCGGGTGAAATTAGGAAAAATGACTGAAAATGTTTCTGATGTTTAGCTTATGATAAAAAAATTAGTTTCTGAGTTTACATAAGCTAAACGTAGGCGCTATAAAAACATTCCTAGCCTCTACTTTCTGTTCTATTCTTCCGGGAACTCTAAAATTCAGCACTCGTTTAAATTGAAATCCATTTTGGGTGTACATTTCCGGATTTTAATGACGTTATTGTACGGTAGTGGCGCTGCCGTACAACAACGTCATTTTATTGCCATGTTGCCATGTCATGTGTCAAGTTCGTCTGCAGGCTGTTTTATATTAAGCTGAGGGACCAAGCGTACACGTTTCCATTTATTTGTCGTCATTATACAGAAATCCCACCCTAACCTGATTTCCTAAACTTTTAGCTGTTTCACTTAATCCCTGCCAAGATATTAAGTGAATGCAGTGGATATGAAGACGCAACGATGCACGTCATTATTTATAAAATTAATGAACAAAATGCCTTTCAAATACTTCAATGCATCCTAATGTGAAAATTTTAATCCTGCCATTTTCATTCAACTGAGTTGTGACTCCTAAAAATGATTTTCTATGATTCGTGCAAAAATCAAACTTAATTGGAACGTGCAATCGTCATGGCATTTAAGAGTTCAACAATCACCTCTGAGCTTAGACGGCTGGTATTGTTGACGAATTTGACTTCCAGTTGTTCCAATTTTAGCCTATCGCCGTCGTAATGCCTCTGGCACAGTCTCGTGCCTGGGAAGACCATAATTTTTTTTGTTAGCCAGATCAGCGCAGTGGGAACTTCCCTCGGTCGCTGAATGACGAGTTCGGAATACAAACAGATAAAAATGACTGAGTCATCTTTATCTATTTGTATTTTATACTGCCGAAAATGCATATCATAATGTAATATCTTAATTTTTGTACAGATAATGACAATTTTTCCTGCACTGCTCGCTAAAAAAATGTTTGATTTTGCAAAAATTAGATAAAAGTTTGACAGAAATCCAAGATGATACAACCTCCTCTTCTGTAAGTTATTCCCTTATGTAACAGTTCTTCTCCATCATAAATAAAATTTTCTCGTTTCCTTTTTGGTATTCTCATGACCAAATAATTTCTCAAACCATTTACTTCTTTCACTAGTTGGGTAATGCGTTAAAAAGTGGAATTTTGGACTTCACTTTCAGTTCAATTTTTCTTGAAATACAGTTAATTGATCTGAAATTAAGACCGCTAAGGCACTGCCGTTGTCTTCAACGTCTACCATGTCTCTCTGGAAAACTGTATCTGTGATCTCTTCCATGGTTATATAGAACTCCCATGTTTCGTCATTTTTATGGTATTAGATCTCCTATTATTAACCCAAGTAACATGAAAAGATTATACAATTCAGAAGCTGACATGGTACTATGTGTACGTGCATATGAAAACCTCCCACTTATACAATCCGGTTACTATGTTTTGTTTTTTAAACCTTTTGTAAGCAAACAAGTTTTTCGAATCAAAACAAACTGTCCGGTTTGTACAAGTGAAAGGTTTTCACATGCACGTACACTTATATCCTTCATTACTTTGATGATTTGATATTACAGGAGGTACATTTTTCACATCGCTGCCATAATCAAAGTACTTACTTTGAAAATTCAGAGTTTCTAAGGTGCAAAAAGAATCAAATTTCATTCCTTTTACTATATCGTTTCCAGCAATCACTTTTACCTCGATATAGTTCATTTGTGCGCGTGCATATGAAAACGTCCCACTTATACAATCCGGATAGTTTGTTTTGATTCGAAAAACTTATTTGTTCATAGAAGGTTTAAATATCAAAACATAGTATCCAGATTCTATAAGTGGAAGGTTTTCATATGCACATAAACATTTTTTAAACGATTATAAAAACGGCACATTATAACAATAAAGGAGATCAATCAGGCTGGCGCTAGGGATTGCAAAATGCCGTGTTTTTTTCAATTCCGGAAAAATTTTCCAATACCGGCATTTCAAAACAATATGAGACTCAATTTTGGTATTTTTGAAAATGCGGATTTTAAATCCGCGCTTATTTATTTATTCGATCAGATCATTTAATTTGTTAAATAATTCTGTATACGAAAAAAGATTTTTATTTCTCTAGGTATAGGTATGTGAGCTTTTTAAAGTAAAGAATGGGATATTTAAAGCCAGCCTTGCCAGCCGGAGTTTTTTCAGTCAGGCGGAGTTTTTTCGCCCACCGGGGCGGAGTCTTCGCTTTTCTTTTTCTAGAGTTCTGTTTAAAGAGAAAAATTAATGAAAAAAAGATAATCTGAAGGGATCCTGTCGGTCATACCTCTGACCCTAAGCTAGAAGTGCTCGACTGTGTGCTTGACACTGATGACTGTGAGGATTCTTTTCCTGGAATAGAAAAGATTACGTTTAAATTGTTTAAATTATTCCCTTTAAAAACATAAAATTGTAAGAAAATCTAAACTAATAATAATGGGCAGTACCAGCGGAGTCCGCTGGTACTGCCACCCTCCTAAATATGAATGTACTGCTTTTCCTGCACCCACTAAATATGAATGTTCCTGCGCCTTTGCTTTTTTTTTTTTTTTTTTTTTTTTTTTAGATGCCTGGCTACGGCTACTACGGCCATTTAGCCTTCGGCCACTTGGGGCGGGCATTATGCCCATATTGCTGCTATAAGAGTTGGGAGGGTGTATAGGGCCCTCCCAATGACTAGATCTTACTGACTAGATTTATCCTATTGTTGAGCCCAAAATGTTGGTGGCTGGTGTTCTGTTACAGCTGGTAGCAGTTGCCAGTTTCCTTTAGAAATATCATTAATTTGGGTAGTTTTTCCGATCCTGGTTTAATCAGCTCGGCTAGTTCTCCCACTATTTGATGCCTTGCTCTGGCGTCCCGATGGTTTGGGCATTCCGTAAGTAGGTGCGCCACCGTGAAGTCTTCGCCGCATGAGCAGATCGGTGGACATTCTCCCAGAAGCAGGTAGGCTTGCGTTAGCCTGGTATGTCCGATTCTTATTCTGGTGAGGATGACGTTCTCTTTTCTCCCCATATCCGATTCCCATATCCAGGGTTTGATGTTGCTCTTCACTGCTCGCAGTTTTCCGGTCGTTCTTTCCCAGTCTTGCTGCCATTTTTCAAGATATGAGCGTTTGATAAGGCGTTTGACATCTTCCCAACGTATGGGAGTCGGATCTAATTCGGTAGTTGATTCCGCTGCTATTTTAGCTGCTTCGTCGGCTGCCTCGTTCCCCGCTATGCCTGTGTGACTCGGGATCCATATAATCGTGGTTCGTATATCTCGGTTTGCCAGGTCTCTTATCAGATCGTAGATGTCCGTTATCGTGGGATTATAGGTTATCGGATTCCCCAGAGCTTGTACGGCACTCATAGAGTCGGTGCAGATGATTACGTTTCGTCTGTTGCCGGCTTCGGTATGCATGGTTAGGGCTTCCTTAATCGCCGTGATTTCGGCCGTGTAGATCGTGGCTGCATCGTGTAGTGGTAGCGGGTGTGAGTCTCCTTCATAAAAGATTGCGCATCCCGTACCGTTTTCCGTTTTTGATCCGTCGGTGTAATAGATAGCTTCGCTTGAATATTCGTCGATGATAGAGAGGAAGGATGACATATAAGTATAGGGTGGGGTGTCCTCTTTCTTGTAATTAGCGAGATCCGTGCGGAAGGATATGGTAGGGTACGTCCACGGGGGGGTGGCCGGAAAGGTTCTCTTGGTTATAGGAATTTCACCAATGTCTCCCAGCTTTTGCATGCCAAGGTCGTGAAGTCTGTGGTGCGGGGTGGCCGCTAAGCGAAGGAAGTACTGTTTCCGTTTGACCATTCGGTGTCTCCAGGGGGGCAGTATACCTGCTATCGCATACAGGCTATCGATGGGGCTAGTCCGGTAGGCTCCCAGAGCTATCCTTAGGCCTCTGTTGTATAGAGTGTCTATCTTATTTAGTCTGGTGGCTCGGGCGCTTTCCATAGCGACTATCCCATAGTCCAGTCTACTGGTAAGGAGCGCTTTGTATAGTCGTACTAGCGTAGGAGTATCCGCTCCCCACGTATGTCCGCTCAGAATGCGTAGAAGGTTTATTGGTTGTTTGGCCTGGCTTTGAAGGTATTTCACCTGATTCTCCCAGGTTAATTTACTGTCATATATTATGCCCAGGAATTTAGTGCTGTTTTTGTAGGATAAGATGGTATCACCTAACATCAGCTCTGGCGGGTCGTGGGGTGTTCGGAGTCTGCAGAAGTGTTGACACGTCGTTTTCGTTTTTGAAAATTGGAAGCCTAAGTCTTTTGCTACACTATCTAGGTCATCTAGGGCTCGCTGTAGTTTTTCAGCTACATTATCCCTGATTTTTCCCCTCAGCATCATTTTTAGATCGTCTACAAAGAAGGATCTGGGGATATGCCTTGGTATTGCGGTGTTTAGGGGGTTTATCGCTATTCCAAATGTGGGTACGCTTAATACGGATCCTTGCGGTATCCCATTTTCTTGGACGAGTACCGTGGATAGGGTATTTCCTACTCGAACGCAGAATTTCCGGTCCGATAAGAACCCTTGGATAAATCTTGGCAGGTTTCCCTTCATCCCCCATCGGTGTAGTTGTAAGAGTATGCCGTGTCTCCACGTTCGATCATAGGCTTTTTCCAAGTCGAAGTAGATAACTATTACATGTTCTCGCTGGCGAAATGCCTCTGCTACATAATCGGCCAAGTAATATATTTGGTCTGTTGTGGAGTGATACTGGCGAAAGCCGGACTGTGCCGGTGTTATGAGTTCATGGCGTTCCAAATACCAGGTGAGCCTGAAGTTAACCATACTTTCCATCGTTTTCCCCAGACAACTCGTTAGGGATATAGGACGATAATTTCCCGCTAGAGAGGGATCTTTCTCTTCCTTTGGAAACGCCACTACAATGGAGGTTTTCCAAGTCGCCGGATAAGTTCCTTGGGTCCAGATTCGGTTTATCAGGTTTAGGAGGTGGTCCTTTCCTTCATTCGATAGGTTTTGTATCATGGGGTACATGATTCGGTCCATTCCTGGTGCTGTAGCTTTTCCCTTGGCTAGGGCTCGCTCCAGTTCTGGTCTTGTGAACGGCAAATTATAATCTAGATTTTCATTCGTTTCGAAATCCAGTGGTTCACTTTCCATTTCTTTTTTCCTTTGTTGAAAGGATTCCGAATACGCTTCGGTGCTGGAGACAGCCGCAAAGTGACGGGCTAAGATTTCTGCTGTGGTCTCCGGATTGCAGTGGAGGACACCGTTTTCTTTCAGTCTGGGTAATCGGATCCGTTTCCTTTTCCCCGAGATCGCTCGTATTTTTCCCCATATTTCGGATGGAGGTGTCCGATTAGTTATCGTGGACGTAAACTTCCTAAAGGTCGATCTTTTGGCTTCGAGATGGATTCGTCGCATATATGCCCTCGCTTTCTTGAAGGCTATGAGGTGCTCCTCTGTCGGGTATTTCTGGAATGTCCGAAAGGTGTTCATTTTAATTTTTTGAGCTGCAGCACATTCGGCGTTCCACCAGGCAGCTATCTTTTTCTTCGGTCTGGTGTTGCGGAGGGGGATGCTTTGCTCCGCGGTTTTAATAATGGCGTCCGTAAAATTTTTGACGTCTGTTTCGATGTCTCCGGTGATTGTGGGACATTGTAGGCATCGTCGGTATTTGTCCCAATCTGCTCTATCGAAGAGCCATTTCGGAGGGGGGTGGGTTTCGCGTTCGGTCTCTTCGCTTTCGTCCGATGTGATTAAGATCGGTATGTGGTCGCTGTTGAAGGGTTCGTCAAGGGTTTCCCAGTTGTAATTCAGTGCTATGGATGGGGAGGAGAATGTTAAATCTATGGCGCTGAGCTTCCCTGTGTGTGAGTCAAATCTCGTCGGTTTTCCAGAATTGAGGATAATCAGGTCCTGATCATCTATAAATCGCGCGAGTCTATCTCCAGCAGCATTGTATTCATTCTCGATCCCCCACAGTGGGTTGTGGGCGTTGAAATCTCCTACCATAAGCATCGGGTTTGGGATTTGCGTTCTTAGTTTTGTAAGGTCTTCTTCCGTCCAGTTTCCATCTGGTAGGTATACGTTGCATAGTGAGTATTCTTTCGTTGTTTTTATTCGTATTGCCACCGCTTGCAGCGACGTTTCTAGTTGAATGTCGCTATGCGGAATATCCGAGCGCGCATAGATCGCTACGCCTCCATGTGGTCTCCCTCCCCCATCTGGAATCTTGTAGTTTACTGTGTATCCCGGTAATTTAGGGATGTTGTTTACTGTGCATTGCAGCTCCTGTAGGCATATAATTATTGGGGAATATTTGTTAATTAGGATCTTTAACCCGTCGTAGTTAGATTTTACACCGCGGATGTTCCATTGGATGATGCTATCCATTTTGTGTTTCCTGGATAATGTCCTCATTCATGTTTTGGTCTTCTATAATGTTGTCATCATCGGGTTCATCGTCTGATTCGCTCACGGTTGTAACGGTGCTTGTTTGTGATCGGCTTAGGTGGTTAAAGTTCTTGTATTTTGCATTGCGTTTAAAGCCCTTCGGTCGTCCTCTTTTTGTTGCTGGTTTCACGACGGTTTGGGGCGGTTCGGTGTGGGATTCTTCGCCTCTTTTTGGTTTAAATCTTTTTGCCTGTGGGCTATTCGATTCCCTATCTTGTGACTTGGTTTTTGTTCCGGAGAAGTTAAACGTCGGTTTTGGGAGTTGTGGTGGGGGTATTTGCGCAAATATGGTTTTTATCTCTTGCAGTAGGATTGGCATTATTTCCTTGATGACTTCTTTGACTATCATTGCGATATCGGTTTTTCGATTAGGGGTGGGATCTGAGGTTAAAGGTGGTGAGGGTGACTCTATTCCACCGATAGTTCGGGGAGTTTTTACGGATGACGCAGCTACTACAGAGCTGTAGTTTCGCCTATGTTGTTGCTGGTTTTGAGCCGTAAATCTCCTAGTTGCTTCTTTATGTGATATTTTTCCTTTTACTTTCATTTTCTCTATGGCTAACTGTTCTAAATATTTGGGACAGCTCTTCGATATCGATGAATGGTTTCCTTGGCATGCCGCGCATTTCATTTCTTTGTCGCAGTCTCCGGTATGTTTCGGTTTCCCGCATATGCACATGTCTGATACGCTTTTGCAATCCTTAGCCACGTGCTCGAACTTTGCTTTTTTTCAAGTAGTTCCAAGGCGTATCTTCTTTCAATTTATCCATTATTTTAAGATTTATATCACTAAAAATTTTACTTTATAACTAAATAGCACACCCTTTCGTTGCCCAAACTCGATTTAAACTACAACTCAAATTATACATTTTATAATTATTAAAATTTAAAAATTTTCTTTCTGAAAAAATAAAAAACTTTTAAGAAACAAAGAGAATCTAAGCTTAAATCACAGCCGCGAACGAAATTGAAAATTTAAAATGTGAACTTAAAAAATGGTGTGAAGTGTTCCATGAAAATTTTGAGGAAGTGGTCGATATATCAAAATTTTCTTATTATTTGAAATTAATTGCGTAATTAACACATTGTAAATTTAAGGTAGGCCTTATTTTATGCCCTAATTTTATGTCCAAAAGAACCAAGCGACTGCATCAAGGAGTTGTCTTATCAGTCTTAGGTAGTTTAAAATTGTTTCAAGGCGCTGCATCGTTTGCTCTAACACCCAAATTAGTTCTTCTACTACGTCCATTTTATATATTCCTTAAACAGTCAGTACAAATACTTTATCTCCTTTATATGCACCTTCTCCAAGTTCACCATTTTCATCCCCCTAAAATCAACAACATCCAATGAAAACATAAGTGTTTCGATGTTCTGTAATTGCTTGGATTGTGTTGTTGAGGGAAAATGGGATGCCTATTGTCCAAAAGTCGTTGTTCATCTGAAGAATGCCTACTTCTTGAAAAGCGATGTTGTTTGTTCTTAATTTGGTACAAAAATTTCCCGCCACGAAGAAGGCTCTCTCTGATTCTATGCTGGTTGTTTGAATCGTCTTAGTATAATACTAAAAAAAAAAAAAAAAGTCGGTGCTTTGAATAGCCTAATGTCGGAAGATGTAAAAATTTCCAAGAAAATACGACCAAAAATAAGGAGAAGGCGGCTTTGAGGAAAGCCGCTTCTCATGAATGAACCTGACCCGCACCCGATCAATTCTGAGAATGTTTGCATTTGAAACAAAAATAAAAATAAAATTATGTAGAAATTTTCTAGTTAAGATAGCTTTGTATCAAAGATAAAGCGCCGTCGCATGACGTTTCTGTGCAGCTTCATTTGTTGCAGTTTTTTCCATTTCCTTTTTTGCGATTTCATTTTCTATAATCTGTTCAGCCATTGACTTTGCTTTTCTGAGGAGAGCTAACCGTCGTTTTTCTTGTTGCAATTCTACCAAAGCCGTTCGATGGTTCAACCCAATAAATTCGAAGAATTTCTCGAGTTAAAATAAAAATAAAAATCATAATTTAATATTTTGAATTTAACTTTATCTTATATCAATTTTTTTATTTTTTGAAAAACTCCTGTAGTACTGACGGTTTTTTAACGGCAGTAGTACCGGTGTCAAAACTTACCGAAAAACCGGTACCTGTACCGGTACTACCGGTTTCGGTGGTACCGAACGGTGGTAAAACTGTTTCCCGAAAAACTTCGGGAACAATTTTCTATGAATAATGGCCAACGCTATTAATTTTGCCACGGCGCAATCTTTGGAGACGAGGAATGCCTTTAAAGAGCCAATTAATTTGGCCATTGCCATTTTTTCTTCGGGTCTCTTGAGATGTATTAGCACATCCTCCAAAATTCTTTTATTGCACGAATTCGAGCTGATATAAAATATTTTGCGATTTAATATAATTTTTTAACGACTAACGGTTCGTTAAATATTTATTGATCCCTGAACTAGTCTAAAATGTTCTTATCACATCGGCTTTTTTTTTTTTTTTTTGTATTAAAAAGTATATCAGGTCAAATTTTGACAATAACGTGTCGTAAAAAAATATTTTTATATTTTTGATGACGCTACGAGATAAGTTCGAAGAAAAAGTTGTAACGTTAAAAACCGGATGAGATTTTTTTTTTTTTCTTTTTGGCATGGTGAACCTTTTCTTTTTCTTTTTTTTTTCATAATAAAAAGGCCTCACCCCTTTCAATCGAAATAGCCCAACTTGAACGTTGGCATCAGGCGAAAGATGTCAGTCAATCGACCCCAACACATGTATACGTCGTATTATCAAGCACTATAAGACCATACATTGAAGCTTTTAACACTTGACATGACATTTAATGTCGCCTACCACTTCGAACGTCTCTTCCCCAGAGTCTACTTTTCACATATCAATATAACCCATATTGCGAAAATATAAAAATATTTTTTTATATTTCTGGGTTAAATTTCATCGATTTGAAAAGAAATAAAAATTGTGAGTGTTTTCGTTGCTTTTGTCTTTTTTTTATTCAGGGCCGAGGGGAATGAGCAAGAGCAGAGAAATCGTGTTTTTCTTTAAAAAAGAAAAAAAACTTTAGTTATTAAAATTTGGCTCTTTTCTCGTATTTGACATTTGTCCTATTATGCTATCGGTACATTTCCCGGCACTATATGGGCATACAACTCCATTTATGTGTAAATTGTCCGTAGAAAGTTCATATTTTGCTTTTTTAATGTCAAAATATAACTTAATTTTATGTGTAACAACCGCGTTTAATAACATTTGGTCCTGATAACGGTACGTTTCACCTATGCAGTTGCCACTGTCGTCATTAGTACCCGCAACCCGTAAAGTTTGTTGCAGCACTGTATTTCGTTCACTCCGAATTATTATATTTTGACCAAACGGATAACGCATTTGTCCTGTGGATACTAGTTCTTCACACTGTGTTCGTGAGAATTGATATCGCACTGTTTGAAATGGTTTCCCCAACAGGGTTACATGTCCCCATTTCCCGCAGTAAAAAGAAAACGCATCTATGTGCAGAAAACACGTATTCACTTTTACTTCCGTAAATGTTTGTCTTTTAATTATCGCGGTATGAATTGTTGAGTTCGTAATTACTTTAAATTGCTGATCGTAGCACTGATCGACATCCATCGTGGAGATCGTTGCTACTTTCGTTTGGGCAGACTTACAATCGTACCCGATTAACGCTACCGTTTGATGCACGAAGAGAATTAGAATTAAGATATATTTGGACGCCATCTGGGAAGGAGAGGTTTTTGTTGATAACTATAAACATACAGTCTTATTTTAAACTTATTAAATAACGCTTATATTGAAAAAAAATACAAAAATTTTGTTTATTTCCCATATGACTTAATTATTGCTTTACAATATTGTCTTATTAATTAAACGTTTTTCATGAACAAATTGAAAAGAAAAGAAAGAGAAAAAAAAAATTTTTTCTTGAACAATTAATTTATTTAATTAATTGTGAACTCCATGTGAAACATGTGAACTTCTTTTACATAATGAAAAATTATTTGTGTTAGTTAATCTAAAATATTATGAATTGAATAATAAAAAATGACATTTCACTTCAAATGTAAAGTATTTGTTAGTATTTAATATGACCTAAGATAAAATATAAGATTATAAAAAAAATGCTAGTAAAAAGTGGGAAGAGATAGTAAAAAAAAAATGTAGAATTTTCGTTTTATCGGTACAAAATTTCCTTCCGACTTCTTACAGTATTACAAAATAATTAAAATGTAATGATACAAAAAAAAAAATTAGCATTTAAAAATGCGAACTATGAACTTATGAGACTCATTGCTGTAAAAGGTTGATGATTTTAGAAATCTTTTCGCCTCTTTTCCTTCTGTCCTCTGGTTTCATGTTTTTCGCGGCTATCTCTTTCAATTCCCTTACAGCCTCAATAATATTTTTGGGTGCTCCATGTAGCACTATGTCATCATTCTCTGTATCCTGTGGACGTGGCATTATAATTATGACCCTGTGCCATAATCTTATGGCGTTGATCGTCTTTCCGCCTTTTCCCACTATGAATTTATGGGTGCTGTGCGGAATTTTTATTTTCACCTGAATGATTTTTTCCATCTTACTTAATCTTTCCCGGTAAACAAAATGAACTGCAGTTTTGCCCTGAATACAAGTGAACTTTAACAGCGGACTTTAAAAAAAAATGACTTTTCACTTGCACATTTTACATAAAAAAAATTAAATAATTTAATTGCACTTCCTCTTTTTTTTTTTTTTTTAACTTTCAAACCGCGCACGAAAAAAAATTATTTTTAATAAACCTCTTTTTTTTCGCGAAAATGTGCAGAAATTATTGATTTAAAAAAAAAAAATTCGAAGACACTTATTATTTTTTTTTCCACCACTTTTTTTTTTCTTATCCCACCGATATCCACCAGCTTTGGTAGGTAGTCGAACGAAATGAACTTATCTCTTCTTAAGATAGATTAAGGAAATCGTCTTTGGGTTGCTCGGCGATTCTCCAAAACAAAGCTAAAGGCAAAATTCTTGGCCAAACCTGCTCGTGGCCAAGGCAAATATTTCTCCAGCTTTGTGGTAGTCTCGCTTCCGGAAACTGTTGTACTGCTCGACGCAGGGTTGCTCCTTGCCCTGATAGATTAAAACGCTTTAGAGCCTCATCTGAATTTCTTTCAGATTCCCAATATTTGAAGAGCATGAGCAGGAATCTGTGCACAGATTCAAATGTGCCATGTTACCATTTAGATCTGTACGCTGGTTTTGAATTTAAGGATTGAATCAGTATGTCTAAGGTCCCAAACTTTGAGCCATTGAACTTTTATTTTCTGGAGCGTAACTAATCCCTTCCGTCGACACATGGTGTGAAGCTCCTACTCCAAATCTTCAGACAGGTTTTTTCACATTTTGTCACAGCATGAGTGATCTTTCTTTCCTTATGGCTATCGAATGATTCAAATTATGTCCAACTCTTAGTTCGGAGATCCTGTTCCAGAAGTTTACTATGAAAGTTTAATAAGGACTCATTGTTCCTATCCAGTTTTTGTTATTATTTTCGTCGAATTTCTTGCATTCTAACTGTTAGAACATTTTCATCTTGTTACCGTTATCTACTTTCTACTAGTGCTGACATCGACTTTATGCTCCCAGTTTTGCATTGAAGTAACATGTTCGACATGACGGACGGTACATCTCGCTACCTCCTACGTCCTGTCGGGGGTTATCGAAATTGTATCGGAATGTGAATACGGCGTCCTTCCCACAATCACAAGTTGACGATAAATGGTATATGGAATCAGTCAGAGAATGACTCAGGAATGACTTTCAATTTAGACCCCTAAATTGAAAGTCATTCCTGTATGTATATATGTATTATGTATTACAAAAAATGTATTACTATATGTATTACACAAAAAGAGATTTATTTGTGGTGCATTCATTAAAGTGGTCCTTATTAATACTTTTTTCTCTTATCTTTTTAAGTAATTGGGGTTTGGTACCACTACCAGAGATCTTTAACTGTGCCAAATTTCAGCTCTGCCGGACAACGTTAACACTTGCCTCAAAGGGTCCTAAAATTAATATGGATGCAGCCACATACAGCGAATTTTTTATAGATTTTGTTCTTTAGGATCAAAACGGATTGAGATACGGAAATTATGACTTTATTTTCATAATCTGCATAATGATTCTGATAGGAAACAACTATTTCCACGTCCAAATGAAACTTTTAATTTTTCATCCCTTATGGGATTTTGAAAATTTTTGGGTCGTTTGAGGCACCTGTTAAAGATGTCCGACTGAGCTGAAACTTGGCACATGTTAAATATCTCTGGTACTGGTACCGAATCCCTATAATTTAGATACATCCGAGAAAAGAATCCTAATAAGAACCACCAAAGTGTTCATTCATACTAGACGTCCTTCTTATTGTACAGATTTTGAAGTACAACCCCGTTTATATCTGCGGTGGTATTAATTTTTAGAAGTTGACCATTGGATGGAAGGACGAACTTAAAACTCTAATCATGTGATGGAGGATTTGTCCTCTAATGGTATGATCTAAAAACGGTCACGTGACTGACAACTTAAAGCTCGACGTGTAAAGTTTGACTTTGGTTGCCTGAATGCTTGGCTTACGACAATATATAGTTTAAATGCTAGTCATAAGCTAAACATATGAGATCACAACCAAATCATAAATCTACTTTGTTGTTATAAGTATTTGGCAGAACGTTTTACAAATCCTCGAATGAAATTGCTAAAATCTAAAAAGGCTTGAATATCTATTTTTATGGAACAAATATTGCTGAAGAAAGAAAAAAGAATTAGCATTAAAAAAAAAAGAATGGGAGCTAATTCGGTCACGCCACTTTCCCTTACGTTACATAATTCGACCTGGCGCCTCCTGTCGAAAGCTTAAAGCTTTGGATCGAAGGTGGAATAATAAAAAAAAAGCGACACGTTTATTGGTGTGTACGGTAAATCGTTCTATTGCTGACGGTGAAAGTCAATCTTTTTTTCTCTCTCCTATTTTTCCTTTTTTTTTTTTTTTTTTTTTTTTTTTTTCTATTTTCTCCGAGAGCTAAATATTTATTTGGGGTTTACATAACAAAACTTGCACCCTGGTTTGTATATGTGATGTAGTGTTGACGTCAGTGTTTTGAAAGAAAATTCCCTGTTGGCAAATGGATTTGAAAAATCTAAAACGGGAAACTCGCGGCTATCACTGAATGGTCCCCGGTATGAGCTTTTATTAGAAAATAGATGGATCGAGTGTAATTTATATGAGAATCATCGTCTTTATCACCGTATTCTTCCTCCTATTTTTTTTTCTCGATCGCGGCATTTCCTTTTGTTTTTACCGCAAGGGTGGTAAATTGAAGGTTTTCCTTGTTTTTTTCCTCTGTTACTTTTTTTTTTTTTTTTTTTTCTCACCCCGTGTATAAAAATCGAAAATGAAAAGCCCTTTAATTTTTGAGCAAATGCACGTGCTTTAAGAACGAAGCACATGAGGTGAATTTATTTTTATTTTAAGAGGATGCTTTTGTAAAAATAAAATTCAACATTTACACATTTTTCTTAGAGAATTCACATTTTCCTTTTTTGTGTTGTGGGGAGCTTTGAACGTGTTTTTTTTTTTTTTTCCCTCTCTTTAACCCCCCGAATTTTTTTTTCCCTTTGTGGAAATATAAAATGGACGTATCGATGTATTTCGCATTGTGGTAATATTTCTATTACCTTTTTCTACATTATGCTACAAAAACATCAGCTTAATATTTATGAATATTTAGATTCAGATTTAATTAATTGGTGAACTAAAAATCTATCAGCGACCATTTTTAAATTTATTTGTTCTGTGGAATTAAATAAGTAATTAAGGAAGTTTTTCATGAGATCGATTTTTTTTATTTGTGACCTTCCACAGAAAAAGGGACCTTGGGGTGAAAATTTTCAGGGGACCGAAGCCGGTAATGGGTATGATTGGGTAATTGCTTCTTACAGAATTAAAATTCGTTAGTTAGCAAAAATAAAATTTTTACTTGGTAGTCAATAAACGTCATATTCTCCCACAGTAGAATACAGACTGCACTGTTTTTGCATTGTTATTTTATTTATTTATTTATGTTTAT
Source organism: Liposcelis bostrychophila (assembly GCA_037577465.1). Taxonomy (NCBI): domain Eukaryota; kingdom Metazoa; phylum Arthropoda; class Insecta; order Psocodea; family Liposcelididae; genus Liposcelis; species Liposcelis bostrychophila. The sequence goes on along the minus strand of CM075208.1, from coordinate 52,490,942 downwards.
TTTTATTTTTATTTTTATTTTTTTATTTTAATTAATTTATTTTATTTTATTTTATTTTATTTTTTTTTTTTTGAGTCCTTTAACTGTTCCCTACTAATGGCCCATCCGGTTGTATTTTCAATCACTGGATCAGCCGTAGATTTCAAAAATGTACGGAAGCCCTGAATGGTCACTGCCTATGCCGATTCTGTCACTGCCAGTTCCGGAATAATTCTGCATATGCCAGTTTCGAAACAAGCATTGCCAGTTGTGAAACAAGCATTGCCAGTTCCGAAACAAGCATTGCTGGGCTCTGAGCCAAAGCCCAGCCCGGCCTGGCCCGGAATTTCAGGCCGGGCTGATGCTGGATAATGTGATATTGGGGAATGAAAAAATTCGCGGGATAAAAATAATTTTTCCCGGCCCGGACCTTGAATAATCGTCAATGCAAGAATAGACATATATTCCGTGGGCTTTTAATTTATCGTTACCATCTAAGTGCCACAGATAGTTGGGTCCCTTGCTACTGTAAATCCTCCGTTTCAGTCTCTTCCTTGTTCGCTCCTCCACTCCTTCCGGATCAAGCTGTTTCAGTAGAATTCTGACAGTTTCCCTTGTGACGACGAATCCATTTGCAATCAGTCTCTTATGCTCCCACCTATATCCATTATTTTTTTATTCGTCATCAGCAGATCATTCTGCACTACCCTCTGAATATCACTAAAATTTTTCCTGCGGTACAGACCTAGCTCCCGTAATTTTCTTGTTGTTAAAGTGCTTAGGCTCAATTTAAGATGTTTCGATAGCACCGCTTCATTATTAGTTGAAAAAGCATCGTTCTTCGTTCTTCTTATAATTTCGTTAAAATTCAAGAAAAAATAAAAAAATTTATCCTATTGTTCTGCCCCTGTAAGCGACTTCAGCGTAACTCCATTTTGAAGGCAACTCGAATAGAACCGTTGTTGACAAAAGCTAAACATCAGAAAGAAGCTATTGTTTACAAAATGGAGATACGCTGAAATCGCTTACAGGGGTAGTGTTAGCCTACGAAAAAGAAAAAAATGGCTTCCTTTTTTGTGCACGAAGTAAACAAAGCTTCCGATTTTCTTTATTGAAACATTCAAACTAGAAAGTAACATGCACTTTTCAAAGCTAATATCAATTCGATACCTATTAAAAGATTTTGTGTTAGTTTTTGAAAAAATCGGAACATCGGGCGCAATTTCACGCCAAACATGTTTGTCGAACATGTTTGGCAAGCATGTTTGTGTTTGGCGAACATGTTCGGCAAACATGTTGGACAAACATTTTCACCAAACATTTCCCCCGACATGCAGGGGAAGCTCCATGAAAATGTTTGTCCGAAATGTTCGCCGAACATGTTCGGCACTTTTGTCAAACACAAACATTTTCACCAAACATGCTTAAAAAAGCGTCACTGCTTATGTGGAGCTTCCCCTGCATGTCGGGGGAAATGTTTGTCCAACATGTTTGCCAAACATGTTCGCCACTTTTTATCGAACACAAACATGTTTGCCTAACATGTTCGGCGGCGAACATGTCTGGCGGGAAATTGCGCCCATCTAGAAATAAACTTTTTTCGTAAATAAATGAAAACGCTTTGTTTATTTTTTGAAACTCCCCATATAACGCCATGTATTTTTTCTTATTTTTAAAAAGTTTTAACTCGTTAACTAGAAAGTTACTTTTGCTTAAATTTTTAAGGGAGGTCCGCACAGGTTGTTACAACACTGTCACGTGTACTCCTGACAAATTGTCAGGTGGACACTTGACAATTTTTCGAAAAAATTAAAAATTTCGCAAGCGCTGTCTAGCTACTTTTTCAAACTTCTCCAGATGAAGAGCTAATTTACTGAAATTACAGTCAAAGCATTCATGAAACATATACCGAACAAAATATGATTTTTACGATTGGACGGTTGTTATCGTCAAATCTTTCAATAATTTTGTTGTAATGCTTACGCCTTTTCAAGTATCCTGTACTTGGATTGCAAGTAAACTCTTAGGCGAGTATTTCTGGTTTCCATTGCTTTATAAAAATCTTCTACAGTTAAATGATGACGAGTGAATTTTCCTTATAATCTGTAAGATCAAAATAGAAATCTTCAGCCGAGCCTTTTGCATTTTTCTGGTTTATGAAAAATATTTCAGCGCCTTTTTCGATTAAATCTCTTTTAGTAGCTGTGATGGGCATTTTTTCGGGAATGCTTCCCCCTTGGTTTGCCTTCGACATATGCGTTGACATGCCTAAGCCTACATGTATCCAGCCGAAGAGAACAATCCTTTCTTTCACTTTTTTACTCTTCGTTTCCCCTCCTTTATTTTTCTTTTCATCTTCTTTTTTCTCCATCTTCTAAACGTCTTCTTTTTTCTCTTTCTTCTTTTTGTCTTCAATTTAATTCTTGAGGTGTACACTCGACACTGTCATGTGTACAGTTGACAATGCCAGTTCCGGAACTGGCAGTGACAGAATCGGCGTAGGCAGTGACCCTTCAAGGCTTCCATAAAAATGAAATCTGTTTGCGTCCTAACTATTTTTTTCTTGAGATTTTGTAAAAAATGTGATAAAAATATTGGAATTTCAGATATTTGTCATTTTTATGCCATATTTGGCTTGTATCTCAAGAGCAAAAATAGTTAGACGCAAAACTTATTTCATTTTCGAAATCTGCGTTAAAAATCAGATAGAAAACGGTACTTTTTTCACAAAACCCAAAAGTCGAATTTTCATCCCTTATGGAGTTTTGCAAAACTTTAACCCTCGAGAGAAATTTCAAGACGCCATTTTAAAAAAATTTCAAAATTTTGAAAATCCAAAAATTTTGATTTTCGACCCACCCTAAATTGTGGGACCAACAACATCCTTGAATTTGCACCCTTACTCGATTCCGAGATTGGTGACATACACCTGTGCCCTGTGCTCATAAGCATATAGGACCTACGATTTAGAGCCGGTCCAGAACGGCTTTTTCGGATGTAAAATTGAAACCGCTGCTCCCGTATCGCAAAAAACAGGTACTCTCATCGTACCACCTTCTTTTCTCATTTGTAGGACACATGGGGCGTCAGAACCTTTAAATGACGATCCAATTTTTATTTCGAGCATTTTCAGGCCGAAATTTCAAAGCTTTTGCCGAGCTCATATTCGTTTGAGAAGTTGAAACAGTGACCGAGCAGTTTCCAACTTGCCGCTTGGATAAGTAAAAAAATAAAATGCGAAGGTCACCAATACGATGACATGATGCTGTTCGCCACAATTTGATGGCTCAGAAAATACACAATTCAATGGAAAAAAAAAAAAAATACTACTACGATTTACGTAAAAATTGAATTTCGTTTGAGACTTGCGTGCCCCGAATCGTAGTGTTTCCCACCACTTGGAGAGTGGGGGGGAGCGAGATGGGAGGGGGTAATTTCGGGAATCTGCGCGGGGTAACCCGCGGGAACTCTCGCCAGTGACAGTCGTACAATTGGAATGAGAGCTCGGTGCCCTTTTCCTTGTGCTGCGTTTTATATTTTCGAGTGCCGTGCCGGGAAGTAATATTTAAATATTTACCATGTGACCTGTCAGTTTTGATTTTAATTAACATTTATATTTCGGTATATATATACACCGCACCGTGGCAATGGATCCCACGTATTTAAATTTTGCTGTGGAATGCGTAATTTGTTTCGGAATTCGGAATAATTCGACTCGCACCTCCCCCCAGCCCCCCCCGTTTAAAATTTTGCAGAATCATTAAGTTGGGATAATTGCTTATCGAGAAGGAAACGATCGCGTAGGCGAGAGGTTTTTCGTAATCGGCTTAAAATTAAAATTATTCCCCCGGAATTGTTGCGAAGATAAAATCTTTTTTTTTTTTTTGGGGGGGGGGGGTCGTGAATTTTAATTCAAAGTTTTGTGTCGTTTCGTTTGTGAAAGCTTGAAGCGTAGAATCAAGTTTTCCTGAGACAGAAGGAACCGGAAACGGAAACGGATCCCGAAGGCATAAAAGCGATGAAATCCCTCCTTTTTATAATTTAAAAAAAAAAAAACCTCTTTTAAGTAAATCAGACTAAAATGTGTTAGTGGAGAATTTTTTTTAAGTTAACTTTTTCTTGAAAAAGTCTTCCCCTCAGGAAATATGTTTAAAAATAAATTTAAAATTTAAATCCGTGGGTAAAGGCTTAAAACTTGTGTGTTTATTATTACTTTTTTTTTCTACATACTTTGTTTCGAATCGAGCTAATTTAGCAAGAAACTTGAAGGGAAGGAAAAAAAAATGAAAAACAATTACTGAAGTCGTTTAACTAATCTTGATTCATGTGACTGTAGGAAGTTGAGTTTTCTTTTTAAATTACTTTTGTTCTTCGGTATTCATTACATTTCCCGTTCTCTCCCCCCGACAACGATTTGATATTTTGACAGCCTTAGCTAGCACTCTTCAATATCAACTTTTTTAATAATTAACCGTCGATAAATGGAGGGATTTCAAATGAAGCGAATTCGAAAACCGCCAAATTAATCGACTTTGTGCATTTTTTTTTTCTTAACCGCCACCAAAATTCAGAATTAATTTTCCGGCATTTGATTGGCCGGACTGGAAGCTTTTATTTATTTATGAAATTTCAAATTACTTGGTGCACTTAGCGACAATTGTATTGCACAAAGTCACACCAATGTGGCAATAAGCTCTTTACCCCTCTCCCACAACCCCCCCCTTTCCGATATTTGATTCCATTAAATAAATTACGTCCGCAGCAATTGGAAATATCATGATACGCGAATTTGGTGATCGATAAGGGAAACAATTCTTAGTGTTTTGGTAATATTACATTAACAAATGAAAAAAGTCCCGACGAGGTAACGGTTAACGTCGTTTTAATTCATTTACAATGGTATTATGGGAATCATTATCGGGTCGTGTGTACCCGACGAACCTGAACCTTTGGAAACTGCCATAGCCACAAGTTACGGGGTCGGAAGGAGAGTTGTTTACGGTGAGTTGGAATTTAGAACGGACGCGCAATAACGTAATAATAAAAAAAAAAAAAAAGAAGGACGAAAGGAAGTTTGGGAAGTTTCGAATTTCCAAGAGTCCATGACCTCGGTTTACCGAACACAAATGTTTTTGTTTTCAAACACGGAAAGGCTTCGCCACAGCTGGAAAACTGCTGCAATCTTTTGAAGGTCGTGATGAGTCAAAGTTATAGATCGGAGACCTCTTTTCATTTTTTCTTTATTTTCAGTATATTTTTTTGATTTTTTCCCCCAATACGTTCAGGTTTTTGAAATCTATGGGGTAGCATGGACGGTTTTGTCTTGGTTCCATGCACTTTGTCCACTGACTGTGGATTTTCCAAATCTAAGTCTCAAGAAAGTCTTTAAAAGCTTTCAGAGCTTTTTGGAAACGCTGGCACAATGAATATTTGTGCACCTTAACCAATCGTTACAAATGGAGGAATCTCACCGAAAATGCGAAACTTCATCAGTTAGTCTACATTACTGACGTCAACACTTCACCCCTTTGTTGGCCATTAGGCCGCATTGTGCAACTGTACCCTTCTGTACGGTACCGGCACTTCAGATCTTGGTAATTCTTTTACCTCGACCTCGGTTGACATTTCCACATTCCGTTGCTTTTCTTTTTTTAGTTTGCGGATGTCGATCTCCTCCCATTCTTCCTCATCGACACTTTCCGTTGATTCATTTCTAACCTTTTTTTTCTTTACATCGGTTTCATGTTCCTTTACTTCCTTTACTTCGGTTTCATCTTGCTTTATTTCCTCACTTTTGACCATGTCTCTTTCGTAATTCAGAGCTAAAAGTCTACAACCCTCAGCAATTAACTGTAGGCCTTCAGGAAGGATCAAAACTATTTGCCAGTTGTGTCGTTGTTTGTTTCGGAACTAACAATTTTAACGCTGTTAGTTCCGGAACTGACAGTGCTTGTTCTGGAACTGGCACACCGAGAAAAATGTGCTTTAAATTTAAAATCAAAGATGGAAATAGTAGACCATGTTGACGTGTCTCTAGCCCAAATATCAAAGACTTTAAATATGATACCAGAATGACGTAAAATTCGAAAATCATAAATAATCCTGGTTTTTATCCCAATGATTTACAGTTTAAGTCATGTTGACGTAATTTCTAAATAAATTAAAGCTAATTCTTTACTTACAATTTTTCGGTTTACATTTTATTAGTTTTCTTTTAACAGCAATTAAAAGTAAAATTTACGTCAAAATGATCTTGTTTTTTAAATAAGCTTGGTTTTAATTTTCTCCATCTGCTTTTTATTTTTTTTGGCGCCATAATTTTAAAAATGGGGAGGGGGATTAATAAAAATAAATCCACAGAGATAAAAGTTAACATTTTTATCATATATTACGATTTTAAAAGATAATAAAATTCAGTCTCAAGTGAAAAACTAATTTAACCACCATCTAAAAAGTAATCAATTCTTATCATTTACAATACTGTACGTTAGAGCCAAAAGGTTCAATATGCAAATTAAAGATGTCCGCTAAACGTTGTTTACCCATAACAAACGGCCATCTTTAATTTGCATATTAAACTTTTTGGCTCTGACGTTCAGAATAGTTTCAAACTTTCAATATTCGCTCCAACATTTAGTGGTTAGACAAATGCCGATACTAGTTGGATTCCCGGGTTTAAATACTCTTTATTTTTTTATTTATTTTTGATTTACAAGAAAAGAAAAAAAAAAGCTTTTATAAAAGCTATTGAGAGGGAGAGGTAGAAATTACCGATTACTTACGGTAAGGGAAGGGATCCGACAAAACCAGTCATCCGCCTTACAGCTTCTACTTTTGCCAACCTTTCCGTACTTTTCGTCCCTCGCTCCACGTGATATATTCGCAAGTTTTTCGCAGTGAAAAACTAATTCTGTACCTCAATGCAGAACAACACCAAGTCCATTCACGGATTGCAACTTCTTATTTCAAACCCGACTTAACAGAAGGTATACAGGCTCAACGGTTGGCAGAACTGATTCTATTCCTTCTGCTACCAAGTTTATTTCGTTAACAAAGCAGAAATGTCAACTCGCAGAAGACATTAATTTGAGTTGGCAACGCTTGTATGCTTTGTATAGTCAGGTTTGAAATAAGAAGTTGTAATCCTCGAATGGACTTGGTGTTGTTCTGCACTGAGTTGCAGAATTTAACCACCATCTAAAAAGTAATCAATTCTTATCATTTACAATAGTTTCAAACTTTCAATATTCGCTCCAACATTTAGTGGTTAGACAAATGCCGATACTAGTTGGATTCCGGGGTTTAAATACTCTTTATTTTTTTATTTATTTTTGATTTAAAAAAAAGAAAAAAAAAAGCTTTTATAAAAGCTATTGAGAGGGAGAGGTAGAAATTACCGATTACTTACGGTAAGGGAAGGGATGCGACAAAACCAGTCATCCGCCTTACAGCTTCTACTTTTGCCAACCTTTCCGTACTTCCCGGCCCTCGCTCCACGTGATATATTCGCAAGCTTCTCACCGTAATTTCAACTACAAAGGAGCCTTAAGGTGATGCAGGAGTGATTCATTTTTTTGAACACCCTATACTTCGAAATATGCTAATATTATACTTTTGGTGCTAGATATCAACATTCCGCTTCCGAGCAACAATTTTTATCAATCTTAGGCACCTTCATGAAAAATTCCATACCTGACCACACGGTACTTTTTTGGGAATCCTTAATCTACTATAAATTCCCGGGAATTTATCCTAGATCAAGATTTCCCAAAAAAGTACTGTAATAATAAGAATTGTTGCTCGGAAGCCGAATTTTGATATCTGGCTCCAAAACATTAATATTAACGTTTTTCGAAGTATAGGGTGTTCAAAAAAATGAATCACTCCTGCGACACCTTAAAAATATGCAGTGAAAAAGTGTGACCCGTATTAGTTATATATATAGAGACAATAATGAGCCTATATATTATAGTAAAGTAAAAAGTTTTAAATTAATTATTAACTTTAATTTTTCCAGCGAACCTAAAACTGCTTTAAGGCAGGGGGAGAGTTAATTATTAACTTTTATTACTAAATTAAAATACCAAATATTTTAATCAAACTAATTTTCCTTTTCTACTGAGGAAAATAGATACAGAACTAGCCTGAAAGGTTTAAATTTAGAAACGTAAAAGACTAACTTCTCGAATATAATTAATTTTTCAAAGTTACATATATCTTATCATTTACAACAGTTTTCGGACTAGGATGGTAATACAAAAGCTTTGAATGAGAAATGGCTACAATTTTCTTACTATTTAAAGGTTCAATAACATAACAGTGGAAGTGAGTAGGATAATAATAAGATATATAGATCAAATGATTTAGAAACCCCATAGGCGTATTGGATCACCCTGATCCGGAACGCCTATGAGGAATCTGTATCATTTGATTTATAAATCCTATTGGTTGATCCGAAACGCCCATGATTTGGAACGCCCATGGGTGTTTCGGATCCGGAACGGTGGATTTATAATGCCTATGGGTGTTTGGATCGATTTGGAATTCCCATGGGTGTATGGACCCCTCATGATTCTGAATTCCCATGGGTGTTTTTTTCCGGATCCAAACCCCCGTTGATGCCGCGTTTGGATCCGTCACCCCTTTTCCCCGGTTCCCCTGCTTCTGGAAAAAAGAAAAAAATTATACATTTTTAAATATTTATTATAAAATTTATTTAAAAAAAAATTTAAACAAATTATATTAAAGAAATTAAAAAAAATTTTGGAAAAAAAGTCAAAAAAAAAAAAAAAAAAAAAATATTCCAAAAAAAATTAATCAAAAAAAAAGTTAAAAAAAAAAATTTTGGAAAAAAAAAGATAAAAAAAAATATTCCAAAAAAAATTTTAAAAAGTTTATCAAAATATGTATAAAAAGTTTTCTTAAAAAATTTGTCAAAAGGTTCTAGTTCGTTTACATAACCGGACGGTTAGCCGGGCGGTGTACACATTTTAACGATAAAAAAAATATGTTAAAATTTTTTTTTTAATCCAATATTTTATACATGAAAACGGGGTCTAACTGCACCGAAACCGTACCCGAAACGTTTCGTTATGTTCAGAGATAAATTTCCATAATATTAAATGCAAGAACAACAGTTAATAGTTCTTATATTTGATAATATTTAATTGTTTTCGCAGAAAAAAAAAATGTTTATTTCCGAGAGACTAGTGCAGCGCTCTAGCGGTGGAACCACGAACTATTTCAACAACAAAAAGCAAAATGGCGTTTTATTTTTTTATTTCGAAAACATTAAAAAAAATTATCAAATTTAGGCAGAGTAAAGCCTTTTTCATACGTTTTCAATAACGAATCTTTACCTTTTAAACATAACAAAACGTTTTGGCGCGGTTTCGGTGCGATCCGATCTCATTTTCACGTGCAAAAACCGAATTTCAAAAAAAAAAATTAAATTTTTTTTTTACCGTTAAAAAATTTTCACTGCCCGGCTGACCGGCCGGTTATGTAAACCAACTAGAACCTAAAAATGTTCAAAAATTTTGGAAAAAAAAAATTTTGGAGAAAAATATAAAAAAAAAAATTTTCCAAAAAACAATTTGGAAAAAAAGAAAAAAAAAAATATTCCAAAAAAAACTTTTTGATCACAAAATTTAATAAAAAATCATTCAAAAAATTCTAAAAAATCCAATCTTTAAAAAAAGATGTAAAACGCTAACGCGAACGCCGGATTAGAGTCTGAAACAAAAAAAAGAAAAAAATTATTAATTAAAAATCATTTTTTTTTTTTTTTTTTTTTTTTATGTCGGAAACTATGAGCAAGCTTTTGCTCATAGCTTGTCGGCACACCCATAGGCATTATAAATCCACCGTTCCGGATCCGAAACACCCATGGGCGTTCCGGATCAACCAATAGGATTTATAAATCAAATGATACAGATTCCTCATAGGCGTTCCGGATCAGGGGTCGATCCAATACGCCTATGGGGTTTCCAAATCATTTGATCTATATATCTTATTATTATCCTACTGAAGTGATATAGTAGATTTCTATTCAAGGAATGCAAACGACAAAATTGCCCGTCGAGACCGAGTTTTAAGCCCGAGCTGAAGGCGAGGACCTTAAATAGGTCGAGACGGACAAGTCGTTTGCGTTTCTTGCATTGAAAATTATTTTTCATCACAAAGTACGTCGTAAAATAGTTTGTAAACACTTCTACTTATCCGGCCTAGGGCGGATATTTTTATTGCATCTCAATTTTTTAAAATCGTAAAATTTTACATCAATTATGTAAAATGAAAAGAGAAAACGCTTTCTATGGTAGGGGTGGATGAAGTGGCTGTGGCGGATGAAGTCCCTGCGTTAATTAACTTAAATCTTCCAGTACTTCTTGCTCTTTTTTTAAAGTTTGGAACTTTTTTTTTTTGCTGCAAAAAAAGAAAAAAATTATTTTTCATAAAAGAAGACAGCTAGTCGCTAATGCGTTAAATTTAAAATTAATCATGATTTAATTTACTTTTAATTAAAGAATTAGGTCGTTTTGATTTCAAATTTTACATCATTTTCGGAGTTTTTTTTTCTCGGTGCAGCGCTGAATTAAAAATTGCTACTTCTGGAACTGGCAATCAGTTTCTTGTAAGTTCCAGAACTAGCGATTTTTTGTCAGTTCCGGAACTAGTGATTTTTTTTTTCGGTTCTGGAACTGGCAATTGTTTTTCTCCCAGTTCCAGAACTAGCCATTTTTAATTCAGCGCTGCCAGTTCCGGAACTAACAGCGTTAAAATTGTTAGTTCCGGAACAAACAACAACCCAACTGGCAAATGGTTTTCACCCTTCAGGGCTTCTGTACAAGGTCTAATGTTTTTTTTTACACTTTGCTCTTACCTTTCACTTTTGACAAAAAAATTCTGCAAAAAATATTGGACCTTGATTCTTTTAGCAGTCTTAACTGCAATTTTGCAATGTTTTGAGATCTTCGATCAAAAATCTTTCAATCAAAAAATTCGATCCAAACCCACAAATAAAGGAAAACCTCCACCTTTTCCTTTATTTGTTCGCTCACTCGCCCCAAGAAAAAGTGAGTTATGAGTACGATTAATACGTTATAAAAACTTATAACAAAATTATAAGTTTCATCATCTTGTTATAAGCTTTTATAACGTATTGGCCGTACTTATAACTCACTTTTTCTAGGGACTCGAATTATTGGCGTTTTCTTATTATCCATTTCAAATGTGGTTCTTATTTAAGGTTCGAAGGACCATGGTTGTTTCCGTTTAAATGCAATAATATGAATTTTCTAAATAAAATACGAATGTTTTGAGAGTCAGTTTCGCCAGTTTGATTTCAATGGTGGCTGAAATCGGATTTTTTTATCACGATTTTCTTGAAGATCTAAAACTGTTGGTTAAATTTATTTGCTTTTTTAACAATGGGATAAAAACAAAAGATTAAGCGGATTCTTGAACATCTAGAATTCGGAGCTATGCCAATCAAGTATTTTGCAGCTTGGGTCCCTTTGTAACGAGAACATCCAACCAATCCAGTCATGTATCCATGTTTCCATCCAATTCCATAGAGTAAGAAATGTTTGTGAATTTCGTTCTTCCTGCAACATTTATCCCATGTGCATTCAAAGTTTGTACGTCTTCCGGTTTCAAGTAACAGCCCCATCCGAAGAGAACGCCAAACATGTTCTCATTACAAAAGGACCCACACTACAAAATTTTTGATTGGCATAGCTCCGAATTCTAGATTTTCAAAAATCCAAATTTAAAATACTTTAATTTTTGAATTTTAACCTCTATCTGTGCAGTCCAAAGCTAAATGAAACAGACATAATGTTTTATATTACTCTCTTGTCTCTTGTCGTTTGTTCTTTGTTTGGCAAAAATTACGGCCAAAGCTATGGCCTTTCCGGAAAATTCGTACTTCCCTCTGTCTTCTAGTTCGGAATTCTTCGTTACCCATTTTTGCTTTTCGGGGCCTTCGAAAACCATAAAATCTGCATCATCGTCGGATAACATTCGAAGTAAATAGCAGTCGCCATATTTGTCGTTTTGTTGACCTTTTTTTGTAGTGTTTAACACGTGCATGGAAATTTGCCGCTAAACCGGAAATGAAAATGCGTGCGGGAAATTTTATTTTCCGCATTTTAAAAAAGGCAGAAAATGAGATTTTCTTTCAGTTTCTTTTCCCCTTTTCCGTCTAGCATATTCTCGTTGTTGTTGTAGTCGCCTCTCCCTTTTTTCTTCTTCTGCTCTCAGTGGGTTTGGTTTCTTGTTTTCAACTGTTCCGTCTGATTCGTTAAACTGTTTTCGCGGTCTACCTCAACTTATTTTTTCAGACGACTCTGCTGTTTCTTTTTGATTTCTTCTCTTAAAGGCTGTCTTCGCACGAAGTCTTTTTTTCTGTCGGTTGCCCTTGCGGTTCTTGTTTTTCATCATCTTGGTTTTGATTTTGGATTACACTTTAATTCATTTCATCCGTTACTTCGGTTTTTTCTTCACATTCCGGCCTTCCGCGACGTTTTTTCTCAATCGGTGCGGAATTTTTTTTTTTTTTTGGGGTACATTGGCAGTATCCCAAGTTGTTGCAGTTTTTTTTTCTGCTGTCGTTTCTTTAAAGGTACATTTAGTACCTTTGTACTAAATGAGGAATCGTCTTTTCGTGGTAGATTGTCAGGCTTTATTACCGTTGCTTCCGTTTCCTGTTCTTTTTTGTTTTGTTTGGCAGACCTTCCATGATCTCGTTTTTCAGTCTAATCAAAAGTTTTTTGTTCGTTTGTTTTTGTTTTTGCAGTCTTTGCTTTGGAAGATACATCATCATCTTTCGGTTTTTGAGAGTCTTTTTCTTGAACAGATTTTTCGGCGGTGTTCAATTGACCGTATTCCGTTTTTCCTTTCCGAGCCTTCCTCTAGGTCTTTTTTCTACCGGTTTCGGTTCGTTGTTTTCACTGTTTCTGTTCTGAGGATGCTTTCTGTGGCATTTCCTTTTGTACGCTTTCTGTGGCATTTCCTTTTGTACGCTTTCCATCAGTTGGTAGGTTTTTGTCGTTTTTACGTTTTTCTTTTCTCGTTTGTTTTGGTCCTGTTGTGTTCGCATTTTCACTTCTTTCTCCCTTTTCCCTGGATTTATTTTCTTGATTTGATCGTTTATTTTATCTTAAATTTTCTCGTAGGAAAGGGAGGGGTGAGTTTTACAGAGAGAATTGAGCTGATTTCCCATTTTTGAAACCTTCGCTTGAGATGCAGTCGCATTTTACTTCGGTCGTATCGTTCTTTTGCCGGATCTCGGCCACAGAGAATGCTTACTATGAAAGCTATTGCGTAGACGCCGCAATCGTACGAGTTAGTTTGATTCTGAACATCCGAAAATATCGGGTTTGGAATTCCTGTTGGGTATAATCCAGTAGGGAATAGGCGATTCAAGTAAGGTTTATATGCTTTGTCCAGCCTTTTTGAATTGGTTCAATCGTATATATCCTCGAGGAGCATCATCAGGTAAAACGATATCAAAATGTGAGCTCTTCAAGTGCTCCTGTTTCCTTGACTTTTGTATAACGGTCCAGCATATTATACAAAAAGCCTTGTTTTTATCAGTGTCCTCAGTTTCTAGTGATGCCAATTGTATGAGTACCTTGCCGAAGGCAAACAACGATTTCCCAATTCCGGTTAATGCCGTACGAAATGATTCTTTTTGTTCTATTTAGATAATACATGTTCATCCAATGCACGGCAAATTGTGTCGTATTCATTATGGGTGGTTTGAACAAAATTTATACATAATGCTTGTTCCTTGGAAGTCCATTTAAAGTGTACAGCGGTTCCGATGGACTTTGAGGCCAAGACTGTCCGGACGGAAATTTGAATTTTACATTCATAATTCTTATTCATATTATTCAGAATTGTGTATTCTTTCTTTTAAGATAAAAAAAATTAACTTTTCTCTCAACAAATTTAATTGAAATTATTTAGTAGCATTTATGGGTGACATCAAAACTTTTTCCACAAAATCGGATGGTTTCAGCTTTTTTTAGCTTAGTTTTATTCCTAGCCAAAGCATTAAATCTTTCGATGTGGTCGTCGAATAGACATTTATTTGAGGCATTTTCACGGAAAACATCGTAAAATCGTTCGTTTGAGGAGGCAAAATTAGGTACCTGTCAGGGTTATCAAAACGTTACGGTTAAGAAAAGCGTACTTAATGCAACATTTCCAACTTAAGCACATAAGTGTGCCATTGTTAAATGAAGGAAATTACATTTCAGATAGCTGATTTCTAATGTTTATACTCTGTTTTAACCGTATATTACATGCCTAACGTTTAAATGGATCAAATGCATCTTTGTGCGAATATAAGGTGAATGAATAAAAGGTCCGCGATTTAAATCACGTGGTAACAAAATTTGTTATACACAGACACTCAAGCAGACGGACAGACGCACAAACATGTTTAGCGCTAGTTTTGGTGATCATAAAAAATCGAAAAATTTACAAAATTCGCGAGATTCCGTGCGTCGGATGGGAACTAGCGTATCTTCATCGTAAATATGATTGGAGGTAGTCTGTTTCGACATTTCGTGAAAGTGTCTTCTTCTTACGGTGCCATACCTGTGTCCAGGCGTAGGCGACACAGTCGGCACTTCGGTACTTCCGTTTTGTACTTTGATCCATTTTCGCCAACCTTCCTGTGCACGGTGTGGCCAGCCTTTCCTCCTGGCTCCTCCGAAAATAGTAATACACCGACTAGGGTGCTGCGAACGTCTCCTTCTGTAAGCTTCAACTTTACTGTCTTTTCCGTAGGCGACACATCGTGAAAGTGTCATGTGACCACAAATTTACACCAACACGAGCGTGTTAACTTGTAGTCACAGGATCTTAACGAACAGTCGAAACACACACTATCTCCATTAAAAGTTAGTTGAGCTCGAGAGGAAGATTAATTTTTTAGTTAATAAAAAACACCATGAAGTCCTTGACCTCGTCATATATTCGTTTTTTTGTACGATAGCTATTTCGGGTGGATAGCCATCATCAGGTAATGAAACAAGAAAAAAAAAAACACTATCTCTTGTTAGAGATTGTTCTTTTCTTTACTTAACTCAACACCTGATGAAGAAATAGTTTTCAAGCATGACAGCAACTGCCGTTTTTTTTCAGTCGGTACTTTAGATTTTCTAATGAATGTCTTGATTCTTTTAACAGACTTGTTAAAATCTGCCATATTTTTTTATTATTATTCGTTTTATTACACTATGAACGGTTGGGGGTAGAGAGCCTAAAACAGGGTTCCCAGACGTTGACGCTGTCGTCGTCGTTGTGGTAGCCGTACCAGTTGTAGTTTGTGCTGTAGTCTTCGTCATCGTGTCCTGTTCCTATCCTTTTCGTATCTGGGCCCATAACCTGTTAGAGACTTATATTCAAAGGATGTATCAGGATTAAACTATACTATAAACTCTGAGTTACAGCTGCAGCCATCTTGATATATTACAACGATATGTACAAAGTATTTTACAGGGTTGCCAATATTATTAGAGGTTTTGAATTATCAGTTGCTTCGCGCCAACATCTCTAATTATATTTACGATGGGGATACGTTAGTTCACCTCCGACGCACAGAATTAAGGAAGTCGAATTTTGTTACGACGTTTATTAAGTCGAATTTTGTTTACGTTATTATCCGATGTTTTACTTGCGGTGGAGCCCATGGCTCTTGTATCATAACGTTTTAATCATAACAAGATACAAGGAAATTATTTGAGAAAAAATTACAACCGATCTTTCCGATTTATAATATTAATCTGGTTATATTTTCTTAAAGCGAGCAATGGATGAACATATTCTGCTGAGCTAGACAATTTTATCAATGAATTCATAGATTGATTCAATAATGAAATGATCTCAAATTTCCACATTTAGTGCATTTTATTATTTTTTGCATTTTATTTGAACGACGATAAAACTTTAATATACAGTATAAGATTGTGACTATTAAAACGTCGCAGTTTCATGATGAAAGGTTGCAGTGCAGTGATTAAAGGACTCACTGCGATGATTGAAGGTCGCACTAACAGTAAATGATTGCGCCGCTCGATCGTCGCACGGTTACCTTTGATCATCGCATTGCGATGAACAAACGTTTTGCGGGTTTCATAGCTCGAACTCTTGTGCGGCGTCCAAATTTGATCATTGTAATTGATAAGCTTAAAACCGTCGTGACAGAATTTTCCGCTTATTTTGCCAAACGAAAATCCCAGGAAAAGTGAAACGAATTTAAACCGCCTTTCGGGATTTATTTATTACTTAAAATCCGAGTAATTTGTTGATTGACCTTACATGAAAGAAAATAATTTTTTTCTCTCCATTTCGTAAGCTGCCTAGTTCAGTGTTCGTTGGACTTGTGGAGGTGTCTGCCAGCGAATGATGTGATACCGTGAAATACTTTGCTGACCACAATAGGCGTTACGTGTGACGCACGAAACTAATCATTAACGTATTACTGTAGTTTGATATTTTGACAAAAAAAAATTTTTTTTTTTTTTTTTTTTTTTTTTTTCCATACAACAGGACGTAAAAGGCGTATTTTTTTTAAAGTGAATTTTTATCCAGCTTAAGGATTATCGCAGGTTGTTTTTTTAACACTTTCTTTTTATCCGCTTCCTCGTGCAGTCAGAGAAATCCAAAGCGGAAATTAAAAACCCTTTAATGCATCGCTCTGAAGCATGAATTATTTATCGAAACCGTAATTCATTGTAAATGTTAAAAATCGATGAGGCTGTTTCGTGTTGAAAATAGGAAGTATTTTTTCTCGGATGTATGTGACCCTGCACCGAGAAAAAAAATTGAAGTGAAAAAGCAGCTTACGGTGAAAAAAAACATTCGGCATTGATTTTTTTTTTTTTTTTTTTTTTTTTGATAGATTTTTGCTCTGCATCACTTCTAAATCTATCAAAAAATTGATGTGTAATTTATTTGTCGTAACTTATTTCCATTCCCGTAGAAAAGATGGAAGACCGCGCGGGAGATCGCTATGAGGTACTTAATAACAAGGCAACCTTTACTAAGTAACATGTAATATATACTACTAACCCTCAGTTGTGGGGATTTTCTCAAATAAATTTAATAAAAATTTGCAGTGTAAGTCCCGCGTCATTGCAACAAACGTTTATTTTCGCCACAACGAAATTTTTAAAAATAAATATCTAAATACCAAAAACTAAAAACAAACCAAAAACCAAAAAACCGTCCTGTTTGGACGATAACACAAAAACTTTATTGTGTCTTAATTTATCTTCTAAAGATTTGTTTTCTTGTACACAATCGTTTCCATCTGCCTCCAGTTATGTACTTATCGAAATCTACGTAGAATATAAGGTTTGTTAAATAAACATTAAATGCCTTTATAAAACACTACTTCTAGTCACTGAGTCTAACTCAGAGACCAGAAGTAGTGTTTTAGTCTCAGGGAATGTCAAAAAGAGAAAATTTCATAACGAGTATCGTCGTTGCGCTTTGTAAAGGAGCAATATGCAAATGCTTCTTCGAAAGGTACACATAAACATTATTTTTCATATTGCTCCTTTACAACGCGCAACTAAGGTATTTAAAACCTCTTAAAAACTAATGGTGACCATCTCAGTAACTTATATTTTTAAAGTTCAATATAATTTTTACTACTTTCTTCGTGGTAGTATTGCAGTCAATTTGCTGTTATCGGTGTTTTCATGAGAAAAATCTCCGGTATTGTCTGACCGTTCGGGAAGAACCATTCTGCGACGTGATAATAGTTCGTTTTTCTTCAGCGTTGGAACCATAATCATAAAATTATGTAAGGAATCAATTACTTTCATTTCTTCAAATCCCCTTTAAAAAAATAATTTCCTGGAAAC
This sequence comes from Liposcelis bostrychophila, assembly GCA_037577465.1. Taxonomy (NCBI): domain Eukaryota; kingdom Metazoa; phylum Arthropoda; class Insecta; order Psocodea; family Liposcelididae; genus Liposcelis; species Liposcelis bostrychophila. Next base: position 52,473,075 of record CM075208.1, on the reverse strand, counting down.
AATGATTATTAATCCGTGCTGGTTGACACGAAATTGTCACAGAATGACAGTATGTTTTGCCAGCCACCTATTTTTAAACGGAATAGGTGGCTGGCAAAATATACTGTCATTCTGCAAAATAGACCTCGCCGGTGTGCGCCACCTATGACCCGATTTAGCATTTTCTTTGTGCTGGCTGTGTCCGGACTTGCTGAATTTCTGTGAAAAACCTAGATTATTGACAAATATGAAGTCCAAAATCACTTGAAGTGTACGGTTTTTAAGCTAAGTCGGAAAAATGTCTAAAAAATTTCCATACTTAAAAAAGGCCTAAAGCTTAAAAGCTACACTTAAAGTGATTTTGGACTTCATTTTCGTAACCTGTGCAGAATTCCGATAGAAAGCACTTTTTTAAGCAAGATGTAAATTCTTATTTTTTGCCCTTATATGTGCTATGATAATAGAAAGAGTTAAGAAAAACTAATCAACTACTACTTCTGCCAACTACTCTACTTAATGTCTATAAGGCACTCAGATCTTTCTTTAATGGGTTCGTGTCTTTGCGGTGCCTGTTTCTACGGGTTAAGGCCAGCATGGATCTGTTTAGCCAAAGCGACAAAAGCTTGTGGTGCAGGTCTTAAATTATTCATATCCACTGCAATCTCATTATGATGGATGTAAGCATCAATCATAGCATTTACTTGGTTAATCATAGGAAAGGTTGCAGTAATTATTGCCTCTGTAATTATTGAACGATTGTCGACCTTCCTGGCGTATCGCGATCTGCTTGGCAATATAGCCAATAGTGACATAGTTGGTACTCTTTACAGAGCCTAGGTCACTCTTATAACCGTAGTAAGGATCGAAGTTCCATGCATTAATTACTGCAGCTAAAGCAGTCCACTGTTAAAGCATGAGAACATAAGCTTCACCCCATGGAAACCCTGGATGTCCATTGATTATTTCACAGATCAGCTTCAGGTTGGTAATGCCGCCATCTTTAGATTGATCAATAATAAGTATCAATGTAACAAATATGGTGGAAAAATAAATATACGTTCGTAATGAACAGACGAAGGTAGAGTTTTGAATCTACAAAATATATTCAAATAGGCAAAATATAAAATAATAGAATACAATACAATAATAAACTAACCCAGAATAAAATATGATAATAAACTAACTCACAATAGAGATATGACATACGAGTCTATATGATAGAGTCCGGTATAAGCACGATCTCGTGTAGGTGATAAGTAATAGAAAATCCATCGTGATGTCGGGAGCGTCCAAAGCTAGGAACGTTGGCGGCGTATATGACGAGGCTGCTGGTGGCGTATTTCCGGAGGTAGGCTCCTGACGCATCGCTTCGGAGACTAGTGTGCGGAGTTCGATGTCATAAGTCTAAGTCCAAGTATGGTCCTGCGCCATGGGGACGGGAAAGGCGTTGGTCAAAAGATCGGTGAGGGATGGTGAACTGACCTCGTTCGGAACGGGATCTGGAGGTGGAAGCTCCAGAAACTGAAGAAAATCATCGAAGTTGCCGTATAGTGGGGAAGTTGGGGCCGGCACGGAGTCCAACGGAGCCGGAGGGGGAAGCGGATCCGTCTGCGTCGTCGAGTCGGTTAAGATGGTGCCCGTAGGCGATGCATAACTGGCGGATCCTGGGTTCATTCCGGTAAAGGTAAAGTCGGTCTGAATGCCTCTGGAGGACCTATCAGTCATTGCTGCATCAGGCGTGAATCCGCATTGCGATTTTTTTTTTATTTTGCAAAAGGTTGAAGAGTAAAATTCTGAAAGCTTTTAACTTTCATTAGAAAAAAAAATAAAAATTTTCCGTGAAATTTGATAAATATACAAGGAGAGGAGGCACGATGCTAGCGCTTTAATGTTCCTTGAGCCGTAAGTCATTACAAATTCAATTGGAATAATTTAAATTATTTAAAAGTATTTTTCATTTTAGAGAATTTTATTTTCAGTCGTAATGGATAAATGATTAAAATTTTTTTTTTCTGTTTTCCGTTAAATGACAAATCCCCTTTGAAATATTTATGCGTTTTAAAAAGAAACGTAAAATCTTCCTTGATTAGTTTTGAATTTATTATAAGCTATGAAGGAAAAAAAAAATTCTTTCGCGATCACAAAAATTTCGTTTTTGATTTGATTGCAACGACTGTAATTTTGTATTAAGCTCAATATTGCGCTTAATACAAGGGCTGAACTGAGCCCTATCGGTTTCGCTTTCAGTAGTTCTGCTGGAATTCCTCATCGGAGGAGTTCTGCTTGGAGTCCTGGGAGAACCGTCTGAGACTCCTTGCCGGAGTCTCAAAGGAGTCGTCCATGGATTTCCCCGCGTCTTCCTCAGGGTACGAGAAGTACCTGCGAACGTTCAGTTTTCCTCCATTTCTGTACTATAAGACAGTCTACACGCTTCCTTTTTTTCCTCCCCTTCATTTTCGTCAACTCCATTGGCTATAAACAACTTATGGTGATTCCAATTTTGGAATCCTGTGTTTTGGAATTCTTATATTTTTTTTCGAATGCTTTAGGATATTTAGTCTGGATTAATTCCGCTAATCTCCGCGCTGTGTAATAAGTTAACAACAGTTTGGCGTTAAGAATGAATATTTATTGATTAATTACAAACATATATATCGGAACCGTTAGGCTTAACATACTTGATTGACATACTTACTACACCTTCCCCGCAGGAAAAAGAAAATTTTGGTTATTAAACCACAAATTTTCGTTATCTATAAAAAAAAAAAAAATTGTCTTTTCCCTTTTGCTCCCGTGAATTTTAGACCGTGATGGTCCCCTGAACGTCCTTTGGGGACATAGCAACTGCAATCTCTTTTTTGACTATCTTAACACCTTTTCGACGAAAACATTTGCAGCATACGCAGATCAAAACGACGCACAGAACTACGAAAGCGACTAATCCTAAAATGGCAAAAATTTCATTGCGGGTTTGTGAAACCCCCGCAGAATTGCCAGCTCCGGGCTGCGCGATGATTACCTCTTCTTTGGTATTCGTAGAACCCATGTCCAATACTTTTAATTAATTTTACTAATTACTTTTGCTTTTACTTTCACTTTTATTCTTACTGCAAGCTCACGAAACTGTGTTGCATTTCTTCTAAATTACTTAAAAATGCGATGATAACCAAAATGTTCCCAATACTTATAAAAAAAAAAAATAGGTGCCTTTCATCATTACTAATTTTTTGACTTAAAAACACAACTCACAAACTAAAAAAAAATTCTAAAAATCCGGAAACGAGAGCCAGCGTTACGACTGGCAGGGTCGCCATGTAATAAGTTAACAACAGTTTGGCGTTAAGAATGAATATTTATTGATTAATTACAAACATATATATCGGAATCGTTAGGCTTAACATACTTGATTGACATACTTACTACACTGTAGTCAAAGTTATGTCATTTATGGTATCTATCATATAAACCGCTACATTATTTAAGAAAATATTTTTTGATCTTGTAGAATTACAATTTGAGATCTTGCCTTGAGGATCTGTTGAAGTAGGCGTCAATAGAGAGAAGTGCCCTTCCTCCGGGTTCCTCGTTAATAAAAGATAAAAAGTTCTTGTGCCGTGACGTCTCGATATTACGTTTGGTGATATCGTATCATCAATTTGCAAAGTCCCGGAAACTGCCTCTTGCAATCGACCTACATGGAAATCCACATTTAAAATAACAGATAATTTCGACTGTAGTTCCGAAAGTTCCGATTTCCTCCATTTGTGTACAATAAGACAGTCTTCACGCTTCGGTTTCCTCCTTCCCTCATTTTCGCCAACTCCATTGGCTACAAACAACTTATAGTGATTCCAATTGGAATCCTGTATTTTGGAATTCTCATCTTTTTTCTTCAAATGCTTTAGGATATTTAGTCTGGATTAATTCCGCTAATCTCCGCGCTGTAGTCAAAGTTGTGTCATTTATGGTATCTATCATATAAACCGCTACATTATTTAAGAAAATATTTTTGATCTTGTAGAATTACAATTTGAGATCTTGCCTTGAGGATCTGTTGAAGTAGGCGTCAATAGAGAGAAGTGCCCTTCCTCCGGGTTCCTCGTTAATAAAAGATAAAAAGTTCTTGTGCCGTGACGTCTCGATATTACGTTTGGTGATATCGTATCATCAATTTGCAAAGTCCCGGAAACTGCCTCTTGCAATCGACCTACATGGAAATCCACATTTAAAATAACAGATAATTTCGACTGTAGTTCCGAAAGTTCCGATTTCCTCCATTTGTGTACAATAAGACAGTCTTCACGCTTCGGTTTCCTCCTTCCCTTCATTTTCGCCAACTCCATTGGCTACAAACAACTTATAGTGATTCCAATTTGGAATCCTGTATTTTGGAATTCTCATCTTTTTTCTTCAAATGCTTTAGGATATTTAGTCTGGATTAATTCCGCTAATCTCCGCGCTGTAGTCAAAGTTGTGTCATTTATGGTATCTATCATATAAACCGCTACATTATTTAAGAAAATATTTTTTGATCTTGTAGAATTACAAGTTGAGTTCTTAAAATCCTTTGGTACGATTGCTTACCAAGGAAATGCTTTTATGACTTTGTTTTCGCTCAGAGAGACAGGAGAATTAAGAAAAGTAGTAACCTGGCTCTGACTTCTTCTTTCGATTTATATATTTCTCTCACCGCCCTTTTCACGCAGGCAGTCTTAAGTAGGAGCTCGAGTATGATATTTTGAAACGGGGGTTGGGTACTATAATGTACTCGTTTAGTACTGTTTTGTACCATGAAAAGAAAATTTTGTACCACCCCAGTTCATTAAGAGAAATGCGTGAAATGTATAAATGCGCTTTGCAGTGACAGAACCGATTCTTCCGCTTCTGCATACAACCAACAATTTTTTCCCAGCAATGCACTAACTCGTGACATAGAGCCCTTCTTAGTGCAAGTACAGGATCTGAGAATAAGATAATTTTTGGGACGAAAACCAAGATCCTGACGTACTTGTCGTAGCATTCCTTTCCGTTTTTTATCACTTTTTTGCGTCTGTAATGCGTGCAAGCTAACGCAGGCTCATGCAAATGACAAGTACCGTCTACGAAGAACAACTTCCAGAAAAAAATTAGCGGTAGAAATATTGACTGTGGCTAGGCTATAGCTGGATACAGGTGAAGTGCATAAGTCGCTATTGCTCCAAAAACTTCTTCTCTCAGCACTTGGAAAGTCTTGGAGTGAAGTCGGCGAGATGCTGCAGTATCTCTTAAGAGATACTTCGCCGTTCTCGTAAGAGATATTGCAGCATCTCGCCGACTTGCACCTCGTCTCGAGAAAGGAAAAATTGTTTCAAAATCTGACACCGGTCTTTGTAAAGCTTTGCGGTGACGGAGTTACTGACCAATGTCTTGCCTAGTTGACCAGTTGGAAAATCGAAGTTTCCATCCAAAAACTCTTTGTACATGTCAGAGTCGCAATATGCGGAGGCTAGAAGCTGCACCACTGAATCGAACGCGCAAGTGTTGGCGGCTCTCATTCGCTCTCCTTCTATTGTCATGATTTCAGAAAGTCTTAGGGTGCAAATTCACTATGGAATGTTGGACCAACATGTTAGTACAACTAGTTAAACCAACATGTTGTGCCAACTTGTCGGACCAACCTTCCTCACTAATTTCGGCGTAGAAGTAAATTCTGCAATAGTCGATTTGTTCGTTGTCATACATGTTGGTTAGGGTGGATCGAAAAAAGCGAATTTTTGAATTTGAAAACGCCTGATATGGGAATCAATGCCTTTTTATGATACTATTAATCCTAATTTTTTTTAGATTTTTTGAAGGTCATCTTGAGGTCGCGCAATGACCTTGAAGTTTTTGAAAAGCCCCTAAAAGGGCAAAAAGTAAGAATTTTTTTTGGTGAAAAAAGTATCGTTTCCTATCGGAAATTTTGCGTAGATTACGAATATAAAGTCCAAAATCATTTTGAGTCCGCGGTTTTTCGAGCTTTACGCCTATTTTCTAAACACTGAAATACTTTAGGCTGCTTTTTCTTTTAGCTTAAAAACTAGACACAAAAATGAATTTTGAACTTCATATTCGTAATCTACGCAAAATTTCCGATAGAAAGCGATACTTTTTTTAGCAAAAAAAAATTCTTATTTTTTCCCTTATACGGGCTTTTCCAAAACTTCAAGGTCATTGCGCGACCTCAAGATGACCTTCAAAAAATCTGAAAAAAATTAGGGTTAACAGTATTATAATAAGGCATCGATTCCCATATCAGGCGTTTTCAAATTCAAAAATTCGCTTTTTTCGATCCACCCTAATGTTGGTACAACTTGTTTGTCCAACGTGTTGTACCAACATGTATGTCCTGCTTTTTTGTCCAACTTGTTGTACCAACGTATTGATACAACATTCCATAGTGAATTTGCGCCCTTACAGTTGTCGTTCAGACGTTAATGGGAATGATAGGCCTGTCTGAAGCTTTGTGAATTTTTTTCTGAATGTTGAAGATTTTTCATCTGAATTTGTCTCTCTGGTCAATGCTATTTGTTTCATGTAAGACAGCATGTCGCAAAACAGCTGGGATATACCTTCATAAAATTATACTGGGATATAGGGGCATATCCCTTACTAAGACTACGTCTAGGGGACCGTCTTTTGACTGTTTTGGTCAAAAAATTCGAATTTTTCGACAAATAATTTTTTTTTCCTTGCACAAAAAAACTTAAATTTCAAAAGTTTAAAAAAAATTAGTCAAAATTTTCATCAAAGTCTTCAAAGTTAAAATTTCAAAGAGTCAAAATATTATTTAAAATTTTCGAAGTTAAAATTTTAATATTAAAATGATCGAAAAATATTATTTAAAAATCGCTTTTCAATAAAATTTTTAAATAATATTTTTCAATAATCGATTAATATTTTTCGTAATCGAAGTACACAATGCTTTTAAGGAGGATAAAACTGCTCTTACTAATAGCTGCAATTTTTCATCCAAGAAAAAAAAAAAAAAAAAAAAAAAAAAAAAAAAAAATTTGCATCCAGAAAAGCAATTACTGCTGGTAGTTCTGTTGTAAAACCATGACTAGTCAGGGAATTCAAAGTTTGTTTCAAAAGTTTCTTCTAGGTGGAGTATGTTAAAATCGTAAATAAAACACTTGAATAAATTTTTTTTTTTTTTTAAATTTATTTTTCTTTAGTCTTGCTTTTGCTAGAAACTATTTTAAAAGGATTTGTAAACTAGTTTACCAATAATTGTCATCCATTGGCTCAGAATTTGAAGAAACATTAAGGGAACTATAGAAAAAAGCATTTGGGATCGATGCTTCCATTGCAATCCTTAGATCCGGCTTTATTATAATCTTTAGTAACCAATTGGGTAAATGAGTTTAAGATTAAACTTTCCCCTAGTTGAACTGGGTTACACCCGATCACCAGATTCTTGTGTGGGATCAAAGAGAGTCTGACATGCTTGACGCATAACTCCGTTAATTCCTCTTTAATCTCGCCCGCACTCATTTGAGATCGAAATACCACTTCGTTGTTATACCCTCTCGCCGCATTTGTCTGAAGTTCTCTGAACTCCTCCCCTTCTTGGATTGAGAAGTCAGCCGTGCTTACTCCGGTAGCTGATTTGAAGACTTTAATGGTCCTTATGTCCCCTTTCTGCCTCGGTGCTAGGACCTTTTGTTCCAGTGGTTTAAAATCGAATGATTGATAGAGATATTTGGAAAAATGGTGTCGCTCGCAAAGAATTACACTTTCTTGCCCAATTTTCAGTACGAAATCGAGACTAATCTCACTAGTAGAGTCTCGTAACGAGGCCGAGACTCTTTTCCGATACGAGACGGTCTCGTCTCGGAAAGGTCTGGTCTCGAAGAGCCCTAATTTTCAGGCGTACCTCCACTAAGACGTATGAAAAATTTAATAAAAGGTTTATGAGGATTTTAAGTTTTTTTAAAAATAATTTACAATTTTTGAGTATAATTCAAATATTAATTAAAAAAATTATAACAAAAGTCGTCATTTTTAATAATAATTACAATTTAAATGAATGTACTTCCTTTTAAGGTCATATAAACTGATAATAGTAGGATAATAATAAGATATATAGATCAAAATGATTTAGAAACCCCATAGGCGTATTGGATCGACCCCTGATCCGGAACGTCTATGAGGAATCTGAATCATTTGATTTATAAATCCTATTGGTTGATCCGAAACGCCCATGATTTGGAACGCCCATGGGTGTTTTGGATTTAAAATGCCTATGGGTGTTTGGATCATCGCATGATTTGGAATTCCCATGGGTGTATCGACCCCCATGATTCGGAATTCTCATGTTTTTTTTCGGATCCAAACACCCGTTGATGTCGCGTTTGAAGGGGGCTGTTCCCCTCCCCCCCTTCCCCTTTCCCCGGTTTTCATGCTTCTGGAAAAAGAAAAAAAAATTATACATTTTTAAACTTTTCTTATAAAATTTATTTTTAAAAAAAATCTTATCATATCAAATTATATCAAAAAAGTTAAAAAAAAATTTTGGGGGAAAAAAAAGTACAAAAAAAATAGCCTATTCCAAAAAAAAATTTTTGATCACAGTATAAAAAAGTTCAAAAGTTATATTATCAAAAAGTTAAAAAAAATTTTGGAAAAAAAAAGTAAAAAAAGAAATATTCCAAAAAAAAAATTTTTGATCACAAAAATGTTTAGGCTAAATAAAAAAATGCATTAAAAAATTCTAGAAAATCAGAAGAATCTTAAAAAAAATATAAAAAGCCGGATTTTTTACCGCCGGTTGAGGGTCTGAAGCAAAAAAAAGAAAAAAAAAATATTAATAAAAACTCCTTTTTTTGTGCATTGATGTCAATTGACAGGGGACCGATCAAATCCCGACTGTCTCATATGCATATGCTACACCGGAGTGTAGCAAAACCCGACTAGGCATTTTTTGCCCTATCTTCTTAAAATCTGGAGAATTTTTTTTTATTTAAAAAATATTTTAAAAATATTTTTAAAATAAAATAAAAAACAAATGAAAATAAAAATAAAATAATTTTCGTCATTTGACACAGTCGGGTGTTTCAAAACTTGGAAAAAACTTATAAAAAAAATTGAAAATGCAATGAGTCGGGGGGCTTGTAGCGCACTGGTAGAGTCTCTGACTTCGAACCTAGGGATTGAGGAGTCGGTCTGGGTTAAAGTCCAGGATATGGCTAGGGTTTTTTCACACTTTTACAAGAAATCTAAATCCTTGCTTTTGTTCATAACGCCTAATTTTAATATTAAAAGAGAATGGCAATGAAAATTTACTAATGTAAGTGAAAATTAACCGCATTTTTTCACTATAGGTACAGCGATTGAAAATAGTCATCTTAGGTTAAAAATAGTTACTTTCAGCTAAAAAATTACCAACTTCAGACAACGACAGCTAAAACAAGTGAAAATACCTCAATGAAAGTAAAATACCAATGAAAATTTATTTATTTAAGTGAAAAATAACTATATATCTTTTCACCGTAGGTATCGGGTTAAAAAAGTAATCCTGTTATGCAGATTCAAATATAGTTAAAAATATTCAAAATCAATTTCAATAGGCTTCAATAAAAACTAAAATACCGTAGAGTGGGGTGAAGTTGAAGACTGGGGTGAAGTTGAAGGGCCTAAAAAATGCTATTAAGCATCGCCTGCTTATCTCTGAATGCAATGAAGTGAACTAAAAATGTTCTTAACTTTTCCGCTGCATAGTCATAATGCTAAAAATTGTGCTGATAATGACTTTTTCAGGCCCTTCAACTTCACCCCATTCTACGGTAAGTCAACATTAATTAAAATCCTTCGTTTTGATTACTTATTTTCATTTGGAAAGGGACCAAATCCAATGGAAAAAAAATTAAAATAAGTTATCAAAAAAAAGTCATCGATGACTTTTTTTCACTTACTTTTTTGGTAGGGAAAAAATAAATAAAATGAAATTAAGGTGACGCAGGAGTGATTCATTTTTTTGAACACCCTATACTTCGAAAAACGCTAATATTATTGTTTTGGAGCCAGATATCAAAATTCCGTTTCCGAGCAACAATTTTTATCAATCTTATGCACCTTCAGGAAAAATTCTATACCTGACCATTCAGTACTTTTTCGGGAAACTTTGATTTTGGATAAATTCCCGGAAATTTATAGTAGATTAAGGTTTCCCAAAAAAGTAGTGTATGGTCAGATATGGAATTTTTCCTGAAGGTGCCTAATATTGATATATATTGTTGCTCGGAAGCGGAATTTTGATATCTAGCACCAAAAGGATAATATTTGCATATTTCGAAGTATAGGGTGTTCAAAAAAATGAATCACTCCTGCGTCACCTTAATTTTAATTTTAAAAAAAATAGGGAAAAAAAAACACCGAGGAACAAAAAAAATATCATACAGAAAATAATACGGATAATGTGACTTTTTTTTTGGTGTAATATGACGTTTATAATAACGGGTTTTGGTATATTTTGGTATATTATGACGTTTATAATAACGAAATTTAAACGCTTACCTTATTTTCGATAAAATATAACCTAACATTTTTTAAAAATTTTTTTTCCCATCGGATATAAATAACAATGGCTTATTTTAAGCAGACAGATGAAAAAAAAGTTTAAATTTAAAAAATTATGGATAAAATATTCGATTTTAATTTAAATCAATGACGGGGACACCGATGACGTGATCCTGTAAGACACAATTTTAACGTTTAATATCTCATTCAAAAAAACTTTTTTTAAATTTTCTACAATTTTTTGGGAAACCTTATGGTTTTTTATAGTAAAAACCACTGAAATGATTTTTGTTTGATTTTTTTATGATTTGAAATAACTGTGTTTACAAAATAATCTGGTATTGAGACAAGCGCCGTCGATAAAGATTTGCTTAAAATATGAAAAAAAAGTTTTGCTGACATTACTCAGCTGCTTTTCAAATAAAAAATTTTTGAACTTACCAATGGCGTTTTTTATATCATAGCGATCCCTTGGCCAAAACGAATTTTTTTTTTCCTTTTTCTTTTTCTTTACTTTGTTTGTGTTAGGTGCAAAATACAAAATCTGTAATAGGGTGTATAACCTGTTGATTTTGTTTTTAAATAAATAAATAAATAAATAAATAGTACTCGTTACCAACTCTTAAAGAACAGTGGCCAACGTTTCCCTGTCTTGCACCCCATAAACACACCTCATTTATTTTTTTACGGCTGTTTATATTTCTAGTTTCCATTTTGTTAAAGATATAAATATGTAATTTTGTTAATAAACCTCAATCGTCAAAATCACGAAGAAGAAGAAGAGATCGAAGAAGAGATCATCGAATTTAACGAAGAAGAGATCAATGAAATGAAAAGGCTTTGCAAGTTTTAGACTGTCCACTATGGACAATAAGGTTTAAGAGGAGACTTCACGGATGCCGGAAGGAATGGCTGTTTTTTACATATCTTTCTTCCCAGGCCAAAAATCAAAATTTTGTACACAGAAAACCCTAAACAATGTTTTTCTCTATTTTTTGACACCAAGTTCACATTTTTTTAAAAGAAATTAAAGCCGGCTTTTGGGTTTGAAAAAAAAATTATAAAAAATTTTTTGACACAAAATAATGGCTTCAATTTCACCTGAAAAAATATGAATTTTATGTCAAAAGATGAGGAAAATTATTACCTAGGGTTTTATGTGTACAGAATTTCAATATTTTGCGTAGAAAGCTAAATATTAACAAAAAAGCTACTTTAATGCAGAAAGGGACTATGTGCATGAAACCTTCTCTTAATTTGATTCGTTTTATTTTTGCGTTTTTGACTTTCTTGGTTAGTGGCGTCGCTAGGAATTAAATATTAGGCAGGCGAAGGGGAAAAAAATTTTTTAAATGTGGCATAAAATGATTTTTACTGCCCTTTTGCATTGAAAATGAAGTGTCATGAGAAATTATTGGAGAAGCAAAATCCAACATTAGAATGGCAGTGGCCCCCCCAAAAAGGGTTTAGCGACGCCACTGTTCCTGGTCGAGTCAGTCCTGCTTTCTAGATTTTTTAAAACCTCACTTAATTTCCCAAGTTGCTTAAATTAAGCTGCAAAAACGAGAGAATGTGGAGACAAAAGGAAAAAAATTTTTTTTTTTTTTTGGTTTTTTCAAGTTCCCCTAGTTCAGGATGATTGCGACGTTTTTGATTCCATCGTAATTTTTATTGTAGAAACTTCTCGTAAAATATTTAAAGCACCAACAGATAAAGGGTTTCGGGATTAGTCAAAATTTCAAATGACAATCTGCTATTATTTAATGCGAATAATAGACGAATGTTCCCACAAGGTTCAAATTCTGTGCCTAAATAAAGGAGGTCCCGCTCAGTGCAGATTTGGCAAAAAGTGGCCAGAAGAGGCAAAAATGTGAACTAAAGTCTGGAAACTTAAGAGGGACACTTGTTTCGAAGCCAAGCATAGGGATATCTTTACTACCGCTCTGATCAAATGACCGGTTTGACGACAGCTTCACTCAGGATCCCTTTTTCTGCACTGAGAGGGTCCTCTTTTATTTAGAAACAGAATTCGAACCGTGTGGGAACTTAAGTCTAACGTCTATTATTCACGTGTATGCTTGTCATATACAGTGGTGCGCTACAAGCCCCCCGATTCATTGCATTTTCAATTTTTTATAAGTTTTTTCCAAGTTTTGAAACACCCGACTGTGTCAGATGACGAAAATTATGTTATTTTTATTTTATTTTAAAAATGTTTTAAAAATATTTTTTAAATAAAAAAAAATTCTTGGGATTTTAAGAAGATAGGGCAAAAAATGCCTAGTCGGGTTTTGCTACATTCCGGTGTAGCATATGCATATGAGACAGTCGGGATTTGGTACGGCCCCCAATTGACACTTTATTATTATTATTTTTTTTTTTTTTTTTTTGATGTCGGAAACAATGGGCAAGATTTTGCTTTTATGTCCAAAAATTGGCTCATTGTTTACGCTTTCTCATTTGAAAGCTTAAACAATGAGCCCATTGGAAGCTCATAGAAGCCGACAAGTTATGAACCATTGGAAGCTCATTGTTTCCGACTTCAAAAATGACATCAAAAAAAAGGTAAAAAAAAAGTTTAAAATTATTAATTAGCAAAAAATGGATTAGGTGAAAAAAATAGATTTATTCAATCAGATTGTAAATGATGCTTTTATGCATCAAAATTGATTAAATTAAAAAAAAAAAAAGTTTCACTGGAAAAAAAGAAAAAAAAAGGGAAAAAACATACCTGATAATAATCCCTGGCGGCTCTTATTTCTCCGGCGTAGTAGTATTTCTCCTCCTTCCTTTTAATTTTAGGAGAATTGAAAAGATTTAATGACTGAAATATAAAATTTCGAGTTCTGCGTTTTTCTAAACGCTTTGAACGATTCTGAAAAAAAAGAAAAAAATTCATTAGTATTTGGGCTTTGGGAGGATCAAAACCCAACCTGAAAATGTTCAGTTTACTTACTGGATCTACCGTCCGTAGAAAATCACTCGATCCTTCTTGAAACAAAAAAACATTTTCTGCAAAAGAATTCTTGACATCTAAAAAAAAAATAAAAATAAAATAAAATAATATAACATTTTTTTTTTAATTTTTTTGATTTTTAAAAATGCGAAAATGAATACTCACTTCTCGTTGACGTGATCACTATACCACTTAATCGACATTTTGTAAAAAAATGATAATTAAAAAAATAATAATTAAAAAAAATAATAACAAAAAAATAACCTAAAAAAAGCAAGCACCCCTTTGACGTAAAAAAATAGTATGGCGGAGCGAGCGGCAGGCGATACCGTTATTCGGTCCCGTTAGAATAACGGTATTTCGACGTTTTTTTAACCACCGCTTCCGCCAATGTTTTGCTTACGTGGTAACTGGCGGTTTTTTCAAAGGATGAGGGTCAATAAGGCCGTTTTTTGGGCTAAATTTTTTTTTTCGTGAAATTTGATCCTTCAGTCCTGGTAAATGATTCCCCAAAAGAATTTTCGATTTCGGTCGTCGGAACCCTTAATACTCGCCTAAAACCATGATATTTTATTAAAGCAAATTTTAAGGATCAGCATAGGAATTAAAAAATTTTATTGCGGCAGGGAAGTACTCCTACCTAAGACCTTTTAAGGGTATTTTTTCATGTGCCGAAAAATGTGTAGAACCCCCTTAAAAGCGGCAATTTTAGGTGTTTTTATTTTTTTAAACACCGTTCTTCCAAGGATTTCTGAAAACTGCATACAATATATTATAGCTTGCCCTAAGATGAACCTCACGTAATTTTTCCCGTTTGCGAATCCAATGGAATCCGTTTGAAAAATGCATAAGACGCGGTTTTTACGGCCTATTTGAGCTCCCTGGTAGTCAGATCTGAATTTTTTTTAAAAAACATCATTTAGGAGTGACAATTAATCGATTCCAGCCATTATCCCGTTCCATCCATCATCAAGTTATATTAAAAAAAACTTTAAAAAATTATTAACATTTTTAAAAAAATCACTTTGCATTTGATGTGTTCCATAACAAGTTTTCAAAAATGAAATGTGAAAAATATAAACAATATATGTATTTTCTTCTATTTTTTGTATTAAATTGTTATTTTAGATGCAAGACATCATTTCTGAAGGGTAAATTAAAAATACCAACTAACTTAATACGAAAAAAGAAGGAAATATACAGATTATTTATAATTTTAATATTTCATTTTCGAAAACTTGTTATGGAACACATCAAATGCAAAGTGATTTTTTTAAAAATGTTAATAATTTTTTAAAGTTTTTTTTAATATAACTTGATGATGGATGGAACGGGATAATGGCTGGAATCGATTAATTGTCACTCCTAAATGATGTTTTTTAAAAAAAATTCAGATCTGACTACCAGGGAGCTCAAATAGGCCGTAAAAACCGCGTCTTATGCATTTTTCAAACGGATTCCATTGGATTCGCAAACGGGAAAAATTACGTGAGGTTCATCTTAGGGCAAGCTATAATATATTGTATGCAGTTTTCAGAAATCCTTGGAAGAACGGTGTTTAAAAAAATAAAAACACCTAAAATTGCCGCTTTTAAGGGGGTTCTACACATTTTTCGGCACATGAAAAAATACCCTTAAAAGGTCTTAGGTAGGAGTACTTCCCTGCCGCAATAAAATTTTTTAATTCCTATGCTGATCCTTAAAATTTGCTTTAATAAAATATCATGGTTTTAGGCGAGTATTAAGGGTTCCGACGACCGAAATCGAAAATTCTTTTGGGGAATCATTTACCAGGACTGAAGGATCAAATTTCACGAAAAAAAAAATTTAGCCCAAAAAACGGCCTTATTGACCCTCATCCTTTTGTCGCGAAAATATTCCCATAAGCTAAACACTAAAGCTTTATTATATATGAAATAAGAAAAAGATATTTTTTAATTTTTCTTTGAATTTAATTAACTATTTGGAAAGTAAGGGGTGATTTATAGAGATATCCAACGTATACATATATACGTATATATATATATATATATATATATATATCATTTTTGAAAATATACTGTATATTTTCTCATAGAAAATGTCATTTTCGTTTTTTAATTTACATAATTTTGTATTTTATTAATTTTTTACTTCTGTACTAACTATTTTTACTATTTCCGATATGGCAAGCAAAAAAAGTACGTAAAATAACTTCAAACTCCAAAATTGTTAATTAAATTTTATTAAACCAAAAATTCAAAGTTTATAATCAACTTAACGATTGACATGACAAAAAAAAAAATTCATATTCCCCATTCAAGTGTGATAAGGGCAAGTCAAAAATGTGGGAGGAAATTGTCCATGTTCCTTGAAATAACGAAATAGGGGAGTCGGGCACTCCTTGGCGTTCCTAATTAGACGTCCACACCCTCTGCAGGTCGGGATAATGTGAGACCTACAAGCTTGTTGGGTCGAAGTATGGTTTTTGTGACACCGATAACAGTTAACAGCTCTCAGTTCAAAGAACCCCTGCTTTTTGTTAATGGAAGTTCTCATCACTTGATATTCCGACGATGACAAAATGTGCAACTGTCCGTCGAAAATAACGCCGTAGTCTTCTTTATCGGTTCGCCGGGCTAAAAGGGGTTTGTAGGACGGCATGGCAGGCTCCATTTCCCTTTTTATTTCGACGCCGGACCCTTCCTGCTCTCGTTTTTCCTGTCTCTCCCTCTTTAGCCTCCGCAAATTGATTGGCTCCCATACCTCTTCCTCATTTTCTTTAGTGTCTTCTAATTCTGATACGTTAAGTTCTCCTTCTTCTTTATTTCCTTTTTGTTTGACCTCTCCCACCTTTGAAGAGTCAGACTCGCTTTCTCCTTCATCTGACACATCTGATCCTTCTTCCTCCAGTTTGACTCGTTCCTCCTTGACGTTTTCTATGTCACCCGCTGTTTCGTCATTCTTATAATATATTGATAAAAGTCTGTACCCTTCTGCCAACATCCCGAACGCAATACTTAATTCGGACATATTTATAATAACATAAAAAAAATGTAAGAATGATCGAAAAACGAAAATATACCAAGTATACATAAAAATAAATAGAGTATACGGTATATTTCCGTTCTCTAGGTGATTGTTAAAATTTTTTTGAATTTTTTTAAATTCTGACGAAAAGGTTCGTGAGGATTTAAAGGATCTTTAAAAAATTATTTAAAATTCTTGAGTGCAATTCAAATATTTATTAAAAAAATATAACAAAATTCGGTATTTTTAATATTTACAAGTTTTTTAACCATCGCCGGATTTTTAACGCGTTGATCCCGGAGCAAATCATTTCCTTATTTCCCTGGTGGAATGGGCATCCTGGAAATTCTGTGGGACTTGCAATATTCTCATATTTTCCAGGAATAATTTCATCGACGTCCAATATCTTCTGATTTAGAATTTTTTCTAAAAATTGGTTTTTTTCGCTGCCTTTGGTGAGAATTAATTTGGCATTCCGACATCGGCTATTCAAAATGAGTCCAAGGGCTGAATAATCGGTCCTTCCTTCTTCCCATTCGAATCCGTGAATTTTCCTGGTGCAGTAGGCATTGACTCTTTGGATTTTTGACGAAAGTTCTTCCTTTGGATACGGAGGACGAAACAAAAAATTTTCCGGTTCTCCTTCTTCTTTCAAAATTGTGAGTTCCTTCACGATAAACTCGTTGTTATCATTTCGGAAACATTGCATTTCCACGATGACATATTCCATTGCGAAAAGGTTTTCGCAATGGAATATGGAAGGAGTAGCTTTTTTTCAAAAAAATAAAATCGAGGGTCCGGTCCTTTCGGCTTTCAATGACCATTTGAGCTTTCTTCTGAATTTTCCTCGATATTTATACTTTTTCAGGACTATATTTTACTTCTGATTTGACCAATCAGAAAATCTTCAAAAATTCGAATTATTTCCAAGGTCATCGTTTCTCCGTTTTTTTTTTTTCTTGTTTTCGAATTTCATTCGAAATTTCCGAATTTGTGAACGCCGGAGGTTTCGGGACCAATAGCTCCAGATCCATGCATTTTTGGAAAAGATGAATACATAAAGGACTAAAAACCATGGCAACTTCCGCAACAGAAAATTTGTCCAAGTAATTCCGATATAAAATTAGATCTTAATTTTTTTAAAAACAAACCTAAAAGAGCTTTAAGGCAGGGGGGGGGGGCTGTAATTCTCTCAGTTGGGGTTTTCCACAATGAAAAAAACTAGATCGTTCACGATGTCAGAGCCTGCATCGTTGTAACCTATCCCAGAGCTCGGAATCCCCCATTTGCATACCTTGAACAATCCGGGCTCTGATCTTGTGAATCGTACCATTCCAGGCTCCCATAGTTAATTTCTAAAAACATCACCAAAAAATTTTTTTTTTTTTTTTTTTACCATTTGGGAGATGAAAAACGAAAACGAAACTTCTTTCCCGATTTTTATAAACTATACTTAAGAATCGCGTTACTCCATCATTTAGGAATTTACATTATTGAAAAACCGGAACGTTATATCTTTACCTAGAGCCCGAAACGTCCCAATTGCGCGACCCTAACATTCAAGGCTCCCATCGTCATTTGGAAAAATCAAACCTAAAGGATGATTTTTTTTATTTCA
Organism: Liposcelis bostrychophila; assembly: GCA_037577465.1. Taxonomy (NCBI): domain Eukaryota; kingdom Metazoa; phylum Arthropoda; class Insecta; order Psocodea; family Liposcelididae; genus Liposcelis; species Liposcelis bostrychophila. Next base: position 52,454,974 of record CM075208.1, on the reverse strand, counting down.
ATTGCTTACCATTTCCTTTATTAGGCGCTGGCGGAGCGGGGAATTCATCATTTTCCCCTACTGATTGCAGTCCGTCCGTCATTTTCATATTTCCCACTGGCCTCGAAGGTTCAGAGTGGAGCTTCTTATCTTTATTCTCCATATCACAGTCCTCTCTGACGACCAAGAAACCGGCGACGGAGACGTTCTGTCATCATCATCATTAATAATATTCTTCGAACCTAAAATTGAAAAAACTTAATAAAAAAATATATAAACGAATAAATTAAAGACTAAAACCATGATAACTTCCATAAGAGGGAATTTGCCCCAGTAATTCCCATAAAAAATTAGATCGTTTTGTTTGCTGTTGACATTTCTCATATTCAAATTTTTCTTAGATTTCACTAAAAAAATGATTTAGTTGTTTTCTTTTACAGTATTGAAATTAAGCACTTAAAGAAATGGTCACTTACCTTTTGTCAATTTTTCTTTTACTGTCACCCATTATTTTTGATAATTAAACTTTTTTTGGAAACGGTCACCTTTTTTCAATTTCTTTTTTAAGGTAACCGTTTCCTCCATCCCATCGATTTCGTACACGACGACGTACTTGTACATCGTTCACAAGCCACTGAACTGACGTCCTGTTCGCGCACAGAACATTCGGTTAACGAAGAGCCAGCATTGTACGCTTGAGATTAGTTGGAGCCTTTTACGTTGCAATGAGATTTCTTTAGAGCCTAGAATGTTTCACTCACTACAGAAGAGAGTCTTAGATTGCGGAGCTCGTATCGTCCGGATAGGTAATGAGCCCACAACATGTCAATCGCTCCTTGACGAATTCTGTAGTGAGTGAAACATTCTAGGCTCTAAAAAATCTCATTGCAACGTAAAAGGCTCCAACTAATCTCAAGAGTACATTGCTGGCTTTTCGTTAATCAAATGTTCTGTGCGCGAACAGGACATTAGTTTCTTTTCGCCTAAATTGACACTTATAAGGCTTTTGCGAAGCCCATTTTTCATAAAAACAAATAAAAATATGCCTCGTTCCCCGTTTTGGAAATATTAAGCTATTCCGTAGCCTATATATACAACTTTTATCCGATTTTAAAATCCTACAAAAAACCGAGTTGATCTCTCTAGCTTCCTTAAGGGAACGTTCAAGTATTACGTAAGATTTTTAGGGGGAAGGGGTCCGCATCAACCATCTTCGCCATAATCTAAGTATGGCGAAATGTCTTACAATGGGGGGGGGGGGGGGATAGACTCGGGGGGTAGATCCGAAGGCGGAAGACTGGAAGTAGGACTCGCTGTTGCACCCTGCGTTAAATCTGTAACAATCAACAATTTATATTAAGTTTCAGAGGGAAAAGTATAAATTTTTCATTGCAAACAATCAGTGAACTTTAAAATCCTTAATAAGCCATTCGAAAACATATATGGGAAAAAAGAAAACTGGGAGCAAAGGTCACAAAATATTATTGGCCGATACCGGCCGATAATACACCTGACTAAATGAAGAAAAATTTACCTGGCATCGATGTCTTCAATGTTCTAAATTCATAATTAAGAACAGTTTCTAAGTTCAGGTTAGATTGTAGATCTTCTTCAATCAAGGGGTCTTCCCCATTGTAGAGCCCTAGGACGACGAACATTCTCCTGGGCCCTAAGACGCTCATTTCATTGCTGAAAAATAGTTCTTCGGATTTGTGTAATAATGTAGCCAAATTTTCATTTTGGCTGATTATTATCGACCTCTGATCGACAAGGTGGAAATAATTTTCTTCAATCCGCTTGTTCCGCCACTTTACCACGACATACTTTTTCTGTTAAAAGAAAAAAAATATATATATAAGTAAATAAATATATATAAATAAAAAATAATAATACAAAACAAACACTTACCGCAGCTTGCTGAAAAAAAAAAATTTAAGACATTTAAGGTTCTCTTCGCCATTTTTTTTCCTATTTGTATGACAAAAACGGTTTAACAATCTAACCAGGTGTTTCGTATTTCATATCATACAGCATCAATGAATTTGACAATCAGATGATTAAAAAAAAAAATTTTTTTTAAATTGACCATAGAGACCGGAAACCTTCTCAATGACTTGTTTTAACTGAATTTATAATCGAAAGGGTCTTTTCACATCACTTGTGATGTGATTTAAGAACAAAAAGTTTCCGAGGACCCCGAAAACCCTTCACAAAGGCTTGCAGCTGCCTATTAAAGGCCTGCACCTTTAACCCTATTACCCGCTCGTGATCATGCGGGAGGAGAGTTGACATGCAAATTTTATCCACACTAGTCAATCTGCTAAGTCGTTCCAAAATTTTGAAATAGACGGAAGTTAACTGTTCCACTGACTCGTTCCTTCGTAAAATGTTGTTCGTTCCAAAAAAGAGAATGAAATGCACCGCTCTTTGCGGGTGCAGAGCTGCTGTCTGTGCCAGAAGCGGTCCCAATTCCACAACAACTCTCTGCCCTGGCATGAGGTGCAACTCCGCACTCTCCTTGAAGTCATATGGAGTAAATCCTCGGAGTAAGGAATCTCCACACATGATTACTCTTTTGTTTTCCATTTTCGAAAGATATACAATAAACAAGAATTCCCTTTCACATTAGTAAATTCTGGAACAGAATCAAAAATCGAAGAAGAGGTTGATAAGTAAAGAAAGAGTAATAAAGGAAGTACTCAAAGTAACAGATAGCAAAAGTCTGCATTTCTGACCCTTTCCTTGGTCATCCAGCAAGTAAATGCCAATGCACGAACGAAAATCCTGCATTTTCGCAGTCTTTACTGTACTCCAACAAAACCTACAAAATTTATATATATAAAAAAAATCTCAAAGAGGCAGAGGACTTTCGGGCTCTGAGCCGTACTTGTCATAACCCAGAATTTCAACAACGAACTATGGGCGCTGTCCCACATAGTCGTGTTTACTTTTCAACAGGGAAAGTAAATCGTTTTCCTTTATGAGTTAAACCTAGTAAAACTGCTATTGTGACTGAAAATTTCTTAAAAAATTCAAATCCGGTTAAAAAAAAAGCTCTGGATTCACGATAGCAATTATAAACAGGTCTCAAATCGATTCTGTAGAAAATTAATTCTGTAACTCAGTGCAGAACAACACCAAGTCCATTCAAGGATTACAACTTCTTATTTCAAACCTGACTATACAAAGCATACAAGCGTTGCCAACTCAAATTAATATCTTCTGCGAGTTAACATTTTTGCTTTGTTAACGAAATAAACTTGGTAGCAGAAGGAATAAAATCAGTTCTGTCAACCGTTGAGCCTGTATACCTTTTGTAAAGTCGGGTTTGAAATAAGAAGTTGCAATCTTTGAATGGACTTGGTGTTGTTCTGCACTGAGGTACAGAAATCTATGTTGGGATATAGATTGTAGATCTTATTCTAGATCTGTATTGGGATGCCTATGAGGGATCTATATAACCTAATAACCGGTTCGGATCCAAAACACCCATGGGCGTTCCAAATCATGGGTGTTTCGGATCAACCAATAGGATTTCTAAATCAGATGATCCAGATTCCTCATAGGCGTTCCGGATCAGGGGTCAAAGTGATCCAACACGCCTATGGGGTTTCTAAATCACTTGATCTATATAACCTATCATCCTACTCTCGTAGGCCGGAAGTAAATCGGTACTTTTGGAGTCGTGATAAAAAATATCTTACAGATCGGGTACGGAAATGGCTTGCAGGCCGAGACTGGGTTTTACGGCCCGAACGAAGTGAGGGCTGTAGCCAGTCGGGGCCTGCAAGCCACCTCCATACCTGATATTTCATATACTGTAAACTTATTGGTAAACCTTGTAATTTGTACAAGTTACTTTGTAAAAACATGATGTCCTTTATTAACGATGGATTTAAATTAGTCCGCAGTGGATTGTGAATATATTTTAGCAGAGAAAATAACCTTTCTGCGGACACTTGTTGGTAAGGTACAGAAATGAGAACTTCTGCAATTGGATGATTTCGTCGTTGCGCGTTGTAAAGGAGCAATACGCAAATGTTTCTTTGAAAGGTAAACATAAACATTCTTTTTCATATTGCTCCTTTACAACGCGCAACGACGATTTGTTTTTCTTGGTTTTGGGAATTTTCCGGCAAACAGGAATCGGCGTCGGATTTTTTTTTGTTTTACCCGGCCTGCGTCGGCATCGGAATCGCAACCCTGCAGGTCTATTAATTACCAGTTATTTCCTATTCGACCGGCAGCTTTTTTTTCTTTGCAATTTTGATTACCCCCGATTAATTCACCCGTCATTCACCATATGTTTTCCTTGCGTACAATGTTATGGATGTTATTATCTGATGTAATGCAATAATGCCTAATAAGAGTGATCGATCGGGCAATATCGCATTAGATCAAACAAAGTGTATTTTTGAAAAGGCCTAACACCAGCAAAGATATAACATGACAAAGGAATAAAAAAAAAAAAAAGCACAAAATGTCGGAGGTTATGGAATTACCGGGGAATGATAGGCGTGTCATACGAATAATATTTTTTTTTTATTTTTAGACTGATATTTCACGCCTAGTCGTTTTCCGTGGGCAACTCAATTTTCTTCGGTTCTTTTTCTTTTTGTTCCTGACGGAAAATTCGAAATATAATTTTATCGTTTTTTTTTTATTTTTTATTTTCAGGTATTAAATGTCCGATATGCGCCAAATTCCTTTTACCGGACGATATAGAATGTCACCTTGTTATGTGCCTCACAAAACCGCGTCTCAGTTACAACGGTAAGTATTTTTTTTTTTTTTAGTTTTTTGATCAATGCCAGTCGGCTATGCAAGTTTATCATTTAATAACATGCTGACTGATATCAGACGGTTAATTGAAGTAACATATTTCGCACGGATTCGCTGAGATTGATATTATTTGCGTATAAAGCAGAGGCTTTACCGATACCAACCAGGCAAATTATCACACGCTCTTGCTCCTTGAATAAATAATGTTCATTTCAGTTCGATTGAAAATTGTTCCCATCCATCTTACTATCATTTTCAATTTTCTGTCGACTTGGGAATTCCTTGAAACGACGGCAAAATCAATAATCCTCCAATTCTGTTTGGTCCTTTTAACGCGTTCGAATCGAGTAAATAAAGTCTAATTAAGGATCGTAATAAACTTGAAGGGGTTGTGTGTATATATTCAAATTTCCTCTTTTCGTGAGTAATAAGGCATATTCGGTTCCATTACCGAACTTATTAAATTCCCAGGTAAAATACACCGTTTTAAAGACAGTTTGACGTGCTTAAAATGTCTTGAAGGTGGTGATTGCGTCATTTCAAAGATGTATTGAAGAGAATAAGGGCTTGGAAATTGAAATATCTCTGCAGTGCTCTAACGAAAACCTAAATACTTTTTCATTCTTTTTTTTTTTTTTTTTTTTCAAATCTCGAAGTCTTCAAAGACAAATTGGCAAGTCTTGTCTTTATAGGACAGTGTGATATTCAGACTTATTTTAGGAGCATTACAGAGTTTTTTCAAATAATCTTGACCTTGACGGCAGTACCGACTTAAATACTACGGGGAAGGTTGTGTAATGATCAGGCCCCCAATTTTATGTGAAATTGATATGACAGAATTGAATGAATCGAATCTCATCCAAAATAACTGATTCAGCCAACTGATCACTGATTCTATTTACAATCAACTCGTGCTCTACAATCGAGTAGAACAGTACTTCGATACTTGGAAGATGTATAGATTTATCTTTTTGTATTTTATGTTCGCACAGTGGTCTGGAAACATAAAAAAAGCGGTATAAACTCGGAATGTTATTAAAAAGCAAAAATTTTATCAAATAATAAGTTTTCAAGTCTGCAGATGGTCGCTGATTTCAAATCTACAGTAAAATCTTAAACATTCAAAATGGCGGATCCAATATAGCGGACAATTTTTTTTATTTATTTGAAAATCGTCTTCAAAATTTGGTTGTAGGGGTTATCGAGGTCACTGATTTCGAATGTGAGGTTAAATTTTAAAAATTTAAAATTGTGGATCCAATATGGCAGACTATTTTCTACATTGTCCGTCATATTGGATCCGCCGTTATGAATTTTTAAAATTTAACATCATATTCGAAATCAGCGACGTCAAAAACCCCTATAACCAAATTTTCAAGACGATTTTCGAATTTTAAAAAAAAATTGTCCGTCATATTAGATCCGCCATTTTGAATTTTCAAATTTTAACGTTAGATTTGAAATTAGTAGCCTTAAAAACTTCTAATTAGTTCAAATTTTGGCTTTTGAATAGCAGCCTGCAATTTCGTTATTCTAGGATACTACAACAGCAGTCTGCAATATAGTGCAGCACTCTTAAAGTCGCAAATTTGCGCAAACTTTTTTTTGACGTAGGACTACGTCATACTCCGTAACCTGGAGATTTCTGTTTGTTAGTTAGCTTATTCGTTTGTTGGTTCGCACCAAAAAGAGCACTTTTATTTCGTTAATATTTCGAATTTTTCGTTAATCTTTTATTCATTATTTTTCGTTAGTTAAATAAATTAACGGAAAATTAACGGATCATTTAAAAAATTAATGATGAATTAAAGAAAACTTCACGAAAATTTTTCAATTTTTTTTAAATTTTTAAATCTTTTTAATTTTTCATTATTTTTCGTTAACTTTTTAAAATTTTCGTACATTTTTAGAAAGTTTTCGTTAATTTTCGTCAAATTAATTCGAAAATTATGTTATTATTTTTTTTTATTTTCCAACAAACCTAAAAACTGCTTTAAGGCAGGGGGGGTGTAATTCTCTCAGTTATTATGTTATTATTTATCTTATGGTATTAAATTATATTATTTAAAATAAAGTGATAAAAAAAGATCAAAAGTTATGCGCGAAATAACACCGAGACAAAATTTTGAGAAAGTCTTTGTTAATTTTCGTGAAGTTTTCTTTAATTCATCATTAATTTTTTAAATGATCCGTCAATTTTCCGTTAATTTTTTTAACTAACGAAAAATAATGAAAAATTTAATAAAAGATTAAATTGAATTTTTTTTATATCAAAAAGATAATCCATAATTTCCTTCAATTAGAAAAATTAACGGATAATTTAGAAAAATTAATGATGACATAATTTTTTTTAATATTATTAACATTATTTTTTTAAATTTTTTTATCATAAAAATAAAAAATTTAAAATTGTTTTATTGTTTAAATTTAGTAATATTAAAACAGTACCCCATAGACGTAGTCCTACGTAGGGATATGCTGCCATATCCCAGTATAATTTTTTTTTCTTTTTTTTTAGCTCATACTATACTATGGGCATTCAATTTTAATTGCATCGGGAATAATATTATGCGGACAATTTTTGTAAAACACTAACAAGAACTGAGTACTCTAAAAAAAAAAAAAAAATGGCACATGCACCAACAGTAATATTGGACTTCAAATTCGTAAGCTACGCAAAATTTTCGATAAGAATCGATCATTTTTTATCCACAAAAAAAAATGTTCGTTTTTTGGAAATATATGATGATATCATATCGGCTGATATCGGCTTTTTGGAAATTTCAAGGCCAATTTGAGACCTCAAGATGCCGTTCAAAAAATTTAAAAAAATTCGGAGTTGATACTCCACTTATAAAGAAATTTTTCCCGATACAGGAGTTTTGAAATTCGAAAAAAATGTTGATTTTCGAACCACCCTACTCTCTATTTAATTTCTTCATGAAACGATTACTTGACAACTTTAAATTCTAAGCTTTAGTTCTGACATAAATATTTTATATCCCTAAATCACCTACCATTTTCCTTGTAAAAGCAACGTCGTTTTAAAATGTCTTTTCTTTTATTTCAGAGGACGTATTAAGCGAGGACAAGGGGGAGTGTGTTATTTGTTTGGAAGATTTAACACAAGGAGATACAATAGCAAGACTACCATGTTTGTGTATATATCATAAAGGGTAAGCTTTTTTATTAAAATAAATTCCCCATTCATATTTAAATTTTTAAGTTAAAAAAAAAAAAAAAATAAGGCCAAGTACAAAAATGAGAAGTAAAGTAGAGCTTTTTTTTTTTTTCTTTCCATGGAAGGAAACGTTATACGAAATAATCATGAAAAGGTTGTTTCCCGATCATTAATTACCAGCACTTGTTAGCATGAACTTGACATGCTTTCTGGAGAATATCGTGTTTACATGAATGCAGACGTTTTTATTTTTATTTTTCTTTTTATTTTCCCCCTTCGCGTTTTCTAGTGGCAAGATTTTTAAACCAATTATAAGGAATGACCTACATTCAAACGCCTTGCGCTAATTTTACACGGGAAAATTCATTTTTTTTTTATTTATTTTATTTTTTTTTTTCTTGATTACAAGTGCAATAAAGCAAATAAAGGGCTTTGATGTTTATCGAAGAAAACCTCCGGACTTGTAAACACTTGCTTCGGAGTCCCTTTATAACAAATACTCGGCGGTAGTTATGATTTAATAAACTATTCATGGAAAGGAAAAGGGTGTTTTTGTTTTCTGCATGGAAAACCCCGGGGGAGGTTTGGGAAAATGCCTTTAGAAAAGCTTAGGAATTTTTAAGGTATAATTAATTCCCTCTAAATCAATTGCTTCATTCTCTTGGTGTATGCGAGTTTTTTTTTTTTTTTTATGATTTATTAATGGCGTGTTGTGTTGTTTTGAGCTAAAATTGAACACGGGGTCTATGCGGAGTATATGCGTCGTAATATTTGAATAAGTTAATGTTCCTTAATTGTCGAATTAATTACGTTCGTAATTATTCGTGTTTGGTTTTTAATGCCATTGTCTGGTGCATTTTATTCTTAAGTAACGTTCAGTTTTGATGTAAACACTGAAAGAAAGAATAACTTTTTTTTTTAATAATCGTTTGTCGAGGGATATTGTGTTATTTGTTTATTGAATTTTGATTGGGACCAGTAGACTGGCTAGATTCAGATAAAATTTTAAATCGTAACTCTTTAAGCTTTTGGTTTTTTTTTTTTTTTTTTTTTTGTACTGAGGGAGAAAGTTTTAACCGAGGGGTTACTCACTGGGTGGGTCGAAACTGACGAATTTTGGAAGTTTCCAGGAGTCCGAAGCCGGTAAAAATTGGTTGGAGACAACGCCCGCATCGGCGCCGAATTATCCAAAGTGCTGGAGCTGGAGCTGGAGCCAGCGTCGAAGCTGATTCCAGCATCGGTGCCAACACCACCATTAATTTTGTCAATTTTTTTTTTTAATTAATTGAAAAGAAATTGTTACAGTAACCGCCGCTTATTGTAGTGCCGGTTAATGTGATCAAAACTCATGGCCTTTCTCAATCATATTCAGCATTGCCATCGGGTCATAATTACAAGACCGGTGCTGGCACTTGGCACCAGCTTCGGCACCGACCTGAGTTTTTAGCTGGCCGCTGCAGCTGTCATCGGCTTCGGCTTCGGACCCCTGTGTTAAACTCCTGATAGTGGAATGGGTGCCTTGTTTGACATCCGAGTGCCCAGTTTAGGGATGTTAAATATACGGTATATTTAATGTTCGTTTATACATGTTATGTCCCATTTAAAAAATTGCCCAGTTCATGAACCGGGTGGCAAAGTCGCCCAGTTAATGAACTGGGCAGAATTAGTTTTGCCCTTTTCATGAACGGGGCAGACATGTAATACTAAATTACACGATCGGGGAAAGAGGTTTTGCCCGGATTCAAAATAATTTCTTTGGATGAAACTAAAATAATATTTTTACCAAAACATGGGTCATAATGGAACAAATTAATGAAAAAAATGTATGATCGAATAATGAAATATGCTGGAAATTAAAATATAAAAAATAATTTCATTTTTACAAGTTTCTAGCAAAAATAAGTCTGCCCAGTTAATGAACTGGGCAATTTTGCTGCCCGGTTCATGAATGGGGCAAGCAGCCTACCCGGTTCATGAACTGGGCAAAAAAATTGCCCATTTCATGAACTGGGCAATTTTTTAAATGGGGCATAACATATAGAATACACCCATAAGCTATTCATGGGCAATGATATATATTTATTTCACCACGTGATTAAAGTGACGCAGGAGTGATTCATTTTTTTGAACATCCTATACTTCGAAAAACGCTAATATTAACGTTTAGGAGCCAGATATCAAAATTCCGCTTCCGAGCAACAATTCTGATGCACTTTCTTGAAAAATTCCATACCTGACCATACAGTACTTTTTGGGAAAACCTTGAACCAGGATAAATTCCCCTTAATTTATAGTAGATTAAGGTTTCTCAAAAAAGTACTGTATGGTCAGGTATGGAATTTTTCATATGAAAGTGCATAAGATTATTAAGAACCCTCCCGAAATAAAAATCGATTTCGATCAAACAGTGGATCACTCCCCGCTGGTCGAAGGTGCATAAGATTAATAAGAATAGTTGCTCAGAAGCGGAATTTTTATATCTGGCTCCTAAACGTATTTATTTATCATGCTTGTCGCAATCAGAAATGGTAAAGGTAATTTCATCGATCAGACTTGACTTTTTTCGATTTCTCTTTTTGTAGATGGAAACTGATCAGTTTTGATCCAAGTTGATTACATGTAGCCAAATTGGAAGCGAACGTTTTCAATCAAATTGACCGTAGCATTTCGACTAGGACTGATCAAAAACGTTGTGGAAAGATCGTTTTTCACCGCTAATGATCAAAAATGATCAACGGACTGTGCTTTGTGCAACCGTAAGAAAACAAAAATCGTGATCATTTCTGATTTATTTTTATTTTTTTCAGGGAATTGTTGCTCGGAAGCGGAATTTTGATATCTGGCTCCGAAACGTTAATATTATCCTTTTTCAAAGTATAGGGTGTTCAAAAAAATGAATCATTTTTGCTTCACCTTAACATCACAAGTTTATCAAGTCGGCCACCATCTTGGATTTCCAAGTAAATGAAATGGCCAATTGAGACCACCGCCAAAAAGTGGTACACATTGAGTCACTTTGAAAAGTCTGAATGGGGCTTCTTGCATCTACTGCAAGATAGACGGTCTGGGAAGCTATTTTGTAATGCTTTCGTGGGGAGTATTCGCTGGAAAGATTCCCCAGAGTTTGTGTTGCCAAGCACAAAACGGGTCGTGAAATAGATTTTTTTTTTTTTCTCTTTTTTTGTTCCCCCTATCACAGCAAACCTACCACATCTAATCAAGTAAGCTTCCTCTGAGAGAGGAATTTAAATTCGATTTCTTTTAAACGATAGTTTTCATCTGCAAGTCAAGTTAATGACAACCATAAACTTTTAGTGCTCTACTTTTACTTCGGTTAAATAGACTACATGGGGATGGAAGAATTCCATATCTAGATTAGGCAGACAAGAAGTTGAAAATTGTCCTTTTTTTCCTTTTTAGATCTCGATAAAGCGCAGGGTTAAAAAGTCTAGAACTTGTTTTAAAAAAAAAAAAACATAAAAATAAGGAATAATTGCCCAAACTTGAAAATACGCATTTGGCATATTTCTTAGACAAAATCGCTATCAAAATAACGATGATTACAGGTTGACGATTTTCAATTTCATTATTTTGAAAAGTTCGAAAAACTAAACTTATTTTCCCAAGTTCGAAATCAATTTAAAAAGCGTTTACCAAAGTTTTTTTATTCGATAAACAGTACGTATTGGGAAAATACATAACGCATAATTATTCATTTTTATTACAATTTACTGCATGTAATTTAAAGGGGGAACCGCAGAGGGGGAGGGGCATCCACATTAAACCAGTATAACCCTGTCTCAGGATAATCGATTTTTCTTCGATTTGAATTTACATAATCTAATCTTTAGGATGTCGGATACTATGCTTTTGCTTCATACGTGGTAAAATAGTGAATTAAGTGCATTGAGACAGCGGCTTAAGCGATGGGTTACTCACTCATGCATCACAATTGCATTACCTTATCACTCAGTGGTAGTGCATTTGAATTTTGCACTACCAATGCATGGGTGGACAGTACCGGGTTAAGGTAAAGGACTTGGGTTTTTTTTTATGGCAATTTATATATAAATTGTATATCATTTATATATAATTTCTATATAATTCGTATATAAATTATTATTTATATTAACTTGCTTATATATATTTATAATAATTTGTATGTTATTCACATTCATGAGCATTTTCAGCTTGTGCTTGAGAATACCCATTCCAAGTATTATTTCTCGGTCTTGGTCGTTCACTTAGTAATCACTCGTGACTACAAAATCTATTACAAAATCAATATCAGCAGATAAATTGTATTTTTCTTTTTACAGAAAAACGAAGACAAATCGAAAAAAAAAAAAAACTAAGAAATCTTCAGAACAAAATTTCAAAGATTTCTTAGTTTTTCTTTTTTAAAAATTTTTCTTCGTTTTTCGAAAGTAACGATTCAGCTAGTTTTAAAAAACAATTACTTACAAGGACCGAGTGGGGTTGAAATCAAAGGATTACTTCTTTGATTTCAACCACATTCGGACGGGCACGTATGCCTCCCCGGAAATATCATTTGCAATTTATTAGCGATTAGGAGAAATAACTGCTGCAAATAACAGTAATCATTAATCTCTTCTAAAAATATTTTTAAAGAAAATACTGAGGTCAGCAATTTTGGGATTGTGATCGTAGAAGAAATTCCCGCCAATATCGGTTTGTTCTAGAGACACGATTTTGAATCGTGGTTGTATTTCTCACGGTCGTATGGACAGGTCCGGAAACTCCTATCCCTTATACATGGGAGATCTTGTCCGGCTCAACCACCCAAAAATTAGTTCTTTCTTTCTACCACCGTAAGCGCTACTTGTACGCTAGATACTTTTTGATTTCTATCCTAGTTCACAGCTAGGAATTTTTCTCAGGTCAAAACTAGTGCGCGAGTCAGAAAATCAACGGTCACCACCCCTCGGAAGGCAATGGCAAACCACCGAGCGGTAATTGCCTCGTAAATCTCTCAGAAATAGCCGTTCGGAACCGGCGTTAAACTGTAGGTCCCATATGCCTGTGAGCGCACGCACAGGTATACGTGAGAGATCACCACGCTCGTAATCGAGTAAAGGACTAAGAAGAAGAGTATGTGCTTGTAGAGTTACATATTTCACAATTTCTCCCACTGGGACAACTGATACCGTTTGGGCATTAGTTGCCCATGCTTCAATAATATTATCTAATGATCTAGACGCACAGAAAAAAGTGGATCCCATTTTTTTGGAACCAACACTTACAGTACTTCTATAATAGTCGAGAATGTGTTTAAAACACTTCACTTCCGAATTGCATAAGTAAACTGAAATAAGCTATATATTAAACCTTTCTCTGACTTAATGACCGAAAAACCCCCTAGGAAAGCCAGAAAAAATAGTAGCTTTTTTTCCTAAATTAAATTCTATGTTTAACATATGAGTATATGTATACGTATATATATACCGGTAAATATACAAACATAAATATACTGTATACCAGACATTCCTCCTAGTGTAATATGTGTGGGAGTCCCAACTAGGGATGTCTGATATACAGTATATTTATGTTTGTATATTTACCGGTATATATATATACGTATACATATACTCATAAGTTAAACATTAAATTTAATTTAGGAAAAAAAGCTATTATTTTTTCTGGCTGTCCTAGGGGGTTTTTCGGTCATTAAGTCAGAGAAAGGTTTAATATGTGGCTTATTACAGCTTACTTATGTAATTTAAGCAAGGAAAAAAATCTTTTTTACTGGTTTTTAGATTTCTCTCCGTTAGGCGCTCAGTTATACTTCCAGCCATACGACGCCATTTTTGATAAAATGGCTGTGGCCGATAAAATTATGACCGTGCAAAAGTTAAAATATTAGTGAATTATTGTCATTATTCATTAATTAACGAGTAATTATCGATGTAAAATCAAAATATTAGCTAGGGTATTTGTTAATTGCACCCACGGTCAAAAATTTCGTACTAATGATGCGTCAATTGCACCCAAGAAGATTTAATCCCCAAATTGCAGGTACATCTATTGCACCCAAGCGAAACACAAATCAATTGCACCCGTATATCCAGCAAAAAAGTTAAATTTTACGTGACTTGCTCAGTTTTTAACTCTTTAACAACAGAAGCGCGGAATCATTTTTTCGTCTGTATCTAAAGTTGTTTCCAAAGCTAAATAATATTTTTACTAAACATTTATTGAAATAGTATTTTTACTAAAAAATTTTAAAGGTACCCGTGTTACCTTATGGACAAAATTTTTTAAAGAAATGTCTAAAAAATTCAGTAGTTGCCAGAAGAACTCGATGATTTCCAATGCTAACTTATGTCAGTCTTGAATTTTTTGAAAATTTTCTCATTTTCCATTAGTGTATTTTATTCTGGTCTCAAAGTTTTTTTCATCACTTTTTTCATGGGTGCAATTGAGGGGTATATTTATTACCTCTAAAAACGACTTGGGTGCAATTGATCTGACCCCCTTTTACCAACTTTCGTGCTTAGAGGATTAGGGATTAACCGTGGGTGCAATTGATATCACCCCATTAGCTAATTATGCCCTATTTTATAAATGAAAATTCATAAATATACAACGTATACATTGGCTGGTATATATACTGTATATTTACGTATATATATCCTGTATATTTAAGACTAGACATCCCTAGTCCCAACTTAAATGATTAGACATGGTGTCTCTGAAGATCGCAGCGCCATCAGTGGCCCGTTTTGGAACTAAAATGTGCGTAGTTATGCGGGACATGAACGGCAAGGGAAGTTTCCGGACATGTCTATACGGCCGTGGTATTTACAGATAGTAAGTAGGCCCCAGGGGCAGTATATCGTTTTAAGAGTACTCAGTACCCATGGCAGCAGATAAATCGTATTTTTCTTTTTACGGAAAAACGAAGACAAATCCTAAAAAAAACAAAAACTAAAGACTCATCAGAAAAAAATTTCAAAGATTTTTTAGTTTTTCTTTTTTCAAAATTTTTCTTCGTTTTTCCATAAAAAGAAAAATACGATTTATCTGCTGCCACGGGTACTTTGTACTCTTAAGCGCAATCAATGTTTCTATATATATACGTTTATAATTATTTATATTATTATATTAAATATTGAATTATATAAATTTATATTATTTATATATAATTTATATGTAAAATTGCCGTAAAAAAAACCCAAAGTAGTTTCCCTTAACCGTAAATGAAATAGTTCTGAACTGTTTCCCAAAAACTTTAAATAAATTCCCAGGACTAGGTTGCCCAATCCGGAGCCACAGTCCCATCCTGAGGGATCGCCGTTAGTGTAGTAGGAAGGAATGGAGATAAAAAGGGATAAAGTGTCACAGATCTTGGACAGTTGACATATCAATCCGCATTGAATTTTTGAAGTTAAATCCCACTTCGGGAACTTACTTCACACTCTGGGAATAATTACCGAAAATTTCCCTGGAATTAATTTTTTACCTTCAGGGAATATTCCTTTTCCGATTTTATAATTTTCATCGGGGACGCAAAGCCAAGCCAAGGACTCCCTTTCCGCCCTGGTATAGTAACATACTATTCGTTAAAAGGAAGATGCGACTGAGAAAAAAGATGAAACCGTACACTAAATCCCTGACTCTTTTTACCCTTTCTCGTGCTTTCTTTGCTTTATAATCCAAAATAATTCATATTGATTTGTCACATGGGTTACGTAAAATATGATATATCGGAAATATTGGTTTTTCAAAATCTGAAAAGCGATTTTTTACAAAAGAAAATGTGGGAAAAAAATGTCGCTGACTGCAATTTTTTTCTACCTCTCTCTTCGTGACCAGAACTCGAAACCGCATTAATAACTAATTTTATGAAAGAATAATGCCCCAACACGATCTATGGAGGGGGAAAAAAACGGGTGTTAAAGCAGCCCATGCTTATGAAAATTAAGTGAACCGAAGGTCAACCGGCGTATCTCCAACTTAGGTACGATTGGAGATAGTCTGTTTTGATTATTTTAAATGCCCCGCGTTTATTCTCTTAAAATTGTCACGTGGTTTTGTAAAACAACCGAAATGGTCTATCTCCATTCGTATTTATGATTAAGATACGTCACTTGACCTCCGGCGCTCGGGAATTATAAAATATCATTATCGAATTAAGTTTTAAAATTTACCTCAGATTAAATTTTTCAGTTGGGAATTTTAAAATTTTCTTTTGCAGCTGCATAGATAAATGGTTCGAAGTTAATCGAAGCTGTCCGGAGCATCCAGGGGATTAACAAATTGGATCCACGTTGTTGATTGTTCCGGACATCGCCTTTTCCTGTTGCCCTGCAGCCTGCATCGACATCTGTCGGCCTAAAAAACACTCGCACGGCAGCTCTTTATTACATTTTAAATATTGTTATTATTATATTATAATTAAAAAAACGAACAATATGATGAACGAATTTTATATATTTGGTACGCTTAGTTAGGTTTTCATTGTGAAGTTTCTATTATTATACTGTACATGTAATGCAACCTCGTCAAAAAAAAAAAATATTGAGTTACCATGTCCGCAAATTTGTTTATATTGTATACAATTTTTTTTCCGGGTACGGGCGGGGGCTGTTCTACTTTTTTTAATTATTTTCTGACGTTTTTCTTTTTAGAGGAAATTTGACTTCTTTTTTTTTTTTTTTCGTGGAGGTTTTTATGTAATTAAGGGAAAATTTTTCAAAAGAAGTGCTATCGTGATATATATTTTTTTTCGTCCTTTTTTTAATCTTTGAAGCTGTGATTTTTCGAAAATTAATAATAAAGCAGGAAATTCGGATTTTATGAAAAGAAAAACGAATTGTGATTGTATTTTGGAAATTTTTGATTCGTCCTGTTTTTTTAGCGTGTATTAATTTTTGTCATTTTTTTTTTTAAAATTATAAAAAAGGGATTTCATTTTTTTAATCGATGCTGACACACACGTACATTTAGTTCAAAATATTTTTGTATAATTTCTGAACCGAGTAAGGTAATTTTTTTCTGTAATAAAATCACTCGGGAAATTCATGTAATGCCATCATTGAAATAAATTTGTAAATTTTTTTTTTTTTAATTTCCGCACCGGAAGGTGGGTATCCCCACCTTTTTTTTCGTCGTTTTCTGTTAACTTTGATATTTCAAATTTGCCGTAATTTGGTGTATTTGCAGATTCCTCTAAAAGTTGACTTGTGTTCTTAAGGATGAGTATTTTCAGTTTCAGATACTGCCGTGCTAAGCCAAATTGCCGTAACTCATTTCCGGAATTTATCTTCGTTTGCATAAGTTAAATATAATAAACAAGAATGAATTACCGGAGTGAGTTAGGGCAACTTGTCTTAGCTCGGCAGAATAACTCACATTTTTATTAGTATTCTCCCCGGTATTTATACACTCTAATGTTTATATAATTCTACAAACTGTCTTTGATCGCATGATGCTTGTGTCAAATTTTTTAGAGTTTTTATTCGTGTTCAAGTTTAATTACTTTGCCTTTTCACATTAGGACTCAAGAGCTTCAATCCATTCCATTCCAATTAATTCCGCTTCTAAAATTCCTGCGCCGAAGATGAACTGACGTATCTTCATCATAAATATCATTAGAAATAGTTTTTTTTGAGTGTTTTTTTCTGAATCATGTGACCGTATGCTTAGCGGGTAAACATATAGTCACGTGATTTTTGAAAACAACCAAAACATAGCATCTCCAATTGATGTAAAAAGTGATGGAGATACGTCAGTTTACCTGCGGCGCACGGAAATATAAAATTAACGGACTAGCTAAGACTCTAATTTATGTAAAGAAGGACATCGTTCTGTGCACTAAACCTCATCTGCATGTGTACCAAGTAGTGCACAGAACGATGTCCTTCTTTTTCCTGTATTGGTCATTCAGGTCTATTTCGTACCGTGTCGCCAACATCAGAATGAGCTTGTTTCAAATGTTCTGACGAATTTACTGGCTCAGTAAATTCCTTCTTTGGTATAATAAAACTGATAATAAAAAAATTTCAAATTCTATTAATCGTGGGCTCAGTATTATTTTGTTCTAGATATACTTCCCAGGTTGACACGCGTTTTTCATAAGCTAAGTACAAGGGACTAGTGTCAACCTGGGAAGTGTATCTAGAACAATATAATACTGAGCCCACGTAATGTCCATCCTTTCCTTGAACATTAGCCTGAGCCGAAAATCACGAAATTTGGAATTTGTAAACGCCTGATAGTGGAATGTGTGCTTTTTTGCCAACACTGTTAACCCTAATTTTTTTCAGATTTTTTTAAGGTCATCTTGAGCTGTGACGCTTGAAATTTTTGAAAATAGTGATGCCAGAAGACGCCCATTCCATTATCAAAACTTTTCAAATTCCAAAATTCGCGATTTTCGGCTCACCTCGTTGAACATAGTAATAGAATTTTGGTTGATCACATACTTCTCGGTTATTTTTACTGAATCCGATACACTGTAAAAAATTTTGTGAATTTTTAACAAACTCGGTCCACACATTCTGTATGTAGCTCTTTTTATGTTAATTTTGACACATGTTGCTAGGCAATATTTGTTATTGTGTTACTATTTACAAATGAAAATAAAATATGTGGACCGTTTTTCAATTATAAATTGTGTTAAAATTACACAACATTTTTTACAGTGTACCGAAAATCCTGCTACTCTTGAAATATTTCCGAAACATTTATAAATTTATTTCAATGATGGTTTTTTTCTGGATGAGTCACTTTCGACCTCTACATGGTAATAAACTATTGGACAAAGTGGCTAAATTTTTTTTCAAAATCAACTCGTTTTCTTTTTTTGTAGCTGAGGGGTTTCAGTGCCATTGATACTTTTAGAAACCCTAATTTACAATTTAAAAAAAAAAAAAATAAATAAAAAGTCCGGGATAGACGTGCTATTTCATTCTTAAAATTGAAATCCCCTTTTTTTAAAAAATAAGAAAAGGAATTAAAGAATCAGATAATTTCACCCTGTATATTGTCGTTTTTTTATATTGTTTAAAAAAATAGAAATAAAGCTGTAACTATCTACTTTAACGTGTCAGAAACAAAATAAAGAGACAAAAAGTTAACCAACCAAATATTTTTCTTCCTTTTTTATTTTGTAACTTTGTAATAGAAAAAGGAGGAAAAGTTTCCGACACAAGTTTCTCCATCCTGTTACTACTTTTCTTTTCTATTGACATTTGTAAGAATAAGAGAACAGGGTTTTACTTTTAAACTCTTTTTCTCTTAAAAACTCGGGGAAGAAAAGTTATAACTTTGATTTGGGTTTTCCGGTTTCAACCCCATTTCGACATTTGAAGACGAGAAATGATTTTTTTTTTTTTTTCCTCCCCGTTTCTTCCTTAAAGTAGATTGTTACACGACGTCGAGGTCGCATTATGAAAAAAATAATTTTTTATTTTTTCGTTTTTCAAAAAAATTGTGTTAAAAGTACCTTCGCAAGTTTGGCGGTAATTTAAAAAAAAAAAATTTTTTTTTTTTTAGAAAATAGTCTATTTTTATTGAAAATTTTGCACAGATCACGAATCTGAAGTGCGTTTCCTTATTTTCTCTTCGGTTTTTTAGGTAAAAATTAAAATATAGCAAAAACAGAAAAGAAAAAAAAACGGCGTTAAGGAACAAAAAATATTAAGTCCAATAGTTTGGCGCTTATTTTCTGTCTCTAGATACAGAAAAGTGGGCTTCAGATTCGTCATCTACGCAAAATTTCCGATGGGAACGGAAAATATTTATTATGGAAACGGAGTATATTTCGACAAATGAACAAAGTCGACCTTTTGTGTCCTTATGGGAATTTTCCGACATTTAAGCTCATGGCGGCACGCTTTCCCCGTCATTTTCAAAATCTAAAAAATTCAGGGTGTTTTAAGTGCACCAAATTCCGGAAGCAACCAAATTTTAATTTGAAAATTCTCTTCTTTTGGAACACCCTCAGCTTATCGTCCAACTTAAAACATTTTTTTTTAAAAAGAAAAAAGAAATGAAATCGATTTTAATTTTATCCCCACATTAACGTGACTCGAAAATATTTATACACTCTGTTTACAACTGATTACAAAATTGCATTAGCTATTAGCTATTATTAGAGATTGTGCCCGGGAATTCCCGTCCCGGAAATTCCCGGGATCCCGGAAAAAAAATTCCCGAAATTTAGTCCCGGGAATTTTTTTTGGGAATTTTTCGGGATTCCCGGATCCCGGGATTTAAAAAATCAATAAAAATCGGGAATCCCGAATCCCGGGAATTTTAATTTTCCAACAATGGGAAATCCCGAATACCGAAATTTTAAATTTCCCGGGAAATCACAATCTCTAGCTATTATCGATTATTTTTAATTCGAATTCATTTTTTATTTCATTTTCCACGCCAATTTGAAAATAATATTGCTTAGCATATTCGATAAACTTGTGAAGGTGCTGCACGCTTGTTTTTTTTTTTTTTTTTTTTTTTTCCTTTCTCTCTCTAAATATTCATAGAAAAACGAATTGAAAAAGTGATTATTATTAAGTTGTATAAAATTGAAGAAAAAAAAAACTGATGACGGTTTAATCCGGTACAGGGTAGATGCAAGTTGTTCTCTTCCGCGATGTTGGATATTTTGCAATTTTTGTTTTAGCCTAATTTTTTTTTTTTTTTTAAGTAATTGTTTTGTTGTTGATATGAACGCGTGCAATCAAAAACGGGGATTAGTTCGAATAGAAAAATAAAACATCACGCTTTTTGTCCTCGATACTGAATTATGATGAAAATTAATTTTAAGAAAAACCTTTCAGTTTTATCTAAATCATCGGCTAATTTTTTTTTTTTTTTTTTAGATAAAATTGAATGGAGTCTTGTTTTTTGTAAGTTATTGTAAAAAATGAACGGTTAAAAAAAAACGGTTCTGTATCTTATTTTTGAGAGGTTCAGGGTTAAGAAATTTTAGAAGTGTGATTTTTAAAAACTGGGAGGCTGACGCAAAACTATTTCGCTAGAGGGCTTTGCGGTAATCCAACAGGAAATTATATTTAACTTTCTGATCGTTTCCTTTTTTTTGTAAAATTACAGGAAATGAGAAATAAATAGATCTCGCTACCTTAGAACCAAAAGGTTCTAAATCGAATACTTGGAAAGATACTGGTTTCATATGTTTAGCTTATGGGTGAATAGTGTCGGAGTCAACAAATCGATTTGAAACCTTTTGTTTCTGAGGTCGCAAGGTAGGAATCAACGTATTTTACTATATCGGATAAACAGGTGTCTTGTCCCTGGTGTGACTTTTCGAATGCTTTTGTATTTTTCACTGCACTTTTGCCCTTTCACTTGTGCTAATAGGGAGCGGTCAGTCTGGGCACCGCCTCCTAACCTCCTAACCTTTTGTTTTTTCCTTTTTCGAATCATTCAAAAAATAAGGTGCCAGTAATTGACCATGTAGCAGTATTGGACCAACGTAAAAGCGAAACATGTTTATTATATGTATATGGACAATATGTTTAGCTTATGCGTTGGTGCATTACTGTTACATGATCCATTACTGGTACGTTTACCGTACTTGTGTGTTCAGGCAACCAGGAACGAGAGACAAGTGGCCAAAACATATAAACTTATATCCAAGAAAAAGTGAGTTATAAGTCCGGCCAATCCGTTATAAAAGCTTATAACAAGATGATAGAGCTTATAATGTTGTTTTAAGTTTTTATAACGTATTGGCCGGACTTATAACTCACTTTTTCTTGGGTATTTGGATCCTTCATTTTTAAAAAATGGTCTTAACTCCATTGTCTTCATTGAGCATTATGTTAAATTCTTTTTTGTATAGTTTCGTAGCTTGCCATTAAAGTCAGGACAAGCAACTTTTTACTTAACTTTTATACTTAAGCATCCTGGGGAGATGTGGTCCGTTTAAGTCTAATGCTCTCCGGGGTACGGCTTGCCACAATGCACCCAATGGAAGCAAAATAATTGGGGTTGGTTACATTCGTGACCACTTCGGGATTTTTTATTGCGTAACGAAACAAAGTCAAAACCTCTGTTTCCTTCCATCGCTTTTTTGACTCTGTCGTTGAAGCTAAAGAAAATTATAATTACCCGTGGCAGCAGATAAATCGTATTTTTCTTTTAGCGGAAAAGCGGAGACAACTCTTGAAAAAGCAAAAACTAAGAAATATTCAGAAAAGCATTTCAAAGATTTTTTGGTTTTTCTTTTTTCAAGATTTTTTTTCGTTTTTCCGTAAAAAAAAAAAAAATACGATTTACCTACCCTCACGGGTACTGTGTACTCTTAAACCGGTGCAGGATGCAGGATGCAGGATGCAGGATTTGCAGTGAGGAAATGTGTAGACAGTTTCTTATATCTACCCGGTGTCCGTTTTTAGGTCGTTGAAAAAGTAAACAAACTTTCATTTGTTTTGATAAGCTCAACATTACGATTTGTTTGCTTTTTCTTAGTGATGGACGACAAGCCAGAACAAGACAATCCAAGACAAGTCCTCGGTCAAGCTCTTGTCTTGTTTACATAAGCGAACTATTATGTAAACAATACAAACAATTGAAAAACGTAAGAGTCTTGTCCAAGCTCTTGTCTTGTCGTCCATCACTACTTTTTCTACATCTTAAAAACGGACACCCGGTATATTTTTGTAAATGTAATTTCATCTTCTGCGGAATTAGATGTTTTTGACATTCTGTCTTCTTGACCTCTCATTTTGGTAAAATGGCATTATTTTGGTGGCAAAAAAACAAAGATTACCCAATTAAAGAGGTTCTACCGGTAAATTTGAGATTCTTAGCTAATCATTCTCCTGCAACTTAAACATGGACGGAACTTTGTTTATTTTTTGAAGTAAGATTTTTCCGGCTACAAAAGTTTAATTGGAACCGAATAATTTTTTAAAAATATTCCTTTTAACATTCTCCACAACTTTTGTTACATGAAATTTCGATCCCTTTATCATTCGTCGTGTTTTTTGCGAGATTTTCTCAAATAAAA
Source organism: Liposcelis bostrychophila (assembly GCA_037577465.1). Lineage (NCBI taxonomy): Eukaryota > Metazoa > Arthropoda > Insecta > Psocodea > Liposcelididae > Liposcelis > Liposcelis bostrychophila. The sequence continues at coordinate 52,432,028 of CM075208.1, read as the reverse complement.
ATCCTATGTTTACAAGCAATACACCAGCACGTTTAATATTTTTGCAAATTATGTTTGTAAAGAGTTTATAAAAAATTTTAATTAAAAATAAAAGCGAATTTTTATGTAACAAAAGTTGTGGGGAATGCTAAGAGGAGTGTTCTCATACTTTTAAAAAAATTATTCGGAACCAATTAAATTTTTGTAGGCGGAAAAACCTTTCTTCAAAATATAAAAAAATGTTGCGCCCATGCTTTTGTTGTAGGAGAACAATCAACTAAGAATCTCGAATTCATCTGTAGAACGTCCTTAAGTTTTGGAGAATTATCATTTGGTTTCTGTTTGTAAGAGTTTTACCGACCCTTTTTACCATTTTTATTTTGGATTATCGGTTTAGGAAAAACCAATAATCCAAAATTGAAATTATCGAATGGTTTTTGCCTTACTGTCACAATCGATGGAGCAGACAAAGAGATTTCCTTGCTGTATATCTGTGGCATTGAAGAGCAAATCTGGCAGCAAAGACTCATTAGCAAGAGCGGACGCTCGACGCTGGAAGTGGGGCGTAGACTTTGTCAATAGCCTTAATTCGAAATAAAAATTAAAAGGGTTATCGGGAGGGCCCTCTTCAATATCATCGGGCCGTTGATCATCATGTAATATTTCTTTAATACCTATTATCTCCAAAATATTTACGTTTAATCAACTCGATTACTATTTCGTTTTTCTAAAGGACGTTAAGAGTACGCATCAGTCGTGGCAGCAGATAAACATATTTTTTTTTGGTGCGGAAAAATGAATACAAATTTAGAAAAATAAGAATAAAGAAATCTTCAAAATTGTCCTGAAAATTTCTTAATCTTTTTTTTTTCTCTCTCCAAGATTTGCCTTAGTTTTTCCGTAAAAAGAAAAATACGATTTATTTGCTGCCACGACTGATGCGTACTTTTAAACTCGCCGGTGGAGTAGTTTTGGACTTTGTCTCCTCCATTCTATTTGCCTGCTGACGTTAATGTTCTTGACGTACAGTACATTACTTCTATTCTTTATCTAATTTTTTTTTTTTTTTTTTTTGATAATTTGAAAGTTATTATTAGCACAATTGAGGCTAATGCGAGATCAAAATGATAACGGCTAATACACATTTTCCATTTTCCCCTCAAACGCATTAATGAAATTTTGCTTTTGCACTTTCTGTTACCTCGTTTTTCACCGTTCTTCTGACTTCTTTTTCGTCTGATAATTTTTTAGTTTTTAGCAGCAGCAGAAGAATCAATTATCGAAATTAGTTTTTCAAAAACGTGGTAGCAAAAGATTAAAAAATTTAGAAAAAGAAATGTTCTTAAAAAGGAACATTACTCGCTATGCGGCGCTGTATGTACTACAGAGTCATTGGTTGAAACCGGCCATTTTGATTGGTTCAAATCCAGTCAGCCAATCAGAAACCTCGATCTGAACCAATAGCCCTTTACTACGTACAGCGCCGCGTAGTGAATAATATTCCTCATCAATCACCTGCCTAATCGGAACAGGTTACGACACGAAAAATTCTTAACTCGAATCTCTCGATCAAAAATTGTAAATAGTGTAAAAAAATAAATGGATACGGAACGGTTGAATCGGCTCCACGGTATCAGTAAATTTTGTTAAATAAAAAATAAAAATTAAAAATTAAAAAAAATTACGTTAGCGATTGGTACAGTACCGTATGTAGGATTTTATGTATGTAAGTAGGCTCTAATGTTTTAATATAATCGATGGATGTTAACGGATAGACTGGATATCTAGGCTGAATATTTTTTATACTTTTATGAATTAACAAAAAATAAATAAAAAATAAAAAATTGAGAAAAAAAATCAAGAATTATGACTCCTCTTCATTTTTTCGAAAAATAAAAAATTATAAAAAATTAATTAAAAATTTTCAGAATGAATTTCCTAAAATGTTAATTTTTTTTTTTTTTTTTTGGTAAACAAGCGGTAGTGATTGATACCGTCCTTTTCTTTTAAAAAAAATTATACCTTCGATTTTCATTCTGAATAGACGGATTTTTTACAAAATTGAACGTTTAGAATGGTTTTTAAATTTTAATTTATAGGAAATTTAAAAAATTGTTTTGAAATTGTTATATGCGATCCAGAAATCTTTTTTTTTATTTTAAAAAAGAAAAAAAAAATGGGATTTATCTAATCAGGCTTTTGTTTATAGACTTTTTAATGCATTAAATGAACTGAATCAAAGGTGGTGCTATTATTTAAAATGAGGATCGATCTGATGGTAAGAAGCCTTTAAATCAATATTTGACAAAAAAAAAAAATAGATTTGGCGATCGCATAATGTTTTCAACATCTTTGAAAATGTAACCAAAAACGTAGGATTAAGGAACCAAATATAAAGGGCTAGTCTTTTTGTGAAGAATCTGTCAGTTTTACAAAAAAAAAAAAATTAAAAAAAAAAAAAAAAAATATGAAATTGAAAGCTGTTATATGAAATCGCTTTTTGTTTTTGTTTTTTTTTTATTTTTGTTAAAGAACATTCCTACGTTCGTCGCATGCGTTAAAAAAAGGCACGTTTTGTTTAGAAAAAAAAAAAAAAAAAACTAAGCCACGGGAAAAAGAAGTTATTTAAAGCGATTTCTATGTTTAGTTTTGTAACAGTGCTCTTGCTCAAAAAAAAATAAAACGAGGTTCTTTTAAACAGTTTAGAAAACGAAACTCAAAGCTGGGAAAGTTTTTCTGTTCTTTTCGTGAAAAAAATTATAAATGGTTTTCGCTGATCCGGTTTTCTGTTTGGTAACCTCGCTTTATCTTCAGTCAAAACATCTTTTTTTTTTTTTTTTTTTTTTTTTTTTTCAGAAAAAAAGAGAAAAGTGGTAAAATAAATCTTATAGTGTGTGCAAGAAGTTTTAAAACGAGAGAAATTGGAACTATTACCTAACACATTGACTTTTATCGTAAGTTATAAAAATGCATAACAGTGAAATATAAAAAAAAATGGAAAGAAAATTATGTTCGGTTTTTTTTTCTTAAAAAATAACAGCTGCTTTCATGTTTTTTCCCGTCTTTTCCAAATTGTGCCTAATGGTTAAAGTTGTAAGCGGTTGAGAAATTAGTACTAAAAAGATTGGGAAATGCTCGGGAGACCGGAGGGACCGTAAGTTTTTTTTAAGGGAAGGTTGAACTTTGGCTTTAGCAGTGGGGATTTTTGCAACCCGAAAAACATCTTGGAATGAGCAGAAAAAAATTCAATGTCTTCTATTTCACAAAATTAAAGATTTTTTTTTTTTAGGTGAAAGAACTGGGGTACATAAAACTAATATACCCGAAAACAGCTATATTATCGAAAATTATTTCACTTTCCAATATACCAGTTTCCGGATTAAGAGAATGACTTGTTTCAACTTGATTGAGATAAGTTGAAACTTGTACGAAACAAAACGAGATGCCGAAAGAAATGATGGTTTCGTCACTTACCGCCCAAAATTCAAAACGTTTTAGGTATCCCCGGAATTTTTTATTTTATTTTTTATATTTGATTAACTGCTTGCGCAGGTCAGGGACTTTTCTTTTCCGGCATGCGACAACCAACTCGTACAGTGAGGTTGGTATTCCTTTGATTCATTATTATGTTTCAACTTGTTCCAAATAAAAACGAACGAGGTGAGCTTAAACTCGGAAAACAAAATAAAGTTTTAGACCTTGACATTTCTTTCATTTGTTTTTCGGTGCTATGTTTGGGACAAGTTGAAACTTGTGCTAAAAATTACAGAATAAACCAAAAGAAATCCCATGAAGGCTTACCATCAATTCAGGGGATCCGTTTCTTGACAACCCCGTAATAGCTTCTCAGAACTGAAGCTTGATGTGGAAGATTTCAGCCTAATGGCTTTCTTCAGATTCACAAAGGTAAGGTACACCAGAAAAATAAAACTAAAATGAAACAAGATACAACTATATATTTTTTTTTCAATTTGTTCACTGTACATTGTTACATAAAATATACACAAATTAGTCCTCAACAATTTATATTAAAAGCATTAACAATCAGAAGATTTAACAAAATTCAACAACTTAAAACTTTTTAAAAGGAAAAAGAAAAACAAATGCACAAGTAGGATTTAAAATCAAAGATGTTAAGAATTAAAAGTTGGAAAATCTTTGTTTTCCATCTTATAACTAAAAAAAAAAAAAATTAATCAATCCGAAAAGAAAAACAAGGAGGCACTTGAGTAATTCTAATTTTTCGATTCTTCTGATAAATTAATGCTATCTCATTCTTTATTTACTTATTTTTTTTAAATACTGAAAATACAATAAAAGGTATAACATTGTCCTTTTCATTCGTAAATTTCAGCAATCTAAACATTTATTAACATGGATTTATTTTTAACTACACTGTATATATTTAGGTGATAATTTTACAACGCAGATTTCCTAAAATTTTGAAGGGAAAAAAAAAATTTTTTTTAATGAAAGTAAAACTGCATTGTAAATTCCACAACAGCCTCATTTTGTTTTTTGTGATTTTTTTTCCCAAATTTTATTTAGAAAAGAAAAATATGAACACGGATAGTTAAAATTGTACGCGCGATTGGCTTGATCATTTTTTTATCAGGTTTTAATTTTTAATATTTTTTTTTCCCTGCAGCAGAAGAAAATAATAAAAAAAAAAAACAATCATTTATTGTCTTGAATGTGGTGAGCAAATAAATTTTGCACGTAGATTTTTAATCTTTTGTTATAAATTTTCCCACTCCCTGAACTAAAAAACACACATTAATCTAAACAGTGATAATAATTTTTTTTTATTCATCCTACAGTCGAAAGGGCAAACATTTTTGTTTTGCCGCTTTGTCAATATTTTTTTCTCAAGATCTGAAAAGCTAAAATCTATCATGTATACTATAATAGACACAGTCTTTTTTTTAAATATTATTTAAAACGATATCGGTAATAATAAACTATTTTTTTTACATATTATTTAAACATTTATGAATGTTAGAAGTATCACACAGTCGAGACATAGAGCCTTTTTGTTAAAATAATAACAATTTTACCTTTGCAAAACTTTTATTTTTTATTTTAAAAATTTCTTTTGCAAAGATAACTTTTTATGAAGAAAAAATTGATATAATAATTTGCAAATTGATTGCAATTTATTTTATTCAATAAATATTTATTTACAAGAGAAAAAAAAAACAATTTTATGCTGTTTCTCCATTAGGGGTCGTCCATAAAATACAGAAGAATTATTTTAGCAGATTCTGATCCCCTGTCTCGGAAAACCACCCTTATTTCTAAGGTCTCATTATGTTCGGCGTCAATTTCTGAATCGAAAAAGACGAAAAATTAGATTTTGAAAATTAGTCACTTTAAGGGTAGTTTTCCGAGAGAGGGTACTCTCAGTTTAGGATAATGGAGAAGCACAGCATCAATCAGAAAAATAATTAAATTACATCAGAGGAAAATTTATTGTCCGATTATTTGTATAAAATTTTTTTAAACGTGGCACAAAAATATTGTTTGACATTGTCGTTGACGATTTAATTTTTTTTTTCTCAAAAATTTGATATAACAGATATGAAGTTGGTCACAGAAATTCGACGCTTAATTGAGAAAACATTTAAAAGTAACAATGTGCGATTCGTAAAAAGTGAAATTTCAAAAAAACAAAGTTCTATAAAAAATTCAAAAATATTACTATATAACAAAAATACATGGTAGAGGCCTTATTTTTTTCCGACAAGATGTTATTGAAAAGAATTTCAATTGAAAAACTGTTTTTTTTCTGACTGACTGAAATCTTTTTGCATTGGAAAATCTTATAACATTATTTTCTGGCTTCTTAGTAAACAGGTATTTTATCAGTACGTAATATCCCTGAAATGTCGAATCTCTGAAGCATGGGCGTTGTCAAATTCAAACTTGGCGTACCAAGCTACGTTTGAACTTGGCAAAGGACACCATTCGACTCTTCAGATATTTTTCCGAAAATGTAAACTTTTCCTTCCCGGAGACAGCGGAGTACTAATTTAAACATCCTTTTAATTTTAATGAGATTTTTATAAGCCTAATAATGTTTTATCATGTTTTTGTATCTCTTTTTATTTTAAATGTAACAAAAATATTTTTGCGGCTGAAGATGTAATATTACTTTTTATTGTGACTCCAATAAATGTTTACTTATTGTCCTGATTTCGTTGAAAAGTAAATTAAATAAGGCCAAAAAAACAACCTTTTGATTTTCTTTTTGACCATTTCGAGATTTTAATTTTTTTCAGGTCAATTTAAGAATATTCTAAGTATCTACAAAATATTTGAACTTTCTAAGTGTCATTGTCACTAAATTCTCTACTCGCTTTAAATTCAGTTATGTTACTGATATTGTCGTAATTATTGTCCCTTTTGGAGACTTTCTTTTTATGAACACTTATTATTCTAAAGGTGAAAGCTTGATTATTCTTTCTCTGCCAAAATATAATCTACATTTTTTTGTTATGCTTTAATAACGGTCCTAGTGTTTTGAAAAATTATCCTTAAACAGAGAAAGCTTTTTTCTTAGTGTGGTGTCCCTTATACTTTTGATGTTTTTTTTTCTTATTAGAATTATTTTAAAGTAAAAAAAAAAAAATAAATAAATAAAAAAAAATCAAAAAAATTTAAAGATTTCTAAACTAGGCCTTTACTAGTTTTCTTCGTCATCTTCATCATCTGATCCGAATCCCCCTGTCGGACAACAAAGTCCTTCTGTGCCATCTTCTCTTATGCAAAAAAGTAAAGTTTCGGCGAACGTGACTTCATGCGATACAACCCCATGAAATTCTTTGAGTTCATTTTTAGGAAATCGAGCTTTATCGCTGTCTTCTATGATAACGAAACCAAGCGCCCTGAAAAAAGAAAGAAAATATTATTTTTTTTTTATGTTATGGGATCATAACAGCTTCCTATAGACCAAAGATGACTCAGGGCATCCTGGCTCAAAAATATTCAAGTTTTCTTCACGGTATTTTGCCGGTGTTAAGTATTACCTACCTGCTTATTGCAACAATTGGAATCCACAACACAGATACTGATATTAGAAATATAATTAAAAGTAGACACCACGTAGGCCAGGGCTGCCGCTCCGTAATTCCCTCAGAAGAAATCCAAGCCGGATAGCCGCTGCCTTCCGATACGATTTCCGCTATACTAGCCACCAAAATGGCTAACATTGCGAAAGGACTAATATACTTCCAGCACATGAGCCAATAAAGACTTGGGCGACTCCCTGTCATTAGTTCAATGTCATCTGCAAATCTAAATTTTAACAATAAATTAGATCAGCGTCAACAATTCGAATTGCAAGTTTAAATCTATCTCTTACCTCTTCAGCCCGTAAACGTAAGAAACCCCGATGCATTCAAAGAACGCAATTATCAGCAACGGGAAATTCCCGCTGAACATGTCGAACAACACGAACACGTAACTTCCCGCCCCGTGGGCGAACACCATTGACAATACACAACATGCCAGGCAGATCCCTCCTGTTAGAATCTCCTTTCTTAAATTAGGAAATAATTTCATGTCGACTACGGATGTGACTACTCCTTCTAAAGTTCCGAACTGAGAATCGATCCCCAGAGTAAAAAGCATTAGGAAGAAAAGGATGGACCAGAATTGAGCACCTGGGAATTGATTTATTGCTTCTGTGAAGATAATAAAAGCTAATCCAGTGCCTGATGCAGACTGAAAAAAATAAAAATAAAAATTATAAAAACAGTGAACAGGTATGTACAAAAATCAGAGAAAGAAAAGGATTTAATTTAAACAGATGTAAATCCTAATACTTGTAGTTTTAGCAATCTTGTGGTGGAAACAAGAACTACGCTGTGTTAAAATTTTTTTTTTTTTACATTATCAATTAATTATGTCATAGAGTCAGCTGATTATGCTATAGACCAATAAAAATCTGGAAAGCAGCATTAATCCTTAATGCTGATTGGTCCAGCAGACGATTTTGTCTTTAGCAAACAAGGGGCCAACATGGCGGAGTCATGTTGAGTACATCAAAAGCAGCTTCAAGATTTTGATTAAAAAATTTTCAACTTACATTTTCTAGCTCTTTTTCCAAATCACAGACTGGCAGCGTCGGCATTGTGATATTTAAAACCGTCCCATTTTTAAGCGTAGCCGGTACCAATGATCCTGGAGATGGGAATCCAGTGCTGTCGAAAATTTTACTATTGCCAAATATTCGTAGCAAAGTCTTGTTTCTTTCTTCTAAACAATTATCATACGTCATGGTGGCTTTAAAACCGATTATAGAAAACACTACAATCCCTGCAAACATTGATGTGAAGCAGTTCGTTAGTGACACCAAAACGGCATCCCTATAACAGTTATTGTTTACGGGATTGTAAGATGAAAAGGCGATCAGTCCTCCGAATGCAAGCCCTAAGGAAAAGAAAATTTGAGTACCAGCCTCTAGCCAAACTACCGGATCCGTGATGGTATACCACTGGAAAAAACAAAATACACAAAAAATGTTAATTAGATGATCAATACTAAAGGTAAGGGAAAATTTGGGGATATACAGTGTTGTTAAATAATTACAGAATTTTTTTAATGAAAAAGTAGTGTTCGTGTATTTATTGCCTTACAAAATGCCATATTTCGTTTCCTTTTCAGATTTTTTAGCAGAAAAGTTAGAAATACAAATAATTTCAAAATGGCGGAAGCTAGGTAATTGTTTATCAGTCCGGTAAAATAACCCCAGATAACAAAAAGAGTACATTCACTTCGTAGAAAAGGAAATAACTCAACTCGTAAAATTTAGCTTTTTACTCATGATTATTTGCCACGTATATGTTAAGAACAGGTGTTTATAAAACGGTGCTGCCATCTATTGGGCTGATTTAGAACTAAAACCCGTAGCGTGGGTTAGTGTGAGAGGATCGCTTCGAAACCTGTGCGTGCATATAACCTTATTCGTGATTTGTACCAGAAAAAATCATCTCAGGAACCGTTTTTTGGAATATATTCGGGAAAATACTGCGGTAAGTAGTATATTTTCAATTAAAATCTTGCTTAGGGTTATCTGAATAAGCTGAAATATGTCAACGACTTCAATTCTCAATACGGCACAGGCTTTTTTTTTTTATCGAAGCGTTTGCATTTGTAACCATTACATACAAAATGCCTTAAAACATTCGTTTCTTAATTTAATGCATCTCCCATGTACCAACACAAAATAGTAAAATAGGTTAACATGAAAAGGGATAATCAATTCTTAGAATTGATGCGAACCATTTGTTTTGACAAGAGGGATCCCTCTATTTATCAAAAGCGTTTTCATATTTTGCTAAACTCAAAAGAGCGCATTGTTGTTCATTTGCTTATCGATTCGATGTCAAAAAAAAAAAACCTTTTCCATTTCGAAATATTTTTATGGTAATAATAAGTGGTAGTTTTGATTCTTACCTTCGGAGTGAATAGATGCCTCACCCCATCCGTGGATCCTTTAAGAGTTATTCCTCTGAAGAAAAAAATAATGAGAACGACGTATGGGAAAATGGCTGTGATGTAAACGATCTTCCCGGATGAAGCAATTCCCTTTAACATGCAGGAATATACTAAACACCAAGCTATCGCTAGAGAAAGTCCAATTTTCCAGTTAAACGCGTCTGGAGTGTTTATATTGTCTGATATGCCCAGTGTGCTTCTATACCAAAAATATTGCGTCGTTCCGGCGATCTAAAATGAAAGAAAAAATTTCTTAATTTTTTTATTATTGACGGGAAAAGGGTAAGAGTTTTGGATAAATAAGTTCAAATCGGTTAGTTCGGAATCTGCCGTAAGGTTATCCGGAGATTTTTGCGTATTTTATGCATAATTACGAGGGTTTTTGTCGCAAACTAAACCTGGCAAGGGGTTGTAAGCTGTAATCAAGACGTTTCTGATTGGTCGTTCTAAATTTTCGCTCCGCTTCGCAGAGAAAGCGGAAAAATTATACCATGGGCGGAAATGATAAAGCTTATGACACATAACAATATCCCACGGTCATAAAATTTTTTCCGATCGTTCCTCCCTGGAAAAGTGGGGGCAAGATCGAAGGGGGGGGGGTGAATTTTTAAAAATCGTCAGATCGTCACGGGGTACGGGGGTTTTAAGGTCGCTGATTTCGATTCTGAAGTCAGATTTCAAAAATTTAAAATGGCTGATCCAATATGGCGGACATATTTTTACAAAATCGAATTATTTTGGGCAAAGTTTATTTAGGGGGGTTATTCGGGTCGCTAATTTCGATTCCGAAATCAGATTTCAAAAATTCAAGATGGCCGATCCAATATGGCGGACATATTTTTTCAAAAATTTCAAAGATTTAATTTTTCCGCTTATGTTTAACTTATGAATCAATGATCGCTTAAATTTCACTGGTGCGTACTCTTAAGCAGTGATGTTTGGAAAGGATAGTGTGAAGACCTGCCTTTAGGGTCGTGGAGTCTTATTCACAAGTTCTAAGAAAAACTCAGCAGACGACAGCCTTCTAACGGACAAACTTTGACAGCCTTTATTTCCTCTTAAAAAATTCACCTTTTGTCATTTGAGGATTTCAAACTCCGTGCTTATACTTACTTCGCATTCCGGTTCTATCGCATAGGTCATGTTTTCGTAATGAATCTTGGGACATTCCGACCATGGCAGCTCTGAATTGAAGCTCTGCACAAAATAAAACAAACACCAAGCTATGATAGTATTGTAGTAAAGGGCGACGTTGAACGAAACGATAGCGCTGCTGATTCCGATCCCTCCGAGATAAGGTGACACTTGATTCCAAACTCCGATGGCTCCTTTCCTCAGTCTCTGACCTATCGCCAGCTCCAAATAAAAAATCGGTATCCCTTCGATGGCCAACATGACGAAATAAGGTATTAAAAAAGCTCCTCCTCCGTTTTTTTGAGCTAAATAAGGGAACCTCCACACGTTTCCCAAACCGACGGCATATCCGATTGTAGCTAATAAAAACGTCAGTTTGCTGTCCCACGAATCTCTCTCTTCTTCCGGTTCCGGTTCCGGTTTGAAAATTTTTTCCGCTTCTTCGGTTACGATGGTCGTCCCTTTCAGGACTTGCTGATCGTTCGGGCTTGTGTCTTCGAATGCAAGGTTTGTGGCTCCGTAGTTGACGGTGATGTTCCCGACTCCTGTGGAATCGATTAAACCTTTTCTTATGTCCCGAAGCTCTACGCGGTCGATGGAACGCTGTTTGTATAAATCTCGAGAGCTTTGACGTCTTAATAATTGCGCTGTGTTAGCCATGTCGGAGTGAGTTAGATGTCCAACATTATCCGGATGAATTAATTATTACTGTCATGGTGTTCCAGGATTTTGCAGCTGGGTTCTTTTCTAATTTTCGTTTCATCCTGCAAAAAGAAAAAAGAAAAAAAAATATATATACAGTTTGCCGATAATTAATTTTGACTTGAACGAGGGAGCTGTATTAAAGGGTATAAAGCAAATTTCATTCGTTTCTATGTTCGATAATAGATTAAAATTACTGGCTGTCGGGGAAAGTTGAAGTTAGTTTCAAAAGCGGAATATTGAGGTTTTGGCTTTGATTTAATTGGGATTTCGAAGGATATTTCCAGGAAGATTTCAAGAGTGAAGTGAAGAATTTCTTAGTGTCCGGAACCACTTTTTTTTTGCGGGTCATTAGGGTGTGTAGAAAAAAATGGTCCGTTCAAGATTTTTGCTTCCCGGGCAAATTTCTGTTCTTTACTGTAGGAAATAGTTCCAGAATTTTTTTATATTTTTAAAAACCATTTTTGGGGGTGCAAGTGCCGATCGAAGATTTTTTAGGCAGAAAAAATGTAAAAAATTTGATCGAAATCCAAAGATTTTTTATTTTTATTTTATTTTATTTTTTTTTAATTCACATTTTTGGGCTAAAATTTGGTTTTCACGCCTAATTCAAAGGAGAACAAAATTTTTTTTAACAATTGCCAGTCAAAGCTAAAAATTTTTCGAAATGGTGAATTGTAACCCTTTGCCGCCCAGGGATCCATATATTCACCCATCAGTTTTGCAACCCTAAAAAGCTTCCATTTTCTTAAAAAAAATCGAAAAAACCATGTAACTAAAGGTGTTTTGAACTGCTGAAATCGAATATGAACCCGTACGAAAAAAGGGATGCATAACACTTATATTAATTATACAAAAATTATCCATAAATTATACAAAAAATTGTACATACATAAAAAATGCATAAATTATTTATAAAGAACTTTTAACTTTTTTAATGAAAAAATTATACATTTTCAAGTTTTTGTGCTTCAAAAAATATGCATAATTTCTCTAAAAATTATGTATTTCCAAATATTTGTGCTTAAAACATATGCATCAATTTTGAATAAATTATATATAAATTATGTATTTCAAAATTTTCGTGCTTAAAAACATTATGCATAATTTTTGTAAAAACTATGCATGTCCAAATTTTTGTATAAATTATACAAAATTTATACACTTTTTATATAAATTTTTTTCGTTTATTTTGCAAAAAATTTACATATTTTATGCATATATTTTTTGTACGGGAAGTCAGAATTAAAAAAAAAAAAAAACAAAATTCAAGATGGCGGATGGTTGGTAATATCTTATTTCAAATATCACAGATTTTTCATATTTGAATTTTGTAAACTCTTTATTTATTGATCTTTTTATTCTTATGAACTTAAAAATGCAAGTGAATAACGGATGGACAGTCATTTATGCAATCTTTAACAAGGATGCTTCACCTATGTTTAGCTTAAGGGTAAAGCAACTTATATATGTAGAGGCGTTTATAAGCTTAAAAATAGAAATTAAATATTTTGGCGGGTTTTTTTAACTGCTAATTTTGAATCTGAAGTTCAAATTTTAAAAAAATTGAAATTAAAAACGGCGGACTATATTAACTTTCAAAATTTTCAGTTTTTAATTCTTATTACTCGATAAATAATCGGTTTTTGAAAAATTAAGAGAAGTTAATTTTTTTCGGGAGGCACTTAATTTACAACAAATTGAAATTCTGGGAGGGGCCGCACGAGCCCCTACGTAAAATCCGATGTTAGATTTGAAATCAGGGTGCCAGAAAACATATAAATCGACATCCATATGTTATTTTTCCGATAATTTAAAAAACTAATTTCAGAATCGGAATCGACAGCGACCCCTAAAACCCCTCAATTCATACAAATAATAATTTAAAATTTTCGGGAAAAAGGTTAAAAAATTTAAAACTGAGTTTGCATCACCGGTTGCATAACTGAGCAATATCGGGCGCATCACTTCTTTTTTTAATCTCCCTTTGGCCTAGTGCTTTATCTTTATAGATATAGTACAAAAAAATAATATTTGGGAGGAATAGGGTATTTTTAAAACGAAATTTCGATGGGAAAGGGGGAATAATTTTTGTGTTTGAAATTTCCGTGAAACCAAACTAATGAAAAACTATATAAAAAATATAAAAATAAAATCAAAGACAGCGGATAAGAAACGAGAACAAGAAAGATTCACCAGAGATAGAAATGGAGATCTTTTAGGGTATTTTCTTGTCCTCCCTCCTTTTCTTTTCCAAAAAGGAATCAAATCAAAGATCATGTCAAACGATACACTATTTTTCTCCTGATTTTTATTTGGAAAAATCTTGCCTTTTCCCTTCCCCTCCTCTTTTTTTTTTTTTTTTTTTTTTTTTGTCGAAACATCGAAACCAATGAATTTGATTTTATTAAAAAAATTGTATACAAAGTTCGTGGAAAATTTTAAATGCGTAAGGGAAAAAAGTGATTGACAAGATCGAGATCCAGGATTTTTTTTTTTTTTTTCATCGTCGTAAAAAATCGGAATATTTATTCGGCTTCGTAATTTTATACAATTGCCATTTTCGAAATTTCAAAAGGGGAGAGGAATTTTTTCGCCAGAATTTTATTTCCTTTTTTTTTTTTTTTTTTTTTTTTAATATTCATCGTCAATGTTATAAAATACCCACTTGTTGAGTTGAGTTTAAAGAGTAATTGCCATATCGTTAAACGACATTTGTGTAAAAATAAAAAAACAGAATTTACAAAAAAAAAAAAAATTGAAGTGTTTGGAGAATTGAGAAAAGTTAAACAATGTTTCAACAACTTTTTTTTTTTTTTTTTTTTTTTTCAAAAGTGATATGACACTGAGGAAAGAGTTCATTCAACAAAAAAGGACGCAAAGCTTCTTCTTCACGTCAGAGATAAAAAGAAAGAAAATAGTTTTTTTTTCCTCCTTTTTTTCGGGAAAATGATAAAGAAAACCATTCGGCATCTTTCTTTAACTTATGGTTTTCCCATTTTCCCTTCTGTGCATTTAAATTCCCATCAGGCAATCTCTCGAGTTATGAAGTTGAAAATTTTGAAGCCGATTTTTCAATAAGGGAGACGAAGATGGATTACTACAATTGTCTTTTTCCCATCTTTTCCCTTTCTCTTTATTTTATTTTATTTTGTTTTTTTTTGAGATATGTTATATTCAAGGATCACATCTTTATTGTTTTCTTTATAAGCAAAAGGATATCGATAATATCGTGATTTCGCATGTACCACAGGATGTGCCAACAACTAAAATTATCTTTTTTTTTATTTGAATTTTTTTTAAAATTTTTAAACGGAAAAATCCATTTTCTGTCCTCTTTTCACGCAAGTAGCGATAATGAGATAATTAATTAATTAAATTCAGGTATAAGAGAGAAAAAAATGCCCAGTCAAAGATTATTAGCCGCGAGGAATCGAACCCCAATTTTCGTTTTGCTGGACGGAAGCTCTACCTTTAAGCTTAGGATTTTAAACTTAAAATTATCTTGTTTTCAGGCCAGCGCTGGCTACCCGGACCGAACCGCGGTCTTCCACAGTTTTAAACCGGACCGGACAAGTTATTTACAAAAAACAGAATCCAGAACCCGAACCCAGTAGGAACCCATATTCCGGACCGAGCGAGAACCTCGAACTGTTGTGGAACTGAACCGAGACCGAATCTCAAATATTACTGGAACTAAACCGAACCGAACCGTAAGATTGACCCTAACCGAAGCCGAACCGAGTTTTTCCACTGGACCAAAAGAAACCCAGTTTTTTGAAAAAGAAAAAAAAAACCGAGCAAAGCCTGTTTTTTTTACGAAAGGTTCATCCAAACCAAACCAAACCTAAACCAAAAAAAAAATAAATAAATAAAAAACTGACAGAAACCAAACCGGGTTGAGGAAAAAAACCCGAATCGAAACCAAACCCGAAACCAGTTGATTAAAAAAATCGGACCGAACTCGGGTTTTCCACAGTTTTAAACCGAACCGGACCAAATCTACGGACAAGTTAACCACAAAAAATCGAACCCAGAACCCGAACCCACAAGGAAGCCTTATCCCGATCTGAGCCCGAACCTCGAACTCTAGAGGAATCGAACCGAAACCGAACCTCAAATATTACAGGAATCAAACTGGACGATCCCTTAAGTAAGGCCAGACCGGACCCAGAACCCGAACCGAGTTTTTTTTTAAAAAAATAAGCGGAGAAAAATCGAAAAAGAGTTGAGGAAGAAAACCCGAATCGAAGCCAAACCCCAACCAAAAGAAACCCGGGTTTTTTTTGCAAAAAAAACACCAAAGAAACCGAGTGAAAAATGTTAAACCGAACCATACCTAAACCATTCAAAAAAATGAACCGGAACCGAAACCAAACTGAGTTCAGGAAAAAAATAGAACCGAACCCGGAACCGGTTCCTATGCTACTATTCTGAAAAACTGAAACCGGATCGAACCGAACCGAAGTTTATACCTAGGTCAAATTTAAAACAGAAACAAACCTCAAAAATTACAGGAACCGAACTGGACCGAACCTTAAGTGAGACCTGACCGGACCCAGAACCCGAACGGAATTTCCCCAAGTAACCGAACCAAAAGAAACCCGGGTTTTTGCAATGAAAGCATAAAAAAGGAGCGAAATTTGTTACTTTTTTTAAAATAGAAAACCCTGATTTTTTTACAAATTGTTAAACTGAACCGAAACCTAACAATCCGGTTTCAGGGAAAAAATCCGAACCGAAACCAAACCCGAAGCTAGTTGTCTAAAAAAACCGAACCAAACCCGAAATCGGTTCCCTTGCCGCTATTCTGAAAAACCGAAACCGGACCAAACCGAAGTTTATAGGTCAGATTCAAAACCGGAACCGAACCGAACCGAACCGTATTTTTTCGAGATGGGTTTGCCAGCACTGATTAGGGCAATTTATATCCGTCTGGTATTTCGGTTTCAAGAGCCGTTATTTTTCTGGTAATTAATTCTTCCAAGACACATTATCTCGAGGTAATTCGTCTTTTAATCCCTTTTAAAAGCGCCGACGATTTCCTTTTCCATTTTAAACAAATAAAGTTTAAAGAAGCTAATTTAAAGTTTCCCCGCGGGATGCTGTGCTACATTCACAAGATTTATTAATTGAACTAGTCGTGTATGGCGAAAAGTTCGTCATATATTCACCTCTGACTCGATTTATTTTATGGAAAACTGTTTCGGTTAAATAGACATATTGTGTTGACTTCCGATTTAGGCCACAGCGTTTTGACGAGATTCATTTTCGAAACTGAAAGTTTCCAATTATTGATTTAAAAAAAAAAAAAATTACCGAGGAAATGTTTTGAAGCAGGAGTAGGCATTTAAAAAAGCACAAAAGAAGAAAGTTGTTCATCTTAGCTTGTTTTTTGATTTAAAGACAGAAAGAATGGAAGTTTTTATAGAAAAACTCTTTTTTTACATCTCTGGAGAATTCAGAGAGAAATTCAAGAAATATTTAAAAAATTCGAAAAAAAAAAAAATTTTTTTCTTTTCTTTTATGTTTCACTGAATTCTTTCTTTTAAAACAAAGGATTTTTTTGGGGGGGTGACAAAATATCGAGAACGGTGAATCAGAGGTGAAGTTTTCCGATCTAAAAATAAAGCTGGAGTTCATTGTTCTACTGTCTTGTCTGTGTGGGGAGGGTACATTTTCCAAAGTAGAAAGTTGCAAAATAAGAGAGATTATATTAACTATTTGCCTACGTTTTTAAAGGAAAAAATGAGAAGAAAATAGCAGATTTCACTATTAGGGTTAAAAGTGAGATATATCGAACGTTTCGGCCCTAGCTGTGAAAGTTGGGTAAGTTACATTCAGTGATTGGGAACGGTAACGAAACGTGGAACGAAAAACGTTAAATAACAGATTTTTTGTGTCCGGAACGGAACAAGAAACGGAAACTGAGTTCAGATAAAAGTAGAAACTGGAACGGTGCAGAAACCGGAATTGGTTTTGATAAAGAAACAAATGAGGAACGTTTTCCAGTAATGACAAATAGATTGAAGCGGGAACGGATAAAAACCGTTCCAAGTGAGCGATGGATACCGAAACCAATACCGAAAACCGGTTTCATTACGTTAAGTATAACGAAAAATAACGTGTTTTAAACGTTAAATAACGCGTTCCAAGCAATAAATAATGTGAAATAACGTCTTACGTAAGGTCAGAAACGGATGAATATGGAACTTTTTTCTTTAGAAAGAACTGGAGGAAAAACGGTAACTGGAAGGAGAAAATTTTAGACACTAGAAACGAATTGAAATTAAAATCAGTTTTGGAACTGGAACGAATTAGAAACATTTCAACATAATGAAAAATGCAAGGAACGGAAACTGATTAAAATTCGTTCCTGGTGAAAAATGAATACTGGAACAAAAACCAGAAAACTGAAACTTTGCACTTGTTTCCAATCACTAATTACATTGCATAGTCTTTTTTTTTTATTTCCAACTAAAAAACAATGCAGGATTAATTAAAAATGACAATATGGACGAATATTAAAAATAAAAATGACAATATGACAAATAACAATACGGAAAATGTAATCTTACGTACTATAGGAATTGTGGACAACATTTTTTCCCTCTGCTTTTCGAACACTCATTTGCTTTATGCGCCATCTGTTTCCTACTTTTAACAGGCGCAATTACATTTGGCTTATAAATCCTTGTTGCATGGTATTTGCTTATTATTTATTTTTGTTTATTTTGGGAATATTATAAACGTAAGATGAGGACAGGATTCACCTTTCAAAAGAATGTTTCACCAATTATTCTACTAACTTTTTTTTTAAAACCGATTTTTTGAATATGGATTATTTTTATTTTATAGGCTATATTAATGGATCTCCGTAGCAATAACCCTTGCAGAAGTATTTCTTATGTTTGATTCAGACATTATGGTCTAATTTTTGCCAAAAAAAAAAAAGAGACTCATTACGGGAAACGTACCTCTCTTACTCCGAATATGTTTATATACTCTGCTATTTACTTTTTTCAACCCCAACAGCTGAATCAGCAAAAACATAAAACGAAACAATACAAATCTAAATGGTTGTGATAAGTGATTTTTGGCTTTAATTTTAACATTTCACGGAATAGTATATACCTTTATTTCTGAGAGGACAGCAATTTTTTTGGGGAAAAAAAAAAATTTGGAATTTTGGGCTTTTTTTTTTTTGATGTAGGATATTTTTCGGGATTTTGAACCAAAACAAAACAATCATCATTTTTCGAACATTTTTTTTTTTTTTTTTTTTTTTTAACAGAGTTTGGTAAATAAATGGTTAAGTTTCTTATTTATGACTTAGACTTCAGTAGTTAACATTCATTCTCATTTTGTAGTTATTTATTTGAGAAATTGGTCCAAAACGAATTAGACCAATTTCAGCTCAGCCTTGCTGCCTTTAATAGATTATAAGAACCGAATTTTTTTATGCCTTTAAAAATTATTTTCGCAGAATTTCCAGGCTCCTAGCGGGTCATCGATCAGATAGATCAATTTATTTTCTTATTACCAAAAATTAATTTTTTCCGATATTCATAATTAAGCGTCCCCTTAAGACGTAACTTTTTTTTAAGCTGATCAGTGCGCCAGATGTCTCTTCGATCCTCCGTAGTAATAGTAGTCGTTTGGCATGTTGTCTGGGGAGCAGGAAAAAAAAAAAAAAAAACGACTTAAGGGTGAGACAATAAAATAAAAATAAGCACAGATTATAATTTGATTATAATCTGAGACTATAATCAGATTATAATCTGTGATAAAAGTAAAAAAAACCATTTGTGTTTTGAATACACGTTTGAAGCAGGGCTGCAATTCCGATTCCGAAAATTGGAAAAAAATTTCAGATTCCGATTTCGATTCCAACTAACAAATACTTTAGCGATGCCGATTCTGATTCTGATTTCAAGCAAAATTGATTAAGTGTAATAACGATATTTTCGCGCTTTTAAGTCAAATGGATGAAAATATTTTGTTGGACGCCGATGCCGATTCCGAATTGTTTTTATACGAGATTCCGATTCCGATTCCGATTCCTATTTATTCAAAAAAACCACGGATTTTAATTCCGATTCCGATTCCGAATAAAAATTAATCGGAATTGCAGCCCTGAGTTTGAAGTAGGAGTACTGTCTTTCTTTCTCAAAAATTTTAAATTTCGACAAATCGACAAATCAGTGATTCTTAAAAATCTTACAATCTCGAATCATCAAACGAATCCATTTCTTGCGAGATTCTGAATTTTCGGGAATTCTAAAAATTTATTTCTCCAGAAATCGAGTGTTTCATTTTCGCCAAAAAAATCTCAAGAAAGTTTTCCGGGAAAAATTTCGAAGCGTCTCGGAATTTTTAGGACCGAGAATTCTCGTGCAGCACTTCTATTTGGCAAGTTGACCAGCTCAAAAAAACAGTTATCTAAGAGATGCATTAGAGAAAAGAAAATGTAGAGATGGACACTAAAATGTTTTAAAGATCGATCACTGAAAACTGAAAGAGAATAGAGTATAACCTTCAAAAAGCTAATGAAAACTTTGAAACTTTTGGAAATATTTTAATGATGAATAGTGTTCTAAAGTAATTTCGAAGTTTTGTCAAATACAATAATCTGTAGTTTTGTAGTAAATTTTTCAGAAGTCAAAATTCTTTTGCCTCAAAACTTTTTCGGAAGTGTTATGTATTTAATGTGTGAAAGTTGTATAAGCTCGCAATGACAATAATTTCATTTTGATTTTTAAAAATTTTTAATAAAAATCATTGACTTTTAAAAGATAATGTCTTAGCCGGGCGCTTTTCGACGGACGCACATTTTTTTTTCATACATATAATTCATACGGTCATACACACACCCATCCACCATCCAAATTTTGCTTTTTTCGGTATCAGGGGACCTTAAAATGTGTAAATATATCGAAAACTGAAAATCTGAAATTTGTCCTAAATGCAATGCTTTATTCTCCCTGCGGTCGATAAAGCAAAAAGAAGAAGAAGAAGAAATAAAATATCGAAAATCAAAAATCAAAAGGGGTTCCAGGGCGGAATCTCTAGGGGGTCAGTTACTACATAAGCCAACTGCATAATAAAGCTTCCATTTGATTAAAATAGCTGTGGGTAGCTAAACTTTACTGATCCAATTTTTTTTCTGCTGTAGCTCAAAAATCATACTCAAACTAATTTAGTACTCTACATATCCGTAGACTATACACAAATGTCCAGAAAATTTCTATTCGAGAGAAAACAAAACTTTTTTTGCCGACAAAAGTTAGCCTAGTTGTTTTAGCCCTGCATGGATTTTTCAAAAACTTCAAAATCATTCCGGCCAGCTGAATCACATTCAAAAAAAAAAAAAAATTAGGTTAATAATACCCCTGCAGCAATCTGATTTCAGGCCAAGGAATTTTTAAATTCGAAAATTCATGTTTTTCGACTATTCTAACCACATTGAAAGTAAATTCCCGCTTAATTTTTAAAAGTTTCCATACACATTCAATGTATAGCATTCCATGGAATAAGCATAGTAATAGGGTATTTAATGCATTGTTACAGCTAAGTGTAGAGAGAGCTTACTGAATCAGATTAGAGAGATGCAACTTAAAGTATTCATTATAATAAAAGCCCAAATTTGCCAAATGGCATAGCCCAATCAAAAAAACTCGTGGATGAAAACTGGTGGAATACTCGTGGATTTTAAGACTTTTTCCACCAATTTTCCACCAGATTTCCACCAGCTCGTCAGGCCTCGAACCGGTTTCTGGTCTGTAATTAGGGACTTTATAGGGACCAAAAACATGAAAATTAAAAACCTTTTTAAGAACATAAAAGTAGCCTAAAACTAGTCCGTTTTTTTCATTTTAGGCACCTTCCCCTATTTGATTAATTTTAAAGGTTTGTGACATGACTTAAAGTGGCTCATTTAATTTCGATCGACAACTTTTTAATCGACGATCCCCGATCGACAAAATTTCGGTCGAAAAAACAGTCGAAATAATAAAAAAATATTTTTTTTCAGTCGAAATAAAATAAAATAAAAAAAATCAATCGACAGTTTAAAAAAAAAAAAAAAATCGGTCGACAGTCGATTGGCGCGTGAATTTCGGTCGCAAAGGAAAAAGGTTGTCCTTTGTGGGCTCGTGGCAGTGTATTCTGAAGGCAGCGTTTTAAGGAACCAGTAGTAATGATAAATATTGCGGATAATCATATGGTAAACATAGAACAAGTTGTTTGCTCCTTTTTACAAAAGAATATTTTATGATTTTAAAGTAAAAAAATAATGTCTTTTGTTACATCTGAATGGCCCGAAGGCGATGACCTCAAAAGGGGTGCTATTTTAAATTATTCCAATGAAAGAAAAAAAAAAGTCATATTGGTTTATAAACCAATATGCTATAAGATATAAATATCTTATAGCATATTAGGCCTAATTATTATTATCTTATTAACTGATATAGGATGCAAAATAAATGAGAATGATTATGAGAGAGCAAGAATCCTAATAGAGGAAAAAAGTTTAGAAAGAGGAAATCTGAAGACTAAAACTAACCTCTTGCATTTAAAAAATTTTTCCCGAAAAGAAATGATTGGGAACCGACATTTGTATAAACGCCTGTATCCAACATTTTGCTTAATATGTAGGACACGCTCTACATAAGCAATGACGCTTTTTCGAACATGTCAGGTGAAAATGTACAGCTCCGTTTTGATTCGGCGATTAAATCATTTAAGAAATGGGAGACCGAGGGCAGTCTGCTTTTTTTACCTATGAAATTTCGCAACCAAACTCTTCAATTTTTCAAAATGTTACAGTAATCCCAAAATATCTTACTCCTAAATCCAAAAAAAAAAGAACTTAGAATTGAAAGCTCAACAATTTTCAAACTATCGTAGAATATTGCTCAAGTTTTTTTAATCAAAAATACTTTGCTTTTGACAATTAAAAAAAATCCACAAATATTAGTTACGCGGGACTTCATTTGTGCTTGGAGTGTCGTATATTGCTATATGAGTTAAGAGGGAGATTCGAAAAAGCTCAAACTTTGGTGGAAACTATTTTTAGCTGAAAGTTCCATTTTGTTTTTGAATACTCGAATTTTACCGACCAATCTTTTGAAAACTCGAAAAACTTGTATGGCAAGTCCGATTTATGTTTCGTTTAAAGTCAAACTTCCCGTTAAAGGTTTCGCCACAATGCAATGTTTATGCATTAGGAAAAAAGCTTTTAGTAATTTTTGATATTGGTGCCATTTAATAAATTAATTTTTTTTAGCATCCCACGGATGTTGAAATCAAATTTTTTGAAATAAGGTCACTCAACTTTCATTTTCTAAGTTAGCTCAGGAACAGTAAAATCGATTATCATCGTCCAAATTGGAGGGTTGTAAGTTTTACTGGGACCGTTTTTCATTGAAAGCTTTTATAAAAACAGAAGTGGCAGCAGCTCTGTTTTTCAGCCAAGATCTAATTCTACTTAGATTAACAAAGCAAGCTTTTCTAATTTTAAAGATTATTCGGTAGGCATTGAAAAGTTTTCAAAAAACTTAAGATGCATTTATATTAAACATTTTTTGATTTATCCCAATAAAACTTTACTCCTACGGGTGCAAATTTACTACGATGTGTGGAGATAGAGATAAAAAAGTGAGATATTGTACCAACGTATTGAACCAACATGTTGGACCCATGTATCATTTCAAAATGTGCCTGCTATAGGGTTTAAAGTTGCTGTATTTTTGAAAATATTTTCGGGGTCAAGGATTTCGAATACGGAGTTTGTTTTCTGAAATTAAGCTTCCGGATGTCTGTAAAGCGGTTTTCGTGGATGACCGACCGTAATATGACACGTATTTTGAAACTATTTTCAGAATCAAAGATTCCGATTCGGGAACTAATTTTTCGAAATTCGGATTTTGTATGTCCGTATAACGGCTTTTGTGGATTACTTATCAAAAAACTAACCATATTTTTGAAAATATTTTTGGGGTCGAGGATTCCGAATCCAAAAGCAGTTTTCCAAAATTTAGATTCGGAATGTCAGAATAGCTACTTTTGTGGTTGACCGATCGCAAAAAATCAATTAAATGAATCCCGCGAATCCCAACCAAGTACATTTCCTTTTTTCTTCTACAAAAATTCGTTTAATTAGTACCCTTTCAAAAACTAAACCTGATTTTTTACATTTTTACTTTATTTCAATTTTTTATCGACCAATAAAGCCGCGAGAAAGTATAATGGGGGCGCGCGAATGCACCCCCATTATCGTTCTCCTTGTTTTTTATTATTTCATGAGATAATTTTTAGAATAAGCTTAAGCCTTTACATTTAAATAAAAAATGTTTATGCTTAGTTAAAATCAGTTTTGCTTAATCGTCGATCTATGTAGGTACACTATAAGGTCTCTACTGATTTTTTTCGTATTTTTGAAAAGTGAAGGGCAAAAAACACTAGATTTGTAATTTATTTTTTTTTATATCAATGATATGGCAATCAGTCAATGATAAAGATCAAGTCTGGGTCTAACACCTTATTTTGATTTTTTTTAAATCTATTTCAATTTGCCTAAAATGAAATTTTTAAAATTTTTATTTGCCATTTTCACGTACAGTTTTTCTAAAAAAATACTTTGAGCCATTACCACCAACGCTGGTTAAGGAGATACCGGTAACCGTTGAAAAAAAAATTTCTTCTTCCATAAGTTAACTGACCAAAGTCGGCAGGTTATATTTTTTAATCGTGGTTTTTCAGAAAATCCGTGATTATGAGGACTTAGTTTGTGGGATTGGCCAATTTTAGAATATTTTTACTTAGAAATGCTTAATTTTCTCCAATTAAGATTTTATTAACTTTTCCATCATTTTTTAGTTTGGTTTCGTATGCAGAACAAAAAAAAAAAAAAATAAACGGTGTCAAATGTGTATCATCCCGTTTGCGGTCATTTCCACTTAACTATTTAAATCAGACAAAAGACTTTTTTTTTCTTTTTACAAAATCATGTTTAAATAAAAAAAACGAATTCATCTATGTTTACCATAGGTACATACACAGTATATGTGTCTATTATACCTGTTCTTAAAACGCTGCCTGCAGAATACACAGTTACTACCCCACAAAGGACAACCTTTTTCCTTTGCGACCGAAATTCACGCGCCAATCGACTGTCGATCGAGTTTATTTTTTAAAAACCAGTCGATTGATTATTTTTATTTTTTTTATTTTCGACTGAAAAAAAATATTTTTTTATTATTTCGACTGTTTTTTTCGACCGAAATTTTGTCGATCGGGGATTGTCGATTGAAAAGTTGTCGATCGAAATTAAATATCCCACTTAAAGTCTAGCGCAAAAAAAAAAAAAAAGAAAAAAAAAAAAAAAAAAAAAAAAAAAAAATTAATTTTTTTTTTTTTTAAATCTTCTATAAAATTTTTGCATCGTAATAATATCATGTTCTTTATTATAAACGATAGGAAATTTTTCGAAAACGCGCTGCAGATTCAAAAATTATGGACTTTTGGACCATTTTTCGAATTTAAGGACTTTTAAGGACTTCTTTTAAAAATATGGACTTTAGGGACTTTCAGGGACCAAGTTCGAGGCCTGCCAGCTCGTGGATAATTGGTGGAAAACTGGTGGAAATCTCGTGGAAAATGGTGGAAATAGTCTTAAAATCCACGTGGATTCCACTAGTGGAATCGGCCTTTATTGTCGGAATTCCGTCGGAAAGGCCTTTATTGTCGAATTTCCGTCAATAAAGGACCATTTTTATAAAAAATTCAGAAATGCCAAAACGGAATGAATGAATAAATGATTTATTGAAAAAAAAAAGACATATGCATAATAAAGTCTTGTTGGCAACGTATAATTTTAAAATTTTTAGGAAATGGAAAAAAATATATATTTATAGGCATAGCCTAAATGCCTTAAAAAAAAAAAAAAGAAGAAAAGATTTTGACAAAAGAAGCAGCAGACCAGTTGTTTATTAGGTTATTGTTATATAGTATCATAACAAGGTTTCTACGGAAAAAACGTTTTTGAAAAAAGAAAAAACAACTGGGTACATCGTGCATTGACCTTTAAACACAAAAACACTGATTCGTGAAAAGAAGAAAAAATTGAATAACCTGATTGAAGCGCCTTGAATCGACAAAAATTTAATTCTTTTGTTTGCATTACATTTAACCCTTTCTTTACTAAAACTACCACCTTAAAAAAAGCACCCGAAAGACTGATATATTTTTTTAAACTTTTTCAAAGCTAAAGTTCAACTGTTCATTTTGCGCCGTCTGCGTCTATTGTGTTGTTGGGGTGGACCGGTATCGGTAGCCAATTTCCAATTTTTTTTAGTAGGATTCGTATCAGAAAATCGGTAAAAAATAAATAAATAAATAAATAAAAAGATAAAACTTGTATTTGCAACGTGTATGTACTTGCAAAATAATTTTTTTTTGTTGTAAAAATCTTTAGGAATTTCTAAACTATCTTTTTTATTTAGTACAAATGAATTGCAAGGGCTGCAATTAATTTACTGCACTATTCATCATCAATTTAAAACACATTAATAATATTTCTCATAGCATGTTTCTTTTTTTTTCGTTAAAATTTAGGTGAAAGAAGAAAAAGGGTCTATTTAACAATATTGTGATTCCCTCCCTTACAAACCGGATATGCCTTTTGTCACCGCCATCTGTCGACTTTTCGAACACACCTCAATGTTGTCCACAATTCCTATAATACCGACGACTCCGGAAAATGAAATAATCTTACGTACTATAGGAATTGTGGACAACATTTTTTCCCTCTGCTTTTCGAACACTCATTTGCTTTATGCGCCATCTGTTTCCTACTTTTAACAGGCGCAATTACATTTGGCTTATAAATCCTTGTTGCATGGTATTTGCTTATTATTTATTTTTGTTTATTTTGGGAATATTATAAACGTAAGATGAGGACAGGATTCACCTTTCAAAAGAATGTTTCACCAATTATTCTACTAACTTTTTTTTAAAACCGATTTTTTGAATATGGATTATTTTTATTTTATAGGCTATATTAATGGATCTCCGTAGCAATAACCCTTGCAGAAGTATTTCTTATGTTTGATTCAGACATTATGGTCTAATTTTTGCCAAAAAAAAAAAGAGACTCATTACGGAAACGTACCTCTCTTACTCCGAATATGTTTATATACTCTGCTATTTACTTTTTTCAACCCCAACAGCTGAATCAGCAAAAACATAAAACGAAACAATACAAATCTAAATGGTTGTGATAAGTGATTTTTGGCTTTAATTTTAACATTTCACGGAATAGTATATACCTTTATTTCTGAGAGGACAGCAATTTTTTTGGGGAAAAAAAAAAATTTGGAATTTTGGGCTTTTTTTTTTTTGATGTAGGATATTTTTCGGGATTTTGAACCAAAACAAAACAATCATCATTTTTCGAACATTTTTTTTTTTTTTTTTTTTTTTAACAGAGTTTGGTAAATAAATGGTTAAGTTTCTTATTTATGACTTAGACTTCAGTAGTTAACATTCATTCTCATTTTGTAGTTATTTATTTGAGAAATTGGTCCAAAACGAATTAGACCAATTTCAGCTCAGCCTTGCTGCCTTTAATAGATTATAAGAACCGAATTTTTTTATGCCTTTAAAAATTATTTTCGCAGAATTTCCAGGCTCCTAGCGGGTCATCGATCAGATAGATCAATTTATTTTCTTATTACCAAAAATTAATTTTTTCCGATATTCATATTAAGCGTCCCCTTAAGACGTAACTTTTTTTAAGCTGATCAGTGCGCCAGATGTCTCTTCGATCCTCCGTAGTAATAGTAGTCGTTTGGCATGTTGTCTGGGGAGCAGGAAAAAAAAAAAAAAAAACGACTTAAGGGTGAGACAATAAAATAAAAATAAGCACAGATTATAATTTGATTATAATCTGAGACTATAATCAGATTATAATCTGTGATAAAAGTAAAAAAAACCATTTGTGTTTTGAATACACGTTTGAAGCAGGGCTGCAATTCCGATTCCGAAAATTGGAAAAAAATTTCAGATTCCGATTTCGATTCCAACTAACAAATACTTTAGCGATGCCGATTCTGATTCTGATTTCAAGCAAAATTGATTAAGTGTAATAACGATATTTTCGCGCTTTTTAAGTCAAATGGATGAAAATATTTTGTTGGACGCCGATGCCGATTCCGAATTGTTTTTATACGAGATTCCGATTCCGATTCCGATTCCTATTTATTCAAAAAAACCACGGATTTTAATTCCGATTCCGATTCCGAATAAAAATTAATCGGAATTGCAGCCCTGAGTTTGAAGTAGGAGTACTGTCTTTCTTTCTCAAAAATTTTAAATTTCGACAAATCGACAAATCAGTGATTCTTAAAAATCTTACAATCTCGAATCATCAAACGAATCCATTTCTTGCGAGATTCTGAATTTTCGGGAATTCTAAAAATTTATTTCTCCAGAAATCGAGTGTTTCATTTTCGCCAAAAAAAATCTCAAGAAAGTTTTCCGGGAAAAATTTCGAAGCGTCTCGGAATTTTTAGGACCGAGAATTCTCGTGCACCACTTCTATTTGGCAAGTTGACCAGCTCAAAAAAACAGTTATCTAAGAGATGCATTAGAGAAAAGAAAATGTAGAGATGGACACTAAAATGTTTTAAAGATCGATCACTGAAAACTGAAAGAGAATAGAGTATAACCTTCAAAAAGCTAATGAAAACTTTGAAACTTTTGGAAATATTTTAATGATGAATAGTGTTCTAAAGTAATTTCGAAGTTTTGTCAAATACAATAATCTGTAGTTTTGTAGTAAATTTTTCAGAAGTCAAAATTCTTTTGCCTCAAAACTTTTTCGGAAGTGTTATGTATTTAATGTGTGAAAGTTGTATAAGCTCGCAATGACAATAATTTCATTTTGATTTTTAAAATTTTTAATAAAAATCATTGACTTTTAAAAGATAATGTCTTAGCCGGGCGCTTTTCGACGGACGCACATTTTTTTTTCATACATATAATTCATACGGTCATACACACACCCATCCACCATCCAAATTTTGCTTTTTTCGGTATCAGGGGACCTTAAAATGTGTAATATATCGAAAACTGAAAATCTGAAATTTGTCCTAATGCAATGCTTTATTCTCCCTGCGGTCGATAAAGCAAAAAGAAGAAGAAGAAGAAATAAAATATCGAAAATCAAAATCAAAAGGGGTTCCAGGGCGAATCTCTAGGGGGTCAGTTACTACATAAGCCAACTGCATAATAAAGCTTCCATTTGATTAAAATAGCTGTGGGTAGCTAAACTTTACTGATCCAATTTTTTTTCTGCTGTAGCTCAAAAATCATACTCAAACTAATTTAGTACTCTACATATCCGTAGACTATACACAAATGTCCAGAAAATTTCTATTCGAGAGAAAACAAACTTTTTTTGCCGACAAAAGTTAGCCTAGTTGTTTTAGCCCTGCATGGATTTTTCAAAAACTTCAAAATCATTCCGGCCAGCTGAATCACATTCAAAAAAAAAAAAAATTAGGTTAATAATACCCCTGCAGCAATCTGATTTCAGGCCAAGGAATTTTTAAATTCGAAAATTCATGTTTTTCGACTATTCTAACCACATTGAAAGTAAATTCCCGCTTAATTTTTAAAAGTTTCCATACACATTCAATGTATAGCATTCCATGGAATAAGCATAGTAATAGGGTATTTAATGCATTGTTACAGCTAAGTGTAGAGAGAGCTTACTGAATCAGATTAGAGAGATGCAACTTAAAGTATTCATTATAATAAAAGCCCAAATTTGCCAAATGGCATAGCCCAATCAAAAAAACTCGTGGATGAAAACTGGTGGAATACTCGTGGATTTTAAGACTTTTTCCACCAATTTTCCACCAGATTTCCACCAGCTCGTCAGGCCTCGAACCGGTTTCTGGTCTGTAATTTAGGGACTTTATAGGGACCAAAAACATGAAAATTAAAAACCTTTTTAAGAACATAAAAGTAGCCTAAAACTAGTCCGTTTTTTTCATTTTAGGCACCTTCCCCTATTTGATTAATTTTAAAGGTTTGTGACATGACTTAAAGTGGCTCATTTAATTTCGATCGACAACTTTTTAATCGACGATCCCCGATCGACAAAATTTCGGTCGAAAAAAACAGTCGAAATAATAAAAAAATATTTTTTTTCAGTCGAAATAATAAAAAAAAAAAATCAATCGACAGTTTAAAAAAAAAAAAAAAATCGGTCGACAGTCGATTGGCGCGTGAATTTCGGTCGCAAAGGAAAAAGGTTGTCCTTTGTGGGCTCGTGGCAGTGTATTCTGAAGGCAGCGTTTTAAGGAACCAGTAGTAATGATAAATATTGCGGATAATCATATGGTAAACATAGAACAAGTTGTTTGCTCCTTTTTACAAAAGAATATTTTATGATTTTAAAGTAAAAAATAATGTCTTTTGTTACATCTGAATGGCCCGAAGGCGATGACCTCAAAAGGGGTGCTATTTTAAATTATTCCAATGAAAGAAAAAAAAAAGTCATATTGGTTTATAAACCAATATGCTATAAGATATAATATCTTATAGCATATTAGGCCTAATTATTATTATCTTATTAACTGATATAGGATGCAAAATAAATGAGATGATTATGAGAGAGCAAGAATCCTAATAGAGGAAAAAAGTTTAGAAAGAGGAAATCTGAAGACTAAAACTAACCTCTTGCATTTAAAAAATTTTTCCCGAAAAGAAATGATTGGGAACCGACATTTGTATAAACGCCTGTATCCAACATTTTGCTTAATATGTAGGACACGCTCTACATAAGCAATGACGCTTTTTCGAACATGTCAGGTGAAAATGTACAGCTCCGTTTTGATTCGGCGATTAAATCATTTAAGAAATGGGAGACCGAGGGCAGTCTGCTTTTTTTACCTATGAAATTTCGCAACCAAACTCTTCAATTTTTCAAAATGTTACAGTAATCCCAAAATATCTTACTCCTAAATCCAAAAAAAAAAGAACTTAGAATTGAAAGCTCAACAATTTTCAAACTATCGTAGAATATTGCTCAAGTTTTTTTAATCAAAAATACTTTGCTTTTGACAATTAAAAAAAATCCACAAATATTAGTTACGCGGGACTTCATTTGTGCTTGGAGTGTCGTATATTGCTATATGAGTTAAGAGGGAGATTCGAAAAAGCTCAAACTTCTTTGGTGGAAACTATTTTTAGCTGAAAGTTCCATTTTGTTTTTGAATACTCGAATTTTACCGACCAATCTTTTGAAAACTCGAAAAACTTGTATGGCAAGTCCGATTTATGTTTCGTTTAAAGTCAAACTTCCCGTTAAAGGTTTCGCCACAATGCAATGTTTATGCATTAGGAAAAAAGCTTTTAGTAATTTTTGATATTGGTGCCATTTAATAAATTAATTTTTTTTAGCATCCCACGGATGTTGAAATCAAATTTTTTGAAATAAGGTCACTCAACTTTCATTTTCTAAGTTAGCTCAGGAACAGTAAAATCGATTATCATCGTCCAAATTGGAGGGTTGTAAGTTTTACTGGGACCGTTTTTCATTGAAAGCTTTTATAAAAACAGAAGTGGCAGCAGCTCTGTTTTTCAGCCAAGATCTAATTCTACTTAGATTAACAAAGCAAGCTTTTCTAATTTTAAAGATTATTCGGTAGGCATTGAAAAGTTTTCAAAAAACTTAAGATGCATTTATATTAAACATTTTTTGATTTATCCCAATAAAACTTTACTCCTACGGGTGCAAATTTACTACGATGTGTGGAGATAGAGATAAAAAAGTGAGATATTGTACCAACGTATTGAACCAACATGTTGGACCCATGTATCATTTCAAAATGTGCCTGCTATAGGGTTTAAAGTTGCTGTATTTTGAAAATATTTTCGGGGTCAAGGATTTCGAATACGGAGTTTGTTTTCTGAAATTAAGCTTCCGGATGTCTGTAAAGCGGTTTTCGTGGATGACCGACCGTAATATGACACGTATTTTGAAACTATTTTCAGAATCAAGATTCCGATTCGGGAACTAATTTTTCGAAATTCGGATTTGTATGTCCGTATAACGGCTTTTGTGGATTACTTATCAAAAACTAACCATATTTTTGAAAATATTTTTGGGGTCGAGGATTCCGAATCCAAAAGCAGTTTTCCAAAATTTAGATTCGGAATGTCAGAATAGCTACTTTTGTGGTTGACCGATCGCAAAAAATCAATTAAATGAATCCCGCGAATCCCAACCAAGTACATTTCCTTTTTTCTTCTACAAAAATTCGTTTAATTAGTACCCTTTCAAAAACTAAACCTGATTTTTTACATTTTTACTTTATTTCAATTTCTTTTATCGACCAATAAAGCCGCGAGAAAGTATAATGGGGGCCGCGCGAATGCACCCCCATTATCGTTCTCCTTGTTTTTTATTATTTCATGAGATAATTTTTAGAATAAGCTTAAGCCTTTACATTTAAATAAAAAATGTTTATGCTTAGTTAAAATCAGTTTTGCTTAATCGTCGATCTATGTAGGTACACTATAAGGTCTCTACTGATTTTTTTCGTATTTTTGAAAAGTGAAGGGCAAAAAACACTAGATTTGTAATTTTTTTTTTTTTTATATCAATGATATGGCAATCAGTCAATGATAAAGATCAAGTCTGGGTCTAACACCTTATTTTGATTTTTTTTAAATCTATTTCAATTTGCCTAAAATGAAATTTTTAAAATTTTTATTTGCCATTTTCACGTACAGTTTTTCTAAAAAAATACTTTGAGCCATTACCACCAACGCTGGTTAAGGAGATACCGGTAACCGTTGAAAAAAAAATTTCTTCTTCCATAAGTTAACTGACCAAAGTCGGCAGGTTATATTTTTTAATCGTGGTTTTTCAGAAAATCCGTGATTATGAGGACTTAGTTTGTGGGATTGGCCAATTTTAGAATATTTTTACTTAGAAATGCTTAATTTTCTCCAATTAAGATTTTATTAACTTTTCCATCATTTTTTAGTTTGGTTTCGTATGCAGAACAAAAAAAAAAAAAATAAACGGTGTCAAATGTGTATCATCCCGTTTGCGGTCATTTCCACTTAACTATTTAAATCAGACAAAAGACTTTTTTTTTCTTTTTACAAAATCATGTTTAAATAAAAAAAAACGAATTCATCTATGTTTACCATAGGTACATACACAGTATATGTGTCTATTATACCTGTTCTTAAAACGCTGCCTGCAGAATACACAGTTACTACCCCACAAAGGACAACCTTTTTCCTTTGCGACCGAAATTCACGCGCCAATCGACTGTCGATCGAGTTTATTTTTTAAAAACCAGTCGATTGATTATTTTTATTTTTTTTTATTTTCGACTGAAAAAAAATATTTTTTTATTATTTCGACTGTTTTTTTCGACCGAAATTTTGTCGATCGGGGATTGTCGATTGAAAAGTTGTCGATCGAAATTAAATATCCCACTTAAAGTCTAGCGCAAAAAAAAAAAAAAAAAAAAAAAAAAAAAAAAAAAAAAAAAATTAATTTTTTTTTCTTTTTTTAAATCTTCTATAAAATTTTTGCATCGTAATAATATCATGTTCTTTATTATAAACGATAGGAAATTTTTCGAAAACGCGCTGCAGATTCAAAAATTATGGACTTTTAGGGACCATTTTTCGAATTTAAGGACTTTTAAGGACTTCTTTTAAAAATATGGACTTTAGGGACTTTCAGGGACCAAGTTCGAGGCCTGCCAGCTCGTGGATAATTGGTGGAAAACTGGTGGAAATCTCGTGGAAAATTGGTGGAAATAGTCTTAAAATCCACGTGGATTCCACTAGTGGAATCGGCCTTTATTGTCGGAATTCCGTCGGAAAGGCCTTTATTGTCGAATTTCCGTCAATAAAGGACCATTTTTATAAAAAATTCAGAAATGCCAAAACGGAATGAATGAATAAATGATTTATTGAAAAAAAAAAGACATATGCATAATAAAAGTCTTGTTGGCAACGTATAATTTTAAAATTTTTAGGAAATGGAAAAAAAATATATATTTATAGGCATAGCCTAAATGCCTTAAAAAAAAAAAAAAGAAGAAAAGATTTTGACAAAAGAAGCAGCAGACCAGTTGTTTATTAGGTTATTGTTATATAGTATCATAACAAGGTTTCTACGGAAAAAACGTTTTTGAAAAAAGAAAAAACAACTGGGTACATCGTGCATTGACCTTTAAACACAAAACACTGATTCGTGAAAAGAAGAAAAAAATTGAATAACCTGATTGAAGCGCCTTGAATCGACAAAAATTTAATTCTTTTGTTTGCATTACATTTAACCCTTTCTTTACTAAAACTACCACCTTAAAAAAAGCACCCGAAAGACTGATATATTTTTTTAAACTTTTTCAAAGCTAAAGTTCAACTGTTCATTTTGCGCCGTCTGCGTCTATTGTGTTGTTGGGGTGGACCGGTATCGGTAGCCAATTTCCAATTTTTTTTAGTAGGATTCGTATCAGAAAATCGGTAAAAAATAAATAAATAAATAAATAAAAAGATAAAACTTGTATTTGCAACGTGTATGTACTTGCAAAATAATTTTTTTTTGTTGTAAAAATCTTTAGGAATTTCTAAACTATCTTTTTTATTTAGTACAAATGAATTGCAAGGGCTGCAATTAATTTACTGCACTATTCATCATCAATTTAAAACACATTAATAATATTTCTCATAGCATGTTTCTTTTTTTTTCGTTAAAATTTAGGTGAAAGAAGAAAAAGGGTCTATTTAACAATATTGTGATTCCCTCCCTTACAAACCGGATATGCCTTTTGTCACCGCCATCTGTCGACTTTTCGAACACACCTCAATGTTGTCCACAATTCCTATAATACCGACGACTCCGGAAAATGAAAATATGGCAACCAGTGTTGCCAATTTTTTTTGTAATTGGATCTAGCCTGCGCCATTTTTGCATCGACATAATTTAGAATTTAGTTTAATTGATTTTAGTCTCATTTCTTTCGTATTTTATTTGACGTTGCGGTCAGATACATGGTTTTTATAGAAACTATTTTTACAGTGAGATGTAAGATGACTTTATAGACTATATTCAGAGTGACGTCACGAGCGAGAGCGCTCCAAGCGGATTTTTTCGTGAGCTATAGGAAATAGGATTTTTTGTAAACATTATAACGAACGAACCATGCTTTTGTAATATATTTTTTTTTTATTTAATAAAAATGAATCAGCGGGTTAGAGTTCTAGACGTGAAACTTCTTCCGGAAGATGTACCGGGTGCCGTGCTGCCGAAACTTGAAAAAATATGGCTAAATCCATCTCCGTAAATCCTCTTCTTAATCTGATAAGGGACATTAAAAGCTGATTTTCTATCGACAATATTTTCAACATTCTTTTGGGTGTTGTTTTGGTTTTATGCTTCTCTGTGTCAAAATATTTCAGTCTCTTGCACTGTTCCCTGTCAAGCAAATCCAGTAATCCGTTAAATATACTCCTGTTTAATCCAGAAAAGTGGAGCAATTCCTCATCATTCAAGAACTCGTATGACATAAAACGTCGAATAACTTTATATTCATCTTCTTCTAGAATTTGCCTTATGTATCTGCTTCCAGGAGTCTGAGTTGCTTCGCTACAGATATTAGCTGCAACAAAAAAACAATGGATATTATTTTCTTCATTTTAAAATTGGGCAACTTCATTTACAATTTTTACGCTTTTAAAAAAAAGTTGCCTTATTATATTCTAATACTTACTACGAGCTTGCAATTCAACCTCATTAGTTTTTGTCTGGATATCACTTTCCGCATTGCAAGTGCTTGTTTCAACTTCACATGGGATATCTACAGATAATATTTCCTTGCCCTCTGTTTCATTATTATAGGGTATGTTTTGCTTCAAAACATCAGAAACATCTTCCATCAATTCTCTGTCATCGTCTTCAAAAAGTTTTCGCTTTCTTCTTTGCACCTTTCTTTTTTTCACTATGGAGCCATGTTCTGGAGTTGTAGGCAAACATTGATCAGGAACAGCATTATTCTTCAGATAGCTTTTCTTGCAGTCTTTCCCTGGAAATGATAGTTTTTTTTTCAATTTGCAGCATGTAATTTATCTAACAAACCAATTACCCAATTAATTTGTTATTTTATCAGTAAACTTACCTTGCGGTAGATAATTTTTTTTCGAAAAATGTAATGAGCATATCTTCATCGTTTTCGAAACTCTTGCCCATTTTTAACATTTTTACCCATGCTACATGCCTATCAACGATTTCTTCTTCTCCGTTTTTATTTATTATTTTCACTTTCTTCGCGCCTTTTTCAGGAAATAAATGCATGGAGCTGACTCCTGGAGATCCGTAGAACGATTTACAACCGTAAACTGAACAATAAACATTACTTTTTTTGTTTTTCTCCATTTTTCAATTGGATTTCATATGCTATCGTATCTAATGTTTACAAATTTATCCTACGATCTGTAGTTCACCAAAAATCCGCTTGTTGCGCATTTCACCGTGAATTTACTCTATTAGTAGTTAGTACAATCACTGCTAGAGGGAGGGAATGTCGGTGGTCACCCATCCACTACCTGGCCGTTTTCAATGCTGCTTAACTTCATTGATCACGATGCCGCTAGATGAAACGAATAACCACTCCGACCCCTGCCAATTTTTTTCCTCTCTTTAAGTCCGAAGTCGACAGTGGCGGCAAACCATATCTACATACTGCGTAGATATTTTTACTTATTCGTCGAGTAAGCGGATAAATAGACGTATTTTTGTCTACTTCCACGATTTTTACTCTATGGTGATAAGTTCCTTTTTTCAATTGGCTATGGCGGTGATATGTATTACTTTCAACTCACGTGGAATGAAAAAAACATTTTTATACATTAGAATAATTTTTCGACGAAAATAAATAGGTAATAATAGTTAAATAAATACACGTGGAACTTGAATCCCTGGAGGTATTTGATATCTTTCCTGGAAAATCAATATTAAAAGAAAATGAATGTTTGCATTGTATATCGACTATCGAGCCACTATCATTTTGCGGAGGATGTGCAAAGATACTATTTCAGTGCTCTCGCATAGCTTTTGAAATTCACCATCATTATATTTATGATAATGATAATAACGGGGAACGATTCCAGTTCTCAATAACCTTTGATGATTTGAAGGATAGTATTTTGATTGAACATTGTCATTATAATTTGAAATAATGACCAATGAGCTCCGATCAGGAAATATCACAGGTAACTGGGAACGGACGTAAATGGTTCTCGTGGTTTTGGCAAACGAAATTATTTTCTTCGGTCAACTAAAGAACCAGTAAATTGGAAGAAAATAAGAAAAAAAAAAAATGGATATGGGTTTTGAGAAGAGTGCGGGGTGTGCCGTTGTACTACGGATTCTACGTATGTCATCTGATATTATTTTTAGGCAAACATGTCAATCAAACAGATTTCTTGACAGGTTAAAAAAGCACGGAAAATTTTCCGGGAAAGATGTCAATTTTTTTCTACAACATTTTCCCTAACGTTTTTACTAATATTCTTTCTAAAAAGCAAGGATCCGAAGCCGGTAAAAATCGGTTGGAGCCGACGCCGGCATCGGCGCCAAAATATTTAAAGTGCTGACGCTTAAGTCACTTAGTAAAGTCAGCGCTGGGACCGGAATAGCAAAATTGTTGGCGCTGGTGCTGGTTTTCGATTCCAGCATCGGTGCCAGCATCACCATCAATTTTGTCAGTTTTCCTTCCTTTTATTTATTTATTTATTTATTTATTTATTTTTTTTTTTTTTTTTTAAATTTTACGAGAATTTTCCGACTTTGAAACGGAAGTCGGGGCGGCGGTTTTCCGTCGAGTAAAAAATCTGAAAAAAAATAAGGTTTCATATGTGCCCCAGAGAAAGGCGATTCCGGGGCTGCACACTTTCAAATTCGAAAAATAAGGAACACCCTAACCATTTTCCCTAAATTTTAAGCACGCGCCAGACGGATATTTCTGAAATAAAAGACTGATTTATCCGACTGCGCCACCCGACTCTTTATTATTTTCCCGAAAAAAGAGGAAACTTTTTTTTTTTCTTTTCTATAAAAAACGCGTTTCAAATATTTTTTAATAAAATTTCAATAGCTTCCGATTTTTCTCGAGGTTAAATTAAATTTACAGTATATTCGTGACCGTAAAAGTTCAAAGCTCCGCGTCGCGCGTCCTCAGAGGCATTTAAAATTATTTTATCCTGGGGAAAAAAACCACAGACGATTTTTTTTTTTTCAGCTTGTAAACTCCATGATCATTATTCTTTTTATAACTCATTTATTATTTTCTTTTTTGAACCGGACTTTTTGTGAAAAGGGGGAGTTTTTATGGTTTGTCGTATAAATTTTAATGCTAATACCAAACATTATTCGCGGAGATTTTTGATTGCTCCCTTTGTTACAATTTCCGTCCCATTTTCTTCGTGGAAAAGTTTTTAGCATGGAGTCGGCAGCACGTGCAACACGTTCGGTTTATCCGGTTCGGTAAATATTTGTGGATGGTAGGGGATAGATGCGGGCGAAATGATTAAGAGGGAAAATTAGAAATCAAAAGGTGTGAGGCTCTCCTGATGCCCGGCTGGAAAAGGCATGAAAAGGGTTCTAGATCCCCGTAGGAGAAAGTGATGCAAAAAGTTTACACAATTTTTGCAAAATAAAAGCAAAAAATTAATATAAAAAATGTATTATTTTTGTATCACAAAACTTTGGGCATGCATAACTATTGAAAAGTTTTATGCATATTTTTCTAAGCCCCAAGATTTGAACATGCATCGTTTTTACAAATTTTATGCACAATTTTTTTAAGGAATAAGGCAGGAAAATTTGCACATATTGCGCTTTTCAAACTTTTTTTTCCATTTTATCCATACTTATGTATGCATAATTAATTATAATGGAGAATGAAAAAAAAATTTCCGGCTATGAAAATTATGTTCTTTATACATAATTTATGCATTTTTTATGCATGTCCAATTTTTTGTATAATTTATAAATAATTTTTACATAATCTATGAATCTCTTTTTCTGCATTTTTTATGTCCAATTTTTTTATAATTTGCACATAAACTTGTCCAAACTGAATCCATATTTTTTGAAGCACAAAAACTTTGAATATTCATAATTTTTTTAAGCATGAAAATCTGGATGTGCATAATCTAAGCATAAAATTTTTTAAAATCAAAGCAGGAAAATTTGTAAATATTATGCTGATTTAAGTTTTTTTCCCATTTTATGCATACTTATGCAAAATCTATGCATAATTATATTGCATCAGGATGAAAAAAAAAGTTCGAAAAATAAAATTAAGTTCTTTATACATAATTTATGCATTTTTTATGCATGTCCAATTTTCGTATTATTTATACATAACTTGTCCGAAGTTAATCTATACTTTTGAAGCAGAAAAAATTTGAATATTCATAATTTTTTTAAGCATGAAAATCTGGATGTGCATAATCTATGCATATTATTATGCATAATTATATCGCAGGATGAAAAAAAAAATTCGAAAAAAGATTAAGTTCTTTATACATAATTTATGCAATTTTTATGCATATCCAATTTTTTGTATAATTTATTTATACATGATTTTTATATAATTTACGCACCTCTTTTTCTGCAATTTTTATGCATGTCTAACTTTTTATAATTTACACAACTTGTCCAAACTTAATCCGAAGCACAAAAAATTTGAATGAATATAATGTTTTGAAAATAGGAAAAGTAAATATTATGCTTATTTAACTTTTTTTTCTATTTTATGCAAACTTATGCATAATTTATGCATGATTACATCGCAGAACGAAAAGAAATTTCGAAAAAAAAATGAACTTCTTTTGCACTCTATGAGAGAACTTCTTTTGCATTTTTTATGCATGTCCAATTTTTTGTATAATTTATATTGAATTTTTATATAATTTATGCATCTTTTTTTCTGTAATTTTTATGCATTTCCAATTTTTGAATAATATACACATAACTTGTCCAAAGTTAATCAATATTTTTTTAAGCGCAAAAGAGAGTGCGCATAATTTTTTTAAGCATGAAAATCTGGATCAGCATAATTTATGCATAACTATATTGCAGGATGAATAAAAATTTCGAAAAAAAAATGAAGTAGTTTTATACATAACTTATACATTTTTTTATGTATATCCAATTTTTTTTTTTTTTTTTTTTTTGTACAATTTATACATCGTGAAGTCCTGGAAGAACACGAAATCTGGGAATTTCCCAAAGTTCTTAAGGGGCGAGACTCTTAAAACTGAAGAGCAGAACTCTGAAAGCACTTTAAAAAATCTTGAAATCAGGAGAATGTTTACAAAGGGAAACTTAAACCCTGGAAAAATCGTCAGACTGGAAAATTTAAGTTCGGAAAACAAATGACTATGGTCATATGCTCCCTGTGTTCTCTTTAACGAGGATACATGATGTTTCTTTTTAGAAATGTTAATGTCGTATAAAATGACATGCTTTGAATTCCTTAACAGCTTTAATTTGCTGATAAAACACCTAATATTAATTTCCTGCTGCTGTAGGGGATTTATAACGGCAGAGCACTCCGAAATATAAATCCGGAAGACGCGGAAAATGAATTTAATCTGATTTAAATCCTAGAATTTAAACATTCGTCTTTCTAGGTTTGTACAAGGGTTTACTTTTCAATAGAATCTTTCATTTCGAGGATTAGGATCCGTCAATCGAGTTTAATAAATCTGAGGTTAAACTTTTTCCCATGTTGCGGTCGGTTTTATAGAAACTTGAAAACAGAAAAAAAAAGGGAACCGGGTTGGGACATTCAGGGTTGGAAAACTTACGTCGATGCCGATGGCGAATGGCCGTGTGAATTCTTTTGAAATTACAAAACGAATTTCGATCCCAAATGATTTATATAAATGACACTCAGAAAAAAAAATGGCCATTGCGAAAACAAAAAATGCCTCGTGATAAAACATTTTCTTAAAAATCATGCGAAAGCAATAAAAATATCTTGTCAAGAAACAGCATTGGCCTGTCTCCATTGGCCAATTAATCGAAGGGTACAATTATTTGTATCACCGGAAATGCTGTATATTTTTGGACTTTTTTCTTCTGCTACCATTTTTTTTTATTGTTTTGATTATTTTTTCGAACACTAAAAATAATGAAAACGAAAAATAAAGTGGTAGCAGATGAAAAAAGTCCAAAATTATACAGCTTTTCCGGCGGTGCAATTAATTGTACCCTCCAATTAATTGTCCAATGGAGACAGAGCACATGTCCGTTGTCGCGAAGAATTCTTTTTGCTGAACATTTCGGTTTGTCGCAAGACAGAACTTGTTCAAAACGTTTCATTTTTCTGAGCAGAGTTGATGCCGATGTCGATTATTCCGAAATGCCCTGTCTCCATTGGTCAATTAATTGAAGGGTGCAATTTAGAGAGCCTAAAAGGAGAGAGCCGACAACCTATACGAATTTTCTGGTGTCTTTTGATTGGTCGGGACGGTACGTGGTCCTAGAAGCTTTTATGACCTCATGTCAGTTGTTTGTTTGTGTCCGTTAACGGCGTTAATATACGTCAAAATGTATTTCTAACATAAGATTGAAATCCTTTCCACCTTTTAACGATCCGTTTCATTTTTAAAAAAATAAACAAACTGTATGTAAACAAAACCAACCGACTGCAGGTTGAGGTTAATTGAATTTCTAGTACCACGTTCCGTCCCGACCAATCAGAGAGCTCTCATTATGTTGTCGGCTCTCTCCTTCTAGGCTCTCTAGTGCAATTAATTGCACCACCGGAAATGCTGTATTATTTTTGGACTTGTTTCTTCTGCTACCACTTTTTTTTCATTTTGATTATTTTAAGAGTACGCATCATTCACCTGTCTACTGCCACGATTCAATATTTCCGCTTATGCTTAACTTATGAATCGATGATCGCTTAAATTTCACTGATGCGTACTCTTGAGAGTTCGAAAAAATAACCAAAACAATAAGAAAAGTGGCAGCAGAAGAAAAAAGTCCAAAAATATACAGCATTTCCTGTGGTGCAATTAATTGTACCTTTCGATTAATTGGCCAATGGAGACGGGACTACACTTTTTACGGTGACTCTTATTTTCCACCTCTTCAAAACGGAAAACTGCCGAGATAACAGTTCGAATATTTGCAACCCTGGATTTTTTTCCAAAAAAAAAAAAAAAAAAAAAGGTCGTATTTTTGCTTTCCCTTTTTTACTTATTTTTCTCCTTCGGGGATGAAAAAGCAAAACTTTCTTCAGATTTGTTATGAGTTGTAAAAAAAAGTAGTACAGTTGTTTTGTATTTTATTTTATTTTAATCCAAGATAATGGAGCCGGAGGGGTTTTCGTTTTATTCTTTTCCAAATAATTTAATTAATGGTGATCATTTTATTCCGCCAACGAGGAATTTTAATTTTGAAATTTTGTTTCCTCTTTTCCTCGAATTTTTCAAGTCTTTCAAACAAGCTTCCTCCACAAATGAAACTCGTTTTCGAATGAATGAGATTTTTTTTTTTTTTTCAATTAAAGGCTTATGTGCTAAAAAAAATGTCTGCCAGAGTCTTTATTCATTCATTTGCATGTGACCTTTTGTAATAATAAAAAAAATATCTTCGTTTAATTTTTGATTGAAATTCCAGCGAGAATAGCACGTACGTGATTACGGCAGCCGCCATCTTGTTTATTTATTTCACAGAGTAAAACAATCCAATATGGCGGAATAAAATTTAGTTTCTTATGTTGGTATCATTGCTTTCAATGCTTG
Organism: Liposcelis bostrychophila; assembly: GCA_037577465.1. Taxonomy (NCBI): domain Eukaryota; kingdom Metazoa; phylum Arthropoda; class Insecta; order Psocodea; family Liposcelididae; genus Liposcelis; species Liposcelis bostrychophila. Next base: position 52,389,842 of record CM075208.1, on the reverse strand, counting down.
GAGGAAAAAAAAATCTTATTTTTTTTTTTTTTTTTTTTTGCTTAATTTTAGGTACGGCCAATTGACAGTCAGGAATCAGGAAAGGGGGCTCAGTCGGAGACTTTGTGGAACCGTAAGCAGGTAAATACTTGAATAAATTTTTATTCTTTTTTTGAAAAGAAAAATTGATAAAGTTTGGGGTTAACAATGAATTATTAATTTGAATGGAAAACTCGAAATTGATTCTTTAAATTTATTCTCGTTCTATGAACGTAACTTTTTTTTGCGAAATAATTTATCATTTTGCCGAATCACATGGCAATATCTTTTTTACAAACGCTCGTTCCGTTTTCGACTCCCACATTTTTTCTCCCCTTTTTCCCTTTTGTCTAGTAGCCTTATCTAATTGACGCTAAATTAAATTAGGTTTTCCTCCCGTTTTTTTTTATTTTTCGGTCTCCCACGACAGACCCCCACTCCATAACAATAAAAAAATCCTTCTCCACTTTTTCTACGAAAATTCATCAATCACTTCATTCAACCCTATTACCCACCAAGTATTGGAAAGAAAAAAAAAAAGTTGAAACTTGGAAATAAAAAAAAAAAAATATTAAATTCACTCACCTGAAAAAAACTCATAAAAGTAATCCCAAAAACCGAGAAATTACGAGCTTTCGTGAAAGGGCGCACTTTCCCGAAAATTTTCCGCAACTTTTTACCCGATTTTTAATTCACGAAAGAAAGGAAAAATTAAAAAAAGAAAGGGGGTTTTAAAAAAAACAAACGAAAAGGACGATATTTTCCCAGCGAATCGTTACCTCAGATTATGTCGGGAAATGCGTCGACGTCAACAGATGAATCTTCGGTCGATTTTCCTCGTGAGCTCTCAACTGAATCATGCGCTTTCCATCGAATCAAAATCTTTTCTAATACAAATTAAAGTTAGTGTCACCGTCCTCTTTCACGTTCGGCTTAATACTTGTTGCTGCTTTAGGAAATAGGATTATGGTGATTGCTTAATCCCTTTCGTTAATTACTATTGCTGTTTGATTGGTTGGGTGGGTGTAGAAGGATTTTTCGAGAAAGACATTTTCCGTTGCAGAAATTAATACGATTTATTAAAACGATAGCTGGAAGTTCGTAGTTGAAAAAACGAATGCGTGGGTAGCAGAGCATGTTACGGCAAAGATCAAAATAAGGAAAATTACTATAATAACAGTGACGTCATTTGATTTTAGCAGTAGACTATTGCGAACTGACTCAGTACCGTTTGGCCTCTTTCTTAATTCTGTACTGAAAAGGAAGCCTTTACCTAAAGAGAGGGACTTTCAGTTTGTATTGGGTCCGAACCACGTGGGAATTTCTGTATACTGATTCGCAACGAACGTGTATCAACCTGTAAAAAGCCAATGCGACCTCAGAATAGAACACAGACTCCTTGTTTATCATTTGAACACCACTGGACCGCTATAGTCTTCGTGCATATAACAACCGTGGCGCTCCGCTAAAACTATGTTTAACTTATGCAATAGCCCTGATTTTCTGTAACTTTCGTCATGTAGGAAATATTCCCGGGGCATAAGCTAAACAGGTATTTTTAAGCGTATATTTATAAAATTTTTCATGCTCGAAGCCTATCGTTTTAATTAAAATCACACAATTTTGGGACCATTAAAATATTACCTAATTTTCGATGGGGGGAAGGGGAGGTTCTTGATTTGAAGACGAGGGGGTGTTTCCGGAACACTCCCAGTCAGCAAAGAAATATTAAATAATAATATTAAAATATGAAATTATATATTAAAATATGTTTTAAATATTTTTCAATATTTAAAAAATATTATGTAAATTATTGAAACAAATAACAATAAAAATATTTTTGAAGTGGAACTTCTTCTGGCGGGGGGGTTCGCGTAAGCGTAAGCGTAAGCGTAGGTGTAAGCGTAACTCTGGTGAGAATTTCAAAAACGTTAAAACTGTAATATTAAATTAATTTATGAAAAAAAAATATTAATTTGCGGTGGGTAATTTGATTGAAATTTTAATATTAAAATAATAATTTTTGAGAAAAATGATCAAGTTATGAGCGAAAAAGTAACACCGAGACAAAATTGTCGAAGTGTTGAATTGACAAAAAATCGTCGAGGTGTTAATCAAAAGTTTTAATTAACACCTTAATTAATCATTTTTGAAAAGACAGAGCAGGCATTTCGTTTCAGGTAAAGTTAAAAATAAAGTTTTTTTCAACTTTTGACCTTTTTCATCCAAAATTTTAAGTTTTTTTCGTACCAGAAAAAAAAAAATTACATTTTTACCAAAGATGTTAAGTTTTTTGTGTCAAAAAATTCGATTTTTTTGGGCAAAAACGCGCAAAAATTAATATTAAAAAATATTTTCGAAAATTTTGACTATATTTTGACTATAAATTTATTAAAATATTAAATACTTTTTTAGGTGCGAACAAACAAAGGGACGAACGAACAAACAGAAATCTCCAGGTTACGGGGTATGACGTAGTCCTACGTCAAAAAAATTGAAAATGATTATTTCAAGTTAAAATTGGTTGGAAAAAGGGTGATTTTCAAAACGAATTTTGAAAATGGTTGAAAAAGGGTGATTGATGGGTACCGAATTTTGAAAAAAAACTTTGAATTTTGAAAAAAGATAAAAAAAGGTGTGATTTTTGACGTGGATACTCTTTGCCGAGGTTGAGCTCGTAAAACAATAAAATTTTCGACCGAAATTTGTGACTTATGTGAAATTCACTTTTCGAAAAATCTTTTTTCAAAACTAACGGAAAATTTACCGATTCTAATTTTTTCAAAATTAACGAAAAGATCAAAAGTTATGGGCGAAATAACACCAAGACACAATCTAGAGTGTTTCCTGCCTAGGCATTACACACTCTACAGTGTATCTTGCCTAGGCACCACACACTCTAGAGTGTTTCCTGCCTAGGCACCACACATTCTACTAGAGTTTATCCTGCCTAGGCACCACACACTCTAATAGAGTGTATCCTGCCTAGGCACCACACTCTACTAGAGTTTATCCTGCCTAGGCACGACACACTCTACTAGAGTGTATCCTGCCTAGGCACTACACACTCTAGAGTGTATCCTGCCTAGGCACCACACACTCTACTAGAGTGTATCCTGCCTAGGCACGACACACTCTACTAGACTGTATCCTGCCTAGGCACTACACACTCTAGAGTGTATCCTGCCTAGGCACCACACACTCTACCAGAGTGTATCCTGCCTAGGCACCACACACTCTAGAGTGTTTCCTGCCTAGGCACCACACACTCTACTAGAGTGTATCTTCCCTAGGCACCACACACTCTAGAGTGTTTCCTGCCTAGGCACCACACACTACTAGAGTGTATCTTGCCTAGGCACTACACACTCTAGAGTGTATCCTGCCTAGGCACCATACACTCTATTAGAGTGTATCCTGCCTAGGCACCACACACTCTAGAGTGTTTCCTGCCTAGGCACTACACACTCTAGAGTGTATCTTGCCTAGGCACCACACACTCTAGAGTGTTTCCTGCCTAGGCACCACACACTCTACTAGAGTGTATCTTGCCTAGGCACCACACACTCTAGAGTGTTTCCTGCCTAGGCACTACACACTCTAGAGTGTATCTTGCCTAGGCACCACACACTCTAGAGTGTTTCCTGCCTAGGCACCACACACTCTACTAGAGTGTATCTTGCCTAGGCACCACACACTCTAGAGTGTTTCCTGCCTAGGCACTACACACTCTAGAGTGTATCCTGCCTAGGCACCACACACTCTACTAGAGTGTATCCTGCCTAGGCACCACACACTCTAGAGTGTTTCCTGCCTAGGCACCACACACTCTACTAGAGTGTATCTTGCCTAGGCACCACACACTCTAGAGTGTTTCCTGCCTAGGCACTACACACTCTAGAGTGTATCTTGCCTAGGCACCACACACTCTACTAGAGTGTATCTTGCCTAGGCACCACACACTCTAGAGTGTTTCCTGCCTAGGCACTACACACTCTAGAGTGTTTCCTGCCTAGGCACCACACACTCTACTAGAGTGTATCTTGCCTAGGCACCACACCCTCTAGAGTGTTTCCTGCCTAGGCACCACACACTCTACTGGGAACGTTCAAGTATTACGTAAGACTTTTTTTCGGGTTTTCGGACCCCCTCCCCCCCCTTTGTAAGACATTTCGCCATACTTAGCTTATGGCGAAGATGGTTGATGCGGACCCCCCACCCCCCTAAAAATGTTACGTAATACTTGAACGTTCCCACTAGTGTGTATCCTGCCTAGGCACCACATACTCTACTACAGTGTATCCTGCCTAGGCACCACACACTCTAGAGTGTATCCTGCCTAGGCACCATACACTCTAGAGTGTTTCCTGCCTAGGCACCATACACTCTAGCTCTACACACCTCTCGCTTCGCTCGAGCGGCAATTGTCGAGGTGTTAGGGCCAGATCAGATCTCCGAAAATCAAATCCCCGAAAAAGTATTTATGGGATTTCTGCATTTCAAATATTTATTTAATTTTTAAATAATTAAAATGATTCTTTTTTGATTACGCCTAATTATTATTTTTTATTCCTTGCTTTAAATTGTAAAAGTTTAACTATTTCAAAGGTTCATGTTTAACTATTTTAATTTTTCAGTTTTTTAATTGCATTTTTTCTCGATGCCAATGTTTTTAATAGAAATTTTTATTGACGTATCCACGAAAAATCTTCCGACCGTGTGGTCACACAGCCAACTCGGGGTTTTTAAAACGAATGTTGGTTTTGTGTTGAATTTTGAAAATGGTTGAAAAAGGGTGATTTAAAAAAAAAAATTGAAAAAAGGCGATTGGGCGATTTTGGGCAATTTTAACTCTGGTGTGTTTTTTATTAAAATTTAAGTAAGCAAAAAACAATGAAAAAAAAAAAAAAGAAATTAATTAATTATTTCCAGGTAAAATTGGTTGAAAAAATAGTAAAACGGAACGCCATAAGAAGTTTCACTTCAAGTTCTTTAGGCTTTACCGCTGTAGAGCCTGTTTCATTTTTTTAAATATTTGTCAACAGTCAACACTTCTAAAATATTTTAATCATTTTTCGTTTCAGTAAATATCGACATATTTTTAAAATGTTGAAAAATGTTTATAAAAAATATTTTATAAATTATTAATATTTTTTGCTGAGTTGGGGCGTCAATATATTTTCACCAGGAAAAATTGTAAAACTTCAAAAAAAAAGTTTGAGTCATTTTTTCGATTTAAAAAAAAAGCCATTTTTGTTGCGTCTATGTTAAAGGCACTCAATGAGAGAACCTTTAGGGACAAACTCCGCCGCTGAGCGCTGATTACCCTCACTTCCTATAGAAGAGGTTTTCCAGTTAAGCCAAACAGAGCTAACTGGACCTAAAATTCTCTTTCCTGCATATAAGGGAACGTTCAAGTACTACGTAAGATTTTTAAGGGGGGTGGGTGTCCGCATTCACGATCTTCGCCATAAGCTAAGTATGGCGAAACATCTTACAACCGGGGGGGCTGGGAAGGTTCAAATTCACCAAAATCATGCTTACGTAATACTTAAATGGCCCCTAGCTCATAGATAGAATAAAATTTAAAATAAGCTTACAAACAAAAATAGAAAGTTATAGGCTCCGAGCGACTTTGACTGCAGCACCACCATTAAAATTATGTTTAGCTTATAAAAAAGCAATATTCCCCGCGAACTAATTGCGTGATGGAAATATATACGCTTCTATAAGGTAAACAGGTATATTTAAGTGTATATTTATTTTTAAAAAAGTCGCTCGGAGCCTATTTCATTAATAAAGATTTTCCTATATTTTTTAACAGTGAAAATTTAGTTCCGGCTTTACCTGTAGAGGGCGGTGATAACCCTTAAAACATACAAAAGTACTGGTGCTGCCATCTGCACAATTATCCTCATCAAACAGAACCGGATATCCCATAAGCTAAACATAGGAACCGGAATGGGGAATCTTTGCCGGTTCACAACCCTGAAAATTTTTAAATTTGAAAGTTTTACAGTCTGTGAAAAAGGGGGGGGGGCGGGCGGTGGAGTCTTTTAAAGATGCAATAGGACTAATGATGGCGAAACTGAAAAAAAATATATATATAATATTCGACTTGAAATGACAGGCAAGGGATCATTGTAGTTTCAATTATTTTAAATGGGTGGAGGAAAGGAGGAGGGGGGTTATGTTTTTTTTTTTAAATCTTCCTTTTTTGTTTTATGTAATGTTTTCGTTAAATATCCACCTCAATTCCCCTTTCCCCCCTCTTCAATTTTTTTTTTTTTTTTTTTTTTTTTACATGTTTTAAATAATGGATTTATGTGACTAGTTGTAACACAAGATTCGCTCGATACCACATGTAAGAAATTTTAAAAGCAAAGGTCTGAAGCCGATGCCGGTGCCGGTGCCAGCAATTACAATTTTTTTTTTTTCAAGTAAATAAAAAATAAAAAAAATGACAAAATTGATGGTGGTGCTAAGACCGATGCTGGGATCGGCTCCGGCACCAACACCAACACCAGTGGAAAAATTTTGCTCCTCCGGTGCCGGCGCTGGCCTTGATGTTGCCATCATAGTTAATTTGATCAATGCAAGTCAGCACATTTTTATATTGATACTTTTTATAACAAGTTCAAACTGGTTTTAACGAAAGAGTCAGAGCATATTTTAAGGATTTTTCACTGGATGCCAATTATTTTTTAATATTAGATTTTTTGCAGACCTAGCCCCTCACCTCCACCCTCCCCCCACCTTCCCTCTGTCCATTCGAATTTTGAGCCTTTTTTTGGAAAAAAAAATTCAAAAGTTGAATCGTGAGTGGCCGAGGGAGCAAGAATAAGAAACGAGAAAGTTTTAATGAAAATCGTTTTTTTCTTTCTTTTAAATTCATGTTTGACTTTTGCGCTTCTTTGATACAAGTTCAGCCTTTTATTATAAAACAAAGGTAAACTACGAAGGTCCATAGATTGGCAAGTTAACTCTTTAATTATTAGCTCCTTCCTCTGCTTTTTTTTTCATAGAACACCCTTTCCGGCAAAATTCTTTAGAAATTTAATTTTAATAATCTGGATAAACGTCTTTCATTTTTTTTCTTTTTTTAAGTTTTCAAGTACCCCCTCTGAACTGCTGTAAATCCCCTATCCCACGCTATCAACAATTAAACCCCCAGGCGAACCTTTTATAATGAGATTTAAAGAGGGTTCCGCAATTGGATGGACATTCCGGTTTTGAGGTCCGACCTGAATAAACGTTATGAGAAGCGAACGGGTGACCGCAGGCTAGACCGGATTTTAGCATAGGGTTTTCTAATATAAGCTTTTTACCCTCTTGACTTGTTAGAGCACGCTCTTCACTATTCTCCTTTTAGAAACCTTTCCTAGAAAAAAGAGCAAAAAGGGAAAAAATAAGATAGACCATCATGAATGATTCATTATTTATTTATTTATTTACATTTCCTCCTCAGATTTTATTTTCAATTTGCTCTTAAATTTGTCGCTACGCGTTTCGGGTTCGAAACTTTTAGGATCGTTAATAACATCAAAGCAACCGGTACCGCTCGCACAGAACCTCCCGACCATAATCCTCGAACTAGGCGATTGCAATTCGTCCGTTTTGCTGTCGAACAAGGCCCTTTTCAGGAAATTCACGGAGCTTTCGAACGTCATTTGCTGGAACGGACTCGGGCTGTCCAACATTCCCGTTCGGTTAAAGGGTGAATAAGTGCCCTGCTGGGTCATGTAATCCGCGATCAATGATAAATGCCTATGGTCAACTGTAATCCCGTACACTCCGAATACGTTCGATAATTCCTTCACGATGACCCGAACGGCCGCTTCGATCCCGTACGTCTGAGAAACTTGATAAACGTCGTTGGACGAAATTTTATTCACGTCGAAATATTTCGGATATTTTTGCATGAGATTAAAAAGCTCGATGAAGTTTATCCCGTCCGTTTGAATCATCATCGTTCCGTTTTTCTCGTAAGCGAACGCCCTTTTTATGTTCGGTATCTCGTAAACGACGGCTTTTTTGCAAAGCTCTTTCAAAATCGTCGAAAAGTCGATTTTGCTCAGGGTTAACGGTATCCCGATCACGATTTCGCACCATTCCTCTTTGGCCACGTCGTATCTGTAACTTTTAACGATTTGAAAAGTTCCGAGAACCGCCTTTTGCCGACGCTCCACGTCCTTCCGTTCCTCTTCCGTCATCATTTCCTCTTCTTCGATTTCCTCGTCGGAACGTTGAGCCTTTTCCTCGTTTTCCTCCGTTTCTTCCTCGTTCTCCTCGTCGGACTGCTCGACTTCCGATTCCTCCGGTTCGTCGTAATCTCGGTTTTCCTCGTGGCGATCCCTTAATTTCGCTTTGGTCGCGTCGTCGTCGTCCATTTCCCCGTCCTCGTCCGAGCTTTCGTGATCCTCCCCGAAGCCCTGGGCGTTCCCTCTCAATTCGATCCCCGCCGCGTCCACGTTGTCCGCTTCCCCTTCGTCCTCCGGTTTCGTCATTTCCTTTTCCCCTTTGCTCTCGTAAATTATGTCCCCGTATTTTTTCCCCAATTTCCGGACTTCCTTGGACAGGCCGATGAGGAAGTCTTTTTCCATGAATTTAAGGATGCTGGAAGGGTTCGTGTTAAATTCCTGTTTGTAGCAGTTGTGAGGGAGGAAATCGAACCGGACCGTGTAGGTGAAAATCCGGGTCGGGGCCAATTCCAATTTCTCGTCGACGGTGATTTTCTCCAAAACGTCCGATATCGTGACTCTCCGGAACTCTTTTTTCAGTTTTTTCACTCTTTTTTCGAGGTTCCCGGCTTTGGTGGGCATCAACGGTATGTCCATGTTCGGGGTTTTTATGTTCTTCGCTGCCGTCATTAAAATTTCCCTTAACCTGGGAATACCGAGGGTCACGTTCATTTCTCCTCTCCCGGCGAAATGGAAAGTGTTGAGGGTCATCTGAGTGGAGGGTTCCCCGACGGATTGCGCCGCCAACAAACCCACGGGTTCTCCCGGTTGACAAAGGGAAAACATGTACTTCATGTTAATCAAGTCTTTGACGTGTTCTTTTTTCGCTTCCTCCACCTCCACGATTTTCTTTTTTTCAACGGAGGCTATTTCCTTCTTCCTCCCGGACCTCGTTTCCAGGTAACCTTTAATTAAGTCCTCTAATTTTTCCGTGATGACTCCGAAATCGCAGTGCGGTCTGAATTTCGAAGTGACCGGATCCAAGCACTGCTCCACTTTATAATTTTCTTTTTTCTCTTCCGACAATTTTTTCCATTTTTTATGAAGTTTCAAATAAGCTTTGACCCTTCCCGTGTCTTTGTTAAAGTCCTTCCAGTATTTTTGTTTGATTTTTCTCCGGACGTTCTCGTCGGAGCTGAAAATCGTAAACGGCCTCGTTATCCTGCATTTGGAACCGAAGTTCGGGTTCCCGTATAATTTTTCCTTGTAGCGTTTGATCGTTTTCGTCTCCGTGGATTTTTTCAAAATTTTCACGTTCGCTTTATCCGCGACGGACTCCCGATTCTCGTACAAAAAATCCATTTGGTTTTTGTTCAGAAAAACCGCTTTTTGAACTTCCAACCCGTCCTCCCCGTAGGCGAACTGAACGACGCTCCCGTCGTGATCCCGAACGGTCCCGTCGTAAGCGACCATGATCCCTTCTAAATGTTTGATGAGGCAACGCTGTAAATAACCACTCCTTGAAGTTTTCACGGCGGTATCGATCAATCCTTCCCTTCCGGCCATGCAGTGGAAAAAAAAGTCTTGAGGATTTATCCCGGTCATAAATCTCCCGTCTATGTATCCCCCGGCGACGGGAGCAGTTTCGAAAGGTCTGAAACTCGGCAAACTTTTCCCGCTGATCATCCAAGGCGGTCTCTGCCCCTCCAATTCGATTTGACCCAAAAGACAGGAAATCTGCATCGTGTTGACTTGACTCCCTTTCGCTCCCGACGTCACCATCAACTGAAGATTGTTATCCGGGAATTTGGAGACCAAACCCGTCGGCAAGCAAACTTTGTTGATCTGATTCGTGTGCTCTTCCAAGAGCTTTTTGTATTCCAAATCCAAAAGCTTTCGGAACTTGGCTCGGTCCTGGTAAAAAAGTTGCTCGAGCCTTTCCGTGAGGTCGACGGGGACTTGTTCCAAATCCAAAGCTCTCATCGCCGCTTCGTTCCCGATTTTCCTGGCTTTTTCGATTATTTCCTTCCGGACGGAATCCGGCTCTCCCAAAACCAAAATGTCTTCCACCCCGATGGTGAAACCGTTGAGCTGTAAATTAAAAGTGAAACACCTCCCGAGGGAATCGAGGAAAGAGGAAGAACATTGCCCCCCGTAAAGCTCGAACAAACAATGGGTCAGACCGTATTGAGTAGCTCCGTAATGTTGTTTATCCAGGACTCCTTCCAGTAATTCCCCGTTCCTTATCAAAACGATCGATTCCGACATTTCCTTCGGATCTTTGAACTCCGTCCCGCATTTCCACGGTCTGGGTTTCTCTTTCTCCCACGATTTCACCCCGATTTTCGCGGAGGCGTTCAACGATATCCGTTGCTTTTCCTTCGGGATGATGTTTATCAAAATTGTGGATATGATTTGCTTCCCGGACCACAATTTCCTCGGTTTCAAAATCGTGGGGGGGAGGAGTTGGATGTATCCCACCTTGTGGGATAACGCCTGGAACACCAACTGACAGTAGTCTTGTTTGTTGAAGAATTTCCCGCGGATCGTTAACCTCACCCCCGATATCACGTGATCTTGGATGAGACCCCCCAACGGGGTTCCATCCTTTGGGACTAGATAATGACTCGCGACGTTCACTATGTTCCGGCATTCGCTTCTGGCCAATTCGCTTTGAGGTAAATGAGCGTTCATTTCGTCCCCGTCGAAATCCGCGTTGTACGATTTACAATTCGAATAATGCATCCGAAGGGTTTTTTCCCCCTTTAAAATCCTAGCCCTGTGCGCCATCATACTGGGACGATGCAGCGTGGGCTGCCGGTTCAAAAGCAACATGTCACCGTTTTGAACGTGTCTGTGCACGATTTTCGTTCCCGTCCCCTCGTTTTTCAACGCTCTGAACAACATTTTCGCGACTCCGTCTCTTTTGGTTTGATTGTTATCACCCCCGAACAATCTTATCAGTCTCCCGTTCTCGTCTTCGACCATCGTCGCTCCCGGATAAACATCCGGGCCTCGTTTCACCATCTCCCTCAATTCCTGAACGTTTAAATGATTGACCCGAACGGGATAGGTCAGTCTTTTGGCAAAATATTCTGGTATCCCGATTTCCTGAACCTGCAAGTTGGGATCGGGCGTGATGACGCTCCTCGCTGCGTAATTAACTCTTTTCCCCATCATGTGCATCCTTAAAATCCCCATTTTCTTTTCGATGATTTGCTTCATCCCGGAAATCCCGGTGGTTCCCGTCGCTTTGTTCATGTCCGCGTCCAGCAAGTGATCCACGTCGCTTTGCAATTCCAACCAGCACTGATGCAATTTTTCCGTCGGGGTTTTCCCTTTGATGTTTATCACGTAAGCTTTGCAGTCTTCCGTCAAATTATCGAACGTGTTCTCCTGAACGGCTCTGATGACGTTCCTGGTGATCACGCAGTCGTTTACGATGGCTTTAAACGAACGCGTGTGATTATTTTCAATCATTTTCCCGTCGGAATAATTCACCGGTCTCGTTTTCGGGGGAGTCACCAAAACAACGTCCATGTACATCATGTCCACCGGATTCTCAAGCCCGGTGTCCTTTAAAATCGGATAAAGTTCAAGGATCAGTTCGCTACTTTCCATGTAAATCTTCCTTAACATGCTCCTCGACTCTTCGGGGAAAATCATGGCTGCGCCTGGCCCTCCTTTCCTCCCGTCCGCAGAATCTTTAAATTTATCGGCTATTTCCACCTTAGACACGGACGTTAACAATTTATTTTGATAACTAACGATTTTCCTAAAATTAACTTTGCAGTAAGGGCATTGCTTCGGTCTCTTCATCTGCTTCATCACCCCGTGGATGAACTGCCTCCGTAAAGATTCCGTCGTTTTCGAGGATTTTTCCGGCGGCCTGTTAAAATCTATCCCGTCTAATCTTTTTATTATTTGCTCCTTTATTAATTCTCCCATGGCCGCATCCGGAGTTTTTTCCTTTTCCATGTTCATAACGAATGTTTCTAATTCCTGGGCTTCGATGATGTACCCGGCATCTAACAATTTCAACTGATACATGAGCAGATATTGCAGATGGGGCTCCATGATGATTTTAAAGCAATTCGAACAGGAAATCTTTAACAAAGTCGCGATTTCCTTGTGAAAAAGCGGGTTGACAACCGGTAAAGGCAGTTCGATGTGTCCGAAATGCCCTGGGCAATATCTTGTAGTCTGCTTGCAAGTTCCGCAGGTCTCCATGGTCGACCCTGACGGTCCCATTATTAAATCATACAATCCATCCTTTAACGGATGATCTAATGCATTAAAACAAAGCGAGGTTTTTATCTCCACCACGCTTAAATCTCTTATCTCTTTCGAGCTAAACAACCTAAAAACTACTTGACTTAATTCCGACCCTGCTGCCATTTTTTTCTTCTTAAAAATTTAAAAATTCAAAAATATCTAAATGATAAGCTAATATTTCACTAATTTGTCTTTTTAAATTTAAGTCCTCTTTAAATGACTCCGATAAAGCAACAACAGATTCCTCATCTTCGTAATTTAAAGTTTTCACAGCCTGCGAAACCTGAAGATAATAAGAATAATAATATCTCCATATGTCGATAGACCAATTAACGATATGTTCCAAGCTAGGACTTGAAGGATTCACCACAGTAATGTCCAATTTGTTATTTGTTTTTAAATCCTGGTAAATCGTTTCCAATGTTTGCTGTTTGCGAGATAATTCCTCATTTGCAGCTTGTATATCCTCCCTGAAAAAAAAGGATGCAAAATAAGTTACAAAGCTTTTAAATTTTTTTAAAAATACTTACCTGATTTGATTTAATAATGGTAATTCCTTCTCCAAAGAATTCCAGATGCTGCTTGTCAACAGATCTTTGAACCTTGGGAAATTGATAAATGAAGTACCTTGAAGGGAACTTTCTGGTATGACAGCTCTCAACAAAGCGCTCTGGTTTACGATTGAATTACAAGGCTTTAATGCTTTTCTCTTTATATCTTCGATTTTCTCTTGATGAACTTTTACCTGACTGTAAAACTTATGGATTGCACCTTGAAGATTTTCCATTGGGTATCATTCTCTTGGGTTAATAATTCGTTTCTGAAATATATTTTAAGAAATGATTTTTTTTTTTGTGTGTGAAAGGTAATCAGATTAGGTTATGTTGTGTACCATGCCGGTTTTTTTCGCTTTTATTATCGAAGAAAGCGCATGATTCGATTCAAATTCCCTTGTAAGAGACAAAAAAATACTTACTTTATTTAAAATTTTTAATTAAGAGATTGTTAATATTTCATTCATATAAATATCATAGTAAGTAAGGTCCAATATTAAATTTTTTGATTTCGAAGATAATAAATGGCAAGACATGTGGAATTTGTCGTGTCAATAGGCGTTTGATGTTGTCGTGTCACTACGCCATTCCAAATGGCAGGATTCTCAGTGAAGTGTTTGGATTAACGTTTTTTCGAATTAAAAACTTTCAAATATTGAATGGTTAATTTTTTTTTCAAGTTAATGCACAATAAAAATGCAGAAATCGAATGTACTGAATAAAGAAAAAGAGTAAGAAACAAACAGTTTGCTTTCGTTATGGATGTTTTATTTCTTGGGTAGTATGGAACTCGTATAGAAAATTCGGTTTGCTTTCGGTTAGGTAGGTGAGAAACGTGAATAGCTCCCATTAAATCGCATTAAATAAAATGAACATTCAAAGCTGAATTCAAGTAAACTAAAATTTCTTAAAAGAAGTAAAATGGAATGATTACGGTTTACTTCTAAAAATATGAATTTCTGATAAGAGTTCCAGATTTAAAAGTCAACGGACAAAATCAAAAAATCAAAATACAAATACATATAGAAATAACTTTTTTTTATATTAACAATATTTTTGTAAAACTTATCTTATTATAAAGAATTAAAAACGATATAAGGTCTATGTAATAAAAATCAGTACAAAGGCACAGCATATAGGAATGACATAAATATCTGTGATTGAAAAAATGCAGTCGATTATTAAAAGAAAAAAAAAATTTTAACATGCTTAAAGAAAGTAATTAATATCCATCAAATATTCAAAGACAATTAAGAACTGGTTCATGTGTACAATCTCTTCCCAAACCAATATCATTTCTGTTAAAAGAAAAAAAAAAAAAATAACATTCTGTAAACAAATAAAAAGTTTTTGCACTGCTATCTTTGGTGTAGAAAAAAAAAAATTATAATTAATCTTAACGAAGTTCTGCTTAAAAAGTGTGCACTATTAGAAAACAAAAAAAAAGAAAGAATCTATAGCAGCTATCAAAATCTAAAAGCTGAAAATTTCTAAATAGTAAAACATTAAAAATATACTAAATTAGTATATTGTACATTTTTTTTTTGTAAGTGAATTACAAAAGCCATTGTTTTTTTTAAAAAGGAAAAAAAAAAAATCAATGTTTTCTGCACCATTATCAGCATATTTAGCACCTTAATGCAGCTGCAACTGCTACTCAAAGTAGCCTTGTTAAAAAAAAATAAAAATAATAATAATTAAAAATTATATACACAGTATGATCTAAAACATATTTTTATAACTGATTTTTTAAATAATGTTAACGGATAACGCTAATATTTTTTTTTTTTTACAAATTATAATAACCACCACATAATTTTTTAAAATTTACAATAATAACGGAATATTTTGTAATTTTTTTTTTTATTTTTGGACGGAAAGTTACTTTTTATTTACAATTGGATTTTTTTTTTCTTGCAGGACCGGGACGTGAATGCTTGGAAAAAAAATGTAAGTACGCAATAGACTTTGTTTTTTTTAAAAACTGGAAGCACTGAAACTAAAGTAAAAAAATCTTAAGAGCTAAAAATAAGTAATAAAATAATATTTATATCAATATTTTTCAATTAACAAGTACAAAAACCTGCAATATACTTGTATATTTTAGCATAAAAGTAGCAAATATAAATTACAAATAAAAAAAAATGGTGATGCAAAATAGTATAAAACAATATTTATACTTATACTTAAAAAAAATATATATCAGTACCGATCTTCATAAAATCTAAATGCTTATTCAGGAATAAACTTCGATACAATTAATACCTTTTTTTAAAAAATAATTATATTCCGATTAAATTAAAAGTTATAGGCATAGCACACTCCATTTCAGTCCGGTTAGCTGCCACGTATAATTACGTTAAATGCATAATTGGCAACCAGGCTTTCTTCATTCATTGCACACATAACCAAATATTATTCTTTTTATTTTATCCTTTACTACAAAATGGCCAATTTATCAAATGAATGAAACAAAAAAAAAAAATTTAAGCAAATCCGTTTGATAACATTCTCCATTTTTAACCATGTAAATTAATAAGACATATATCAAAAAAAAATTGTATGTGTCAGTGTTTTTTGATTTAATGACCGTAAAAATTAATTAATTATTTTTTTACGGGCTGGTTGATTTTCGTTTCGGAATGATATGATATTATGATTGTGTACAACGAGAAGTTAATTAAAACCCGCTTTTTTTTTAAAAATACTGCTCAACGAATTTAAGTACAAAATTTTAAGTACGATGTAAATTAAACGATTAATAAAATGGATTAACAATAAGGCATGATTCATTGAGCTTTTAAAAATGCAAAAGAAGGGAAATATATGAAAATAAATTTTATGGTACTTATAGTAATTAGTCAAATATTTGCCTACCGTAAGACTCTTTTAATTAGGCCCATAATCTAATTAGTTTTTAAGGAAACCCTGGTTAGAAGTCTCAGAATCCGTTTCCGAAATGTTGGGAAAACGAAGTTGGTTGTTTTTCATTCAGAAAATTTAGTTTTAAACCTTCAGGTATTTAGCTTATTAAGCTAAATGTTTTATGAGCTACGGAAAATGCGTTGAAAAACATGGCAATATGGTCCCAGAAATTTCTGTTTAAAAATTCTAAATTTTACTAGGGTTTCTTGATGCAAAACTATTTCTTTAAGGCGTTGCATGTCCTCACCGGTAACAAAATAAAATTAGTTTTTTTTTATTTCACTCTAAGAGAGGAAGCAGTGATGAGCATTTGAGAGCGATCGGTTTTTGGATGTGTCACCACAGGCACTCCTCCCTCTAGCGGGGATTGTAAGAACTACGGATACAGTCATGTTATAATGTGTCTGTGTCTGCATCAGTCGTTCCTGCTAAAAAATGCATGATTACTTGTCCAATGGATGACATTTAGAAGGGCTAGTTGAGCAAAATAGTGATGGCGATAAGTTTGAAATATATCGATAAGCCGATATATCGATATTTCAAATTTCCGATAACGATATGTCGATATTGATCGATATATCGATGTGTTTATCGATAAATGTGTAATATATAATTTTTAGTTTGAAAATTCCATAATGGAAAAAGGGAAGGAATTTAAGAAAACATACTCCTTTAGCAATTGAAAACTGAAATTAAAAATAAAAAGAGGTCAAAATTTCCTAAAAGTCGAAATTCAAGATGGCGGAGGAGTAGGTAATTCTCACATACTTTTATCTTGAGTCTTAAGTCAATAAAATCGGTGAAAAATTAGCAGAGGGTTATAAAATTGCTAATTTCAGGGTGACTGGCCAAAGTGGCAATGCCAGAAAAGGGAAAATGAATGATTTTAAAACTTATCGAATTTTTAATTTAACCAACACACCTCTAAGTTGAGGGTTAAGTCGGCATGCAGATCATAAAGAGAGAAAAGGGAGATGTTCAGTAAAAGAATACACCAGAGGTACCCAAAGAGTGGACTTGAACCACCGACCTTCCGTTATCGAATTGTCTCATTATCGAAAATAAAAATTGTCGATACATCGATATATCGAATTCCTCAATATCGATAATTTTTCTTTTGATATATCGAAAAAAATATCGATCATTTTTCTTTCGATATATCAATATATCGAATTCTTCAATATCGATAATTTCTCTTTCGATATATCGATCTATCGCATTCTTCAATATCGAAAATTTTTCTTTCGATGTATCGATTTATCGATAATTTATCGCCATCACTAGAGCAAAATAGTGATATCCATATTCTAAAAAAAAAATATCGAAATCGGTATCGATAAAAATCGAAAAATAAAATATCGCCGCATCGATATATCAGAAAGAAACATATCGATATTTCGATATTTTTTTCAGAAAGACCTTTCTTTTAGTCACGCACTAATATTTTTCCTACAGTCAGAAAAGCCAAAAAATGCTTTTTCAGACTTTGATCCAATGAAATTTTCGATTTTCGATATTGGCATTTTAATATCGTTATATTTTTTTTCCTTCCGATATATCGATAAAATAACGGCATCACTAGAGCAAAAAAAAAAAAATTATTATTTGGCGTTTATTGACTAACGCTAAGGACATGCAGCGCCCCTGGCGAAATTGTATTGGGTCGGAAATCCCCCAATTAAATTTTTGCCACCATAGCTTCTGGTCAATTATGGACAAATGACCTGAGCAATAGTATATTACAGCACAAGGGCTGCAAAAGAAAAAATTGTCCGTCGAGACCTTTTTAAATCGACCTCGACGGCCAATATTTTTTTTTTGCAGCCCTTGTGTCGTAATATACTATTTCTTTTTAAACCCTTATCTCTCTGAATTTAAAAATTAGCACAATTTTTTCACACCCTCTCTTCAGTTATTAAAAATGAGCCCTAACTAGAAAAGACTTCGATGTGTGAGTCTTCACATACAATGCCAGCCTACACTGGGTTGTAGGGTGGGTCGAAAAAAGCGAATTTTTGAATTTGAAAACGCCTGATATGGGAATCGATGCCTTTTTATAATACTATTAACCCCAATTTTTTTCAGATTTTTTGAAGGTCATCTTGAGGTCGCGCAATGACCTTGAAGTTTTTGAAAAGCCCATATAAGGGCAAAAAATAAGAATTTTTTTTTTGCTAAAAAAAGTATCGCTCCCTATCGGAAATTTTGTGTAGATTACGAATATGAAGTCCAAAATTCATTTTTGTGTACAGTTTTTAAGGTAAAAGAAAAAGCAGCCTAAAGCATTTTCAGTGTATAAAAAATAGGCGTAAAGCTCAAAAACCGAACTCTTAAAATGATTTTGGACTTCATATTCGTAATCTACACAAAATTTCCGATAGGGAGCGATACTTTTTTTAGCAAAAAAAAAATTCTTATTTTTTGCCCTTATATGGGCTTTTCAAAAACTTCAAGGTCATTGCGCGACCTCAAGATGACCTTCAAAAAATCTGAAAAAAATTGGGGTTAATAGTATTATAAAAAGGCATCGATTCCCATATCAGGCGTTTTCAAATTCAAAAATTCGCTTTTTTCGATCCACCCTACTGGGTTGTCCCCGTAATATGGCTTCATTACGGAAAAATGAAAATTTTTTAAAATAAAAAACAACCTCGTGTAAGCCGCCACCATACGGACAAAAAGTTACTAAACATAAAAATTAGTTTGCCTGCTTGACTTTTCCCTTACTCGTAAAACAAAATTTCGAATTTACAATAAATAAGTACTTTCGTTGTTGCCCAAATTCATTTCGTTGTCGCTATGGCATACTTCACCGCAAGAAAACAGGCAAGACATTTTTTTTTTTTCTCTTAAAAATAACGGAATTCTCCCTTCTTACCCAGCCGTTCTTTCCGTACCCAATCCGCAGGAGCCGGAGGTGGGATGGGAGGCGAGCGAAGAGGACTTTCAGATCCGCCTTTCCTCCCGTCAACTTCGTCTTGTCCCCTCGTAAAATGCCTGTCCCTTTCCCTATCCCTGTCGTACCCCTGGGAGTACAAAGGGTTGTTAAAAATTTCTTCGTCCCCCGGAGCGTAAGGAGTTACTATCGTATGAGGTACGTGTCCTATTTGACCCCGCGCGTTCCTCGCCTTCCACCACTTTCTGCTATCGTCTAATATTTCTAAATATTCTCCTCGTATAACCGTTAATTCCTTTTCGTTGTTGGCCGTACGGGGATATGTGACTCTTACGATTTTAACGTTTCGCTCGATCAAATCCTCAAGCCAACCGGCTTGGGTCCTTTCGAATCTCGCCTGACTATCCGTTACGTGACCCCCCCTCTCTATCGAATCCGCGGAAATATCGCTCCGAGCTTCCCGACTGTGAACCGGCTGAGAAAATTCCCTTTCGGACTCCGGACTTTTCGACCTGGCCCTTTCGTTAAAGTTATCGTGGAAATTCCGATTCTCGTAATCGTATCTATTCTGTTCGACCGGTGATGTTTTCTGAGCGTCGTAGTCTATGTAATCGTTGTTGAAATGTGAGTCCTCCTGCCCCCGCATAAATTCCCTCAGCTCCGAATCGAGGGGGGTCGACGTGTGATTTTCGCTCCTGTTCCTTTTACCCTCAGACGTCCCGGACGGTTCCTGCTCGTCGATGACTGGGTATTCGGGAGACCATCCGTCTATGAATAAAGGATGGTAGGGGGCCACGAACCCCTTCCACTGATCCCTGGAAACGAGCCAAGCGTCCCCTAGGGAATGCCACAATTCCGTTTCTTTGCTGGTCACGCAATTTATCAAAAGATTAACGGCTTCCCTCGTCAGCAAAGGGGACACCACCTTGGCCGGCAAATTCGGACCGTAGTTTGTGTCGTGTGATGCGTCCACGATGAGCGCCAGGGGAGTGAACAAGAAATGGACCAGCTCCGGAGCGTTCGGATCGTGAATGTGAGCTTTTAACTTAGCGAGAAGGTTAAAGGATAATTTGAACTTCTGGAAAACGTCCACGAACTCGTTTTCCGGTGGGGGTTTCGCTCTCATCGTCAGCATCCCGTCCCCCATGTCTTTTTTCTTGGATTTCCTCGTTCTCTTCCGTCTTTCTAATTCCCGTGATGCCGCCGCTGCGTGCTGTAGCCTCGCGATAAACTTCTCTATATCGTCGAAACAATGATTTAAAATGGTAACGTCTCTCTCGTATCTTTCGCTTGACGTAGAACTAGTTTCGTCTAAAAGTGAGCTTTCTTCGTGCCTGGACAACTCGGTCCTGGAGCCCCGCCCGACGGCGTCCGAATGATGAGCCCCGGAATTAAAAATGGAAACCTGCTCCCGGACGTTGATCGGGGGGTCCGGAGGCGGGGTGGACGGCGGCGGAGGTATTCTCCTCTCCCTCCTCGTCATCGGTAATTTCCCGGCTCTCAACAATTTCAAATCTTCAACTAATTCCTGAGCCGGAACGCTTTGACACTGAAATATATGCATTTCCGAGTGGGACTCCACCGTCGGTCGTTCCTCCCCGACGATGAAAACCAATA
Organism: Liposcelis bostrychophila; assembly: GCA_037577465.1. Lineage (NCBI taxonomy): Eukaryota > Metazoa > Arthropoda > Insecta > Psocodea > Liposcelididae > Liposcelis > Liposcelis bostrychophila. Next base: position 52,369,377 of record CM075208.1, on the reverse strand, counting down.
TGTTATTGTAAATTTCTAACGGGTCGTGGCTTGTGAAGGAAGTCGGCTCCTGTATGAGTTCCACGGGGAACCTTTCCATAACCGCTCCCGTTTCGTAATCCATGATAAGCACCCACGATTGGTTCAGTCTCATTTGCATTTTCTGCGACCATATCCCGTTTGATTTTTCCAATTGCAACAATCTCCTCATTCCGTCCGCCGGATACACGATTCCGGTCTCTTTGGCGACGGTGAACGTTGCCAAATGCTCTATTGTGAATGTGGGTTGGTCATCCATTCCGCCTCGGTGATGAGACATTTCGTTTTTTTTTTGTTTTGTTTTGTTCTTCTTTTTTTCCTTTTCGCTTTTTCTTTTAATCACTGCAACAAAAAAAAAAAAGAAAGAAAGAAAAAATAAAATTATAATGAGGAAATCAGTATGCGGATCACATTTACCCGAATAATTACAATAATTCATGTAATTCGAACGGCTCCACCCACATTTCACAATGGGGAAGGTCTCTGTAAGTCATTCCTCTTTTTTTGAGTATTATCATTGCATAAATTGCATTCTAGAGTATTAGGAAAAAATGTGCGAGAGATGAGCAGACATGTCTGCTAATATAAGATGGAACGAAAATTAAATTAGGTACAGATTTTTATAGTTCAGACGTGCCTCAAGGTGGTTTTAAGTATGCGCTCCTTTTTTTTTTCATCATCATTTCCATCACGGACCCCCCTTTTTTATTTTTTTTAACGACTGCCATTTTTGCATATTGAATGATTTTTCAAGGCTAAATGCCACTGGACTGAGTCAGATCAGTAAGCAGGGACCCTCCTGTAAATTTTTCTTTTATCAATTTTTTTTACAAGTTTAGACATGTCTAAACATGTAAAAGACATAGATGACATGTGTTTAGACATGTCTAAACATGTGACCTGCAGGTCACTCCTAACCAAAAATTTTTTTTTTCCTCTTCCTAACACTCTCTTGATTACAAAAATTTTATACATTTTCAAGTATTAAGCGAAAGGTCAGCCAAAATTTTTAAATCCCAATTCGAAAGAAACATTTCTTTAATTGAAAAAAAAAAAAAAAAAAAAAAAAAGCTCTTAAGAAGAATTAAAAATAAACAGGATTTTCAATAAAACCTACATATCGTTAAAAAGTTCAAGGTTCTTTGCAACTCCTGGAAAAAAAAAAAAAAAAAAAAAAAAAAACGTTGGAAGCTTTGTAGGCGAACGAACGTTTCATCAATATCTGTGTAACCTAATTATCATTGATAAATTGCGCAATCCAACGTTGGTGACCTACCTACAATGTCAGCTTTTTTTTTCCCTTTGTTTTTGTTACGGGGGATTACCAAAACAAAAAAAAAAAAAATTGTTACATAATTTTTGCCAGTGAACAGTAAATTAAAAAATGGAAAACAAATTGTATTCAAAAATAAACAGACCCTGATTTTTCTTTTTTTTGGTCAAAAATAATTTTCCGATTACAATTTTCTAGTAATCCTTTAAGGCTTGAGCTTCCCCACTTTGATTTCTAAGGAATTTTTCTTTCCTTTAAATCCTTCTTCAATATCAATTTTTCAAACATTAAAAACGTAAACTGCCTGGAATATATATCTAATTAAGCACCTTCAAATCAACAAATTAATGAGTCATCAAATTACAATTACCCCTCAGAAAATAGAGTGATGTTAAGTTAAAAATGAATACCTAAAAATCCTAAACGGGTGATGATGAGCCTATACTAATTACAACACTTTTTTTTTTTTGAAAAACAATTACTTATTTTCGCTCATAACACACCCTTCACAACTAACACTTTCGCTTCTTTTACGCTCACAATCATATGTTAAGTCTTTTTGCAATTTATAGGTTCCCCGCTTAACATTTTCGCTCCAATGTCCCATTAATAAATTTACTTGATTAATTTTCCAGTACTTTTGCATTGCCATAAAAAAAAAAAAAAAGATTCGACATTCTAAGGGCATTTTTTTCTTTCATTACGAAGGAACAGATGGCTTTACCTTACAAAAACAATCATCTGTCAACAACGGTCTTGTTGGTAATAAAAGCTCCTCATGTGCTAAAAGTTTGTTTACCAGGAGCAACATTGTAAATACAGGAAAACATATAAATCGAACAAAAACTGACCTTTCACTTAGAACATCACCTTTCCACTGAATCATTGTTTATATCACTTCACACACTCTCGACAGCTCTAATAGTATCAATAAATCAAGATCTTATAAACAATTGAAACCCTAGGAAAAACACTAAGCCAGGGCAAAATCAATATCCCCTCGTTATCACTGTAACCTGCTTATTAACAATGCTGACATTTTTTTTTTAATTTTTTTTTTTTTGAGATTTAAATGTTTGGTACCGTATGGAGGGGCGACTTTGTACTTTTTGAAAAATGGATTAGAATACCATTTATTCTGAAAAATAAATAATAAATCTAACAAAACATATCTAAAAGTTAAACCTTATAAAAATCTTTTACGCGCCTGATTTTACATCTGGGTGAAGTATAAAGTCGCCCCCAAATATACTAAGTCGTCCCTCCGTACGGTATGTAAAATTGATAAGTCTTATTTATCTACAATCCAATATCTGGACTAACCTGTTGAGTGCTTACGTGCAACAGCGGAACAGGTGAAAACGGATCGCAATGATCCATTTTAGATGTGCGATTGAAAAAAATATTCATTGGAAACCTTGGGCCTACATATCCAGGCAAGGGCGTGTGTGTTATGTATATGAATGATATATAGGCTTATACGAAAAATCCGAATCAAAACGTGTCTCTTTGAACCAACACCATTTCGGGTAAATGTTTTTATGAAATAAAAATTAAATTATATCCTTCTATTTTTTTTTACTTACGCCGAATAAAGAAAATTTATCAAAACATGTCGATTTTTAAGGCGACAAGCACCGAATGAAAACTCACCTTAATATGTTATAAATAATATTGTATTGGTGACATCAACTCATTTACAAATAATGCGGCCATTTTGGTAAATTTTTATTTAACGCTTTCTTATGCTTAACTTACGAGCGAGGATGATCCGTACGCTAGCGCTTAAGATGATCAATTACTGTGAGGAATGCGTGAACTACCAAAAAAATGACTGACGTGATGGTCGGGGCCCAAAAGAAACAAGTAAGAGCCATCTTGGACGCCATGTTTTTTTCTTTCGTTTAAAATGTATAGGCGGTACCGTACGGCAAAAAGTCGTTGTCGTAATCCGTTTTAGATGTTGGGTTTGTTGATTACCGGAGCGAAATCTCAGTGGGAGAAAGAGGAAATCCAGTAGCAGAATCTTTTTACACATTCAACCGCTAGTCCGCTCCAACAACAAACACACACGGTTTAAGCGCGAAGCGAAAATGTTAACAATTTTGTAAAAATCGGGTTTTTACGAGTGAATGAGATTATGTGCATAAGGGTTTTGTTGTTCGGAACCTAATTAATGGTTTGTTAAGTGTGATGATGAACGGGAAAATGGACTTAGGTTATGGGGATGACGCAACCCTTGATCAGGACCTGATCAACCCCTTTACCCATCGTTTGGAGCTTTCTACAACTTATGACAAAATAAAAGTAAGACGATTTTTATTTTTATTGTGATTTTAAATTTCCGTTTCATATTATTTTCATAGTTATTTTTAACGGATTTAAAAAGGATTAACCGGTATTATCGCGAAAGTCCTTTCACAAAAAAAAAGGGGTTAGTTTTTTAGTAAACTGATACAGTAAGCATTTTTTAAAGTAAATATGTGAGGGAGATTAATGCTATGAAGGTAATTTAATCAGCTTAGTTTATGAGGGGAAAAAATGATTAATGAACAAGGTAAAGAAGTTTGGGAATGTCGAGACAAACAGCTGATGTTTGACTATTCTTATTTTAACCGGCTGATAAATTAATATTCTTTTTAAAAAGGTTTTTGTATTCACACTCTTGTTTAAAAAGTCTAGGTAAACTGTTTAAAGTGTTGCATTTGGGAGGATGAAATAAAGAAAAAAATTTCTAATGATTGAAATTTGAAGACAACTTGACGAAGAAAAAAAAAAGTTTGTTAATAATTTATTGGAATACACAGAATTGAAACTTATTTACAAATTAAAGAGTTAAAAAGAAGAATGTTTAAAAAAAGAAGAGAATATTCATTTTTGATGATTTAGTTTAATGTCTTAATTAGTAAATCAGTTTCTTATGCCTTTTTTTAAAAAGTAATTTACAGAATGTCTGCCGCTTATAGGAACGTATCTTAATTTTTGTTTTTTTTATGTAATGTCAAATTCATTTTTTTTTTTCTTTTTTTGATCCTTTAGAATTTTTTATTGGTCAAGTAAAGAGCCACTTTTAAATTATTCTCAATTTATCATTTGACTTTTTTTTTTTTTTTTCAGTCCAAAAAAATTATCTTTTTTATTTGAATCAGACTAGGTGGTTATTGGCCAATCAGAGGTGTGATTCTTTTTTTTTTTTATGGATTTAGGCTAAGAAAATTAAGATGCGATTGAGTAGATTTAATGCAGAAAATTCAATAGCATGTAATTGGCTGAAAAATGTATTTCGTAAAAAAAAAATTCCATTTAATTTTTGGTTACATGATTTTTTTTTTTTTTTTTTTTGTTCTGGATGAAGATAACTTTTTTCAGAATTTAATTTGCTGTCTTAGACTTATCTTAGCGGTCCATGTGCCTGTAATAGGCAATAGAAGCACAATAACTCTGATAATAATTACCAGAGAAATTCGATTAGCTGACAGAAACCACAGCAACCATGATTTTATTTGTTGAATAAAATAGCTGCAAATTTTTTTGAAATTCTATTGCTTAATAAGAGAACACCTTGGCAAAGACCATTGCTTTCTCATGCAATCTCACTTATAAATAAATTCAAAGCTAATAAATGGAAAAACTTTTATTAAAGCAATTTAATTGGTAACCATTCTAAATATAAACATTTCAAAAAATTTTAACGAGAAAGCTCGATGCTGTCGAACATAATTTTATATTTTTCTTTAAAAAAAATAAAGAAAGAGCCGGCAAACGCTGATTAATCTGTTTAACTGATTAGTAAGATTGTTTTTTTTTTTTAAAGCTTTGGGAATTTCCGAATGTCAAAATTGAAGCGACTCACATGGTTCTATAAATATACAGCCCCAAGAAGCACTTTTTAAAAAAAAATCTATTTATTTATTTATTTTTTTCAATATATACGTTACCGAGGGTAAAGGAACGGAGGAAAAATGTGATCGTTAAAATTTTTAACGTTTTCTGATCTTTCTTCAGGGATTTTTTTTTTTTTTTATTAATGTGAGATGAACCTTTGATCCGACGGATTTTTATGAGAATTCTGTGGAAAATTATATTCGATTTTGTTGCTCCACAGGGTTAGAAAACTCGAGCACGTTGTAAGAATCTTGAGGTCGTCGAGTTTTTTTTTTTTTTTTTTTTTTATTAAAAATTTTTTTTGCATTGTCTGCTTCTGAATATAGTCTGCTAAAGTCGTTTTCCTTGATGTCGTGCGAAAAATTAAATGCCTCGTTAAGTAAAATTGGGATTATTTAGTCCGGGAGCATTTTCGGAAATGCAGTAGTTTTATTTTGTTTCCTGTATTTTTTTTTTTTTTTTTAACGCAAACAATTTTGTTTGAGTTCGAGCAGTAAAGTTAACTTAATAAAATACGCCCCTAAGTATTGCTTACGACTTTTAGAACTTCATATCACGCTTTTAAAACTTGGTTACCATGGTAAAAGTCGATTGTTTGCCTTTTCGAACTTGGTAACGGAAACGGCGGAGAATAGGAAATTAAAGCGAAAAAAGTTGGGAAATTTTCTATTATGCTACCTCCGGGGCATTAATCAATTACTTTTATTGAAATAGAACTTGCAGGAAAAATATTTTTGTGCTGTGGCGGTTTTATGTAATTCTAAAAATGACTTTTCATTAGATGATAAAAGGTCCAAGTTATTTTTTTGCTCCACAAAAATTGTAAATTTTCGAAAGCTAATTTTTTTTTTTTTTTTTTTTTTTTTTTTTAAAGTTACACAACAGATTTTTTTTTTTTCAGTCCGAAAAGTAGGACAAATTATTTAGGTGAAGGTCGATTAACGCGGGAGGGTTACATTCCAAAAAATTCAAATTCGAATTTACTGGGGCCCGAAAACCCGGTAATCCGGATTTGGATTTCGGGCCCCGGTATGTAATTCTATTACACGATTCTTGTGATGACACGCATCACACTGTGTAAGGGAATCACACGAATCATGTGATTTGATTACTCTGATGCCAAATCTGAAAGAGTAATTTTAAAGGTGGCGGCCTGCACGTGCAGTAGGATGGCCCTTATTTTAGAAATTTTCGAACTTCGGTGAACGCACCCCCTAATTTTTTATAGTAACGGAAACAAGATTCCCTGAATTTTTTCAGATTTTTTGGACGTCGTTTAGCCGTGTACCCGGAGACCTAAAAATTTCGAAATTCCGGTAAAGACTGAATTACCAAAACTTTTATTTTCAGGAAAAATTGGTTGTTTTCTATTCGGATTTTTATGCAGATTACGAAAATAAAGTTAGAATTTTTTATGGCGAACGGTTACTGTGCTAGAGGACAAAAATATGAAGAATTTTGCAAAATATTGTGGCAAAAGCATATTTTGCTAATTTTTTTATCATCGAAACGGTATGACATATGCAACTTTTAACTCCATTTTCGTGATCTGCATAAAAATCCGATAAAAAAAAACAACCATTTTTACGTAAAAATAAAATTTTTGACTTTTTAGTCTTTACAAAAATTTTGAAATTTTTAGGTCCCCTCGGGGACGTGGCTAAACGACACCCAAAAAATCTTAAAAAACCCAGGGAATATTCTTTCGGTTACTAATAAAAGCAGCTGAAGGGTGCGTTCACCGAAATTTGAATTTTCGAATATCGCATGTTTAATGCCGCTTCTCCATTATGGCTCAAAATTAATTTTCTAGAATTAATTTTCAAAATTTCCGGAAGTACTGTGCTTTAGTTATTTTATGAATTTTCGACCATGGATTAAGAATAAAAAAAAGGCATTGTATTAAAAATGGCCGACTCTATTTTTAAATCTTGGGTTAGAAATCCATAGAATAACTAAAGCACAGTACTTCCGGAAATTTTGAAAATTAATTCTAGAAAATTAATTTTGAGCCGTAATGGAGAAGCGGCATAACTAACTTCCTTAAAGTTTCCTTTTTGGAGTGTTAGTAAACGCTGATTTTTTTCAGATTTTTTAAATAACGGGAAAGTGTGCCTCATTGGCCTTCAATTTTGAAAATTCCCCATAAAAACCAAAAAATCAATTTTTTTTTTTTGTGTGTGTGTGTGTGAAAAAACACTTGTTTCTTATCGAAAATTTTTCGAAGATCACGAATCCGAAGTCAGATTTTTTATATCTGCCTAAGTGTTTGAGCTAGAGGTCTAAAATATTAGCAAAATTAAGGACTTAACATGTTTTGTCATTTTACGTTATTTTTTTGCCCTATTTTTATTTCCAACACGATAACTTAAACAGATATAAAAAATCTGACTACAGATTCGTGATCTACGCAAAATTTTCGATAAAAAACAAGTGTTTTTTTCACAAAAAAAAAAAAAAAAAAAAAAATTTTTTTTGTTTTTTTTGGGAATTTTTCAAAATTGAAGGCCCGTGAGGCACACTTTCCCCCTAATAATCTGAAAAAATTTAGCGTTTATTATTACTCCAAAAAGAAAACTTTGAGGAGGTTAGACATATGAAATTCGAAAATTCGAAAAATAAGGGACACCCTAGCCACCAGTGGGAAAATATCAGTATAATTCCTTTTGGACATACAGGCTTTTTTCCTCAACCGTACCTAATTTTCGACATCATTTTCGAACTCTACAAAGGGAAATTCGTGAAAATGAACCCTCAGTTGTTTCCCATAGCGGTCACAAAATCAGGATCAACTTCGAGACCAGCCCTTTCGAGACGAAACCGGAAAAGAGTCTCAAAATTTTGTAATCGAGACTCCTCTCGTTAACGAGATTGAGACTCTTATCCTATATGAGACGGTCTGGTCTCGAATAACCCTAATCAACAAACCGGCCGGCATTATTTATTTATTTATTTTTCCTTATTTTCAAGTTCGAAAAACAAACAAGGTTGACTATTTTCTTTTTACAAAATTCATGAAATCTTTAATATTTTGTTTTTTGCTTTTTACTCGTACCGAGTTCAAGTTCAAAATCAATAACTTTCTTAACAAAAGTTGTATTTTCCTCTTTTAGCCCTATCTTGTTTGGAAATATTTTTGCAATCTTTTAACAGATAAAAGTTTTTAAGAACACATGAAATCCTTATGCTCTGTCTCCATGGGACAATTAATCGAAGGGTACAAATTAATTGCAATACCGGAAATGCTGTAAATTTTTGGACCTTTTTCTTCTGCTACCACTTTTTTATTTTTAGTGTTCAAAAAATTAATCAAAACAATAAAAAAAAAGGGGCAGCAGAAGAAAAAAGTCCAAAAATATACAGCATTTCCGGTGGTACAATTAATTGTACCTTTCGATTAATTGACCAAAGGAGACAAATAATTTCACTGATTAAAAAAAAAAAAAAAATTGACTCAATTTTTTTATTTTATCTCATTTTTTTTTCTCGGAATGAAAATTAAATTTAAGGAAACGTCAACCGGCATTTTTTTTTTCTCGCGACACCGGATTAGAATGGCATCATGGCATCATCGCGTCAATGTCTTCTTTTTTATTATTTTTCTTGTCTTTCTGCCAAAATATAGTTCATTCATTTAGATAAAAAGAAAATTAAAAAAACTTAAATTTAGATTTGGAGAAAATGGAAAAACCGCGAATCGGAACCGATCAAAAAACCCACTTGTAACACATTCCAAATTAAAAAAATTTGTATGTCGCTCCCGGCACGAACGCTCTTTTCAATATTTTTTTTTTTAATATTATAAACGGACCTTCTATTTTATTTTATCATGTAGAAAAACCAAGGATAATGGCAGTAGTGATGTCCAATTCCCTATTGTAATCTTGAAACAGAAAATGCAGGTCAATGCTACACTTCCGCCATAGTGTCTACATACTAGTCCACATTAAACCTTAACCTACGGATTCAATTTTTATTTATAATAAAAATTAAACAAATATTGGCTTTGATTTTCGTTTTTTTTTTTCTGCAAGTCGTGTTGTCTTCATAAGCCCAACCTACTTTCACCCGAAAATGTAACTTTATCCTGTCAAGTACCAGTTTTGGATGAGGGAATTAGCGTAAGGAACGAAAAAAGAGAAAAAAAAATAGAAACTGCAGAATCACTCGAGTCAGAATCCGTTGTCTAAATAAAAAGCGATTCACACGAACCGAAAATGTTAACGTTTTTTCTAAAAAAAAAAAATTTTGATGTTTTTTTTTTCGTCTTCGGATTGAATTGTGACAAGATAATGATTTTAGAATTTTGTTTTTTCTAAGTCACTCGGTCGTTGTGGAAAGGAAAATATTTTTGAAATTTTTTTAGGGGAGATATATGGGAAATAATCTCGTGATATAAAGATTTAGTTTTGTTTACTTTACGATATTTTTGCATTTTTAAAAGTCACACTGCGAGGATTTTTTTTTAGATATTTACGTTTTTACATTTTACAGCTTTTTTTTTTTTTATCATATCCTTTTCTAGGCGCAGGAATTTAGGGCCAAAAAAATGATAGATTTTCATCTATCAATTCCACCATCCGGAAGGTTGCACAATTTCACAATGAAACATGTGGCGGTAATGTTGTTGCGGTAATATGATTGCGGTAACATGTTTCATCGTGAAATTGTGAACATATTTTTTAACATGTCACAGCTTTAAAACATGTTGCGAATATAAGAAAATGAAAAATAAAAGATATTGCCAAAATGCTTCAAAACATGTTTTCAACATGTTGCCAACATGTTTTGCAACATGTCACAGCTTCGAAAGATATTGCGAACATGTTGCACAACATAAGTATACACAGTAAAAAATATTATGTAAATATGTTAAAAACGGTCTACATAAAGTCTATGTTAAGTTATTATGTTAAAAAATCAACAAAACTTGTTTGTAAACAGCAAAAAAATGACAATCGTTAATGGACGCAGAACATTAAACAAAACAATTGTGTTATTTTTCTTAACAAAATATTTATGTAGACCGATTTGAACATACAATTTGTGTCAATTTTAACATAAAATTTTTTACTGTGTATGAAAAATAAAATGATTGCCGACAAGCCTCTAACTATGTTTTTAACATATTTAAATTAGGATTGGAGGCTGTGACGTAATATATGAATTTATTTCCTAAGTCACAAGATACGGCTTGAAATATATATTTAAACGATGCAATGCATTTCGGCTCTTCGATGAGCCATCTTCAGGCTAGTGGATTGTTTTTAATGAATGTTCTGTTGTATTTTTCTAGCCTGAAGATGGCTCATCGAAGAGCCGAAATGCATTGCATCGTTTAAATATATATTTCAAGCCGTATCTTGTGACTTAGGAAATAAATTTTGATTTAATCATGTTTTTAACATGTTGCGAACATGTTGCGCAACATAAGAAAATGAAAAATAAAAAGGTGGCTGACAAGCTTAGAAACATGTTTTAAAAATGTTGCTAACATGTTTTAACATGTAGTCGACAAGCTTCGAAACATGATTTCAGCTTGTTGCCAACATAAGTATGCAACATAATGCAACATATAAAGATGCAAGTATGCAACATACACAAACATGTTTTTAACATGCGGCCGACAAGTTTCGGAACATGTTTTCAACATGTCGCCAACATGTTTGGCAATATATCGTAATTTAGAAACATGTTGCGAACAGGAGGCATCATAAGAAAATTAAAAATAATAAGGTGGCCGACAAGTTTCGAAACATGTTTTTAACATGTTTTCAACACGTTGCCAACATGTTTCGCAACATATCATAACTTCGCAACATGTTGCGAACATGTAGCGCAACATTAGAGGATGACATATAAAAGTAAAAAGTCGGCCGACAAGCATCAAAACATTTTTTAACACGTTGCCAACATGTTTTGCAACATATCACAAGCTTCGAAACATGCTACGAACATGTAGTGCAACATAAAAGAATGAAAAATAAAAGTAAAAAGTTGGTCGACAAGCATCGAAACATGTTTTTAACATGTTGCCGACAAGCTTGGAAACATGTTTTCAACATATCGCAACTTCGGAACATGTTTTTAATATATGGCCGACAAGCTTCGAAAAATGTTTTTAAATTGTGGCTGACAAGCTTCGAAACATGTTTTTAACATGTCGCCAACATTTTTTGCAACATATCACAACTTGTGTACTACAACTATAAGTAAAAACATGTTGCGAACATAAGAAAAAGAAAAATAAAAAGGTGGCCGACAAGCTTAAAAACATGTTTTTAACATGTTGTCGACAAGCTTCGAAACATGTTTTCGACATGTTGCCTACAATCCTCGAAACATGTTTTTGACATGTTGCCGACAAACCTCGAAACATATTTTTAACATGTTGCTGACAAACCTCGAAACATGTTTTCAACATATTGCGCAGCATAAGAAAATTAAAATAGAAAGGTTACCGGCACGTTTCTATGCTGCAACAGTTGGTAACATATTTTTAACTTCGCAACATGTTTAGCAACATGTTGATGACCATGTTGTAACGCAGAGACGTGTTGGTAACATTTTGCGCAACATTTACAAATTTTTTATCTTTCATTTTCCACTGTATGCACACCATATTTTTACGCTTCAACATGTTGAGTAACATGTTGGCAACATGTTTCTAACAAAACAACAAGTTGAGCAACATGTTGTCTCATCATGTTACTGCAACATGCTTAAGCATGAAATTTTGGCCTTACACATGATTATTAAAACCTGTAAAAATCAATTTTTTTCCTTATAAACAGCTCTTAGTGCGAATTTTCAAAAATTCAGCTTTTTTTAAACAAATTTAGGCCTAAAAAGCTTTAGGGGCCCCTAAAAATATGTTCAAAAATCTGCAGTGTATCGCGTGTTTTAACACTAAGGATCTACTCCTGGTAACGAAAAATGGGGATGGTCGAAATTCTTTTGAGCCACCCACGACTCAAGAAGCGCCAAAGATGATTGAAGCGCAGTATAACTTGAAAAAATTTTTCCGTCATGGGAAAAAGATACCGAAAGAAACGGAAGAATTGAATACCGAATTTTACGTGGCGCCCTTAATTACTTCTCTTTATGTTAATATTTTCCACGCTTGTTTGATCAATGAAACGACGTCACAACTCACGACTTCGATGACATTATCAAAATAAACACTCGAAAATAAAAAAATTGGGCCAAATTCGTCACAACAGAAGCAAAATTATTATCATAATATCATATGCAAAAATTATATTTCTCATTATGACAGCGTTGAGATTATAACGGGAAAAAAAAATATATATATACATTGTATGCAGGCAAACAATTTGGAGGAGCATCAGTTCGGCAAACAATGAGATCAAGGACGGCTTTAAAATGAAATAAACCGGCACACAGATGCCTCTTAAAGTCAGATTGCAGGAAGGAACAAGAAGCTGAATGCATTCGCACCTTGTACCTAGCCAACCGAGAGAGGTAGAAAGTAAAATCTTTCAATGAAGGAGGTAAAATTCATACCGACTGATTACTACGATGATTCAGCAAAATGCGAGTGACATATATATTTTTTTTTTTTATAATCAAAGTACCTAAGATCTTCTTTATTATCTATGCAAAAGTTTGTGTGTTAACGATTTTCATGCCTTTTGTGTTTTAACATGATTCTTATGACCGAATTTTTGATCTCCTAAATCTTTTTTTGTATGAATAAAAATTTTGGCACCTAATAAAGTGATGATTAACGGTTTCCGCGAAGATTTTTAAGCGTCGGAAAAAAAAAATGTTGGGATAAGAGGAAATTACTTATCTGAAAGAGTAAAGGCAATGCATCCTATGATAAATGAGGTTAATGTCCATGTGGGAGGGAAGTCTTAAAAATATTTTTGTGTTTTTTTTTCGGTTGGGTCGTACGCCGCAAAAATGAGACAGGTGCAACCCTTTCGAAAAAGTGGTGCAAAAAGTATATAAAATATTTGCAAAATAGATGCAGAAAGTTTATTTACAAATTGAATTTTTTTTTGTATCAGTTAAATACAAAAATATGGATATCCACAGTTTTTACAAAATTTATGCATATTTTCTTAATTTCCAAAATTTGAATATGCATAATATTTTTTAAGCATAAAAAACTGGATATGCATAATTTTTACAAAAATTTATGCATAATTTTTAAAACATAAAAATGTGGATATGCATAATTTTTTAAACATGAAAATCTGGATATGCATAATTTTTGCAAAGTTTATGCATATTTTTTTATGCACCAAACTTTGAATATGCATAATTTTTGCAAAGTTTATGCATATTTTTTTATGCACCAAACTTTGAATATGCATAATTTTTGCAAAATTGATGCACATTTTTTTAAACTCCAAAATTTGAATTTGCATAGTTTTTTAAGCATAAAAATCTAGATATGCCCAATTTTTACAAAATTTATGCATAATTTTTTAAGCATAAAAATCTGGATTAATTTTCTAAGCACCAAGATGAATATGCATAATTTTTTAAGCATAAAAATTTGGATATGCATAAAAAAATTTACGCATAATTTTTTAAACGTGGAAATCTGGATGTGGGTAATTTTGCAAAGTTTATGCATATAATTTTTGAGCACCAAAATATGAATTTACATAGCTTTTTTAAGCATAAAAATCTGGATATGCGTATTTTTTTAAGCACCGAAATGTATATGCATAGTTTTCTTTAATAGTGTAAAAATTTGGATATGCATAATTTTTACGAAATGTATGTATAATTCTTTTAAGAGAAGGCTTCAGATATTTATTTAAATATACCAAAATAAATTTCCCTGGCCTAAAACTTTTTTTTGGAGATACAAATTAAAAATCTGGCTTGGTAGCGAACTTTATATTCATACTGGCATCTTTCTTTCAAAATTTCAGATTCTCAGGTTTTAAAGAAACTCCGGAAAACGGTTTCAAAAATAAATGTCGGGAATATATTTTCCAAAGCGTTTTCCGGAGTTTCTTTACAACCTGAGAATCTGAAATTTTGAAGGAAAGATGCCAGCATCACCATGAAGTTCGCTACGAACCCAGATTTCTAATTTGTATCTCCAAAAAAAAGTTCTAACCCATGGAAATTTATTTTGGTATATTTAAATAAGTATCTGAAGCCTCCTCTTAAGCATAAAAATCTGGATATGCACAATTTTTACAAAATTTATGCATAATTATTTAAGCATGAAAATGTGGATATGCATAATTTTCGCATAATTTATGCATATTTTTTTAAGCTTTAAAATTTGAATTTGCCTCTCTTTTTAAGCATAAAAATCTGGATATGCGCATCAAAATCTGATATTTTTACAAAATTTATGCATTATTTTCGCCAAGTTTATGCATATTTTTTTAAGCACCAAATTTTGAACTTGCATAGTTTTTTTAAGCATAAAATCTTGGATATGCATAATTCTTACAAAACTTATGCATAGTTTTTTTAAGCATAAAAATCTGGATATGCATATATTTTTTAAGCACCAAAATGAATGAATATGCATAATTTTCTTTTGTGTAGAAATTTAGATATGCATAACTTTTACAAAATTTATGCATAATTCTTTCAAGCATAAAAATCTGTATATGCATAATTTTTTCAAAATTTATGCACATTTTTTAAGATCCAAATTTTTTGAATTTGCTGAGTTTTTACTTTTTATAAGCATAAAAATCTGGATATGCATAAATTTTACAAAATTTCTTCATAATTCTTTTAACTATAAAAATCTAGATATGCATAATTCTTAAAAAATTTATGCATCATTTTTTTAAGTATGAAAATCTGGATATGCATAATTTTTGCATTTTGTGTACGTAATTTTTTAAAATCATAAAGCGAGAAAATTTGCAAATATGCTTATTCAAGTTGTTTCCCGTTTTATGCCTATTTATGCAAATTTATGCATGATAAAATATAATTATGCATAAATAAATAAATATTAATATTAAACATTATATTATAAACATTCATTTATGCATTTATTAAGATGGCTCCATATATGGACCTATGGGCGTCCGGGCATTAAAGTCCATGGGTCCATATATGGATTTATGGGCGGCAAAGGAAACATAAAAGTGCATTTCCAAGACTGTGTTAATAAATTTATTAACAAGGTATTTCTCCACTAGGATTTGGCCGAAGAATCTTTTAGAAAGATCTTAGATCCAAATATAGGGCTTTTATTTCAAAATGTCAAATGATTGCATATCTCTACTTTTAAAGGGGCTGCAATTTTATAAAAAAAAATTCATAAAAATGGTCGCCGTCTTAAAAACCAAAAACGTTTAGATCGCACCGACGTCCGGAAAAGGTTAACTTCACCACCGCTCCGAAAAAACAATTGGCTAACTGACATATTTCACTTTTCATTAGAAGCCAATTTTTTACGTGCCCCGATTTTCGAAGAACCAAAATATGGCATGCCGTTTTATTTTTCTCCGTCCAGCAGCCCTGGGCACTTTTTTTCGCGCAAGAAAATAGCAAACGATTTCGCAAATGTTATACAAAAAAAAACAAGTTACGTAATCGTGTTTTAATATGTTAATTTCTAGTCTGGATAAATCCCCGCGATCAATAACCTCTAAATTTTGTTTATAATTTTTTAAGGCCAAGGTTTCGTCTAAAATATCGAAATGGTCGATTTCCTGAGATGCATTGCATTGACTGACAACAATGTCGACGAAGGTGAATGCCGTAGGAATTCTGATTCATAGCCAAAAATGTTGTTTTTAGATTTCCTTTTTATTATTATTATTTTTTTTTTTCTAGTTCGTTTTGTTTTACGATTTCTTTTCTCTCCCCTTGTCGTTATCCTTTTTTTTTTTTAAACTCCTCCGGCGCAGGAAATATTCATGTCGCTCCGCGTAATATATAAAAAATTATGAGTTTCTCCGGGAATTGTCCAATTGTGTATTCCCATCAGTAATCATCCAGCTGAATAAGCTTCATTATCATTTGGACTGGATTTTGCATTTAAACAGTTTCTTAAAAAAAAAAAAGCAGGGCTGTAATCCCGATTAGTTTTTATTCGGAATCGGAAACGAAATCGGAATCTGTTATTTCAAAGTAACTGGAATCGGAATCGGAATCAGAATCGGAATCAGAATCAGAATTGGCTACTTCAAAAGTAATTGGAAGCAGAATCGGAATCCGTGCTTTTTTTTTTTTTTTTTTTTTGAAGAAATTGGAACTGGAATTGGAGTCCGTGCTTTTTTTGAAGAAATAGAAATCGGAATCGGAGTCCGTGATTTTTTTGAAGAAATAGGAATGAAAAATCGGAATTAGCTACTTAAAAAGTAATTGGAATCGGAATAAAAAATCCGTGCTTTTTTTTTTCGAAAAAATCGGAATCGGAGTCGGAATCCGAATCCTTGCTTTTTTGGAAGAAATAGAAATAGAAATCGAAATCGGAATCGGAATCGGAAAAGGAGTCCGTGATTTTTTTGAAGAAATAGGAATCGGAATCGGAATCGAAATCTCACCTGAAAAGTGAAAACACTTTAGAAGAATCGGAATCGGAATCGGAATCGGAATCGGAATCGGAATGTTACTCATAAATAGTCAGGATTCTTCGGGATCGAAATTGCAGCCCTGAAAAAAAGTATTTTTTTTTTTTTTTTTTTTTTTTTTTTTTGCGAACTAAAGAGACTATTAATCACGAGATTTTAATTAATCCGATTACAGAAGTAATCGGAATTTTTTTTTGAAGTCTGGTTCGGGAAGTGAATATGGATTACATCATAGATGATGAAAGTGGTAGTTGGTTCAAATTCCTAATGACCTTGTTTTGTTTTAGTACTGTTACATTATTTATATGTCATATGTTCGTAATATTTTTTTTCTGCATCTTTTTTTTATTTTATTTTTTGTTTGGCTGCAAGATCGCTTATATTAGTATGCGAATGACATAAGTTCACTTGCACTAATGTCCGCAAGAAAAAATTAAAAACTCGCTATGAAATATATTTTAATATATATTAATTTTTCTTAAGAAAATATAAAGAGTTACGTAAAAGGATTATAACTTTCCACTTTTTTTTTCTTTTTTTGCGCCGATTAGACTATTAATAAATTAAATGATAGCCGTGCACCGGTTGCCCTACCTTAATGCCGGTTCAGGTATACCTCTCCGCTATCAGAATCACTCATAAGACTGGTCGTCATTGATAAACTTTTCATTCGTCACGGGCTAGGCTCTCCAGTATAGACTGGCAGTCTGAGAAATTTCCACAAGACAACGACACGAGCTTTAGGACGAAGCAATTCCGTTTGGAGTCGTGATTCACGAAATTGTCATTTTTGGTGACCGGAACGCTATTCAGAATTTTAGCTTTAAGACCCAATTGTATAAGACGTCATTTAGAGCGCGTCTAACGTACGAAAAGAAATGCATAAATAACATAAAAATCATATATAAGTTACACAAAAAATTGGACATACATAAAAAATGCATAAGTCGTGTATAAAAAAATAATTGTCGTGTCTCCATTGGCCAATTAATTGAAGGGTACAATTATTAATTTTCCCACCGGAAATGTATATTTTCGGACTTTTTTCTTCTGCTGCCACTTTTTTTTTTATTGTTTTGATTATTTTTTTGAACACAAAAAATACCGAAAACGAAAAAAAATGGGTAGCAGAAGGAAAAAGTCCAAAAAATGCAGCTTTTCCGGTATTAAAAATAATTGTACCTTCCAATTAATTCTTGAATGGAGACAGCAAATGTTTTTACCGGAAAAATGTTTTTCTAATTATGCATAAATAAATATGCATAAAAATGAAAAAAAAGTTAACTAAGCATAATATTTGAAAATTTTCCTGTTTTATAATATAAAAAAATCACATCCATAAATTATGCAAAAATTATGAATATCCACATTTTCATGCTTAAAAAAGTTATTCGTAAACTTTGCAAAAAATTATGCACGGCCAAATATTTGTATAAATGATACCAAAAAAAATACATTTTTTTATAAATTTTTTGCTTTTGTTTTGGAAAAAAAGCCATATACACTTTTTGCATTATTTTTCATACGGGGACTTTGGTTATGCCAGTTGCCGTTACCTTTGCATTTCGGAATTCTTTAAATGGGCTTTTCAGGGCCTTCCTTTAGGCTCTTCATACCGAACTGTACAAAATCGATCAATTTTTTTATTTTTTATTAAAAGGCGAAGGTCACTATATACCATGCTCCCATCATAAACTGAAAATTCATGTGGGAAAACAAAATGAATTGTTAAAAACTCTCGTGTAATGAAGAAAAACTGGAAAACAGGAGGGAACCTTTTTTTCTTTTTTCCTTTTTTCACAGCGTGAATTTTTAATGAACGGGATGTTTCATAAAAAATTTACGAGAGTTTTTTAGTCAAGTGCTTAATCTCATACAGCGACGGATATGAATTAGTGCACTGTCATTAGCGCCAAAAAAAAAAAAAAAAAAAAAATATTTGGTACAAAAATTAATGAAAGATTCATAAACTATGTACCTTAAGAGTTATAAAACACACTCAGAAAAAGGAAATGTCTTGAACAAGTTTTGTCCTGTAACGAAATTGGAATGTTCCATAGCAAAACAAAAAATGCTTCGTGGCAACGGACAGGTTGTTTCTTGACAAGATATTTTCATTGTTTTAGCACGATTTTTATGAAAATGTCTTGTTACAAGACATTTTTGTTTCCGCATTAGCCATTTTTTTTTTCTGATTGAGAAATATAATTTAAAAAAGTAGGCTGAAAAGGGTCCCAAGAAAAAGTGAGTTATAAAATCTTATAACTCTATTTAGCCGATTATAAAATTTTATAACTATTTATAAATTTTTATAATTAAAATTTTTAACTGAGCAATATATTAATTTTATGCTTGAATTGCACTATATTTAGCATATGGGGAATTTATAGGCTCTTTGTTAAACGTTTTTCATGAGAAGAAAAAGGAAAAAAAAAATTACGATTTTTTGGAATAGAACCAGAGCCTTGTGGTCGACTTACCAGCCGCCTTTATCCTCTATTTCACATTTCAACTGAGTTTTAAAAGCGGCCATATTTCTTAAGTTGCCAATTATTTTGACTTTTAATATTTTCCAGATTTATCCTAATTTTCGGTTTATTTCTTGCATTTTTAATTTGATAAAGGCTCAAAAATAATATAAAAAAACAGAAATATAGAAAATTCGGGAAGAAAGTAAAAAAACTATAGAAAATAAAAAAACTTAGAAAAAAACTGAAAATAATTTTTGTTATAAAATTTTATAACGAATTATAAATAGATGTCTTTTTTGGCGGGTTATTAAATTTTATAACGAAGTTTAAGTTTATAATGACTGAATTTTTTACACACTTTTTCTTGGGTTTAGTAATAGGAGGTACAATTACACGATAAATAAGTAAACGTATAAAAATTTAAAATTTTTAAAATGGCTTTTATTTTACATACAGTAAAAAAAAAAAAAATCCATCTAAAAAGTAAAAAACGTCAATGCTGATAACAATAAAAGAAATGACGAACATGTTGAAACTGCGCATGACTGCTTTTCAACCGTTATTTTCGTTAGTTGAACGCGGAAGTTACTATAATGAGATGGAGCTTGGATTCTTTTTAAACTTCTTTTTTTTTTTTTTTTTTTTAACGAAGAACTTCGTTATTCCTGACTAGCGGGCGTAACTGTGTAAGAATTGTTTTACACTCTTATGTAAGATTGTGAAAGAATTTTACGCACTTATGGGGGGGGGGGGGGGGCTGAGGCGTAAATGTGTAAGAGTTTTTAATATTTTTTATAATTATTTATTATAACTAATTTATAAAATTTTACTTAATTTTAATAATTAATTAATAAATCAAAACTTATGAAAATTAATATTTTTTTAAATAATTAATAGAAATAATAGATATATAAAATTATTTTATATATAAATTAATTAATTATCGAACTCTTTATGAAATATTTCGGTTAATTTTTAAGAGCAAATTTCGGTTAATATCTTGTCGGTTGATATCTTGTCGGTTAATATTTTGTCGGTTAAGATTTTCATCAAAGTCTTGAAATTTTCAAAGTTAACTTTGAAAATTTTAAATAATATTTTGACTATTGACTATTTTTTTAATTAACGGAAATCTTTTTGATAAAATGGATTATCATTTTTTCTTCAATTTTTTAATTGACAAAAATGATCAAAAGTTATGAGCGAAATAACACCGAGACGAAATTGCCGCTCGAGCGAAGCGAGAGCGGCAATTGTCGAGGTGTTATTTCGTCTATTTCGTGTTATTTATTTAAAAATGTTTTCACCAAAAATGACAATTAATATTAATATCAAGTTAAGATTGATAATATTATTATCAAGTTAAGAAAAGTTACAAATTATATTATTTAAGATCTGGACGCGGAACAAAGGACTATCCTTTCATATTTTATAAAGAGTTAAAATAATGAAAATTAAGTAAAATTTTCGAGGTGTTATTTTCGTCTATTTCGTGTTAATTATTTAAAAATGTTTTCACCAAAAATGAAATATTGAAAAACGCAAATATTTTTCGTAAATATTTCGAATTTTTCGCTAATCACTTAAAATTTTCGTTATTTTTCGATAAGTTTTTAAAATTGTCATTAATTTTTAGTTAATTTTGGTTAATTGTTCTTTAGTTCATCGTTAATTTGTCTAAATTATTCTTTATTTTCCGTTAATTTTTTTAATTAACGGAAATCTTTTTGATAAAATAAATTATCATTTTTTCGTTAATTTTTTAATTCACAAAAATGATCAAAAGTGATGAGCGAAATAACACCGAGACGAAATTGCCGCTCGAGCGAAGCGAGAGCGGCAATTGTCGAGGTGTTATTTCGTCTATTTCGTGTTTTTTATTTAAAAATGTTTTCACCAAAAATGAAATATTGGAAACCGAAAATATTTTTCGTAAATATTTCGAATTTTTCGCTAATCACTTAAGATTTTCGTTAATTTTTAGTTAATTTTCGTTAATTTGAATAAAATTTACAACATGCCGATTTTGTGCAAGATTTTTCCTTGAAGACAACTTTTGATCCCCGATACTTTCACTTACATATAAAGAAACTTGCATATAATAACGAAAAATTTAAAAGATTCGCAAAAAATTCAAAAATTTGACAAAAAAGAAACGGAAATCTTTTTCATAATTTAGACAAATTAATGATGAACTTCTTTTGTTAGGAACGCATAAAAGTGCTTTTTTATGAGAATAAAATTAAAAAAATTAATGGAAAATAAAGAATAATTTAGACGAATTAATGATGAAAATTAACGAATAATTTTTTAAAATTCGTTAATTTTTGTAATTAACGGAAATCTTTTTGATGAAATGGATTATCATTTTTTCTACAATTTTTTAATTGATAAAAATGATGAAAAGTTATGAGCGAAATAACACCGAGACGAAATTGCCGAGGTGTTATTTGAAGGTGTGAATTGGCAATTGTCGAGGTGTTATTTCGTCTATTTCGTGTTATTTATTTAAAAATGTTTTCACCAAAAATGATATATTGAAAAACGCAAATATTTTTCGTAAATATTTCGAATTTTTCGCTAATCACTTAAGATTTTCGTTAATTTTTAGTTAATTTTCGTTAATTTGAATAAAATTTACAACATGCCGATTTTGTGCAAGATTTTTCCTTGAAGACAACTTTTGATCCCCGATACTTTCACTTACATATAAAGAAACTTGCATATAATAACGAAAAATTTAAAAGATTCGCAAAAAATTCAAAAATTTGACAAAAAAGAAACGGAAATCTTTTTCATAATTTAGACAAATTAATGATGAACTTCTTTTGTTAGGAACGCATAAAAGTGCTTTTTTATGAGAATAAAATTAAAAAAATTAATGGAAAATAAAGAATAATTTAGACGAATTAATGATGAAAATTAACGAATAATTTTTTAAAATTCGTTAATTTTTGTAATTAACGGAATCTTTTTGATGAAATGGATTATCATTTTTTCTACAATTTTTTAATTGATAAAAATGATGAAAAGTTATGAGCGAAATAACACCGAGACGAAATTGCCGAGGTGTTATTTGAAGGTGTGAATTGGCAATTGTCGAGGTGTTATTTCGTCTATTTCGTGTTATTTATTTAAAAATGTTTTCACCAAAAATGATATATTGAAAAACGCAAATATTTTTCGTAAATATTTCGAATTTTTCGCTAATCACTTAAAATTTTCGTTATTTTTCGTTAAGTTTTTAAAATTGTCATTAATTTTTAGTTAATTTTGGTTAATTTTTCTTTAGTTCATCATTAATTTGTCTAAATTATTCTTTATTTTTCGTTAATTTTTTAATTAATAAAAATGATCAAAAGTTATGAGCGAAATAACACCGAGACGAAATTGCCTAGATGCCTAGAGACCTAAATTAAAGAATTACAATTTAGTTTTCTACTTGATTTCTTTATTTATTTATATTTAGCAATATTAGGGCAAAAAACATGTTTGCAATGTTTATAACTCCCCCACGAAGTTCTTCGCAACCCTTACGGTTATAGTTCCACTATAACTCCCTGCATGTTTTTTTTTTTTTTATCGTTAGTTGAAAGGGGAAGTTAAGTAAAGGAATGGGTTTCAACGTTTTCTTATATTTCTGTATCTTGTTGATATATATATATATATATATATATATCGCTGATCAAGTTAAATAAAAGCCATTAATAAAAAATGAATGCCCCCCCGAAAAAAAATGGACAATGACCCTTACAAAAAAGAGAGGCATAAATTATGGACAATAGGAATGCAATAAAAATGAATAAAAATGTACCTAAAAATAAAATTTTTGATTTTTTAGTCTTCACAAAAATTTTGAAATATTTAGCTCCCAGACATGGCTAAACGACGTCCTAAAAATCTGAAAAAATCCAGGGGATCTTCTTTCGGTTGCTGTAAGGGAATTTGGGGGGTGCATTCACCGAAAATAAGGGCCAAACTAATTAATACTTGCAGAAGAAAAAAATTAAAAAATTGCTTAAAAAAAAAAAAAAAAAATTATTTATTTACTTACTTATTTATTTTTATAAGAAATTGGAGATCATAAATTTGAAATTTCCAATTATTTATTTATTGAATTGTATTTTCTTATTAAAATGACGAAAAAGGGGCCGAAAATTTCCCAAAATCGTGTTACAGAGTTCTTGAATGGCCTTTTATCAATTTTTTTCATTTTCCAAATGTTTTAAACATTTTTGGGCTTCTTAACACTACTACTATGGCATATTCGAAATTTGATAACTCAATTTTATAACACATTTTTTCTTGGCCGTAAATTTCATCAAACAGCCGAATTCCTATTATTTTGTGCGGGGTTCTTTAAAACTCGTTTTCAAAAAACCACCTTACTGCACATAAGGAAAAAATCCTAAAAAAAATACAAATCCATATCGCAAATACGATATTTGTAACGTCACCTTCTTTTCATTCCTAATGATTTCATTGTCTCTTGACAAACGATATCAAACAATTACTTTCACTATGATTCGTCTCCTGTCCGAAGCGAATCTATTTATTGAAACCTACTTTCAGACTTTCGTTCGAAACATTCTTTTTCTTCTTCTTCCTTTTGTTCGCTTTTTTTTTTTACTTCTTTCTTGCAAAATTTTTGTGGAGAATAATAAAAAAAAAAAAAATCTTCCAAGCTTAAAAGCGATTAAACATTCTAAAATGCAAGGGAAGAGAAAATAGAACGAAAAAGAGAATTACATGTCAAAGAAGCGGATGTGGGGCAAGCAAATAAAAAGTTTAGCCATAAGAGACGCTCAAGATGAAAGAGACTTTTTTTTTTTCTTTTTTATTCTTTGATTCGCTTCGAGCGAATATTTTTCTTTTTGGCCTTTTTTTTCCTCCAGTTGCCTAATTAGTTGCAAAACTCTGCAGGTGGTTTATTTGTTACGGATTGCACACCCGGAGATGCAACTTGTTTTTTTCTTTTTTTATTAAACAATAAAATGCAATTTAGTCTTCGACGGAATCAATATTTCGGTGTATTAAATTTCAGAGAACAATGGGACGTAGACCCAGTTCTATGAGATGAGGCATTTTAAAAGGAAAATAGGGTCGAACCGTTATCAGAATCATTACTGCTAAAAGTAATGAACCGAAGAAGAACAGAAGAAAAAAAAACGATTAATTTGATCATTGACAAGGTAATAATCGCGAATTTAATTCGTTTATAACAAAAAAGAAAAGAAAAAAAAAAGCATTTTTTTGATTTCGAACTTGTATTTACTTAACATTTTAATATTAAAATTAATAAAATAACATTTGGGAAATAAAAACCCTGAGTCATTCCACATCAAATCGAGGTGGCTCGCTGGAAAAAGGGTGTATGATTGGGAGCCATTTGAAATGAGTCACCTTTAACCTTTTATGGTTACCGATTTTCATCGTTTTTGGTGATGCTGGTTAATTTGCGGTGGTTATTAATAAGCAATTAATAATGGCAAAGTGATGCCACAGGCCTCTTACCACCTTTTTTTTTAAAAGAAAGGGAAGAGAAAAGCGGCGGTAAACCAAAGTAAATTCAGCACTCCAAATTTCTAATAAGCCATAATAGTATTGTTAAGAAGCCCAAAAATGTTTAAAACTTTTGGAAAATGAAAAAAATTGATAAAAGGCCATTCAAGAACTCTGTAACACGATTTTGGGAAATTTTCGGCCCCTTTTTCGTCATTTTAGTAAGAAAATACAATTCAATAAAAAAATAAATGATTGGAAATTTCAAATTTCTGATCTCCAATTTCTTATAAAAATAAATAAATAAGCTTAAATAATTTTTTTTTTTTAATTTTTTACTTTTGCAAGTCTGCCCCTGTAAGCGACTTCAGCGTAACTCCATTTTGAAAACAACTCCAATAGAACCGTTGCTGACAAAAGCTAAACACCAGAAGGAAGCTATTGTTTACAAAATGGAGATGCGCTAAAATCGCTTATAGGGGCAGAAGTATTAGGGTGACCCTTATTTTACAAATTTTTTATATTCGGCGAACGCACCCCCCAAATTCCCTTATATTAACCGAAAGTAGATTCCCTGAATTTTTTCAGATTTTTCGGACGTCGTTTAGCCAAGCCATGTCCCCTGGGAGCTAAATCGTCGCCTTAGTATTACAGGGTATTATCTTTTTTATATTTCATATGTTTAACTTACTGTACGATGAATACGATAGAACCCTGTAATACTAAGGCGACGAAATATTTCAAAATTTTTGTGAAGATTAAAAAATCAAAAATTTTATTTTTAGGTACATTTTTATGAATTTTTATTGCATTCCTATTGTCCATAATTTATGCATCTCTTTTTTGTAAAAGTCATGTCAATTTTTTTTTTTTTTTTTTTTTTTTTTTTTAGGGGGGCATTCATTTTTTTATCTAGTAATTGTACCTCCTATTACTAAACCCAAGAAAAAGTGTGTAATAAAATTCAGTCATTATAAACTTAAACTTCGTTATAAAATTTAATAACCCGCCAAAAAAGACATCTATTTATAATTCGTTATAAAATTTTATTACAAAAATTATTTTCAGTTTTTTTCTAAGGTAAGGGTAGGGAAGTGCGACCGGGTTCTAGAAAAAATTGATTTTGACCTTTATTAGTTCTTAATAGGAAGAGAATCAAGCCAAGTTTTTTATTACAATATACTGCTCCATTATTAAGCTTTAATGTGCATTAGCCTCAAATTTGAAAAACGGCGCGATTTAGAGTTCAACCATATTTTTCTGACTGCCGACGTATAATATTTCAAACCTCCATTTTTTGAAAAGTGCGACCGTTCTTATTTTTTTTAAAAAAATGAATTCTCCAAAGCAAAAGTTATTTGTTTATAAAAGATCGATGAATTTTCTTTCAAAAATTGCTGAACGCCGTTAAAAACAAATAATCCTTGTTTATTAAAACTACAATTAAATAATTATTATTAGTGGCACTCCGAATTGCATATGTAAATAAAAACAAGATGGTTTCCTTTGTCAAAGGAATTAAAGAAGTCGTCTGCTAGTCGCACTTTCCGAAAATATTATTTTTGCCAAAAAAGTGCGACCTATTAAGGTTTATCAAATAGGAAGTCGAGTAAAAAATTCTTGATAGCATAAAAAAATAATGCAAGGTATTGACAATTGAATGGAGCATATTTCATAAAATAAGCCAATGTTTACATAAAATTAAATCAAATTGAAAATGAGGCAGTCCAACTTTCCGACGAATATGAATTTTTGCTTTCGTAAAATTATTTTTTTTTATTCAAAAATGGACGACAGCAATACATTTCTTTGATCATAATAGGTTCTGAAAACATTAAAAAATCGTCCCTTGAAATCTTTTTTTTAAGTATGGGATTTTTATCAGTTTTTATTAAACCGGTCGCACTTTTCAGACGGTCGCACTTCCCTACCCTTACCTTATTTTTTTTTATTTTCTTCCCGAATTTTCTATTTCTGTTTTTCTTTATTTTTGAGCCTTTATCAAATTAAAAATGCAAGAAATAAACCGAAAATTCGGAAAAATCTGGAAAATATAAAAAGTCAAAATAATTGGCAACTTAAGAAATATGGCCGCTTTTAAAACTCAGTTGAAATGTGAAATAGAGGATAAAGGCGGCTGGTAAGTCGACCACAACGCTGTGGTTCTATTCCAAAAAAGTGTAATTTTGTTTTCCTTTTTCTTCTCATGAAAAACGTTTAACAAAGATCCTATAAATTCCCCATATGCTAAATATAGTGCAATTCAAGCATAAAATTAACATATTGCTCAGTTAAAAATTTTAATTATAAAAATTTATAAATAGTTATAAAATTTTATAATCGGCTAAATAAATATAGAGTTATAAGATTTTATAACGCACTTTTTCTTGGGACCCTTTTCAGCCTACTTTTTTAAATTATATTTACGTACCTCGGGTAGTAATAGCCTGTTTTTCTCCCGCTCGAGAAGTGAACATTTCGTTTTTCTCGGTACGTAAAGCACCTTACTGCACTAGAATGTAAGAGACTTTTCACGTCTCAGCACGTTGAGCCACCTCGGCTTCGCTTCGGTGTCTCAAACTCGTGCTTCGACGTGAAACAAGTCTCTTACATCCTAGGGCAGTAATGTACTATTCTCAATCAGAAAAAAAAATGGCTAATGCGGAAACAAAAATGTCTTGTGACAAGACATTTTCTTAAAAATCGTGCTAAAACAATAAAAATATCTTGTCAAGAAACAACCTGTCCGTTGCCACGAAGCATTTATGAAACATTCCAATTTTGTTGCAGGACAAAACTTGTTCAAGACATTTCCTTTTTCTGAGTGTGTTTTTTAACTCTTAATGTCAAAATAATTGGCAACTTAAGAGCCATATTGCAGCTTTTAAAATTCAGTTGAAAAGTGGTGTAGTGCTTAAAGGCGGCTGTTAAGTCGACCTCAAGGCTCGGGTTCTATTCCAAAATATTGCATTTTTTTTTTTTTTTTTTTTTTTTAAAGAAAAATGTTTAAAAAAGAGCCTATGAAGTTCCCATATGCTAAATATAGTGCAATTCAAGCATAAAATTGATATATTGCTCAGTTAAAAATTTTAATTATAAAAATTTATAAATAGTTATAAAATTTTATAATCGGCTAAAACGTTATATAGTTATAAAACTTTTTAACGCACTTTTTGTTGGGAAGCGCTCTACGAAATTCTCTGTGTTTGAGCATTAACAATTGCCAAGGTGAAAAAGAAATTCGTCCATCTTCGTAGTGCTGGGCCGACGTGCTGCAAGTTCCTGCATGTCTGCTTTCGATGTTTGAAATGAGAAATAATTTTTAAGAGTTCTGATTACTAACGTTTTTTTTTTCTTTTTGTTTCAGACAGCGATATTCACAGTAGCAGTATTACCTTTTAGAGTAGCCGCGATATGTGGACTTCTAGTGGTAGCTTGGTGTTTGGCCTGTGTGGGATTGTATGGGTTAAGTGAGCAAGAATTAAGGACGAAGCCTATGACTGGATGGAGGAAGTAAGTGCAGACGTTTTCAAGACGAATCAAATACACAATAAACAATACGTAATTCAAGTTAATAAGAGTGGGTGGATATTTTGAAATGATGAGATACGAGGTATCCACTACCTGTTTTGGAAATATGTTTAAGAATATGGAATTGATAGTGTCAGAGACCAGGGGAAAAAATTATTGTTAGATCCTGGAACAAATCTTAGATCTGTCTTCATTTGCGGATTAATCCCACAGTTGGATTAAATCCGAGGATACGATAAAATGGGACTATATAAAATGGTAAAAATTTTTTCGCTGAGTTTAGAGACTTCATTTGGACTCTCAACAGCAAGACCAGCTAAATATATTTCAATATGTTTTCTCGTCCAATATCCCGAACCGGAATCGATATCAGGCACTGGAAATACGTTAAAAATTTCTACCATGGGACTCTGAAACATTTTATTCTATCCTCGGCTTAAGCCGCAAGTGAAGGCAACACACTAAACTTCAAAATTTGAAATACTTTCGACTAATTCTGTACTTTAGTGCAGAACTAGACCAAGTCCATTCAAGGGTTGCAACTTCTTATTTCAAACCCGACTTTACAAAAGGTATACAGGCTCAACGGTTGGCAGTACTGATTTTATGCCTTCTGCTAGCAAGTTTATTTTGTTAACAAATAAAAAAATTAACTCGCAGAAGACATTAATTTGAGTTGGCGACGCTTGTAAATGAAGACTTAACGGGAATAGTGGCCTGAGTCCACTGTTTTTGTTTACATTGTTTTTATAAAAGCTAAATATCGGAGATCAGTGCCAACTTGACGAGATGGACTTAGGCCACTATTCCCGTTAGGTCTTCAAATGCTTTGTAAAGTCACGTTTGAAGTAAGAAGTTGGAATTCGTGACAGGACTTGGTCTAGTTCTGCACTGAAGTACAGAATTGTGTTTTAAATTCTATATCTTAAAATATTTCGGTATAAATATATAAGTATGTCTTTTAGAAAAGGTATCAACTGGAAAATGTAACTTATAATGTTTTGTTTGTAAACAAAGATATTTCCTTACGGATTTCAATTTCACAGCCTTCTAAGTGCCAACTCCCAGTTGGTACTCTTTTTAAAAGGCGGCATCCGCTCCTAAATGCTTTGCTCATATAGGCCGGCCTATGGTTTTTAAAAATAATTTTAACGCTTTAATCAAGGTGCATTCGCATCTTGGCTTTAATCTGATTTATTAATTGGTGATGGTTTTATTCTTAATTTTCTACATCAGTTTAAGAAAAAGTAGAATAAAAAGATCATCTGCGTTTTCTCGATACAAAACAATTCTTTTAAAATAGGGTTCGGAAAATCACCCAGAGAGTGGCTGTTTTGCTCTAGGTATAACTTTGCAGAAAGGCCAAATTTTAAAATTCAACTACAGCTCCTTAATTTTTATTCGGCAGTTGTACAGGTTTCAACTTGTTTCATGCAATAAAAGTGTGTTTGCTTTTCCGCTGGAAAATATCTCTGGTTCGGTGTTTGTTGTATGAATCAAGTTTGAACTTGTTTCAACAAGCTCCAACTTGATCCTACAAGCTTCAACTTTGTTCCAACAAGCTGCAACTTGTTCCAGCTTGTTTCGCAAATGCAAAATTTTAATTTTACAGTTCCTACAATTTTTTTTTTTGTTTGTTTTTTGTCCAACAAAACAGCCGTCTCTCGTTGAATTCTTTCGACCCTAGTCTTTTAAGTAGCACAGCATATCCCGCAGGAAGCCGAATGAAACTGATTGATTTTAATGAAATTCCAGGGATACGAAAGTGGTTATATGTGTAATCATGAGAGCTCTCTTCGCTGCCGGTGGCTTCCATTGGGTAACGGTGAAGGGGAAGCAAGCAACTCCGAAAGAAGCCCCCGTATTGGCGTTGGCTCCTCATTCTTCCTATTTTGACGCTCTTGTCGTCGTCTATTTAGGCGCACCGAGCGTCGTCGCAAAAGGGGAAACAGGGCATTTACCATTTTTCGGAAGTATGCATAGCTTTTATTAACAAATCAAAAAAATAAATAAATAACATTCATTAAAAAACAAAAAAAAATCATTCTTGAAAAGCTCTTTTTCTGTTTGCATGATCACAAAAAAACAAAAAAAAAATTTTATGTTGTTGATGAACACACGCGGGTTTATGGTTTTTCTCGACCTCAAATCTATCATAAATTAAATATCTATCGAATCGGGATGAAATAGGGTTTTTTTTTTTATTATAACGATCTGTGTCATCATATTCAGATGTTAAAGCTATTATTGTACGCGGTGAAAGTAATACTTATAAATCGTTGACACGGTCACAGATATTTTTGGTAATGTAAAGCTTGGCGAGTGTCATTTCGGGGATGTGACGTCGCGAGACCGTGTGTGACCGCGACCCTCGAAATGGCACAAAACAAAAATCTTGAGGCAGTTTTTTTGTTTTTTTCCTGCCCCGCAGCTCTTCAAAAAATTAATAAATTAAAGTTTTGATCTCTTGTTATTGTTATACATAAAAGTGGCGGCAACAATTACAAGCATAATAATGGGTTTAATTCATGTTGGAACATGCAGGTCCCGTTAACGATCTTCTAAAATGTTTTTAATACGTTTAATTTATCGTAGGACTAATGAGAATCCGCGTCTGAAAGATTAATTTGTTAAAAGTAGGGTTTTGTTTGCACAAATTGAGATATCCATCTTGCGTATAAAAGAATGACAATGGATAATTTAAAAAACAATTTTTTATTTATAGTTCGGTTGGGGGTTTTGCTCTTTGATGACCTCCATAATTTTGTTTTTAAAAAGGTTACCGCAAAAAAAAGTCTCCGAAAATATTTTATATGCGTGAACTGAAAGGGAAAGGGATTTTATTTTTGATTGATTAATGTTGAATAAATTTTAAAATGGTGCCAGGATTTTTCGGCTAATGAGCCAGTTTATTGATAAGCAAGCAATTTTATTGTTCGGTACGTCAATAAATTTAATATCATTACTCATCAGTGAATTCAACGAGAAAATTATTGTATTGAAATGTCAACCAGAGATAGCTAAAAGTGACTCGGCTGGAAACTGGGGAATACGTGATGTGTGGAGTACAAATTTTTGGCAGGGACGGATTAGAGTATTTTGAGTAGTAATGGCGAAACGTGTGGACTTATATAATCTTTTCCTTCAAATCCAAAGTCCTGTCTCCATTGGTCAATTAATCGAAAGGTACAATTAATTGTATCGCCGGAAATGCCGTTTATTTTTGGACTTTTTTCTTCTGCTGCCAATTTTTTTTATTGTTTTGATTTTTTGAACACAAAAAATAATGAAAACAAAAAAAAGTGGTAGCAGAAGAAAAAAGTCCAAAAATATACAGCATTTCCGGTGGAACAATTAATTGTACCCTCCAATTAATCGTTGAGTGGAGATAGAGCATTGTACTCTGACTTTTTTTTTTTTTTTTTTTTTTTTTTAGCGGAAAAAATTGCATTGCAAAATTGCATTGTGAAAAAAAAAATTGTTGATACGAACGAAGGCAAAAATGCTTTGCGACAAAACATTTTCTTAAAAATTATGCGAAATCAATGAAAATGTCTTCTCAAGAAACAAACGTGCCCGTTATCGCGAAGAATTTTTGCTTTGCTACGAAATATTTCGGTTTTGTTGCAAGACAGAACTTGTTCAAAACATCCTTTTTCTGAGTGATAAAACGGAATCGGCCATCCAACCATTGTTCACACAAAATCAGTATAGTCATTTTGGTGTTCTACGACATTTGGGACATAATTTAACAAAAATAAATTGTTGAGGCATAAGTAAGAATCAATTTTAGGTCAAAAAAATTAGCCTTAAACGCAGTATAATGATCAAATACTCCTCATCTATACTTCAGAAAAATTTATTTTGTCATACTCCAAGTATGTTTATGTCTTGTCTCCATTGGCCAATTAATCGAATGGTACAATTAATTGTACCACCGGAAATGCTTTTGGACTTTTTTCTTCTGCTGCCACTTTCTTAAAATTGTTTCCATTATTTTTTCGAACACTTAAAATAATGAAAGCGA
Source organism: Liposcelis bostrychophila (assembly GCA_037577465.1). Lineage (NCBI taxonomy): Eukaryota > Metazoa > Arthropoda > Insecta > Psocodea > Liposcelididae > Liposcelis > Liposcelis bostrychophila. Next base: position 52,337,130 of record CM075208.1, on the reverse strand, counting down.
AAAAAAAGTGGTAGCAGAAGAAAAAGGTCCAAAAATATTCAGCATTTCCGGTGATGCAACTAATTGTATCTTTCAATTAGAATTAATTCTTCAATGGAGACAGAGCATTAGTTTTCTTTGAAGGAGATAACACAAAAGATAAAGGTGCATTTTCCTCGCCCTACATTCTTATAAAATGTGTCATTCTCGGTTAGAAAACTTGATAATAGACCATACTGGTGGGTGTGACGCCAATAGATGGCAGCTCCGCGTATGCACTTAGAAAAAAGAAATGTTTTGAACAAGTTCTGTCTTGCAACAAAACCGAAATGTTATGTAGCAAATCAAGAAGTCTTCTCGACAACGGACATGTTGTTTCTTGACAAGATATTTTTATTGCTTTCGCATGATTTTCAAGAAAATTTTTTGTCACAAGGCATTTTTGCTTTCGCATTAGTCGTTTTTTTTTCTGAGTGAGATTGAAGTGTGATGAAAATCGATCCATAAATTTTGGTTTTTTTATGAAAACGCTCCACTTATTAAGGACTTATGAGTGTAAACCTGGATTCAAGGGTTTTTCGTATATTTTTCAAAGTTTTATATCTAATATCATGTAGCCCTGAATGGCCATATAACATGTTAAGTGCTGCAAAAAGTGTATAAACGTTTTTGCAAAATAAATGCGAACATTTTATATAACAAATGTATTATTCTTGTATCATCTGCACAAAAATTTGCAAATATGATTGATTATGTTATTACATATTCAACTTTTTTTTTCCATTTTATGCATACTTATTTATGAAAAATTATATTGGAGGACGAAAAGCATTTTCCGGTAAAAAAAAAGTTAAGTTTTTTATACATGATTTTTATATAATTTATGGTCCTGTCTCCATTGGCCAATTAATCGAAGGATACAATTAATTGTACCACCGGAAATGCTGTATATTTTTGGACTTTTTTCTTCTGCTGCCACTTTTTTTTTATTGTTTCGTTTATTTTTTCGAACACAAAGAATAATCCCAAGTAGCACAAGAGGGATTCGGGTCTTTTAGACATCTAGAAATGTTCTGTAGACACGCTAATGTCCCTCTAGGCACCATCTTCAAGACAAAGACTTCTTTTAGAGTTCTGAAAGATAACTTTGTCTTGAAGATCGTGCCAAGAGGGACATTAGCGTGTCTACAGAACATTTCTAGATGTCTAAAAGATCTGAATCCCTCTTGTGCTACTTGGGAATGTAAACGAAAAAAAAAGTGGTAGCAGAAGAAAAAAGCCCAAAAACATACAGCATTTCCGGTAGTACAATTAATTGTATCCTCCAATCACGATCATACATACAGGTCAGGCAACTCGTGTATCTCTCATATGGAAAAAAATGTCCCCCGAAATTGAAGCAGGAGAATAGTTTACATATTACTCAATAGATGGCAGGAGCTGTAGTTAGGGAATCACGTGGTCTGGCATCCATCATAAAAAAAGTGTTGTTTGTTGTTAAATCAAATAAAATAAAATGAAAAAATTAATAACAAGAGGATAAAGAAAGAAATTAATAACAATATGCACCAGAAAACTCATTTATAAAAAAAATAATCTTTTTTTTCATGATGGAGGGCATATCACGTGATTCCCTAACTACAGCTCCAGCCATCTATCAAGCAAAATTTAAACTATTCTTCTGCTTCAAATTCGGGGAACACTTTTTAAGATAGCAGTTGCCTGACCTGTATGTATGATCGTGCCTCCAATTAATTTTCCAATGCAGACAGAGCACAAATCTTTTTCTTAAGGGAATTATTCAATTTGGCAAAATATTTCCCAAATTTTCCAGAATTTGGACCTCAATATAAACGTCACTTCATTTTTGTAAATATACAGAGTAGAAGGTAAAGCGGACTGGAGGTCACTTGTCTGCGATCCACAATCGATTTACCTCTTCCCCAAAATGCAACCGATAATTTGATTTTCCTCGATCTATCAAAACAACCGCTGCGTTTTCGAGGGGGGAAAGAAAAAAAAAAAAAAAAAAAAAAAGTCTGGCTACATTCGTAATTAGTCAAATCCGCAGACACTGCCGTTATCATTTTATGGTTTTCAACTGACATATGAGTTTTATTTTATTATTCATTGTGGTTCTCTGATGGGGATTAATGCCTTATGCATGTTTTATCAATGATACATATAGGGTGATGGTTGCAATAAGGTTTTTCCTCCGTTTTCATCATGTCGACGCGAAACGCACGAAAATTATGCGAAATTATAAACGCCGGCCCGATCGTTAACTTTTTTTTTTTTAAAGAGAAATCATTTCGCAGATGACTTTGAGGTTTTTTTGTTTAAAAAGTTATAAAATATCTAATGCTTTTTAACGACTTTCCATCTAGTGCACTTCCTCCATGACATTCTTTCATTACATTTCTATAAATAATGTTTCTTTTTGTATATCTTCGCTACGCGGCTTCTTTTTTTTTCGTGTAAATATATTTAGGTGCTGGTTCTCAATTTTTTTTTTTTTTTTTATATTTCGATTTATTATTTTTTTGTTTGAAATTTTGTCAATTAGAAAACTTCGTGAAATCATTGCAATTGTCGGTCAGTTGACGTATCGAGTCGGAGGGATGAATATTATCGTGAAAGGTCGACAGGCTACACGTCAGGAAGCTCCCATTCTCGTCATCGCTCCTCATTCCACTTTTCTGGACGCTGTCATCGTCTACGTCACAGGTTTCCCGTCGATTATAGCCCGTTGGGAAAGCGGTTTAAATCCTTGGCTTGGAAGTAAGACCGATTTTTTTTCCTCCTTTTACAAATCCATAGGAAAAAAAATAAATTAAAACGATAAAAAGAAAGGAATGAGATTATTAATTGAAATTAAAATGATCGAAAAAAAAAATCGTTTGTTTTGCTAAATCAAATAAAAAGGAAAAAAAAGAAAGAAATGCATTTATAATTATTTTTTAAGTGTGTTTTCTTTTTCTTTTTTTCTCTCTTTCTGGGTCAATAGATTTAAATAAATTGCTTGGTAAATGATGAGGATTTTTTCCCTGTTGCAGAAAAGAGCTTTTTCAGTTTTTTTTAATGAATGAATTTTTTTTTTTTTAATTTCAATTTTATTTATTTTATTAAGAAATTTCTTGTTTTTTAAATGATTTTATGGTAATTATTTTTTTCTTTTTATAGAACTAATAAATTATACACAGCCTGTTTACGTTTGGAGAGAGGATCCAGACTCAAGGCACAACACAATCAAGGAAATCGTGGAAAGAGCAAATTCCGATTTGGACTGGCCCCAAGTCCTCATCTTCCCCGAAGGTACTTGCACCAATCGTTCCTGCCTCATTACATTCAAGTCTGGAGCTTTTTATCCGGGCGTGCCTATTCAACCAGTCTGCATTAGGTATCCGAATAAATTGGATACCGTTACATGGACTTGGGAAGGCCCAGGAGTGTGAGTATTTTGTAATCCAATAAATTATTTGCTGTCGCATGCTCTTAGATTCCCGGATTATAGCAGAATGCTGTAACCCGTATGAAAAAGAGATACATAAATTATATGAAAATGTGTATAAATTATACAAAAAATTGGACATACAAGAAAAATGCATAAATCGTGTAGAGATAACTTTAACTTTTTTTACCGGAAATTTTTTTTTTCATCCTCAAATATAATTTTACATAAATAAGTATGCATAAAGTGAAAAAAAAGAGCTGAATAAGCATAATATTTGCAAATTTTCCTGCTTTATGATTTAAAAAAATTATACGCATAATGCTCTGTCTCCATTGGACAATTAATTGGAGGGTACAATTAATTGTACCACCGGAAATGCTGTATACTTTTAATTTTTTTTTCTTCTGCTACCACTTTTTTTTTTCGTTTTCATTATTTTTAGTGTTCGAAAAAATAATCGAAACATTAAAAAAAAGTGGTAGCAGAAGAAAAGAGTCTAAAAATGTACAGGATTTCCGGTGGTACAATTATAATTGACCCTTCATTTAATTGGCCAATAAGACACGACATAAATTTTGCAAAAAATAAGTATGACCAGATTTTCGTGCTTACAAAAATTATGGATAAATTTTGTAAAAATTATGCATTTTCAAATTATGGTGCTTAAAAAAGCTGCATAAACTTTGCAAAAATCATGCATGTCCACATTTTTGTATAAATGATACAAAAATAATACATTTTTTGTACAATTTTTTTGCATTTATTTTGCAAAACTTTTATACACTTTTTCCAACACTTTCATTTGGGATTTCATTTGGGAAGCCAGAATTTTTTCTGTACCAATTACTAACGTAGCCTCGGCTGCTAAGCAGATTCTTCTGCTAAAAAAAGATCAGCATCGTTTTTATGGATGTGCTATGTAAAAATCGTATATTTTAATGCTAGAACCGAAAGCGAGACTTTTTGAGCCCAAGACCGATTTTGCAGCGCCGAGCGAAGCCAGTCGCGGAAAACGATCTAGGGCTTAAAATGTCGAGATTTAGATTTGTAGCTGTGAAACATAGTTTTTATTTCAAGTGCAATGATCGTTTAAAGCTGTTTGCATTGTGATTTGACATCGGCCATATTGATTTTTGACGTGTTTTTCGAGCGCTAGATAATAAATGTTTACTTTAGGGGCCTCCTTTTACTGACCTTAAAAGTACTAATTTAGCATTTTGGAATAAAAATAAATTGTTTAATGGCCCCTCAATGCTAACTGATTTTTTTCCCCCCTTGTATTCTCAAATCTCTAACCTCTGCTCTGTCTCCAATGAACAATTAATTGGAGGGTACAATTAATTGTACCACCGGAAATGCTGTATATTTTTGGACTTTTTTCTTCTGCTACAACTTTTTTTTTTTTTTTTCGTTTTCATTATTTTAAGTGTTAGAAAAATAATCAAAACAATAAAAAAAAGTGGTCCAAAAATATGCAGCATTTCGGGTGGTACAATTAATTGTACCCATCGATTATTTTATTTTATTTTATTTTTTTCATTTCATATTCACACTAAGACCAAAGAAAAAAAAGTTTTATACTGCAGTCCTAAATTGTAAAATTAAATCTCCAGCAGAATTTTCGAAATTTGAAAATGATTTTTGACGTTAATTGGGAAACTAGTTGGAAACGCGCCGAGGGAGTGTTTATCGATTTTGCTCAAATTTCAAAGGGGATTTATTAATACAAATTGAAATTAGATTGATTGACTGATGGTAATTTGGTTCCGACATTTAAATCAAATTTTAAAACTAAAAAAATGAAGGAAATTGCATTTCACGGTCAGTCAAATCAAAAAACGATGGAGGATAGCAAAATCTAGGTTGAATCCGCCGAACAATAAAAGATTAAAATATTTTATTCGGTAAAAATAAATCGTGGTTTGTGAACGGAGTATTTTTCAAATAATGAAAAGAATAAAGAGTCCTGGGAAGTAATAGAAAGCAAAATCGAGGTACCGTAAAGCGGGGTGAAACTCTCCGGGCTTCACGAAAAAAAGCCATTGTCCGTTTTTCTTTTAAAGTAAATAAATAAATTTATTTATTTTTTTCTTTATTCGGTATTGTTTTTTTAAAATTTAGCCGAAAATGTCTTTTTGGGGGCGGCCAAAGTTCTTATTTCACGGAGACTAAAATTTACACTGTATGGAGATTTTTTCCTTTCAAATTAATCACATATTGAATATTTTATTTTGTTTTTAATATATTTAGGTATTTACCCATTTAATAATATATATATATTTTTTTTTTTTTTTTTTGCAGGTTGAAACTTCTGTGGCTCACTTTAACCCAAGTTCATAGCTGTTGCGAAATAGAATTCCTACCAGTTTACAGACCTAGCGCTGAAGAAAAAACCGACCCTAGGCTGTTTGCTAATAATGTCCGTCAATTAATGGCAAAGTAAGCATTTTGTATTTAGAAAAAAGTCTTTATTTAAAGAGGCTTTACCCAGTTCCAGTGTTATATTTTGTTTTATTTTATTTTATTATTATTATATTTCGTTTCTTTTGACTCCCTTCTTAGGGGGACACCTTTTTTCCGATGGTGGAGGTCGTAAAACCATTACGACAATTCCACACATCGTCGACCTGTCGGAACTCGAAAGTTTTCATCTCGGAAATAGACCTGAAATATTCTCATTTGTAAAGAGATTTTTTAATTAAGCCTACTTCCGATAGAGGGGGAAGACGGTTGCATTTAAGCGTTTGTCCTGACCACACCGTTATCGTGAGATTTTTGGAGTTCTTTTTGGATTTTTGCTTTTGTGCAAGACAAGGTCGCGGTGGTTTTTTTTGGCGTTATTACACCAGTCTGAAAAGGGAAGAAGATGACTACGATAATCATAGCATCTCTCCCTATATAATTTTTTATTCTTGCATAGGTTATTATTATTATTATTATTATTATTTTTTTTTTTTTTTTAAGATCATAATAATACTCCAAAATTATTTTCATATGCAGACGAATTGCATAGAAAAAAATGTATGGGCTACAGCAACTAGGCAGGCCCGTAGCCAGCCTGAGAAGCAAAGGGAAGCACAAGGTATTCTTAGGGGGGCTCCAAATGGACCCTTATGACATGAAAGAAAATACATGGGCGAAGTCAAATTGACAGGGGGGGCTCAAGCTTTTCCAAAGGGGGCTGAGCCACCCTTTGCTCCCCCCATTGGCTGCGGGCCTGCAACTAGGGAGGGCTGCGGGGGTTAACATCCCCGTAATTGGGGAGTATGTTTTTGTAAATGGGTTCTAGGGATTTTCGACGTCAAAATGACGTCAACAGAGCACTACTGATAATATTTGTCACTGTGTGACGTCTTATTGTCATCATATTGACGTCGCATCACCCCGATTTCAAAATGCTAACTTCATATCTTTTAGACGTCAATAAGACGTCTTCTTGATGTCATCCATTGACATTGTATTATCGGTCATTCTTCTTCTTGACGTCATCCACTGACATTGTATTATCGGTCATTCTTAAAGACGTCTTATTGACGTCTTCTTGACATCATCCACTGACATAGTATTATCGGCCATTCTTAAAGACGTCAATGAGACGTTTTTTAGACGTCATCCACTGATATTGCATTATCGGTCATTGTTAAAGATGTCTTATTGACGTCTTCTTGACGTCGCCTACTGACATGGTATTATCGATCATTCTTACAGACGTCATTTTGACGTCGAAATTATCGTAAAATCGTACCAGAATGTGACGTCTTATGAATGAATGTGATGACGTGAATGATGACATGAATGTGATGACGTCGTATGAATGTGATGTCTTGTGCCTTATGACGTCTTTTTGACGTTTCAATTACGTCACATTTTTCGCTGGGAGCAATTTTCGGCACATTACGTCGTCTGACCTGGTTTTTTTTTTTTTTTTTGTGGAAAAAATGTTTTCTGCATTCGTTATTTGAAAAATTATTTTCGAAATTTTTTCAGGTTTTCCGATCAAGAAATTCCTAAACGTCGAAGGAGGAAATTTTCGAAGAGTTTCTCTTGAAGTTAGTTTTATGAATTAATAAAAATGCTCAAAGGAATTTTCGAAATTTGAGGAAAGAAGAAAAAAAATTGACGCTGAAGTATTACGTTAAAATGCCCCAGAAATATCATAAAAAATTTTGGCTGAAAAATGGGAACTTTGTATAAATTAGTCCATATCTGAAAGAACTTTTATTGTTTTCCCCTGGCAGTATTAATCCCTAAGAATTTATAATAATATTCCCAAGCTGTCTGGAATTGGTAAAAGGTTTTTTAAAAAAAACCTTACCTTACCAGAAGGAAAAAATTGAACGCTACATAAAATTTATGTCAATATTTCCGGTAATTTTTTCTTAAATTCCCGTTTAAAAAATTTATAGCCTCATAGCCAGGCTGAATAGAGGTCTTGATAAAGGTCTTTAAACATGGGAGATATAGGGAAAAAAAAATGAAAATGAAAAAAAAAACGTCAGTCTCATCAACAAAAAACTCTCCCTCCCTTCCCTTGCTTCCTTACCATTCGTCCGAAACTTTATTTTTTAAATAAGATTTTTGTTTTTTATTTCTTTCAGAGCTTTAGGTGTTCCAGTATCGAACTATACGTACGACGATTGTCGATTAATCGCCCGAGCGAAGCAGATGAATCTTCCCTGCGCGAAAAATCTCATCGAAATGCAAAAATTACGACAAGCGTTAGGTCTCACAAAGACTAATTTAGAAGAAAGTATAATTACTAGTGATTCCTTTAAAACAATTCGTGGTCCTCATAAGGTTTCATGTAGTCAATTTGCAGAAATACTCATGCTTTCACCGACAGATCCGTCGGTTCAACAGCTCTTCAGTTTGTGCGACAGAGTAAGTGGTTGTAGCATAGAAAAACAAATTCTTGACATTAATATATTTTTTTTCTTTTTTTTTTAGGACTCTAGCGGAGTCATCGATTTTAGAGAGTATTTACTTACAGTCCTAGTCATTTCAAAGAGTGGAAATCTCTCTGAAATGTTGTATCTTATTTTTAAGGTGAGTGTGAATTGAAAAGAAAAAAAAATCAACACTTAAAAAAACTTTTTTTTTTCCACCGTCACGATTAGAATTCGAAATTAAACATACTTGAATTTATATTATATTTTCTGTTACTGTTCAGGTGATGGACGATGAAGGTGAAGGTCGAATCAAAGAATCGGTTTTTTGTACCGTATTAAAACAAACGCTTTCTTTAACTATGGAGCAATGCTCTGCCATTTATCGCCGTTTAGATAAGGCTCATAGAGGTTACGTTACGTTTAGTAAGTATTAAAAAAAAAAAGAAATCGTTGAAATAAGTTACCTAATTTATTTCATTTTTCTTTTCAGATGAATTTAAAGAGTACGCACAAAGGCGGAAAGAATTTTCCGGAGTTTTCGGATGCAACAGTCAAATCAAGACTAAATCCGAATAAAGAGGAAATATTTAACAAATTTCCCAGCTGCCATAGTTTTGTTAGTCGGAATTCTCTCTTTCAGAATTTTCTTACTCTTGTGATAAGGTTTTTTTAAAAGTCAAATGGATTTTTTTTTAAAAACGGGAAACAGTCGTGTTTAAAGATAAGCATCGAATCCTCGCATCGATTTCGAATTAGAAGTATTTTATTTTTTTAACGATTAATTATACTTTGTAATATCACTTTTACCTAAGATCTGAATGACCAAAGTTTCACTGTTGAAATATCTCAGTAGATTTGTTGCAGTATTTATATTTATTTTTTAATTTATTTATGTATTTGTCGTTATGATTGTATATAAGAATATAAACATTGCGTATTTTTATTTATTTAAAAATGATTGGATAATGTGAAAAGGTATTTTGGCAAATTGAGGACAGGAATCCAAAGATTTTCGCTGGAACTCTGTATGTGTCTTTAACGATAGCCTGTTCAAGCTTGCCATCAATGATTTGATTGATTATCGTTAAGGACACTCAACGATTATGGCGGAAATTTAGCGACTTCTATCTTAAAATTTTTAACCATCATAATCGCTTGCAATTTATCCCTTCTCATTGTTGATTTAATTTTTAAAATCGTTAATACTGTGTATTAATTTTATCATAGACTTTGAAGCTATTCTTCCATAATATTTTGCCACCGAAAAAATTTAATTTACATGCCTGACGATCCCTTAAAACTAACATATTTCTCTTAAATTCAAATTTAAAATCTTTGAAATTTTCCATTTTCGCGCCTTTCAACTCCCTACGGAAGCAGCTTATGCAAGTTGTTCGTCACCCTTGCTTATCAGAAGTCGTTTTTATTGATAATAACCCTTTTTCGTCCCTAATACTTACAAAATGGCATTCGATAAACGCAAAAAATAAGTAATAAATATTAATCAATGCGTTTTCACATTTAATTCGTAAAAAAAAGTTCGATTAGATCGAGGAAGAAAAAAAAATTTTTTTTTTGGGCCTTTACATAATGCCAACATTAAAAGAAGGCGGTGGCAGAATTGAAATCTAAATTTTTCAAAATGGCCGTCAAGATTTTATGTAAGGCTTTTAAAGTGTTTGTCACATCACATTTGTTAGGAATTTAGTTACGATGCTCGTTTTAAAAAGGTATATCACGTTACCGATTATTTATTTTCGTAACCGTTTACCGGTTTATCCGAAATCTCGTGAGTTTGCCATTTGTTTTATTCGGTTTATCCTTGTTCTTTTGGTATGTGTTGAAGGCGTACTGCTCTTTAAAACATTAGTCTGGCTTGTACATAATCTGGAGGGTGTGGTTGAAATAATATCGTTAAAGAAGAGTCAAACTCGGGGCTTATCGTTAAGGGGTGGGAAAATAATAAAAAGACCGAAACAGCTTGAAAGAATTTAAATATAGTTAATTATTTAAAGGGCTATACTTAAGCCTAAATTAAAGAGAAGAGGCTGTTATGTTTGAATTCATGGAGCAAATAAATTTAATGAGAAAGGTAGTTCAGTAAAATCTTTATAAAAAATTAATTTTTCCAGCAGAAAATGTTGATTATAACATTGCACAATGTATATTTCCATGAATGAGTCATAAATCTTTCCAGGAAAAGAAAGAACACTATTTAATTTATTTGATTTTTTTTTTCTTTTTTCCAGGAACAATAACCGAAATGCTGATTGTTAAAGTTTCATTGTAACAAAAAATCTGTCATATAACAAAAATTATGGATTGTTACAAGACGTGAAATTTTGAGGTGAGTTTAAAAAAAAAAAAAAAAAAAAAAAAGTCAACTGACTGATTGGTTATGCATTGTCAAGTTTGTCAAAGCTGCATGCTTTCAAAATTTTTTTTTTTTTTTTTTTTTTTAACCCAGGAGGTCCATTTAATGTTTTTAAAAGTTTAATTTTGCTGAAATTAAACGAGTTAATAAGGTTTTACAAAATTATTGAAAGAAAATAGGAAAATTGTTGAAGGCGAAAGAAAGTGAGCAGATTGGTGACGATTCCAAATTTGACTTTAAATTTTATTTCATAAAAAATAAAACAAATGTAGCAATATTGAAAATTAAAGGGAAATAAAATCAAGGTAAAAGTTTATTGCAAGCAGGTTTTTTTTTTGTGTCGAGTTTTTTCTAATTAATGTAGGTGTTGGTGATTTTTTTTTTTTATTTTGTTAATCTTGTTCTAATGTCATTCATTCATTCATTTATTCATTCATTTGAAATAATTACTTTTTTTACTGATAAATATTTAATGCACACAAAAAGAGTGATTTCAAATCTTTTTTTTTTTTTTTTTTAAATGTGCGATTTTGTGAATTAAAAAGATAAGAGCAATAGTGAAAATGCTTCAAGGTTTAACGGATTTTCGTTTGTTTGCAGGAATTCGGATCCGAACAGTGATTTATTTTCCCTCTTGTTTGAATATGTGATCGGCTGTATAATTGAAAATGGTTAATTAATTATTTCGGTTTTTAAAATGACCGAGAGAACTCAGGTGTTTGAAAATAACGATTCGGAAATTAAATTGCCGGTATTAGGCTTAAAGGAGGCATTCATTTTATTTTTATTGTTTGAAAAGGGGCAAAAAAAAAAAAAAAAAAAAGTAAAAGCGTAGGGTTAGGTTTGAAGATATCGAAGACGTCATACCGGTGATTATTGAGGCATGAATTGAAACGAATGACTGAAAAATCGTCACTTTTTGCTAATTATACAGTCTATTGCGTTTTTACATACTCATTTTTTAATGCAGCATTTGGTAGAAATAACAAATTAGTGAATTGGTTTTCTACTATTGTAGAGGTGCTTTTAAGGTATGAAGCTGGAAAAAAATCTGACTGGGATAAGAAGGGAGAAACCATGGTCCCCGTGATTTTATTAGTGATAATTACCCAATTAGCAGCTAAAAGCTCAAGAGGCTAATTATTACGTTAGATAATTTGTAAAAATTCACTAAGTAGTCACAAGCAAGAGGAAGGTAGGAATGGTTCTTGACTTCCTTTGAGTCCTAAACAGCCTTCGAAAGATGCAAGACATCGGCCTAAAAGATAAGATTCTTAATTTACTACAAAAAAAAATTTTTTTTTTTTTTCAGTTTTTTTGGAACCGACGCCTTAATAATCAAAAACGATGGCCAGAAAAGGAGAGGCGGCTAGAACGTTCAATATATCAGTCGTCGGATTATCCGGGACCGAGAAAGAGAAAGGACAGCTTGGAGTGGGGAAATCATGCCTGTGCAACCGATTCATGAGATCGCTGGCCGACGACTACAGCCCGGAGCACATTTCCGTTCTGAGCCAAACAGATTTCAGCGGTCGAGTCGTGAACAACGATCACTTCCTGTACTGGGGAGAAGTTACCAAAACATCGGAGGAAGGGATGGATTTCCAATTTCAGGTAATCGAGCAGACTGAGTTCATTGACGATGCTTCTTTTCAACCGTTTAAAGGAGGGAAAATGGAGCCGTACGTCAAACGGTGCTCCGCGATTAAGTTGACGTCCGCCGAAAAGCTCATGTATATTTGTAAAAATCAATTAGGTATCGAAAAGGAATACGAGCAAAAAGTACTGCCCGACGGTAAAATTAGCATAGATGGTTTTATATGTGTTTTCGATGTTAGCAATGCACCCGGTAGACCCGTTGAAAAGCAAGTGGAGCAGGTGTCAGCCATACTGAACAATTTAATTAAAACGAAAAAGCCGATTGTTTTGGTCACGACTAAGAATGACGAGGCCATCGAGAGCTACGTGAAAGAGGCCGAAAAGTTAGTTAATAGGAAGGAATATAAAAACGGGATCCTCATGGTGGAGACCTCGGCTCACGAAAATGTTAATGTAGATTTAGCTTTTATACTAGTTGCACAATTAATTGATAGGACAAAAGGAAGGTGTAAAATAATACCGTTCGCGGAAGCGGACGGGAAACGGAGGGAACTAGGGGAATCCGTGACTCAAACTTTCCAATTGTTAATCCGCTCTCAGGTCACGGATTTCACTGTCATGTGGACGCATACGCTCAAAAAACTTTCCTCTCATCCCGATTTAATGCATTACGTTGCACTTTTCGGTTTAGAAAACGCACAACGTTTATTTAGGCGTCATATTAAAAAATTAAAGGAGGAGCACGTTAAGAAAAGGATACAGGGGTATATGGAAATGCTCCCGGATATCCTCCAGGAGATGGTCCCGGATTTGTCCTCCCTGAGGGATTGCGACTGGGGCACGGTTCAAAGGCACATGCAAGAGCATCCCGATTTCCACCAGTATTTTTTCGAGTGTCCGGAGGATATCCCTTGGACCGAATGCGATCTGGACGAAATCGGGCACAATCAAATACCTTTCGATGTCCTGGATTCGAACGAGGCGGAGACCGTGTATAAAAATCACATCAACGCACTCCAGCAGGATCAAAAGCGATTGGAATGGAAGAAACAGTTTAAACAATTGCTGGAGGACACGGGATACGTCACTCCCGGGAAATTGTTGTCGGAGGTGCGGGTATTGTTCATGGGGAGGGAATGCTTCGAGGCTTTGTCTGAATCCGACTGCCAGATGATTTACGATCAGCATCAAAAGGAGATCATCGAAAAAGCGAAGCACAATTTCCAGGAGCTCCTCCTGGAGCACGCGGATTTGTTTTATCATTTCAAAAGCATCGCACCCGCGGGAACCATCACTCAGGATTACATAAAGGAGATAACGGACGCGTTACAAGAGGATTCCAGGTACAAATGCCTGGACAGGTTGGATCAAGACAGGAAATTGATGCTGTTCCAGCATTTGGGTTTCGTGCATTGTCCGATACGGGAGCATTGCCCGGCTTTTCCGAATTGCATGGACGCGCTTATCGAAAGGATACTCGCCGCGAAAGCCCATCGGCCATCCTCCTGGAATCACAGCAGTCAGTGGTTGTTAAGTTCCGATAATAATCGATTAAATCTGGTCATACTCGGTATAAACGGACTCGCCGAGGAGCTCGTCACCGAAATACGAACTTTATGCGAGGGGGACGAGTACGAATTAAGTTGTCAATTATATAGTCTAGATTATAGGATAATCAACGGTGACGTCAGCTTACCTCAAAATTCCTTCAAAACTAACGATTTCCTACCGCACGGGTGCTTTTGCGTTTATTCGAACGCGGACTCGTTCGAATACATTAGAGAAAGCTTAGAGAAAACCCTGCTTTCCAATCTCGAGCAGGAGGATCGATTGCCATTTCAAGGATTGCCTATAGTCATTTTATTCACGGCGGATCAAACGGTCGACGAAAAAGAAGGGATAAGACTACGGGAGGAGGGTCAGAATTTAGCCGACAGTTTACAGTGTCCTTTCATCGACGTTTCGGTTGAAGATTGCACCTCGGACCGGCATCAATTTAACACGTTAATCGTGTCGGACGCGTTGAAGCAATTAGTTCAAAGCATACGTCACCGATCCGGTTTTATAAATATCTATCAGTCCGTGATTGATTCATCCGATCCTGACATACGAGTCATAATGTGCATGTTTTGCGGTGATCCTTATAACGTTGAAAACGTTTTAAGCCCGTTGCTAAACCACCAGTGCTGTTTCCTTAGCGGCGATAAAAGTATCATATTAGAAACTTTTCTCGGGGATTCTAAACATAAAGTCGAAGTAATTATATCTTCCTTCCACGGAGCCAACGCTTTCTGCGAGGAATTAGTCCACGGTTTTATATTAGTTTATTCGACAAAGCGAAAGGCTTCTCTCGCTACTTTAAACGCTTTCTCAATGAACATTCCAAATTTACCGATACAGATATTGGCTGTGACCGAAGCTGGAGGAGCTAATGCTTTTTTTAGTAACGATTTAAGTCATTTGTTAATTACCGAGGGGAACGCTATAGCCGATAGATTGCACGCCCATTTCATGACCTCTTCGTCCTCGTGCCAGCAGAAGACGGCTTTTTACACGCCTTTCTTCAAGGAAGTCTGGGAGAACAAACCGGAGATCGAGCAAGCGTTTCATATGGAGGAGCCGAGCCACGTGGATTCCGGGGATGACACCCTCGAGAGGCGTCATCCGTTGCCGCCCCCCCGACACGAGAGCTATCACATTAGATCCGGTTCCAACGACGGGAGCGAATCGGAGATTTACGAGAGGTTCCCGACGGACGGGGACGACGTGAACGATTCTTTGTCCCCGACCTACCCGGACGACGGGCTTTTGAGTTTAAGCGAAGACAGCGACATCTACACCCACGTGGACGTGTACGGGAACGGAGGGGAGAATCATCTAGTCAAAAATTCAGATATGAAACCAAAGCTAAATCCGGTTTGGGTGGACGACTCGGTTTACATGCAGCAATCCCATCGGGATCGGGACGATGACTTGTGGATGTCCAATTATTCCCAGCACGCATTCACGACGGGGAGGCGTCACACAAACAAATTAAAAAACAAAGGGAGAAGTCAAACTTTGAAACAAACGGGGAAGCTGAACTTGAAGGACTTCTCGAACGTGACGGACGGGGTCGCGAGGATGAACGTCGGAACGGAGAGAATGAACAACCGGAGGGGTCACGCCCCCTTGGCAACCACCGAAAATCTGGATCTCGAATATGCTCAGATAAAAGATGCCATACAACCACATTACGGACAATACGACGGGGAATACTCGTATACCCTCGTCCAAGACGCACTTAGTTCACGTTCGAAAGTTCGGAGAAGAAGGAAAAAAGGTCGACCGTCTAATAGCGAAACACCTTCCGACGCCTCAGATGGGAGCGAACCCGATTTGTCGGGTTCGTCAAGGTCGAGGACGAAATTGCATAAAAAATCCCTTAGGATTAAGAAAAGAATCGGGAAAGTTCCGGTGGGGCAACCGGTTCGGATTCCGATCCCGCCGGAGTTGAGGACGCCTCATATCATGCAGCAGCATCAGTTTAATTCTGGTCTTTCAGTAGATAGCGATATCTTGGGGAACGCACCCTATACCATGCACGACGACGAGTCGAGTTTGGACGTGTCGTCGCCCCGGGACGTCAATTCACCCCTCTTCGGTGGGATCACGAAAAGTCTCAAAGATAACGACAAGAACACGAGGCGTAAGGAAAAGCAAAAAGCGAAGGAGGACGAAAAGCAAAGGCAGAAGGAGGAGAAACTAAAGAAATTAGCAGAGAAGGAAAAGGAGAGAGAAAAGAAGAAGATGAAAGTGAAACCGCCGAAGATTCCCGCACCTAATACGTTAGAATGTTTCGCTCAAAGCGAGGACAACCCCATTCCTTTGTTTTTAGAGAAATGTGTTAAATTTATAGAAGAAGAAGGTTTAGACTCAGAAGGTATTTACAGAGTGCCAGGAAATCGTGCCCACGTCGAATTGCTCTTTCAGAAGTTCGAGGAGAATCCAAATGTAGATATACAAGAGTTAGATATTCCGGTGAACGCCGTCGCGACAGCTCTCAAAGATTTCTTTTCCAAAAAGTTACCTCCGCTTTTGAGTCACGAATTGATGGCCGAGCTCGAAGACATATCCGGAGCCAGAGGTATGATGATGATAGAGCAGGCGAATTTAAACGTGGACATCAAAGCCGACAGGAGCTGCCGACTGTTAGCCCTTAGGACCCTGTTGAAAAAAGCCCCCAAGGTTAGTTTCGAAATTTTAAAATTTATATTTCAACACTTCGTGAGGGTCGCGGAGAATTGTAAATTAAATTCGATGGATTCTAAGAATTTGGCCATTTGCTGGTGGCCCACTCTCCTTCCGATTGAATTTAGTGATATGGGATGTTTCGAGCAAATGCGTCCACATTTAGAGGATATCGTTCAAACTATGATAGATCAATATCCGTTTTTGTTCTGTGGTAAAGAGGCTTTTGTCATGGTCTGAGATTTTTATATAATTAAATATAATACATGTATTATTTAAGGAAAAATAATTTACACGATTTTTAAGAAAAAAAAAAGGAATTCAAAAAAAAGAAAAATTTTTGAAGAAAAAATAAAATACGGAAAATTTCATCCATGAATGAATTGTAAACTTTAAAAAGGACTTTTTTTTTTTTTTTTTTTTTGTTAAACGGAAGTTTGCCTTATTAAATTTTATGTGAATGCAAAAATGATGAATGCAGGAGCCTCCTTGAAAATTATTTTTTTAATTTTAGATGAGGCACATTTTTTTTTGGATTTTTTTTGAGTTACCAATTAACATCGACTTATATAGCTAATAGGCCTACTTTGTTCTTTCTTGCTGTCTCGGCCTATATCTCCTTTTTACAGTAATCTAATGGTTTATGATTCCCCCAGGAATTTTAGATGAAACTAAAAAATAAGCTTGTCATCAGTTTTTCCGGTGAATATCTGCTTTTGAATTCTTGGGCTAACTTTTTTGAGGCTTTAATGATTTTTTAATATTTTTTTATACTAATACGTACAAGAATGCTCATCTTTTTGGTTTTATTTAGCATTGACTTCTTGATATTTACTAAAATAATGGCAGTTTTTTTAAATGGTATCTTTATCGAAACACATTCCGACGCCTTGGACGGGATCGGACCGGATTTATCGGGTTCCTCCAAAAAATCCTTTAGAATAAAGAAAAGAATCAGACAAGAAAAATGCTAGCCTATTTGTTACCAGATCTATTTTATGATAATCAATGATTATATAATTATTTGGATTTGAACAATTGTTTACATGTTGTAAAGGATTGAGAATAATTTTTGCTTTCTCCGAGAGAAATAAATTCCACCAATAGGTGGGTCTCGAACACAAGGTGTCTGTTCTCTTGACCGACACCTTTACCGTCAAGCCACTTGTCCTTGCCTTGCGACGAACACCGTTTTGGCTTCTTAAGTGGTTCCTATCGTCGATAGTAACTACTTTGCCATAAGCTAAACATATGGAACGACTGTAATAGCTATCTTTAATCGTAAACGTCGTTTTGTAACGATTACTTGCAAGTGGCGTCATCTGATTACGTACGAAAAAGATGTTGACTGCTTGTTGTTTATTTCCAGTTAAATATGTCAAAAAACAATATAAATGAAAAGTAGGAAATATCTATTTTGGTTACAAACAGGTGACGCCGTGAAAGAGATGAACGCAGGCAAAACGATCTTGTTATCGTTCCATTTAGAGATCCTATATAATCAGAGATGCTATACACGATAGAACAAGATTTTTTTGTGTGATTTTATTAAGGTAAACATAGGAGACACCGCCATAAAAATTGTTCCACAATGAATTTTGCAGGGGCCGCCATTTGGTACCTATTTAATTTCATAGGATTTAGATGAGAGACAAATGCATCTGTACCAAATATGGCGGCGTTTAAATAACAAAAATTAACTTATAAACTTATATAACAATAACTTACGGACGATTTCAGCCAATAAGAACACGAGGCACATGTCGCATCTCTAGTTATATAGGATCCCTAACCTGCCATCTTTCGGCTGCATCAGGAAGAGGAAATATAAATATTTTATTTGTTTTGATCTCTCTTTGTGTACTGCTTCCATTATTGTCTTGTGCTATGTCTACACCTAATGTATATATCATATTAAGACGTGGGTTACCACAGTTGTTCCATGTGTTTAGCTTATGGCAAAGTAGTTACTATCGACGATGGTAACCATTGTGGTAACCATTAGGTGTAGACACAGCATTGTCTCCATTGCTAAGTCTACACCTAGTGGTTCTTATCGTCGATGGCTATGATAGTCGGTGACAGTCACAGTTTGTGAAATGGCTGTGCGTCTAAATATGAAACCGGAAGTCTTAAGACAAATTCGGCGTTGAATTCCGGTTTTTCAAGTTCTTCGTGGCAGCAGATTGTCTACTGCCACAAATCATATGAAAGCCGGAAATCAAAAATTGACTCCTGACCTTTGATTTCCGTTACCATCGGTTACCACAGTCAGTGACAGATACAGTCAACAGCCCGTCTAAATATAAGGGTTATTATCGACTATAACAGCCATTGCCAATAATAGCCACTAGGTGTAGACGTAGCACATTGACAAATTAATCGAAGGGTACAATTAATTGCACCGCCGGAAATGTATATTTTTGGACTTTTTTCTTCTGCTACCACTTTTTTTATTGTTTTGATTATTTTTTTGAGCACAAAAAACAATGAAAACGAAAAACAAAGTGGTAGCAGAAGAAAAAAGTCCAAAAAAATACAACATTTCCGGTGGTGCTATTAATTGTACCCTCCAATTAATTCTTTAATGGAGACAGCATTTATTAAAATTATTACTATGTGAATTTTTGCTATTTTCGGGCCGAATATGATATTTTAGGCAATAAAGCCCAAAATATTATTCTCTTATTTATTTAGCTTATTTATTAAAACTCTTCAAGTCTGATTCGCCAATGAACGTACGTAATCGCTCTTATTTTTAAGTTAAATACAGAGTAATTGACTTGAAGTTTTGATTTTTATCCCTCATGAGTCTGAAAATTGAAGATTCCGCTTACATTCGGGAGACGAATTCAAGTTTAATTATGAATGTGCATGTAAGTTTGAGTATATGGCAAAGCGGCAGAACGATAAAGCGATAAAAGCACCGCGTGGGTAATAGTTAACATTATTCTAATATCACTCAAACACATTAAATCTGATTAAATTTGAGGAATTTCTCATTTTCGTTGATAAAATAAATGGAATGGGAATTTGCTCGTTTGTTTAGTCGGAATCTGAAATACCGGTTGCAGCTTTAGTTTTCCCTGTTTTCTTTTCAAAGACAACAAAAGCTTTTCACAAAGTTGATTCAGGCAGCAATCTTTTTTTCGTAATAAAGATATGATTGTTACGAAGCAATCCCAATCCTAAAAAAAAAGGCTTAAAAATCTCTTTGCATTTTTTGTGCGGAGAAAACCGTATCCAATTCAGTATAAAAGGTATTGAATGACAGTGCTAAATTAAAATTGTTTTTTAAAAAAACGAAAATTACTTCGGATTAAAAATTCTAAAAATGTAAGTTCATTCGTTTTTTTTGAACTTACAAAATTTACTTTTCTCCCTGTATAAGTATACACTCAGTTTTTTATTTCTTCGCCTCATTATTGTTAATATTAATTTTTTTTTTCCTCGTTTGGGAAAAGTTTTTTCATAAATTTTTTTCAACTTTTTCATCTTTATTATTTTTTCATTAAGGTGCGTTTTTTCGTAATGAAGCGTTGATCTCATTGTAAACAATTTTATATTTTAAAAAAAAAGAAGAATGCTAAAGTCTACAATTCATTTGAAATGAATTTTTGAAAAAAAAAAAATTTAAAAGTCAAAAAATAGAAATTTGATATGATATTAATTATACAATAGATGTTGGTAGAAATTCCTTTCATTTACTGTTCTTTGAAAAAAAAAAAAGTAAAAATAAAAAAAATATTAGATATCAGTATTGATGCTTGATATTACAAAAAAAAAAATTTTGAAAAAAAAAAATCCATTCATAACTGAAAGAATGAATTTTTTATACGTATAAGAAATAGCTAAATTAAATGTTTTAAAAAAAAAATTAACTCGAATGTTTTATATGGTAGTCAATTTAGTGTCTTTAAAAAAAAAATTAAAATTAAATTTTAATCATTTTTACGTCTAGTCAGCGTGTGCCCATCAAAGTCGGAGAAATTTTGCGGCCAAAAAAAGAAAAAGAAAATATTCGACTTTGAAAAGCAAACCAAAGTGAAGACTGATTGCCCGGGTGAATAATGCGAATAGTCTATATGAACGCATTATTTTCCAAGGAATGATATAATATTTTAGGAAGTTTTAAGGCGGGTTGTTGATTAGTTCATAAATTGGAAAGCTGTTCTTTTAGGATGTTTTCTTTTTTCTCAATTTTTTGTTTTTTTCCATTTCTCGCACTGTATATTTGACCGCACTTAAAAAATGTGTTTTTTTGAAAATATCAATAAAGCGACCAGATGACACAATGATTGAAATAATATGTATAAATGTTTTAATAAAAATATTTTTCGTAAATATTAAATATGTCATCTTAAAAAATTTTTCAAATTTGTAAAAAAATTGCAGCTGTAATCCAATGTAGTTAAGGTTTCAGTCCAATATTTCTGCAATTTTGTTACAAATCCATTGTCCTGTCTCCACTGGCCAATTAATCAAAAGGTACAATTAATTGTACCACCGGAAATGCTGTATATTTTTGGACTTTTTTCTTCTGCTACCACTTTTTTATTGTTTTGATTATTTTTTCGAACACTAAAAATAATGAAATCGAAAAAAAAGTGGTAGCAGAAGAAAAAAGTCCAAAAATATACAGCATTTCCGGTGGTACAATTACTTGTCCAATGGAGACAGAGCACAATATTTATAAAGCTGGAATTTTTTTTTTTTTTAAACATTTTCCAGTGCCACATTCAATATTCGTGCAATATTTGGGAAACATTTTATAAATATATTTCGTTGCATTGCTTTCTGGGCGCGCAAAGTATACTAGTGTGTTGCTTTTTTTTTCTTTAAATGGTATTTTTTTTCTCTCGAATGAAAGTAACTTTGTTGATGTGATGAGTCCCCTTTAGTTAAATAAGAAGAGGCTCAATTTTTTTTTTTTTTTCTTAATGGCTGGGAATTTAAGGAGGATTTTTTCTCTTTCTCTCTTTTTCTAATTTTGATGTAATCGGACAATATTTAATTTCTACATCGAAAATCGATGGTTATATAAATGTATGAGATTAAGAATTAATTGTGCTTTTTTATATTATACATGGAAAGTCGAGCCTGGTTGTGAAAGCGGTCTGATTTTTTTTTTTTTTTAATTAGTTGCAGGCCATGTCGAACGAAATCTTATAGTTTTTGTAATAATTTAGTTATAGTTTTATTTATAAATTTTTTTTAATATTCTAAAGTAAAGCTTGATATCGTTATACCCTATAAAAAAAAAATCTCATTAAAAACTCTCATATTGTTTTGTATTTCTATGCATTCCATTTTTAAAAAAATTAAAACATATTTACAGTTTGCAAAAATGAAGTATTTAATAATTGGAAAAGGTTTTTTTTTCGCTCTCCGTTTTTTATTCGGCTTTACAAAATTAAAATTTAAGACCATTTATTTTAGCTATTTTTTATACCTGGACAAAAAAATTAAAAAAAAATCGCAGTGTGTATAATTTATAAATTTTTGTAAGATATTATAATAAGTGTGTTCATGTTTTACCAATTCATCATTTATGTATGTTTTGAATGATTTCACTTCGTCAAAATTAATAAAATAAAAAATAAAAAAATAAATAAGTGACAAATAAAAGAAAATTTCAGAAGTCCTCTTTTAAAAAAAAAAAAAAATATATGAAAAGGCCATAATTTATTTTTTATTAATAACTTATTGATGGAATCATTGTTTAACCGCCATTTTTTATGTTATTTTGTTATCTCTAATCATTTTTTATTTAAAAAATTAATTTTCTATATAATACTTCTGAAATGGTCTTTTATGCCTTTTTTCAAAATCTTGTGGTTTTTATTTTGTGTAAAAAAATCCTTGCTGAGTAATCTGAAGTTACATTTTATTACTGAGAGATTGGACAATAACCGGTTTTTCTTTTTTGCTTTTGGTTAGGTTAACAAAACTGAAACATCCGAAAACATCACTGCATGTGGCCAGTGAAAGGAGTTGGAAGTGAAGATTACATGAGTCATTAATGCATATGGCCGCAGTTATTACAAAAAAAATACCTTAAAGCTGAAGAACCGTTGGTCGGTTTGGTTATGCAGCTGAAGCCCAAATAATATCTGGTATCAAAACCGTTTTCACGTCAGATATGTCAAAAATTAAATTCCTTATAAATTCATTTGAAAAGTAGCGCGGTGGTGTTTATTTTTTTCCCGGTCTAATGACACGTCAAGCGTGGTAACAGACGACAAACTTTTTTTTTTAACCCAACGTCTTTTCAATGTTTTATGACTGAATCAAAGTGATAAACGGATGTTGCCCCATGTTTTCCTTCATTTAGCACCCTTATCATCAATTTCAATATTTATCTGCATGAATTTGAAGCCATCAAACGTCATTCGCATAGCTGTCGGTGTGAAGGATGGTTAACGAAGTTAGGTTATATGTAAGTTTATTTACGTTGAATGTCATTCCCTATCTCAAAATGAAAACTCACCTCACCAGCTCATGTCATTTTTTCTTTTCTTTTCAGTTAAAATGTCTGAATTCGAGGAAGCTAATTCGGTGGGAAAATCGATCAGAGAACTGCCAAACGAAATCCTTCTCGCTATTTTTTCATACTTGCATATAAACGAGTTGAAATACGTAATACCAAACGTTTGCGTCCAGTGGTCAAACTTGTCAAAGGATTCAAAACTATGGAAGAGGTTGAGTTTTGAAACCGTAAATAAAACCACCAAGCTTTTTGGGGACAGATCATGGTATTCAACTATTAGATTTCTGGAAACAACACCGCAGTTGCAAAGCATAACAGTGTCACAAGGGCATTCCCCCGAAGAAGTGGAAGAAATATTGACTTATTTGAATAAGAACAATCCAAATATTCACAAAATTAAATTTGACGTGGAAATAACTCCTGTAATTAGACATTTTAAAAATTTAGCAACAATTTTAGAGAAAGTAGATACGCTAGCATTAAAATTAGATCCGGAGACATCACAAACAGAAATATTTAAAACTTTAGCAGAGTTTAAAAATTTGAAAAACATTACTTTCATCAATGCAAATCCTCAACATAGAGACTTTGACATATTTTTGGGCAACTGCCCTTTATTAGAGAATTTAAATGTTGCAGATGATGAATTTTGCAAAACGAATTTTTTATCCCTTATTAAAAGGAAGGAAGCATTCAGTAGTTTATTTTTAAAAATTGATAATTTAGACGAAGGCTGTGTCAAACAGTTGGGAAGTTTTCCCAATCTGATTAGTTTAATGTTAATGGATAGTAATTTAACTCCGGAGAAACTTTACGAAATCGGAAAACTTAAATGCTTGAAAAGTTTACATTTAAAAGAAGATGCGCGTTCTTCCGTATTGACCGCTTCCAAGCTTACTGAATTTTTCCGTGAGGGAAATTTTCCTAATCTAATAGAATTAAAGCTGTATAAAAGTAGATTAAACGACGAAGGTAAGGACTTAAAGCAAACTGGTCATAAAAAGCTTGGTAATTTAATTTAATTTTTTTTTTTTTTTTTTCAGGTGCTATTGAAATTAGAAGAAACTGCAAAAATTTAAAATATTTAGAAGTTCAGACTTATCCAAGATGTCCCAGCGGCTTATCGGAGAAAGGTCTGCTGCATATTTTACATTGCAAAAGTCTTGAGAGTTTTGAAATAATATTCGATAACAGTGATTGCAGTGATTGGATTTATAGGTCCGTTTTCTGAGTCAACAACAAAAGTTTTATTTGAGAAATAAAAGAATTTTATTTCATGTTTTTTTTTTCTCTTTAGGAGAATTCGATATTTGGAACACCCATGTTATATCGATAAGGATTGCCCTCTCGACTTAGAAGTTTTACTCCAGTCATGGGACGAGATTCAGATTCCTATTGATTAGTTTCTATGTAAGAGTTTATATGATTCTTTTTTTTTTTTTTCATTTTTTTTATCTTTTGCGACCAGACGCTCGTATATTAAGTTTTAATATTAATGTCAGGGGAAGTAAAGAGAAATTCGAGGAAAATTTTCCCCGCCACCCACTGTCGGCTGTAAAGGCATTAAAGGATGAGGGTCAATAAGGCCGTTTTTTGGGCTAAATTTTTTTTTTTCGTGAAATTTGATCCTTTAGTCCTGGTAAATGATTCCCCAAAAGAATTTTCGACTTCGGTCGTCGGAACCCTTAATATTCGCCTAAAACCATGATATTTTATTAAAGCAAATTTTAAGGATCAGCATAAGAATTAAAAAATTTTATTGCGGCAGGGAAATACTCCTACCTAAGATCTTTCAAGGGTATTTTTTCACGTTCCGAAAAATGTGTAGAACCCCCTTAAAAGCGGCAATTTTAGGTGTTTTTATTTTTTTAAACACCGTTCTTCCAAGGATTTCTGAAAACTGCATACAATATATTATAGCTTGCCCTAAGATAAACCTCACGTAATTTTTCCGTTGCGAATCCAATGGAATCCATTTAAAAAATGCATAAGACGCGGTTTTTACGGCCTATTTGAGCTCCTGGTAGTCAGATCTGAATTTTTTTAAAAAACATCATTTAGGAGTGACAATTAGTCGATTCCAGCCATTATCCCGTTCCATCCATGATCAAGTTATCTTAAAAAAAACTTTAAAAAATTATTAACATTTTAAAAAAAATCACTTTGCATTTGATGTGTTCCATAACAAGTTTTCGAAAATGGAATATTAAAATTATAAATAATCTGTATATTTCCTCTTTTTCGTATTAAGTTAGTTGGTATTTTAATTTACCTTCAGAAATGATGTCTTGCATCTAAAATAACATTTAATACAAAAATAGAAGAAAATACATATATTGTTTATATTTTTACATTTCATTTTCAAAAACTTGTTATGGAAAACATCAAATGCAAAGTGATTTTTTTTAAAATGTTAATAATTCTTAAAGTTTTTTTTAAGATAACTTGATCATGGATGGAACGGGATAATGGCTGGAATCGATTAATTGTCACTCCTAAATGATGTTTTTAAAAAAATTCAGATCTGACTACCAGGGAGCTCAAATAGGCCGTAAAAACCGCGTCTTATGCATTTTTAAATGGATTCCATTGGATTCGCAAACGGGAAAAATTACGTGGTTTATCTTAGGGCAAGCTATAATATATGTATGCAGTTTTCAGAAATCCTTGGAAGAACGGTGTTTAAAAAAATAAAAACACCTAAAATTGCCGCTTTAAGGGGGTTCTACACATTTTCGGAACGTGAAAAAATACCCTTAAAAGATCTTAGGTAGGAGTATTTCCCTGCCGCAATAAAATTTTTAATTCCTATGCTGATCCTTAAAATTTGCTTTAATAAAATATCATGGTTTTAGGCGAAATTTAAGGGTTCCGACGACCGAAATCGAAAATTCTTTTGGGGAATCATTTACCAGGACTCAAGGATCAAATTTCACGAAAAAAAAAATTTAGCCCAAAAAACGGCCTTATTGACCCTCATCCTTTAATTCCGATTTTAAACACATTTTTTGAAAATATTTTGAATTTTGAGAGAAAGCTGCTGTGAATACCGGCAGAAATGTCTGTTTTGTCTAATAATTGATTTAAGAGGGAAAAATTTAAATTATAGGTATCGGACGATTTCCTTTGACTTATTCTTGTAATGGTACAAGTTTCAACTTGTTCCAAGTTAATAAGAAATCAAAATTTTCCGACCGCAAATTTTTTTGAAACTGTTTCCCAGCCGCACATACATTTCAGACGAGTTAAAGCTTGTAGTAAAAATTCCAAGATATAGCAAAGAGTTGTTATGTACCTAAAATTGGGTTTTTTCATAGTAAATTGAGTATTAGACAAAGAAGACATTACTTCCGGTATTCGTTGAAGATTCTACTTTTACGTAAAGATCACTTATAAGTGTGGGAAATTGATTTATATTTATTGGTTAGTCGAAGAAAAGAAAAGGGAGAAATAAGTTTCAGCATGAGAATTTATTTTTTTCCCTCGCGTTGCAAAAAAAAATAATCAAAGGGGAAAAAAAGGGTGCTAGCAGGCCTCTCTGTAAATAGGAATTTAAAAATAAATTTTTATATTAGCTTAATTTTTTATAAAAAAATTTATGACTATATTAAAACTTAACGTTAACGTCTATTTGTACTTGTAAAATAAATGCATAACAGTCAGCCCATTAATATCAAATTTTTTTTAGGTACTGTGTGGACTGATGAGTTTCTATGGAAGAAGCAAACGCAAAAATATTTCGCAAAGAGCCTTAACGGTAACCCATCAGAACATTGCTGACAAAATTGCTTGGTTTTTCTGATTAATTACCATTAAATTCCTCTAGCCAAATAATTTCGCGCTTGCTTGTCCATTTTTTTAAAACAGATTTTTTAGAAACTGGGAAAGCAGACGCAAACCTATTCTGCTAAAGGGTTTAGTAATCACCAATTAGGAATATCAGAAATATTCTGATTAGTTAGCGGTAAGCCCTCTAGCGGGATAGTTTTGCTTTAGTTCCCCAGATATTAGTACAAAAAATTTGGTTACTAATTTTTACATTTTCACTGTCCTCGGCCTGGTTTCACATTCCACAAAATAATAAGTCAGTTCACTTTTGTTGTTTCCGTTGGCATCGTTGGCATCGTCGCCTTTTTTTGACAAATTATCCATTTTAGCTTTCAGTTTTGCTATTAAATTTCTATAAATCGGTTTTTTCCCCTTGGCATCTGATTGATCCTTTATCGATTTTTCATTCTCGTTTTCTTTTTTTTCAGTAATTTTTTTCACTATTTTTTTCGCTTTCGATAATAGCTTTGAATAGTTGGAATTTTTTTCCTGATAACGTTTCGACTCCAGCTGATATATCCTGTTACTCGCTCGTTTTTTTATTTCGTGCAATAAGTTATCTTTGTCCTCCTCCTTGATTTTATTGGATTGTAAGTTCTTAATTTTGTTTTTTAAAACTTTTTTGACCCGTCTTCTTAGGGTAGTCGTATCATCGGACAGTTCGTCCTGAAATATTATAAGCAAATTTGAGGTACTGTGTGTAACGGCTGTATTGACAGGTCCGAAAACTCCTATCCCTTATACATGGGAGATCTTGTCCCACTTAACTAGGCGAAAATTAGTTCTTCCTTCCCACCACCGTAAGCGCTACTTGTTAGCGAGACGCTTTTTGATTGATTGTTGAGATTTGTAAACAACAATGGCGGCGAGTTTCTCTTGTTTTCATTTGTCTGGGAGTCCCAAGTTTCCGGACCTGTCTATACGGCATGATTTGCTGTCACATTGTTGTAACCGCAAAAGCAGACGACAACGCGGTAAGAGATTTTCATTTGCCTTCTTCGTTGGGTCTAATGGGAGTAAAAGCAGGACATGGGGCGAAAATGATACGGTTCGACACAGATGGATAAGATCTCACTTTTGCTCCTGTCTCGTTCTTACCCCGCAACAACCCAATAAAAAGTGCAACTATCACTTGGTTACCTTGCCCACAAAATCCTTTGGCTTATTTAGTTCAACATCTCGAAACTTAACTCTCGACTCTAATTCTTGGAATGTTTTCGGTTCTTCATCCTGGCTGTTATCGGTCGTTCTGGAGTCGTCTGTTTTTTCATTTAAATCTTCGTCAGAAGAATCTCTAACGTATAAAAAATAAAATTAAAATTCATCCCGGTGGACTGCCTTAGATAGAGACACTAAGATGCACCATCCGGCTTTCGTATTGGTACAGCATAGAAGCGAACACTTTACAGTGGCTGCCCTGCCCTGAACAGAACAGGCTAGGGCGTGCTTTTACATTTGAAAAGTTGAAGTTTTTCCCTTTTACCTCTCTTCGCTAATATCTGACACGTCTCCATATTCAATTGGTTTTTGGCACATGGTGCAAGTGTTTTGAAGGGACTCGTAACACTTCATACAGTATTTTCCTTTACAATCAGGCGTTTTACATCGTTTCAAGGGTTCTTTTTTAGTTTCCACTTTCCCGCACAATATACATGCGTTTTCTTTTTTCTTTCCAAATAAAGCGCCGATCAGAGGAAATCTAAAATTTTAATTTTGTACCTCAGTGCAGAACTAGATTAAGTCCATTCAAGGATTGCAACTTCTTATTTCAAACCCGACTTTATAAAAGGTACACATGCTCAACGGTTGGCAGTGCTGATTTTATGTCTTCTGCTAGCAAGTTTATTTTGTTAACAAAGCAGAAAAGTTAACTCGCAGAAGACATTAATTTGAGTTGGCAAAGCGGAAGCTTGTAAAGTACGTTTGAAATATGAAGTTGCAATCCTTGAATGGACTTGGTCTAGTTCTGGACTGAGGTACCGAATTATAATTCGACGGAGTTAAAAAATAAAAAGGTAAAAGTGAGACAGGTGTTATTTTCTACTGCTTTGCATTTGCGCTGTCAAAACAATAGAAAGTAAAGTAGGGCTATTCCAGATAGCTTTTTTCGAGACGCTACTGCCACAGAAAAAATGTAATATAATTATACAAAATATAATCAACATAATATATATATATAACATATATATATATATAAGATATAATATATATATATATATAACATATAATATAATTATATTTTTTCTGTGATACTGCGCTTAAAACGATACTTTACGATTCCGATAGATTGTGAAATTGCGATACTGAGACTAGAAACGATACGAAACTAAAAACAAGGCCGAAAAATATCGTCTCGGTCGTCTCGCACTCAGAAAAAGATAATGTCTGGAACAAGTTTTGTCTTGCAACAAAACCGGAATGTTTCATAGCAAAACAAAAATGCTTCATGACAAACGGATAGGTTGTTTCTTGACAAGATATTTTTATTGTTTTCGCATGATTTTAATGACATTGTCTTGTCACAAAACATTTTTGTTTTTCCATTAGCCATTTTCTTTTCTGAGTGCGAAAGTTTTACCTGCCTCATAATCCTGAGCTTTGCACTTAGAACATCTATTAGATGCTCTGAGTACAAAAGTTGAGGATTCTGAGGCAGGTAGAACTTTCGAGACCGAGACGATATTTCTCGGTCTCGTTTTTAGTCCCCACTCAGAAAAGAAAATGACTAATGCGAAAGCAAAAGTGCATTAAGACAAGACATTTTCCCCAAAAACCGTGCAAAAACAAAAAAATGTCTTGTGATAAGTCATTTCGGTTTGCCTTGGGATAAAATGAGTTGCCTCAAGGTATTTTATTTTGTTTTGCAACTATTGGCGACACTGTTGGACATTTATTATCGGAATCAACATGGCGACTCGCGAAAACGATAATTATTGCTTAATGAAATAAGAACGTAATATCACTTTAATTTTTATTTTAAAAATGTGTATCATGGATTAAACAAGACGGATATTGCACATTTTTAATATTCAGGTAACTTAAATTAAATATTTTATTAAAAAAAATTGATCAGAAGTTTAACATTGTCCAATGTGGAGGATAGGTTATGTTTAGGTTATGTTATTACTACGAATCTACAAAAAATGAGGTAAAAATATAATTTTTCTACTGATATATCATATAGTCATTTTATTTACATTGTTTAGTGTGAAATTGTTTGATACAAGCGAGCATGAACAGTATTTCCATAACATAATATACAAGTTCTACATAAGTCGCCATTTTGTTTGTTTACAATATACGACTTGCCGACAGCACCAAGTCTTGCAACAAGTCAGAAAATGTCTTGATACAAAACAAAAGCGTTCATAGCATAATAACCGCTTATGCTAAGTTAATTTGTTTTCTGAGTGCGTATAGGCCGAATTACACGCGGCTAGTGTACTAGCTCGTCTCCTATATTTAACTTAAGTAGAAGCTACTCGCTCCTACTAGCTAGCGAGTAGTTTGTACATAAGTTAAATATAGGGGACGAGCTAGTACACTAGCCGCGTGTAATTCGGCCTTATCGTTTCTAGTCTCAGTATCGTAATCTCAGTCTCAATCTCGGTATCGTAAAGTATCCGTCTCGTCTTGAAACTTTCTCATTTTGCCTGTGTCTGACCTTATTTTTAACCTCTTTTTTTTTCTTTCTTCCTCAGATTGATTTTTTTATTAAAAAATTAAAGCACCTTGCCGCCAGCGTTTGAAAAAACGTAACTTTTTCCACGGTTTCGTCTCCTTGAAATTTCCTTCGGAGTTGCCGCCTTGCGAATCGAAGAAAACCGCCGCGAGATCGAAGAATATGATTGTATAACCAAACTGCTCGTTCTCTTGCACGGTCCGGGTAATATTCCGACATGACGACGTTTCTTAGTCGAAGTCCGTATGATTCGGTGACGGTTAATATCCAGCAGGTCGTCAACAGGAATACTGAAAAGTAAGTGAAATTTTTGACATATATGTATTCAAGTTAAAACATGTTTGTCTCGCATGACCGAACATGATTCGGAGCTCAACCATTACTTCAGGCTATTTTGGGCCTCATCCACTCCCTTGACCTAGAATTTTTTTTGTGTCCTTTGGAAGAACACGCCGTTGTCGACCAACATGTCGGTCACAAACTTAGGTCCTCGGCAACATAAAGTTTTTGATAGACGTCAGATGGTCGCCAAAGTCACTAAGTGAATATCGTGTGCTATGGCGGTCACATAATTGTGACCGCATGTGCTGGAGGTAATGCCAATCCAGCAGCTTTGATTTTTTTTTTTTTTTTTTTTTTTTCTCACTCACCTATTTGAGTGTAACGTCTACTATCTGTGGGATGCGGATTCGGCAGACAATGAACAGGGTCGAATCTCAACTCTTCGTCCGGTATTTTGAAAGTGTTTCCTAATTTTCGATAAAAATCCGCCATGATTCCGATCCCTTGGACGTGAATCCCAGATTTTAAAACCGTTACTTTTTCGTATTCTCTAAATCCCGCTTCGTAAACGAGGCTTAAAACCCAGTTGAACGAGTAATCAAAAGCCATGACGCTTAAAATTTCTACTGTTGTTATGCTCATAAAAAACATGGCTTTAAAAAGTCTCTCCTTTTCTTCTTTTAAAAGTTTTATTGATGTTGGCTATAAAAATAAATTCAAAATTTTCATTGCAAGTTTTTTTTTTTTACTACTTTGCAAATATATTCGCGACCTTAGGACCAAAGGGTGCTATCTCGACCTGCTTGTCAAAATTGACTTTTTTGTACGAAACATCTTTATTTTCCGAGTACTATCTGCCCCTGTTTTCAAAATTTTAAAACTCCAATTGGATCAAGTGCATTGTTAAAATCAAAAGGTGCTACCTCGGAATTCATTGAAAATAAAATTTAGAACCAATAGGTTCTATGTCATATTTCCACTAATTCACTCGTACCAACCATAAAAATAAAATCCCTAGTATGTAAAAAAATGAGTTTTGATTTACAATGAGTTATTTAATCATTTTTTAGTGATTTAATATAATGATAAAATAACAAAATCGTTTCCAAATAGTCGATTTTATGTTGAAACGAATAAAAACAATTATATGAAATATAATTATGTTGGCAGCCATGTTAATACATTAGAACCAAAAGGTTCTATCGGGTAGAACCTTTTGACTCTGAATTGAAAAAAAGTCACTAAAAATCGATCTTTTTTATGAATTTTTTGGATAACTTTTCTGAAATAAAACTTTTAAAATCGGGATCACTTTGAGGGATAGTCAAATCATTTGCGAACATATTATGAGAGTCAAACTGAAAATATGAAAAGCGGTTTTAAAATGGTAGCAAATAAAAACCTTAAAACAGCTCTACTGTAAAATTTCTATGTGTTGCAGATAGCACCCTTTGGTCCTAAGGTCGCGATATTACTTTCGTAAAACGGGTTTTCTCCCTCGGCTCCAACGGAAGGACGGTTTCCTTGTTCATTTTCGCTCTTCTCAGGTCCATTTCGACGATATATTTATTGATGTAACAGTTATCGTATTTATCGGACGATAAATATTTATATCTGTAGTAATAAACCCGGATGAAAATCAAAAAGAAAAAAACCGTGAGGCAAAAATGTGCGACGTTAATGAAGGTCTGGACTTTTTCTACTTTTTTCTTGATTTCCTTAACGATCGATTTTGCGATGTCCCTCGTCGAATTCGAAGATTTCGATTCCATTTCGTATGAGTGACTGAATTCTATCGATACGTAGAATATATTTTTGATGTGCAAACCGAATTCTTTTAATTCTGAAAAATAAAAAATACGAAAATCTGTAAAATCTAAGCTTTCATCGATTTATAAGTTAAACATAAGCGGAAAAAATCGATCGTGGCAGTAGGATGACGCCATGTCTCCCAAGTAGCACAAGAGGGATTCAGGTCTTTTAAACAACTAGAAATGTTCTGTAGACACGCTAATGTCCCTCTGGGCACCATCTTCAAGACAAAGATATCTTTCAGAAATCTAGAAGAAATCTTTGTCTTGAAGATGGTGCCTAGAGGGACCTTAGCATGCCTACAGAACATTTCTAGATGTCTAAAAGACTCGAATCCCTCTTGTGCTACTTGGGTCTGATGCTTACTCTTAAAAGAGTACGCATCAGTCGTGGCAGCAGATAAATCGTATTTTTCATTTTACGGATAAACGAAGACAAATCTTGAAAAATGAAAAACTAAGAAATCTTTGAAATTTTTTTCTGAAGATTTCTTAGTTTTTGTTTTTCCAAGATTTTCTTCGTTTTCCCGTAAAATGAAAAATACGATTTATCTGCTGCCACGGGTACTGCGTACTCTTTAAGGAGGCGTGAGAAAAGAATTTTGCAAAAGACTTAGGATAAAATTATTTCGGTAGCTCAGAGCCAGAACATCAAGTTTCTGAAAAATCCAAGATGGCCGCTATATATTTTGACAAACACGGTAGGTCTGATATTCTGCTTTCAAAATCTACGCATTAGCTCTGAGGTCCAGAAATGCATTCGTATATTTTTTAACTTACTTCTTTTGACAGTCCCAACGATCACGTCAGATACGAAATCAGTGAACATACAAATCAAATCCAATACTTTGACAGTGTAGCATAGACCTTTAACGATGTGAACCACGTGACACAAAAAATCCATCACTCCAAGTTTAGCTTTACAGTCGTCTATTGCGTCGTCTAAACTTTTCATGCATCTTTGGAATGGAGTCCCGAATTTTTTGTTGCAAAAATTAACGATGCTGCCCAGCCACTGTGCTACTGTTTTAATTACGTTTACTGCGGAGGAAAAAAAAATGGTTTTAAATTAGATTTTGGTATTCGTTCTGTCTGAAGTTTGTAAGTACCAATGCCAAGTATTATTCGCTTAATGCTAGCAATAACTTCTTTAATTGATTTGACAACTTCTTTCACTGAATCAGTGATTTTCTTGATGGTTTCTTTAATCGATTTGAAGGGCTGTTTTATCATTTCGTAAAGTTGTCTTGCTGCATTTTTAAGTTCCTCCTGAAAATTGAGAGAATTAAATTTTACACCAAACTAGTTGGGCAGTAAAGGCCTATTTTTTCAAATCCCTAAAAGTAAGCATCAGACGTGGTAATAGACCATTCTACTGCCACGATCGATTTTTTCGCTTATGTTTAACTTATGGATAGTAAAAAAATATGCTTCCTCTTATGCAGGGGTGATCATTGCAATTTTAAAAATCGTTAAAGCTCGCGCATGACGTAAAACGTGACATCGTCTTTACTTTTCGGATTCGTTGATTGGTTGAAAAGTAAAGATGATGACGAAAATGTCGTAGCGTCACGTGATCTGCGGTTGGCAGTGCTGATTTTATGCCTTCTGCTAACAAGTTTATTTTGTTATTAAAGCAGAAAAATTAACTCGCAGAAGACATTAATGTGAGTTGGCAACGCTTGTATATGCTTTGCAAAGTCACGTTTGAAATGAGAAGTTGCAATCCTTGAATGGACTTGGTCTAGTTCTGCACTGAGGTACAGAATTGTACATTACCGGTGCCATTACTGTTTCTTTCATAAGAATACTGACCTGACCGCACGCCATTGAATCGGATAATATAGTCATATTTCTCGTAATATTCCTAGCCGGTCCGGTCAGAGTCAAAAAGAAAGCGTAGGCCATGAGGGATCTCCTTCCTTGCTTTGAAAAAAACACTGGGATCAGAAGCAACACATAACATCTGGTTTAAGAATGAGGCCGCTTTAAAATATCAACCACCATCTCAAATATAGCGTATCTTATGTTCATTAGGCGAAATTATCGGAACGGGAACGGCGTTGCTAGGTTCGCCCGGTATTACCAACCTTACTCTGGATGAAAAAGCCATACCAAGGCAGAAGATTATTCCCATGAACATGCATATGTAGAATGCAGTGCTTAAGGAATAGTTGACGCCGATATTAAAAAATATGAAGAATATGTAAGTTAGTAAAACGCCCCCTGAAAATATAAAAACGGTTGTTTAGGGTCCGTGAAGTTTCCGAATTTCCCGATAAAATTTTCGTAATCCTAGAGTTAAAAAGTTAAGATATCCGTACACAGAGAAATTAGTTACCGTAAAATTCGATTGGTTGTTTAAGGACATACAGCAGTACTTCCTGTTTTAAGCAATTATAAGACGTTTACTTACCGAAAAACCCAGCCACGCTTTTCCCTAAAAAATTGGCTTTTGAATTCTCCTTTTTTAACTCCTTTACAATTTTATATAAAAAACTTTTTTCGTATTTTTCCCTTAATTTATGCTTTGCAACATTTTTGCTAATTGAAACGAAAGTTTTGATAAAAACATGGAAGTGAATTTAGTTGACAAATATTTTTGAGTCTAGAAATCTTACCTCGTAGGGGCCAAACCTTTAATTGCGAGTTGCTTTTCTTTTTTGTAACGAGACAATTTCTTTTTTAAAATTAAAGCTCGTATTAATTTGAATATAAACCACATCTTTTTTAAAAAATGTTTTGTTTAGTAAACAAAGCAGTAGATAATTTTTAAAAATTGGCGGTAAGAGCCAATCAGGAAAGGAAGGATTATTTTAAAAAAATTGGGCATTAGATTGTGGGCAGTGTTTGTGCATAATTCTAACTTTTAACTTTATGAAGATCAAGGTGCACAAAATTTCTGAAAAATTGGTTAAGTGTTTTTCTGAGCAAAAAACTATGCCCCGTCCCTTTAGATACTCGCCCTATACGTTGAAGCACGGTGGTATGCAAGACATACCAGGCCAATATTATTTTTTTTTTTAAGGCATTGAATGAAGTATTTTTGTGATTCATTGGTTCTAAAACGTTCTTTATCTTCCAAACCATCCATCCATTTTTTTCCCATTTTCAAAATTCGGAAGTGTACATTTTTAGGACATTTTTTTAGGGGGAAAAAAAATCTGCGTCGATAATTCTTTGAGAAAAAATTTCAAAACGTTTGTACTGACAAAAAAATTCAAACCCAAAGAATTTTTTAAAGCAATTTTGGGGCGCTACGACTCCTATTTCTACCGGTTGTTGCAGATTTTCTTCTGTTTTAAATATCGCATCTTGTCTTTTTTGTATTTATAGGAATATCTTTCTTTTTTGTATTTATTAGGAAACTTGATAAAAATTTTGATAAACTTGAGAAACAATAATTTAATTTAAAACTAATTGAATGCCTAGAAAAAAATCTTTATGGTTTGTTGATTACGTATTGATCGAAGATTTCTTCCTCACACTTTGACAACTACAAGTTCAATTTCATGATTAGGCCAATTTATTCAAAAACTGATAAAAATAATTGAAACGTAATAGCCGTTTGCACCACTCCAAGATTATCGATTATAAGTACTCAGTTAAAAATTTTGCATGTAAATTCATTCGATATACCGTACGACATACAGAATACAAAGGCGAACATACAGAATACACGTACAAACATACGACGTACACGCAATAAAGCACAATATAGAAACTAAAGGTACGTTTTTAAAAACTGAATCAAAATGACAGCGATATTTCATTATACAACAAGAGAAGGCTTCAATGCTATTTTACGAGAAATGAAAATAAAAAAATCGAAGCAATATACATCCGAAGGAGGTCGAGAGGTATGGGTTGAAGGCGTGTATTTTTCGACAGTCTGGCCTCAAGATGGAAAAGCATTGGCTTCGATGACTAACTGGAATTCCGGCTATCCGATCCGAGAAGGAAAATTAGAAAAATGGTTCCAATTCTACACCGACAGAATCGACAAAGTTGGACGGCTAGAAAAAGTAACTCGGAGATATGAGCAAGACATTTACGTTTTCCAAGATGATCTTGACTTGAATAAGCTACCTCGTGGAAGTTGGTTCATGGGTGATACCACAGCACTTGAACATGGTCCAAAGCCGAAGGATTGCGATTGTTATAAATACATACAATCTGGTAATTACTCATTTATTAAGGGTAGGAGTTGTGATTGCTACTACATCGCATGTAGTCGATAATGTGTTTATAAAATAAGAAAGTTTCTTGATAGAAGCAAAAACTGTTTATTTCATTTTATTATTCTTTTAAAGCTTTGAATTTGACACTGAAAAAATTCGGAAAAATTGTAGAAATTTTCCTGGATTAGAATAAACTTTGGAAATTTTTCTTGATAATTTGAACAAATTTCAGGACATTTCCTTCTCCGTAAATATGGAAGTTTTCTCGCCGCAGTTACATGTAACTGAAAATTGATGAAAGTCGGCTTGGTTCTGGAAAAAGTTTTAGAAATTTTTCTTAATTATAATAAACATCAGCGAAATTTCTCTTTCTGATTACATACATTTTTAGAAATTTTTGCTATATCGACCCTGGAGAGTATAAAGCTATGATTTTGTGTCAAAATTCACATTCGCTATTTTAGACGTACCGGTATTTACACGCATAACCCAACAAAGAAACGAAAAAAGATGGACGTCTGCAGATGTCCTAGTAGCGACGAACGTACGTACGAGCGAAATCGATCAAGGCGTTCGGAAACGATGAATAAAAATTTTGAAATTATACAACTGGTCAGACTACACTGAAATAAAAAGAAGAGAACTGACAAAATTTACTGTCAAACCCAAACCTGTTACCTAGGAATTTAAGGTCATGCCCTTTGGGCTCACATCCGCTCAAGCGACCTTTCAAAGATGTATGAACTTTATACTATGCGAAGTTTTAAATGATGGAGTCTTCGTGTACCTTAGACATCCTCATCATTGCTGAAACCTTAGAGGAACATAACAAAAAGCTAAATCAAGTGTTCGAGCTGTTACACCAAGCAGGGTTGAGGATCAACTGGAAGAAAAGTCATTTTTTACAACCGTATGTGAATTATTTGGGATTTACCGTTGGTCAAGGTATTATCCAGAGCATGTTGTAAGAAATTTTCAGTAGGTGACAAAAGACCAAAGATAATAGGCGGCGGGCCGCCACCCCCCCCCCCCCCTCCCGTCCGTGATGTAAAAAATTTTCAGTTTTAAAAATTCAAAATTAGAAGACTACCAATTTTTTTTTTTTTTTTTTGACCTTGAATGAACTTTAGATTTTGGGGCGGAGAGGAAAGAGAGAATTAGAAGCAGGTACAGTCTTGAAAACTGGAAAGGAAAGAGGTATTTGAACTTTGCTTTGAAAACGTCACTACCTGATAAAAAGACCAAAAGCAGGCAGCTGAAGGAAAAACGTGCCTTATGAATAGATGTAAGAAAGTTTTAAATCAGAGAAAACGATTTTTACCGAATAGAAAAGGAGAAGAGAATAAAAAAAAAAGTTTGCAGAAGTCTTTGACCGGATTAAATTTGAGATAAATACCTTCGGGTATCCTTTCTCAATAAAAAAAGTATTCAGAAAACAA
The DNA here is from genome assembly GCA_037577465.1 of Liposcelis bostrychophila. Lineage (NCBI taxonomy): Eukaryota > Metazoa > Arthropoda > Insecta > Psocodea > Liposcelididae > Liposcelis > Liposcelis bostrychophila. The sequence goes on along the minus strand of CM075208.1, from coordinate 52,298,892 downwards.
TGCAAAAATTTCTTGGAAGGTTATTTTTAAACATTGATATTTTTACAACCAGCATCCAATGTACCAGACAAATCTTTTTTAAAATATCCCAGGGAAAAAAATTAAAAAAATTTCTATGGCTTAAAAAGTTTCTAGAAAATTTTTTTCTTGTCACCTAGTCGATCGAATTTTCTCTCTCTGGGTGACAAATTTTGGGCACTAGGTGACATAAATGTCACCCAGTTCTTATGTTACAACATGCTCTGGTATTATCCGAACTTCAAAATCGAAAGCGGAAGCTGTTAAGAGTTTTCCTCGCCCAAAAACCAAGAAGCAAATCCGAAGCTTCCTCGGGTTGACTGGATGGTGCACAGGATTCGTTCCATAATACGCTGATAGAGCGAAGCCTCTCACGAAACTAACAAATTTAGACTCAGAATTCAAATGGAGTGATGAACAGGAGTTCGTCTTTAAAGATTCGAAGGTAGAGTCTAAATCTATTAGTTTCGTGAGGGTGGTGTCTAATTTGCCCAAAAAATAAAAATCACGGATATCTTTGCGGGTCAGACCGGATTCGGATTCCTTTCATCCAGAATAACCGGAATCCGACCTGACCCGCAAAAATATTCCACCCCCTACCCTTAAAAAAAATTAATTTCGCCCGAATAAAAATAGCTGCGGGTCAGGCCGAGAATTAAAGAATTTTTAGCGGGTCAGCCCGAATTTGGGTTCCTCTCATCCAGAAGAACCGGAATCCGACCTGACCCGCAGAAATTTTCCACCCCCTACCCTTAAAAAAAATTAATTTCGTCCGAATAAAAATAGCTGCGGGTCAGGCAGAAAATAAAGGAAATTTTAGCGGGTCAGCCTGGATTTGGTTCCTCTCATCCAGAAGAACCGAAATCCGACCTGACCCGCAAAAATATTCCACCCCCTACCCTTAAAAAAATTAATTCGTCCGAATAAAAATAGCTGCGGGTCAGCAGAAAATGAAGGAAATTTTAGCGGGTCAGCCTGGATTTGGGTTCCTCTCATCCAGAAGAACCGAAATCCGACGTGACCCGCAAAAATATTCCACCCCCTACCCTTAAAAAAAATTAATTTCAACGAAAAAAAAAAAAAGCTGCGGGTCAGGCCGAGAATTAAGAATTTTTAGCGGGTCAGCCGAATTTGGGTTCCTCTCATCCAGAAGACCGGAATCCGACCTGACCCGCAGAAATTTTCCACCCCCTACCCTTAAAAAAATTAATTTCGTCCGAATAAAAATAGCTGCGGGTCAGGCAGAAAATGAAGGAAATTTTAGCGGGTCAGCCTGGATTTGGGTTCCTCTCATCCAGAAGAACCGGAATCCGACCTGACCCGCAAAAATTTTCCACCCCCTACCCTTAAAAAAAATTAATTTCGTCCGAATAAAAATAGCTGCGGGTCAGGCAGAAAATGAAGGTAATTTTAGCGGGTCAGCCTGGATTTGGGTTCCTCACATCCAAAAGAACCGAAATCCGACCTGACCCGCAGAAATTTTCCACCCCCTACCCTTAAAAAAAATTAATTTCGTCCGAATAAAAATAGCTGCGGGTCAGGCAGAAAATGAAGGTAATTTTTGCGGGTCAGCCTGGATTTGGGTTCCTCTTATCCAGAAGAACCGAAATCCGACCTGACCCGCGAAAATTTTCCACCCCTTACCCTTAAAAAAAATTAATTTCTCCGGGAAAAAATAGCTGCGGGTCAGGCAGAAAATGAAAGAAATTTTAGCGAGTCAGCCTGAATTCGGATTCCTCTCATTCAGAGCGACCGGAATCCGACTTGACCCGCAAAAATTTTCCACCCCTACCCTTAAAAAAAATTAATTTCATCGGAAACAAAAAAAGCTGCGGGTCAGGAAGGAAATAAAAGAAATTTTATCGGCTCAGCCCGAATTAGGGTTCCTCAGGCATCCCGCTTTTTGAAATCATTTCAAATGCATCAATTTTTGGCCCAATTTTTTTCATATTTTTTTCAGCTACTGAGAATCTGGAATTAAAAAATCCCAAAGCAAAAGACTTTCGTATTTTTTTCTCGAATTATTTAAGCGGTTTAAAACATTAAATTAAATTGTGAGAAACAACCCTATTACAGTATCACGATCCATAAACCCTGCAACTATATTTCATTTACGACAAAAATTCTATATTTAGCGTATGAGAATATTTTTACAAGCTAAACATAGAAATTTTGTCACATATGATATTAATTTGCAGGGCGAAAATTGGTCATCTTTAGCCCATTCCTTATTCCTTTATTTTCACTCGAAAATGCAAGCATGGATACAAGATATTCATGAACCGATAAAAATAAATCCGAACCCTGAAAGAATAGCCAACATAATTTTAACAGCGATATTCAAACTGCAGTAGAAAATTGATTAAACGCAAAAATCATCTAACCATTTTAATAAAAAAAAAAAAAAAAATCTTTGCTTTTCATACAATTAACTCTGCAAAACACCAGTCAACTATGAACTATATTATAACAATATATAGTCGAATTTAGGTCGAATATAGGTTGCTCTAAGTAGAAGGAACCCGAATCCAGGCTGACCCGCTAAAATTTCGTTTATTATCTGCCTGACCCGCAGCTATTTGTATTCCGACGAAATTAATTTTTTTTAAGGGTAGGGGGTGGAAAATATTTGCGGGTCAGGTCGAATTCCGGTTCTTCTCGATGAGAGGAACCAAAATCCTGGCTGACCCGCTAAAATTTCCTTCATTTTCTGCCTGACCCGCAGCTATTTTCATTCGAACGAAATTAATTTTTTTTAAGGGTAGGGGGTGAAAAATTTTTGCGGGTCAGGTCGGATTCCAGTTCTTCTGGATGAGAGGAGTTCTAATCCAAGCTGACCCGCTAAAATTTATTTGATTTTCTGCCTGACCCGCAGCTATTTTTATTCGGACGAAATTAATTTTTTTTAAGGGTAGGGGGTGGAAAATATTTGCGGGTCAGGTCGGATTCCGGTTCTTTCGATGAGAGGAACCCAAATCCAGGCTGACCCGCTAAATTTTCCTTCATTTTCTGCCTGACCCGCAGCTATTTTTATTCGAACGAAATTAATTTTTTTTAAGGGTAGGGGGTGAAAAATGTTTGCGGGTCAGGTCGAATTCCGGTTCGTCTCGATGAGAGGAACCAAAATCCAGGCTGAACCGCTAAAATTTCCTTCATTTTCTGCCTGACCCGCAGCTATTTTTATTCGAACGAAATTAATTTTTTTTAAGGGTAGGGGGGAAAAATTTTTGCGGGTCAGGTCGGATTCCAGTTCTTCTGGATGAGAGGAGTTCTAATCCAAGCTGACCCGCTAAAATTTATTTGATTTTCTGCCTGACCCGCAGCTATTTTTATTCGGACGAAATTAATTTTTTTTAAGGGTAGGGGGTGGAATATTTTTGCGGGTCAGGCCGGATTGCGGTTCTTCTCGATGAGAGGAACCCAAATCCAGGCTGACCCGCTAAAATTTCCTTCATTTTCTGCCTGACCCGCAGCTATTTTTATTCGAACGAAATTAATTTTTTTTAAGGGTAGGGGGTGAAAAATTTTTGCGGGCCAGGTCGGATTCCAGTTCTTCTGGATGAGAGGAGTTCTAATCCAAGCTGACCCGCTAAAATTTATTTGATTTTCTGCCTGACCCGCAGCTATTTTTATTCGGACGAAATTAATTTTTTTTAAGGGTAGGGGGTGGAATATTTTTGCGGGTCAGGCCGGATTGCAGTTATTCATGATGAGAGGAGTTGGAATCCAGGCTGACCCGCTAAAATTTCTTTCATTTTCTGCCTGACCCGCAGCTATTTTTGTTTCCGACGAAATTAATTTTTTTTAAGGGTAGGGGGTGGAATATTTTTGCGGGTCAGGCCGGATTGCAGTTATTCATGATGAGAGGAGTTGGAATCCAGGCTGACCCGCTAAAATTTCTTTCATTTTCTGCCTGACCCGCAGCTATTTTTGTTTCCGACGAAATTAATTTTTTTTAAGGGTAGGGGGTGGAAAATTTTTGCGGGTCAGGTCGGATTCCGGTTCTTCTCGATGAGAGGAACCCAAATCCAGGCTGACCCGCTAAAATTTCCTTCATTTTCTGCCTGACCCGCAGCTATTTTTATTCGAACGAAATTAATTTTTTTTAAGGGTAGGGGGTGAAAAATGTTTGCGGGTCAGGTCGGATTTCGGTTCTTCTGGATGAGGGGAACCCAAATCCAAGCTGACCCGCTAAAATTTATTTGATTTTCTGCCTGACCCGCAGCTATTTTTATTCGGACGAAATTAATTTTTTTTAAGGGTAGGGGGTGGAAAATATTTGCGGGTCAGGTCGGATTCCGGTTCTTCTCGATGAGAGGAACCCAAATCCAGGCTGACCCGCTAAAATTTCCTTCATTTTCTGCCTGACCCGCAGCTATTTTTATTCGAACGAAATTAATTTTTTTTAAGGGTAGGGGGTGGAATATTTTTGCGGGTCAGGCCGGATTGCAGTTATTCATGATGAGAGGAGTTGGAATCCAGGCTGACCCGCTAAAATTTCTTTCATTTTCTGCCTGACCCGCAGCTATTTTTGTTTCCGACGAAATTAATTTTTTTTAAGGGTAGGGGGTGGAAAATTTTTGCGGGTCAGGTCGGATTCCGGTTCTTCTCGATGAGAGGAACCCAAATCCAGGCTGACCCGCTAAAATTTCCTTCATTTTCTGCCTGACCCGCAGCTATTTTTATTCGAACGAAATTAATTTTTTTTAGGGGTAGGGGGTGAAAAATGTTGTCGGGTCAGGTCGGATTTCGGTTCTTCTGGATGAGGGGAACCCAAATCCAAGCTGACCCGCTAAAATTTATTTGATTTTCTGCCTGACCCGCAGCTATTTTTATTCGGACGAAATTAATTTTTTTTAAGGGTAGGGGTGGAAAATATTTGCGGGTCAGGTCGGATTCCGGTTCTTCTCGATGAGAGGAACCCAAATCCAGGCTGACCCGCTAAAATTTCCTTCATTTTCTGCCTGACCCGCAGCTATTTTTATTCGAACGAAATTAATTTTTTTTAGGGGTAGGGGGTGAAAAATGTTTGCGGGTCAGGTCGGATTTCGGTTCTTCTGGATGAGGGGAACCCAAATCCAAGCTGACCCGCTAAAATTTATTTGATTTTCTGCCTGACCCGCAGCTATTTTTATTCGGACAAAATTAATTTTTTTTAAGGGTAGGGGTGGAAAATATTTGCGGGTCAGGTCGGATTCCGGTTCTTCTCGATGAGAGGAACCCAAATCCAGGCTGACCCGCTAAAATTTCCTTCATTTTCTGCCTGACCCGCAGCTTTTTTTGTTTCCGACGAAATTAATTTTTTTTAAGGGTAGGGGGTGGAAAATTTTTGCGGGTCAGGTCGGATTCCGGTTCTTCTGGATGAGAGGAATCCGAATCCGGTCTGACCCGCTAAAATATCCGTGATTTTTTTTTTTTGGGCAAATTAGACACCGCCTTTCGTGAGAGGCTTCGCTCTATCAGCGTAGTATGGAATGAATCTTGCTCAACGCTGGGCTGGGCTTAGGTTCCGGCCAAAACACCGCGTTGCAGGAAAATGCGTTAAGGGAGGCATGTTCCTTGTGGGAATGAGGGTTAGGGTAGGGTTAGGTAAAAATTTCTTTGCCGTTGCATTAAAGGAAATATTCTTAGCAACAATAAGTATGCAACCTGAATTAGTAGTAATGGCAGATTAGATACCGTTAGAAACGGTAATTCTATTAGAACATACGATCTGATATCTAACAAGGAAAAATCTTCATATTATATTTTTGAAGTGATATAAAACGTTTGATCAATAGTCATTGATAAAAAGAGCAGCGCCAAATATTTTAATCTTGAAGCACTCGATAAAGATTAGCAAATTATAAATTAATATGGAATCCATTTGAGAGATTGCGAGATGATATATCTAACAAGGAAAAATCATTGTTTTAATGATATATCATAATTTTATGAATTATTAGATGCTTAATTACATAATATACCTAAGAAAAGCGAAACTTTCAATAATAAAACGCTTGATGAAGGTTGGATTACAAATTCATACGGAATTTAGTTCAACGAAATGACTGTGACAAAACTTGACACCAGGGGATAGGTACATCTTTTTATTCCATATATGCCACTGGTGGCACCCCTAAAATTTCTGTACAAAGCTTTAGGGACTATTTAAACGATTATAGTAAAAATCTGACTTTACAAATGCAATTTATGGTAACGTAAAAGGTTCGCTTGAACCAAGTCCACTCCTAAATTACTGTTTAATTAACCATCCGAGCTTTATTGAAATTTCAAAGTAGAAACGGTAATATTTTGTATTGTTCGTCACTAATCATGCATGAGATAAGAAGTATATTAAAGATAGTTTATTCAACATGAAAATTCCAATTCTTAAAAATTAAGGAAAAGATTTGCTGATTGTGAGAAATTTTATCGAATGATTCTTTCAGAGAAATTTTTAACAATCATTATGAGTAGGGTTTTGAGATACTTTAAAAAAATTGTCATGAAAAAATTCTAGGAAATTTTTGATGGAAACTCCCTGACTCACTTCACAAGAATAAAAACAAAATATATTCGAATAAATGTTAATGTGTAACGTTATCGTAAATGTCTTTATTCTTTTCTTTTTTTAATTGGGATATTTTCTAATTCTTCGCAAAGAGTCTTCATAAGTCAAGTCATAAAGGATTCTTTTTAAGACACAAATAAATTTAAGCGTAGATAGAATTTTATTTATTTACACAATTATTAGAATTTTACTTTTCGGCAATCATAAGGGTATAATATTAATATAATTGCAATTATAATTATAATTTTTTAATTTCTACATAACATGACATTTTCTCTGCAATTGACTACGCTACAATGTACGGCTACAATGGGGAACTGCTTACAGTCTTGAGTAGGTGTGCCAGATACGGCCATTTCCTTCCGCAGATCTAGTCAGAAAATAATATGTGTAGAAGCGATAAATCAATTTTTAACAAGTGTCGCATTACTGAAATCAAGATTTACATTTTCAAAAACACTTGCTTCATGCATTGATTAATATTGGGACACAATGTAAACCCTTTTAAAGATAAATTTTCCGCTATTGCTCCGTCAATACTTTGGAAGCCCATAGCATTGCCAATAGAAGCATGGTTGTCCGCACAGTTCGTCGTTGCAATTGCTCCATCGAAGCTTTGGAACTTTGTATCGTGACCAATAAAAACACTGTTGTCGACCCAGTTGTTCCTTGGAATTGAGCCATCATCGTTTTGGAAGCTCGTAGCATGGTCAGTAGAAGTGAGGCTATCTGCAGGATTTGTCGGTGCAGTTGCTCCTTCGATGCTTTGTAAGCACTTAGCGTTGTCAACATAAATTTGATTGTTGGTTCGGTTAGTCGTTTTAGTTGCTTCATCGAGGCTCAATCGACGCTTGCCCACACGATTTTTTGAACCTTTTATCTGATGAGGAAACTTTTGTTTTAATGGATCGTCATTGGTGAAGTCAATTTCAATTCCATGATTTTGGCAAATCTCAATTATTTCTTCATCTCGTTCAAAGAATATTAACTCTATGGAATATATGTTTTTTACTTTTGGTAACAACTTTCTCAAACCATCCGCTACACCTCGCGGAATTAATTGGCTGATGAGGGAGGAAAATACATCAGCGTAAAACCCGCATCCATGCTTTACAAACTTGAAATTGACCTTTTCATTTGTGCTGGAATCCAACGCCAAACCACTTAATAAAACATCTTTTTCGACAAATTTTATGTAGGCTTTTTTGTCAAAACGTAATTCTCCATATTCACAGTACCGACCTGTTTTGTCTAAAAGTGCAGTCTGATATGTGGCCTTCTTTTCGCCCACAACGTTTTCGTAAATGAATTCATCCAGTTCGCCTTTGGGTAAATTCGGACCAATGAGAACGAGCCTTCCCGAATTGAATGTTTGTTGGAATTGAAGGGCAATAAGGTCACAGATGTAAACATCAGCGCTTTGCGGTGTTCTGGGTGAATTTTTGAAACCGCCGTAATGCGTAGTTCGGTCTTTGCCTACGATTACCGTTTGGCGTACGAGGTCCTTGAGGGAGTACACTATAGAAGGTTCCAAATTAGGGAAAAACGCAAAATTGATGTGTCCTGAAGTGTTAGATCCTTCGTTTCGAGTTATTTGTTGTAAAGTTTCGAGAGACAAATCTTTCATCTCCAATGATATGCTTCTACCGTTTTTATCAACCAATTGGAAAGTCAAAGGAAACTTCATATGTGTTCTCAGTATTTCAAATCCTTTTTCCACCCATTCAAACCCGTAAATTGTGACATTTTCATTTTGATATTTTCTGTTCATTCGGTCGTCGAAACATTGATCTCTTCTTAATTTTACGGTTATATCGCTTGATCCGGAAACATTTCCCTAAAATTAAGAAGAAATGAACTTGAGTACTTTTTAGTGCAAACGAGTAAAACGCCTAGTTTCACTGCCCAGGTAGCAAAGAAGTCCCAGAAATGTCTTTGAGATGTGTCTCAGGAACATTTTTTAGATATCGTATGGACGTAAGTGGGTCCCGTGCGGGTATCGGGAGCTTTAACTAGAATTTTTGCCCGCCGTAATTTCTGCCTGTCGTAAGAGGCGAGTAAAAGAAAGAAAACCACTGCCTTGTGGGAAAGGATACGGACATCCAAAGGCTACAGGAGTCAACCTCGAACGTAGGGCGATAAGAGGCAGCCCCTCTGCTGGAATAGGGTGCTATGGGCTAATGACTCATACACTCCAAAACAAACTTGTTAAAGAAACCAAAAAATGGGCGTAAGTGGACATTTGACGAACGCGTGAACTAATCCGAAGGAAGTCCCTTGATTGTCCCGTGGGACTTTTGCTGCCTGTGGTCATCATAAGCTCCACATACTTACTGTAACAGGACGAGATTCAATATTCTTTGTAGATCGTATGCATTTCGGTTTGTCTAAAACTTTACTTTCGGAAATGGGAATGTCACCATGATAATAGTAAATTGGCTGCCTATCACCCTTCTTCACTTCTTCCAAAAGTTTGTAATCCAGTTGCTCTGGATTGATAATAATGACATAGTCCGCTTTGTTTTTTAAATTCTCATTTATGAAGTCTCCGTAGTTAGTCTTCAAGATTTCATTCCGGTAGAACTGTTCCGGTTTCATTTTATTCAAAATTGTACCATTTTGCCCTTTATATATTACTCCTCTTTTTTTAATGTTCCTCGCCATAGCAGTGGATGTGTAATGATAAAAAAGTTCATCTGGGCAAAAAACAAGAATATTAACACAACTTATTAAGTCTTGACACGTGGATAAAAGGTATACGAAATCTGCCCTTGGTGGGGTTCCGGGTGGGTGGTACCCCTTAGACATAGTCCGTTTTTTTTAAAGCTTCCTCATGGAAATAATATGTGCAATATGCAGAAAAAAAAACATGGCGCATATAAGTTTTAGCTAAATATATACATAGACTTGCCACAAAATTAATAATCAAAAATTTGGGCAAAAATGAGCATTTTGCCGCTTCCCTCTTAATCTGGCAAAATCGAAATGGTCATATTCGGTCTCTACGACCCAGAAAACACAAGTAAAGATTATTTTGATTAGAATTATCATTAACATATTTCGGGAGGAAATAAAGGATTTCAGGTGCCCAAAACTAAAATCCTGATGTGGCCTAAATGGTCGCTAAGGCAGTCTAGACGGTTGACAAAAAATCAAAAAATTTTTTTTTAGTGTTTCTGCACCCAAAGGAAGCAGAATTTCAACGAGGAGCAAAATCGGAGATACTTTTGAAAATATGAAACACCCGAGTGAAGGTCATATATATGAGAAATGCTTAAGGGTAATTATTGTTATCACAGGCCCGTAGCAAGCCTGAGAAGCAATGGGGGGCACAATATCAATATATTTTAAGAGGGGCTCCAAATGGCCCCTTATAACATGGAAGATAGGGAAAATACATGGGCCAAGTCAAAGGCTCAAGCTTTTCCAAAGGGGGGGTGAACTACCCTTTGCCCCCCCCCCCCCCCCCCCGGCTACGAGCCTGTGTTATCAATGTCGTGCCCAGATCGCTAAGGGCAGATCTTATCTTATTACTCAATCCCGTTTCAAGGAAAAAATGCAACATTTTGGTGTTAAATAATAATTGCGTACGGCGTAAATACCCTGTTCTGAATTTGAACTTATATTGACTTTAAATTGGCAAGGTTAAACGATTTTTTCGGGGGATTTGTTTAGTTTACTTACTTCCTTGTGAATTCATTTCGTTTGATTTTAAAAAAAAGTTAAAAAAAACTATAATACATATTACACTTTGAATCGCATAACCGTAACAAATCATTCCTTTGGAAAAAATTAAATGCAAAATAAATGTTTGCAATTTACTAATCTTATCAAGCTCCTTAAGATTAAAATGTTTGGACATCTAACATTCCCTTGACGATAATAATTTTCCTTGTTAGATCATTTGATCAAAAGTTCTCATGGATTTATTCTTGCTAACAGTCTGCTACAATTATTAATTAGGAATTGATAAACTGTGAGAACAAGTGATCATTTAAATAGCTTAACAACATTAACCAAAGTTTTTTGAGATTGAAATGGGTCATTACTATCACTACACTTCAACTCAAAACGCTCGAAGTATCAAAAACGATTTGAAACTGAAAAAAAGTTTAGAAACCGGAGTCGTAATTCTTACGAAATTGGACCCTAAAAATTATAACAGGGACGAAATACTTCGGAAAATTCACGGCCAAAATTATGACAGATTTAAGTTTGGAAATAGGGCAGATTGGGTTGTAATCGTTGATTCATCGAAGCTCAAATCTAGTAAATTAAGGAAAAAAAGCAATGAAATTTACGAATATTCGGATGACATTCCCGTTCAAGTTAATGATGTAATAGACAAACCAAGATGCATACCTGCAACGTCTGGATCTTCAACATGGTCCGCACTCATGGACGGTATGAAACAGTTTTGCCGCGCCCTGATGCAATTTTTAATTTACTGTATTTATTTATTAATAGGAGAATATTTGTATCATTATACAAATTCAAGCGGAGCCAATGCTATCAAAGCAGCTGGCTTCCTCAAAAAAAGCGGTCAGTCTGGGGCATTCGGAGTGGGAGTGTACATGACAGATTTAAAACCGACGGATTTCTTTCGACAGGACATACTTAAAAATAATTACGGTGGTATTTCCACTGCTTTTCAGGGTAGGGCTGACTTTGTGGTCAGAGTTAAAAAAAACAGTCTTAATTCGAGCAAGTTGCACAAAGTAAGCGGGGCGGTCAGAGGGACAGACAGAAGTATTTACGTTTACGACGATGAAATACCAGTCAATACTGCTGATGTTTACGATAAACCTAGGTGCTATAGAGCTTTATAATCTATTCAGGGTAATACTTAATTCTTCACGGAGAATACCACGGCACAAATCTATGGTACTACAGAATTTGGGACTTTTTTTTTTCGTAAACCGGACGTTTATTCCAAACAAGTTCCGTCCAATTTGATCCAATAAATGTTGCACTACAAAACTTTGGACAAAATGTCTTGCTTTTCTGTTTTTTTTTTTTTTTTTTTTTTTTCACTGGAAAGTTTTTTAGCTTTATTATTGCGCATCCCTCCTTTTTTCTCTAACCTCAATGTAATTGTTCATACTGCATTAATTTATAGTACGGTCATTCTGTGCGAAGACAGTGGTCCTGAGTGGTTTAATGGACGGCCGTTGGGTCGTAGACCGTGTAACACAATAGACACAGTGTCTCAAAATCAACACCGTGCCTTACAGCCTACTGAGGTATACTTACAAAAAAGGTCGTCCATAAGACTCGTGAGCATTATTTTGGCCATTTTTGTCCCCCTCTCCTCCTTGTTAGTAAAGGTTAGCATTTCGAAACCCCCCTAAAATTTCGTTAGATTTCCGTTACCCTTCGTTAAATTTTTTTTTTTTTTTTTTTTTTTTTTTTTTGGCACGTTTATTACATCAGACTAACGTTAGATATGTAAAACCCCTCCCCCCCCCTTAATAGCAAAAGTTAAAATTTTGAATACCCCCTCCCTCTCCTAATGTGCTCATGTGTTTTATGGACGATCCCAAAGGCTGCTATCCAACTGCGATTCCATTCTTATATACCTCTCGACATTTCATTACTTTGCAAGTAATAATGATCAGACCCCAAATTTAATTTAGCACCTGTGACATGATGGGGTCGTACATAAATTAGGTAAGCACATTTAGGGGAGGGAGGGGGTCCAAATTTGACGTCTTACTCATAAGCTAAGCATAGGCGAAATGGGATAAAGCGTGCAAAAAGGGCCTAACCTATGCTTACGTAATTTATGCACGACCCCCCCAAGAGAAAATGTCAGTCAAACATTGACTGATGGCAGTCAATATTGACTGCTTTTTGGACACTGATGTCAGACTGACATTCACACAATGATGTCAGTCAATGATCGACTGGTATTTTTTAAAATGACCTCAGTCAACGTTTGGTTGGAACTTTTTAGAATGACATCAGTCATGCACACTGACTGACAATTTTTCGAATGACGTCAGTCAACGGTTTGCTGAACCTTTTTAAATTGACATCAGTCAATTTGAAAAGGTCATTTGTCAGCATTATTCGGTCAATCCTCAATTGATATCAGTCAGTCACATCTATGTAACAGCCGTAAGTACGCTATTAAGGAATTTTAATAACGTCAGCCGAAACAAATCTACAGACGTAAAAACCTAATAAAAAATAAAAAAAATAAATAAGTAAACAAATAAAGGCTACTACCGGGTTACCATATGATTTCTGCCCCCGAGGGGGATTTTTTTCAAACTTGGCCTATAAATAGGACCATATTAGATGGCACTTGAGCCAAAATTTCAGGGTCGTACTATAACCCGTTTTCGGCTCCGGAGGGGGTCGAGAAAATTTCGTTTTTATTTTTTTGCCGGAGAACGGAGTGTCCGATTTTAAAAAACTAAAAGCAGAAAAATAGGCCTTTTTATGGCCTATTTTATGGTGAATTCGGCCGATTTTTAAAACATTAGCCAAAGCCTAAAAATTGAATTTTAAGCCAAAAAAAATTTTTTTTTCCATGAAGGAGGTCCGTAGCACAAACTTTGGCTTCATTTCTGAAAAGAACTCAAAAAAATGGCCTAAAAACGTGTTTCAAAAGCCTAAAATTTTTGGGGTCAAAAACGACTTTGCGATTTTAGCCAACTTCTTAAACTCGCACTAAAATTTGGATTTCACAGGCTTAAAGTACGCAAAAAACATACCTAAAACCATATTTTTTCAGATTTTTTACATGTGGCCTAAATGGGCTGGTAAGGGGCCAAAACATGAAAATAGCCTAAACTCGACCTCGCTTAGCTTAAACTAAAAATCTGACTTTATATTCTGAAAGTACGCAAAAAACTGGCCTAGAATCATATTTTTTCAGAATTTTTCCAGGAGGCCTAAATGGGCTTAGTAATGGGCCAAAACATGAAAACAACCTAAACTAAACCTAAACTAAATTTAGCTTAATTTTAAACTAAAATTCTGATTTCATATTCTGAAAGTACGCAAAAAACTGGCCTAGAATCATATTTTTTCAGAATTTTTCCAGGTGGCCAAAATGGGCTTAGAATGGGCCAAAACATAAAATCAACCCAAACTAAACCCAGCTTAATTTAAACTAATATTCTGATTTCATATTCTGAAAGTACGCGAAAAACGCGGGTCAAAAAACATGTTTTTCGGACCTCTTTTTCTATTGGCCTAAATGGGCTTAATCTATCTCTTTTTCTATTGGGCCTAAATGGATTGTGTACTGAAACTTCAATTAGAGGCATTTTTCATTTTTCGGCCCTTCAATAAGCCCATTTAGGCCAATAGAAAAAGAGGTCCGAAAAACATGTTTTTTGACCCGCGTTTTTCGCGTACTTTCAGAATATGAAATCAGAATATTAGTTTAAAATTAAGCTGGTTTAGTTTGGGTTGATTTTATGTTTTGGCCCATTCTAAGCCCATTTTGGCCACCTGGAAAAATTCTGAAAAAATATGATTCTAGCCAGTTTTTTGCGTACTTTCAGAATATGAAATCAGAATTTTAGTTTAAAATTAAGCTAAATTTAGTTTAGGTTTAGTTTAGGTTGTTTTCATGTTTTGGCCCATTACTAAGCCCATTTAGGCCTCCTGGAAAAATTCTGAAAAAATATGATTCTAGGCCAGTTTTTTGCGTACTTTCAGAATATAAAGTCAGATTTTTAGTTTAAGCTAAGCGAGGTCGAGTTTAGGCTATTTTCATGTTTTGGCCCCTTACCAGCCCATTTAGGCCACATGTAAAAAATCTGAAAAAATATGGTTTTAGGTATGTTTTTTGCGTACTTTAAGCCTGTGAAATCCAAATTTTAGTGCGAGTTTAAGAAGTTGGCTAAAATCGCAAAAGTCGTTTTTGACCCCAAAAATTTTAGGCTTTTGAAACACGTTTTTAGGCCATTTTTTTGAGTTCTTTTCAGAAATGAAGCCAAAGTTTGTGCTACGGACCTCCTTCATGGAAAAAAAAATTTTTTTTGGCTTAAAATTCAATTTTTAGGCTTTGGCTAATGTTTTAAAAATCGGCCGAATTCACCATAAAATAGGCCATAAAAAGGCCTATTTTTCTGCTTTTAGTTTTTTAAAATCGGACACTCCGTTCTCCGGCAAAAAAATAAAAACGAAATTTTCTCGACCCCCTCCGGAGCCGAAAACGGGTTATAGTACGACCCTGAAATTTTGGCTCAAGTGCCATCTAATATGGTCCTATTTATAGGCCAAGTTTGAAAAAAATCCCCCTCGGGGGCAGAAATCATATGGTAACCCGGTAGTAGCCTTTTTATATTGTTATCTTTATATCGCTGGAGATTGATGAATAAAAAAAAAAAAACCAATTGGGTATGCAAACAAATGATTCGTTACTTTTAGTTTTATTTTAAATGTGAATAAAAAAATCAAATCTGAAATTTGACCACCAATACGGCAGTCCACCTGAAGCATTATATAATGGGTTTCTTACGTCTCTTGACAGTGCTGATCGATGTCCTATTAAGATTTCCCTCGAGAAAAGATGATCCTATAAAAGTAAATAACGCTGCGCTCATGTCGAGCTGATAAAAATATGATTTTCTTAAGGATCAAAAAACACTGCATTTCCATCTATGTTAAAAAGTGCAAAAATATTCATGGTTTCACTACCGACCGACAATAGCGCCGTCACCAAGCACATCATAATTCCATCGATAAGAAAAAAGAAGAGATTGTTTTTAGTGAAATATTTTGCAGGAACTCAACTGATTTATTTTCTACCCGGACGATGGGACTTATCTGAAAAGAAAAAAGTAACCACAAAGTATCTACCCTATTACAAAATATGACATTATAATTAATAATGTTTAACTTATCTGAGAGTGAATGGTATCCGTCTTCTTATTTCCCATCGATATAACCTGATTAATTTAATTTTTTTAAAAATACTTTTTCTATAAACAACCAAAAAAATTCAATCTGTTTACTTCATTTGTTTTTCATTTGTTTATTTTTTTTTTTTCTGTTCGGCACTTTGAATTTAGAGTACGAAGAATATTTACCAACGTTCTACGAATTCTAAATTCAAAGTGCCGAACAGAAAAAAAAATAAACAAATGAAAAACAAATGAAGTAAACAGATTGAATTTTTTTGGTTGTTTATAGAAAAGATATTTTAAAAAAAATTAATCAGGTTATATCAGTGGGAAATAAGAAGACGGATACCATTCACTCTCAGATAAGTTAAACATTATTAATTATAATGTCATATTTTGTAATAGGGTAGATACTTTGTGGTTACTTTTTTCTTTTCAGATAAGTCCCATCGTCCGGGTAGAAAATAAATCAGTTGAGTTCCTGCAAAATATTTCACTAAAAACAATCTCTTCTTTTTTCTTATCGATGGAATTATGATGTGCTTGGTGACGGCGCTATTGTCGGTCGGTAGTGAAACCATGAATATTTTTGCACTTTTTAACATAGATGGAAATGCAGTGTTTTTTGATCCTTAAGAAAATCATATTTTTATCAGCTCGACATGAGCGCAGCGTTATTTACTTTTATAGGATCATCTTTTCTCGAGGGAAATCTTAATAGGACATCGATCCGCACTGTCAAGAGACGTAAGAAACCCATTATATAATGCTTCAGGCGGACTGCCGTATTGGTGGTCAAATTTCAGATTTGATTTTTTTATTCACATTTAAAATAAAACTAAAAGTAACGAATCATTTGTTTGCATATACCCAGTTGGTTTTTTTTTTTTTTTTTTTTTTTTAGTTCATCAATCTCCAGCGATATAAAGATGGGAGCAATTTTGTTTATTTTCTAAGAATATTTTTAAAAATTTATTGCTTTCCATTCAAATTTTTGTAGACGGAAAAACCTTTTTCAAAAAATGAACAAAATTGCACCCATGCTCAAATTGCAGGAAATTAGATCAGCCATATCAAATTCCTTTGAGCTTCATCCTTAAATTTAAAAAACTGGAATTGGACCATCCTTCATTCCATCTGAATTATTGAAAAAATTTCCCTTTTTCCCGCTTGGATTGATGTCCTGTTAAAAATTTGCGAAAAGAAAGTAACAATAACGAAAATTTATTTGTTTACTTATTTATTTCTTTTTATTTTACATTAGGTTTTTACGTCTGTAGATTTGTTTCGGCTGACGTTATTAAAATTCCTTAACAGCGTACTTACGGCTGTTACATAGATGTGACTGACTGATATCAATTGAGGATTGACCGAATAATGCTGACAAATGACCTTTTCAAATTGACTGATGTCAATTTAAAAAGGTTCAGCAAACCGTTCACTGACGTCATTCGAAAAATTGTCAGTCAGTGTGCATGACTGATGTCATTCTAAAAAGTTCCAACCAAACGTTGACTGAGGTCATTTTAAAAAATACCAGTCGATCATTGACTGACATCATTGTGTGAATGTCAGTCTGACATCAGTGTCCAAAAAGCAGTCAATATTGACTGCCATCAGTCAATGTTTGACTGACATTTTCTCTTGGGCCGAGTATCTTTATTATAAGGAAATTAATTGCACAACGTGCATTATTAATTTATAGTGTATGTAAATTGTAAAATGTAATATATAATAATATATTCGATATCATTTATAATATAAAAAATACGATTCATAAAACACTAAAATATTTATACTTCAAAAAGAAATCAAATCGTCCAATTCAGTCCATGGATTCCGTGGTACAAGAACTTTACCAAAGTTTTTGAAGGCTTATCGCCGTAGGCCAATATATCGTGGGCTCAGTATTATATTGTTCTAGATACACTTCCCAGGTTGACACTAGTCCCTTGTACTTAGCTTATGAAAAAAGGGTGTCAACCCGGGAAGTGTATCTAGAACAAAATAATACTGAGCCCACGAATATGTAGAAAACATATAAAATCATTTCGTTAAAACAAAGAACCCCGCACAGATAGATAGGAATTTGGATGGCGGATGAAGTTTACATTTTAATAATAATAGTAATAATATGTATTCTGCTCGAAAGCAGGTTCATAATCGTGTACGCATATGGAGAAGTGCTGTCGTCACTGTTCCCTATCTTCTGCTTCGTCCTTCAGTTTTCAATACCTCTTTTTTTCTCGCATGTCATCAAGAATTTGTATTTTCCTACGTCCCGCTCCTCGTGGTTCCTCAGTTTCCATCTTTCCCTCAATCACATCATGTAAAAGACAGGTCCGTCTTAGCATATGTCCTATCCAGTTGGTCTTTCTTTTGCGGATTGTCTCTATAAGAGTCCTTCCCTCCCCTACTCTTCGTAGAACCCCTTCGTAAGTCACTTTGTCCGTCCATTTAATTTTCTCTATCCTACGCCAACACTACATTTCGAACGCTTCTAACTAATTTGTGTCCTTTTTCCTAAGCGTCCAAGTTTCGGCTCCGTGCCGCAAGGGTTGAAACCTGTATTAAGCGCCTACCGATTTCGCACATAGGCAACCCGCATCACATGCATGTAGTACAAGATATCTCGTAATTTTTTTTTTTTTTTTTTTTTTACGTAAAATAAACGGGGAAGAGAGATTTTTATGTGTTATAGGTGTCGTAGATTTAAAAATTAATGTCAGAATGATGCAGTTCCAGAGGGAAAACCTAATGTGGCGCCGAAAATAGAATAATTAATTAATGTCAAAATAAACGACTCTACCATGTTGGATTTGGTAGACCCACTTCTCCCCTTGAAATGGTAACGTAATATTTCAGTGCCCCCCTTTTGAGCCGAAACTATCAATTTTTTTTTTTTTTAATAACAGTAGGTACTTTTTTCATTGAAGGGAAAAAGAAAATAAAATACACCGAAAAAAAAAAAACATTCATTAATTTAGACAAGAAGTTATTTATTAATTTAACAACGGCTGAGCACAGTATGATTTTGAAACTAAATAAAAGACTTTTAATGCTACGATTGATAAACAAAATCGACATTTTTTTTAAATAAAATTTTCAAGTGTTTTAGTAAAATTTGTTTTCTTTCTCAATCGAGCATCATGAATCACAATAGTTCATTTTTCGCAATTTTACACGGTTGAGCTGTTTTGGAGAAAAAAAATAGAAAGTAACAAGTTTTTTTATTAATTTTTTTTTTATTAAATATTTAATTAACAACAGCTCTACCTCTTCTAAAATAATAATCGTTATCCAACAACAAGACAGGATTACACAGTTCACGAAATCTACACAGTTATAAGACACCGAAGTTATAGGCCAAAAAAGATGTATTTTTTTTTTTTTAAGAAAACATATTATGCAACTTCAAATGCCAGAAATGAAAGGAAAGAATATTGGTTTGAACTACAATGGTAAAGCTCTATTGGGAAATTTCAAAACGCAACTTAAAGTTTGTTCCAATAGATGGCGACGCTGTTCCAAGCAATTCTGAACCTTAGAGCCAAGTCCATCCAAGCAACGTATCTTCTTATTTAAAACCCGAATTTACAAAATGGAGTCGCATTTCGTCCATTTCGTAAATATTACATTGTTTCAAAGGTTGGCAACATTTAGTTGGGTGGGTCTTCTGCTCGAATAATTTTTTAATGTAACCGGATCCATGGTTTTCGCATTGCGGGCGAAGGGTGTGCAAGGAGGGTCCGCCATTTGTTTTCTGTCCAAATCCTATTGGTAGTTGCTATGGCAACCCTCTGCCCTCCCCCCCCCCCCCCCCCCCCCCTGTGCGAAAACCATCTATAAAAGCAAGCAGAAGACATAAATTTGCATTGAAACAATGTACAACTTACGAAATGCAACTTCATTTTGTAAAGAAATAAGAAGTTATACTGTTTGGACGGATTTGGCTCAGTTCTACTCTGAAGTACAGAATTCAATTTTATCATTTTTGGTAAGCATCTGTAGAGTTAACGTTGTAAGTAGCGCCGGCTATTGAATAAATTTCAAGTTGGGTGAAAATTTCTTGTCGAATCAAAATACCAGTTTTTAAATTTTCTTTAAAAAAATTACTACAATTTTTGTGCCATTAACGAATTGCCTTCTCAAATTTAAAAGTTGCATAATACATTTTTACTAGATTCAAGAATAAATGATTCTTAATTTCGTTAATCTCATTTTTTTTCTTTAAATAAAACAGCCGATCAGTTAAAATTTTTGAAATTGAATCCTTCTTAATTAAGAGATTAACGAAAAATTAATCGAACAACAAATAAAATTTTCGTCATATACAGTATTTTTTTTTTTTTCAGACCCTTTTTAGAGAGATTATATATGTACAATTATTGTTTAAAGATCCACAACATGAATGGTCCGAACCAGCACCCGATTGCTATGAATCGAATCGAATTTATATTACAAAATACGATCAATATTTTTTGGATCAATTATCCTATATAAATAAATAAATAATTTTTTTTTTTCGATTTCGAAAAAAAAATTTAAAGAAAATTAAAAATATACATAAGGGTACTCGATAAACATGTAACAGAAAATATTTAATCACAGTCTTAGTTCAAAAAAAAAAATTGAAAAACGTTCGAGGTCCAGAAATTTTTTTGGTTTTGATAGAAAGCAATTAATTTTCAGAAAATCTATTCTTCATCTTTTGTTATTGTACTTTAGTCTGGATATGTGGGTGATTTTAAGCATACGAAAAATTTTAGAGAAAGCTTCAATTAATATCGGAAAGAATGGCTGTTATGTGTACTCGATTTACGGTACTTAAAAAAAATTCAAATTTTAGGTGTCTGATAAACTACTTAGCTGTATCGTGGAATTTTTAGGGCTAGCCAATTTTTAGTGCATGTTTCAACTTGTCTCACAGCCAAAAAATCATTTCAAGAAAATTTGAGAGATTGTAGGAGCTTTAATATCCCAAAAAATTTCGTATTAAAAAAAATGGAAGTCAACGTAATTTAAAATAAATTTCCAGTCTTAATAATAAAAATCTTTTAAAACAAGATGCAATTTTTTTTTTAAATGTCAGTAAAGGAAAAAAAAACTTATATTTTTCCAGAAAAACCTGAGACATTTTCTATTATTGTCCATTAAAATTAAGAAGAAAAATTAATAAAAAATAAAATGATCCAAGATTCTTAGCGAGTTTAAAAAATATTATTTTGCTTCTTGTTTTAACGGTACAATGTCTCTGTTCAGTGAATTGCAAAATAAAATATTTAAAAAAAAAAAAAAAAAAATTAAATATCCGCCCATTGAAATACTGTTAACCGGTTAAAACGAAAATCGGCAGTGCGAATAAAAATTCACATCATCGGTTTTTTAAATTTGGAATGTGCGGGCAGAAAAAATTCAGGAAGTTTTTTCAGAATAAAAAACACAGAACAAAAAAAAAATGTACATCTACTTTACAAACGATTAATATCTTTCTCACTAAAACATTAATAACGTATTTTTTCTTTTGTTTAATTGACCCGATCATTGGTGGAAATAAATATCCTAACTAATGGTTATTTTTACGTCACAGAATTGTTATAATGACTGATTAAAAATTTCCCGTATCACGGCATATATTTTTTTTTTTTTCAGTTTACTTTTTTATACAAAATTATTTAAACAATACGGTTTTAACCTATAATTTATTTTAATGTATTACGAATGTACCAGGTGTTCGTAATTAATGTTACATAGTTGCCGTAGTAACGCACCGCTACCACCCGGTATAACAAAAAAATAATTAAATAAAAAAAATTATGAGGAAGCCATCCTTATTTCCTCTTAGTTTTTAAAGAGTTAGCTTAATAATAGAAAAATGACTAAAAAATCTTTGGTGCTATATTTTTATAGTTAGAAATTTACAACTACGTACCATAAATTTAAAAAATTAATGGGAGAGAATTTTAAAAAAAAAATCGGTATACGTGTTAGGCCATTTACATCGAAATAACGAGGTATACAATATCATTGTTTACGACCGTAAAGTATACAATTTTTAATGGTAACGGTATAGAATATTTCTAAAAAATAAAAAACAAATTGAAATTAGGCCCAAAGAAAAAAATTGAGTATAAATGAGCATTTCTTTTAGGCTTTTTTTTTTAAGTTTTAAACATCAAACCGATTTTCGTGATTTGTACATCATGCAAATGTCAAACAAAAAAAAACATCCCACATAAAAACTTAATTATTAACATTTCGTTAATTTTACAAGCAAAAAAAAAAAAAAAAAAAAAAATGCAGTAAAACTTTTGACTAGCAGACATCTTGGGAAAAAGTACGCTTTTTTGATGTTACACTTCATTTTTTCTGACATAATTTTTACTTGCCTTTACAACACCCAACCTCTCTGAGAGAAATTTACTATTTTTCCGAATTTTTTACTTTACCCAGCGGTGCAGTTTATAGGGAAGCTGCATAGGCCAATTTTAGCACATAACCTAAACATAATATTTTATAAGTTAAAAATATTAAACAATACTTAGCTTATGGCCTTATCCTCCCAAAGGTTAAACTGAATTATTGTTCCTTTCATTTTACCTAGTGTAAATTATAACATCAGCATCAAGTTATCATTGGCCATAAATTGAAGACCCCTTCCGCCCTCCTCCCCCCAGAAAAAAAAAGACTGACTTATACAGCACTACAGAGATTCTTTATTCAAAGTCGTCTGCTAAAAAAAAGTATCACTGTAAAAGCGTTTAACTAAAAACTTTCCAAATGCATTAAAAATCCTTTTCGAGGATTTTCTTTTTGTCTAACACAAAAAAAACAAAATTAAAATTAATAAAAACACAACAAATAAATTAAAAATAAAAAAAAAACTAAAAATCCCATAAAATAAACTTTAAAAAAAGAAAATAAGAAAAAGCAATATAAAAAGATTTCATCTAAAATACTTTAAACCGGTAACTACTAAAAACTTTTCGATGAAAAGTTCGGAATCGAGCACGGCGATATGAGCAGCTCGACCGATAATAGAGTTTGCCGTGTTGGGCAAAGCGTGATGGATATCGTAGCGGACGAGAGTGGTGTCTGCAGAATTAATCACAGGATACATTATGTTGTGCACCATTTCACGATAAACAGCACCTGGAAAAAATAAATCGATTTACAAAAAATTTTAAAAATTAATTTTTAAACTTACCTTGAACCGTGGTGTCTTTGATTGCAGTTTTGCATAATTCGATTCGAGCCGAATGCATGGGGACGTAGCGATCTTGGGATGAGCCGCACAGCAAAATATGACGGAAATGTTGGAGATTACTTTTCTGGCTGAGGCGGTAAAGAAACGATTGCCGCATGTCTGGAGCGTCTCTCAGGGAAAGCTGCAAGAGCGATCCGCTTTTCTTCCATTTCTGCATGAACCACATACCTGGAAAAAGGGAATTGGATGAGTTCGGCGGGAAAAAAAAATCAAGGTAAGATTTTTGATAAAATTATTTAATTACCCATGTTTACGAGTCCGCTGTTGTTGTAAAGCGTCCCTAAATGAGGCCCCGACAACGATAGAAAGGTATGGAAGCGAGAAACTAAATGCTTCATTTGAGGTCTCGTAATAGCAGAACGTATTATAATGTTCCCAAGTGAGTGGCCTTGAAAAAAAGAGATTAAAAAAGATCAGAAATTAGATATCCTTCCCGGTTTCCCCATTGAGAGGTTTTCCCTCAGGTTGCCGGTTCAGGGATTCCCTCGGATCCCGAAAAACATTTTTCCAAGATTTTTGGGGTCGCAACGGACTTAATTTCCCTAATCTCTGCACACTGTTTTCTACTCTCAAAAACGGAAAATCCAGAATATCGGATTTCCGAATTTTCCCGGGAAATCAGAATCTTTGTTTAAAACTTGGTTTGGAAAAAAGTTGCAATTTAATGACGTGTAAGCCATTTTAAAATTCTTCATTTACCTATAAAACTAATTTTGGACGGAGTTAGGCCGCAAGAGTCGACGTGGTACAGAATCTCAGATACTAATTTGTCTGTCATGGTATCAAAATCCGAAAACGTATCACCCTGAAAACCAAAGAAAAACAAAAATTGAGAATTAACTTTTTGAAACTTACTTAATTGTTGTTCGGTCTTCGAATACATCATTTTTTTTTTCTGCGCCCCTTACCTGATTTCGTTCCGACATTAAAAACTCTAAATTCGCACCAGGTAACCCAAGTTCTAGGTATGTTTTCACCAGCCTAAGATCGTTTGAATTCCCGTCCAATCCGTGCACGCAGACTATAAGATGCAAACCTTCAGGTGAAAATATCCTGTACTCGTCGCTTATATGAAAGTAGGGTAAGGTCGAAGCTAAAGTTGGAAAATCGCTGAAAAAAAATGAAAAATGATGGTTTCCAAAACGAACGTTTACAGTTGTGCGAGTTTAAAAATTCCCCGGGAAATGAAACTAAATTCCTAGGAATTTTATGGAAATATTCTCGAGAGCCAAAAATATATTTCCCGAACCCGGAAATTATTATCTGCTTTTTCTTAGTTCTTAAGATTTCAGGCCTAAATCCCCTTTTAAAATAAATTATATTAAATTGATGTAAAAATATTCGAACTATTTTTCTCCATTTATCAGGAAAAATGAGCATTTACAAGCAGCATTCATTTATTTATTCATTCATAAGTATCACCCCCCCCCCCCCCCCAATAATACTGATTGAAAATATGTAAAAACTTCGCCTTAAAAATGCTGATTAGATTTCCGAGTATTCAAATTCTAGAGTACTAGAAAGTCTAATCAACATTTTTAAGGCGCTTTAACGATTACGTAACACTGCATGGTTTTTTTAAGAGAATTCTTAAGACTCTCTAGACCTGGCTGTATGCTACGGGCTAGGGTTGAAAGTCAAAAATTTTGGATTTTCAAAATGCCTGATAGTGGTTTATCTATTGGAAAAATTTTTTCCTTTTTGAATTCTTCCAAATGCCCAGGAATTTTAAAACTTTCATTAAAACTAATTTTAAAAAAATGCTCCACTACCTATAGATCATCCCTGTAAAATTCATCTGCCTCTTAAACTCTTCTTTCGCCTTGATAAAAGTCAAAGTCTCGTCCTCCAAACTCTTCTGCTTACGCTCCTCCTTATCGTAACAATCACAGTCGATTTTGTTTTTGTCTTTCGAGTTTTCCTCCTCTTCGTCCGTTTTGCTTTCCCCGTTTTGTTTCTCGTCTTTATCAAGCAAGGGCTCTTCCGCGCTTTCGAATTTCGCGTAGATCTCGTTGACTTTCTCCTTGCTTTCGTTCTCGTACGTCTTTTTCAAAGTTTCGATATCTTCCTTAAACAAATATCCTTGGAATGGATTCTTAAATTTATAATTATTTTTATTCATTTTGTTTTTGCTGTTGTTGCTGCTCATGTTCGATTTGCTGGTGGAAAGATCGTTGAGATTTAACGAATCCACGGTGCTCGTGTCGCTGTCGATGTATTTCCCTTCGATTTCGTCGAAACCCTCGTCGCTCGTGGTTTTCGATTTTTTTTCTTTACCCTGTTTTCGTTTGTTCCCTTTGTGAGTGCGATCCCGTCGCTTCGAATCCTTCACGATGTCGAACATTAAATTCTCCAAAGAAGTTTTGAAATTGTTGGATTTCTTTTTCGAATCTAATTCCCGGCGGTTCATCTCTTTGACTCCCTCGTAAACGTGGTATAAAAGATTGTCGACTGAATCCTCGCTGAAATTTTAAGGAAAGTTGAGCAAAAAAAAATTGATTTCTTAAAAATTTGACAAATGGATAGGCTTGTTAATACCTGTGCGTTTGGCAGTTAGGTGCTGTAGACGGTAGAGGGTCCCTGAAAGGTTCAGGAGGGGGTGGCACATCTCGAAACTGTTGGGGTGGGGGAAGATGAAGATCTTCGTAAACGTTATCGCCTGTCCTAGGGGGCGACTGGTCTGAGCAAAAGGCCAGTTTTTCCAACCTGAAGGGCAAAACCGTTATTAGGATCTTAATTTTCTGTTAAGAGGGGGAAGGGGGTTCATAGTTTCGGTTATTAGGAAAAGTATATATTTCTGCAAAGCGATAATTTAATGCAGCGTTAAGGTAGACCATCCACGTCATCGGCCAAAAAGGACTTACTAGTTTTTGATTCTTTTACTCTTTGACAACAAAGCTCTACGAAATAAAACCAAACAAGTCCAATTCGCATGATGACTTTTGACGTAGGACTACGTCTTGGGGCTCGGTCTCGGGGAAATCTGTCTGTCCGGGTTATGTCCGGGTGTCGCACTGTTCGCACCAAAAATTAATATTTAATCATTTTAATACTAAGATTTTAACTTCGAAAATTTTAAATAATTTTTTGACTACGATATTTAAGTTTTTACTTTGAAGACTTTAATTAAAATTTTGACTAGTTTTTTTTTCAACTTTTGACCCTTTTTATCAAAAATTCTAAGCATTTTTCGTGCCGGGAAAAAAAATGATATTTATATCAAAAAAATTCGAATTTTTTGACAAAAAACAAGCAAAAAAAAAAAAAAAAAAAAAAAAAAAAAAAAAAAAAAAAAAATTAAATTTAAATCTTTTTTTTAATATTAAAATGTTAACTTCAAAAATTTTAAATAGTATATTGACTATTTTTTTTTTCACTTTTGGCTTTTTTTAAAGTAAAATTAGACGACATGAACGAAAGCAAGAACTTAGATTTCTTGTAAATTTGATTTAACTTCTTGAAGTAAAACTTCTTATGGGGCGGGTCCGCGTAATGACGTTTTTCCAAAGTTTTTAAAGTTAAAATTTTAAATATTTTTCCTTAATATTTCTTAATTTTTTGTTAATTTTTTTAATTTATCGAAATTTTTATTTATTCTTAATTTAACGTTAATTTTTGTTAATTTTCTTAATTTCCTTTAATTTTTCCTTAATTTTTCTTAATTTATCGATTTTTTTTAACTTTTCGTTAATTTTTCTTTATTTTTTTCTTCATTTTACGTTAATTTTTCTTTATTTTTTTCTTCATTTTACGTTATTTTTTCGTTAATTTTTTTTAATTTATCGGAAATTTTCTTGGATTTTTCGTTGATTTGGCTATGCTAAATTAAAATTTGAAAAAGGAATAAAATTTGCCGGAAAAATGATCGACAATGGCAAATTGTTTGAACAAAAATTTGAAAAAGGTTGGAATTTCCGTTAAAATTTTCGGCTATGCCAAATAATTTGAAAAAAATTTGAAATTTTCGTCAGTTTCCGTGAAAGTAAATTCGAAAAAGAAAATTTCAAGAAAAGTTTTTAATTTTGTTGGGTTTTTAGAATTTGAAGTGGTTAAACACCATAAAATAACGACCAATATAATATTTAACCCCATAAGAAGTTTCACGTCTTCTTTACGCTATATGCGCATAGAGCGTATTTAATTTTTTTTAATTTTCGTCAATTTTTTTAGGGTAAAATTTACAAGAAATTGCTTAAAAAATTTACAAGAAATTTAAAGTTAAAATTTTATTTTAAAATTAGACGACATGAACGATAGCCAGGACTTAGGAAATTTCTTGTAAATTTTTGAGAAACTTAGCTTTCACAAGAAACTTAAAGTTGCTTAAGTAACGACTTAAAAAAGTTTCTTGAAATTTTATTTAACTTTTTTTTATTTTTTTTATATCTTCTTTTTAAAAATTTTAAATAAACTCTTCATTACATTTTTTAATTTTGTCCATTTTCCTTTAGCCAAGAACATGAGATAAAGCAATGTTTTAATATTAAAATTTTAACTTTAAAGACTTTAATTGAAATTTTGACTAATTTTTTTTAACTTTTCACCTTTTTGATCAAAAACTTTAAGTTCTTTTCGTGCACGAAAAAAGATAACATTTTTATCAAAAAATCCGAATTTTTCGACCAAAAAAAAAAAAAAAAAAAAAAATGCCAAATTTTTAAATCATTTCATTGTTTAAATTTAGCAATATTAGGACAGTGCCCCAAACACGTAGACCTACGTAGGGATATGCCCCCATATCACAGTATGATTTTGTTATAAAGATTTCAACCCGATATGTACCCGAGACGTCATCAGACATGGCCACTTTCCGGGATTATTTCACGAAATTTTCGACGTCAAATATGACCGATAATATCTCTCCCTGTATGACGTAATAAAACGCCGACGTGTTATGGATGTCGCGTCTAACGACCAAAACGTTTTTAATTTATCCAACGCACCACTAAGTTGGGGGTTAAGTCGGCATGCGGATCATAAAGAGGGAACCGGGGAGATGTTCAGTAAAAGAATACAGCAGAGGTACCCGAAGAGTGAACGTTTTTATTTCAACATCGAAATGACGTCATTAAGACGCAATTTAGTCGCTTTGACGTCGAATATCTCGTAAATTCGTCCCGAAAAATTAAAAAACTGACGGGTCAGCAAAATGCTCCCCTTTTTTTGCTGGGGTAGATGGTCTGCCTAATCGCTGATTTTAACAAAGACGTACTTTTCAATTAATCTTTCTCCGTCGAAATCGATCTGAACCGGATTTGTCGAGTTTTGCTGCATTTTTAATGTGGAATAATCTGGAAGTTCTTTACGGCAAAACGCAGCCAAATCCGGGCTTAAAGCACCGCTAGACGATTGTGAGCCTGAGGAATGGCGGGAAGAATTGGATACCCAACCGCTTTGCTCCGATGTAATTTCATCGCTGATCGAAGAAGATAAGGGTGACAATACTTCTGAAAATTCAAAGAAAACGTTAAATCGATTAGCTCAAAATCGTGAGGAAAATAAAAAAAAATCCTTTGAAAGCTTACCTAATTTCGGTGATTTCAAATCTCCTAAAGATGTGCAGTGGTCGTCTCCTATTTCTTCCACAATCGTGGAATCGTTGATCTCGTACAAAGCGAGTATATCCTTGTCGTTGAATTTTTTCACGGTCGACCTGTTCGAGTAGACTCCAAAATGTTTCGGTGAATCGGAAGGTGTCTGTATTAAATTCGGCATGGATTCACTACTGTTCCCTAATAACAATCTAATATTATCAATAAATTTTTCGTTAATTAATTCGTTCGTGTTCGGCATTGACAATGTACTTTCCGAATGTTTCATTTTCTTATTTATATAAAACTCGTTATTACTACTAACATTATTATTATGAATGGGATATTCACATAAATTATAAGGTACACTCAAACTCTGTTCTAATTTTTTGCTGCAACCCGGCATGGAATCCCCGGAGTCGGTGCTCGGGCTCGTCGCCGTCCCGGTGCTGTTGGTCGACGGCTTCACGTCCAATTTCAACGAGTTTTTTATGGGGATCCTTGACCTTTGCTTTTTGGGAATGTTTGAAGACATGTGCGAGGAAGTTGAGCGAGTTATGAAGCTTGGGGACGACGGGATAACGTGATTCCCGTAGACTCCCGTGTTTTTTAATTGGTCCAAAGATTTGCTGTGCCGCTGACGATTTGGAAGAGTTTTCGATTGATCCGAATGGAGGAATTTATTGGAAGTTTGACTTTTGCATTTGGTGGGAAGAGTTGATATGTTTGAAATGAATTCTCCGTTTGATTTTCCTGGTCCTAGCGTCAAAGTTGCTCTAACTATTCCTTTGCTGTCTATGAGTTTGTCGTCTTCCAACTGAAAAAAAAATTATTTTTGAAATTTTCCTTATTTTTTTTTACTTAAAAAGGGTCATTCAGATAAAGGCAAGGCAAGACCCAGAGGGACATTTTCGCTTTTTTTTTTTTACCAAGGGCAAAATAGTCACGTAGAAAAAAAAATT
This sequence comes from Liposcelis bostrychophila, assembly GCA_037577465.1. Taxonomy (NCBI): domain Eukaryota; kingdom Metazoa; phylum Arthropoda; class Insecta; order Psocodea; family Liposcelididae; genus Liposcelis; species Liposcelis bostrychophila. The sequence continues at coordinate 52,269,694 of CM075208.1, read as the reverse complement.
ACCATAAAAACGGTGAAAAATTCATCATAAAAAACTTTCCCATAATTATTTGGGAAGAAAATCTATTTCAATCGAGATTTTGCATTACTTAGATGTGATGCGGGTTGCCTATACTAAAAATTGGTAGGCGTTTTTTTCCGGGTTTAAAATTTCAGTGCGGGATCATAAGGGATTGTGGGTTAAATTTCAGGAATGGCAAACCATTCCAAAAACCAAAACGGTTCGATCGGTTCGGTTTCTTTTAAGTTGAAAAGTCGAATTCGGTTTGGTTTCGGTTAAATGTAGTCCGCCAAGAAGGGTTTGGTTTGGTTCGGTTTTCTTTTTCGTTTTAGAGCACTTTTCGGTTTCAGGTTCAGTCCCGTTTTTTAAACGAAAAAACCGGCTTATGTTCAGTTCGTTTTGGTTTTTTGTTAAACTCTCAAAAACCGAAACTGGGGGAGGGGGCGGTTTCGGTTCGGTTTTGCTTTTAAAAACCGGTTTAAAATACTCGCTTTTAAAATACTTGGTTTTGGTTCGGTTTCCGTTCCCATTCGGTTTTTAGTGAAAAAAAAAAAACCTGTTCGGTTCCGGTGCTTAGTAAAAAACCTGATTTTTTTAAATAGAAAGAAAGCGGCTTAAGTTCGATTCAGTTCATTTTTTTTTTGTAAAAATCGATTGGTTTTGGTTTGTAATTTTTTTTACAAACGGTTTGTATTCAAATTCGGTTCGGGTTGTTTGTCTCCCTGATTTGGTTCTGTTTCGGCTCGGCTTTAAACCTTTTTTAAATTTTAAATGGGTTAAACCATTTTTAATTAAAATTTTAAAAAGGTTCGGTTTGGTTCTGTTTGCCATTCCTGGTTTTTATGCCTAAATAACAATAAAAAAAAGACTCAGGGGAAAAATTTTTTGCATTTTCTGGGTCCCGGGTTCCCGACCATTTTTCCTAAAAAAAAATAAATTCCTAATCCATTTTTCCTAAGAAAAAATAAATTCCTAATCCATTTTTTCTAAGAAAAAATAAATTCCTAATCTATTTTTCCTAAAAATTTTGGTTCCTAAAATTTTTTTCCTAGCCATTTTTTTTTTGCTAATTTCCAATTTTTCCAAAATTATTTGATTCCTAAAATAAAATTTCCTAAAATGAATATTATTTTCCTAATTTTTTAAATCCCTAAGCTTAAATGTATTTTAGGAAATTTTATTTTAAGAATCAAAAATTTTTAGGAAAATTAAAAATTAGAAAAAAAAAATAGTTAGAAAAATAATTTTAGGAACCAAAATTGTTAGAAAAAATGGATTAGGAAATTATTTTTATTTTATTTTATTATTTTTTTTTTTTTTTGTAAAAATAGCTTGGTTTTAGTTTGTTATTTTTTTTATAAACGGTTCGGATTCAAATTCGGTTCGGGTTGTTTCTCTTTCTGATTTGGTTCTTTTTCGGCTCGGTTTTAAACCTTTTTTAAATTTTGAATGGGTTAGGCTTTTTAATTAAAATTTTCTAAAAGGTTCGGTTTGCCATCTTTGGTTTTTATGCCTAAATAACAATAAAAAAAGACTCAGGGGAAAACTTTTTTGCATTTTCTGGGTCCCGCGTTTCCGACCATTTTTCCTAAAAAAATGAACTCCTAATCATTTTTCCTAAAAATTTTTGTTTCTAAAATTTTTTTTCCTAATTTCTAATTTTTCCAAAATTTTTTAATTCCTAAAATAAAATTTCGTAAAATGAATATTTTCCCTAATTTTTTAAATCCTTAAAGGTATTTTAGGTAATTTAATTTTAGGGATTTTAAGAATCAAAAAATTTTAGGAAAATTAAAAAATAGGAAAAAAAAAATTATAATAATTACAGCCCCCCCCCCTGCCTTAAAGCAGTTTTTGGTAAAATTTAAAAAAAAATAAAAAATAGTTAGAAAACCAATCTTAGGAGCCAAAATTGTCAGAAAAAATGGATTAGGAATTTATTTTTTCAGGAATAATGAATTAGAAAAAATATTAGGGCCCCGTCCTTAAAAAAATCAATCAAATCCTCCATTTTTTTACTTACGCCTAATAAGCCTAGCGAAACCGGTATATTATTCATCTTAGTGGTAAGCGATTTTTGACTAGCAGAGGTTGAGCGAGGTCGACTAGAAATCTTTTGAGATCGAGATTCTAAAATAGCAACGATGCCGCAGCTGCAGTCTTCTTCTTTGACCGCGCGGCCGAGTTTATCCCCCAGAACGTTTAAAAAAGGGTCGCTTCCGGATTTCCTCGAGGTCCCGCTTCTCCTCCTCGCGAATTCGGCCATATCCTGGTACTGATCCTCGAATATTATCGGCATCGTCGTGAGGTCCCCGTCTAATTCCACGCACATGACCGGAAGAGGAGGGAGGGATGCTAAATATCTCGATCTTCGCACCATCTCCGAAACGGCGAGATAATTTTGATAATTGGCATCGTAACATCCAGCTGCTGATTGTCTCGGATTGTCAACTACGAAAAATGCTTCTGAAAATCTTTTCACCCTCAGCTGATGGTGGGTTTTGGCTAAATGCTGATGGACCGGGTCTTTGCAAGTGAAAGTTTCTAAAAACTGTTGCCAAAGCAAAATGTTTTCAGCGCATAATTGAGCAATGTCACTATTAGCTACGGAAATAAAATCGTCTTCTACTTCGATTAACTGCAATGAAAAAAAAATCAAAAATTGATTTTCGGATTGGGAATTCGTTGTAGGCAGAAAAAACGATTAAAATACCTTAGCTCTGTCGCTCGAAACTTCTAAAGTTATCCTTAATTCGGGATTGGTTAAATTTCGATGACAAGCTTTCGCGAAATCGCTGAGATTCTGCAATCGTTTAATGTAGTCATTGGTTTCGAATTTTAGTTGCTGCCAAGCTGGAAGTAATTTCATGTATTCTTGAAGGTGAGACTGTAGGGTTTCGTATGTCGCGAAAAGAATGCTGCAAACTTCCTGGTGAACATGGCGAGCGTGAGCTAGTCTGCTTGCCGATGAAACGCATTTGGTACTATTCTGGTATCGAAAATGAAAATTAAATTAGTGATCTTGAAAGTCGGGGGAGGGTTAAATCTTCTTTCAATCAACCTCCTTCCAATACATAAATCTATCTGGCATGTAACCTAACTTACAATGTTTCCGAAAAAGAGAGTATCTACAGCTGATTGTGGATGACGAGGATGCAAACGATGCGAATTACCGAACAAAGGCTTCGCACTCCGAGGTGTGCTGAAAAAATAAAAATTGAAATAATTTAATACTTTCCTTAAAATAAAGATTTTATTAATTCGCAAAAAAACCAAATTAAAAATTCATATAAAAAAAACCACAAAATCTGCTGGCTTCTGACTGCAATGTCTCAAGCATATTTTTCTACCTAAAGTTATTTATCTAAATTTATGCCTAGCCTAGCAAAAATGTTTCGGAGAAAAATTTTTTCTTGTAGGTAGCAACCTAATAAACAATTTTAAATTGGTGCTGATTTAAAATTAATTTTTAAAATTAAAAAAAAATTACTCACCAACTTTGCATATAATGAAGTATGCTTTTCCTAGTTTAGCATTGCATTTAAATATTTTAAAACATTAGCTTATTTTTTTCCCCACAATCACCAAGCAATTATTCCATTTTTAACAACTTACTTAATGTAGGGCTGATGAAGTGCAACTAAAGTAGCATGAATAGTTACGGTGATTGCAGCAAGATGGAAGTAATCAAATAGAACTGGAAGATGATAATGGAGGCCTTTAGTAGGTGAAAAATGCAATCGAAGGGTTCTCACAGAAACACATGCACATCCATTTTGCTGATTTAGGCCGTAGGTTTGCTCAGTAAACCAAAGCTCTACATTTAACGTAAAATCAGCTCTTTCCAGTGTTTCTTCAATCTAAAGGCAGAAAAAAAAAAAAAAAAAAAATTATTCAAATAATCTTAAAATTTATATGAATTGTTTTTATATTACCTTATGGCTGTCAACCAAAAGATGAGCCCTGAACATAATAACATTGTCAAGTAGCACCTCTTCATTTCTATAGAGAATCTGAAAGGTTTTGCTGACACCACAGCCGTTGAGAATGCAAGGTGGGAAAACATGTTCAGACCCTATTAAAAAACACATTTGTTTAACATTCTGAGCAAAAGCATAAGGTTCATGCAAACTTACTTTGATTTCTGGCTAAATTCACTTCAATTTTGACTGAAAGCTTTGGTGATACCTTAAGGCTGGTTCGAATCTGGTAAAACCTAAAGAAAATATGTGTTTACAAAGTAATTAATGTTGACATTTAGCAATTGACATTTACCACTTACCCCCTTTGAAACAGATCAACATTATAAAATTTATGAAGTTCAACTGAGAACTCTACTGTGGCTTGAAGCTCGCTCATTTCATTTACGTCTGATCCATCTTTCTTCCTGGAAAGAAAAGTAATCAAGCTAAAGCTCTCAAAGTGCATAAAAAGAATTTATTCTCTTCCAAAATTTTTTTTTCATAATCATGACATCAGTTTAGAAAAAGGCTATTTGAAAGAGCAATAAAAGGAACGGCGTTATATTACTTGAACATGTCGATTGAATCAAATTTTTTATGTACGAACTTTTTAACCCTATTTTCCGCATTTTTAAATAAATTTACATGGCTTACCCTAGTTAAATTTTCTAAAATTAGATAAGGTCAATTTACCCGTTTCCTGCTGTATGTGCCAAGTGGTAAACCTATCCGTAAATGTAGTATAATCAGTATTGGTTAAGTACAACGGCGAGTTTTTTTTAATACTGGTAATAAAAAACGCGCTATTTCTTTCATTTTCTTTGAAAACAATAACAAATCTTTTTCACTTTACCGAATTGATCGCCATTTTAGTTTTTGATGGACGCCAAAGGAAGTTTAAAAGATTTCTTTAGAGACCCTTCATTAACATAGGTGCAAGTTCCATCATATAAACGCCATATTTGCTCTTTTGCATTAGAAATAGACTAGGAGTTCACATTGCGGGATCCAAACTAGTTCAAGTTGTCGCAATTCTTTTTCTCTTCCATTTTTTCGTTCCTTTGCGTAGGTATTTTAAAGATGCAATAAATATCCGTATATTTTTACTAAATTAGCTTAAGCCCGGAAATATTTCCGTAGCAAATGCATTATACATAAAATTGATACACTATATATCACTTAAAAAGTAAAAAACGTAAATCACTTTTTTTTTTTTTATAGTGGGATCCCAGCATGTATATTAGATAGCTCACCAAGTTTGTATAAATTGAAGGCTGATGGTTGGATAAGAGAGGTGGGAGAGTGCTGCATATTGATGGAGATTTGACGTATAAATTCCGTTCTTCTGTAAATGTACAAAGGACAGTGAAGTATCATGTGCTCTGCGGTACCTGAAGGATGTCCGCAGGGGCACGATGCATTAGATATAATTTTTATTTTATGCAGGTGAAATGGGGCCAATGTATGTCCACTTCTCAATCGTGTGAGGTAGGTAATTTGTTTTCGAGAAAGATGGTAATCCTGAAACCAAGGTCCACGGGGGAAATGGGGTTGAGTCTCGGAATACAAGGATTGACAGTCTTCTAATTTTTCTTTCCAGTCATGACCCCATTCTTCCAAAGTCGTCTTTGTAAGATAGTTCTGAAGATCCGAAGAGAAGGTCTTGAATGGTGATTGAATCGACCCATGTCTGATACTGTCCTTAGCAAGAGTATCTACGAATTCGTTACCGGGTATACCACAATGTGCAGGAATCCAATAGACGAAAAAATTAGGGAGGTGTTGAAGCTGTTGATTAATGCTCGATACCAGAGGATGTTGGTTGATTTGTGGTTTGTAATGCTTTATTGCTTCTAAGGCGCTCATAGAGTCAGAAAAAATACAGATGGTCTCATCCTTTAATGTTTTGCCTGCTTCTATAGCTTGATGAATAGCTGTGAGTTCCGCTGTGAAGATTGTTGCACTTGGGAGAAGGGAGTATTTGGTGAAAGCTTTATTGTCTTGAATATAATAAGCGGCTCCTGTGCCATTGTCCATTTTTGATCCATCTACATATATTTTTGTCGATTTAGGCAGAAATGTGTGAATTATTTCACAAAATTTTTTCGCAATCACAAGGGGACTTTCTTCTTTCCCTTTTAGTGGTAGAAATGTTTCCGTATTTATATATGAAAAAGATTTATTGCTCTGTGATTTATTGCGTTTATTTTGACAATTAGCAAGCAAGACATAATTTTCTAGGAGTAAAATTAAATTTTATCCAGGAAGTTTCTGCTTACATTAAAATTTTTTAATAGAAAACATGGTGAATACGAGTGAGATTACTCAAAAATTAAAAAATTCGTCACTGACTGAACTGGTACGTATTTTTGTTTACATATGATATTTGTATATTTTAACAAGGCCTGACTATCAAAATTTACCAATCTGAGCCATGAAAAACAATTGTTGCAAAAGTTTTTATTTCCCCCTACTATTTCCTCTCATGACCATCATTTGTATTTTTACATTTCCAGGAAACAATTGATTGGTTGGGCTTAATTAAACAAGCGTCTAACTCTACAGATAATCAGTTAAGCCTAATATTGCTGGCGATTAAAGCTGATCAATGCTTTTATGGTAATATTAATAATGTTACGAAACAAGTTAAAAATATTATCAATCAACACTTACATATTGATGTTAAAATATCCAAAATTGGATGCACATCAAATGCATTAGCTCTGAAAAGCTGTATGGTGGATTTAGTCATAACAAGTAATTAACACCTTTAAAATTGTCTTTAATAAAAATTTATAATGTGCTTTGCCTTATAATTTTTTTCAGGTAACAAAGTTTCTTTCGAGAATGAAGAAGACTCCCTTCACAGAATTGAAGATGCCTTAAAAACATTTCCTGGTGTGTTTGAAGATGTGAAATTAATTACTGATGTAACGCCAACAATACAGTTTAAGTCCTTGGGCATGTGCTTTGGTCTGGCATTTCCAAATGATCTTACATTGTACTATGATTTATTGATTAATAAATTTGTGCAATGCGAGGAAAAGTGAGTATTTAATTCTCATATTCAGGGATCACATTTAGTGATTTTGACTCAAGCTTATGACTTTGATGAAACAGGTCTAAAAGGGTTCAAATACCAAATCCTTTGTTTTGCTCCCTTTTCTTTCTATATAAAACGAAATACAGTAAATCAAAATCAATATTTGGATAATTCAACTGCAATAACTTACTTACGCTTATTACTTAAACTAATAACTTACAAAATAACGTTTTTAATCTCTATGTGAAATTTTTTTCAGGATTAAAAATTTAATTCTTATAATTAAATTCTGGATAATGAAGCGGATCAATGGCTGCAATAAACTAAAAACTTCTGCATTAAGCTTTTTAGTTTTATACTACCTTCAAAGGCAATTCAAAGTTAACGGCATTTGTGATATAATTGATGAACATGGGAAAATGATATATGGTTGGTTTGTTGAGGTAACCGACCTAAAGGGTCTAGACCATTCACTCTTAAAAGATTTATCATTGATGAAACTGTTAAAAAACTTTTTTGATTTTTATTCAAATTTCGATTTTCAATCTTGCGCTGTATGTCCGTACGTTGGACAAGAGGTTTTAAAAATTCATCTAAACAATCCGTATAAACTGCCGCCTGAATATTTTTTATTGAAGGAAGATCTTTTAGTAGAGCCTAGATCCAACTACAAAACTGATGACCAATTATATATCCAAGATCCATTTTGTCATACTCAAAATTTAACGCCTGATGTTGATGCAAAATTAATGAAAGAAATTAAAAACAATTTTGAAGTTGCTTCCCAAATTTTCAAAAAAAATGAAGCAAATATTTTTCACAGATTATTTTCATCAAAATCCTACCAGGCCTAGATTTAGTTTGAAATTATTCACTTTTGTAATTAAAAATAAATTTTTGTAGTGCAAAATTTCTTTATAATTATGACGAAATTTTTTCATTTGTAAAATTTTATTTAAAGCAGTCTGAAATTAAATAAATTAGTTGCAATTTAATTAATCGTCTCTAAAAATGTCTCTAATTTTTTCAAAGGAGGATCATAATCCATGATCATCTCACCCAGTCTTGGAAAATGCTGATCCTTCCGATGATGAATCATCTCCTGAGCTTCATTGAACAGCCCCAGCACAGCTTTTCTATCTTCTACCCTTTAGAGCAAAACCATGAATGTAACATATTGCGTCCCCAAATCTAAATAGGCTTCAGTCAAAAGAACCTGACAAGCATCCGTTGTCAATCCAAATCTAAATGAGAAACAAGAGCTTTTCGTCAACTTTAAAAGCGTTTTTAAAGAAGGAAAATACACTTACCTGGAGACATCAAAGATACCTGCCTACCTTTCACCTCGTAGAAAATTCTTTACATTCTTCAGTTAAGTTTCCCCTTTTCCTTACCTGTTTTTTTTTTTTAAATTTTTTTTTTATTTCGATGGGAAGTTATTAGCAGTAGCGCTGAGTGAAGCAGCTTCACTGAAGCTGGAGTTTATTCAAGAAACGATAAGAAATGATAAAGTTTACTTTCCTCAAGGGAATCTCCAATTTGAGGGTGACAAAAATTGACGTTTCAAAACGTCGAAAATTATTCCTTTCTCGCCGCAGGAACCTCTTTGAAAATTTCATACCGTATCAATTTTGATCTTTTTTTTTTGTACATCGCCAAAAACATATGAAATTTTTGAATCTCAGTTAAAAGCCATAAAGCTCATCGTGTCGTATTCGAGAGTCTTTGTGAGGGAGAGCATCGAATATGTTTTTTATACACGGCGGAACAATTTTTATGGCGGTGTTTCCTATGTTTACCTTAATAAAATCACACCACAAAAACTGTTCCACCGTGTATTTACTATGTCCCACTGATTTAAGGTCTTTTTTAAACTAAAATTAAATTGACCATGGAATTTATATTTATTTATTTATTTCTGCTATTTCTTCAAAAAGGAGAATCGAATAACATTTTTTATGCAGGATGAGTCTATTGTGTCATCCCAAAAGTTAAATTTGAGGGGGGTCGGAATGGTGACTCGTTCCATCTAGCGGCAGAGTATTCAATGAAGTTAAGCAGCATTGAGCACGGCCAGTTAGTGGATGGGTGACCACCGACACGACTTCCCTCTAACAAGGGATTGTAGGAACTACTAAAACAATCATCTTAACCTCATTGTAAAAGTTGTTCCTATCATACCTGTGTTTCCGACCGCAATGTCAAATAAACTATATACACATAATTGTAATTGGAGAAATGTTTGATTAACTAAATCCAGAAAAAAGAATACTACTCTAATCCTGCGCTACATAGTTTTCTATTTCCTTATTAATCTTGTCGTTATTAATCTTGTATTCTTGCACTTTCATGGCTTTTAAAGCAAGTTTGATTTCTTCGATGCATTTTTTGGAGATATTTGTATAAATCCAGCCAGGAAAATGATAAGCTATTTTCCTCCCTTCAACAACCATTTCCAATCCTTTAATTGCTTTTTGTAAAGATCATCGTGTCGTATTCGAGAGTCCTTGTGAGGAAGAGCATCGAATATGTTTTTCATATTTATACTATGTCCCACTGATTTAAGGGCTTTTTTAAACTAAAATTAAATTGACCATGGAATTTATTTTTATTTATTTCCGCTATCTCTTCAAAAAGGTGCGATTGACGCCGTAAGCAGAATCGAATAACATTTTTTATGCAAGATGACTCTGTTGTGTCTAGAGAACATAAATATACGGTATACGAAGACTTTGTATATATACCGTATATAAATACGTATATAAATACGTAAATAAATACCAGAGTGGTATTTATGGTATTTTTTTTATTTTTACTTCTTTCTTATAATTCAATCACACTTTAATCATATTTTATTGAATAAATTTTAAGAATCAAGCTCAAACGGGGTGTTTTCTTTTTTTTCCGGGTTGGGATTCATCCTAAATTTAAAAAAAACAGCAAAATAAAATAACACGCCAACATGATGTAAATTCTACTTGATATCAGCCATATTTGCTAATGGGGCTTTTTGAAAATGGCGCTCAAAATGGAAGTTGTATTGATTTAATTAATCCGTCTTATTTAATTTTTTACCAGTTTCCATTCATATTTTATATTCTTGTATCACTCAATATTAATTAATCTTTGATTTAACGTGCAAAAGATTATTCCACAGCATTATTTAGACTAATAAATAAGGTTTTTTTAAAAATATACCGAGGTATAGAAAAAATACATGGTATATTTTTTCCGGTATATTTTTGTATATAAATACTATTTATATACAGTATTTATATACGTATATATTTACATGACATTCTCTAGTTGTGTCATCCCAAAAGTTAAATTTGGAATCGGTTTTAAAATACACGTTGTATAACTGTTTTAAAATTTTCTCTCCTGTAACCGTTGCTTCTTGCAAAAGAAATCAATTAACATCTCCTCTTTCCACTTCAAACTTTTAAAAAACTCATTCAAATCCAAATTGCTATCCATTTTTAACTGATTATCATGCGAGAAATCGAAACTCGCGCTCGGCGGGAACTTTATGAAATAAAACTCAGAGCGCATGTCCGCTTTTTCGCGCCCATTTTTTCTTACCAGCTGTTTTAATTAAGGGCTCTATTTCGCGGTAATCAATCAGTCCAGTTTTTATTTCATCTCCCTCTACATCAGACCGCAAGGAAGTTTATTGCCAAAATGCCGCCAATTTTTACAGAAAATAAGGAAAATTTGAGCAGTGGGCTCAAAAAGCTTACTATCAAGGACAATACGGTAAGATTTTCTTGAAGTGACCAATTTTGCGCAATATGTGGTTAGGTTAAATTTTTCTATGAAAGACGTAAAATTTCCCTTTTTACCCCATCATAAGTACCGAAATTGCATCATTCTGATTTTGTTCTCTGAATGCTTGTGTTGGTGGCAATAAAATGACAAGCAAACAATTTTTGTGTGAAAATACTGTGTTTAAGTAGTTAGGCTTATTTATATATCTTTACAGGTGCAAAATGGAGGGAATATCCTAAAAGAGAAGAACTCAGCTGCCATCAAAGAAGGAAGTGTGACTCCGCAGAAGGATGAGTTGATGAAGAAACAGAAATTTGACATTGAAAAGGAACCATTGTTACGAGAAAACACAAGGAGATTTGTCATTTTTCCAATTAAGTATCCTGATATATGGGAGATGTATAAGGAAGCTGAAGCCTCATTTTGGACCGCTGAAGAAGTTGATTTGTCAAAAGTAAGTTTTCATTGTATTCATATGATTTTTAATTTTTATTTGAGTGAAGATAATTGCTGAAGGAAATTGATTTTTTTTTTAAAACAGGATTTTAGCCAGCTGCTTAATAAAATTTTTGATTTATATTAATCAATGCCGGTGTTTTGAAACAGCTCATAAAAATTTCATTTTGGTGAAGAAGTTTTAATTCAATTTTATTTGCTTTTCAGGATTTAAAACATTGGCATGCATTAAAACCAGAAGAAAGGAAATTTATATCTCACGTACTAGCTTTTTTTGCTGCCTCTGATGGTATTGTTAATGAAAATTTAGTAGAAAGATTCAGCCAAGAAGTTCAAGTCACTGAAGCAAGATGCTTTTATGGTTTTCAAATAGCCATGGAAAATGTTCATTCAGAAATGTACAGCTTGTTAATTGATACTTATATTGACAATGAACAAGAAAGGTATGAAAAAAGTATTTAGCATTTGAATTATTGTTTCTTAACTAATGATTTTTTTTTCTGTTAATAGGGAGTTTCTATTTAACGCTATTGAAACAATGCCATGTGTGAAAAAGAAGGCAGATTGGGCTTTAAACTGGATTGCTCATGAAACAGCTACATTTCCCGAAAGAGTTGTTGCCTTTGCAGCTGTTGAAGGAATATTTTTTTCTGGATCTTTTGCTTCCATATTTTGGCTAAAGAAAAGAGGGTTGATGCCAGGTTTAACGTTTAGTAATGAATTAATATCCAGAGATGAAGTGAGTAAATCCTTTTGCAAAAAAAAAATTCAAAGATGTTTGAATTTGTTTTATTAATTTTGAAATATTTTTTCCAGGGATTACATTGTAATTTCGCTTGTTTAATGTTCAAACATGTCGTCCAAAAACCAAGCGAAGAAGAAATTGTTAAAATTATTCGAGATGCTGTGACTATTGAACAAGAGTTCCTAACCGAAGCCCTTCCCGTTAGTTTGATCGGCATGAATTGTGAATTAATGAAAAAATATATTGAACATGTAGCGGATAGGCTTCTTGTTGATTTAGGATGCTCAAAGGTAAATTACACGAAACGAAAAATAATTTCCAAGAATTTTTATTTAATAATAATAATTTGTTTTCTAGATTTATAATTCCGAGAACCCGTTCGATTTCATGGAACACATCTCAGTAGAAGGTAAGACTAACTTTTTCGAAAAAAGGGTCGGCGAGTACGCCAAATGCGGAGTTGCGTTAGATTCAAATGACGATGAAAATACCTTTAGCATGGAAGCAAATTTTTAATTTATTATCCCCAATTTTTTTTTACATATTGAGACAAAGAACATATTGAAAACATATTTTTTTTAAAGATTTAATTTTTGACTTGCTTGAAGAAATTTTTTTTTTTTTTTTAGATACTTTTAATTTTTAACAATGAATAAGGTTCAGAAAATGATTTTCTAATCTTATTTAATAATTTTTATGATTTTTAATTAAGGTGGAAAAGACATTTTGTATCTCAAAGAGAAAACGAATTAAGTAGGCCTAAGTGCGACAAAAAAACAGGGTCGTTTGAGACTTTAGATTCGAGGGTAATGAAGCAAGCCATTTGGCTTACCAACAAGATTGCAGAGGAGCCGTTTTTTCGTCGTGCTTGAATCTAGAATTAATGTACATCATAGCAGAGTTTCTTATTAATTTTCTTAACGGGTATTACAATTTTTCCTGAAATTTTCTAGAGTAAAAAAGCTGGTAGGCAGCGAAGCTTTCGAATATCCCGAATGGGAATAAAAAATATGTTCTCAGGAATATTTATAATATTTTTTGTTTCGAATGGTAATCGAAGATTTAACAGGTTTCATTTGGCAAAAAATACTGTGTTTCGTCTCCTTAGCAGACGATTATTTGAATGGCGGAATAATTAATAGAGTTACGTATTACAAATTTTTTTTGGTACTCCGGGTGTCAGTAGAACTTTTTTTTTGAAAACTTCGTAAGGTGCCAGGTTTCTGAAAAAAAGATTTAAAAATAAATTATAATCAGTTGATGTAATCATGGGATCTGAAATTTCTGTACAGAATGCAGAATACTGTTCTCATAACTTCCGTACTGTTCTTGCACAATAACAATTTTTTTTTCCTTCAGTTTGATAAGAATGAAACAGCAAACAATTATTCTGAAGGAATGTGCTGTAATTTTTAAAATTTTTTCAAAACGACTCATTAAGTATTTCTTATTCTTCAAGATTTCCGCGCCTTTTTTTAAACTCGACAGCTCTGCTATGGACAGTGGCGGATCCAGAATTTTTTTCGGGGGCCATAAAATTTGCAAAAGCATAAATTTAAAAAGTCAAAGACGCCATTCCCAAAAAAAATCCTGGATTCGACAATGGTTATAGAAGCCTTTCTATGCCGTTTAAATATTTATTTTAATTTTTTTATGGTATTCATTAGTTTTTTATTCCGTTTTCTCTATTAAGACAAAAAAAGGTATTATCATTTTATAATTTAGAATGATAGGTTTTTTTATTTTTTATTTTTTTTTAATTTAAGAGTGAAAAAAAAAAATTTTATTTGAAAAAAGAAACGTTTTAGACATTAGTCGACTTTTTGCGCATTTTGCTTCCTAAAAGTTTTCTGGGCTTAAATGAAAAAAAAATCTTGTTTTTTAAAAATCCAGTAACCGAAGAAAATCCAGTGCAATGATGAAGTTCCGAAAAAACAAAGAAAACATTTAAAAATTTAAAAATTTAATTTGGTTTTGAAAAGAAATGTATAAAGTAATAAATTATAATTTATAGTTATTATTATTTATTAAAAAAATTAATGAATTTATTTTTCCATCTAGAAAAAAAATTAACGCTTTAACGTGATCATGCGCAGTGAAAAAGCTTCTTTTGAAGTTTTAATTTTATTTATTTTATTTTTTTTTTTAATATTTAGTGGCCGGTGTTTTTGTGGCAAAATTTTGAACGAGAATTTATTTGAATTAGTATTTTTTTAATTTTTCTTTAAAAAATTTGCTTCCGTTTTTTTGTTTGAAAAAAATTCGCCAGTTGGCACACGGTATAAAACAACAAGAAAAAGTTTTCATTTCGTTGAACGAAACGTCACGCAACGGTTGATCCGATCAATATTTTCCACCTTATGCTGGAGGGCAGGTGTGCAGAGCTTGCGGGTGGTTAGTCAGACAACGAAAACCAAGTGACGTCAATTTGTCGTTTTCGTAATTTGTACAATTTTTTTTATTTTATTTTTTTTAATTTTCGGAAAATCGGTCCGGTTTTTAATGATGTACCTACTGAGAATCATTTGGTGCGGTTATTTTAATTTAAATCAATCGGATTATTAAGGGGAAATTTTGGAAAACCAAGTAAGTTGATTCGAACTTAATTTTTAACAAACAAAATTTTGTTTGTTAAAATTGATTTTAGGTTTTTACAATAAAAGTTAACCCCCCAAAAAAGGATGATTTCATTTATTTTTGACAGAATAAATTATAAATTATATATATTACAGTGTTTTGTTATGGACGACATATAGTAATGGTTGATAAGCTTAGAATATGATAACAATCTTTTATTGATTACAACGTGACAATGAGTGCTAGAAAAAATACTTAATAACCTTAAAGTTTTTTTGTGTGTGTGTGTTTCAATAATACATAAAAAAAAACGATGTCCTACATTTTTTACGGAAACCTCGTTTTCTTTTGGGTTTTCATATTAGAAAAAAGAAAACACTATACATGGGAAGAAGGGAAATGGCTATTTATCTATTTATTGAGGTCATCAAGCCAGCCTTCTAACGGTTTTTTTTTTTTTTAAAGAAGAAAATAAAAATTTACTTCGGAAAAATGTAAATAATTAAAAGTCTCTGAAATTGTAGGTTATTCTTAATGTTTATGGTAGAAACATTAGGGGATAGAAGCGATTAGGACTCCATTTAAGAATTATAAATTTTATGTTTGTGATTTTGGTTTACAAGGAAAAAAAAATTCGAACCATGAACTTTAAATGAAAGAGTTGATGACAAAGTTGAGTTGACAAAGCTTTCAGTGAAATTAAGTTTTAATTGATTAAAAGGTATCAATTTTTGTAATTATTTGTAAAAAAAACAAAGTGCGAGTCTCGGAAAGGGCAATGAAGTTTACGATTTCGGTGCAAATGACCTGCGAAAAAGTTTGGTTTGCATGTTTCAATAAATTTATAAATCATATGAAAACTAATAAAAATTATAATTACAAGGAAAACATGTTTGGAAGTAATACTTTAGTATGGAAGCACAATAAGTGTGTATAGGTTTGAAATTTTGTTTGATAAGTTAAGAAGCGATTTGCAGTGCGCTGATGATTTTATTCAAAAAAGAAAAAAAAATAAGAACAAACAAGAATGTTGTAAAAAAGGGGACCCAATGAAGAAAACATTGTGTTAATGTTGTAAAAATGTTGCTACTAAAATATTTTCATTTCCACAGCATTTTTGAAGTATTTGAGAATACAGTACACCTCGGTTATAAAGCCCTCGGAAATAAGGCAAAATCGCTTATAGCGCGGTTATAACGTCGGTCCCAGCGGAATCCCATAAGATTATGTATATTTGTCCTCGTTTATAACGCAGTGAGACCTCGGAAGTAACGCGGGCTTCTCTCTGAAATATTTCGGTCTAAGAGCGGGAATCATTTTTTTCTCAAGACTTATTTCTTCCCCACATGTTATGATGGTTCTTTCACATCGGTTATAGCGCCCTTTTTTGGATGGTTTCGTTAAAATCCTATATGGTCATATGTATTTGCCCCCCGCTTTTAGCGCGGTCCGATTTAGGTCAGTCGGGTTGTTTGTCTAAAAACTTTTTTATTGACAACGGAGCAGGAAACCTTTTTCTTATGGGTTTCTTTTATTAAACCTTTGTGGGGTGTTTCAATTTTTCTGCAGAACTTTTATTTGGAAGTCAGGTACCGAAAAATATGAATGAAAAAAAAAGCCAACTTCATTTTTAGTACTTCAAGGCTTTCTTTCTCAACATTTTGTATTATTGTGCTCAAAAAACGTAACCCTTATTGCGTACCTAAATGGCAATATAATTCATAAAATTAGTCTTGGGATGTTCTTCACACCAAGAAGCAAAAAATAATTTTTTTCTTGTTATAATTAAGTCTGTAACCTGAAAAACATAAAAATAAAAGAAAAAAACCAACTTTGTTTATAACGCGACCTTGGTTATAACGTGGTTTAGGCTCCGGTCCCTTGGATCGCGTTATAACCGAGGTGTACTGTAATAAACTTGGTAAAAATGTTGAAAAATGTCCCGGAATTTTTTAAGGGACATTTTTATGCCTACTCAGCGAAGAATGTGACGTAATTTAAACATAAAAAATACGTCATCAGGCATGGTCATATTCTATGACGACTTAATAATTCAATTTCGAATCCGCTAATAGTTTTCTAAAATGTTTTTAAGGGACTCAATAAATCGAAAAAAATTAATTTACTCGTTGTATGTTCGAAATTCAGAAAAACGGGTTATGAATTCAAGATCAGCGACCTCGAAAACTTCTTAGTACAAATTTTCATAAAAATTGAACAACTTTAACTTTTTTTTACACTTGTCGCCATACTAAGTCCGCCATCTTGAATTTCAAAATAATTGTTCCAGGTATGAAATCAGCAGCCACAAAAATACCTAAAAATAAATATTCATGAAATTTCATTCATAATTAAAAATTTTGGCTTCCATATCATGCCCGCCATTTTGAATTTTGGGGGGCACGAGCAGCAGGTTTTTAATTGCACAAAATATTAAAGCTTTTGACACCTTCATCTTCTTTTTAAGTTTCACACTGACTTGGGAATGAGTTTTGGCCACTTATTTTTTTTTGCCGGACCACTGTGGAAGGCTGTCGTATCGTTTGTTGTCGTTTGATTTTTGAATTGAAGTTTTTGTCCTATATTTGTTCAAATGCCCTATATTTTTTCTACGAGGCGCTGTACAGTCTTCATACTGTGACAATCCTCTGTTGACGTCATTTTGACGTCGAAAACCTGAGCGATATAATGTTGGCTCAGTGACGTCATAATGGTCATGACATTTGTATTTTAATATGGAGATGAGGTCTATAAAACGTCATATAGGGGCAAAACGCCAAATTGAGGGTCAAGCAGACATTTTCGTTTAATTTTTTCGGTTTCAAAATTTCCAGCACTTTTTAGCTATTATATTGTACTAAAATATTAGCACTATTAGCTTCACACTCATATTTCCTGCCGATCGGATATGAAAGCAAAAACACCGAAGACTGACGGATTTTGAAAATCCATTAAGCAATTAACATTTTTTTCGACCCTTTTCATACCACCCGGGCCAAAGACCGACAATCGACAAGATTGTTGATTTTGAAATTTTTCCCAGATAGCAAAATCTATCCATTTCCGGGGAGGTCTTGAGGATATTTATTGGGCGCGCGCCCATTGGATTAACTTATGTCCGCACTGATCCAAAAAGCGTCCTTTGGGCGTCCTATGGATATCTCATGGATTATCCTACAGAACTAGCTAAATGGATAGTTTACAGGATTTCCAGTGGATTGAAAATGCTATTTGGCTTTTACCTTAAAGAGTGGTTTTCTGGGGCGGAGGTATACATATATACCGCATATACCCGGTGACCGTTTTTAGGACGCTGAAAAAGCAAACAAGTTTGGATTTTTTTCGATAAGCTTAACATTTCGCGCTGCTTACTTTTTCTACCTTCAAAAAACGGACAACCGGACACTGATCGGCCACATAATTAACATCGCTTGTCACAAGTGAACGATACTACGTTTTTATTTCATTAAATAATAATTATCGTTTTCGCGAGCCGCCATGTTGATTCCGATATCATACTGTCCGACAGTGTCGCCAATAGTTGCAAAACAAAATAAAATGTCTTTTGACATTTTTAAGAAATTTTATCCCAAGGTATTAGACATTAGGTATAAGACATTTTTTTTGTTTTCGCATGGTTTTTACGAAAAATGTCTTGTCTTATGCACTTCTGCATTAGTCATTTTCTTTTCTGAGTGAGCTAAAAAAAATCTTTTGATTTTGCTGTAAAAAATAGGAAACTTAGGGGATCATTTTATCTGAATCTGACCCTGTATTCTGTATTTTTCTGCTACTGGATTTTTAAAAAAAGAATCAAAAAGAAAAAAAAGGGTCAAAATAGGCTTATTGTAAGTAAGAAAAGAGAAGTCAACTCAGTTCAGATCTTTTGAAATCGTAAAAATTCAAACAGGGGATTCTATAGATTCTATAAATAGTGCATTTTGGTACCTGTCCTAAAAAAATCGGTTCAATAAGGTCGCTAACCTTTTCTTTCTTTTTTTTTTCTTCTAAAAATCTTGGGCACAGAGTAAAGAAGACTGCGTATAAAAGTAACCCCCATGGTAGAGTTCGGGTTAGGATCACATGTTTAGCTTACAGATGACGCAATTTCTTCATAAGAATTTAGAATCACATCATGTTAAGCTTATGAAGAAATGACGTCATCTGTAAGCTAAACATGAAGTGATCCTAAATTAAATCATTCATAAGAGTTGCACTGAGCGGTCCGTAAGCATTATTTTATGGTCACAACAAAGTCCGAATGCACCGCCATTGGTGTTCAGACTTAGTATGAAAAGCTAGTTCTTTGTGACTTTAGTAAATCTTCACAAGATTATACTTGTTTGTCTCTTAAGCGTTACTGCGGTGGTAAACTGAACATCGAAGACAGATTATATTTTTTATTCCTAATAAAAAATAATATTTTAATTATGGTAAGAAAATCACTTGCAGAGCTTTCTAGTTTTTAGTGCGACATTTTGAGTGAAAACTTTTTTTTTTATTTTTCAAGGATAAAGACGTGGGAAGAAGGGTAAAACTTTTCTACGATGTTTTATGCGATCGAAGCCTTGTATTTAGCTCCGGCGAAATTTTAAGAGTTTCAATGGGGACGCTAGCCTACGAAAGCCCTGTCTTTGAAAGGCTATATGTGGATTCGTCTGAACGTCGTCTCATCAAAATCTTGGATTTTGATTTTGAGAAGTTTAAACTTTTCCTGGATTGTTTAATGGATTTTCAGGATCCTTCATTTATTGATGCTTTGGCGTTGTATCCGATCGGTCGAAAGTACCAATGTGAACGTTTTACTCGAAAGTGTTTGAACATTTTGGAACCGAAAGAAATAAACAATTTTGTTATTGTGACTCTGAATTTATCTTTGTCGTGGAAATGTGAAGAATTACGAAAAAAAGTAATCGGTTTTTTGTCGAGGGAGAGATTGTTTTACCGAATATTTCACGATGGATATTTTTATTATTTATTGGAACCCGAATCCGTTTGTGAACTCCTTAAGTATGTCGAAGTAGATTCTTATATTTTACAAATCCTTTGTGAATGGGGAAGTAATTATTTAAAAAAGCGTAATTTACGCGAAGATCTTAAAACCTTTTTCATTAATAACGGAATTTCTGATTATTTCTATATGGATTCGTGTGATTATTTTAAGTATTTTAAAATTCCATTTCCTGACAGTTATTATAGTAAGGGCAAGTGGTTTAATTTAAGGGCAAACGAGATGATCACCGAAAAATTCGCGATCAAGGAAATCCCCCTTTTTCCGAACTACAATATTTCCGTCACGATTTTTCAAAATCCATTGATTTTTTATGAATATCCAAAAACGGGAAAAGTGATAAGTTACGAATATGTGTTTAAAATTTTAGACATGAATGACGGGACTGAAAAAATAGCCGGGACGAGAACCTATTCCTTGGGAGAGGAACACGTTTCTAGAGATATGAAAATGTTGTGGACTATCGATAATAACATTTGCAATCGGAGGTCAATTTTAGAAATCGAAATTAAAAGGATTTTTCATTATGAATGTAGAATATTAAAATCT
Organism: Liposcelis bostrychophila; assembly: GCA_037577465.1. Lineage (NCBI taxonomy): Eukaryota > Metazoa > Arthropoda > Insecta > Psocodea > Liposcelididae > Liposcelis > Liposcelis bostrychophila. The sequence goes on along the minus strand of CM075208.1, from coordinate 52,249,583 downwards.
TGTGCAAAAAATTATATGGTGGTTGATCCAAAGCCTGATAATTTATACATGACGAAACGTATCCAAGTGGATCAGGTTGAAAAGTCATATTGGATTAAATTTTGAATTTCAATATAGCAGCAAATGCCCCAAATAAAGTAATTAGACTATAGTTTTAAGGATTACTCTGATACAAGGGAGAAAAAAATTCCCAGGAGTCAGTTTAGCCGCGAGGAGTCGAATCCCCATGCCTCCACTTGCCGGGCGGAAGCTCTACCTTTAAACTATGACTCCTGGTGTCTGAAAGACAGAATATTTCACTCTCTTATACCTGTGAGACTCATAACCGAAGCATCGATCCTTTTGTCTCTTAACAGAAAGGGAAAGGCTATAGTTATTTTTATTATTATTTTTAAGTTTTTAATCTTTTTTTTTACAATTAAACATAATCTGTATTTCGTTTTTTTTTATTTCCATAACTTCATGATTTACCTAAAAATTTTAAAGTTGAAAGTGTATTATAAGTTTTTTAAATGATATATTTTTGGAAACCGATTGGCAAAAACCGCAAGAAAAAGTGTGTTATAAAATTGAGTTATTAAAAACTTAAAATTCGTTGTAAAATTTAATAACCCGCCAAAAATGACATCTATTTATAGTTCGTTATAAAATTATAACAAAAATTATTTTTAAAAAAATTTCTCAAAGTTTTTTTATTTTATAATATTTTATTTTTCGGCACATGGATCAGCAATCATGGTTGACTTTTCGGGACATGGATCTAGAATTCATGCACTCGATTTACATCGTGGCTTTTTCAAGTAATATGCTGATCCATGTCCCGAAAAATAAAATATTATTATGAAGTAAAATAGCTGGATCGTTAAAAATTATCATAAAATTTAAAAATTTGGGTTTTTTCCTTAGCATTTTCAATTAGGACCCCTTCATCTTGTCCGAAATATATATAATCACGTATTCTGTCAAAAATTGGGTGGTAAGGTTGGGAGGGGAAGCTATTTGAAATTCATCATGGCTAACTTTATAGCCGAACGTAATGGATAAATAAAATATTTCGATATATTCCAGAACTTGTATTATTTTGATATATATTTAACGACGGGAAAAATAATAATCCGGAAATTTATCCTTTGCACGGAGTACGCCTGACGCCACGTTTCAGCGGTTTTTCTGGAAATAAAAACTTGGAAAATTAGGTCATCCTCGGTGTTTAAAAATCTAAATAAAATTTGCATTATTCGATTAGATGCAAATGAGTAGGATTGCATGACCGTTAAGAATATTCAGAAGAGAAACCATATGCAGCCCAATTAAGAAGGAAAAATAAAAAAATGGCATTATTAATAACACAAAAACCCCAGCAGTATACTGCTTTTCAAATCTGAATATTAAAGAAAATCTCATTCCACACTTTTAAATTGGTGTTTTTCTCTTCTTTGTTCGCTGATATTGCTAACGAATCGATTTTTGAGTATAAAATTAGGGTTTACTGTACTTAACTGATCCGTTTAACACGATATTAAACTTCGGAATTTCGCTGCCTATAGAGCGCGAAGTCAGGCTATTTGTTTAAATTTTTTCTGATCCAATTGGATTTTTAGAAATCGGTAGCGGTAAAATGAGCCCGAATTTTCTTTCTTCGGCCAGCTTTATTGCAAAGAAATTAAAGAGAAAACTTTTGAGAGGGGGGGGGGCTGAAATAACAATTTAACATTTGACAAATCTTATATTTGAAGATTCGTTCTTATCGGTTTATTTACGGGAAAGCACGATATCCTTTTCGAGGAAAATTCATTTTCTTTTTTCGGGTTTTCATAAATAGAATAAAATTCTGTTTTAAGAACGACACAAAACGTCAGTTCATTTTATAGGTTTGTTGTTTTTCTTTTGAAAAATCAAGATCCGAAACGCTTTAGTTTTTTTTGCAAGTAGAAACGGGAAAATGTTCAAAGATTTGTTTTTGAAAGTTTGTGAAAAGAAAAAAAAAAAAAATGCGTGGGAAACTGTAGGAAAACGAGGTGACCTAAAACTAGGCCGTCAGTTTTTTTAGTAGATATTATATGCATAACATCTGACTCCAGTGCGGATTTATAAATTCGGCACGCAAGAAAATCATTCTTTCAGAAAGATAGATCATTTTGAAGCTTATACGATTTTCTCATGCGATTTTTTTCTTATGTCGGAAAGATGATTGTAATACTATATAAGCGGGTAATATATTACTTTGGAGTGAACTCTCCACTGTAAATGTTTCCCGCTCTTATGTATGTTTTTTAAACCTTTTGTTGACAAATAAGTTTTTCAGATCAAAACAAACTATCCGCATTGTACAAGTGGGAGGTTTTCATATGCACGTACACGAATACGAAAGTAAATACTGTACCTCAGTGCAGAACTAGACCAAGTCCGTTCAAGAATTGAAAACTTGTTATTTCAAAACCGTTCAAAACCGACTTTACAAATGATATTCAGGCTCAAAGAATGGCAGTGCTGATTTCATGCCTTTTCCTAGCAAGTTTATTTTGTTAAGTTGATGTAGGCCTAGGAGTGACACATTTTTTTGAACACCCTACACGGATAAAACGCTATTAATAATTATTACTAATAGTAATTATCTTATTAGTAATTATACATCTACCTGAAGCTGAGGGTAAATTTTATATATATTATTAGTAATGTTTTATTACCTTACTTAAGGTCATTTTTACCATACTCCCAAGTGAAGCTGATACCAAATCGATATGGCCTCAATATAGTGTCATTATGGTATCATTTTTTAATCATTTTGCTGTTTTTTCAAAGGTATCGTTATGGTATCGTTCTGATTTCAGTAAGGTACCATAGCGGAATCAATTAAGTGTCTTTCTGATGTCCAAATGGTGTACTGAAATTCTTTTACCTGGCATTAGTGAGACCATCGTATAGGTTTCAGTATATTATCATTTTACAGTAAAGAAAATTTGAACTATAGAGAAAATCAGTAAAGCAATAGCATATACAGTCTAGTCTTCCTTAGTCCTATTAGCACGTCATTGTATTATCCTTTAAATATCGTTTTGGTGTCACTTTTTTACTATCTCCAATTTTGGAAGTTTGCTTTTTTTAAAGGCAGGAAAAAGTAAACAGTAACAACTAATTAGAAAATTAAATGGGAATGTACGACTTAGCCGACTATAATCATAGTTGAAATTTTTTTAACAATTTTGTTCGAACTAACAACTAATAGCGCAGCCGTCAACTAACAACTAGTAGAGCAGCCGTCATGAAAACGGAAGGTCGGTGGTTCAAGTCCACTCTTCGAGTGCCTTTGGTGTATTCTTTTACTGAACATTTCCCTGGTTCCCTCTTTGTGATCCATATACCGATAACCCCAACTGAGAGAATTACACCCCCCTGCCTCAAAAGCAGTAATTTAGGTTTGTTGGAAAATTAAAAAAAATATAACAACTAATAATATGAGAACGAAATTTAAAAAATTCTCTTTACAATTTTCATAGCCCTGCTTGTATCGTTTTGTACTCGGAAAAATATACCATTTAGGTTTTATTTTGATATCAATTTGGAATCATTTTGGAATCGAAAGTCAATAAAGTAAAACTTAGATTAATTTTTTTTAATGTTATACAATGAGTATATCGTTTCGGTTTCATTTCGGTATCATTTTGGTGTCGGTGTTGACTCTAAAATTTATAAGTCCCTTCATTTTTCATTATGGTATCTTTCCATAATCAGTTTATCATCATTTTGATTTCTTTTTGCCAACGTTTTGGTATCACAGATGGTATCGATTTAGTATCGGTTTGTGAATGACTCCACCTGGGCTTATAGTCAGGGGGGTGCCACTCTTATGAACGATTTGGAGTCGGATGACAACGTGTTTAGCTTATGGATGACGTCATATCTTCATAAGCTAAACATGATGTCATTCGACTCCAAACTTTACATGGGAGTTACAGCTCTACGTAGTTTTATTTGCTCTGTGCTTATAGTAAAAATTACTAATAATATATATAAAATTTACCCTTTACTTCAGGTAGATATATAATTACTACTTTGATAATTACTATTAGTAATAATTACTAAAAGCGTTTTATCCGCGCATAACAAACTACCATCTTTAATTTGCATATTATTTAACTTTCTGGCTCTAAGGTACAGAATTACAATTACAATCGCATAATATAACAATATCAGTTATTACAATAGGAAAAAATTTGGATTTAAGTCGGATAAACAGCTGAACCATGCCGAAAAAACTTCTTTGTATTCTCCGTTTAGAAAATCAGTATATTTCACTCAGAAAAGAAAAGAAGAAAAATAACACTTGTATATATAACTTTTAACAAAAATGTTTAAAATATGTGAAAAAACATATTCGTATCCGGGAATCGCAAATTCTAGAAAACGAGGATAAAACTCCGGAAGGAAATCCCGTTCAAAATCCTCTTAGAAATTTCTGGGAATTTTTTTGGGGAAAAAGTCGGGATCCGAGGAATCCCTGGTACGAATCCCCATAGTTACAATTACATTATACCTTGTGAAACTTTTCTACTTTTGGAACTACTTGAGGACCTTTTCCGCAAGTCCCACTTCAACAGTATCAGTGAAATACAAATTTTCGGGGTTCGGTTCAATCACATCATAGTTTTTAGGCGTACGCTTTAAAAATCTGCAATCGAAATGAAAAATTAATTTAACTTCAATCTCTAAATTTGTCATACCGTTACGAATATTGGGAATGGACCATGGAGTGTGAACTTTTTGAAGGAAAACTTCTTCTACGGTTTCCCAAAAGACTTTGCTCCCGGTCTTTATTTCGCCCCCCTTGGGATCCACTAACTTGTATTTATATTCGTAGGTTATCATTTTTTCTTTTTCGTCTGGAGAATATTCATAAAAAATTAATGGATTTCGATAAACTTTAACGGAAACGTTATAGTCCGATAGAAGAGCAAACTTTTTAACGGAAAGCTTTTCGGTGAGAGTTTCGCCTGCTTTGACGTTAACCCACAAACATTTTCTAAGATCAACCTCGTCTCCGAAATGTTTCAAATAATTCGGAACTTCGTTTAAATAAAATTTATTCCCCAGTTCGGACTCATTAAAATCGAGGAGAGCTTGGGTTGTTTCGAATCTAGTAATCCCAAGCTGGCCGACAATTTTATTTGCAACAAAACAATAGTCTTTATATTCGGATATTTTGTGCTTTTGCGAATAGTCTAATGCCCATTTAAAAACGATTTGAATGATGTAGGAATCTAAATCGATATACTGAATGAGTTCGTATACGGAATCCGGTTCCAGCAAAGAATAAAATTTTTCTTCGTGAAAAATCCGGTAAATTAATTTTTTCTGATCCAAAAACCCGAGGACCTTTTCGTGCAATTTTTCGCATTCACAAGACAGGGCGAGGTTGAGGGACATGCAAAGGTTTTCGTTTAATTCCTTCGGTTCCAAAATCTCCAAACACTTTGCAGTGAGATGTTTGCATTCGTATTTACGACTCAATGGATACACCAGCAAAGCATCCGTGACTGAACAGTCTTGAAAATCCATGAGGCAATCGAGGAAAAGTTTAAATATCGCGAAATCATGTTCCCTGATCCGGATGAGACGATCAGGAGACGTGGACTCCTTGAAAAGTTTGTAAAAAACCGGACTTTTGTCCGACAGGAGAACGGTTTGAACTGTTAAAATTTCAGTGCGGCCGAATTCAAAGCCTCCATCGGCGAATTCCTCATAGAATATTTTTTTCCTTCTTTCGATTTCTTCGTCCTTTGAGAGAGAAAAAAAAAAAGGAAGGCATTGTAGTTTTAAAAAAATTCAAAATAAAACATTTTTGTGAAGAAAAAATTGGGAAATATAAAATCGGCTGTTTCTTACCATAATTACAGAATTAATACGATATCCTTAATGTCACAATGAAAACAAAGAAAAATTCCCTTTATTGTCGTGATTTGTGTACACTAAATTAAGGCGAGGGCGACGGTCGAATCTGCGCAAGCGCGACAAAAAATAAGGGTAGTTGTAGGAAATGTAAACGCATTGCATATATGAATAATCGCAAGGGATAGTGCGTTGTATCGAAAACCAAACCTAGAGAGCCACTAACCAAACCGACATACACTTGTTTCTTCAGGTATTTTTTTTTTTTTTTTTTTTTTTTTTTTGCGCATTATTCACGGATTCTTTAGCCTATTGTACTCTATTTCTATCTTTTTAAAAATAACTGTAGTCCATTGACATGGCCGTTAGGGCGGTTAAAATTTACTTTTCTTTTTGCGATTTTGTTCTTCATGCGATTTTCACTTTTCTTATGGTCTAAAAACAAAAGGTAATTTTTTTTTTAGATTTTTCAGGGGTGGCTCACCGCAATTTTGTGCTTTAAATTTTTTATAAATTTTTTTTAATAATCAAAATAGCATTCACAAAGTCGATTTCGAGACTCGGAGTTTAATTTTTGTAAAATTTATTCCTTTGTTTTTGAGCTCTTAATCCGAAAGCTCAAAATAGCCTACTAGAATAAAACGTTGTCCGAATTTGAGATTCAAAATTCGACGTCGACTTGGACTTTTGAAATTTGGCAGTGCGTAGAAGAAATTCATTTTTCTGATTGGTTCCCGTCAATTCGTGCAGCTAGAGACCCTACATAAAAATTTATATAGGGTCTCCACATTAGCAGAATCACGGCCGTATATAGACAGGTCTGGAAACTCCTATCCCTTATACATGGGAGATTTTGCGTTAACTGTATAAATATTATTTATACAATTAACGTCCCACTTAACTGCGCGAAAATTAGTTCTTACTTTCTACCATCGTAAGCGCTACTTGTACGCGAGACGCTTTTTGATTGGTTGTTGAGATTTGTAAACAACGATGGCGGCGGACGGCCATGTAGACCAGTAGACGTCTGTTTACAGCCGTGTTCCCAACTTAAACCAGGCCCTACCAATACCATATAAAATTTTTCCAAAAACATCCGACAATTAGAACGTTCCGAAACGTCCGCCATATTGTTGGAGACAGTATATTTTTAGGTTAGAGAACATAAATATACAGTATACGAAACCTTCGTATATATACAGTATATAAATACGTATATAAATACGGATATAAATACCAGGTCGTATTTTTTTGTATTTTATTAAGTTTTTATAACTTGCACTCTTTATGTTATCCAAGGGTATGAAATTCTAAAAAACAAGACCAAGCGGGATTTTTTCTTCCATGTGGATGGGATTTACCGTAAATAATTACAAAAATTGTAAAATAAAACAATGCAAGAATGACGATTAGCTGTATGGCGCTTTCTGCAAATGCCGGCCATATTTGTTAATAATGGTTTCTGAAAATGGCGCAAAAAATGGACGCTCGATTGGTTTTATTAAATCAATTTTATCCTTTTAATTAATCATTTTCATTGATATTTTACATTCCTATGTCATTCACAATTAATTAATCTACCATTATGAGTGCACAAAATTATTCCGGAGCTTTATTTAAAAGAGAAAATAGGGTTTTTAAAAAATATACTAGGGTATAGAAAATATACATGGTATATTTTTTCCAGTATATTTTTGTATATAAATACTATTTATATACAGTATTTATATACGTATATTTATACATGACATTCTCTATTTTAGGTTTGTTTTTCGCAAAGTCCCTAAAACTATCAACCTAAGAAACAAAAAGTCCGTAAAATTATGAATTTTTAATTGCTTATGTTGGCAGTTTTTAGGGACTTTGCGAGAATCCAACCTAAAATATACATGTTCTCCAACAATATGGCGGACGGTCTAATAGTCGGACATTCCCGTAGGATTGGTAGGGCTTGACTTAAACGATCAGACATGTTGCGTCTCTCAAGGTCACAGTACCATCAGTTTTGAAACTAAGTTTGTAACGTAGGGCCGTGTCTTCACATCCGATCGCAATAGTGAAATGTCACCGTTCGCTATTGTCAATGGTCACCAAAGTACCGGAAACTGAATCAACCATACCACTGTCACTTGGAAAGTTTCCTCGTTGCTGTAATGAGCTGCCGTATTTTAGAAGCGCTATAAACAAATCTGCGATTTTAAAAAATACAAAATATATTTCTTGTAACAATTACAATAGGTAATGGATTTCTCAACACAAAAAGAACTTTTTTTTTTGTTTTTATTGTTGCAGCAAAACTTTTTAAAAATTATAGAAGGCAGTGATGAATTCAAATTCATTTCTTTTACGGACTTTCGTTGATTCAGTTTCCGGTACTTTGGTGACCATTGACAATAGCGAACGGTGACATTTCACTATTGCGATCGGATGTGAAGACACGACCTAAGAAAGAACTAATATTAGTTTTAGAACGGCATGGGAAGTTATTTCTGGACCTGTCTATACTGCCGTAAGCGTTAACTGTATAAATATACAGTTTTAATTTACAGTATAAATATTTATACAGTTAACGCCGTAAGCGGAATATAGTTTTCCGTTTACCTTCCCCACTATTGCGATCTGGTGTAGAAATTAAAAACTTAACGCCGCCATATTGTTAATTTTTACAGAACTGTAAACAAACAGTCGCAACACGCTAAAATTATATACTACGTTTGAAATGGTTAGAATTACAAAATCAGAGTATTTATTGCAGATAAAACCAACATGTGAAAACAGGAAACCGTCATTTTCGCAAAATGAACAGGTACATAACACTTAACCAACTCGGAGATGGGACATACGGGTCTGTTGTTCTTGGGCAACGTGTTGATACGGGAGAAAAGGTAGCAATCAAAAGAATGAAACGGAAATACTATTCCTGGGATGAAGCCATGAATTTGCGGGAGGTTAAGGTAAGATTCGAGAATGCTGTTATTAATGCATAAAAACCCCTGAAATGGTTAAAACCCCAAAGTCACGAAAATTTTTCTACCGACGAAAAGCACACAAAGATGTATGTAATTTACCGACTGATATCTATTTTCGGAGTTAACGACCTTGAATTAAAGCTTTTTATTCATCATGTGTGTGGGATTTTATCCTTTTTTTTTCCTTTTCGAAATTTGTTTACCGAAATGTCAATCTTAATTTTTTGTTTTGTTTTCTTTCCAGTCATTGAAGAAATTGAGTCATGCGAATGTGGTGAAATTAAAAGAAGTAATCCGGGAAAACGACACCTTGTATTTCGTGTTCGAATACATGCAAGCGAATTTATATCAATTGATGAAGGACCGGGATCGACTGTTTCCTGAGCCAGTCATTCGTAACATTGTATTCCAGGTTTGTTTAAAGGAAAAACCGGGAAGGGACCCGGGGGGGAAGGAAACGTCTATTTGGCTAATTTATTTAATGTATTTTAAATTGCCGTTTTATTTTTACGTTTGGGAAAAAAGGAAAAGTTTAAAGTTAATCGGGGAAAATTGCGAAGGCAAAAAAGTTGCTTTTACTTTGGAGGGGGAAAATGGTTTTGGCATTTTATCAGATTTCCTTTTTGGAATTAACATCATTAAAATGTAATTGTTATTTGTTTTTTTTTTTTGTGCAGATTCTTCAAGGTCTGGCGTTTATGCATAGAAACGGATTCTTCCATCGAGATATGAAGCCTGAAAATTTACTGTGCTCCGGTCCGGAATTGGTGAAAATCGCCGATTTCGGATTGGCGAGGGAAATACGTTCCCGTCCTCCTTATACGGATTATGTGTCCACAAGATGGTAAGCGGGAAAATCAAAAAAATTAAATAAGTGGAGCAAATTAGTAAAATAAATCATTTTCTTTTTGAAAAGGTATCGAGCTCCAGAAGTTTTATTACATTCTACAACTTACGGTAGCCCGATCGATATTTGGGCAGTCGGTTGTATAATGGCGGAACTGTACACTTTTAGGCCTTTATTCCCTGGGAATAGTGAAATCGACGAAATGTTTAAAATTTGTTCCGTTTTAGGAACTCCTGATAAGGTATTTTAATTTTTTTTTTCTTTTAACGATCAAAATATAATCTGATATCGCTTTTTTGTTTACAGAAGGACTGGCCAGAAGGATATGCTTTAGCTAACGCTATGAACTTTAAATTTCCCAAATTTTCAAAGACTCCCCTAAGCGCTCTCATCCCCGGCTCTAGCACTGACGGCATAACGTTAATGGAGGATATGCTTAATTGGAATCCGAGTAAGAGACCGACGGCGCAACATTCCCTTAGGTAAAAATTAATCCAAGGCAGGGATGGCAAACCGAACCAAACTCGGGTTTTTTGTCTCAAAAAATTCGACGAAGCACCCGAAGCCCTCCTATTGGGTATTTCTCTCCGGATAAAGTTATTTTTCAGAAAAAAATTACGAAAGAAATGTTTCTAGGGGTAATTTGAGCCGCCAATTCCGGACCTGAAGTCAAAATTCAAAAAAAAAAAAAAAAAAAAATCCAATATGGCGAGCCGTTTTATTTTTAATAATTTCTCTTTTTTGCGCCATATTGGATTTTCCGAATAGAATTAGATCATTCTGACGTCAGATTTGAAATCAGCGGCGTCGAAAACGTATAGAAAGTAGTTTTCCCGATCATTTTACGAAGGAAACAAATTTTGTGCGACATTTTGTATTGCATGTGTGTTGCGGGTTGCATATACTGAAAATTGGTAGGCGTCTAATGTGGGATTTAACGCACAGTGCTGGTCTCTAATGTGTTCTGATTAACTTTGCGAAATCATGAAAATAAAAAACATTTGGAAAATTCTCTTCGATTTTCCAGGAAAATTTTCTAAAATTCGGCAATTAAAGGGTTAAGAAGAAACCAAACCGAACCGTTTTATGATTTTCGAAGAGGTTTGCCACCCCTGATCTAAGATTTTTTTAAACATACGACATAGAGATATCATGTAGATGTACAGTACATTGACATCAAAATACATATTTTAAAGAAAAAAAATTTTCTTCTTTTCAGGTATTCTTATTTTCAAGTAGGTCAAAAGCTAGGTCCGCCGAAACCGGCCTTGAAGGAAACCAACATCAACGCTCAAAACTTGAAATCAAGTTATTACACGAACTCCAATCAAAACGGATTTCAAGATGGCTTACCCCCCATCGAAAAATCCAGGAGGAGTTCGAAGCAATATTCAAGTTCCATCGGAGGAAAACAATTCCTTGATAGCGAAACCGACGGCCAAATTACTTATAACGACGAAGCACCCGCGAAGAAAATAACGAAATCGGAAAAGGATTTAGTTTTGTACGGGAGTTCGAAAATCACCACCAACAACGAGCTCATCAAATATTTAAAAAAAGAAAACGAAGAACTCTCCAAACTGGAAGACGTTTTAATAACGAACGAGCGGACGAAATCCAGGAATTCTCTTCACGACACGTCTTTCAGTTTTCAAAATCGGAATTTAAATTTGAACAATTCGTTTAAAAGTGTCAATAGTAATTTAAGTAACGGAATAGGGAAAGTAGGGCCGGATGTCGGGGGTTCTCAATATTCGAATATATTAGCTCAAAAGTCTCCGGCTTATTCCACTTATAAAGTTGATATTAACGACTGGAGGGACAAGGAAGATCAGTTAGTTGAAATATTAGGGTATGGCGTTGTTGCTGTGAGGCAACATTTTTTTTTTTAAATTGATCGATAATTAATTTTTTTTTGGTTTCAGGAATTCGATCGGTATACCGACCACGAAAGTTTTCGGAACTACAAAACAGCAGAAGGAAAATAATAGTAAATGGTCATTGTCTTCTAAAAGAAAACTCAGCGCCAAACAACATTACCTTAGCATGGCTAGGTATATAGCAGGGCAAAGTACAAACGTTTCAAGGTAAGTTTTTTTTTTTTAATGGTTACTTTAAAAGGAAATTTTTCATATTTTTGGCTTGTTCAGAAATGAAAACAAAGGGGGCGACATAGTATCCCCTTCACCGTGGACGCAACTAGGAAAAAATCAATCCTTAGATTTTAACGAAAAACCAAATTTAGGAACTTACAACCATTTACCGTACGAAGGTAATAAATTAAAAATAAGTATTTTTATTAACCTCCCTCCTCAAAAAAATTGCTAAAATTTGATAAAATTACAGACGTTCAGGTGCGAGGTTCCGGCATTCCTATTAGGCCTGTAGTGGGAGGTACAAAACCCAGCGCCGGACCTACGCGAAGAGTTGACTGGGCTGCAAAGTAAGTGCCCAATAAATTTAAAAAAATTACCTAGCCTTTAATTTATCAAAAATTAATTATTTTATTTTTCGACCTTTGAAATTTCAGATATTTAAAGTAAATTTGTAAGGAAAGGATTTAAGATTGTGCCTTAGATGTTTAGAATTTAACGATAAGAGACCAAAAAAATAGAATAAAAAGGAAAAAAAAAGTTTTACGAATTTGTTGATGGGAATTTGTATCGAGTTTATTAAACATTTTAAAAGTGGAAAAAAAAGTGTATTTAAGAACTTTTTTTGTACATAATTTGCTATTTCAGTCACTGCTCTTTTTTTTTAATAAAAAAATTTTTCATTGAGAAAAAAAAAAAAAATTAAAGTTTTTTGTCACGTAAAAGGGGAAAAAAATGGCGTCGACTGTACAAAATTTTTTTTCTTTAACTTTAGCCATTCCAACATATCCATAAATAACTGTTAACCGTATACTTTTTTCCTAATCATTGTTAACCAAAAATAAATTGGTAATGCATGACTCTGAGAAAGGTTTAAGGGGCAACTAGGCAACCTGCATTGCATTCCTGCTTTGCAAGTAGAATTTTTTTTTTTGAAATCTGAAATCTCAGTCCCATTTTTTACGTCGGTTACGGCACTGATGATATATATATCTTCTCTCCCCCAAAAAAATTATTACTTTCTACAGTTCAAGCGAAGTTAAACTGATATATTGATTTTAACCGTAAAAATTAATAAAATATTTTTTCCGCGTCAACACTATTTTTTATGTAAATGAGGGGCTGAAACTTTAACTTTCCCTGGAAGATTTCTTGCGAAGGCCTCGTCTTTTACACTTTTAAGTAAATCCTTTTCCCTGTTTAAAAAAAAAATATCAATATCAATTTCCACAAAATATCGGTATCAATTTTCCACAAATCTCGTTTTAAAAAAAATTTACCTTTGTGTACAATTTTTATCTCTAAGAAACATATCCACAGCTGTTCTTGCTGCTTTCCCTCTTTTTCCTGTACCCGGAGTAATTTTAACCTTAAACCTGAAATTTTATAAAAAATAATTAAAATTAAAAATAAAAAAAAAGCACATTTTTCAAGCTTACTTGTAATTCTGTACGGTATTGTAGGGAGCCACAACCGGAACTGCAAATAAAATTTCATCTTCTGCCAGGGGGTTCCCAGTCAACGAATTCAAAACCTCTAAATCGGTATTCACAACAGGTTCCGGGGCTTCTTCCCCTGATTCTTCTCCGCTTTCGTTTCCGGTAGGTTCCGCGGCCGGTTTCGGCTTGGGTTTGGGTTTTTCGGCTTTCTTTGCGGCTTCTTTGTTTTTCTCTTCGTTTTTCATTTTCTTTTTCGTTTTTTTCGTGACGACGTTTTGAAGGATTTCCAGCCGTAATTGTCGGTCCTCTTCGTCTTCGAACTCGTCCTTTTTTTTATTTTTTTTGGATTTTTTCCCTCGTTTCGTTTGATTGTTCGCGTCCTTTTTTCTTCTTTTTGAGGAGGTGGCTCCTGGGCGGGTTCCGGCTGTTTCGGAGGTTGTTTTTGATTTTTTTGTTGGATTTGCTTCTTTCTAGGTGGGTCTGGTTTGATGATGACGGGTTTGTCGTCTCCTAAATAAACGACAAGCTCGTCGTCTTCCGGTCCGTAGTCTTTGCTCGAGGAAAATGATGATTTGGTTTCGATGGAAACTCTTTAAAAAAAAAATAAGAAAAAATTAATTACAAAAAAATTATTGGGTACTTTAGGCCATAAAATTTAATTTCCATACTCTTTTCCTGTGTGATGTATTTTGATCTCAGTGTCGGGATAAGAAATTTCTCCTTCTTTTTCCTTTTCTTCCTCTTCAATCACCGGTAACGAATCTTTATTTTCTTCTTCTTCGTGTTTTTCTCCTTCCTCGTCGTCATCATCATCATCGTCATCTCCTTCACTTAGTAAAACTTCCTCGTAATTTTCCTCGCTTATGCTCGACACAGACATCTCGTCGTCTAAAGACCTGATCCTTCGTTCATCTTTATGCCTTAAAAAAAAAGTTGAAGATTAGTTTGAGTTATTTCATTCTGTACTTCAGAACCAAAATGTCGAAATCAAAAATTGTCACCTGATCGCTTCTTCTACGAAAAACAAATAAATAGCTGCCATTTTGATGTTTTCGAACTCGACGTTTTGGCTCTAAGAACTACTTAATTTTTTTTTTTAAATTATTACCTAAAAACGGAGCTTTCCTCCAATTTGAAAAGAAAACTAAATCCCATTACAAGATTCCCTGGGGGTAAAAAGTTTTTCTTCCCTCGAACCATAAAGGAACCAGCTGATAAATATTCACCGGTCGGGGCTGTTTTCGAAACTTGTTCGCTGTGAACCCACCAAGCTGTCGTGACGACTTTAGCGTCCCAAGCGACGCTGTAACAAATAGCCATGACTCCGGCTTCGTTTAGCGTTTTGGGAGGGACCGGTTCCCCGGTGGGGTTTTTAATAACGACGCTGCTGGCTCCGTGAATATCGGCATGGACGTAAATGTCTCCCGGACGCATGTACCTTTTGACTATCAATTCGTTCTGCATCATGTCCCTACCTCCGATAACTTAAAAAATAATTCATTAAAATAATTGTTAATTAATAAAAATTTTATAATTGAAAAAAAAAAAAAATCCTGTCAGAAAATCCATGTTTAGCTTATGAAACATGTCATTTGGAAAAAATCCAAATCCACATACGTCTTTCAGGCTAAACAAAGATCCTCATTTCGGATAAAAAAATTCAACAAATTTTTTAGCAAATTACCCAAATAATTTTCAGAGCTGATAAACCAAAAAAACTTTTCGAACCAAAAAACTTTCCTGGCTTTGCTAATGTTAACAATCGTTTTCATATCTTTTAAAGTTTGCTTAGTTTTCTTCTCTGCGGATTTGAAGGCTTTCCCTTGTGACTCCAAAGTTTTCTGCTGCTTTTTAGCCGCAGATCTTTTTTGATCGTAATATTTCCTAGCATTTGCGAAAGCTGACAAATCCAAATCTATGTCAATCAACATTGGTTTTTTTTCTCCTTCGTCTTCAGAATCCTCTTCATATGGATCACTGATAAAACAAAATTTTTGTTTAAATAAGAACTAAAATTTAATAATTTTTTTTTAAAAATTGCTACCAACCTTAATTCAAGTGTAATGTGGTTGACCTCTAGTTTTAAATATTTAATAACACCAGCGATTGGGTCCCCTCTTTCAGCTGCATCTTTTACAAACTGTTTAATATCAGGCCAAGACATTTGATTAGCAATAGCACCTCTAACAGCTTTAATAGCAAGATCCACCAGCGTTTGATTCTTTGTTATCATTTCTGCCTTCACGGTATCCTGCTCTTGAGTTTTGGCTAATTGCTGCAATCTTTGATCATGATCCTTCTTGACGTTGTCCAATTTTTTCAAGGCTTGCTTTTCCTGAGTGATCGCTTTCATATCGATTTTTTGACTTTCTAACGACGAAAAGAAATTATCAACCGACTTGTCAAAACTTTCGAATTCTAAAAACGGGCTTTGCTCGTGCTGACGAAATAAAAACGGGTGAAATTCTTGATTCACCAAATAATCTTCCATGCCGCCATCTGTCGTCGGTCTTTTTTCTGATTTTTGTAAAATGTAACCCTTGGATGGTTTTTCCGAGGCGCTTTTCATCATTTCCTCAGCCTCGTTAAATGCTGATAATAGTTTGGGCAAGTCTTTGTCAACTTCAAATCCTTTTCCTAATTTTGCGTTTCCCTGCAATCCGACCCCTAGTAAAATGTGATCGATGATAGCTGGGCCATATTCAAGGTGGGGATTTAAAAGTTTTTTCAAATTGTCTCCAGATTTGGCTTTTGATAGTATTTCTCTTAAGGCTGCTTCTGAAGGAGGTCCAGAATAATCTCGAGCTCTGTCTGTTGGGTATTTTTCTTTCACTGCAAATCTGGAAAGTGAAATATGTAGTTTACTAAACAGTTTTATAACGTACAAATAAGTCATCTTAGAATCAAAATGAAGTACTTAAAATTAAGATTAGAAATTTAATTATCAGAAGCAGGTAAACTTTTAAAACAATATTTGATTTGAATAATGCGGATTGTTTCAGACAGAATATTACCTTATCCTATCTCCTTCTGTATGAGGTCTCAAAATATTTAATATTGTTAACTCATAATCGGTTAAGATAATATTTCCCTTGTCGTATAATTCCAAAATCACATGATATGCTGCTTCACCAGTGCCAAATTGCAAGTCAACAATTCTGTCAAGACCTAATTGTTTCAGTGATTCTAATCTCTTATTCCTTAAATGTTTCCTTAGCTGAAAGAATAAACGAATACATCAGTACAAAAACATTATGTTAAGCATTTTCAGGACAAACCTTCATACTGAACCCAGATGGTGCTACATTTTTTGGCCATTCAAAATCAGTCGAATGAATCCTTGAACCGGATTCCAAAAGTATCACAATTTTCTCATCCGTTTTCTGAAGCCTTATCAAATACGTTTTATGATCTATATCATATACTTGATTAACCCTCAAACCGATATACCTGGAAAATATTGCAACAAATGATGCATACATGAAAAAAATTATTATAATTGCTTGTAAATACATACTGTTGCAGTTCGGTTATGCTGCAGATTAAATCGTATGTATTAAATCTAGTTTTCATGATTACACTTATATTTATCACAGTTTAAATTAATTACTAATTAGAATAAACAAAAAATGAACAAAAAAATAATAATGATCTTTTTTCGAGTATCTCACGAAAAAAACACGTGGAACTAGAAGCAACTTCCACTGCCCGGCGCTTGCGGAAAAAGCGTGCCGTTAACTTAAATAATGCAATTCAGACAGAGCCTATCACATGGTCCCATGGTGTAATGGTTAGCACTCTGGACTCTGAATCCAGCGATCCGAGTTCAAATCTCGGTGGGACCTGCTCTATTTTTTTCCTAATTTTAAAGTAAGTTTTTTTTTCTTTTTCTTTTTTTTTTTGGAGTTAAATAATTCTTTTAATAACATCCCTCAAATTTTTTATATATATTTTTTTTTTAACATGCAGAAATAAATACTTTCAAGTTTTCCTTAAAGGAAAAAAAGTTGATCTAGCAATTAGCAGGGTCCTTGTTTTTAATTTTTTTTTATTTTGTATTAATTAAATTAAACTATAAAAAAATAATGGAAAAAAGATGAATTAATCATGCCATTTGAGTGATAATGTTTACTTGACGTCTATCATTATTTTACAAAAAAAAAAAAGGAAAACCTGTAATTAGGAATAATTAACACATATGGGTGTCTCAACCTTGACAAATTCACATGTATTTTACATAGAATTAAGACATTTTTCAAATCATGAAACTCTTTTTCTTTGCCCACATATGATTTTTTTTTAAAAAAAAGAAAGAAGTTCAAAATAAATTCAGAACTTGCAAACACCCAAACAGAATTCTAAATTAAGATGCTGGATGGTGAAGTTAAAGAAAAAAACAAGAGTATAAAAAATTGCAATATTTAATAAGCTTTACAATAACAAAAAATAATAATTACACCCAATACTTTTGAACATTATTCTTTTTTCATTAATGGAGCAATACAGATCCCACTACCATCATTTTCCTGATTCAATGTAATGCCAATCTGTTGTAACTTTAGGGCATCAATCACCCCTTCCTTTGACATGGAAGCAATTAGTTTTTGATTCTCCAAATTAGTTTCACACAAATTTCGAATGGCCAGGACAGACCATTGAATTATGAAAGGATTCCTTCCATCTATGTTGCAGCAATCAAGCAAAAGCGGAATGCATTCATGTGTCCTTACTAAATCCTGGTTGGTTTTGTTCTTCCAACACATATTTCCTATCATTCTAATCAATAAGCATTTAAATCCAAATCCAGGGTGTTCCTGAACTGATGAATTTTTTTCTATTTCATTTAATTCTGAGATTTTTTGAATCATTGAAAAATTATTTCCACTTTGTTTGCTGACTTCATGAATAGATTTAAGCAGATAAATACATTTGATCAGCAAAGATGATTCTTCCTGAAGGAATTTTAAGTAATGTTTGTCATCACTTGAAAGTGCAGTGAGAAGATCTAAAACTTTTATGATTCAATCGGATCAAGATTATCAACATCTTTGGTAATTGTGTTTAATATGCAACTCACATTTTTAATAAAATAATCAACAAAAAATTTAATCAGGTCTGGTTTTATTTTATTTTCTGATTCTTTATTGACAAGGGAACTTATTATTTCTAAAATAATTATTCTGTCTTGTGATTCTAATGTGGAATAAAATTTTTCAACATAATTTGTTTTTTGGATGAATAATTCCAAAATGTATAAAGCAAATTCTGATTTTGATTCATCCAGAGTGAACTTGATCAAATCTGCATATGGATGTGATAAATCAGACACTATTTCCAAATGCCCAAGGAAAATATTATAAAGTATCATTGCAGCACAATTTTGAATTTTGACAACATCACATTTGAGGCAATTTTCCAGTAAATCCTGACAAGTGTTCCAAACTTTAACTTGATTGTAACAATTTTCAACCAATAAATTAGCCAGAAATTGAAGTCCTATTTGTAAACACAGAGCACTGTCATTTTCGGATAATTTATTTTTACAATTGTTTAATATCACATAAACATTTTTGAGTAGATCAACATCTTTGATAATTTCGTTTTGAACTTCAAAACCTTTCGCACAAGTATTCCTTAAGTATCTAAAAGCGTTCGTAATGTTCCCGATATCATCTTTTGATAAATCACGATTTGAATGACTATTAATGAAATTAATAGCGGAATTTATGCTATCAAAATCCATGTTTTCCGAAGTTAACCAAGCAGTTCGACTTTTTTACCGCATTTGTTATGCAAACAAATAAAAAAAAAAATGTCGTGGCAGCATTGAGCGCAACGTTGGCTCCATCTAGTGGTGAAATTTGGAAACGTCAAGAATTTTTCAAAATGGCGACAAAAAGCTTGACGTTTTACCGACACGTGTAAACAGGTAACTAGGACCAAATTTTTTCCTTATCACTATGGATAGGAACCAAGATTTATGTGGTAGCCTCATAAAATGGGTAAGTTTGCATTTCAGAGTTAATCGTAATAACGTCTTGCATGCGGGCTTTATTGGGTTTTGTAGTTTGGTTTTAAAAAAATAATGATTATTCGTATTAGGAAGTTGTTTATTTTCCTCGTACATAAGTTAAGCATGTGATTTATTTGTTCCCATTAAATGTAATAAAATAATAAAAATTCACACTTGGATGATTAAATCATTGCTATATGTATTTTGTTTTTGTTTTCAGCTTCAAACATTTGAATTAGAAGCACCACATAGAACTGCTGAAGAAATTAGTGATGGAGTCGCTATGGCACAAGCCCTGTCTCAGATGTAAGTCTTTGAAATTTGCTAATCCAGAAAGAAATACAATGCTACCTTTTTTCCCAGTGCTCCAGAATGGTTCAGCAAAGCGTTCCTTTCCAAAATCAAGACAGATGTGGGATCAAACTGGAGGTTAAAAGTCAGTAATTTAAAGAAAATTGTAGAGGGAATTGTGGATTATTATCAAGAATGTCTAAATCAACAGTTAACAGATTTTAAGAAGCCAGATGTGTCACAAATAGGTAAATGATTTGATCTTTATATGCTTATATAAATGGAAAGTCATTTGTTGCTTTTTTTTATGTTGCAGCTGAAAATTGTAACAGGGAGGAATTAGGAAGGTTATTACAGTTAATTTTAGGATGTGCAGTTAATTGTTCTCATAAACAAGATTACATAACAATTATAACAGGGATGGAAGAAAGCGTACAGTTAGTTATAATGCAATCAATACAAGAGCTTGAAAGTGGTGGAGTAGGTGGTAATACAGAAGATGCTCAAATCCAAAGACTAATGTCTGATTTAAGTCGAGCTGTTGAGGAAAGGGATCAAATGGAACAAAAATGTCATGAACTTGATATGCAGGTAAATTCTTTTTTTAATGTTTATTTTGAAGCATATTTCACCAAATTCTTTTTCTAGGTGAGCTTACTGCAAGAAGAGAAAATGAGTATATTACAAGAAAATCGGAAACTGCAGGAAAGATTGGCTGAAGTAGAAAACCCACAAAATCCTTCAGTAGTATCAGGAAGCAAATACGATTTGTTACGAAAGGAGTTTGATACTTTGAAGGAGGAGAAATTTGTTTTAGAAACAGCCAGGGATGATTGCAGATTAAGGGTTGAAGTCCAAGAAAGGGAAATCCAGGAATTACAAGCAAGGATTGATGAGCTACAGATACACGCAGATGAGGCTAGGCATTTAAAAGACGAAATCGATGTATTAAAAGAAACAGCGGATAAAGTCGGGAAATATGAGGCTACGATAGAGTCGTACAAAAGGAAATTAGAAGAACTAAGTGACCTTAAAAGGCAGTTAAAAATTTTAGAGGAAAAAAATACAAGTTATATGCAGCAAAATTTAGAAATGGAAGAGGAAGTTAAAAGGCATGGAGCATGGAAATCTCAGGTTTGTACAATAATATTTTCTTTGATCAAAATTAAAGACAGCTTTTTTTTTTTATAAAAACTTTTATTTTTTAGGTTGAAATGTACAAAAAACAAGTTGCAGAATTACATCAAAAATTAAGTGATGAAACTAAGCGGGCTGATAAATTGGAATTTGATGGGAAAAAAGCACAAGAAAAAATATCTGCTTTAACCAGGGAGAAGGAAGTACGAATTGAATTTTTTTCCTTAAAGAAAGGAAATTTTTAAAAAAATTATTTTTCTTTATATTTTAGCATTTAGCGGTAGAAAGAGATTTATTAAAAGAAACGAATGAAGAGCTTAAATGCGCACAATTATCAGCCATACCGGCTGCTTCAAACCTGTCAGGCACACCAGACACACCCCCAGTAGAGACGGGAATAGAGGAAATGCTGTCACCGGAAATCAAAGAAAAGTTAGCCAGATTAATGCACGAGAATAAAATGTTGAAATTAAAGCAGCAGGAGCCAGGAGGCGAACAGTTACCAGTGTTACAAGCTTTATTAGATGATGCAAATCAGCAACTTCAGACACTGAAAACGGAGAATCGGTAACATTCTTATCTTTTTTTAAAGTAGAGGTTTTTAAAAAAATAATTTAATGTTAATCATGTCTTTGATTTTTCAGACTTGCCAATCAAAGAATTATGGAATTAGAAAGCCAAATAGAGGAAATACATTCGGGTGCAGCTGCGGGCAGCGCGGACGTAGATACCGTTACTTTACGAAAGGAATTAGTTTCTTTAGAAGCTCAAGTAAGAATTTTAACGACGGAGAGCGAGAAACAAAAACAAAAGATAGAGCAACAGGAAGAAGCTTTAGAGGAAGCTAGTACGTTTCAAAAATCCTTTTTTCTTTTTTTTTTGGTTTGGTTTACGTGAATTTACAATTAATTTTTTTCTTTATTTAAGATCGCAAATGTATTCAGTTGAAAGATTCGTTAGCTCGAAAAGACGCAGAAATCCTAGCTTCAGAAGAAAGGTACAAGAAGAACGTAGAAAAAGCCAAGTCAGTTTTGACTGCTTTAGATCCCAAAATGAACATGGAGATTGCAGCTTTAAAAAATCAGCTATTAGAAAAAAGTACTTTCATACAAAAGTTGGAGAAAGACGACGAGACGAAAAAGAAGGAAATCGAAAATGAAATGAAATTGATGTCCACCGCATTTTATCGTTTGGTATGTTTTTTTAAACTCATAGATTAATTTTTATTTTTAAAAAACCTTTTTTATTTTTTTTAGGCTAGCCAAAAGCAAAGAGAATCCGTCGATCAAAGACTTGCAGCTTTAAGTTCAGGACAGTCTTTCCTTGCCAGGCAAAGACAACCCACCAATAGAAGATTAGCAAATAAATAACAGTGTAGCCCGTCTTAGTTTTTTTTTTCTAATAGTATTAGTATTATTATTTTTTCTGAATCGTTTACGACGTTTTAAAAACGTCTTAAATTCTCAATGAATGCCTGTGATTTAAACTAATTAGTCGGTAAATTCAAAAACAAAAAAAGAAAACAATGATAAATTTTCTAACAGTTTTTTTTAATCGATACAATACGGAACCGCGCATTTAATCGCTGGATGATATATTTAATATTTTTTTTCGTTTGTTTTATAATATGTATGTATTTTATTTATTTATTGGTCTTTTTGCCGTATATTCAGTATATATGAATAAAATTCATTTAGAAAATAATTTTAAAACCGTCGTTTTCAAAACAAAGAAAAAATATTTTAATTATTTAAATTAATTTTGAACACTTTTTCTTTCGACTTTTTTAACTTCAACTTATAAAGATAAAATTAAAATTATTTTAATAATAAAATCACAAAATTTAATTGAAACGTCCTTTTTTTTTAAAATAATTTCTCAGCACTATTTTTTACAAATAAAATCCGTTAAAGGCAAAAAAAGTCCCCCATATTTAACAACGTATCACTAACAAAATCCCAAAAATAAAATGAAATTCGTTACTAATAGATATGATGCGATATGAGGAAAAGAAAAAAGTTTTTCGGAATTATTGCAACCGTTGTAATCGCAAGTAAGCACACATCCGCTCATAGCTTGGTCCTGGTACTTGAACATTCCGCACTGTGAATCCATGGTTTTCATTCCGCAAGCACGAATAACCAGCTTTTCGTACGTTTCAGCTGCAAGAAAATAGGAACAAAAAAGATTTGGTCTTAAAAAAAGGATAAGGGGGATAAAATTAATTCTTATCAAACTCACTGTTCTTCCCGATTATTTTGATACAGAAATTGGCGGGGAATAGACCCACGTGACCCTTTTTAGGTACCATGCATTTCTCTCTGTATTCAATCATGTCCGTGTTTATCGGGTCCTCGCAGTATGGATTGCTTCCGTTTACCGAAGTGCAAAAAAAGCAGTTTATTGCGTCGCAATCTGAAAAAAATAATACGAAAAAAATCGTTACGCTTTAAGTTGTAAGTTGGTTAAAAAACGTTTCGTTTGGTTTTTTCTGCTAATTTTAATGACGAGAAAACGACGCCATTTTGTTAGGCTTCATTAGCGCTCTCAATCGGGAAAAATTTGCATTTTGTCATAAGGTAAACATACGACGGAAATAGTTATATATTTGCTCACTCGTAGCGGTAGTGCATAAATCGACTACTTGCACGAATTTTAGAAAAAGCATTCAATGGCGTCTATTTATATTTCCAGCAAGTGTCTAATAGTTAAAAACAATCATTAAAACGTTATTTTGGAAACTTAATGTTTATATTTGAAGGGATAATTACATTTAGGAGCAGAAATGCAGAAAGAATGTGAACATGGAGTTGTTTCTAAATTATTGCGAACCAGAAACTCTTGCAGGTACACAACTGACAGAATTATTATTTGCATTTTTTAAAACGAGTAGGTATTTATGTATAAGAATTTAGGTTAATTATTCTAGATGTTAGAAAGGTAATTATTTAATTGTACATATATGTGCAGTATAAAACAATAAAAATACTCACTTTGTATCGTAAATATAAAAGTTAAAAAAAACGTTGTTAACCATATGATAGGCGAATACAAAATCATGATTCACTTCCAACTATCTGCAATAAAATACGGAGTGTAAATATTTGAAAAAGGAAGTCGATATAAACGGTATGTAATTTCGAAATTAGGAAAACTCATTAAGGCAGAATAAAAGCAATGGAAATATGATATATACGAAACATATGAAAAGACAGTTCTATTTTCATCATTCTCGCAGTTAATCATGTACACATGAGGAGAATGAGAGCCAAATATTCTATGAAAAATTTTATTTTTTAAACGTTTATTATTTAAAAGCTTTTTTGTTAATAAAATTTCAAAACTGTTTATACTCTTTTTTGACGCTCGAGATTCTTTTGATGTAAATCGCATTTAAAAACGATGTACGTACATATTTTAAAACCCGACATATCCAAAAATCATTCTTTTTTTTTTTTTTTTCTCAATGCGGAAAAAAAATGAACTGTTTCTTTGATTAAAGAGATGTTAAGATCTTTCAAAGATGAAATCCAGATTCGAATATCAAAACAAACCTACCGATGGCAAATCATGACGTGTTCAATGACGAATTTGCACATAACCGCGTCACGGCTACGATAAAATTAATATATCGAACAAAAATCAGAAGAAAATCATCAAAATCCGACGTTTGTAGACCGAATGACGTCACATTACAACCCTAGCAACGGTTGCTATGAGTCCCAGCATCCCGCTAAAGGGGGGATTTACACAGGACCCGCATTAAGTGGCGTTGCATTAAATTTCTCTTTAAAACTGTTTACTTTGTCTTGGAAGGAAAAGGAAGATTAAATTTGGGGACAGACGCCACTGATTTGCCTTTAGAAAAGCGGAAAAAGGGACAAAAGAATATAAAAGAGAACAACATTAATGATCTATTTCACTGTAATTAATTAATTGCATACAATCCCATATAAAATATAAAAAATAATTATAAGGAAGTTCGTTCTTTTAAGTTTCCGACGGATTTTTAGTTCGGTCTAAAGATGCTATTAGTTCTGAAAAAAAATATATATAAATTAGTATGTTAAATCAAATAATGATTGTTTTTTTTTTTTACATACTTTCAGATATATTTTTAAGTGACAAGCTAGCCGGTGAGTCTCCGAATTCGGAGAGGAAGTTTTTCCCTTCATCACAGCATCTGGCCAGTCTTGGGTCCAAAGGTAAACTACCCAAAAATGGAACGTTTAATTCTGAGCACATTTTATATGCTCCTCCAGTAGATGGTCGGAATATTACGGATTGACCCTGAAAGGAATTGAAAAGAGAGCTTTAGAGAATTGCCGAAAAAAGGTAAATATGAATAAGGTGCAGGTTTTTACCGAACACTTGGGGCATACGAATGAAGACATATTTTCAACGACTCCTAAAATCGGAATGTTGCATTTACGGCAAAAATCGATTTCTTTTCTGACGTCCAGTAACGAAACTTCCTGGGGTGTAGTGACTATAACGGCTCCGGTTAAATCAACCTGAAAAAAAAAAAAATGAATATAATTATTTTCAAAAATGAAATGTTTTGATTATGAGAAATAATTTAACGAAATGCCCAATTAATACTGAAAATAGGCAATTTTTTTTAAAATACAATGAAACTTGGTAACCGAAGGAATAAAATGTTGTAAAACCTTACATGACTTAGATAACTAGACGCGGACATGTGCTCATCACTAGTCCCTGGGGGAGTGTCTATCAGCAAATATTCCAGTTGGCCCCAATCCACATCAGAAAAAAATTGCCTAATCATTGCATTTTTTTTAGGTCCTCTCCAAATAACTGCATCGTCCGGACTTCCAAGTAAAAATCCAATTGACATGATGCTTAAATTATCATCTACATACTGTAAGTCAAAAAATAATAAGTATATTAAATTTTTGTTTACATAAAAAATTAATTAACAATTTTTTTTTCTTACCACAGGAGACCATCCGGAGCCGCTCTGATGAACCTGCTCATCCAAAGCCCCCATAACCCTCGGCATCGAAGGCCCACATACGTCGATATCACAGATGGCAACCTATAAAGAAAAACCAAAAAAAAAAAAAATTAGCAAAAGAAGCGTGCTCACAAGATTAAAAGAAATGAAAAAAAGATTTTCTTTTGTATAAACAACAATCTGATCGAATCTTGACGTAAGGGTTATTTTGCGTGAGAATTGTCTTCAGTCAGGCTTCGGCCGGGCGAGGAGTAAGCCAGAAGGCTTCCATCCTTTTATTCCACGACAATTTATAGCGAAAATGTCTATGGCTGGAAATTTATCAACTTATCAAAGGGATTTTTCGTATCACTGTCCGCATCAGCAACAACAGCAGGTGAGATTCTGAATGTTAGCAAATTTTTTTTTTTTTTTGATTAGGTAAATTTTTGAAAGTGGGGTAAGGTCAAATGGCATGTCACAAAAACATGAAAAGGAAAAAAAAAAAAAATTACTACGATTTATTAATTTTAGTTTAAACTTTTAAAAAGTTGTTTGCAAGGATATTTCTAGTAAAAAAAAAAAAAAAAAAAAAAAA
The DNA here is from genome assembly GCA_037577465.1 of Liposcelis bostrychophila. Taxonomy (NCBI): domain Eukaryota; kingdom Metazoa; phylum Arthropoda; class Insecta; order Psocodea; family Liposcelididae; genus Liposcelis; species Liposcelis bostrychophila. The sequence goes on along the minus strand of CM075208.1, from coordinate 52,223,353 downwards.
AAGAAAGAAAAGAAAAACATTTAAAATTTTGCTTTTAGGTAGCCTAAATAGATTTTTTTTTTTTCATAAGAACAAAGGATTTGAAATCCAAGTTTCAAAAATATTGTCAAAATTTTTAAGGCGTAGTTTTTTTATTCCTTACCAAATTTTTATCTTGATTGGAAGTTTATTGTACGGGTTAAAACAACAATAATTTAAGAAATTTTTTTTTCAAAACTGTTCTCTTTAGGTTTGGTTAGAAACCATATTATAACGAATTATACCAAAATCGGAGGGTGCATTAAAATATAAGCATTCCAAACGGGGGGAGGGTAATTGGTGGCAAATGTCCAAGTTTTACAAAATTTGAAAAAAAGAAATTTAAAATAAATATTATTATTGACACGGGTGGAAGAGGAGGAAAAATGTTGAAAACAGAGAAATTTATGCTCAAGTAATCCGAAAATTTAACTTCCCCCATGATGGTGTCATAGTGAGAGAAAGATAAGTGCGCTCACTTGTAACGTCATCACAGAGGTCCGAAAAAAAAAATGGCCAAAACTCATTCATAAGTGTGTGTGAAACTTAGAAAGAAGTTGAAGGTGTCAAAAGCTTCGATATTTTGTGCAATTAAAAACCTGCTGCCCGTGCCCCAAAATTCAAAATGGCGAACAAAATATGGAAGCCAAAATTTTTAATTATGAATGAAATTTCATGAATATTTATTTTTAGGTATTTTTGTGGGTGCTGATTTCATATCTGGAATAATTATTTTTAAATTCAAGATGGCGGACTTACTATGGCGACAAAAGTAAAAATAATAGTTTTCTATTTTTTAAAGGGACTCAATAAATCGGAAAAAATTAATTTACTCGTTGTATGTTCGAAATTCAGAAAAACGGTTTATGGATTCGAGATCAGCGACCTCGAAAACCCCTTAGTACAAATTTTCAAGAAAATTTAACAACTTCAACTTTTTTTTAATTGAATTTTGTGGAACGGGCAGCAGGTTTTCAATTGCCCAAAATATGAAGCTTTTGACACCTTCATCCTTTTTTTAAGTTTCACACAGACATGGGAATGAGTTTTGGCCACTTTTTTTTTCGGACCACTGTGCGTCACCTGAATGGAAAATGAACAGTGGCGTCACTGAATGGAAAAATTCTGCACAGCTGATTGGTTCGAAAATTCCGTATACCGCTGGTGACGTGGTTAATGGCGGAAATGGGGCATGCCATCTTTCTTGTATTATTGGCTGCTGTGATTCGTTCATAAACATTCTCGGAAAGTAAACATGGCATGGGTATTTGACATACTTATGACTTACTTTATTTTTACAGAAATGGTCTCTTTTTCTAAATTGTGGCAAAAAGTCACTCTCGTTGCTGAAGCCTAAAATTTATGTTGGCCAGAAGAGCTCTCGTAACTTAAAATTTTAAAAACATTTATCGATCAGCGACTTTTCTGTTACTGACGACACACTTTTAATTCCTCTAAGGAAGCCATTAAGCATTGAGTCAGAATAATTTGAAGAATTTTTGACCCCCACCCCTGTGACCAACAAAAATAGAACTCTTCTCTTAGAGAATAAACATTGGCGGCAGCATTTTGCAGACACCTTGAAGTGCTTTCCTAATATTTAAATTATTTCAAATGCTTAAAAAAGGGGGGGGGAAATCGGAGATTTTTTAGTTTTTTAATTTAGCATCCGGTCTTCATCCCTTCCAGCCAAGTTTAAAATTAGTCTCCCCAAAAATGCTGTGCAATATTAAAGGAAGCGGAAAGGAGCCTTAGAGCACACTAGGCGGAAAATGCCTATTCCTATTTTTTTTTTTCAAAACTAACATGTCTGCAAATTAAAGCTCTTCCATTATCGTTCGGACAGAAAGTAATTCTAAGACTCACAGATAAACTTTTTAATTTCCTCCGATTTAGGATAATTAGGACACGCCAACTTTAAAGTTTCCTCACTGAAGTATCCTTTTAAAAAAATTCAACATTTTTTCAATTACAATTTTTTCTTCAAATTAAATTCGGTAAAATAATAGTCATATCGGCCGCAAAATATTAAATTCAAAAGCATCAAGAATAAAAATTATTATCTTAAAGCGAAAAAAATAAAAAAAAAAAAATAATATTAAAGTAAAAAATAAAAAGAAACAAACATTCTGGTTATCCCTTTTCATCCCTTAGCGTGCAATTTGCACACCTCGTATTTAATAAACCATCCAATTAAAAAAAAAAAAACTTTCCGTGCCGATGAAAGTTTTAAAATAATATTCTCAAACTTCTCAAAGTTTGAAAAGTACATCAAAAAACGCAATAAAAAAAAATTTAAGTTACGCTATGAAAAACCACCGTTTTAAGTTGATAGCGGGTTTTAAAAAAAACATAATCAATAAGTTAATAAATTAATGCAAAATAAAAATGTCACAAAGCAAGTGTGTCAGTAGGGAGGAAATCGGCAAAAAAACGAAACACACGCAAGTCGGTCAAATTATTGATTTCAAAACATAAGAAAGGTTGTTTCATCCTGGTAGTCTAATGCTCTAAATCTGGAAGAGATGACCCCGGCCGGTACCATTTTACGCATTCTACAGGTGACCTAGAGGTTCTTAAAATAATACATAGGCGCGGTTTTTATCTATTTTTATCTTTTAAATAAAATAATTATGGGTTTTATCTGGTAAAAAATAATACAAAATAAAATATGATGCAATTTATACTTAAGTCATGTAAAAATAATTTAACTTTTCTCAAGAAAAATTATTTTTAAAACAAAATCAATACTTTTGAAATCTTTTGTCTCATAAGACCCTGACCCCTGAATAAAGCTTACAACAGAAGACAAGAGCGACTTAAAGTCAAACCAGAGATTCCATTCATTCAAGTTTTCCATCATGTTTATGTCATAGTTTCGTTTTAGATATTTTCTTTTTTTTTTGCTTAACTTTAATGCATCCTCTTGATTTTATCATTATCTCAAATGCAGATGCATATTTATATAAACAACACTTACATTTTTTTCTGAATCTTTTGCTGCTAAGAATCTAGCTAAAAGCGAAGTGAAAGTACTTTTACCAACACCTCCTTTTCCTGATAATATTAGGATTTTATGCTTTACAGTAGAAAGACGAGCTCTGACTAAATCAATGCCTGTAGGAGAAAAAACTTATTTGTAATCAATTGCAATATATTATTTAAAAATCAGATGCCAATGTATATTTTACACATTGTATAAATATGTATCCATATTTTTGAGGGAAAGAAATTTCGTACCTGGGTCGGGTTGCTTAGTTGCACCTGATGAACAGATCTGTTGATTAGGACATCCCTGACAAGCCGAAACTTTTCCGGCGTCTTCACTCTTTGTTCCTGGGCAATCTGTAAATCACACATGACATTAATTACTCAAACATTTCCTCTTCGAAAAATTAAATTTTTTTCAACAAAACAATGTTATAAAATAAATAAAAGAAATTTCTTACGTTCATTGGCATTATCTGGAATTATGTCAGACATTTTTAATGTTTACATGAGTTTTGCAAAGTTGCGACAATTTTTTCTAGCCACGTGATTGGTTGTCTTCAATTGCATCCAACCACGTGATTTGTTGTCATGACTGCTTAAGCCTACAGTGTTTTGTTTTTCTTTACTTTTGGCTAATTTTTTTTTAAAGAATAAAAATTCGATTTTAAATATTTTTTTACATTTGGCTTTAATCTTATAAAATTTAAACCAATATGGGGGAAAAAATTATGTATTCCGTAAGTTTTCCAAATAAAATTGTGTATGCATTTACCGCTAAATTTAAACTGAAATTTTTTTTTTGTTTATAAGCAATTACAAAACTGGAGCACGGTAGGGGCTGAGCCTTGTATGGAACAAACCATGGGTCCTCCGGTTCCAGCCAGAGTAGGTAACTTCCATCAGACGCCTAAATCACATCCTTGGAGACCGACAATGGGATATGAAAACGTCGAAGTGACACCTTTGTAAGTATACCAAATTTTTTTTTTTTTTGCTTTCACAATAGTTAATGGCCGTTTTCTAATCTCATTTTCAGACCAAGCCAACCTGTTACAAATGCTCTACAGGATACTTGTTATACTCCAAATGGAATGGCAACTGAACCCCTTCGTTTTCCAAATTTAGTAACTGGATTTGATCGAAATCCAGCAAATGCAGCAAGAGCAGCTTTATACACTCGATATACTCCTTATGAATGGATGCAAAATAATGTTAGTCATTATAATGAAGCAGATGCAAATAGAAATTATTCAGAACGGGTTAGAGCAGATGCATGTAGAGTGATGAGGTAATTTGAAAAATTATGCATTAAACATTTTATTTGGAAAAAAATTAAATTTTAATTTTTTTTTAAAGAATAAAAATTCGATTTTAAATATTTTTTTACATTTGGCTTTAATCTTATAAAATTTAAACCAATATGGGGGAAAAAATTATGTATTCCGTAAGTTTTCCAAATAAAATTGTGTATGCATTTACCGCTAAATTTAAACTGAAATTTTTTTTTTGTTTATAAGCAATTACAAAACTGGAGCACGGTAGGGGCTGAGCCTTGTATGGAACAAACCATGGGTCCTCCGGTTCCAGCCAGAGTAGGTAACTTCCATCAGACGCCTAAATCACATCCTTGGAGACCGACAATGGGATATGAAAACGTCGAAGTGACACCTTTGTAAGTATACCAAATTTTTTTTTTTTTTGCTTTCACAATAGTTAATGGCCGTTTTCTAATCTCATTTTCAGACCAAGCCAACCTGTTACAAATGCTCTACAGGATACTTGTTATACTCCAAATGGAATGGCAACTGAACCCCTTCGTTTTCCAAATTTAGTAACTGGATTTGATCGAAATCCAGCAAATGCAGCAAGAGCAGCTTTATACACTCGATATACTCCTTATGAATGGATGCAAAATAATGTTAGTCATTATAATGAAGCAGATGCAAATAGAAATTATTCAGAACGGGTTAGAGCAGATGCATGTAGAGTGATGAGGTAATTTGAAAAATTATGCATTAAACATTTTATTTGGAAAAAAATTAAATTTTAATTTTTTTTTAAAGAGAAACTGATGAATTTACAAATGCATCACAGAGAGAAGTGGGGCGACGGGTTGGAGAAAGGTTATCAGATTTGTCATTTTGGAGAAGTGAGCTTCAAAGCGAATTGGAAAAAATGATTAATGAATCAAACATGCTTCAGGATTCTCGGAGGACTTTAGAAAAAAGTATTCAGGATCTGGAAGCTCCATTACATATAGCACAAGAATGTTTATACCAACGAGAAAATAGAACAGGTAATTGAACCAATAAGAAAGGAATCAATCAACCTGCTCTCTAAAGATGATGGTAACATGCGAAGTTGTATAAAAAAATAACATTTTAGGAGTGGATCTCGTTCATGATGACGTTGAACAAGCTCTTCTCCGAGAAATCGACAATCTTAAAAAATGTCAAAGTGAACTTCGGACATTGTTAAGCAAACTAAAAGATCAGGTACTGTTATTTTTGTCTCTCAAAATAATTTTTTTTTTTTAACGGAAAGCCGATAAAACATTTTGAGCGGCAAAATTACACCAAGTTAAAAAAATATGAGTGTCTTTAAAAAAATTTTGTGCATGATATAGTTTTCTGTTTTTATGCACGTAAAGTCGTTTAGCACGTATGTCCGAATCATATTGCGTTAAGTTTTTAAAAAAAAAAGTATATTCTAGGAGAGATATAGTAATTAAAAAGTGAAACGTAACCTTTTTTTTTTACTTCCACTTAGTATTGATAGCACAAACATTTTAAAATCATCGTTTTTAACACCTAGGCATTGATTTGGCGCATGACGAAGTGGAGCAAGCAATGTTGACAGAAATAGAAGCAATCAGGCACACTCAAGCACTATACAGAGATGCACTCTCGAAATTTGAAGCTCAAGTAAGTTTAATAACTTGGCTGGGGGGCACTCTGTGCCCCTCAATTAAATCGCTTATTATAAATTAAATGTCATTAACATCGCAATTTTATTTATTTATTTATTTCATTTTTTTTCTTCCTTCAGCAGTAAAATTATTTTGTTTTTGATTGTTAATTTCAGTTGCGAAACAACAGGGCTTCCCAACATGAATTGGAACGAGATTTAAAGTTGAAAGAGCAAGCCATGGGAATCGATAATCTCGTCCATTCGTTAAATAATTATTCTAGGGGAATCAATTATTACGGTGGTATAGAAAATTACGACAATACGGTGTCCACTCCGGAGACATGGATGGAATTTTCCAATAGGAACATTCAACGTTCTCAATCTGAACGAGCCAAATCCGCCCAAATCCGAACCGATGTAGATAACGTTATCAACGCCCATGCGAACGACTGCTGGAATGCCTGGACGAACACAAACGCTTCTTTGGAGCGAAGATCAAACGAGATCATGGACACGAAACAAAAACTTCAAATGCACCTGCATAAAATTCAGAGAGAAATATTCGACGTGGAGAAAAATATTGAGATGTTGCGCAAAGCGATTTTGGATAAATCGGCGCCTCTTAAAGTTGCTCAGACCAGATTAGAATCAAGAGCGCATAGGCAAGAAGTCGAATTATGCAGAGACCCGGCGCAAATGAGGTATATTCTTTTTAAAAAGTTGAAATTAAGGTTTTCAAGCAAATACTTAATTTTTTTCTGCTTTTTATAGACTCGTAGCTGAAATTAAAGACCTGCAGGGTATAGTCGAAAAATTACACAGAAAATTAATGGAAGCTGAAGCACAACACCAACAGCTTCTTAAAACTCGAAGTAATTTGGAAACGGAGTTATCAATTAAAATGAATTCATTATTCATTGATAGAGAGAAATGTTTGGGAATGCGTAGGTCATACCCCGTCACCTCCACAATTAAATACTAAATAATTTTTAAATCAAATATTTCAGTACATTACCCATATCTTTTTAAAAATAAATACACCAACAGTATAAATATTTTACAGTAAAACAATATTGGACATAATCGTAGAGAGCATAAAAGGTAAATTCAATAAAAATTTTTAAAAAACTGTCGAAAGACTTGATCAACATTTACATGTAATTCCTAGTTCTTTAGAATCATTGAAATTTTTTGTTAAAATATATTTTCATGTAAAAAGTAATAGAAAAGCTAAAACTATGACTATCTTAACAGGGAACAAAAAAAAATAAAAAAGCTATCTTCCAACAGTACAAAAATAAGAAATATTATTATTATTTTGATTCAGGTAGTTACCAAAACTGTGTTCATTTTTAGTCATTCAAAATGATGAAAAAAATGCAGGGTCTTTTTGATGAAACAACCAGAAACAAGTTGTTTTTCACCTTATTAGTAAAACCTTAGAAATTTTTGAAGCACTTATTACATTATAAAAAATTTCTTTTTATCATTTTTTTAAAAACATACTATACACCAAGGTTACCAATGTAGTTCAAATTGAAATAATAAATAATATTAAAATTTTAATTAACAATTTATTGATCTTTATAAAAATCATTATGGAGTATTATGTCTTTTTACATACTCAGGTACAGGTATAGCCATCCCTGGTTTAGCTTCGAAAAATGTATATGACAAAATAATTTCATCTACTAACAGCATTCTTGCATCTTTCATAAAGTCAGGATCAATATAAAAAAACACAGGCATATCAACTTGCTCTTTCGGATTCAATCGCTGTTCCTCAAAGCAAAAACACTGAATTTTATTAAAATATGCAGCTGCTTCAAATGGAACAACATTGTATGTACTAACTCCTGTAATAGGTCTGTCTGTTGGATTTGTAGCAGTGAAAAATGCTAGTGCAGTTTCTCCAGGATATACCTAAATGGTACGAAAAAAAATTAAAAATGAAGCATTGTAACATACATAACAAATACTTACTTCAATTTCATGTTGCTGTGGTCTAAAATCCCAATCAAGGGAAGAATTTACATCTGAATTAAATATTACTTTAATTTTTCTATCCTTAATTTTTTCCATTTGTTTCATCTTATTTCCACCTACATCATGTGAAACGGTTCCAGCATAGCCTGTCGACTACAAAAAAAGTCAAGTTACGTTGTAAATTAAAAAATAAAGAAAAAATAATACCTGACAGTATAGCCTATAAAGAGGTACTGCAGCATAAGTACCGCCTAATGCTGTAAGTAAAAAAGCTACTGCATAATTCCTGGCAGTTCCAGCGCGATGCTTGGAAAAATAAGGATGTGGATTTGGAGGTTTCTGTAAAACTATTCTGCTACAATGAAAATTTCTAATACTAGTTTTGCATAACGATTTTGGCGCATTGCGCCATATGTATGAAAACACTTCAGTTTTTCTAGTTTGCAATACATCTTTAAAGATGCTTCTGCATAATCCTGAAAAATGCATAAGTACTTTAAAAAAAAAATATTCCGGCTATTTCATTTGAATGTTTACAATAGTTAGTTGTCGGCTGCTTGCTTTATCAAGAAAAAAAAAAAAAACAAGCAGAAGCAACACTGTGTTCATAATGGCGACAAATTTCTTGCGACTGCGTGCGACCGCGTGCACGGGAAAAAAATATTTTAGAAAATTATTTTTTAAAAAATAACAATACTTTAAAATTAGATCAAGATATTTCAGGGTCTAAAATTGACATTTACATGGGAATCAATGAAATAATTATCTGATTTTTTTGGTTTTCTTGTAAATTTTATTATTTAGTTAGTTTAAAGGGCAGTCTCCACTTGATGACGTTCACGGCATTCGCGTTGTCCGTCATCGCGGTTAACGTAATCGCACCGGAAGTACTTTGCAGGTTTTGCTCCCGTAAACGTTTGTGGCATAAAAAGAGTACCGTATATTTCATTAAGTATACAAAATTGGCTTACCCAGAATTTGTTTTGGAACAGATTTATTGTCTTCCCCATGCCCGAATTAAAATTTTTCTTTTTAAATCCGTAAAAACATCTTTCAAAACCGCTATTTTTAATGTTTGTAAATAGATAAAAGCAGAAGATGATCAAAAAAATCGTGGTAAAAGATCCACAAAACTTCCGGTGCGATTACGTTCATCGAGAAGGCGGATAACGCGAATGCGGTGAACGTTATCAAGTGGAGACTGCCCTTAAGACCCCTGTGCACGGTCACAAACAGGTTAGATTTTTGAATACAAATTTTGAGGTAAGTTTTAACAAAAGAAAATAAAATACACTCAACTGATTCGGAAGAGTTTCATTATCCATGAGAATGCATGCACTATCTATTATTTTAGTTCAACTCAAAACCAAAGATGATAAAAATTGGTCTCAGTCGCGAATCACAATGCCGGCCGACACTCCTTACATATGTTTTATATGGGGAAGCAATAATGATACGCCTTCTGTTTTTTCAATTTTAAACTCATTCACTATTCAAGATTTTAGTAGTGCATATTCGGCGACTTCTCCTAGTTTACACAAATTTACATTTCAGTATTTTTAAATAATAAAAAAAAGAGTAAAATAAAAAACCGCTTTATTTATTGCTCTTTTAATTTTTATGAACTAAGAAATGCAATTTAGGAAAACAGCTTTTTCTGTGTAGAGGCGTTTATAAGTTTAAAAATAATAAAAACTAAATATTTTGGGAAGGACGTCATTTTTTCCCCTGGTTACAATTACATTAACATATTTATATTTATAAATAAAAATGATGTGTCCCTGCCGCAGTTAAACATTTCCAACACTCAGATTTTAGGATATTATTAAAAAAATAAAATAGTTTTTCACCAACTAAAACGATTATCCTTTCCAAATCTTTTTTTAAACCCCAAGGAAGAATAATAATTAGGGGCGTCTCTCACACAGTGACACGACGTCGGCTGAGTGGCGAGCGTGCTCGACTCCGAAACGAATGATCGTGTGGAGTCTTGGTTCGAACCTGATTTCAGTCAGGATTTTTTTCCGCCAGCATTCACCTCTGATACTCATGTGTGTATCATGTGAAGAAGACCGATGTGTCACAGGTCAAAAAGCCCTATTGCAAAAACCGTATGGATAATCACTAAGACAGTGAAATGGACCTTAGTAAAATAAAAAGAAAAAGGGGCATAAGGGACTATTTCCGAATACTCCCTAATGTCCAAGGTAGTACAGAAACAGAAGCAGTACAGAGTTTTGTACAGAAACAGTAATGAGGAAATATCAATGTGTAAATACCTCTACATTTTCATAAATATTATCGTCTATAAATTTACGTTCCAAAATTACCTACCCAAACTAAAAACGATATGTTTTTATTTGCTCCAAAGCATCGCCCCATTCCAATACCAAAATGGAATATTTCATACGCTAAAGATTCAGTATTCTTATTCTTATTCTCTTATGCAGATCAATCTCGTCTTTTTATGTTACGGACAGAATATCTTGTATCGTGTCATTGGTTCATTGTATCGAAAGTGTATTGACCTATCTAAAGGAACAAAAATGGTGGTGTCTAACTTTGCCCTCCTCTCCAAAAAAAAAAAAAAAAAAAAAACAGAAAGTTCGTGTAAATCAGGTCTATTTATTATAAACAAAAACAGGTACAGACACAGACAGTAGCATGCGTTCGCTAAAAATATAAATTCAATGCAAAACTATATGTTAGTGTGTCCCTCGTTTTTCGATTTTTGGATTTTGAATCAGGGAACCCCCGGAAACGGATCTCTGTATAGCACATGTATGAATAACCATAATTTTTTTCTGATTTTTTACTCTATTGGAAACCACCCATTTAGTGATGGGTAACGAAGAAGGATGATCCTTTTTTCTGAACAAAACTACAATTAGTAACAGCAAAATGACTGAAAAATTTGGTTAGGAAAAATAGTTTGGAAAATAATGATAGGAAACGGATCGTTTTTTTTTTTTTTTTTGAATTGTATCAAACAATATTTATTGTGTTATCAATCCATTTTTTTTGAAATTTTTCGAATTCTTCCCTTGTTGTTATTAGAAGTTGTCGTATAAGCCTTGAATTTCCTTTTTCGAGCATTTCTTTGCACATTTTTAAACCATTTAAATTGCCCTCGTTATTTCCCCAAACTTCTTCATCCCTAAAAATTGATTGGAAGATCGGATTTTTTTTGTTTTCCGTGATTAAGGTTCTAAATCTCTCAGCCAAAAAATTAAATTTAATTGGAATTGATGCCTTGCGCCAAAGCGTTTCGAAAAATTGTAAATATACTGCTTTATGGACTGGGTGCTTACTTCTGTTCTGAACTCCGATACTATGCATTACAAACTCCAATAAAAATTTGTAGTCCAATCTTATTGCGGTATTTTCAAAACAGAAATTCATAATTTGAAAAAATATTGGTTGGAATGGCCAAGAGGGTAAAAACATAATTGTTAAGTAATTTATAGCTCTTTGAATTTCACGGAATCGTTTTTCTTGGATCAATTTGTTTATACATTTTAGGTAATAAAGACGATCTTGATCGGAAAGGTAAGGATATGAACGTTTATCGAACACCACTTTTAAAGCTAACTTTCTCTCTTTAAAATACTTCTTTATCGGAACTCCTAATGAATCCAGTTTTTTTAAGAAATATTCATTAGCATTAGCAGTACATCCAATGTTGTGAGGGACTTCTTTCGATAAAAACCACAAAGGTAGAACGTAATCCCCGTCAGGTGAAAATTCCTCGGGACTCCATCTCGGATGGTACTCCAAACACGAAGCGCACAAAATATTAAATACAATGTCTTTTCGGTTGTTGAAATTTAATTCCGGTAGATCGCTATGGAGCATTGCAATGATTTCCTTCTGATATTTCTCCACTATATTTTCCTGACAATATTTCAAGGCATCCTTTAAATACCATATGCGCTGATTTATGTCATCTGGAATGTTCCTTTTGAAATGCAACAAGGGACATGTATCTACTTCCACTCCATGGGAAGTAAAAGTGTAAAAATGTTGTGTCCCTGCCTCATTTCTACAATTCGGACAAAGATTTTTTCGCTTGGTAAAAAAATAAAATATTTTTTCACCAAGTAAAACGATTATCCTTTCCAAATCTTTTTTTAAATCACAAGGAAGAATCAGAGAAATCGTCTTTTCCAAAACGGTATCAATTACTCCTTCCCAAAACGTGTAATCTTGAGCTTGGCGTCCGCGAGTCTCAAAGAAATATCGCAGTCCAGTATAAGCGTCAGCCTCTGGATCCTAGAGTAGAAATTGTAATAAATAAATTACTTAATTACAGTAAACTAGAGATTTAAAAAAAAAGGTCCTATTGCAAAAACTGTATAGCTGGTATCGGGTAGACGGGCACAAATTTTTTTCCAAAAATAAAAAACAGTAAGTTATATTGATTAAAAATTCGGTTTCATAACTCGGTAGCTTTTTCATAACGAATAGCTGTTGCATATGATTTGGTATTATATTAATATGGGTACTCGGCCGATGATATATGTATTTTCCCAACATTTAAAAAATATATAATACAACCCCAAAAATAACGTCAAACATCATCAAACATTTCGAACATCATCAAAACTTTTCAAACATGTTCGAAAACTAAACACTTTCCTTGCGAAAAAATTTTTAAAGCGCTTTGAACAAAAGTTTTAGTGCAATGAAAAATTTCGATGATGTTCGATATGTTTGATGATGTTTGACGTTATTTTTGGGGTTGTATTATATTTTTTAAATAATGGGAAAATACATATATCATCGGCCGAGTCACCACCCCAAAAATAACGTCAAACATCATCAAACATTTTGAACAGAAGGCCCTTTTTTTTTAAATCAAAAATCAAAAGCAATGTATGGATAATCACTAGAAAGCGATTTTGTATGAATTTTCGTCCCTTTTGTATGGCAGAAAATCCACAGCTCTTGCCAGGGGAGGGATGATTTCCGAGTATTTTTGAATATCCGGGGTAGTAAACGATTTTGGTTTGAAACAGCAATAAAGAAAATATCAATGTGTAAATACCTCTCGAAATTTATCTTCGAAAATTAGCTTGTTTATTTCTCTTCTGATGCTCGGTAACGACCATAAAAACTTTGCAATGCAAATCATTGCAATCTCTTTTAAACTTGACTCAAGCTTTAAAGACATCTCGAAGAAGGCACTATAATTTTTAGAAAAATGTAGCACCGAAAAATAATGCAAGATGAAAACAACAACTAGTAGAAACAACTGTGTTACCCAAACTAAAAAGGATGTTTTCATTTGCTCCAAAAAATTACCCTCATAAATCATTCCAATACCAAAATGAATTTTTCATACGCTAAAGATTCGGTATTCTTATTCTCTTACGCAGATCAACCTCATCTTTTTATATTACGGACAGAATATCTTGTATCGTGTCATTGTATTGAAAGTGTATTGACCTCCAAATAAAGAAAAGGGGTTGTGCCTAATTTGCCCTTATTTCCAAAAAAAAAAAAAAAAAAATTCCTTTGATCTGTGTTTGGTCTGGGTCTCGCGGTCTGTGTCTAGAATGGGAAATTATATCTAGTCTGTAAAATTTTTTTCGGTCTGGGTGGAGGTCCGGGTGGGGGTTGGTGTTTGTCTGTAGGGTCAGGGTTTGTGGTAGGGACCCGCACAGATCTGTGCGGGTCTGCATTTTGTGACTATGAGGACCAGATATAACACATTCTATGGTATACTTTAGGGGTGTTTTTGCTAATTGTCGATAAAAGCCACGAAAAAGTCAACGGAATCTTTTTATGGTGGTAAAAAGAGTAATTAAGGTGATAAAAATGACTAATCATTTATTAAGAACTTCATTAAACCCATTAAACACAAAAAGTGTTAAATATGCAATACTTAAATTTTAAAAAGTTATTTAAATTAATGGCGGGGAGTAAAATATGCCAACGGATAAACATAGATTAGAGATAAACACTCGTGTAGCGATGACGACACAGTGGAAACACTTGCTTGTTTACGTTGCTGAGCAACGAAGAAAAAATTATTTTTTTATCTGTTTTGTATAATGGGAAAAACAAAATGACAGTATGTCGCGTTAACGACATGCTGAATAAATTTAAAAACAGAACATATTTGTTTCCAGTAAATAGGTAAAAAATGAATTAAAAAAATGGGTGACAAAAAAGGAGGAGGAGATTCAACGGAGGAAGATCCCCGGTTAGACTTCATTTGTGAATATCTAGTCAAAACGATGAGGCTCAAATCAGATAAATGGCCGAAAATGATGGGAAACGAAGAATATAGAGTGAGTGGGAAATTTAAGTTGCTTTAGGAGATGATTTTTGGAAAAATTTTATATGTAGCGAAACCTTGCATTGCTATTTTATTTTGTGGGACTTTAATGTTACTGTTTTTTATTTTGCAGACAATGATTCAAGACTTTTTCACCAATCCAAAACTGAAAATAATTTTATTTAATCTCAGTGCAGCTGGTCTGCTTGTTCCAATGTTGACTTACCCACCGAATCCTAAATCTAAAACTATATATTTTATAAAGCGAAGAGAAGAAATAGTTACTGCCGAGAATTTATCACAGTTGTTAATTTTTGGAGATATGGCTCCAAATCCAGTAGAGGAGTTATCAGTCTTAGTAGAAGAGGTATCGTCTATTATTATTTTAACACAGAATTTTACAAATTTTCATATTTTGTTATAATTTCAAGTTTTTTTTACAATATTTCTTTTCAGCTTTTTGTTCCTTTGTTATCAAATCCAAAAAATCAGAGAGGCTGGCCAAAGTGTGTAGCAGATGATGTGATGAAACATATTCACACTTTTAGAGGGACCGTGTATCAAATTAAAGGAAAAATGACAGGACAAACTTTGTTACCAATGCCTGTTGGTATTGAAAAAGTTTACCAAGAAGTACAAAAATTAATAGAAACGTAAGGAAATTTAAAAATTAAATGAAGAAAAAAGAAATACATTCAAAGTTCTGATTTTTATTTTATTTTACAGACAAGGTAAAGTTGTAAATCTGCAGTTGAAAACTTCCATTGAAGGAGCCGTGATTAAGTGGGCACATCAAATAAACGATGTGCTTACTGAAAACTCAGAGAGTTTATTTGCCGAAAATAGACACTCGGGACCCCTAGCCGAGGTAATGAGGAAGAGGTCATTTTAAAAACTCTGTTTTTCTCCAAGATTATGAAATTTTTTATTGGTATTTTATTTTGTAGATAAATTTCTGGAATCAGCGTTTAAGAAATTTGGAATGTATTTACGATCAATTAAGAGATCCGAGAGTGAAGAAAATGGCAATGGTTTTGGAAATTACCGAAAGTTCATACACTCATACTTACAAATCATTTTTTAGAAATGTTGTTGCAGGTACTCCTATGGTGCTTCTAAAACGTAGAGGAGAAAGGAAAGATTATAATTTTTTTTAAATTTTAGCTGTAACTGAAGCTAGGGATATTTGTTTGTATTTAAACCCTTTACAAAAAATGATTGAAAGTTTCGAGTCGACGGATTTTAATGTGTCCAAATCTCACATTGAACCTATACTGCATTGCATTTGTCTGCTGTGGTCGAATAGTCGGTATTATTGCTTGTCGCAAAGAATCATAACTTTTTTGAGGATGCTTGGAAACACAGTGGTAGAACAGGTATAAAAAAAAAATTTAATTTTTTTAAAATTATTTGGTATAAATTTAAATTTTTGTAAACTTTTTTAGTGCATTAAATATTTGGATCCGGGATCTATATTTCAAGGAGACCAAGAAGAAGTTAAGAAACATCTTTTGCATTGTTTAGATACATTTCGATATTTTTTGTAAGTATCACTTTGAAAAGGTCCCTTTCTCAAAAAATAAAAATGATGTTTGTTTAACAGAAAAAAATTTGAAGAATATCGATCCGGCCTTTCGAAATATTTTAAAGAAGGCGTCGAACCGAAACCATGGAGTTTTCAAATTAAAATTCCATTTCAAAGAGTTTTAGATTTTATGACAAGATTGGAGATTTTGATCGTAAGAAATAGCCGATCATTTAAAAAAAGAAAATTAACTTAAAATGTAATGAAAATTATCATTTTTTTCCCCCGCAGGAATTTTTATCGAACGTCATAGACCTTCAAAAGTTAGATAGAATCGAATTGGCCGGTATAAAAGGAAGGAATCTCGGTTTCAAAGTGGCTGCAATAATGGAAGAATTTCAAACTGCTTGGATGACGTTTAGTTCAGCCACGTATGACGCCTTGGACCCAGATCAAACGAGTTTCCTGCATGATTACGAAGACTTTAAAGTAAAAGCTTACGATTTCGACAGACGCCTGGCTGCTATATTCATTCAAGCTTTTGATGAATGCAATAATTTAGAAAGTTTATTCAAGGTAACGAAAATGAATGACTAAACTCGTTCAAAGAATTGTCTACATATTGTTTTAAAAATAAATTTTAGTTATCCAGTATCATGGGCAACCTGGCGGAAAGACCGGTTATAAAAAGAGAAATAGAACCGAAATATCGAAAAATTATTGATTATTTCAATGAAGATTTGGACACTGTGAAGGATATTTACGACCGAGCTATGCAGAAGCGGGAAAAAACTGGAATTTTCGAAGTTGACAAATATTGGCCTCAGGTTTCGGGCACTCTTTGCTGGATAATGAAAATGAGAGGACGAACTGATTATCCAATAGAGCCCATGAAACTGATGGAATATCCGTAGGTTTACAACAATTTTTGAAGTGAAACTTCTTATGGGGCGGGTCCGCGTAATGAAGTTTTTCCAAAGTTTTTAAAGTCAAAATTTTAAATTTTTTCCTTAATATTTCTTAATTCTTCGATAATTTTTCTTAATTTGACGTTAATTTATTGCTAATTTTTCATTATTTTTTTTTGTTAATTTTTCTTAATATGTAGTAAATTTTTTCATCATTGAGGTGAAACTTCTTATGGGTAAAATGAAGCGACGTTTTCCGAAGTTTTCAAAGTTAAAATTTTAAATATTATTTAAATTTTAATAATATTTTGTTAATTTCAAATTTAATGATAAAATTTGCCAGAAAATTATCTACTATGGCGAATTGTTTGAACAAAAATTTGAAAAAGGTTGAAATTTCCGGTGAAATTTTCGGCTGTGCCAAATAATTTGAAAAAAAATTTGAAATTTTCCTCAGTTTCCGTGAAAATAAATTCGAAGAAGAAAATATCAAGAAAATTTTTTAATTTTGTTGGGTTTTTAGAATTTAAAGTGGTTAAACACCATAAAATAACGACCAATATAATATTTAACCCTATAAGAAGTTTCACGTTTTCTTTACGCTATATGCTCATAGCGCGTATTTCATTTTTTAAATTTTTTCGATTAGCTATTATTTTTAACTAATTTTTTTTCTTTTTCAGTATCATGGAAAGTACAGACGCCCAGCACGTTTTAGGGAAACACCAACAAATGATGACGATTCTGGACGAATTAGAAACTCAAACTTTAAATAACTGGTTCAAAAGAGCTCCGGTAGAAGTCGAATTCCATTTAGCAAAACCGATGCTTCTTAGGAGCAAAGAGGACCTGTTGCTTAGGCTGAATTTTGATCCCGCGGTAATTTCTTCATTATCCCGTTTACGGGAATCACTTGAATTATTACTGAATGACTTAAGCGGAATAAGGGGAGTAAATTTTCCCGGTAATTAGGTCTCCAAATCTGGGCCTGCAAATAATACAAAACCAATTTCGATTTTTTTTTGACGTGAATGCGTCTCTAAAATCATTTAAAGAATTGCAAAGACATCATTTTAGAATTTTTGCACCCCTTTTTCTGCTGCCTTTCAGTAATAGCAAAACTTTCATTGACCCCATTTCATGCGTACCTAAGAGCAAAAAATTTAATTTTTTTCGAAATTTCAGCTTGCTTGCATTTTGAGAGAAGTTCGCTACCTAAACTCGATAGGGTCTTATGACTTGCCGGAAGAACTAAAGGATTTTTTTAAACGCGTGGAAGAACTGTTTAAATACGTTCAGAATCTTAATCAGCTCATAAATTGGTACAATCACATAAGGCAAAAGTCTCGCCCTGTGGAATACAACTTATTCGAGGACGAGGTGATTCTCATCGATTTATTGATCGATTGCGGAATACGTTTTCTCGACTGGAATTCTCCGGAATCGGAAATATTCATTTTAAAAGGGCGGTACCTCGTTAAAAAATTGTACGACAGAGTAACGGAAGCTCAGGAAAATTCAGCTACGATTTATCAGTTGATATTTCAATGGAGCAACGAACCATTGTACGAAAGAGCTGGTGCTAGGCATTTTTTGGGCTTGGAAGACAGAGTCAACAAAGTTAAAACCAGGTAATTTAAGTTTATATATCCTTTTCGGTGTGAAAAGCCAGAGAAGGGGCGAAGTGGGCTCAGTCTCCGTAGGAGGATGTACGAGCCTCCCCGTAAATTTTTTTTGGCTTACATTGATTATTGTCCATGTTATGAAAAATTATTTGGAGCCCAATTTTAAAAACTTGGACACAACCCTCCCACCCTCAGCATTCGGGCTGGCTGTAGGTTCTAATTTTTAAAATTTATTAAAGGTATGCGGAAATAACAGAGGCTGGGCAAGATGTTCACGAATTAGTAAAAATTAATTACCACTTAATGTTCGATATTCCACTGCCTATAGAAGACGAGGAAGAAGAAGAGCCAGCATTAGAACAAGTTGAAGGGGAAAATCCATTAACCGGTAAAATTTCAAAATTTGTTTTATTTATTTATATTTTTTAATACAATAATGGTTTTTTTTTTTTTTTGCTAAGAAAACATCGAAGGAGGAGATGAAGAAGACGGCAGAAAAAAAAAGAAACGATATAGGAAAAAAAGAGTACCGGAGCCGTTAGATCCGAAATTGGCTGCGCAGTTGGTAAGGAATCATGCTAATCAGGGGTCCGAAGCCGGTAAAAATTAGAAGGCGCCAGCGGCAGCGCCACAATTGTAAAAAAAATTGGCGCCAGCGCCGGTCTCTGCGCCGGGGAAGTTTTTAATTTATTTTATTTCGCAAAAAAAAGGAAGAAGGCGTTACATCAGTTTAAAAAGAAATCACGTCTTGTACTTAAAAAAATTTATTTATTTTTTTAAGAGCAAAAGCTGAGAGGAAAGAAATGACTTTAAAATTTAATTGAGATAAACATTTAAAAAATCAAAAATTACGAATCAATGAATACCGAGTATTGAACTAATTCTCTATCCAAACAAAATTTTTTACTGTGTAATTAATCTAAAAGTAAAAAAATGAAAAAAACTAGAACGGAAAAAGGTTATTTTAAAAAAATTAATGAAATTCTAAAAATGATTTTTTTAAAAAAATTTTCAATCGCTAGCGTCACACCGTACGTAAAAAACCGGTGCCAGCACCACAATGATAATAAATCATCTGGCGCCAGCGCCAGCAGAATTTTTTACCGACCGCGGCCGGCTTCGGAACCCTGGATAATTTAAATTTTTTTTATTTTGACTGGGCTGATTAAAATATTTATTATTTTCTAACAGGAACTGGAAAAGCCTCCGCCGTCTCCATCCGAAGGTAAAAAGAAAAGGAAAGCGAAAGATTCTAGGCCTAGATCTGGAACAACATCGCCAGCGTAAGTAATGAAAACACCTGAATTTTAACTGATCTATAATAAAAATAAAAAAGTTAAATTAAAAAATTGATTTAAAATTTTTTTATTGTTTTGCAGAAGACCCAAATCAGCAGGTGATAAATCTCCGAAAAAAGGAAAAGGTAAAGGAAAAAGAGAACCGGAACCAGAACCAGACCCGGGACCGATCAAACCTCCGACATATTTCACTCTCACACCGGAAATGCCGAAAAAGTCGGAAAAAAATATTTTGGAGCAGCGCAAGGCCAAATGGGCTGCTTACCTGGATTACATCGATCAAGTTGTTACTGCTGGAATATTAAGCTCGATCGCTTGCAGGTGATAAAAAAGTCACCGAGCAAAGTAAAAATTGACAAAATAAATTTTTAATCTTTTTTTTTTTTTTTTTTTTACAGTATCGGATATTTAATTGACGAAACAAACGTGGATATCGCACCAAGCCGGCCTCCATTATTCGAAGTCGCTTTGGAACTTCACGAACCGGATATAGTTTTCGTACCTTCCTTAGGCGATCGGTCCGAATTTATGGACTTGATTTTGTCTTTGGAAGATGAACTTTTCGGAGTGGGAAAATTAATTCAGAGAATAGCGACTCATAAACAGTGGCCTGATTACCAAGTAAAAAATAGAAATTCTGTGTAAATTTTTAATTTTAAGAATTAATTTTTTTTTTTTTTTTTTTTTTTTTTTGTTTAAACGACAGTACGAATCTCAAAACTGCAATGATTTAAAGGAAATGAGAGAAGAATTAATTACTCGAACTAAATACGTAATGCTGGAAGCAATTACTTACAGCCAAACTTTAATGGAGCATTCACATTTATGGTTGGAAAGTCGACAAGATACTTTAAGCTTTTTTTTGAAGTTAGTAAATAGCCATTAGATTTTTTTTTTTTTACATTTGTAGAAAATGTTTTGATGTTTTTTTTTTTTTAGATTTGGCCGTGTGTTAACGAAGGAAGAATTAGAAGTCGTCGCGTTCACAGGAGACGTCGTAGCGTTGGGCTTACAGGACAAAGCGCCGACAACTGCAGATTTCAAAGAAATAATAGACCATTACGAAAAGTTGTATAAGCAATTAGACGCAAAATTGGACACGAAAAAAGTATTCCAGGGATGGTTTCAAATCGACTGTAAACCTTTTAAGCACGCCTTGCTAAACACCGTCTGTAAATGGGGTTTCCTGTTTAAGAATCATCTTTATAATCATGTCTTGGACAGCGTTACGGAACTAGAGGAGTTCATTATAGAATCCGACGGTATTTTATCTGTACCGGTACCGGAAGACGATTACGACGCTTTGGTCGGTGTAATGGGCATACTGAAACACATCAGAGATCGACAGTTTGAAACTGATGAAATGTTCAGACCTTTATGGGACACAATCGAACTTTTGAAACATTATGACGTTGAATTTACGGAAGAAACTCACATCGCCTTGCAGGTTTGATTGTTAATAATTTTTTGCTTTAAAATTTTTTTTTCATTCAATTTTAATTTTTTTTTTTTCCGAATAGGAACTGCCAGATAAATGGAATAATTTGAAAAAATTGGCGGTGGCTGTCAAACAACTTATTGCGCCTTTGGTGGCCAAACAAGTGGCTATTATCAGGAAGAAAATTATGTTGTTTGATTTGCAACAGAACAATTACAAAGAGCAGTTTAAGCAGTTTCCGTTTTATTCGTAAGTGCAATCTCAATTTTTTTTTCCCCTACCTATCGAATATTTACGGGTTTGTTTTTCTATTTCTATACAGCCACGAATGTCAGAATATATACCGTGTCCTGGATAACGTTAATAAAGAATTGCAAGAATTTGAGAAAACTAAGGAAGCGATAGCGCAACAAGCCGAATTATTCGAAGTAAATATGCCAGAATTCTTCGGTCTCATTCAAGTTAGGAAAGAACTTAAAACCGTTAAGGTATGTCTTTGTTTAAGCTTTATTGTGGTACAATTTAAAAAAATATTACTTCGAATTCCCTTATTCATTTAACATAAATTTTGCGGGTTTGCTTTGAAAATATCACAAACTAAAGGATACACATCTTTTTATTTTTGAGATATGCTTGCACGTTTTTCAGAAACCTAACAAACACTTAAAAAAAAAAATAATAAAATTATACATAAGCACAATGTCAGCTAGAAAACAAACATTTATATTAATACAAAAACTTAAGCTCAAATTTATAAAAATTCTGTATTATGCTGCTTCTCCATTATCTCAAAATTAATTTTACAAAATTAATTTTATAAAATTATTGGGAATAACGCTTTTATTTTACTAATCGAACATGAGGATGACTTAAAAAAGAATAAGAAATCTGTAAAAAATAAATATGTTATGAAAAAAGAAAGAAAAAGTGTATAATGTCAGGTAATTTTATAAAATTAATTTAGGACCATAATGGAGAAACAGCATTATATGACCACATGCAAGATTTAAACAATATCACACCTCTTTCTGTTTTTTAAAAAATCACTAACGTAATAGAATTAAAAGCCAATTTTACTTTCTTAACAGGATATATAAATTTCCAATTTTGAAAAAGTCTTTTTAACTGCACTGGGTAGAGAAAAATTTTTCAACTTCCTTTTTAAACGATTTGAAAATTTTATGTTTCACTTACATTATTACCTAAACCTCAATTTCATTGGCAATGGCAACTGCTTCATTTTCCGATAATCCTAGAGTTGACATTAACAACCTCTTTAATTCCTTTAAAAAAGTTATTTTGCGAAAACCAAACCAATTAGCAAACATATTCCAAACTTTTATAACTGTCTTTCTGAACCAGTCCAACAACGTACCAAAATTTTTCTTTTGATCATAATCACCACTCTCAATAATTTGACGCATGCGACCCTCTGTATCTTCATATGCGCTTTGTTGGATCGGCCTAAGAGCCGGATGCAAATCGTCTGTTGGTTTAGCAAAACAGCCACTAATGGCTTGTGCAAAAGTCATTCCATTTCTTTCAAAGTGCACCTAAGAATTTAAAATATTCAGTTACTTTAATCTAAAAATTTGTGAAAAGTTTTTTAAAGCATACCTGATTTTCTTTATACCATCTTTCTGGGTCCTTTTCTAATTCCATCCCAGAAATTGCCAGAATCACAGGAACTCTATCTTGGCAAACACCGTTTACGAAGATGGCATAATTCTTCTGCATCGTTTCCGTAATGCGACCTTTTTTGATTACAAAAATTATCAAATTCACTCCGTCCTTTAATGATTTTAAAAGTTTAACCAAGGCAGATAATGATTCTCTAGCAGTCACGGTTCCTTTGGAAGCTTCGTTTAAGCCAACGGTATCGAAATACTTGTTTCCTCGATTGTCTTTATACGCCGTTGATTCAAACGTGCAGCCTGTTGCTTTATCGGAAGTCACGGCCACATCCTTGCCAACAAGCATATTAATGAGAGAACTCTTGCCGACACCTGAGAAAAATATTATTTAACATAGTAATACATTTCTGCAAAAGACTAAATATCATTCAGGAAAAATTTTCCCAATCGATTACATGTCCCTTGAACCTTATTATTTCTGGTTATTACCTGTTTCTCCTAAAACAATTATATTTCTTGAAACACTCATTTTTTAAATCTTGCAAAACTAATACTATATATGAATGATTACGATGCTTAATATATTTAATAATTCCGATTACAACCTTATGGGAAGTTTACTTGCACGAGCACGCTGCTTCCAAGTCTATCATAACACAGTGCAGCGAGCAGCGTTTCTCTCAAGTAATATTTTTTACAGGGTTGCCAGCCCGAATTGATAGTGGAAAAATGGCAACTTATATAAGCTAAACATTGGTGAATAGATTCCAAAAAAAGTGCTGTTGGTATTCCTGATCAAAATCCAGCTTTTTTATCGGTTTTTTCTGTAGGATAGTTATATTTTCCTTAAAAGAATATTTTTTTAGTTTGAAAAAATTTAATAAAAATCGATTCTTTTCAAAAAAAAAAAAAAAAAAAAAAAAATCAAAATCAATGAGATTTTGAAAACGTCGTAAAATCGACGTCGGTTAACAAAGTTTGTCGTATGGAGTAATTTTTTGGATATCTTCTTATGTTTTATTAGATGTATACAGCATTTTTTTTAAAAAAAACTTGTGCTGTTTTAAACGCATTCATCAATTTTTTTTCTTACATTTGCAGATGCTTTGGGATTACGTTAACATCATTGATGCTTGGTTTGGTGATTGGAAAAGGACGCCGTGGAAAAAGATCGACGTGGAAGGGATCGATTTTGAATGCAAAAGATTCGGGAAAGAATTGCGAGGTATCTTTATTTTTAAAAAAATGTGGAGCTATGTTAATAGCTCTAATAATGTCAGTTAGAGTCGACGTCTTGGTCACTAAAATTGTAATCTTGATTTTTTGAAAAATTTTGTTTAAGTTTTAGAATTGGATTTGTGTAAAAAAGAAACAAAAATTTCTTCATTATATTTCCTTTTTTCAGGTCTTGATAAGGACATTCGAGTTTGGGACGTCTATATGTACACAGAAGGCATGCTGAAGAACATGATGACATCTCTCAGAGCTGTAACTGAGTTGCAGAATCCAGCCATCAGAGACCGACACTGGATCCAATTAATGCAGGCTACTAAGGTTTTTATTTTTTCAACTTTTTCTTTAAGTAGCTCCCGGGATAATTTTCTTAGAAAACCGTTATCATTTTGAAAGAAACTTTTTTTTAAATTTTTTACATAGAAAAAAATGTAATTAATGTTTATAAATAGCATGGCTTAATTCTAGAAGATATAACTAACGGAATTTTTTCCCCTTTTTTATGTCTTCTAGAATTTTAATTTTCTATTAAAAAAAAAAAAAATTATACACATTTCTTTTTTATTCTTTACAAATTAATTTATTCATCGGCTACACACAAATATTTAAAAAAAAAACACTTAAAACATTTACATTCATCGCATTTCCTAACACAAACGTACACTTTCTTTTCATGCCTAAACAGCTTTAATAATCGCATTTAACTTAAAATGTTTTCCACGCTTTCATCTTCGATCGAATAGACTTGGTTCAGGGACCCTCATGCAACTGTAAGTAGAAAAATAAAAAAAACAAAGAGAAGATAAAAAGTATGCATTTTCTTTTAAGGGCCTTATGATATAGGGCATATTTTCCGCATGCATATTAAAAAAAATTTTTAGTCCTGAAAAGAATTCGACCAAATTTTTAAAAATTGTTTTGTAAGAAGACGGTTTTCCTGATATGGTTACTGTGCGTAGAATGTTCTTCTTACCAAACATTTTTTTGCGCTGTCGAGTTTTTTTAAGGGACATAATGGTCACGACAATATTAGGAAAAAAAAACTCTAATTTAATCATTTTGCGTTAGGTGAAGTTCGTAATGACGGATTCCACGACTCTGGCAGATCTCATCGATCTTCATCTTCACGAATTCGAAGAGGAAGTGAAAACAATCGTAGATAAGTCCGTTAAAGAAATGGCTATGGAGAAGACGTTGAAAGAATTGGATATCACGTGGAAAGCTATGGAATTCGATAAGATGATACATGCCAGGACCAACACAACTGTGATTGGAGCCAGCGAAGAATTGATTGAAGTTTTAGAAAACGATCAGGTAGGTGCATAAGACAGAATTAATCGTTATTATGTTTTTGCTTACCTATATTATTATTTCAGAATCAACTGCAAAACATGATGAGTTCAAAGTTCATCGATTATTTTTACCACGAAGTATCCACTTGGCAGAATAAACTCAGCAACGCTGATCAGGTCATTTCGATATGGATGGAAGTACAAAGGTCTTGGCAACATTTGGAATCGATTTTCATTGGCTCTGAGGATATCAGGTCACAGCTCCCTGAAGATTCGAAAAGATTCGAAATGATTGATAGGAATTTTAGAGTAATGGCATTTGTTTTATTTTTCCTTAACGGCCTGTTTATTAATTAGGAAGGGGGGAAGAGGGGTTCATAATTGGGTGAAAAAACGATGACGTAAACTGAATTAATGAACAGGTTTTTAGACGGGAGGGGGATGGTCAAAAAGATAAAAATGACGTAAAATATTTGTGTTGCAGGGATTGTTGGCAAACATGGTCAAAGATTTGAACGTCGTTAGAGCAACGAATAAGTCTGGGTTATTTACACAATTAGAAGAGCTGCAAAAGCAGCTGGTAATGTGTGAAAAAGCTTTGTCGGACTATCTCGAGACCAAGAGGTTGATTTATCCGAGATTTTATTTCGTGTCTTCTGCAGACTTGTTGGATATTTTGTCAAACGGGAATGCGCCTGATTTGGTCGGCAGGTAGCTGTCCATTCTTGGGTTTCAAAAAATCTTGAAATATATTATCATTTTTTTTTTTTTTTTTTTTTTTTTTTTTTAGGCACCTCACGAAGCTGTACGATTCTTTAGGAAAATTGAAAATTCCAGCGGGTACGAAAAACGCTCGTGGAATGTACGCCAAAGACGGAGAATATGTAGAATTTAAAGGAACTTGCGATTGCAGCGGTAAATGTTTTCTTTTTGAAACAAAATTTTTGAAAAATTGAAGCAAGTTTAACTTTTTTTATTTTTCAAACAGGGAAAGTTGAGGTTTGGCTAAACAGAGTCACAGAATCAATGCGAAAAACGCTTCGAATTTATTTCCAAGACGGAGTTATGGCTTACGATGAAATGCCCAGAGATCAGTTTTTGTTCGCTTTTCCTGCCCAAGTAGCTTTGTGCGGGACTCAAATTTGGTGGACGACTGAAGTTAACATGGCTTTCGAAAGATTAGAAGAAGGTTACGAAAACGCTCTAAAAGATTACAATAAAAAACAGGTTAGCATTAATTTTTTTTTTTTTAACCTTTTTTTTAATTTTTGAAAATTTTTCGTAATTTATATCAGATTTATCAACTAAGCGTTTTGATCACGCTTTTGTGCGGAGAATTAAGCAAGGGCGATCGACAAAAAATCATGACGGTTTGCACAATTGACGTGCATTCGAGAGATGTCATAGCGAAAATGATAGCGCAAAAAGTTGAAAGCTCAACAGCTTTTCAGTGGCAGTCGCAATTACGACATCGCTGGGTTTCAAAGTCAAAGATTGTTTTGGTAATATTTGCGACGCTCAATTCAGATACGATTACGAATATTTGGGTTGTACTCCTCGGCTTGTGATTACGCCTTTGACCGATCGTTGTTACATCACGTTGACCCAGGTATAAAAAAAAAAATTAAAAAATAAGCCTTGAAACATTTTTAAGTTTTCAGCTTTACAGCTTTACAGCTGAAGACTTGAAAATGCTGCTAATTTTTTTTGCAGTCTCTGCATTTAATTATGGGCGGAGCTCCGGCTGGCCCGGCTGGTACTGGAAAGACAGAAACAACAAAGGATTTAGGTCGAGCTTTAGGTATCATGGTATACGTATTTAATTGCTCTGAACAAATGGACTACAAGGTAATTAAATAGTTCGATTTTAACAAAGTTGGATCTAAATTGATTTTTTAATATTTTTTTCAGTCTTGCGGAAATATATATAAAGGACTTGCTCAGACCGGAGCCTGGGGATGTTTCGATGAATTTAATCGGATCTCAGTCGAAGTATTATCCGTGGTCGCTGTTCAGGTCAAATCCGTCCAGGATGCGATTAAGGGAAAAAAGCAAAAATTTAATTTTATGGGAGAAATCATTAACTTAGTCCCGACAGTTGGGATATTATTACGATGAATCCAGGTTACGCTGGAAGAACGGAATTACCGGAGAATTTAAAAGCTCTTTTCCGGTAAATTTTTTAAAATCTATAATCTATTTCAATGGTTCTCCCTTTTCCCTTCCTGAGCATTCACATTAACCCCTTCTCCTAAATATGCATATTTCTTAACTTCTTATGAAAAAAGGAAGCTGGAGGGGGAGGGGGTCAAAAACTAAAATGGTTTTTCACTTCATGTAACCCAATTTTTTTTTATTTCAGGCCCTGCGCTATGGTGGTCCCAGATTTCGAACTAATTTGCGAAATTATGTTAGTTGCCGAAGGTTTTCAAGAAGCCAGACTTTTAGCTCGTAAATTTATCACTCTGTATACTTTATGTAAGGAGTTGTTATCGAAACAAGATCATTACGATTGGGGCTTAAGGGCCATTAAATCCGTGTTGGTTGTTGCCGGTTCTTTAAAGGTGCGTTTTAATTTTCAGCAAACGGATTTAAAGAAAAAAATTAATTTTTATTACCTATGCTTTTTGCAGAGAGGAGACCGCTTGCGGCCGGAAGATCAAGTACTCATGAGGGCTTTGCGAGACTTCAACATTCCGAAAATCGTAACGGACGATTTACCTGTTTTTATGGGTTTGATCGGTGATTTATTCCCGGCTTTGGATGTTCCCAGGAAACGAGATTTGGAATTTGAAAAAGCCATCAAAGCGGCTGCTTTGGATTTAAAATTGCAACCAGAAGATAACTTCATTTTGAAGGTGAAATAGGGTCGTCCCTAGAAGAATTATTGTCAGTAATACGTTTTTTAATGAGCTCCATTTTCAAAAAACAAAGTTTCTTTTGGAAAAAAGGTTTCCAAAATTTTTAATTTTTAAAAATCGCTTTATTATTTATTAATTACGTCATCATTATAGGAGTGGGAGGAGGGGTTGTAAAATGATGGGATTAATGTTAAATATACATAACAAAGTCTGTTTTTTTTATGATGATGGCAAGGGGGGGGGTGTTAAAAGTCGAGGAGAAATGATGACGTGATTAATGAATAACCCCCTAGCTTTTAGGTTTGAAAACGCATTTGATGGGCTGTTGTTACTGTTTATCTCTGGCCTGTAACTTGGATGAAGAAAAAATTTTTGAAAAAATGATAATTGTCAAATTTTTGAAGGATTAAATTAAGTGCATGCCTGTTATTGCTTAAAATTTATGTTTAGCTTATGCTCACTGATTTTTATTTACGCTGAATAATTTTTTGAAACCAGTTGGTCATAAGCCAAGCATATGTTCGAATTATTTTTTAAAATCGAGCAAATTAAAAGCCCTTTACGGTTGTTATTATCAGTATTTTATTTTAATTTTTTTTAATTTTTATATTTTCATTTTTTCTTAGTGCGTTCAATTGGAAGAGCTCTTCGACGTCCGACATTCTGTATTCATAATCGGTTTCGCCGGGACTGGCAAAACTCAAGTGTGGAAAACGTTAAACAGGACTTATGCCAATCAAAAAAGGAAACCTTGGTACAACGATTTGGATCCTAAAGCGGTGACAAATGACGAGTTGTTCGGAATTATAAATCCAGCCACCAGGGAATGGAAAGACGGGCTATTTTCCGTCATAATGAGAGATCAAGCCAACATGGGAGGTGATGGACCCAAATGGATTGTATTAGACGGTGATATAGATCCCATGTGGATAGAATCCTTGAACACTCTTATGGACGATAACAAAGTGTTGACATTGGCCAGCAACGAGCGAATAGCTTTAACACCGTCGATGAGGCTGTTGTTCGAGATTTCGAATTTAAGAACGGCCACACCAGCAACTGTGTCGAGAGCTGGTATTTTATACATCAACCCGCAGGATTTAGGATGGAACCCGTAAGGAATTTTCAGATTATCTTTCTCAACCGTTTTAATCATTTTTTGTAAAATAATTATTTTTAGATTTGTAGCGAGCTGGATCGATACGCGAACGAACCAGTCCGAAAAAGCTCAGTTGAACGTTTTATTCGATAAATACGTCCCCGGTTGCCTGGAAGCTGTTAAGCTCAAATTTAAAAAAATCACTCCGCTCGTCGAAATTAACCACATACAAGTTTTGTGCCATTTGCTTAATTGCTTGCTTACTCCCGCAAATGTGCCAAATGATTGCCCGAAGGAATGGT
Source organism: Liposcelis bostrychophila (assembly GCA_037577465.1). Classification (NCBI taxonomy): domain Eukaryota; kingdom Metazoa; phylum Arthropoda; class Insecta; order Psocodea; family Liposcelididae; genus Liposcelis; species Liposcelis bostrychophila. The sequence goes on along the minus strand of CM075208.1, from coordinate 52,193,950 downwards.
ATGAAATTTATTTCGCTTGGGCTTGTGTTTGGGCCTTCGGAGCTGCCATGTTTCAAGACCAGGTTTGCTACCAAATAAAATTTATAAAAAAAATAAATTTTATAAAAACAAAATCATTTCAGTTAGTTGATTGGAGGAATGAGTTCAATAAATGGTGGATAAATGAATTTAAAACTGTTAAATTCCCGTCTGCTGGGACCGTCTTCCACTACTACATCGACCAAGAGACCAAGAAATTTTTACCTTGGACGGAAAAAGTTGTGCCATATGAATTTGATCCCGATATACCGCTTCAGGTAATTTTAGGAGGAAGGGAAAGTAATGCCTCTAATGGGAAATTCTAATAAAAAAAAATGCATATTTTTTGGTGATCATGGGAAGAGGGAAGGGAAAAGAGGTTATCAAATATTCCCGAAAAAAAAAAATAGAATGACTTAATCTTTGAAGAGTCCCAAAACACGATTTTTTGATGTTTTCAAAGTATGTAATTGGTATTTTTTTTATTTTCAGTCGGCTCTAGTCAATACATCAGAAACAACGCGAATAAGATATTTCATGGATATTTTAACTCAAATTCGTGTCCCTGTTATGCTAGTAGGAGGAGCTGGATCGGGCAAAAGCGTTATCGTCAATGATAAAATGAGTAATCTACCGGATAATTACGCAGTAACTAACGTTCCGTTTAATTTTTACACTACGTCTGGTAAGAAACCGTTGACTTAATGCATAATGTCGTAGACATATTACATAAACATTTTGGGGGGGGGGGGGGGGGAAGAGGGGATTCGAATAATTCTTATCGATAGTTAAGAAAGGGAAAGAAGAGATTTCAAATATTTTTCCTAGCAGTTTGTAACCAAAAAATATGTAATTTTTTCTAGGAAAACTATTGGAGGGAGACGTGAAATGATATAAAAATCCTTAAGAAAATGCTTAAGTAATATGTGTACGACACGTGAATGTTGTAAATGCACTCTTGAATTCATTAATGAATTCTGCAGAAAAATATTTTAAAAATTCACCTTTTTTTAAGCCCAAATTGTTATTTTATTTTGTCACAGAAATGCTGCAGAAAGTATTAGAAAAACCGTTGGAAAAGAAAGCTGGTAGAAATTACGGACCCCCTGGAAACAAAAGCATGATTTATTTTATTGACGATATGAATATGCCAGAGGTAAATTTTTTTTTTTTTTTTTTTTTTAAGAAAAATGGATCGAAGTAAATATTTTTAAAATCCGCAATCTACACAGGTTGACACCTACGGAACCGTACAACCCCACACGTTGATCCGTCAGCACTTGGATTACAGTCACTGGTACGATAGAACGAAATTATCGCTGAAAGAGATCCACAATTGCCAGTACGTTTCTTGCATGAATCCAACCGCTGGAAGTTTTACAATCGATCCTCGACTTCAAAGACATTTCGCTGTTTTCGCAGTGAGGTGAACTAATCATTTTTTTTAAAATTATATATTCATTTAATGAAGATTTTTAGGGCAAAATAAATCCGCTAGGGGCTGTCGGCTGCTATTATGGTAAAATGGCGGCCGGCTTCGGATTTGTTAATAAATGACTTTAATATGAGAAGGGAATATTTATTAACCAATCCGAAGCCGGCCGCCATTTTACCATGGTAGCAGCCGGCAGCCTCCTAGCGGATTTAGTTTGCCGTAAAAATCCTCATTTTCAAAGGTTATGTTAGATTAAATAATTTTTTTGTTGCGTTTGGTAATTTATTCGTTTATTTATTTATTTTTCAGTTTCCCAACCGGCGAAGCATTATTCAGCATTTATGAAAAAATATTGATGGGACATTTAACTTACCCGGCTCATAAAATAAATCCGATGGTCATCAAGGTTGTTAATAGTTTGGTAACGGTAGCTTTGCAGGTGCATCAAAAAATGTCCCAGATTTTCCTGCCCACTGCTGTTAAATTTCATTATGTTTTCAACATGAGAGATTTAGCAAATATCTTTCAGGTTAGATTTTTTGTTTTTGTGTGTGTTTATTGCAATAAGTTATTCAATTTTGAAGTCAGAATTCTGGAAAAATTTAAATCCTACATGGCGGAGCCATTTTACTGTTAATAATGCGATTTTCGGCGCCATATTGGATTTCTTACTTGAAACTTAGCCACTCTGAAATCTACGGAGTTAAAAACCTATACAACACGTTTTCCTGGATTTTTCCAAACTTTTTTCGATTTTTTTTTTGATTGAAAATAAACTTAAATTTTAACTTAACTCAATTGAATTGAATTTTAATTCATTTTAAACTTTTCAGGGCGTACTTTTTTCGACGGCTGATTGCATTCCAACCGGTCCCGCTCTCATAAAATTATGGATCCATGAAGCTAATCGCGTATATTGCGACAAATTGGTGGAAGCCAAGGACATCAAATCATTCCAAGGATTAATTACCGAATTCGTTAAAAAGGGTTTCGAAGAACTGAACGAACAAGAAGTGTTCGTAGATCCTTTGCTGTTTTGTCATTTCGCAGAAGGGATCGGAGAATCGAAATACCTACCGGTCGACAATTGGAAAACGATGAACAGATTATTGGAGGAGGCGTTGTCTCAATTCAACGATTTGGTAGCGGCCATGAATTTGGTTCTTTTCGAAGATGCCATGCATCACATTTGCAGAATCAATCGAATATTGGAAGCTCCTAGGGGAAACGCTCTTTTGGTAGGGGTTGGAGGTTCCGGTAAGCAATCCCTGGCCCGACTTGCTGCTTTTATATCGTCTCTGGAAGTCTTCCAAGTTCAGTTGAAAAAAGGATATTCTCTGACGGATCTTAAGGTAAAAAACTTACAGAAAATTTTTTAAAAAAATTAATTACAAATTTAAAATTTTTAGGCGGACGTGGCCACTCAATACATGAAAGCAGGTGTAAAGGGAATGGGGATCGTGTTTTTGATGACTGACGCCCAAGTTGCGGAAGAAAAATTTTTAGTCGTCATTAACGATTGTTTGGCGTCCGGGGAAATTCCGGAATTGTTCGGGGACGACGAAATCGATAACATCGTCAATTCCATAAGAGGAGAGGTGAAAGGAGCCGGGATCGTCGACACCAAAGAAAACTGCTGGAAATTTTATATCGATAAAGTGAGGAGGCTTCTAAAAGTCGTTTTGTGCTTTTCTCCGGTCGGCTCGACTCTTCGAATCAGGTCTAGAAAATTTCCTGCGGTCGTTAATTGCACCGCGATTGATTGGTTTCACGAATGGCCTCACGAAGCGCTGATATCCGTCTCTTACCGTTTTTTGGAGGAGCTGGAAGCTTTGCCGGTAAGTTGAAAATGATCCAACTGTCGAGGGAAGGCGTAAACATGTGTGCGTTATACTTCCACTAAAATTTAAATAAAATTTTACGATCGATTTTTTATATGTCATTAGGATGAACTGCGTAGCTCGGTATCAAAATTTATGGCGAACGCTCACACTTCCGTAAATGAAAAGTCTCAAGCATATCTGGCGAACGAACGAAGATACAATTATACGACTCCTAAATCATTTTTGGAACAAATAAGTTTATATTTCAAACTTTTAACCGAAAAAACTACGGATAATAAAGATCGAATAGAAAAATTAGAAAACGGATTAACAAAATTAGTCAGCACATCTGCTCAGGTATTTTTGCCAGATAAAATCTAAATTTAAATTTTTCGTAATAGAGAAGTCACATGTTTTGTGGTGAGTCCATCGTTTAATTGTGCTAGGGGAAATATGACAAAAAGCATAATTTTGACTCAGTAAAAAAAAAAAAAAATTGTTAAACTCCCAAAAAAGAAAAAAACGAACATTTTAATTTGAATGCCCGCCAAAACAAAACGCGAAGGAACGTGACGTCATCCGCCTAAAAGTGGTTGTGTTCATTTCCGAAACTCTGAACGGCATCGATGCGTAATGTTTAAAAGTATGTTTATAAACAAGACGTGTTTCGCTTCAAATTCGATGTCTCGCTTCGAGTTCAATATCTCGATCGATACAGGCAGATGACGTCACACCAATAAAAAATCGTTTAAGGAGTGATCACGTGACAAAAACTTTTCCGAACTTTACTTTTATTTTTATTTTTTTATTTGATGAAAAATTTTCACGTTTAAAAATACTAGTTTTATTTATTTATTTTATTTATTTATTCATTTATTCATTTATTGGTACAATGGACCTCATTGTGAGGTATATGACCTTGTCATTAACGATATAAAAATTAAAGTAATAAAATTTAAAATTGAATTAAATAAGACAAACAGTCACAAATCACAGAAAGAATGAAAAAAAAAAAAAAAAAAAAAAAAAAAAAGAGAGATAGCAATGAAGCGATAGAGCAAAAATTAAATACTAAAAAAAAAAAAAAGTTAAGAGCATACTACGCATAAGTTTTAGTTAAGAGCATACTACGCATTAGTTTCCAGCGAAAATCTCAAAACATGTGACTTGTCTATTCAGTTTTTGGCAAAACATATGTTTAAAATTTTTCGAAAAAAAAAAAAACTATTTTGTTTTTTAGGTGGACGGTTTAAAAGCAGTTTTAGCAGCCCAAGAAGTAATTCTAGCAGAAAAAAACGCAGCCGCCGATGCCCTAATCACCGTCGTCGGCGCGGAAAGCGAAAAGGTGGCCAAGGAAAAAGCGATAGCCGCAGAGGAAGAAGAAAAAGTCCGAGCCATCGAAGAGGACGTATCAGCCAAACAAAAAGTTTGCGAGGAAGATTTAGCGAAGGCAGAGCCAGCCTTACTGGCTGCCCAGGCCGCTTTAGACACTTTGGATAAAAACAGTTTGACGGAATATAAGTCATTCGGCACACCGCCCCCTGGGACCGATGACGTGGCAGCGGCTGTTATGGTTTTGTTTGCTCCTAAAGGGAAAATCCCTCGATTGCAGGACAGAAATTGGAAAAATTGCAAAGTGAGAATTTTTTTTTAGCATTTAAAAAAAAAAATTAAATTGAATCGATTGAAAATTGTTAATTTTTTTAGGTCATGATGGCTAAAGTCGACCTTTTCTTAGACCAGTTAAAAAATTATGATAAAGAAAATATGCAGCCTGAAGCGGTGAAAGCTGTTCAGTATTATTTGGATAAGCCGGATTTCGATCCTGAGAGAATAAAGACGAAATCTATGGCAGCCGCAGGTGTGGGGACATTCAAGTGTTTTAGGGTTAGGGGGTTTGAGATTCTATTTCAAGTTGCTCAACTTTTTTTTTAGGTCTTTGCTCTTGGGTGATAAACATAATTAAATTTTACGAGGTGTTCGTGTTCGTCGAGCCTAAGAGGCAAGCTTTGGCCAAAGCTAATCAAGAATTAAAAGACGCCAGGGATAAATTAAAATTTTTGAAAGAAAAATTGGCGGTAAGTCGTTCACTTTTCTAAATCAGTCAATTTCCGTTGCAGATAATTAATGAGACATTTTTAATTTTTTCGACTAGGACCTGGAAGAAAAATTAGCCAAATTAACTGCGGAATTTGATGCTGCGATGGCTGCCAAAATGAAATGTCAAGCGGAAGCTGATGCAACAGCATTGACAATTAATCTTGCTAATCGACTTGTAAACGGTTTGGCTTCTGAAAACGTTCGGTGGAAACAATCTGTAGCCAAGTCAGTATTTAATTATTTAATTTTTAATTGAAATTTTTAAAAATTACGGATCGTTCATAAATTATTTAAGCATAATGAGAATTGGGGGAGGGGGAGAGTTTACAAACGTCTTACGGCAAATTTAAATCTTTATCAGATTTTTTTGCTTATTAATAGTGGGGAGGGAGGTCGAAATTATCCAAAATATCGCTTATATAATTTATGGGCAACAACGTCTTAACAAAGATTTTTTTTTTTTTAAGCTTAAAATCGATTGCCACAACTCTTCCGGGTGATATTCTGCTAATAACTGCATTCATATCATACGTCGGATGCTTTACAAAAACGTATAGGGTTGATTTAATGGAAAAATCATGGAAGCCCTTTATTAAATCGGTTCAGGTATGATGCTCGAAATGCAGATTTTAAACGGCTTCAAGCGGTCGCTGGTAATTATCTCGTTCCATTTTTCGCAGCCGTCCATACCCACAACCGAGGACTCGGATCCTCTGGCGCTGCTTACTGACGATGCTCAGATCGCGAAATGGAATAACGAAGGTTTGCCAAACGATAGGATGTCTGTCGAAAATGCTACGATTCTCAGTAACTCAGCTCGTTGGCCTTTGATGATCGATCCTCAATTGCAAGGGATCAAATGGATTAAGAATAAATACGGAGACGAATTGAAAACCATAAGATTGGGACAAAGAGCTTATTTGGATGTGTTGGAAGTCGCTTTGCGAGAAGGGCATACGGTAACTTAAAAGATGTTTTTTAAAAAATTTTTTATTAAGTAAAATTTATTTTTTAGGTGCTGTTGGAATACATCGGAGAAAACGTCGATGCTGTTTTGGATCCTTTACTCGGGAGAGCTTTGATACGGAAAGGCCGAGCCATCAAAATCGGAGATAAGGAAATGGATTACAATCCGAAATTCCGTTTAATACTCCAAACAAAATTGGCTAATCCCCATTATAAACCGGAAATGCAAGCGCAAACTACTTTAATTAATTTTACAGTTACGAAGGATGGCCTAGAAGAACAATTATTGGGTAGATAAAATTTTTTTAAGTATTATCAGTAGCTGAAAGCTATTATTGAAAAAAAAATGCACCTTTTAACCTTCTAAGGACCGTTGCCTCCTATATCAGGCATCAGTATAAAAAATTGATAATTTTGTTATTTTTTATTAACTGCAATAAGCTGGATTGCCGATTTCCGAATTTTAAGTCAGAAGTTCGAAAAAATACAAATTTAGAATGGCGGAGTTTTAGCGCCATATTGCTTTTTTTAAAATTAGCTAATTTTGAGTTCCTTTTTAACATTTTGTTTTAGGTGGAGTTGTCAAGGCAGAGAGGCCCGACTTAGAAGAATTAAAAACGGAATTGACGCAGCAGCAAAACACGTTCAAAATAACCCTTAAAATGCTCGAAGATGATTTGCTGTATAGATTAAGCGCTGCCGGTGATAATATTTTAAGCGACGTTACGTTAGTTGAAAATTTAGAGAGAACGAAAAAGACGGCCGCGGAAATAACCATTAAAGTAATTAATTTTTTTTCGAAAGTTTTTTAAAAAGACATTGTACCCATAACTTAATGTATTTTCAACAGGTTGCCGAAGCGAAGATTACCTCCGTGAAAATTGACGAAGCGAGAGAGCAGTATAGGCCGGTGGCTACGAGGGCTTCCATTTTGTATTTTGTATTAAACGATATGTGCAAAGTTAATCTTATATACCAATTTTCATTGAAGGTGAAAACGTATTCGTTTTATTTTCTGTGGTAAAAACGGTTGATTAATTTTTTTAAATTTTTTTTATTTTCAGGCGTTTAATGTAGTCTTCAACAAAGCTATAGAAAGCACGGAACCAGCAGAGACATTGAGAGAGCGTGTTGTAAATCTGCTTGATTGCGTCACGTATTATGTCTTTATGTACACTAACAGAGCTCTTTTCGAAGCGGATAAGTTGATATTTAAAGCTCAGATGGCCATACAGATTCAATTAGGTGTGTTCCTCGAAAAAAATTTTTTTTATAACAAATCAAAGTAGTATACGCCAGCACCATTTTGTGCCCCTTCTCCATCTATATATGTGCAGAATTAACACTGCACATTCAAATATTAAGAAAAAAATCTTTTTTTTCGGAAATTGTCAACTTCCTCCCCCTAATCATTAGGGTGGGTCGAAACTGACAAATTTTGGTTTTTGAAAATTCATCATAGTAGAATGAAATACTTTTGGCATCACTACTAACATCACAAGATATTTTGAAGGTGTTTTTGAGGCCGCCCTTATCATACCCTAACCGCACCTAACCTAACCTAACCCAACCTAACCTAACCTAACCTAACCTAACCTAACCTAACCTAACCTAACCCAACCTAACCTAACCTAACCAAACCTAACCTAACCTAACCTAACCTAACAAGAAGTTTTTGAAAAGCCCATACAAGGGCAAAAAATAAAAAAAAATTTTCCTGAAAAAGATACCATTTTCTATTGGAAATTTTGCGTAGATTACGAATATAAAGTCCAAAATTTATTTTTATGTACGGTTTATAAGCCAAGACAAAAAAGTCTAAAGAATTTAAAGAAAAGGCATAAAGCTCAAAAACCGTACACTTTAAGTAATTTTGGACTTCATATTCGTAATATACGTAAAATTTCCGATGGGAAGCAATACTTTTTTCAGCAAAAAAAAAAAGAAAAAAAAAAAATCATTAATTTTTCCTCTTTTATGGGCGAAAGCCACTGGGAAATTTCAAGATGACCTTCAAAAAATTCGAAAAAAATTTGGGTAAATAATGTTGTCAGAAGGCACTTATTCCTCCCTCAGGAGTTTTAAATTTTCTCAGTTTCCACCGCCCCTACTAATATTCAAATCCGGGACCCCCTCTCCCCTAAATAATGACGTAATATTTGAATGTTTCCTTACGGAGATTTGATATAAGGGATTGTCCATAACAACGTCTTTTTTATATGCTGAGCGGGGGGGTCATAAAATGTCAAATATTGAAACTCCATACGAAAAGCCAATTTTTTGATGGGAGGACGTAAGGAGAGGGAGGTCGAAATTACTACAAAAAAAAAAAAAATGCTATGCTTCCGTAATAATTACGGCTTTATTTTTTTTAAAATAACCGTAAACTTTTTTCTTTTAGCTGCGAAGGAAATCGAACCTGAAGAACTAGATTTCCTTCTCAGATTCCCAGCTAATCCAAACGTCATCTCCCCAGTTGATTTCTTAACTCATTTAGCTTGGGGTGGAGTCAAAACATTGTCAAATCTATCTGAATTCAAGTACGTAGTTTGGTTTTTTAAGCAGGGTGCAAAAAGTATTTCATCTGTTAATGTCTTTTTTTTTTTTTCGTTGCTTCAATTTAGAAATTTGGATAAGGACATAGAAGGCTCTGCAAAGAGATGGAAAAAATTCGTCGAGAGCGAAAAGCCCGAAAGGGAAAAATTCCCGCAGGAATGGAAAAATAAAAGCCCGTTGCAACGGTTATGCATGATGAGGTGTTTGAGACCTGACAGAATGACTTACGCCGTTGGGTAAGTTATGAAAAAAGAAAAAAAAAATATTTAGATAATTGTTCGAAAAACATTTTTTTTAATCTTAAACTGTAATTTACAGAACGTTCATCGAAGAAAAAATGGGACTGAAATACGCAGAAGCGAGAACGGTCGAATTTGCCAAGTCTTATCAAGAATCCAGCAACACTACCCCTATATTTTTCATACTATCACCTGGTGTCGATCCTTTAAAAGACGTCGAAAAGCAAGGGAAGAAGCTGGGTTTCACGATGGATAAACGAAATTTCCATAACGTCTCCCTAGGCCAGGGGCAAGAGGTCGTGGCTGAAGAGGCGATGGAAGTTGCAAGTAGAGAAGGTCACTGGGTCATTCTCCAGGTTCGTTAACTAATAAGGCACAAGACCAGGGTCGTAAAAGCAGGTCTGGAAGCTATGCCCATTAATTAAAGTACGCGGATTTTAATTCCGAGAGCTGGCGGCAGATGACGCAGCGAACCATCGAGACGTTCTTCAGCTGCCCTTGTCTGTATTGAACACGGCCATGTAGACAGGTCCGGAAGCTTCCCATGCCGTTCATGTCCTGCTTAACTACGTACATTTTAGTTCTAAAACGAGGCAGTGATGGCGTGCCATCTTGAGAGACGCAGCATAGAGTCGAACAATCGTGACGTCACAGGGTCCAAAAAACTTTGATTCTGAAGGCTTTGCCATTTTTCGACCAATTAGATTTGAAGCATGCATCGGTGCACCGATAAAGGAGGCGGCGATTTTGGTGTCCTGAACGTACATCTGACGTCAGACTGTTCGATTATGTCTAGTCCTTCAAGTTGGGACCGCGGCCGTATAGGCTCCGAATGACTTTGATTGCAGCGCCACCATTAAAATTATGTTTAGCTTATAAAAAAGCAATATTCCCGCGAACTAATTGCTTGATGAAAATATATACGCTTCTATAAGGTAAACATGTATATTTAAGTGTATATTTATACGAAAAAAGTCGCTCGGAGCCTACAGACGTCTATCCGACCGTGCGCCGCCATTGTTGTTTACAAATCTCAACGACCAATCAAAAAGCGTCTCGCGAACAAGTAGCGCTTACGGTGGTAGAAAGGAAGAACCAATTTTCGCGTAGTTTAGCAGGGCTAGATCTCCCACGTATAAAGGATAGGAGTTTCCGGGCCTGTCTATAGGCTCCGAGCGACTTTTTTGTATAAATATACACTTAAATATACCTATTTACCTTATAGAAGCATATATATTTCCATCACGCAATTAGTTCGCGGGAATATTGCTTTTATTATAAGCTAAACATAATTTTAACGGTGGCGCTGCAGCCTATACGGAGCCTATACGGCCGTGGTATTGAAATAAAATAGGGGTCGTCCACAAATTATGTAAGCATGGGTTAGGTCCTTTTTGTTAGATCCCATTTCGCATATGCTTAGCTTATGGGTAAGATGTTAAATTTGGACCCCCTCCCCCCCTAAACGTGCTTACGTAATTTATGGACGACCCCTTGAGTGATGTCAACATCCAATCAGAAAGCGCCTCGAGTACAGCTAGCGCTTCTGGCGGTGAAATCAACTAACTAAAATACGCGTCGTTAAGAGGGACACGACATTTGTTTGAGAAATAAACTTTCAAACCTTTTTTTATGACTGTGCCCACGACACCATGAAAATCCTCTGGAAAATGTTTTAACAAAATTCGATTTTCTTTCAGAATGTTCATTTAGTCAAAAATTGGTTGCCGACGCTCGAGAAAAAAATGGAGCAATGCCAGGAAAACGCACACGAAAATTACAGGTTATTTGTTTCTGCCGAGCCGGCGCCCAGTGCTGAATACCACATCATACCTCAGGTAAATATTTTCTTGAAAGTAGATTAAGAGGTCATTCAAGCATTAGGTAAGAACCTTAAAAAGGGGGAAGGTGTCTGCAAAATGCCGACAAAATGTTAATATTCATGAACATAAACAAAAGCTTTTTTTTTGGCCGTAGGAGGAAGGGTCAAAATATTTTGCTAATGGCGCACTTAAATGGCCTCCAAAATTCATATAAATATTTATTAACTGATTTATTTTATTTATTTATTTATTTTTTTTTTTTTTTCATAAATAGGGCATATTAGAGTCCGCCATAAAAATCACAAACGAGCCCCCGACCGGTATGCTGGCAAACATTCACAAAGCCTTGGATAATTTTAATCAAGAAACTTTAGAAATGTGCAGCAAGGAAGCCGAATTCAAGGCAATTTTGTTCGCTTTGTGCTACTTTCATGCCGTGGTGGCCGAAAGGCGAAAATTCGGAGCCCAAGGATGGAACAGGGTCTATCCTTTTAACGTCGGGGATTTAACCATAAGCGTTAGCGTCTTGTATAATTATCTGGAAAACAACACCAAAGTTCCCTGGGAAGATTTAAGATATTTATTCGGCGAAATCATGTACGGCGGGCATATAACGGACGATTGGGACAGGAGGCTGTGCAGGACGTATTTGGAGGAATTTATGAGGCCTGAATTGGTATTTTTTTTTTTTTTTTTTTTTTGTGAAAAAGTACAGAAAATTCGGATTTAATTTTTTTGATTTTCAAATTGTAGATCGACGGGGATTTGTTCTTTGCCCCTGGATTTTTGGCTCCTCCTAACATAGATTACGTTGGATATCACTCGTACATAGACGATTATTTGCCGTCGGAAAGCCCAAACCTTTACGGGTTGCACTTGAATGCCGAAATCGGCTTTTTAACGACTTTGTCGGAAAATTTGTTCAGAACTATTTTCGAAATGCAACCCAGGGATGCGGGGAAAGGCGGTGGAGCGAGTCAAAGCAGAGAAGAAAAGGTAAAGTATCTGCAAGGATAAAACAGGCCTGACCCACAGTGGTCCGGAAAATAAAATAAATGGCCAAACTCATCCCCAAGTCTGTGTGAAACTTAGAAAGAAGATGAAGGTGTCAAAAGTTTCGATATTTTGTGCAATTAAAAACCTGCTGCCCGTGCCCCAAAATTCAAAATGGCGGACAAAATTTGGAAGCCAAAATTTTTAATTTTGAATGAAATTTCATGAACATTTATTTTTAGGTATTTTTGTGGCTGCTGATTTCATATCTGGAACAATTTTTTTAAAATTCAAGATGGCGGACAAGTGTAAAAAAAAGTTAAAGTTGTTCAATTTTCATGAAAATTTGTACTAAGGGGTTTTCAAGGTCGCTGATCTCGAATTCATAACTCGTTTTTCTGAATTTCGAACATACTGTACAACGGGTAAATTAATTTTTTTCGATTTATTGAGTCCCTTAAAAAAATTTTAGAAAACTATTAGCGGATTCGAGATCAGCGACCTCGAAAACCCCTTAGTACAAATTTTCATGAAAATGTAACAACTTTAATTTTTTTTACACTTGTTCGCCATCTTGAATTTTAAAATAATTGTTCCAGATATAAAACCAGCAGTCACAAAAATAATACCTAAAAATAAATATTCATGAAATTTCCTTCATAATTAAAAATTTTGGCTTCCATATTATCCCCACCATTTTGAATTTTGGGGCACAGACAGCAGGTTTTTAATTGCACAAAATATCGAAGCTTTTGTCAACTTCCATCTTCTTTTTAAGTTTCACACAGACTTTGGAATGAGTTTTGGCCACTTATTTTTTTTTCCGGACCACTGTGTGACCTATTTGGGCCAGGTTCGAAGCCAGGCAGAGGGGTTAAGGGGGGCCAAGGTTTTTGTAACGGGTCTGCAAATGCTTTTCTCGACATGGGGTCGCCCATAAATTACGTAAGCATGGGTTAGGCCCTTTTTGCACGCTTTATCCCATTTCGCCTATGCTTAGCTTATGGGTAAGATGTTAAATTTGGACCCCCTCCCCTCCCCCCTAAATGTGCTCACGTAATTTATGGACGACCCCCATGGAAAATAGAATAAAAGCAAAAAAATGAGTACATCTTTGTAATTTTACTGTGGCGAAAAACATTTGCTTTGTTCTGGCCACCTTGAGGAATGAGAAAGCGTCATTCACTGCCTTCTAAGCCGTAATTTACATTCGATTTGAGCAATAAAAGGCAAAATTACTAATTTTTAATTTTTTTTTTCTCTTTTAGGTAAAAGTCATGTTGGATGATATATTGGACAAAGCGCCGGAAGAATTTAATTTACCAGAAATAATGGCGAAAATAGAGGATAAAACGCCATACATTTTAGTAGCTTTCCAGGAAATGGAAAGGATGAACATTTTGTTTAGAGAAATCAAACGCTCCCTTAAGGAACTGGATTTGGGTTTAAAAGTATGTTTCTTTGGATTTAAACTCTAAAAATTTAATATTTCTTAATTTTTTCTTTTTTTTTTTCAGGGAGAATTGACAATATCAACAGACATGGAAAATTTAATGGCCACTCTCTTTATGGATCAAATACCTCCGCTATGGGCGAAACGAGCATATCCTTCCATGCTTCCGTTAGGCCCATGGTATGCTGATTTAATAACTCGATTGAAAGAGCTGGAAGCTTGGGCCCAGGACTTTAATGTGAGTTCAGAAAAAAAATCATAATAAAAAATTAACGAAAAATCTAAAAAAAAAAATTTTTTTCAGCTTCCTCCAGCTGTTTGGTTAGCTGGATTTTTCAACCCGCAATCCTTCCTGACGGCTATCATGCAAAGCACTGCCCGTAAAAATGAATGGCCTTTGGATAGAATGTGCCTTCATTGTGAAGTGACTAAAAAAACAAGAGAGGAATTCACGTAAGTTGCTATTTTTAATTTTAAAAAAAATGGTATTAACTTTAAAAAAAAGAAAAGTTTTTATCAAGTCGATTTTTTTCCTATAATATCAAGCGAGGATTACGAGAAAAGTAAAAGGTTAGATCACTTTCACTTTATCAAAGAAAATCAAATTATCATTATTATTATCATTTTGTATTTTTATTTCACTTTTTATTTTTCTCATATATCCATAAAATCATATGCTCACTGAAATAATTTTTTTTTTTTTAAATCATTCACATTTAAAAAAAAAAAAAAATTAATTTTAATTCTAACTCTAATTTTATGTTACTCAAAGCGAACAAAAAAAAACTAGGAGGTATTTAAATTTGGACTTTATTCATCATCATAGCTCTATAGCAGCATACATTTTTTTCTCAAATAGGCCATTTTTATGGTGAAAAATTACAAAATTTAACAGTTTTAAACATGAAGTCTACGAATTTTTTATAGATAATTTTTTAATTCTAGATTTTTGTCAAATAAATAAATGATTTTTCCTATGTAAAAATAAATAAAAAATTAAACATTGGCATTTATACTTTAAATAATGCACTTATTTTTTCAGGAATAAAATTTTTTTTTATGATACTTGGGTCTTTTTTTTTTTTTTTTTTTTTTTTGCTGCTAATTTTGTCTAAATTTTTTCTCATTTTTAAAAGGCTTTGTAAAAAAAAGATATTGCAACATAGCATTTGGCATGAACATTACAACAGAAATTATTAGGAAAATTTTTTCATTTTGCTCATTTTTTCCACAGGGGTCCACCTCGTGAAGGTGCAAATGTTTGCGGCTTGTACATGGAAGGCGCTCGTTGGGATACAGCAGTTGGAGGAATAGTTGAATCGAAAGTGAAGGAGCTTTTCCCTATGATGCCCGTGATTTACATAAAGGCAATAACTCAGGTTTGTTTTGCTTGTTTTTTTCGAAAAACGAATTAATTCATTTATTTGAAGTATAAATAATTTCATCTTTTACTTTTAGGATAAGCAAGATTTAAGAGGCATGTACGAGTGCCCTGTTTACAAAACGAGACAAAGAGGGCCTACTTATGTGTGGACGTTCAATTTAAAAACGAAAGAAAAACCAGGAAGATGGACGTTGGCTGGCGTTGCTCTATTGCTGGGGATCTAATTGTAGACTTATTATCAATGTAAAATAGTTTATTGAAGCAATATAATATATGTACAAATTAAATATTAACGTTTTTTATTAAAGAAATTTGTCGAAGGGTAATATCGTCGAATTATTTGGGTTTTTGTCTCTTTGTTAACGCAAAGTTACTTTTAAATTTTATTTCATATTAAAAACTAAAACACTAAAATGTTTCTTTAAATTATAGGAATTTACGGAAGCCCTGAAGGGTCACATTTCTATAATTGTTTTTTATTGTTTGTTCCGGAACAGACATTGTTTGTTCCGGAACAAGCAATGTCTGTTCCGGAACAAACAATTTAAAATTGTCAGTTCCGGAACAAGCAATTTTTAAAATTGTCAGTTCCGGAACAAGCATTTTTTAAAATTGTCAGTTCCGGAACAAGCAATTTTTAAAATTGTCAGTTCCGGAACAAGCAATTTTTAAAATTGTCAGTTCCGGAACAAGCTTATTTTAAAATTGTCAGTTCCGGAACAAGCAATTTTTAAAATTGTCAGTTCCGGAACAAGCTTATTTTAAAATTGTCAGTTCCGGAACAAGCAATTTTTAAAATTGTCAGTTCCGGAACAAGCAATTTTTAAAATTGTCAGTTCCGGAACAAGCAATTTTTAAAATTGTCAGTTCCGGAACAAGCAATTTTTAAAATTTTCAGTTCCGGAACAAGCTTATTTTAAAATTGTCAGTTCCGGAACAAGCAATTTTTAAAATTGTCAGTTCGGGAACAAGCAATTTTTAAAATTGTCAGTTCCGGAACAAGCAATTTTTAAAATTGTCAGTTCCGGAACAAGCTTATTTTAAAATTGTCAGTTCCGGAACAAGCAATTTTTAAAATTGTCAGTTCCGGAACAAGCACTTTTTAAAATTGTCAGTTCCGGAACAAGCAATTTTTAACATTGTCAGTTCCGGAACAAGCACTTTTTAAAATTGTCAGTTCCGGAACAAGCAATTTTTAAAATTGTCAGTTCCGGAACAAGCAATTTTTAAAATTGTCAGTTCCGGAACAGACAATTTTCTAACTAAACGTTGCCTGTTCCGGAACAGACATTGTTTGTCCCGGAATAGACATTGCTTGTTCCGGAACAAACAATTAATTTAAAATTGTCAGTTCCGGAACAAGCAATTTTTAAAATTGTCAGTTCCGGAACAAGCATTTTTTAAAATTGTCAGTTCCGGAACAAGCAATTTTTAAAATTGTCAGTTCCGGACAAGCAATTTTTAAAATTGTCAGTTCCGGAACAAGCTTATTTTAAAATTGTCAGTTCCGGAACAAGCAATTTTTAAAATTGTCAGTTCCGGAACAAGCTTATTTTAAAATTGTCAGTTCCGGAACAAGCAATTTTTAAAATTGTCAGTTCCGGAACAAGCAATTTTTAAAATTGTCAGTTCCGGAACAAGCAATTTTTAAAATTGTCAGTTCCGGAACAAGCAATTTTTAAAATTTTCAGTTCCGGAACAAGCTTATTTTAAAATTGTCAGTTCCGGAACAAGCAATTTTTAAAATTGTCAGTTCCGGAACAAGCAATTTTTAAAATTGTCAGTTCCGGAACAAGCACTTTGTAAAATTGTCAGTTCCGGAACAAGCAGATTGTAAAATTGTCAGTTCCGGAACAAGCAGTTTTTAAAATGTCAGTTCCGGAACAAGCACTTTGTAAAATTGTCAGTTCCGGAACAAGCAATTTTTAAAATTGTCAGTTCCGGAACAAGCAGTTTTTAAAATTGTCAGTTCCGGAACAAGCAATTTTTAAAATTGTCAGTTCCGGAACAAGCAATTTTTAAAATTGTCAGTTCCGGAACAGACAATTTTCTAACTAAACGTTGCCTGTTCCGGAACAGACATTGTTTGTCCCGGAATAGACATTGCTTGTTCCGGAACAAACAATTAATTTAAAATTGTCAGTTCCGGAACAGACAATTTTCTAACTAAACGTTGTCTGTTCCGGAACAGGCAATGTCATGACATTGTTTGTTCTTCTAACTAAACGTTGTCTGTTCCGGAACAGACATTGTTTGTTCCGGAACAGACATTGCTTGTTCCGGAACAAACAATAAAAAACAATTATAGAAATGTGACCCTTCAGGGCTTCCGTAGGAATTATTCCAAAGCCAAGTAGCCGCATTTAATTTTTTTTTCATTGTTTTCGATCCTTCTATAGCTTTAAGAGAAGCTTTTAAAATAATTACGTTTAAACCAAGTTTTTTAAAAACCGAAATTTCCTTATCTGAAGGATACAAGGATATATAAGAATATAGACTAGTAACCATTTTCAATTTTTTCCGTTCAAGCGGCATTTTGTATAACATTTTGCTAACAAGTGTTTTTAGGGTAATTCGACCCTTCTGATTACGATTTTCGCTGTTAGCAACTCGAAATCTCAACCGTTAGCGCAGAATCCATGATGGCGTCAATCAGCGGTCGTTTTACTTTTTTAATTTAAATTTTGACTCTCGCAATCGAATTTAAAAAGTTTTTACGGGTTTTTTGGGGTGCTTTGTTTGGATAAATAATGTTTATAAATGTACAATTATTTTGACAGACCGTAAGTCATGTAGTGCCTCTCAAAAATTTAAAGTAACACTCTTTAAACAGTTTTTTCTTGATAACTTTATCATTTTAAAATATTTTTTATTCGGGTAACAATTTTGTAAAAGAGCTGGAAAAGACACATATTTTTGGTGTGTCTCAGCTTTCAATTACTGAACTGATGTCAGTGAAAAGTGGTCGACATAAAATTCTTATATAAGGGTTTATCAAAATTAAAGGAATAGGAACGAGAATTAAGTCAATTAGATTTATTTTATGCTCCTTCAGCTGCATTTAAACAACTCCCCCCACATTTACAAATTTTAGTGCACGGAAGGAGTGCTTTTCGACACCGGCACATTTTAGTGCCACATTGGGTTTTGCACCCACAAGATAATATTTCCAGGCACGCTTTCGGGATGGGATCGATGGTCATCCATAAGGGTACTAGTTCTTCATTATGAATCCTCCATCCACAGGTTTTTGGATCTGGAACCATGGGATTGGGCTGATCCGCGTTTTCCCATACGAAAGTCTAAAAAGTAAGAAATGAAGAAAAATAGAGAAATGAGAAGAATGAGAGAATTAATTCTTGGTTATGATTGCGTAGACTGCAAACCTGATAGTGGCTTCTTAATATGTGTAATTTCAAAGAATCGCTTGTGGGAGGGTGCCTCAGGCTTTTTTGCCAGACCAAACAGCGCATATCTAGCATCATCGGCTTTTTCTATTTTAGCATCGACCTGTTCAGGAAAATTTGAAGGGACAGGAATGTTTTTGTCCGGACTTAAATGGTTTCATTAAAAAAACAAAAAAAAAAAAAAAAAAAAAAATTGGATCATTTAGAATTGAATACCTTGTATAATTGAACGACAAATTTCTCCACGCTAGCGATAACATTTTCATGAAGTGGAGATTTTCCTAGCCCAGCCAATAAAGAGCATGATCCCTTATAGTGTTTCCAGGCTGTTCGTTTTGTAATCGTAGCCAGCTGAGAAGTTGTGTCGCATCCCGTAATGGTATGAAAAGCTATCATGTTTTCGGCCTGATCTTTTGATAAATTTTAACATACCGTGTAAATGGGGATATATTTCCTTTCTTTAGCTGTTCCCGCCATTATCCATATTTTTGAGGCTCCGATCTTAGAAAAATGATGAATTAATAAAACGAATATTAATAATAATGATTTCTCGTCCCAACGTTGTTAATAAGAGGTGATGGAATCGGTTTCTTGGGATTAGGGAACGATTAAATTGAACTGCCGACCTGGTTTCGATTTATTTTTTAAATCATTTTCAAGGCAAGCTTAACTGGTCATAAAGACAAATAATCTTATTTTTAAATTATCAAAACGGATGCTATTGTACGTTGACATTATATTTAATTTACTGAGTGTGATTTTATTAAACATCGAAATTATTAATACTAGAATAAAACAATTTTTAAAGCGTAAACGTCAGCTGACTCGAAAAAATCAAACGCCATATTTCTATGTTTAATAAAATCACACTCAGTAAATTAAATATAATGTCAACGTACAATAGCATCCGTTTTGATAATTTAAAAATAAGATTATTTGTTTTTATGACCAGTTAAGCTTGCCTTGAAAATGATTTAAAAAATAAATCGAAACCAGGTCGGCTTACATCTAGTTCAATTTAATCGTTCCCTAATTTCAAGAAACCGATTCCATCACCTCTTATTATAAAACGAATATGTCGGTATCCCTTGCCATCACCGTCGGCATGTCTGGTCGAAAACCGAGAATATCGAATTCAAAAGTATAGTAGCAGGTCATTGAAAGCAAATGGAATTATGAAATTTTACAATGAGAAGTTTATGTGGGGCATAATTTACAAATTTTGAAAAATTAAGTTTTTTTAACACCGATTTCCAATTCTGGCGTTCAGCGATTAATATAAAGACGGAATCCACTATTTCAAATAATATCCCATCCAGAAATGAGAAAAAAAGCCGGCAAAAGAATAAAAATGGAATTTGTTTAAAAATTTCAGACTTTTGGACGCCATCTTAGATTCTGCACAAACGGTTGAGATTTCGAGTTGCTAACAACGATATTCGTGTTCAGCAGGGTCTAATTACCCTAAAAACGTCTGTTAGCAAAATGTTATATGAAATGCCGCTTGCAAGGATTTTAGAGCGATTTAAAAAAAAAAGTTACTAGTCTAATATATGCCCCGAGAAAAAAAAAGTGGTATAAAGATACCCTCTAAAAATTTTACTACAAAAATTCCATTCCATAGTGAGCCTTTAAGTAAAAGTCGCCTTAAAAATGCTGATTATATTACTCAGTCTCAAAATTCTAAAGTACACGGAAATCAAATCATCATTTTTAAGGCGATGTTTTTACATGTCCAAGCAACTGCTAAAGGTGAGAAAATGGGCTGTTGTACTCCTTTTATTAGTTATGTCAATTTTTTTATTGCTGACAAAACCGAGTACTGTTTTTAACATGTACTTCTTGCACTTCAAAATAAGACTTGCTTTTATTCTCACTAAAAATAGATTTTTGCCTAGGAATTTCATGAGTACGAATAAGCAGTTAACAGCCTTTTTTGTTTTTGGGTGTGTTGAAACTGATCTAAAAAAAAATTATAGGCCAGTTTCCGCAGACCAACTTCAGAAATTCGCTGAAAATAAGATTTCCTGAAAAATGGTGGTATCGTGTATAAACGGGCGCACATAAGCTAACATATATAGGCAACTTGTGTTAAAAAAAAAAAAAAAAAAAAAAAAAAAACAACGAACAATTGCTCGCCTGTTTTATGAAGCGACGCACTTAGCTCTAGCAGGCGAGCAATTCTCCTGTACTGCGGATTGCATAGCTACGCCCTTTTACTCGTTACCAGCTGTATGGAAGAATTTCATTTTGATACCTGGAAATGAGAGATGTCTACAATGATCCGGCAAACAAAATCCAAAAATTTGAAAATTCGAACTCCTTCGTTGAATGGTTTATCTTATATGTACATCCGTCTTCCAAAAATCGCTTTGCACAGTCAATCTTGCATTCGCAAGAATATATCTAAATTTTTTACTCAGATCATTTTATGGTGCAAAAAACTACGAAAAACCTTGAAGCGTATAATATAAATAAACCGTTGTTATACAATGCTGCTTCGTGGCATTCTTTTTTTTCGATTTTACTTGCATACCTCATGAAATTTTCAAAAAGCAAACTCAAATAGCAACATTGAATGAACGATTTACAGTAGTACCAACATCAGAGTTTTAAATGTCGTGCTTCTATTGCCACTTCAAATTCCATCTTCTGCTGCTTGGAAATAAACATTGAATATTTTTATTTTATTTTTTTAATGAATTTTATAGCTTGCGTAAGATTATATTATTCCTGTTAATATATTCAACATGTTCAGACTAATGCGGTGTTCATCCTGGTCGCTACCTGGATATCCTTTTTCACTCAAAACATTCGTAACAAAACATCAACCTTTTAACCGGTATACCACTACAGCTCCAGAGCCGAAATTCCAGTCAAAGTCAGAACTAGGTGAAATCATATACAGAAATGAAAATCAATCAAAGTTTTATAGACTGGCAGTCTCATTTGGTTTAGTGCAATTCCTGTGTATTACCAATTTTTCATATTTCGGTTTGCAAACTATAAAGGAAGAAATAGATGAAAACAAAAAATTAGTTATACCTGTTTTGTCTTATAACATTGAAGTTTATGAAGCAAAATTTAAAAGACGTTGCATTGCTTGTGCTTTAATAATGTGTAAGTGTCAAGAAAAAAAAAAAAAAAAAAAAATTGACGTAATTGTTAATGTTTTCGTAAATATGTTACAGCTATGGGTTTATTACATTGCATTAATATGTATACATTAAGGGCAGTCAAAGTACTTGCTCTTTTGAAAGATAAAACAATTGCAGTTGTTACTTATTCACCTTTCTCAAGGCATCGAATTTTAAGGGTACCAATAGAGCATGTAAGTTTTTGCATATAAGTTACAATACTGAAATAAATTACTCAGAATTTTTTTTTTTTTTTAGGTAAGCGGAGTCAGAGGGAGGACAGCAGGTCTTAAGTATATCCAACTCAAAGTTAAAGGGAAAAAACTCAATTATATGGTAGATATGACACAAGGGAAATTCGATAATCTCAGGCGTTTTGACACAGAAATAAATGTCAAGAGGGAATTCAAATAGTTTTGACTGAGTAAAAAATTAGGCCGTATTTTTTTGAAAAAAAATCAGTGAATTTTAATTAACATGGTTATGATCAGCCAGGTTAATCAGAAATTTTAAATATTTTTGTTACACTATTTATTGAGATTAATTCAGCGTTTCCTGTCATTTATATGCTAAACTGCAAATGAAGATACTATTTTTTAAAAAGAATTTCTCAGTGGATTAGGGAACGAAAGAAGAAAAAAAAAATTATTAATCAAATTTATTTACAAATTACAAAACCTTTTGTAAAAAAAATGTGTGACTTTTTTTTCATCCATGTGTTTATTATTTATTTCATTAAGCATGGAAATGTAAATTTGAATATTTAAAAAATGAATTTTTCTTGCATCAAGAAATCGTTTTCTTTGACATTAATAATTAGTGATTATCTTTCTCTTTTTTTTTTATTCATAAAAATGAAAAAATTTCTGTAAGTCATTTTGTAACTAAATAAAATTCTTCATAAACAAAATTAGAAATCGTTCCTAACTTCACTCTAACAAAAAAAAAAAAAATATATACACGTATAAATTAAAATGTGAATAAAAAAAATAATAATTTTTTTAATCGACAGTTACAAAATAATAAAAAAAAAATTATACACAAGTCAGAAATTAACGGACGAAGTTGAAAATTACAAGATAGCATCAATCGGCCATTTTTTAACATTCGAAAACCGTTCGTTTATCCCTGAAGTGCAGATTCATTTTACAAATGTTAATAACGTTGAGGATGATTTTTGTCGGAATATTTCGCTGAATATTTGCTGACTGAATATCGATCGCTGTATCGGTCGGAGTCGGGGAATTTCTCTTCGCTTTTATAATGGATCTCGGGGAGGCCGAAATTTTTCTGCCAGTGATGAGTCCAGTAATGGTCTTGCATGGCTACTTGCTTCGGGGTTTTCATATCTTTGCAAACCGTCACGCAGTATATGAGACTGACGTTAAGCGCTATGAAACCGAATATGAGGAATATTATTCCTAAAACCCTGAAAAAAAAAAAAAAATTAGTTAAATTGTTTTATATTTTTTGGAAAAAAAAAAAAATCTTACCAAACAAAAACGGGCTCGAAAAACTGCATAACAATTACAAAACCTAAAGTTATGAGTATTAAACCGAGATTAATCAGCAAAAGTAAGCAACACAGTCCTTTGGTGTTGGGGCAAAACGGATTCGGAGCGGACATCGTTTCGACTACGACCCCTCCTTTCCTGGACGTTTTGGTTTTAACCGAAACCTCCGAAGGTGGTATCCCGCTTCGATAGGAATACTGACTGGGCACGCCTCTCGTGTGCCTGCTAAATCTAGAACCTCGGCTAATATCCGACGGAGCACGATAAGCTCCGCTCGTGACGTAAACGTCGGACCCTCCGTCGTTAAACTGAGAAGGTACTCGTAAATGTCCGTTATGCACGGCCACTTGCTGCGTCCCGTTTCGTTTTTTATCGCTTCTGTTGCTGGCTGCGGACGAAGCTCTGTTTCTTTTATCGTAGCTTAATTGGGACGAAGCTCTTAGGTTTGGACTTGAAGCGTGAAGTTTTTTTTGTTGACGATTTTTTCGTTCCGGAGCTTTCGGTATAACCTGAGTTATAAAAAGAAAAAAATTTAGTAAAAAAAAAAAAAAAAAAAAAAAAAAGCAGATTTGCTGACAGCACAAGGATGGTACTGACGCTCCAAAGATGTCCCTGGGACGTCCCTGACGTCGCAGAGACATCTCAGTTACGTCCGATATCAGATATCATCCTGTTCCTATCATGATCGTACAAGTAATTACCTGAGCTCTTTCATTTGCTACCATATAATATTCGCTTAAATTTGCGGTTCGGTCTGATGGGGCCCGCTGACTGTCTTCTCCATCTGTCCAATAGCCACCTCGATGCTGAACGTATCCCGGTTGCGGAGAGCCCGCAGGAGATGCTAAGTAATGATTGCTGCTAAGTTTCTTGGCCATTTCCAAAGTTTTTTTTTTTTTCTCTTCCAAATTTACACCATATTGTTCGGGTTTATGGCCGGAAAGATCATCGTCGGTTTACCTGAAACAAAAATATTTCACCGTAAATTAAGAAGAATTTTTTTCAAATCATCCAATTATTATGCAGATAATGCAGGCCTAGGAAATTGCATTTTCTTCCTTGATCATGTCAATTGTTCACAAGAGCCTAGTGAAACAATTAAACTAATATCAGCATGTAATTAATTTTTTTTCAGAACGAAAAAAAAAGAAATGAAATGTAATTCGTTGAGAAATTTTTTTTAGTGATTTATGAGAGTGGTATGACAATTGCTCCGTTATAGATATGGGCCACATAAAAAAAAAAAAAAGAATATTATACATAACTGTTTGAATTATTGTCTCTGAATAGAATCCAATCATTTGCATAATAATTAAAATCTTGAGAGCGAGCTTAATTAGTATTTGGAAATAGTTGAAATGGAATTTATAAACGAAATAAGAAAGACAATTCGTTAAGCGAGAAAAACATTGTTGCCTCCCTACAAAACAAATTGTGACTAAAAATGACTGAAACTGTTATTGAATTTCATCATTTTTAGTTATATTTTTGGCATGAAGGAGACTGACTTCCTGGAAGTATGGAACCTCCAGTCATGGCTGGCCCATTTCCTCGTCAAGACGTAAACAAGGATGGCAAAGATTCCCTACCATTTTTTCTAAAAAAAGTATAAATTCCTAATCCATTTTTCATTCAAAAGATTCCTAATCCATTTTTCATAAAAAAATAAATTCCTACGTAATCTACGATTCAAGAGCTTTGGCTGTTCTGCCCTTCGTGTTTTGAAATTTTTTGTTTTTCTACTCGAAAAAGTGATAAGAATAAAACAGTCAAAAAAGTTCTAAGCCCGTCGTTTCCGTGCCTAAATGATCAAATTATCAACCGTTTTTGTAACTTAAGGAGTGGTGAAGATGGTAAGGTGAAGGAGTTGTGACGATAGGAATGGGTTCTAGTCTCAGTGGCGACTTTTTTTTTTTCATTTTCAAAAAACTAGTGTTACACTAATATCATTATGATATAAACCTTTTTACAGTTCCAATTCTTTGTTTTAAATCATTGCGATGTCTGATCAATACGATTTATATCATATTAATATTGTCATGATAACACTTAAATCTTCGATTGATATTCAATTTGAAAGGAACACCTGGGTGTACCCATAATACACTGGAATCCTTTAAATGTTTTATATGAACAGTGACTTTGCTGCCGATCGATCAGCAAACGCCACTTAAAACGTCGTATATAAATAATGTTTGTATTATTATAAACGTTTATATTAATATAAACGTCACATATAAAAATGTTGTTTACATGTGGCATACATTGTGTTGGTATGACGTTTTAAGTGGCGTTTGCTGATCGATCGGCAGCATAGTCACTGTTTATATGACGTTTATTATTATTATAAACGTCATACAATGTATTGTAGTTCACATGTTGGTTACTCCCGTACGAATTGCGTTAGCACCCAAAACTATTTAAAAAAACAAAGTCGACGCCAAAGACGTTTCCATTGGGCTTCCAAAGCAGACATCTTAAAATAACTTTTTAGCATTTTTTTCCCCCAGAAAAATTCGATGAATATCTTTGTATATAGTAAAACCTTTTTTCTCATACAATATTATATTTTTCATGAGTTTTTATCGAAATTTTAAGCCAATATATCTTGATGAACAAAGTCAGCTCCATCTGTACGTAAATTTCCAAACTTCACAAGTTTTTATTAATAAAATTGTTGGATTATAAGTTAATCTTATACTCGATAATAATCTTATACTGAGTGACATTTTGTTAAGCAACCACCGATTTCTCCCAAATTCAATCGCAGCAATAAAAGAATATAAAGCAACATATTCATATATGCTGCACTTTTCTCTTGGACAGAACTGAACAAGGAACATATCTCTTTTTCATTTTAAACTCTATTTCTTTACAAAGCATCATAGTGGTAAAAAATAACACTGCTTCATGCGCTTTTGTAGTCTGCTACATATGTTTAACTGCATTTATAGGTTGAAGGTTGCATTTGCATACAACGTTTCTCTTCCTGTATCGGTTAATGGTGAAAAAAGTTAAAGTAAATATAAAATATTTCAAACATGATATTAATTCTCTATTAATTTATCATCAAAAAATCGATTTTTTAGCGAAAAAAGAATAATTTAAATATCCAATCCGATTGACCTTCCGTACACTACAGTCGTTCGGAAAGTAAAATTCAATCCGGATTGAATCCGATTGACTTTCTGAAAACCCATTTCTCAATAAAAAAAATAAATTCCTAATCTCTTTTTCCTAAAAAAATTAATTCCTAATCCATTTTTCCAAAAAAAATAAATTCCTAATCCATTTTTCCAAAAAAAATTAATTCCTAATCCATTTTTCCAAAAAAAATTAATTCCTAATCCATTTTTTCTAAAAAAAATTCTTATCCATTTTTTCTAAAAAAAATTCTTATCCATTTTTCATAAAAAAATTCCTAATCCATTTTTCATAAAAAAATAAATTCCTAATCCACTTTTCATAAAAAAAAATTCCTAATCCATTTTTCATAAAAAAAATAGATTTCTAATCTCTTTTTCCTAAAAAAATTAATTCTTAATCTCTTTTTCCTAAAAAAATTAATTCCTAATCCATTTTTTCTAAAAAAAAATTCCTAATCCATTTTTTCTAAAAAAAATTCTAATCCATTTTTCATACAAAGATTCCTAATCCATTTTTCATAAAAAAATAAATTCCTAATCCACTTTTCATAAAAAAAAATTCCTAATCCATTTTTCATAAAAAAAATAGATTTCTAATCTCTTTTTCCTAAAAAAATTAATTCCTAATCTCTTTTTCCTAAAAAAATTAATTCCTAATCCATTTTTTCTAAAAAAAAATTCCTAATCCATTTTTTCTAAAAAAAATTCTAATCCAATTTTCATAAAAAAAATTCCTAATCCGTTTTTGCTAAAAAAAAAAAAAAAAAAAAAAAAAAAAAATCCTAATCCATTTTTCATAAAAGAAATTAATTCCTAATACATTTTTTCTAAAACTTTTGGCTCCAAAAATTGTTTTCCTAACTATTTTTTTTTTTTTCTAATTTTTAATTTTCCTAAAATTTTTTGATTCCTAAAATAAAATTTCTTAAAATTTCTGAAATAAAATATCCTGAAATCCCTAAAATTAAATATTCTAAAATCCCTTTAGGGGTTTAAAAAATTACGAAAAATATTCATTTTAGGAAATTTTATTTTACGAATCAAAAAATTTTTAAGAAAACTGCAAATTAGGAAGAAAAATCGTTAGGAAAAAATGTTAGGAACCAAAATTTTTGGAAAAAAAAATTTTTTTCACTAACCTAACCTAACCTAACTAACGTAACTTACCTAACTTAACCTAACCTAACCTAAAAAAATAAAAAAATTAAATATAAAAAATTATTTTTTTTTTTTTTTTTTTTTTTGGAAAAATGGTCGGGAACAATGGCAAACTGAACCGAACCCGGGTTTTTTGCTTCAGAAAAACCGGACCAAACCTAACCTTTTAGAAAACTTTAATTGAAAAACAGGTCCGAACCCGAACCCAAATCAGAGAAAGAAAAAAACTCACCCGAACCGAAATCGACTCTGAGCCGTTTTATAAAAAAAAATACCGGACCGAAACCGAAGCCAAAGCGAAACCGAAACCGGGTAGTTTTTACAAATTAAACAGAACCGAAGAACCGTATAGAACTAAAATTGTTTTCTTTCTTTTTAAAAAAATCCGGTTTTCTACTAAAAACCAAACCGAAACCGGGGAGGGGGTTAACAAAAAACCAAACCGAACCGAAACGTATTTAAAAAATTTTGGGTCGGTACCCAAACCGAACCGAACCCCTCCTGGTGGACAACATTTCAACCGAAACCAAACCGAATTCAATTTTTTAACTTAAAAAAAAAAAAAACCGAACCGAACCGTTTTGATTTTTGGAGCGATTTGATATCCTTAAACGTAAAAAAAAACGTTTCTTTTAAAAAAACAACCGGTTTTTAAAAACAACTGTTCTGGAAGAGAAATTAACCTTTCAGCTGCAGAGAGTGTTGATTTCACAACCCATTTCCAAAACAAATCATCCGAAAAAACTATGCAAAACGCTACAGGTGGACTAAAGTTTAAACATGAATTTATTTATTTTTTTTTTTTTCTTTTTCTTTTTTTCTATTTTCGATCTGCACGACTGGCCTACGACAACATTGCAAGATAAGTGCATTTCGTATTCGATATAAAAAAAAAAAAACTTCGCTCTCCAAGTTACACGAAAAAGAAAAAAAAAAAAAAATTATCGGAACAGTCACCGAAACGCACGATCTACGCCCCGGAAGTTTCCGAAAAAAAAAACTAAACCATGTAAAAAAAAAAAAAAAAGCCATTCACCGAAATTTCAAAAAAAAAAAATCTAAACAAAGAAATATTCGTTAATTATACTTTCTACAGATCCAAATGATTAATCGCCAACAATTTTTTCGTGATCGCACATAAAAGAAAAAAAAAGTGTAAAAAAAAAAAAAAAAAAAAATTTTTAATACATAATAATTGTAACAAGGAGTATAGTGCATAACGGGATCAGAACAATTTTTTGAAACGTAACTTCAGTAAAGACCTATCATCATCAATTGCTTTTGTCTTACGTAAAATCATAATGAACTTGCTCTGAGCACGTATATATGTTCCTATCAGGTGAAATGCATCTCGGCAAAAAAAAAAAAAAAAAAAGAATTTTTATCTTTAAGATTTTTCTTCATTTCAATTTTTTTTTTCTTACAGGCCCGGATTGACCAACCTGGTTTACCGGGAAAATTTTGGGTGCGCCCCAACGGTGAATGAGCCTCCAGAATTTTTGACAATTTCAGGGCTAAAAAAAAGTTTTAGGCCAGGGAAATTTATTTTGGTATATTTAAATAAATATCTGAAGCCTTCTCTTAAAAGTGCCTCTTTGGGGTAATTTAACCACAATATCCCATACGAAAAAGTGATGCAAAAAGTGTGGAAAATTTTTGCAAAAATAAAATGCAAAAAATTTTTATATAAAAAATTTATTATTTTTTTATCGTTTATACAAAAATTTGGATACTCACAAACTGGCAAAGTTTTATATACCTTTAATATAAGATTTGGCAAAGTGCATATTTTTTAAACATCAAAATTTGAATATACATCATTTTTACCAAATTTATGCATAATTTTTTTAAGCATGAAAATCTGGATATGCATAAGTTTTGCATAATTTATGCATATAATTTTATTAAATCATGAAGCTGGAAAATTCGCTTATTCAACTTTTTTTTACATTATATGGATACTTATTTATGCATTATTTATGCATTTTTTATGTATGTCCAATTTTTTGTATAATTTATAGATCATTTTTTTTAATAATTTATGCATTTCTTTCTCGTACGGGTAGGGTAATGCAAAAGGTAACTGCATTGACATGAAATGCAATGGCAATGCAAGTGCATTGGTAATGCAAAATCAAGTATACACCGAAATGCATACGTTGAGTAACCTTTCACATTCGCGTTATCACTTAGACTGGACGACCCTTCCGCCCCCTAAAATGACGACATTATATTTGGGTGATCCCTTTTCAAGAATTGCCCGATGACTGGTAGGCGCCTCTTTCAAAAAAAAATTTCCTGGCCCAAATTTTCCCGCCTCTTTCAAGCAAATGCCCAGTTCCTTTAAGCCTCCAGTCCGAGCCTGTATTTTTTATTGCTGTTCCATATTTTAGTTCGCGCGAGTCATCGCCTTTTATAGGTTTTTTTTTTTTTTTTTTTTTTTTCAAATTTCTCGCAAAAAGTAAAAATTAATTGATTTTCGTAATTGATTTTTGATCAACTGTTTTTTTTTAACCGTTTAAAAAAATAATGACGTACGCTTTAACGGAAAGTAGGACGAGATAAAAGGCGTCATTTGAGAAAAAATTATATAAAAAAAGAAAAAAAATCAAGGAACAGCAATAAAAAAAAAAAAAAAAAATCCGGAACAAACCAATCTTAAATTCTTCAATAAATAATTAGCCAAATCGTCTGTGTTATGATAGACGTTAGAATCGCTTCTTTATTTATTTATTTCTTTTTCCTTTTTTTTATTATTTTTATTTTCTCATGCACATCACCGCGGAATCAATTCGATAGGCCGAAAAGTGAGTTTGTCCCAGAAAAATTAAACGACAACTTTTGTAAAAAAAAAAAAAAAAAAAAAAAAAAAAAAAAAAAAAAAAAAATTACGTGGTTCAGGAAATAAGGAAAAAAAAATTGGGACTCTTTCCATATGTCGTGAAATGGAAACTCTTGTGAACCGAGACGTGTAACCTGATAAATATCTTTCCAAAGAATATGAACTTGGAGTGAATTGAAGCGCGAAAATGATCATTCTTTGTGAATGGGATTCGACACCTTGCCAATAATAAAAATTATATTGAGATCGTGGACCGTAATCCACGAAATAAAAAATAAAAATAAAAAAAATAGAGAATCGCAGACTCCGTACTTTCCACGGAGAGCAACGTGGGGAAATGGAGAAACATGTAATAACATGACGCGACCTAAAAACCATAAGGTTCTAAATCGACCACTTCTAAATTTTACAGGAGAGCGAATTGAAAGTTTGTATTGTTACAATTCGGCGGTAATTTTTTTAATAGATATTTTAAAACCGTCAGTGTACTAACCCTTGTACCGATGATAGCCCTGTTAAAATTTTTTTCCAATATCTAAAATAATAACGACGGTATCAAAAAAGTCCCTAAAATAAATCTCATTTAGTGACTTTTTTAAATTCAAAACCAGAAGGTTCTATCTTTTTCCCATAAGTTGCATGTTAAAGTTAGAACCTTCTGGTCCTAAAGTGAGCTAATTTTTTTTTTACGGACTTTTTTTAACATTATTGATTTTATTGGTATTACTAAAAAAATAACTTCTTGGTATGAATATTAGTAACTGATAATGAAATTAGTAAATTATACGGCCCTTATCCGACGCAAAAGCAAAAATAATACATTTAGAACCTTCTGGTTCTAAATTATTGTAGCCTTTGAAGGATTTAGAACCTAATGGCTTTCAAAAAGTGATGGAAAGGGGCTGATTTTGAATGAAAATGAGGGTAGAAAGTATTTATGAAGTAAAAACGATTTCCATATAAAAGTCAATTTTGCCCGGGGGGTCGATTTAGAACCTTATGGTTTTTAGGTCGCGATGATCCGATTTGAACTGATTTTAGAAACGGCGCGAGAAGGTTCCTCCAATGACCAATGTTATATTTTGTCCCCTCCCCCCAATAAATTTTAACGATATTCCATTTTCAGTGCAAAAAGACTCTAAAACTCACTTCAAGCAAACTTTTTCTAGAATTTTTTTCCTCACGTCCCTTCCCTCCCAATATTTCAAGACTAGTGACGTTTTTGGGTGCCTCTTCTCCATAATAAACCTAACATTATATAACCTAACCTAACCTAACCTAACCCAACCTAACCCAACCCTACCTAACCCAACCTAACCCAACCTAACCTAACCTAACCTAACCCAACCTAACCTAACCTAACCCAACCTAACCTAACCCAACCTAACCTAACCCAACCTAACCCAACCTAAAAATTTTAATATTTTAAAAAATAATGTTTTAAAAATCTTAAAATTTCTTGGACTTCCAACAAGTCTAAGCAGGCATTTTGGGGCCGTCCGTAAATTACATAACGATTTGAGCTATTTTTTGACTCCCCCTCCCCTTAAGGAATATAATTTTTTTCCTCCAAAACCGGGATTATTGTTGATTCTTAAAAAATTTGCAACTGTTTTTAGAAGCGATAAGGATTTTAATTTTAAAGGAACATAAATTTTATTTTCCATGATACCGAGTTTAACAATTATGCCGGCATCGAGAGATGCCGAGATTTTTTAGTAGTTTTACACTAAAATTTTTAAAATGACACGTATCCTAATGCCCAACCAAAAATTCTAGACGCAGTCCTACGTTGGGATATTCCTCATATTCCCTGAATGTTCTTTTTTTTTTTCTTAATAATTTGCAAAAAAAAAAAAAAAAAAAAAAAAGATTTTAACTTTATTTTCTTTTTATCTTCATCTTCAAAAAAATGATGATTACTTTTCCTTCTTTTTCTGAAGTAAAATTAAGCGTCAAAAAGAAAACAGTCAGATTTATTTTTAAAAAAGCTAACGAATCAATGAACAAAAATCAAAAATCTCTTTGTAAGATAAAATAAAATCAAAAATGCATTTAAACGAATCATAAAATTAATTATGAACTAATGAAATTATTTTTACATTAAAT
This sequence comes from Liposcelis bostrychophila, assembly GCA_037577465.1. Lineage (NCBI taxonomy): Eukaryota > Metazoa > Arthropoda > Insecta > Psocodea > Liposcelididae > Liposcelis > Liposcelis bostrychophila. The sequence goes on along the minus strand of CM075208.1, from coordinate 52,161,847 downwards.
AATGCAGCAAATATTTTTTGACGGCCAATTTTTAAAATTACAAATGTTACGTAAGACATGGAATACCCTCCCCCATCCCCCCCTCTGTAAGCAGCCGTAAGCATTCCATCAACCCCCTCCCCTCTGAAGTGCTGACGTAATATGCTTCCTGAGCGTGTATAAACCTATGGTCACATGATTTTCAACACCAATTAAAACAGACTATCTCTAATCGTATTTACGGTGGAGATACATCAACTGACCTTCGGCGCACGGCTACAAGACCCAAAAAAAACCACAAGAAGACGTCCAAACATTCTTTTAAAGAGGCCCCCCCCCCTTTTGAAGAATTAGCCTACCCGGCTACGGCGCTGTGTGGTTCCCCACTTAATAAAAGCTACATGGGCCTTCGGGTAGGAAGCGGGTTTTTTTTCGACATCGTAATTTTTTCTCCATATGACATTTCTCGAAAAATAATTTCCATAAAAACGATTTTTTTTTCCTAATTCGCCAAAGGGCAAATTAAATTATCCAATTCCCTCTTCCTCCCCTCGTAAATTTTTTTTTTTACACAAATTAAAAAAATAAACATTGGAAAGCACCAAGGCCATCCGGAACTGAAACAGATCATGAAAAATCATGTAAAACCCCAAGGTCCGGCTAATTTCCATTATTCTTCGGTTACTTATTTTATATTATTTACCTAAACAATTTAAATACTTACGAAATACTATCGAAATTGTGCGCATTTATGAAACGAAATATCCTTAAGGCTGATTCCAACTAATTACATCTCCGATCTGAAAACAAAAAAGAAAAGAAAAAAAAAATGAGAAACTTATCAGGTTCAGATAATTACAATCATTACGCTTTTGTTTTTTTATTTTATTTTATTTTTTTTTTTAAACTGAAGCGCCTTTTAAAATCGCCGTCTCGGTTTTTATCATTTAAAATTATTATGCATAAAACATAATGACCAATTGATAAAACGCATAGGAATCCGATTTAAATTGCTTAAAAAGGTCCACGGGAAGTCGTTTAATTGAGAAAAAAAAAACAACAACAAAATGTTAAGCGTTAAGACACGATTCCTGTTCTTTTTTTTTTTCACAATGTAATAAAAAGACTGCCCAGGGGGACGTTACTGGATATTTAGCGAAACCAACATCTTACAAAATATTAATAACTGAATTATACTTTTGCGGTAATTGACAAACCAGATCAACCGAAAACGTTTTACAAAATTGTTTTTTTATTCTTTAAATTTATTTCCACTGAGTTTCAGTAGTTTGACTGTCAGTTAAAAGGGCAGTAGCGCAAGATGGAACATGAACAGGCGGGCTACTAATAACTATTTTAGAGCCATTTCAGGTCATAGTATATTGTTAACCTGGGGAGAATTCATTTGCCTTCATAGTTACAAAATATTTTTCTTTCCGAATCAATGCTTAATTATTCAGAAAAGCTCGAGAAAATGATTTGATAAATTGTAAACAAAGTCTTCTAAACAAGTTTGAAATTGTTTTGCCCTATGCGGAAAAATTCACTTTCCGCAATGGTTTACGAAGCGGAAAGTGGTTCTTTCCTACTATGAGTAATGAAAAATGAATTTTTTCAGTAATCATTTATATACAAAAATTTAGACATGCGTAATATTTGCTAAGTTTATGCATATTTTTTTAAGAGAAGGCTTCAGATATTTATTTAAATATACAAAAATAAATTTCCCTGGCCTAAAACGTTTTTTTGGAGATACAAATTAAAAATCTGGCTTCGTAGCGAACTTAATATTCATACTGGCATCTTTCTTTCAAAATTTCAGATTCTCAGGTTGTAAAGAAACTCCGGAAAACGTTTTCAAAAATAAATTTCGGGAATATATTTTCCAAAGCGTTTTCCGGAGTTTCTTTACAACCTGAGAATCTGAAATTTTGAAGTAAAGATGCCAGTATCCCTATGAAGTTCGCTACGAAGCCAGATTTTTAATTTGTATCTCCAAAAAAAAGTTCTAAGCCATGGAAATTTATTTTGGTATATTTAAATAAACATCTAAAGCCTCCTCTTAAGCATCAATTTGAATATGCATAATTTTTAAAAATGTATGCATAATTGGGTTTTAAGCATGAAAGTCGGGATATAGGTACTGTATGGGCCGAATTTCTCTGAAAATAAAATTTTGGAGAAATGATTAAATTTTGTTATTTTCAACCTTAGAAGTCTTTTTTAAAGCACGATTCAAGATAGTTTTGACAATTTTTAGAACCCCCACTGAGAACCTGTATCGCTATATGCAAGATAAGTAGCCCAAAATGACTAAAATGACCCATTGAAGGGCCCTAGGATTTTTTTCCCGAAAACTGTTGCTATTTTCGAATTCGCCTACTCTCAAAGCACAAGTCGAGGTAGTTTTGGCAAAATTCGAAACGCCTATCAACGTCACAGATTTTTTGATTTTTTAAAGAAATCATGGTTGAGAAACCGGGAAAACTAAAACTTAAGCTTAAAAATTTGTTCAATTTTATTTTTAAACCAAGAAACTGGGCGTATCGTTTTTTTGTCAAGTCTGATTATTCGGACAAATTTTTTCGACGCTTGTACACGGTAAAAAATTTTATGTTAAAAAGAAAAGTCCACACACAGTTTATGTTAAAATTATTTAATTATGTTATTATTTTAACATAAATATGTTAATATTTAACATAAAAAAAAGTCCACACACGATTTATGTTACTGTTAACATAAAATTTTTTACCGTGTATTTAATGGTGATTGGTGAATTTAAAAAAGAAGTATAGCTTTAAATTTAAAATGGCTAAATTTTTTTTGATGAAAGGCGGCACTTCGTAGCGGTGACAAAAATTTTTTTTCCCATAAATATTTAGGCCAAAATAAAGTAAATCTCGTGGAACGCAGCGATCGGACAACGTTTTGGAAAATGTGAAACACTCTCATGTATAAACTACTTGGCTTTTTTTAGCGGAAATTTTTTTTTCATCCTCTAATATAATTGTGCAGAAACAATTATGCACAAATAATGCATAAATGATTGTGTATAAATTATGCATAAATAATTACGTATAATTATGCATAAGTAATTACGTATAAATGATACATAAATAATTATGTATAAATGTAATGTAATGTATATTGAACCATAAAAACAATAAAGTTTATCGGCCTCGTCCATAATTATAAACTGAAAAAAAAAATTACAGTAATAGTTAAATAATTAATAAACAATGAATGATGAACAATGAAAATAACTTTAAGGAACTATTGAAATTTATTAAAATAATATGATATTAAGGAACTATTTATGCAATTATGCATAAATAAGTATGCATAATATGGGAAAAAGTTCATAAGCATAATATTTGAAAATTTTTGTTCTTTATGATTTAAAAAAAATTATATGCATAAATTATGCAAAAATTATGCATATCTAGATTTTCATGCTTAAAAAACGATGCAAAAATTTTGTAAAAAATGAAGCATATTCTGTAGAACTTATGGATATTCAAATATTGGAATGCAAATACCACCAATAATGTCCAAATTTTTGCATAAATAATACATTTATTTTATATTAATTTTTTGCATTTATTTTGCCAAAATTTTAAACACTTACTTTTTGCATCACTTTTTCGTATGGGACTACAGTTTATTATTTAAGAATTCGGCCAAATGAACACTTAATGAGAAGGGACCGGGCAAAAAAAATGGGCGCAAAAATTCAAATTCGTACTTGTGTATGAAGAGACGGAATGACAAAGTTCCCAGCTTTTTTAAAATCCGGCCCCCCCCGATCAGACTGGAATACCTAGTTACACTCCTGATCAGTTGCGTGGCAAACACGATTGTTTTCGTGATTTAAATCTATGTTAGTGCATGATCTATCTCTCTTAATATTTTTTTTTCCTTCTATCTTAACCCAGATGGTCCATTCATTATTGACTTCCGCCGCGATATCGAAACATATAAATCCACCCGCCGATAAATTATAGTTTTCTGGGGGGCGTCCGTATTAGTGTTTCTTTGAACCTAGAGGCATACTGTATAGTCTCTTCTAATCCATTTCGATTTAGGACATGCAAGCATTTTTTTTTTTTCGTCCGATATTTTCATGTTTTTGTACCTAAAAGGAAGGGAACATTGATGGCTTCTTATAAGAGGCTTTCGGGCATTTTGTGTGACCGATCAGAATTTCTGAGAAAAAAAAAACAAGTAATCTGAACATGCAAGACATACACTGAATCAAGAAAAATAAATTAAATGAAGAGTGCATGTAGTGAGATTTCATTTATTTCACAAATATTCTATTTTCAGAATTGTCATTTGGGGGACTTGGCAGGGGGCAGTATCCCTTCCCCCCAAAGATTCATTTGCCCCCTAAAGATATTTTGCTTCCATACGTAAGTGAAGAGACTACATTTTTTGCTCACTAAGGGGTAATGTTGGGGCAACCTGTCCGAAACGTTAGAGGGGAGAACTCATTACATAATCGAGGGTTACTCGGCACATGATTTTAGATGTGCCTAGGGGTGCCTTGTACAGTATATCAGCATTCTTTTTGTGCATTAGTTCAACAGATTCTCTGCAACATTTATTTTACATCAACAAAAGCAAAGCACAAAACAGAGTGTTATTCACAACGATTTGGTAAGTTGGAAAATTTTTTTAAAATTCAATATTAGTATTTTTTCTGTAAACAACTAGAATAGGGATTAATCTGAAATTAACTCACTCCGTAAGATGCAGTTAGTGTTTAACTAAATCTATGCATTGGGGCCGCAGAATTTAAGTACATCAAGTTTAAATGTAAGGTAAAGTTCTGTCATCCTTAAACCATGTTTGGACAATATTTTTAAATCAGGCACATGGGATAGGGGACATAATGTATTATATTAAAAATTAATTGTTGTCATTTCTGTTTCAGCATCCAATTATAAGCAAAATGAAGAATATTTTCATCGCGATCGCTGCCTTTGGTATTATATCACTATTAACATTAATGACTCCGTGTAAAGCGTCTTGCATAAGCAGTTGTGATGAGTGCAACCCCCTCAAATCTCATAGCACTTGTTGGCGGAAGGCTGAGTACAGAGATCGCCAATGCTGGCATGACGAAGGAAAGTTCGAATTTCCAACTTATGTTTTGGGGATACCATTTTCCACCTGTTACTGCTGCCCTAATTGAGTAGGGCAGCTTTCCTCAGCAGGGAAGAGAAAAATAGTCACCGAAGTTTTCACGAATGGTTTTCAGCTAGTCCTCTAAAGAGGGAGCACCGATAACCCGGGTTTTTGGGCCCTTTTCTGCTAATCTCCGCTTATGATACTTGACGGATAACTTCTTGGACATCAAAAAATCGGTATAATATGATCTTTATTCTGTAAAAACTCCCACCCTGTATGTGCACCTTCGAAATTACCCAATTAGATTTGACATCAGTGTACACCGTGTATTAGAATCACAAGAATAGTGTAATAGAATTACATACAAGGGCCCAAAAACCAGGGTTATCGGCCCTCCTCCTTCGTAATTTAAACTTGACAAATTATTTATTTTTAAGTATTTATTTATTTATTTATTTACTTTTTTTTTGACAATGTGTTTTTTTAAAAAAAAACTTGCCAATGTTACAAGAGAGAAAAAAATTTGTATCTAATCAATTAAAGAATTTAGAGCAATTCGGAATAAAATAATTACTTAATTACTGCACGAAACCATAACCAAAACCCTTAAAAATGCTTAGTGCTAAAATAGTAACAAAACTGAGAATGAAAGTGAGAATGAAAGGGACAGGGAACATCAATAATACACTGAATTAATTTGTTGAAAAACAAAAAGACTAGGAGTATTTTAGTGACGGCGATAAGTTTGAAATATATCGATAAGTCGATATATCGATATTTGAAATTTCCGATAACGATACGTCGATATGTCGATAAATCGATATGTTTATCGATAAATATGTAATATATGATATAATTTTTTGTTTAAAATTTCAATAATGGATAAAGGGGAGGAATTTAAGAAAATACACACCTTAGTAATTCAAAACTGAATTTAAATAAAAAGAGGTTAAAATTTCCTTAAAGTCAAAATTCAAGATGGCGGACGAGTAGTCCGCTTTTATCTTGAGTCCTAAGTAGGATCCCAAAAACTAGAAACGTGACAGGTTTTAAATCGTTCCGCGGTGGTTTGAAAGTCGTTTGAAGATCGAAATTTTGTAGGCGGTGAAGACATTGAAAAATTAAGGAAAACAATGAGGCTGCTCAAAGAAATAGCTTTACCTCCGGCAGAAAAAGCTGATGTGCTGCTAGTTACTTTTACAGCTATTCAGCTGATAGTGTTATTTAAAATTTATCGCAAAACGTCTGTAAATAGAGCATTAGAAGTTATGCAGTATGACGGATACGTTGAAACCGACTATGATGTTTGGACCGACGTAAGGAATCGGTCGCCTGTTGTAAAAGATCTTATCTTGCAAGACATCAGGAAACTTGTTAATTTGATTCAACTCGTAGGATCAAGAAGCTCAACTGAAAGAGTAGTTAATGATTTATTATCGTTCAGAAGCTACCTCAGAAACTTGTATAACATCGTTCGTGCTGAACCATGATGGATGCTTTGGAAAAAAATAAACATGAATTAACTTAACTGAGACATTAAATAGTCTTTGTGTATAGTGCATTTTGTAATAATTTGTATCTTAAACACATTCATTCTGCCGTGGTAAGCGAAATGGGCGTATGTCCATTTTCTACAAAAATCGAGATTCTTATATCGTTGAAATCCTCATTGATTGCTCTATCCGTGTAACCATCTAATTTTTCTGTCCGAGAAAAAGATAAGCTGATTTTTTACGAAATAAAATTTAACAAAATATAAACAAATTTTTGCATGAAATGGTTTAAGTTGGTAGCAGCCATTTTTTTCCGTTCTGTAAAAATTTTAAATTCAAATCATAGAATGGCGGTGAAGTTTTTATTTTTGTTTTGTTTTTTTATTGACTTGAAAAAAAATTATTTTTATTTTTTTAAAAAATATATTTTCGTTCCTATTAGCTTAAACGGCTAATTTTGATTTAATTTTTTGGTTTTCTCATTAAAGCGACATAGGGGTGGAAATATAATCATTTTCGATCTTTATCGCTTACAACCTTTGCAGTCGTTCGATAGCGAATTTAAATTTTAAAAAAAATATCATCAACCAGATTGCCAACTTCATGCAAGTAAACAATCTATTTGTTTACTTTTTTTAATTTTTTTTAAAGTTGTTTTTCTCGAATCAACAAAAACTGGACATACGCCCATTTCGCTTACCACGGCAGCATTATAGTTTATTTTGTATTTAAAAAAAAAAAAAAAAAAAAAAAAAAAAAAGTCAATAAAAACGGTGAAAAATTAGCAGAGAGTTATAAAATTGCTAATTCCAGGGTGACTGGCCAAAGTGGCAACGCCAGAAAGGGGAAATTAATGATTTTAAAACTGATCGAATTGTCTATGATTATCGAACATAAAACTTATCGATACATCGTTCGATATATCGAATTCCTCGACATCGAAAAAAATATCTATCATTTTTCTTTCGATGTATCGATATATCGATAATTTATCGCCATCACTACTATTTTTTAAGTTCCCTTTCACCCCTGAATTAGGAGTTGCAAAACACCGAAGCAGAAAACAAAAGTCGGCGCTTTGAATAGCCAAATATCATCAGAAGATATAAAAGTTTCCAAGAAAATGCAACCGAAAATAAGGAGAACGCTTTGAGCTAAGCCGCTTCTCTTGAGTCAACCTGACCCGCACCCGATCAATTCGAAGAATTTCTAGAGTTGAAATAAAAATAAAATAAAATCACAATTTAATATTTTGAATTAAACTTTACCTTACATCATTTTTTTTTCATTTTTGGAAAAAAAATAACCGGTAGTACCGATGGTTTTTTAATGGCAGTATCGGTATCAAAATCAACCGAAATATGCAATCCCTACCCTGAATGCAGGCAACTCTGGCGAAAAATGGCTAAATTTGGATTTTTTGAGTCTAAGGCATCCCTGGGATGCGATTCAGAGGCTAAACGTAAGCACATTTTGTAAGGGAAAAACTCCGTGGGTTCTCCCACCTAATTCACCCAAACTCAAAAGTATTTTCCTTAAAGGAAAATTTTTTTCTTCATAAAGAGAGTCCATCCCAAATAGGTTTCACTGCACTTGATTGATCCCTCAGCAAAAAAAAAAAAAAAAAAAAAATACCGCGACGAGTACCTAAATCAAAACGTTTATCCACTATAATTCGAAACAATTCTTTCTTAGCCATGTCTGACACAAAACAATTCATTATTCATTGCAACAATGAAACAAAACCCCAGACATTTAAATTTAGATCAACAATCAACAGTAGACCTGCATTGCAATCTCGACGTCTGACTTAAAAAAAAAATAAAATAATAATAATAAATGAAGCAAAATAAAATCTCAGTCATCGTGTTTTCAGACATTCGTAACGAAACAATGCAATTTTTTAAGAAAAAAAAAAAGAAAACAATAGTTTTATCAAAACGCCGGTGCGAAATTATTTTAGATGCAACACCGCAATTTATTTGGTTTTAAAAGATGCATGCTCGAGATAATAATTGAAGTAATCGACCATGCTCAACGTGAAACTTCTTGTTGCGAAACATTCTCAGTTAAAATTAATGCAATTAAAAAAAAAAAAAGAAAACACCGCTCTGTTTTTTTTTTTTTTTCCAACGTTCCTTACATTAAAATATGCATTATATTTTATTATCTCTTATCCCCGGAAGTACTTGGCCAGTAGGGCGAGAAGTTTTTAAAGTAGAAGAAAAATGCCAGAGTTTTTCATTTTTTTTTTTTTTTGGAAATCATTTAGCCGCGTGCATAGGGACCTGAAAATTTCAAAATTTCGGTAAAGGCCGAAAAATCCAAAAATTTATTTTTGTTTGGAAACGGTTGCTTCCTAATTCAAATTTTTATGCAGGTTACGAAAGTGAAGTTAGAATTTATTTATGACAAACGATTACTGGGCTAGAGGACAAAAATATGAATAATTTCTCAAAAATTTGTGGCTGTAGCATATTTTGCTAATTTTTTTTTTACTTATTTCTGCCTCTAGGGACCCAATCAAAATCCCAAAGGTTGAAATTCCGAATGGTAAAAGTCCCTAATCTCAAAATCTGAAAGCGGCGAAATCCCGAATGGTCATAATCCCGAAACTGAAAAATACAAAAATCCCGAAAGTGACATGAAAGATGTAAAACAAAGTTAATTCCATTAAATATGTAAAAAAAAAAACCGATTAAATATACTCTTACTCAGGCCCGATCTGGTGGGACTTTTAATAAGTACAATTTTTCGTAAGTACAATTTTTCCAAGGTTCATACATTCCTATTGTTAGCTTATCAAGAATGACTTTTCAAAATTTTTACGGAAAATTGTACTTATTAAAATTCCCATTCCTGAGTATATTTAATCGGTTTTTTTTTACATTTAATTGAATTAATCTTGTTTTACTTCTTTTATGTCACTTTCGGGATTTTTGTATTTTTCAATTTCGAGATTATGACCATTCGGGATTTCGTCGCCTTCGGGATTTTGAGATTTGGGATTCTGAATTCGAGATTTTTACCATTCGGGATTTAAGACCCCTGCTTCTATAACCAAAACCGTATGAGAACTATAACTTTAAACTATAATTTTGTGATGTGCATAAGATTCCGAATAGGAAGCAACCATTTTTACGAAAAAAATAAAATTTTTTATTTTTTGGCCTTTAAAATTTTTAAGACCCCGTGGACACGACTAAACAACGTCCAAAAAATCTGAAAAAAATTCAGGGAATCTTCCTTTGGTTACAGTAAAAAAATTAGGGAGTGCGTTCACCGAAATTCAAAAATTCGTAAAATAAAGGCCACTTTATCGGCCAGTGACATTTAACGGCAAAACTAAATTGACCAAATTTACCTTTTTTAGAAGAGGAAATTAAAAAAAAAAAAAAAAAAAAAAAAAAAGAGATCAGTGACATTTTAATAATCCAGTAAATTAGACACAAAAAGAAGAAAAAAAAAAACTGACAGGTATATCGAATTTTTTAACGTGGAAAATAGGGTCGATTTAATTTGGAGAAAAGAATCAGAATGGCAGACCGATGAAAACAAGGATTTTTTTTCTCATTAAAAACTTTGAGGCTTTCGTTAATAAGTTCGAGCGAATATCATTTTCGTATATTTTTTTTTTTTGTAACTCCTCACATGTATAATTAAGTCGTTTGTCAGGCGATGTTTGCTTCCGTGTGAACATTAGTCACACTTGAGCCATCTAATTTTTTTTTTTTTTTTTTTTTTTTTTTTTTTTTTTTTAAGAAAAAAAAAATAAGCCTGAAGATCGTTCACATTCATGCACGCTTAAGTCCGAAATAAACCGAAAATGTCGTTATGGGAAAAGAAGACGAGAGTGAAATATTGCACTGTAATAAAGTATTGTAATATGCATTGGAAAGTTTACATAATGACCCGAAGTTGAATTGTTTTCGGATCCAGGCAGCACAATTGCACTTTCATAGACATAGAGGTTACGAGTGCTCGTCTTGATTTTTTTTTTGAATTATGCGGCAAGGGCACATAACCCGGACAAAACAGGACTTAAACCCGGCCATAAACCGATACAAAGTAGGATATATAGCAGACATTTTGCATTTTTAAAAATTCTGAGGTAAAAAAAAAAAAAAAAAAAAAAAAAAAAACTTTTTTTTCAGAAAATTGCTAAAACCACGTATCTCATCTGATGCATTTAACGTTGAAAGCTATTTGGAAATAATGATATACCGGGTGTATAAGGGACCCCGAGAAACGAAAAACATTTTATATCTCCACCTTAAAACATAAACCGTAATAAAAAAGCATTGTTAATATCTACAAGACTATCTAAATCAGGTTACAAAAATAGCTTTTTAATTCGCGGTCGAATCCCCCGAAGGCATAGAACTAATTGATATCTGATTTGGTGCTTTTAAAACAACATAAAAATTTATCTCGAAAAAAAAAAACAATAAAATAGAAAACTTCTGCCCTTTTGATTATTGATTCTGAAATTTTCATACAAATGTTACAGATATAATTTTATAAGCCTTTGGAATTGTGTTTGGCGGTATCGGTGGCATCTTTAATGTCTACTTATGTCGAAATAGACCTTCCCACGAGCTACAATGAATTTTTTCCTTAATTTGAATTTGATAAATCCCGTGCGTCGGAGGTAAACTGACGTATCTCCATCGTAAATATGATCGGAGATAAGACTGTTCCAATTGTTTTTGAAAGGGTGACCATAAGTTTGCGTCAGCCCGTAGGAAGAGTTCAAGTATTACGTAAGACCGAAAAAGGGGGGGGGGGGGTATGGGGTACTCAAAATTCTTACGATTTCTTACTTGAGGGAGGGGGGGAGTTTGGCAAATCTTATGTAAGAATTTCCATTATAACTTATTGTTCAGAATTTTTTTTTTAATTTCAAAAAATTAAAAATTGTCTAAAGTAAAAAAATTTAAAAAATTTTAATTTGTTTTTTGATGAAATTTTGTGCCAACTGTAGCCATCTTCAAGGATATGAGTATAAACTATAAGGGAAAGTTCAAGTATTACCTAAGGTTTTTTTTCGGGTTTTGGACCCCCTTCCCCCCCCCCCCTTCGTAAGAATGAGTAGGATTTCTTTTTCTTTTCTATTAAATTACGTAAGATTTTCGCGGACCCACCCCCCCTTTTTTTAACGGCCATTTTAAATTGGAGTAATATTTTTCTTAAATCAAGATTTATATTTTTAATTTATCCAACACACCACACGTTGGGTTAAGTCGGCATTCGGATCATGAAGAGGGAACCGGGGAGATGTTCAGTAAAAGAATACACCAAAGGCACTCGAAGAGTGGACTTGATAAGATTTATAGTTCATACTCATATCCCAGAAGATGGCTACAAATGGCACAAAACCTCATCTAAAAATAAATTTTTATTTCTTAAAATTTTTTGAAACAAATTTTCAATTTTTCTACTTAAGGCATTCGAAAAAAAATTAAAACAACTTAATTTTTTGAAATTAAAAAAAAATTCTGAACAATAAGTTATAACGGAAATTCTTACGTAAGATTTGACAAACTCCCCCCTTCCCCAAGTAAGAAATCGTAAGAATTTCGAGTACCCCCTCCTTCCCTTTTTGGTCTTACGTAATACTTGAACGCCCCCTAAATCTAAATTTAAAAAAAATGTTACTCAAATTTAAAATTGGCGTTTGAAAATAAGGGGGGGGGGGTCCACGAAAATCTTACGTAATATAATAGGGGGTCAAAGAAATCTTACTAATTTTTACGAAGGGGGGAGGGGGTCCAAAAACCCGGAAAAGAGTAATACTTGAACGTTCCCTTACGAGTAAACCTGTGGTCACATGATTTTCATAAACAGTCAAAACAGACTATCTCCAATTATAATTCTAGGGGGAAGGGGGGTTCTCAAATTATGACGCTAATGTTACATCTCCATTTTAAAAAAAATTGGATGTTTGGATGACGATGGGGGAAGGATCTAAAATCTTACTCCGATGTTAAATATCCGTGGCCGGAGCTCTGTTTTGCTTACTAAAAAAGGAGGGGGTCAAAAATTAGCAGAATCAAGACAATGTAGTGCTTAAATGGCTTTCTGGTAAGAGAGGGGAAAGAAAGACAGGTGCAAATCCTCTGGGATAATGTTTTAGCGCTGCCCCCTAATTTTTTTCCTCCCCCCCTATTTATGTCATAAGTGAGCATTTGGAGCCATCTTAAAATATTTACCCCCCCCCCCCCCCCTCCGTAGTGTCCAGGGGGTTGGTTAAAGAATAATTGCCATCCCTACCGCTAATTTCTACGGAAAAAAGACATACATACATACATACATTGGCGGAGGTCTTGTGTTAAAAAAAGGTGAAATAATAGAAAAAGGAGACAGATTGAAGATACAAGTTTTAGAAACGACCACACAAATAAATTAACACAAAAATAAATTAACACAGAGGTAATAAATTAACATGGACATAATAAATTAACATAGAAAGAAAAACAAAAAGAGGAAAGGGATAAAGGAAGAAAACATGTAAAGGACATGAAAGGGAACAAGGAAGACACAAGACCACCTACAGGACACGAAGCCCTAACGCCGCATCAACAATTGGGTCCCAGTCGTCTCTTTCCTGACAGGTCTCTCTCCACTGGCGAACTCCCAACCGTTCCGCATCCGCTTTCACGTTATCTTCCCAGCGGATTCGCGGTCTGCCTGGAAGCCTAGTGCTAATAGGTATTCCGTCTAAGACCTGCCTGATGTACCGGGTAGGGGGGGCACGCGCGACATGTCCCGCCCACTGAAGGCGTCGCGACTTGATTACACTAGTAATCAGGGGTTGACCAGTGAGCTGACGAGTTTCTTCATTGGGTCGCATTCGAAAGCGTCCCGTGACCGGATCCCTTTTAGGTCCTAGAATTCGACGTAAAACCTTGTTCTCAAACACTAAAAGCCTCTTCTGCATACGAACGAAGCCTCTTCGTATACGGAAAAAAGGATGAATGAAAACAAAGTGGGAGCAAACATTAAGCCGTAATATTTTTTGTGATGTGGGCTTGTTGCAAAAGAATGCAGAAAAAAAAAAAAAATTGCAAGGAAAAAAAAAAAAAAAAAAAACTTACTTCCACCTGTTATTATTCAATAAGCAAATCTTCCAAAGCAATAATTCATAAATCGAACTTTTTTTTTCTTGTACGCCTCTTGTCTTCTTTATCAAGTCTTCGTGCGTGAGTTGAAGATCGGTAAATATTAAACAAGCCTTGACACATGACGAAGGTCTTTAAAACTAGGATGAGAGTTCGATACCTTCTCCAGGGATTATAGGAATGACTCCAATGTCTGAATTAATAAGTTTTTCTTTTTTTATTTTAAGCTCTCGCCTGCAGTTACAATGACTTTATAAGTCGAAATGAAATTTCACACACGATGGCAAAGGGCGAAGACGGAAGTCATTTTCGAATCATTCTTTTTTTCCCAAGAAATGTTACGGTCAATTAAAATATAAAACTTAACCATCGAAGAGAACTTTAAAAAAAAAAAAGAAAATACAAACAACTTATCCAGTCATTAAAATATAATTTTCAGTGTGATTAAACCTACGCATTAGAAAGTAAAATAATTTTTAAAAAAAACACCAAATAATAATGATAATCGTAACAACAATAAATGCCAGATTTGGTCCTTGGAGTAACTCGGTAGGTAAACTCTGCATACTAACAAAATATTTAGTTGCAGGGCGATTACTTAATTCTTGAACAGGAGAAATAGAAATCAATTTTTTATTTTATTTTTGTAAGAGTTTTCTTTCTGGGGATATTACAAGCAAAATTATTCCGCCAGGGGTGCCTTAGCTGTGGCCTATCGCAGCAAACGATTTTATAATTTGGATGGTTTACTAACAGAAACAAGCGATAATTTTTGCACCGAAAAACAGGGGTCCGACGCCGGTAAAAATCGGTTTGACCCGACATCGGCATCGGAGCCGAAACATCCAAAGGGCTGAAGCAGGCGCGCGGTGCCGGTGCCAGAGCCGGAGCCGATTCCAGCATCGGTATTAGCACCACAATCAATTTTGTCAATTTTCTTTTCACTTGAAAAAAAAATTTTTACACTACCGGCGCCGCTTATTGTAATGCCATTTAATACAATCGGCCGCTTAATATGACCAAAACTCGTGGTCTTTCTCAATTTTATTCAGCATTGCCATCGGGTCTTAATTACAAGACCGGTGCCGGCACCGGCGCTGGCACCAAGTTTAAAATAAATTATCTAGCACTGGCACCATCTTCGAAATTTTTGATCAAACAGTTGATGTGCGAAGAGCAAGAGAGTTAATCGACACGAAAAAAAAAAGGTTAATCCGATTTAATTTTTATAATTCCAAAAATTCAAGTTTATTGATGGTCGCCTAAATTATAGTCATCCTATTAAAAAATACAGACCGCCACTGTTGGTTTTTTTTAACAAGGCAAAAAAAAAAAAAGTTGATATAACGCAGGCCTATTTGCAACAAAGTTTGCAATAGTGAGTGTTGTGATTTTTGTAAATCGAGAATTCCCAGTCTTACAGCAGCAAATTTTTAGCTTTTTTCCATATTTTTTTTATTCATAAAAACTGTAAGCAAATAATTTTTGCGATCAATTAAATCGTACTGCAAAGTGCTGCTCTCTGCGCTAATTTATTAACCCGATCGTCTGGCACTTTGAGTAGCCTATAAAATGAACATTCTCCTTGTATGTGTCATATAGCACATGGGACGAGAAAAAAAAAGTGCAAATCGGAAAATTAGCCAAGTAGGACCATCGTTATAAAATACAAGACTAGTGATTTTTTTTGTGATTTTATTTTAGTGCTTCAACAGGTGAGCATAACAATATTTAGAAACTTTAACATACCATAAAACTCCGTTTTTTTCCCCTTATCTAACTTTGAATGAAACTTGTGCCACACCTTTTATATACAACAATATATTTAAGAAAAAAAAAAGAAGTTATTTGGCACAATTTTTTTAAGGGGGCTATATTCCAATATAATCTTGTAAAGTCCTATATTTTCATTTTTGAATTCCGGTAAACACGCTGATATAAATAGCCGACATTTTCGCCATACGATCATGCACGTAGTTATCGTAGCACGTGACTATTACTAAGAAAGCTATACGATTTACGACCCAGTGGTGCTTTTGATCCAAAAAAAAAATGCAGGGGCGCTTCAGTATTTTATTTTATTTGAATTGTAGGCATTTGTTTTCCTAAACTTAAGTATTTCTGAAGGAAGTACCGAGGCGGCGCCCCGGAAGTCAAAAAAGTTTCAGGGCGAGTAGTCCCATCTCAAAACCACCACTGTATGAACTAAAATTTTTTTAGATCGAATTTTTTATTGCTTACGATTTGTTTAAAATATTATTGTTATTGAAAATGTTTCGATTCAAACAAATTCAGCAAATAGCGTGCATGTCGCAGGGTCAACCAGTAAGCATATATCTTCAATTGATTTTCTCGAGTCATCCGTTTTCTAAGAAACCTAATGAGTGACGTAATTTTGTTAATTTATTTAAAATTTGGCAAAGTTTTTTTGTTATCGAAAAAACGGGATAAGTAATTCAAGCTAAAGACCATTAAAAAATTATGATAAATTAAAAAATATTAGGGTAGTTCTTGAAAAAACGTACATTTTTATTTTTAGGCAATATTGCTTTATATCTTATCAAACACACACACTGAAAAAAATTTTTTTTACAGTGATTTGCGCTTTAGAAGGTAAAGAATGATACCTCTTTTTTAAAAAAAAAACTATTTAACCTTTTTTTATTACCGAAAAGTGCAATATTTGTCTTTTCCCGTTACGGTACGTTTTTCTAAGAATTACCCATTATCATTAAACGCTGAACATTAGATATTTTTTCGTTTCCAGGAATCTCCATATCTTAAATGTAATAAATCTGTCATCCGATTTTTTTTACGTAGCCCTACGTCTATCTTCTTTCGCCAGGGGGATCCATATACCAAACTTTAAAAAAAACACTTAACAATCTGTTTATTTATTTTCAGCAAAAATTAAAAAATGGAGGCGGAAGAACTGGACGTCACAGTTGAAGAATTAAAAGATCTAGAAGAGAGTTTTTCAACTCTAATATATCGAAAATCAAACAAACTCAATTCTACTTCAAGGAGTAAGTCATTGATTGATGCTGCCAAACATGGAATGTCAACGCTTGTAAAGTTACTCATTTCCTGGGATGTGGACGTGAATCTCGAACAAAATGGTAAAAGGGCAGTGGATTATGCTTGGGAAAATAAAAACTACGGTATTGTGCTCTCATTACTCAAAGCGGATTCCATATTCCCTATAAACTTTGATGTAAATTTGTTCAAGAATTCTGGTGAAGAGTTCAAAAACTTTCTGGCTCAGCGACAAATGTTTCATGAATATATCAGACAAGACAGTTTGGATGAAATCAAAAAAATTGTTGCATCTAACGTGAAAATATCGAAATTTTTTTTAGACGAAAAAAATCAATCTGCTCTCTTTTGTGCTTTAGATTATAAAAAGTTCCATGTTTTTGCTTATCTCAAAGCGGTAGGTGTGAACTTTTTAAACGATCCAGAAAGAGACAAGTATTATAAACTCCCTGAAGAAGAAAAATGGGCACTAAATGAAATTATGGTTAAATATTTCCCACCAGTTTCAGATAAAAGACACATCGACTTTTTAGTTTGTAAATCTAGGTCTCAAAACCCAGTAGAGAAGTCGAAAGATAAACTTCATGATTATTACCAAAAATTAGATCAAGTTGAGGAAATATCGTCAATTTTAAAAATTTTTCAATATTCCGATTATTTCGACATAATTTTTGATTTTGACGAAGAACATGTAGCATTAGTAAATCCTACGTCCTCGCAGAATGTTTTGGGTGTTACCTACAGCAACGAAAGAAGACTTTATGTTGGCGCAAAGGACGAAAATGAAGTTTTAATGACGATTGCTCATGAACTGACGCATATGGCGATGCATATTCTTTTCCATAATGACTGTAAACCTTATGGGAAAAAAGACTTAAAAAGCCCGATGGATTTTATAAATTTTCAAAATAAAATAAAAGCTGCGGGAGGTAAGTCCGCGGATCCCGAATGGACTATCTTTTTGGGAGGGCTAAAATACCCCGCTGACAAACGCGATTCGGAATTAATAGCACGTGTGCCAGAAGTTTTAACACAGGGTGCAAAAGGTCGAGAATGGCTTACAAAAAATATTCCAGAATTACACGATTTCTTTATACAGAAAGTAATGCCGGAGTGTGATAAATTCATCATGGAAAGTTATACTATTAGAGGTAGAAGTGTTATCCGAACGTTAAACGGGACTTTAGGGCAGATAAGCAACTTAAGAAGTTTACAAATTAATTTCAAAAATACGGATATCGTAGACGAAATGATAAAGCAAGCAGGGAAGAAAATTTTTGTTTTTAAAACCGAAAATTTGTTGCTAGGAACTATGAAAATACTTCAGGGACTGTACGGTCCGGATTATATTTCCTGCTTCGATGAATATCTCGTGTTGAAATTCGAAGATTTTGCTGCCGAAAAATTGGAGGTAATTCGAGCATTTCTGTTAGAAGGCAGTGAAACTTTAGTGGTTCAAGTCGCTAAAGAACCTGATCGGAAAACTTTCAGAGACTGTTTAGGACTTATAGATGAATTATTTCAACTTAAGCAGAATAGGAAAGTAATTTTGGTGACATATCCCAAAATAAAAGGCGAAATACTTGCATCTATACATAAGCAAACTAATTTGTCACCCGTGTGTACAGAAAAGACAGACGATAATATTTCTCTCCGTGACCTGAAGCAAGAATATCAAGATAAGATTTTATCGAAAGAAATCATTTTTCAAGGAACAAAAATGCAATTACTACATTTAATAGGGAATGAGGCGAGTTTGTACGAATCAATAACCGGCGATGTAATAGAGAACTTGCTGCAAGACAAATTAGTGGCGATAGGAGGGACTGCCCAAGGACACGGCGTTATGGAAGGAGCTTTCGGTCAAGTTTACAAAGACATAAACATGGAGACATTTCTTTCGCGGTTTCAAAATTCCAACGACGTTTTCGTGATAAAAGGACTAGATGTGGACAATCAAAAAAGTCAATTAATGGAATATTTTCGAAAATATATAAACAAAGGATTAATAAACGGTGATTTGGTTGCAAATGAAATACAGCCAATAAGCGCTGATAATTTTGAAATTGCAAACAAAAGATTGCTTTTGACTGATCGATTTAGTGATAACGATTTCAGAGAGTTATGCCAACATAACAGTCTTAAAAAAATACATATGATCGAATTAAAAATAATAAAAAATCAACTAACTTTTGAATTGCAAGAATTTTACGATCCTAGGTTTTATTTAGAAAGAAAATTTAAAAAAATATATATAAGAGGAGACCAATTAGAAAAATTAATATCAGAATCTAAGTCCGAGTCGTTCGTTATAACACAAGAAAATCCACAAAATTATAATTTCAGTAAAAATTACAACAACGTTAAACTTCTGAAATTAGCAGAAGCTGAAGATATTTTTGAAGAAGAAAGAGGTCACAAAATTATTCATTGGCTTCATATTAACAATGCAAGCGAAATCGATTTAAAGAATTCATCGGGTTCTATTAAAACTATTAAAAAATTGTACGAGGGCTCTGGAAATACAAACCTCGCAGTCGGAGAGAGCAATATAATACAAGACATCTTGAGCAAGAAGGTAATACTGATTGCTGATAATCCAGGAATGGGGAAAAGCACAACTTTAACTAAATTGTGCGAATATGCTCATAAATCGAAGGAACACTGGATCATTAGAATTAATTTGAAGACACACATTGAACGCATAAAAAAATTGGATTTAAATGATTTTGACCCGGACCATTTAATCATATTTCTAGCATTAATAAAGTCAGACCTGAAGGGCACACTGACGAAAAAATTGTTAAAGTCAGCTCTGGGAAAAAAATTTTCCAAAAAGGTTGTAATCGCTTTTGATGGGTTCGACGAGTTGTTAGATGTGGAAGACAGGGATAAAATTATCAATCTGTTGAAATACTTAAAGGAAAAGACTACAAGTAAAATCTGGATAACAACTCGCCTGCATCATAAATATGAGTTAGAAGAGGCATTGTGCACCATAGCTCTTGAGTTTGATCCCGTAGACGACGAAAGCAAAAAAATATTTATTAGAAAATACCTAAATAACCGATTGAAATTTATTTTGGGAAGACAATTGAGTGAGGAAATATTTGACGACAAGGTTCAAGATTCCAAATTAAAGACTTATACCGAAGAATTTTTGAGAAAATTAAAATCGATTTTCACAGGCGACGTGTCGGCTTTCATTGGAACTCCTTTACAATTAAATTTAATGATGGAAAATTCAGTGGATTATTTTGAAAAGTGGGTGAAAAATAACGATCAAAATATTGATTTTTCATACATGGGAGAAAACATTTTGGCAATATATGAAAATTTTACTGAAAGGAAATATAAAATTTATTTTAAAAAACAAAATATCTGCGAGAAATCGTCTCAAAAATTGCCTCGCAAATATTTAGAAAGTGACCACAAAGCTTTAGGTGAGTCCCAAATCCTGGGAAAAAACAGCTCAGATTTAAAGTTTGAAAATGAAGAAAATGAAATATTATTAGCTGGTTTGGTTCAATCCAATGACGATCAAAAAGAGTTCGTTCATTTCTCGTTTCGTGAATATTTTTTTGCTTTGGCTTGTGTAGATAAGATCATGGATGGGTCCTGCGATATGTTTAAATACTTCGCAACCAAAATTTTACGAAAATCCGGATATCGGTTGATTCGAAAGTTTATTAATTTATCATTGGGGAAACAAAATTTTGAAAAACTTCCGAAAGAGAAGTTTAAAAATTTCGAAGAAAAATTAATTCTGGCTAATAACTCGATTAAAGAGTGGCGAAGCAACTGCTCTTCAGGGACCGAAGAAATATTTTGGGAGGCTGTGAAAGAAGGCAACGGAAATATTATACGACTTATATTTGTCACTTGTGAATCTTTTTTCACTCCTCAAAAAATATTTAAAATCCTAACTCTTAAGACAGGAGCAACAAAATATAGTGATATGTTTTACCAATCCGCATTACTTAACCAAGACATAGAAACTTCGAAAATCATTTTTAAAATGATCGAAAAATTGGAAAGAGATCAGCAAAAAAAAATAATGTTTAAAAGAGGCGACGATAGGTTTTATTTCCGATACAGCCCTCATGATAATCCTGTTTCAACAGAAGTGGTTAAATTATTGCTCAAAACTACAACAGAACTTTTTTCTCTTGAAGAGCAAAAAAAATTTTTAACAGAGGAAGACGACAGATCGGAAACCATTTCTTTTTACGTTGCGAAAAATGGTCAAGCTACTATCATGAATGCATTTTTAGAGCACATCTGTAATGTATTAAGTCCTGAAGAACAAAAAAGTTATCTAATGTGGAAAAATAAATATTCAGCCACCGTTCTTCACAAAGCAGCAAGCATCGAGGGTTGTGGTGACATGGTGAGGTCAATATTTCAAAAGACAGCGAAAATATTATCTCTTGAAGAGCGAAAAAAGTTTCTTAAAATAGTAGATGACACAGGAACTGCTCTTCACACAGCAGCCAGATATGGCAATGCTGAAGTTGTAAAAGTCATTCTCGAAGAAGCGGAGAATATTTTCGCTGTGGAAGAACTAAAAGAATTCCTTACAATGGAATGTGATATTGGAACACTATTGCATACAGCATCTCAGGCACGTATTACTGAAGCGAAAAAAATTATTTTCCAAAAAGCGGCAGAAATATTTTGTTTAGAAGAAGAGAAAGATTTTCTGACTAAGGTGGATAAGTCGTTAAACACAGTCCTTCACTTGGTCGCAGGTGAACTAGATGATGAAATAATGAATTTGATACTAAAACAAAGTAAGGAATTATTGCCTTTGGAAGATCAGAAAATGCTCTTATTGCAGGAAAATGAGTTTGGAGAAAATGTTTTGCACAAGGCTGCATTGAGAAGTAGTGCCGACATTGTCAGTTTAATATTAAATACAGCGGCCGAAATATTTAACACTGAAGAGCAAATAACATTTTTAACAAATCTCGATCGGAATTCAACGTCTATTCTTTGCAAAGCTGCTTCTAGATCCGCAAAAAATTTAAATATATTGCTGCAAAAAAGTCAGGAAATATTATCTCCTCAGGTGCTGAAAAGTTTTTTAACCAACACAGGTAAACGGTATGGGAACGTCCTACACGCAGCTGCTGCGAGCGGGAAGCCAGAAATTATCACAATATTGTTTGAAAAAGCAGCCGAAATATTTTCCCTTCAAGAACAAATAGATTTTCTTACGATGTTGGGAGAAGATAAGAAAACAGTCCTTCACTGCGGAGCTGAATCTGATGATGTTAACACCTTAAATATCATTTTCGATAAGGCAACAGAAATACTACCCGGTAAAAAACTAAAAGAGTTTCTCAAAGAGGTAGATAGTAACTCTGAGACCGTATTTCACAAAGGGAGCCTGGATGAAGTAACGGATTTGCTAATAAAAAAGATAACCGAAATATTATCCCCTGAAGAACAGAAAAAGCTTTTGACAGCAGAAAACGGTTTTTCGCAAACAGCAATCTGCAAAGCAATTATAGAAGATTGTTTTAAAGTAGTAGACATTTTGCTAAAAAAACACAAAAAAATATTAACATTTGATGAATACTCAAATTTTCTGAAGACGATCGTTAATGATATCTGGATACAACCCCGTAGATGTGCCAAATCGAAGAACATGACACTACATGCTCTATTAAAAGAAGCAGAAGAAAAATTAACTGCTGCAGAATTTCATGAATTTCTTGAAAGTGTTGTGGTATATAAATATCCCAATTTGAATGATTTCAAAACACTACCATCCTGTCCTACCTTATTATGGATATATCACCTACATTTTAATTGATACTCAAAACATCGACGGTATAAAATAAGCATGATTTCCCAAGGAAATCGCCTTGCCGTTAGGACTCTGGTTTAATAAGACGTTTGTCTTACTGTAACCCATTTCACCTTCATTTTGATTCCCTTTATTCCTTCTACACCGTTTTGGTCCTCACAGTGTGTTTATCACGGGTTCGATTTCAATTCCGATTTCACATGATTCCGGTCTGACATTTTATTATAGCATTAAAAGTATTAGTTTAAAAAATATTTGTTTCGGGATAAAAAAGTCATATGACTAACAAAAAAAAAAAAAAAAAATCTTTACACATGAATACCTTACAGTTGAATTTTGTTTTAAAAATATTTTGTGGATAAAATGTCATAACAAAGATATATTTTTGTGACATACGATGTATGTTTGGTCAATTTAAAAAGTTAAAAATGGAAAAAACACCGATTACAATTAAAGTTTAATATAACCTACTTAGAGCGAGCAATATTTGAATTTAAAATACTGATAAGGTTAGGAAAGTTAAAAAAATAGAGAAAATCTCTATTTCGAGTAATGAAGACCTATCTTATAGTGGGCATTTTTTTGATAATACAGAATTATTAAATGCATATAAAAACGACCCTTCGAACTCCATGAATCCGCTAATGATAAAACTTTCCGCCTTTTTTTTTTTTCTTTGTCGCCAATGCTCTTTCTAGCATATCAGCCAAAACTCACCAAATATCTATCGCTAAAAAATACTTTTCTCGGAATCAGGTATCCTACCGCCTGAAGATATGTCCCATATCTCTTTAAAAGAAGCCGAATCGGTCGACTCGCCGAGGAGCCATAACAGTCCTCTCAAATATGATTCATCAAATAATTAAGATTTGGAATTCGATACCGCGAAACTTCGACGTAGGAATCGCATCGTGAACTGCAAACGTGAAAATTCTTTATGGTCTCAAAAGCCTTTTTCATTAACAAAAATCGGTCAGTAGGCGACCCTTTCTTCGTTACAGAAAAAAGAACCATACATCTTTCCTTTAATTGCGATGACGGTTTCTGCACGTCAAATTAAAATCATTCATCAAACAAATAAAGCCTTGTATTACTTTTCCCGGTGCACAACGTAAAACATTTTTTTTATTCATAAAGAACAATCCGCCTTGTGTCTTTGAAAATCAGAAACAAAAAAGAACTTTCGTATGTATCTTACATTTTACAGTTAATCGCATTTTGCCATAAATGATATTATGGCTTGTATGTGTTACCCATTAAAAAAAATTATTGTTCTCGTGATGAGACCAAAAGGAGCGATTATTTTATCTGCATGTTATTATTCGGACCGATTATTTTGCGTTTTAGTTAGATCAGTTTTTTGTAAGGATTTTCGCCGCAAAATTATCCCTCCATGAGGCGCTCTATGTCCTCAGCGGTAACCAATCAAAATTTACCGTTTCAGGAAATTTTTAGTTTTGATTGGCTACCGTTTATAATTTGCAGCGAACCTGGTGGAATAATTTTGCGTTAAATTAAAGGGTAAGCAGGTTGGACTTTTATTTTACGAATTTTTCGGTAAAAGCACCCAATAATTCTTTTACAGTAGGGAAACTTATGAAAACCCGGATATGCCCCAGACATTTGAAAAATTTCTCAGGCTATCAAAACTCATAAATGAAATAAAATCCAGATCCAATCTGTATGTAAACAAGTCGACAAACATCGCGCATTTACCTTGAACAATATATAGAAGGATCAACAAAAAAAAAAAATTCCAATCACCCGACTGACAGCTCTCGTCAATAAAACCTGACACACGGAATTCTACAACTTTCAAAAAAGGAAAAAAAAAAATCCAAATCAACAGAACACGAAATCTGATAAACGAGCCTTTAGGTCTTTCATCTCATTCGGTATACTGTACAAAGGTACATAATTTTGACAAGTACCTTTAAAAAAAACCAGCCATCTCAAACGGTTACGTTGATACCTAATTACTTGTAATAGCATCACTTCATGCTGCAGCTGTCTCGAAAGTTATAGCAAAACAATTTATTGCTACGCCTAGATTATATTATTACAGTATATCATCCAATAAGGCAGGTCCATGAGAAGCGAAATTCCATTACAACACAGCTGACTGGCAAATATAATTAACTGGCTTTAATCAAGTTCCGTAATAGATCCGAATGATGTAAAATACCTCAGCGCAGATGGTCCAGCATCAACTTTTTCATCTTTTTCCTACTTGGCAGATAGAAATATATAATATAATTTTTTTTTTTTTTTTTTTTGAGATTTCACATCCATTAACCGTGATCTTAGTAAAGACAACATTCCAGGAATAAATCAAGTCATCGTAATCCCTTAATGGACTTTAATTGACCACCTAGGCTTTTTTGTCTTTTGTCTGAAATTACCGAACGAAATTTTGTTCTTATTCAAGCCCATCCCCGACTTAATTACATCCGAAAGTACAGGTCCGGACTGAGTGTTAAACAAAGGCGCCTTGAATTTCCTTGAAACGGAAAGCCTATTTGGCTTCCGGCATTTTCTGGGAAAATAGCGCCTAATTGCCACTTAGGTTTATCTTGAAAGGGGCGCTCTTTTTGCCATCGGCATTGTCTTGAAACGGGAAGCCTATATGGCACCCGGATTAATTTTTTTGAAAGTGGCCAAACAGGCTCATTTTTGGCAGGCCAATAGTTTAAGGGGGGCAATAAGCTCAGCTCCTTGTGAGGAGGTTTGAGCCCTCGATAATTTTTTTTTAAATGCATTTTTTCTATCTTCCATGTTAAAAGGAAACAATAGGAGTTACTCTTAGAAGACTTTGGGCCCCCGCTGTTTTCTGAGCTAACATCCTAAAAAGCGATACTGGCATAAATATTTTAAAGTTAATTTCCGAAGTCAGTCAATCGTAGATTTGACAAACCGGAATAAAACGAAATAGTGAAAGCTCAAGGGGTGGCTTTGACAGAAGAGCGCACGGGGGAATTTGTCCGCTTATCATGTTGGCCAGTCCGAGCCTGTGCAAGTAAAAGAACTTAAATGGTAACCTTCAAAATGAAAAGGACCATCGGCAAAAAACGGATTAAGACAATGGAAGATGAGAGAGAGAGGAAAAAAAAAATCACGTAATAAATTTAACACAGTAGCTAAGTACACGAACCGCTATAGAAAACGCGCGGCGGATGCCTTACGTAATGTTTAATTAAGGCAAGACGACTTTATAGAAAATTGCAGGAAACACACTTAGAATGTAAGTTACTACATTTTTTTTTTCTTATTTGTACAGTCAACCAGGAACGAGTTGTTTGGCAATTATTGTTCCGTCAACTCTTCTTTATACATGCCTATCGGTTTTTTTTTTAAATTTTGTAATGACGTAACATGGATTAAGGCTACGAAAAAATAAATCTTTTGTCTCATCTCGAAAAAAAAAATAATCGACACAATGACCAAGAAATACAAAAAAGCATAAAATTTAAGCATTCATGTGAAAATAATTCGAAAAAATAAGAAGATAAAATGTTTAGTAGGGCATAAAAACGTGTAGCGCCTGAGATGAATGACCGCCTTTTTTTTTTTTTTTTTTTTTTTTTTTTTTTTTTTTTAAATCTTTGTTTAATTATTCGAGAGAAAAAAAAATCGGCGGGAAGGAAAAATCTTTGATATGGTCAATTAAGAAAACGTAAATAAAAGGTCATAGGATCTTACGGCCATCAATCCAACCGGAAAAATACGTTGTGAATACATGCAAAGAGCGTTATGTCATTTGCATAAAACAAATATAAGTTTTTTTAAGAAATCAAAATGTCAAGCATTTTTATATATATATTTTTTTCTTCCTTTGAGAATCGGGACAACGTCAAAATCTAAAAATGATATCGTGTCCTTTAAAAAAAAAAATACAAAAAACCTATACCTAAATCCGGTTTTAAAGATTATTTCATTCCTTATTGCATATGCAGGCTTATTACGATAACACACCCATAAACACTATGCGATCATTTACAAAACCGCAAATGGCACATCTGAAACCAAAAGTAATTTGCATGAAGCTCTTATACAAGTTTTTTTTCCCCAGATAACTTTCATTTTTCTGTGCGAATAAGAATCCTTGAGAAAATTAAAAATGTTTTCGATACCTTCTATTTTTCTACAGTAACTGACCTATTTTAAGGATTTTTTAATCAGGCGATGAATGCTAGCGCAGCAATTTGAAGATCAGCCATGGAGCCAGCGCTATTAATTGCCAGTTTGATATCAGAATTTATGGCCTTTTGATTTGGATGCACTTGTTGGGTGACAAGGCGCAAGAAATCATGGATTTGGTTTACGATTGTTGTGGGCAGAGATAAGAATTCTGGATGTTTCAGGACCAAAGGTTATATGTCCCTGACCGAGGTTATATAAGATGTGCATTTCTTTTAAAAAACTATTTTTTGGAAAAATTCATCTATATGGATCATCATCATCATCATCATCATAGTACCTCAGGGTACTACCTCAGGGTAGGGCGCAGTACTTCATACAGCATTTTCAATCGATTAAACATCCTGTGGATCGTCCATTAGATATCTACAGGATATCCAAATCCATGGGATATCCGTAGGACGTTCAAAGGACGCTTTTTGGATTAGTGCGGACATAGCTAAATCCAATGGACGTACAATAAATATCCTGACTGGATAGACTTTGCTATCTGGGACGTGACTACCACAGCTTGAAGCCTTATACCCGATTTCCTAACAATGTACGGTATGGAAGTAAAAATGAACAATGTGAAGATATTCCCTAGGCCGTAAATCCGTAAATGTGTCAAATGGCCAGTTTGGCGACAGGTTCACTCATGCTGGCCCAGGTAAAGCAAAAAATTGAGAGTTCTTAAAGATGTCTTATAATACTCTAATTCTGTACGTCAGAGCCAAAAGGTTCAATTTGCAAATTAATGATGTCCGCTAAACGTTGTTTACCCATAACAAACGACCATCTTTAATTCGCATATTGAACTTTTTGGCTCTGACGGGGAATTATACAAGAGTATTAGGTTTGTATTGTTTCGTTTATTTTCAGTCTTCGGAATCGGAAATACAATCTCAAAAAAAAGATAGAATTAAAACTCCCAAAGGTGTGATTCTCATCAGACATCAAGATGAAGGGAAACAATACATTAGCTGTAGGACCGAAGGCCATTTTATGGGACCAGAAGAAAGAGGAGTTAGAAAACGTCGGGGATGAAGTGAAGATCGTCCACAAGTACAAATTGTTAACAGGGACAATCTGTAAATTCATTATTAAAAAAGTGGGGAATTATTCTCCACCTTGAAGACGTCTTTAAGACGTTTTATCTTTAAGACATCTGAAGACTCCTCGGGAATAAACAAAGATGTCCAACGCAAACGCCGTGGACATCTTTGTTTATTCCCGAGGAGTCTTCATCTTTAAGAGGATGACGTCTTGAACAGAATTGTCTTACTTGGGGGATTTTGCTTGCACTTAGCGGAACCTCCTTTATTTAGACATAGAATCCAAACAGTATGGGGGCTTGCGTCTATTATTCACTTGTATACTTGTTCTACTCAGTGGTGGACGGCAATGAAAAAATCCGAGCCATATCCTAGACTTGAACCCAGACTGACTCCTCGAACCAAATGTTCGAGGAGTGTATATTTGGTTGGGCCCAAGACGATCCAGATTTGTCATTTACCCTAGCGACCGTCCCAGAATTCATCGCATGCCCTATGTAAGCAAAATATGTCCCTTCAACCTTTCGCTTTTGTCAACAACGGTTCAATTCCAAATGCTTACAAAGTGCATATTCTTTTAATTCGCTTACAGCGGCAAATCATTAACAACGAAAACGTCCTGACAACAGAAACATATGCTTCCCCATACGCCGGATGTAAATGTTGCATCCCTTGAACCACTTGCAGTTACGCCACTGGGCATATTAACACGTTTTTTTTTCTTTATTTTTTTAAGTAACCAAATTAAATTCTTATTGCGCTGCAGTGTACTTCGTTTCACTCAAACACGAATTGTTTATGAAGTAATTGTACGCTATTATCGCTATTGAGGTGTTATTACGACCGTCTTAATTTATATTTTCATAGACTTAATAATAATTCTCCTCGCATATTAACTCAACTAATAAATATACGAATCATAAGGATTCAATTATTTGGATATTTGAATATTTAAGTAAACGATAATGTTCATTTTTTTTTTTTAATGTTCGTGTTTCAAATATAAAGCTACTGTCCATCTTTGTAACGAGAAAAAAAAAAGCATAATAATTCCACTTGATTTAGTGTAATTTTAGTCCCCGGATAATTTTTTTTTTTTAAAGTAATGTTTTAAAAATGCTACTTTGTACAAGTAAATATATTGACTCGTAACTTGTTAAAGCTGATCACTTCATTTTGCCCCCATGCTGTTAAATTGGAAGGTAATTCAATATAATTCCGTTATGATCTTTCAAAAGAATTCCTTTCTCCGATATTTTAAAAGGATTTGAAAGAAAATAACGATGCATTTAAAAGTATGAATTTACATAGTAGAAGCTGTAAGAACAGGAGCTTAAGAAATAAAAAAAAACATTAAAGAACATTAAGACCGTCAAAAAGTAAAGTTTCGTCTCCAATACTTGATTTAATGAGTAAGTTTTTGTAATTGAATAGATATTTCCGTTCAGAACAAGCAATAGGAAATGCTTCAATCAATGCCAAGTCTAAGGAAGTATCCATCAGAAAGACTATGTTTTTTGGAAATCGATGAAAAAGACTCCGAAGAAAGGAACGCAGTGATATGGATCATTGCGAACACCATACACTATATTTTGAGATCAGAAAGATTCGGCATCTTTAAATCCGTGGAGGATTGGGCGGCTTTTCTGAAGAGACAGAGATATAAAGTTGGACAAGTAAAACATTTTTTTGGAGATCATCTGAAGTTCCTTAGATAAATTTTATTCGATTACTCTACTCTGTATATAAAACTAAGATAAATGTAAAAGTTTTCTAATATAGTATAAATATTTAAAAAAAAAAAAAAAAAAAAAAGCAATACGCTAGGCCAGTACTTACACGGTTGTATCTGCAGTATTCGGGTTGACACTAGTTTCCCGTGCGTTAAAAACACTAGGAACTAGTGTCAACCTGAACAGTGCAGATACAACTCCGTAATATTGTCGCAGCTAGTATGAATTAAGAAGCAAACAGTTCCGAATGAAGGATAAACCTGGTAAACGATAAGTCCATTGGGCATGTATGATTACTTAGGCGACACTTTCTCATCTTCAAGCCTCTTCAAGAAAGCGACTCTGAAAGCGGCTCAAAATGCTGGTGCAGCTTCTAGCAAGGTTACCAACTTAATGGTAAAATCGAAACTCCAATCATGGGAAGCAAAATTGCTACTCTTCAATAGCATGGTCATTTCTACGCTTTTGTACGGAACAGAGATTTGGAGTTTGAGACACCTACCGGAACTGGAAAAAATAGGAACTAATTTTTTTAAAAAAGGATCTTTAACTGGTCGAAATGCACTCCGAACTATATTGTAATTAAAGAGACTGATGTTAAACAGATAGCTTGCCTAGCGCTGAATACACCGAGAAAAATGGGTTTTCGATTTTAAGTCATTGACTTTGCTAAAGCCCAAACATCAAAGATTGCTGATTTTTGATTAACATAAAAACTTGAAGAACAATTAATGCTAAAGGATAAGGAAAGAATTCAGTTGATGGCAGGAATTGGATACCAAAAATGACGGACCCAAAAAATGAAACTCCAGAAGTTCGTAAGTATTTGATCTCATGCGAATTTTATTATGAAGATCCGTCCAGACAGAGCGGGAACCTTAAAATCAGGATGTCCCAGAGCAAATTATTATTTAAAAAAGAATTAAGTAATTATAATAAACTAAAGGCAATTCACGACTTGTGATGATTTAAATGATATGGTTTATCCTTGGTGATTTCGGGATTGCCTGTGGTGTGCAATTTTTACTTTTTAGGAAGTGGATTTTCATGTGTTTATTTTAGATTTCACAAATAAGTGTAAAATCTATGGTCAACATTAATATTACACCTTTAAGCATTATACATTTATAATACTCAAAGAAGCCATAACGGACTTGCAAATTTTCAATAGACAACGTCAATTAGTTTTTCAAATTCATCCCGATGGTATTATTTTAACTTTCCAACTTTTTTACACAACGATTAAGCACTTACTTACAAAAGAAAAAAAATGGCTAAAACAGCATGCATAATTCTCGATTCATATCAAAGATGAGTCGTTAGTTAAACATCTCAACCCATAGCCACAATAAAAAAATTTCTTCCTTAAATGCAAAGCCATCATCACGCATTTTAACTAAATAAATAACTGATTAATTCAACCTATTTTTAAGTGCCTATGCATCTCGAATAACAATTACACAAAAAAAATATCCTTGAAACGATTCGTGGGTTGTTGTCTGGTAAGGTATATTTCTATACCCGAATCCTACAAGAATTCTAAATTAAGAGGCTTTTAGCGCAACCGAAACCGGGCAATATTTAAGCAATCAGAAAAAAAAAAAAAAAAAAACATTGCCGCAGCTTCCCTTCTCATCCACACTCAAAAAAAAAGTAGGGTAATATATTTTTGACTGGACGCTTTGACTGGTCCGAAAACAAAATTGACTGGAGACTAATACAATTGTAATGGCTCCTAATCAATTTTTAATTAGGCGCAAAATCCAGTTTAAATTGTATTGGCGACCAGTATTCATTTTTTTGAGTGCAGCTGTTTAAGCAATCGAGAGAGGATGCCATAAAATTACATAAGAAAAAAAGTGCAAAAAGAGAAGAGAGAGAGGAAAAAAAAATTATATATATAGTTTGTCGACCTTGACCAGTCGTGCTTATATTGTGGCTGCGACACAAATAATCGTGGGACGATCACCTTGTCGCACCTGAAACAACTGTTTCTTTTTTTTAAAGCTGCCAGGATTAGTACATCTGCGACCGTAATAACCCGCCTTTTAGAACACCTACTGCAGGAGGTACGAAAAAAAGGTGAAGGGGTGTTTTTTTTTTTTGGGTCCCTAAAAACAAAGATGCAAAAAATCGTTCCA
Organism: Liposcelis bostrychophila; assembly: GCA_037577465.1. Lineage (NCBI taxonomy): Eukaryota > Metazoa > Arthropoda > Insecta > Psocodea > Liposcelididae > Liposcelis > Liposcelis bostrychophila. Next base: position 52,130,165 of record CM075208.1, on the reverse strand, counting down.
GATGTATTGCTAATCTGGCCGTTTTATTATTTACGCGGAACAATTAGAACGTGAATTAGAAGAATAAAAGATAAAAAAAAAGAAAATTAATGTCTTATTTCCTCTCAACAAAGTATCATCTGATGAAGAAATTAGAAGTGTTTTTGGCAATAAATGTGAAATGTTTAAATTTTTGCTTATTTGTTCTGGCAAAAAGCCGGCGTTTTTTTGTCAGTCAGGCCTGCGGATTTAACTTTTCCCTATGTTAACCATCCCCAATTTAAACATTAGGTCTTTTTCGGCAATATTTTGATACAGTATGATCCATAGAGGTAGCTAGTAAAGCTAAAAAATATTTGGCCGCCTATATGATAATGAAATCTTACAAAAATCGCTAAAAACTAATAGCTGAAACGTAAAATGCAGAAAATCAAGATAACAAGTCCAGACATCGAACCCATTTCGCCCAGGAAAATTAGTGACTTTAGGGACCGAAAATGGTTTAAATAGAAAATTTCAGTGACCTGACGGAAGGAATTTACTTGAATAAGGAAGGAAGTGACTTGAATAGTATATCCAAATTTTTTTTAACGTATTAGACGCGAGTAATTACATTCCTTATAATTTTTATAAAATTTTTCCTAAACATTTTGGTTCCTAAAATTTTTAGCCTAACCATTTTTTTCCTAATTTTCAATTTTCATAAAATTTTTTAATCCTCAAATAAAATTTCCTAAAATGAATATTTTTCCTAATTTTTTAAATCCCTAAGGAGATTTTTAGGATTTTATTTTAGGGATTTTAAGAAATTTTATTTCAGGAATCAAAAAATTTTAGGAAAATTAAAAATTAGAAAAAAAAATAGTTAGGAAAACAATTTTAGGAACTAAAATTTTTAGAAAAAATGGATTAGGAATTTATTTTTTTTTTTAGGAAAAATGGTAGGGAATCTTCACAACTTTACATAAAATTATTTTAAAAGATGGTGTTTTAGTGAAAAAACCATTCCTTGAGCAACTTCGAATGTTGAATAGAAATTTTTTAAAGCAGGAAATTTTTTTAAATCCACCAATTTATCAAAAAAAGTGACTTTTAGGGGAAAAAGTGACTAGTTCGATGCCTGCAAGTCTCAGAATCTATACTGATATCAAAATTTATAGCTTATGAAATTTTTTTGTCATGTTTCGCTTCTGAAAGTTTGATTTTATCTCAGCTTTATAAGCTAAGTATGGGAGGAACAATTCGTTATATGATAGACATATCAGCTCACAATTTTTAATTTTGGCCATTCACAAGTTTTTTATAATTTACTTATTTACACTAATATCAAAAATATAATTTTATTAATGCCATTGCTAATTAATATTCTAATTAAGTAATAATACTCCCATAAGCTAAACATAAGATTTAAATTTTCGCCAAAAATAATTTTGATTTTTCCGGTCACTTGAGTACAAGTGCAAGTCGATTTATGGTCGATTAATCATTAATTTTACAGAAAACCATAAGGGGTCGTACATAAATTACGTAAGCATTTTTTGGACAGTTTTTGACCCCCCCCCCCCCCCCCCGTTGTAAGACAAAGTAAGATTTTGGAGGACCCCCCCCCCTAATATTACGTAATATTTTTCTTTCCTTAAAATCCCTTTAAATTTAGATTTTTTAAGATTTTCCTCACTTTTTATGATTTTCATTCATTTTAAATGGTTTGAAATTTTATTTATTTTTTTTTTTTCAGTTTTGTTTTGTTTTTATTTTATTACTCCAATCGATTTTTATATCCACTGGAAATAGTATATATCGCTACTAGAGAGTTATGGGTAAAATAACACCGAGACGTGCTATCGTCGAGGTGTTTTTTTACCCATAATTCTATATTGACGATAGATACTTTTCTTTATAAGTGGTACACCTGCAGAGGAATTTTTTGTAAACAAAAACAAATAAAATGAGAATTTAATGCAAAGTAACGTTGTTTTTTTTGTTTTGTTTGAACAAGTGTACCAACATTAATTCTTAGGTTGGCATACTTGCTTTGCATCAAAAACAGTTGGTGGTGACGTCAGAGGCATGTTATTTGTGAAATAACTTCCTAGGGCAGGATATTTTGGTGTTATTTAGGTCTGTTATAAACGAAATATCCCCGAGACAGACGACACTGTTACAACAAGACTAACATTCACGTATAAAGAAAAAAAATATATATATATATGAATGCTTACGTAAGATTTTACAGACTCCCCCCGTCCCCTTCGTAAGCAAACGTAAGCATTGACCGGACCCCCTCCCCCCCCTAAATATGTTTACGTAATATATGTACGACCCCTAATGTATCCATATAAATAAGTAAACTCAGGAAAAGGAAATGTTTTGAACAAGTTCTGTCTTGCAACAAAACCGGAAGGTTTCGTAGCAAAGCAAAATTCTTTGCGACAACGAACATGCTGTATTTTGACAAGATATTTTTATTGTTTTCGCAAGATTTTGCAGGAAATGTTTTGTCACAAGACATTTTTTACTTTCGCGTTAGCCCTTTTTTTTTTCCTGAATTAATTTTAAGAATTGAAAATGACTGCCCAATATGTAAAATTTCAAACAATGCTGACTAGTAAATAACTAAATATTGATGCAGTTATGCAATGGTACCTTAGGGATGTCATCCGAAGATAGTTAACATCACCTAAAAATTCTAAGAGCATTAAAAAAAATTCCTAAATTAGCTAGCCCGATTACCCAGACATTCAACAACAACACCTCGATTATTTCCGGTAGCTCAAATAACCCAATCCGAACCTGGTACACGAAGAAAATAGATCTTCGGGAACTGCAATTATATCAGACCTTCAGGAGGGAAATGATTCTTTACTTGAAAGAATATTTGTTGTACGTACTGAAGAACAAACCATAATGCACTTCCCGTGTAATCAATCTTGCATCACAAAAGCAACGAACAGGAACAGTTAAAAAAAAATTGTTAAAGCCTTATAGAAAAAAAAACGTCACCAAAACTTACGAAATACACAATCATTTCGGTCAAAAGCGTATAATATCGCATATATAGGCGTGTCTGACCGGTCGCCGAAAAATAACATGCTTTTATTGCAAGATGTTTCATTTCTTTTAACCCCTTGAGCTAAAAAGTTATACGGAATATATCTTCATTTTTTATTTTTTCCTTTTTTTGATTTATAAAACCCGGGATCGTTTTTTTTATCTGTTTTTACCTTTTGTCAAAATTACCATTTAAAACCTCTAAGGCTAACGTTTTAAATTAAAAGGAAACAGAAATGAATTAATTTGAATGTCACGATTTGTAAATTTATTTAGACCGGTTAGCTTTAAAATTTGATCTGCAATACATTTTTTTTTTTCCTTTTTTTCTTCTAATTCGAGCTAAAAAAAATTTTGTCAACCGAACAATTCGTGGCCAACTTATTATATTGTGTAATGCGTTATACAATTATCATGATTTTTTTTTTTAATTTACTACTTTAGCCTAAATGATGTTTAAAATGGGAGTTTTTAAACTATTCTGTTAATCAAATTAAGATTAAAGTTTTATTTATTTATTCTTTTTTTTTTATTAAATTCTAACAGATTCTACCGTTACCTAATAAAACTGTATTTGAAGCTCTTTAAAAGTCGTTTTGCGTGGTTGTCTGTGTAGTCAGGACTGTAAAACTTTTAAAATTTTAATAGAAGCCGGATTTTGCCACACGAAACCATTCGGAATCGGGATCATCAAAAGAATTTTGTGGAACAAAAACTCAGGGTAAAATGGAAATTAAAATTTGTCGAATTGGTGGAAACTGGAATTGGGATCGGCATTTGAATTTTTTTCTACAACCACAAGAGTTAATTGAAGAGTAACAAATTTCTGTACATACTTTAGAAAAGGCACCAATTGGAAGTTGGCACTTAGAAGGCTCTGAAGTTTGAATTCATAACAAAACCTTTTTGTTAACAAACAAAACATTCTAAGTTAATTTTTTCAATTATTTTAAAAATGGCGATAAATTTATCTATAAATCGAAATATTGATATATCGAGAGAAAATTTATAGATGTTTTTCGATATTGAGGAATTTCTTTTTTTCGATAAGACAATTCGATAAGTTTTCATATCATTAATTTCCCCTTTTCTTCTGGAGTTTGGCAATGCCACTTTGACCAGTCACCCTGTAATTAGCAATTTTATAACTCTCCGCCAATTTTTCAAAGTTTTAATTGACTTAAGACTCAAGATATAAGTATTTGAGAATTACTCGTCCGCCATCTTGAATTTCGATTTTAAAAAAATTTGGACCTCTTTCATATTTAATATCAGTCTTTAATTGCTGTAAAAGTATATTTTCTTAAATTGCCTTCCCTTTTTCCATTATGGAAAATTTAAAGTAAAAATTAAATATTACATATTTATCGTTAAACATATCGATATATCGATAATTTTTGGCGATATATCGACATATCGATACATTTCAAACTTATCGCCATTACTAAATTATTTTCTTAAGACCAATTTCGGATCCCAATTGTGATCCTAATTTTATATTAATTTATAACTTATATTAGATTTGAAAAACGGTCAATATACCAAACCAAATCTCCTACAAAACCAAGCGACATCTTAAGGACGCATATAAAATTTGGTCGCCAGATAAAAAACGTCAAATAGCTACTTGATGCCTTTTTGGAAAAAGACGTCATTTGACGTCAAACAGACCTCAAATCACTATCACTTCACCATCAACACTATCATCATCACTGCATATACTGTACAAAAGGAAGTGAACAAGTTATGTCCGATTTTTCGAATGATTTTTTTTTTTTTTTTTTTTTTTTTTTTTCTGGAAGTGAAACTTCTTTAGAATCGTTGAGAGTACATTTTTTGCGCAACAATTTAGGTCGAAAAGTGCGCAACAATTGAAGTCAAAAGTTGAAAAATATAGTCAAAATGTTATAAAACTTCCATAGAATCGTTGGGAGTAAATTTTTTGAGCAACACAAAATGTGCAAAATGTGCGCAACAAATCATTTTTGAAGTGAAACTTCTTTGGGATCGTAATAAATTTTGGTAAAATTCACCTCGAGTAGTGTGTAGAAATTTAACTTCCCTTCACAGTAAAAAATATTATGTAAATATGTTAAAAACGGTCTACATAAAGTCTATGTTAAGTTATTATGTTAAAAAATCAACATAACTTGTTTGTAAACAGCAAAAAAATGACAATCGTTAATGGACGCAGAACATTAAACAAAACAATTGTGTTATTTTTCTTAACAAAATATTTATGTAGACCGATTTGGACATACAATTTGTGTCAATTTTAACATAAAATTTTTTACTGTGTTCTTCAGTGAATTTGCGTAGCTAGACTCACTACTCTTTTTATCATTTGGGCCCCCATCAAAAATTTTTTCGTACGCGAAAAACTTTTTCGATCCACCGCCTTCTAAATGATTTTTTTTATTATTTGCCCCCCCCCCCCCCCTTCCCAATATTTTTATTAGTTTTAGCTCAAGCCTAAAAATTTTCCATAAAAAATTTAATGTTTCGGATGTGGAAAATGTTAATTTTTATAAAAGAAAATTTTCTTTAAGTAAAACATTAGAAGAAACAAAAAAAATATTTCAAATAGGAAGTGAGCCAGAGCAGCTAGTTTTTATAATAAAACCCAAAAAAAAATCGACTTTTACCCTCCGATTAATCGAATCGAATCGCCCACTCCACTGAGTAATACCCAAGTTGCCTGGTCTGTATGTATGATCGTGTTTTGATCACAACGAGGAAGGAAGACTGACGCAAAAAAAAAATCCCGCTACAGGACCCGACAGTAACCAATCAGATCATTGCATGTCTTTCTGCTTTCAATGTTTTGATTGATTACCGTTAAAGCCCTCCTAGCGGAATAATTTCGCGTCTGCATCCCCCATCAAAATTCGAATCCAAAATGAAATGCTACGGTACGTTTGAAATCGAATCGCCTGAACTTGTTCATAATTTTAGTTGCAGCAACATAAAATTTCAAAACCAAATTCAAATTTCCTTATAATTCTTTCATAAAACTTGAGCGGTTTTTTTTTTTTTTTTTTTTCAAGCCATCTTTATAGACCTTTTAAACGTTCTGCATCATTAATTTTTACTAATCTTTGTCTTCGAGTAAAGATACTAATCTTTTTCCTTGATCCTATAAAATGCACGATACATTTGATAATGCAACCTGTTTACCGCAAATTTAAGATACAGAATTGCATTTAATTTTTTTTTCCCCTTTATCTTGCCAGACGGACTCATAAATCCAAATAAACCTGAACAGCATTTTTTTTTTTTTTTTTTTGACGGTACCATTGAATTATCCCTTTTTTCTTCGGCCTAAATGAACTTAATTTTAGTGCTTTTATTAAAAATATTTTCGAAAAGCACAGCAGTTCTAACCGCAAGCAAAAATAAATTTATAATCGGTTAGAATCATTCTGCTGGGACAATGCAACCACCTGAAACCAATTATGATGCATCTTTCAAACTCCATTGATCTCCCAGGAAATATATTCATTTCCAAGACAAAATCTCCGGTCTCATATTTTTCAAATTCCTTATAAAGAAGGTTCACAATATACCATTTTGCAATATTCTACCTTGATAATAGGAGCACACGGAGGACCATAAACGAAGATAAAAAAAATAAAAGTGTAGGAAGCAAAAAGAAAAAAAGAATGGGCGTATCGACATAAGAACATGATGATTCTAATAAAAAAGAATTATATCGATTGGGCGAAAAGAAAAAAAAAAAAAAAGCACTTAACATGCCAAATTAATATTTTGCCGTTTTTGTCATCTCTAGGCCGTTTTGCATTCAAAACCATAATCGAAGGTTAGCGCGAGGCGCATCAATTTTTTTTCTTCTTTCTTTTCAATTGATAAAAAAAAAGAAAAACATTTCAAATTAACATGTAGATACTAAACAAGTGATTTGTGGTTTGATAAATTTTTAACCTTGTCAGCTGGACGTTAAAGGCTAGGTCGGTGTTCAGACACATCGCGGTTTAAAATCGATTATTTTTTAAAACGCCGCCCACATTTTGCATGTACTGAAAATAAAATTCGCTAATTTTTTTTTTTTTTGAAGTCAAAAAAAGGCATAGGAACAGATCATTTGGCCCCCTAAAAAAAAATAAATAAATAAATTTAAAAAACCGAAAACGAAACGAACGTTACCTTATGTAAACAAAAGATGAATGATTTAATCCATATTACAAGTCAGAAGTTATCCAACTGATTCGCGAAACCACTTACACACAACTCTCGAGGTGCACTGACTAAATGGTAAATAATGGAAGCCCTACGTCATAGGTACCTTGCCCCACCATTGCATCATTTTAAAATGACTCGATTTCTTGCTCCATTCTTTTCCATTTTCTGAATGTCGAAAACTTCTTGTATACTTTCTAACGCATATCCATTTCGGACTTTTATTCGGGAACGGGGGTAAACGCTCGGTTTTTTTTTTTTTTTTTTTTTTTTGAAAATTAATTTAAAAATCCCCGATTGACTTCTCCAAATACTTAAAAACCTAAAATTCTCTCTCTTGTTCTAATGCGGAAAAACTTCCATTTACCAGTACTTTAGGACTCAATCAATACTATCGAAAGGAATTGATAATCGCGAATAATTCCATACATCCACGGTCGTAAAACCGTTGGGTGGGAGCAGACGGCGGAAACGGAAATTCGTACCGTAAGTAAACAGACCCGCCTCCAGGCGACAAAAGGTTGACGTCACGGATGGCGGCCATCTTTACTCGGATGACCAACAAAACATTTAGTCATACATACGATTATATATGTATAAATATTTCGATTGAATTTAGCCGGTTTTTTTTAAAATGACATCGCTTTAAAACAATGGTGCATTTTTGTGCAGTAATTAGATGTTCGAATAAAGCTGGAAAAAACTTTTACGGAAGTTTCTTTAGAATCCCAGCAATTAATCCTAGGGCTGGGAATTTTCTTCAAGATCAGCAAAGAAATCGAAGACAAAGATGGATTGATGCTCTTAAAAGGGCTGATATTACCGAGGATAAAGTCAAGAATTTGCGGATATGCTCAGATCATTTTATATTAGGTATTATGTAAGTCATATTTTTTATTTCTTTCATTTTTATAGTACCGGTACTTTTTTTCTGTCTTGTAGGAAGGCCGGCTGATCTCGAAGATGTAAATAATCCTGATTGGGTTCCATCTGTTAAAATGGGCTACAAGAGATCACATCCTGAATCTGAAAATGATTGTCGTCGATTTAAAAGATTCAAAAAGAAGGTCTTAGCAGATTTGGAAAACGTAATGCCAGAAGGTGAAAGTGAATATGAACAACATGATTTTAATATTGCCGAAGATACAGAAACAAAAAAGGGGATAGTAACTGAGACAACTTTTGAGAATATAATTAAATGGGAAGAAGGATATAAGAAGGTGCCCATGTTAGAAGAAAAAATATCTTGTTTAGAAAGGGAAAATCAATCACTGAGAAAAGAATTATCAGCTCGGAATGAAGAAATATCTAAGTTGCAGGATAAAGTTCATGCGCTTATATTAATTGAACAATCAATGAGGAAAACTCGGAGACGTTAGCAATGGATTCAACTCTTCTCAATTGATCAAAAATCGCAACCGCGGTGCAGAAAGATCGAATTTTCGGAAAATCAAAAGGAAGACGAGTCGGGAGATTAAGAAAAACGAATCATAGAATTGAAAAAAAAAAATTCCAATTAAAAAACTTCAAATGAAAAAAAATTTTAAAGATTCAGTAGTGAGGTCAGTGGAGGAAATCATCTGATATGAAGCAGATATGACACTTGTTATAGGTACCCAAAATTTTATCCTAAAAATATTCTGGAAATTTAGACCGTACTTTAATAAATAGGCATGGCAAGCTGAACCAAACCGAACCGAACCAGGGTTTTTGTCTCAGAAAAACATAACCGAACCTTTAGAAAATTTTAATTAAAAACCCGAACCCAAATCAGGGAAAGAAAAATTTCTTATTGCCAACCTAAAACAGTTCTTTCTCGTTAAAAAAGATTCACACCTTTTTTTTTGACGAAAAAATTCCATTTTTCGCAGAAAAGTTTTTTTTGTCCATATGTCGAAAGGACTACAACTTTTTTGGAACTAGTAACCTGAACTTTCTCCAAGCACAGATAACCTGTATACGGTGCACTGTTAAAAACGCAATTTTAAAAAAAACTCACCTATCTTCTTCAAGACGTTTCTTCCGCCGACGTTTGAGGCTGGAATGTTTGAGAATGTAAAACCCTTTATGCCGCTCTGGATTGTTCAGTTCTCGATTGAAAAATAATCTTCCGGATGCAACGGGGCTAACAAACAAATAATAAAAAATAACGTTTACAATAATGCCGACTAAGAAAAAATTTGAAGTAAAAATTTTCAGAAATGATTTTTGAAAAAAAAAAAAAAAAAAAAAAAAAAAAACAAGCGAAAGGAAGAAAAATTTTTGAATATTTTTACATCACTCTTTCTCCTGGCCAATGGAAACTTAGAAGAAAAATCAGATTCATCACTCTGAATGATATGATGTACATTTTTCTTCCTAAGCAACAATTTCCATCTGTATACTTAAAAAACCATGTAAAAAAATGTATAAAAAAAAATTTTTTTAGGAAGTGAATTTAAAAAATGTTTTTAAACAATAAATCACTTTCTTTTTATAATATATTGGACTGATTTAACAAAGCATGAATTTACGATGATTTTTTTCCTACTTCGAAACAAACAGTCTTGAAAATATATGTACATGTGTTTGTCCTTTATAATTAATTACTATTTTACCAAGGACGTTTAAGGGAATAATTTATGAGATAATTTAACAAATTTACGTGGGCATACGAAGAACAAAAAAAAAAAAAATTGAGCTATTTTTACCGATTTTTACAAATATCACATCGTAAAAATAACTTTAAAATGTACAACACATTTCGTACATTAATTTCAATTATCCAGAGGTAACGGTTTCAAAAAAAAAAAAAATGCTTACCGTAAATGAATCCGCTTTTCAAAACAAAAAAAAAAAACAAAAAATCTGCCGAATTGTACGTATAAATTGTCCCTTATTTTTAATAATACTCATTATCGCTCGGTATGTCGTAAGGATTTTCCGACGACCGGAATTGAATCGCGTCCGGATAATTTGGAGACATTTGAGCCAAGAACGGTTCGTTTTCCTCTAAATCATACGAAGGGTCGGTTGTGCTTTCCCTAGACGAAGGCGTGTTCCTCCCGAATTCGTCTCCTCCGTTCGCGATATTTTCCTTCGGAGAAGGAGTCGGATTCTGGCTAACCTCATCATTTTTAGGAGAATCGGCATTGCTGTCGTTTCCCAGGCTCTCGTTCACGGTATTTTCTTGAGACAGAGAAAACAAGGTGTCGTAATTATTCATGGAATTCGTTAAGCTTTCTTTCGAAGAGGAAGACGGGCTTGCACAGTTCTCGAAATTAGATTCCGTTCTGACGTGCGCCACGTCATCTTTGACTTTTTCGTCCGGTAACGGTTCCGTGGAGGATTTTTCTTCGTCCAACAAATCACAGGTTTCAAAAGATTCTGGAGGTTCAACAGATCCGACGGGATCGTTTTTAGTACTCTCGGAATTTTCTCCTGTGCTTTCTGGAGACTCGGCCCTCTCCGGAATGTCTGGGGTGTCCTTGTCTTCCGGGGAAAGTTTTTCTTCCTCTCGGTCTGATTTCGGGTCTGAATCCGGTTCCGGTTGCGGTTCCGGTACTGGTTCCGGCTTTTTATTCGTTTTTTGAAATAACGTCACGAAATCGGTTATGATTTTAATTTTGCCTAATAATCTTTGCTCTTCTTTTCGTAGTTTCTCCTTCGACTCTTCGTTCACCTAAAAAATAAAACACACGTAGCTTTATAAAAAATTACAAAGGGAAATTTGGAGTTGTTGTTAAAACTAAAAAAATTTTTCAGGTTCAAAGATTTTAACGGGAGCTTCCAAATAATTTTTTATTAGACAAAAAACTTGAAAAATGCAAAAAATGCATAAAATTATAGCCAAAAAAATTAATTTCAAATTCCGATTCAATTTTTTTTTTGAAATAATGACAAAAAATTATCCCTTAAAATTTGGAGGCTGGAATTTCGGAACTTTTGAAGGAAATAAAAATAAAAAATGAATTTAAAAATCTTGTTTGAAACTCTGACACTAGATTAGTGTTTTGATCCAATGTGAAAAAAAAATTTACGTACCAATAGTTTTACACTTAATTCCGCAGCTACCTCTTCTAGTTTCTCTTTTTCAGCATACAGTTCCTTGTTCTTCATCTTCAACTCTAATTTAAATTGTTCTCTCTCTGTAAATAAAAAACATTTTCAGTGATTTAGAATGTAAAAATAAATGAAAATGAATCTTTAAATAAATGGAAATTTCTTATGAAAATAAATAAAAATTTCTTATGAAAATATATAAAAATTTCTATGAAAATCATAAGAATGTTTGATTAAGTTTGTTTTTGTTGGACTTATCCATTAAAACTAGACTCCAGTCCATTTCTTTTTTGATTTTCTAGATCTTTCGAATTTTCCTAAAAAACTGCGAATTCTTGTCTATACATAATCTTGACTTTAATATTATTTAAAAAAATTATACCGTCAATTAACTCTGCATAAGCCGTATCCGCATGAGTCTCAATATACTGTTTCAATTTGTTGTAACTCTCCGCAACGTTTGGACATTTCGTGGCGAATTCTTCTTTCCCGGAGTCCTCGCTGCTGTTGTCATCAGTTGACCTTTTATTTTTGCAATTGGGACAACAAATAAGTGAACCAGGTGATATGCAATTTAAATGGTAGCATGTTGAGCATTCTTTACAAACGGAAACTAATCCTGTTTAAAAAAGAAAAAAAATTTAAAAAAATATTAAACATACATTTTGCTTCTTAAAAGTGAAAAGTCCTAAAATTTTCCAAGCAAAGATTCTGCAAAAAAAAAAAAAAAAAATCTTACCAGACGTTTTGCAAATAAAACAAAGCATGTTTGCTGAAGTGCTGGAATCCGGTGTTGAGTTCCTTGATTTTCCATCTACTTTTTCTACAGTCAAACCTTTAGGGAGCTTTATATCTTAAAAAAAAAAAAAAAAAAAAACATGAATTAATATATTTTTTCATCACTCAGTACTAGAAAGTCCACTTTTCAGTACTGCTGAGTTTAGTAAAATGCGTTATCTTCGTGATAAAAAGTATATTTCATCACGGGAATCGAAGGTAAGTTTCAAAACTCGACCAATTACGGCCCTCGCCTTCGGCTCGAGCCGTAAACTTGGCCTCGTTTTGAAATTTCATACCTTCGACTCCCGTAATGAAAAATACTATTTTTTAATTTCTTTTTTAATCATTTTTCTAAATGCTTACTATCAAAAATAATTGGCTTCACATCAGCTGACTCAGACTCCTTTTTCACTTCTTTTTCTTCAACTACGTCATCAACTTTTCCTTTTTTAACAACAGTTTCTATTTTTGGAGATTTATGAGGAGAAAGATATGTCCTAGACCGTTTCCACTGGAAAAAAAAAAAGCATTCATTTAAAATATTTTTTTTTTTTTGCAAAGTTTAATCATACTCACAGCAGGTATTTCCCAGTCATTATTATACACAAAGTTAGGATTGTTTGTGGCAGTGCTTCTTCGTTTTCTTTCAACTTTTCGATTTTGTATTTCATGCAGCATTTCTTTCGGTATTAAATGCAAGGCTGTCATAAACCTGGCTTTCAGATCCTTTTCATCAGTTGGTGGTGGAGATGGAACAGGATCATAATAATGTGGAATGTCTTTGTAGATATCATCATCGCTTACATATTTTTTGAAGTATTTTCTTTTCAACCTCAACTTAGGAGGCCTTAAATCTCTCCTAAAAAAAAAATTTTTGGACATTAAATAATTGGCTTTACTTTGAATCAGTTGGAAAAGACTAGTAAAGTGACAACTATTGTAACAACCTTGAATGAATCTACCAAACATACCTTGTAACAGCTCCGAAACAGAGATTTTCTTTAGAATCTGGAAGTAACTTTGGCCTAGCTTTAGGAACTGGAACTGGCAGCATGGAAGGTGCAACATCGTCAAAGCTGTCATCAGACATGGATGAACTGGATGATGGAGTAGGTGATGGTGAAAGAGACGGTTCTCTTTGAGAACGAACTGAGGCACTGTAAAAAACGAAAATAGAAATATAAGAAAGCAATCGCACAGTAATGAAAAATTAAAATTACTTTTAAAACTATGCTTACATGACTTTAGGTGTCAAAGTAGTATCTTTTCGTCTTCTTTTTTTGGACTCCAACTGAGGAGGTTTCATTTTATATAAATTAAAATTATAAGCTGGTAACTGCCCATTTCTTGAGTTTTCTTCAATATCCTTACGAAACTGTTGCAACAAAATTTTTTGCTCATCATTGAGTTCAATAATATGCTTTTGAATTTTTAATAGCTCAGATTTAATTTCAAGTTCCGATACAGGATCAAATTTCAATCTTAAAGCAGTTGTCTGAAAAGAAAAAAAAAGGCATGGTGAATAAGTTCATGACAATTAAAACTTCAAATAGTTTTTAATAAAAAAAAAAAGTATACGTTCAGATTACGAAAATAAATGATTATTAAACTTGTTTTTATTTGCATATATTCTATCAGTTGCATAAACTTTTTGTTACTTTTAAAGACTCAAATGAATAATATTTTGAGATGAAGTTAATAAAAAGCCGTTTCGCAATTGCCTATAACAGCGAAAAAAGTAAAAAGGGAGTGAAGAAATTTACCTTATGATTTTCGATAGCTTTCATCAACTTCCTTTGTACATCTATTATGTTGTTCTTTACACTCGTTGTTATCTCCATTTTGAATCACATAAATATTATTAAAATCAAATAATTTTATTACTTTATTAAAATAATAAGAAAGACGCCATGTTGGTATTCACTTTAACTTGCTCAGTTCCAAAAATTCTAAAAAGATGGCTTTTATGGTAAGTTTAACCTACCCGAAGAGACTTTTAAAAAATGTGACAGTCCAGCCGATTTTCCAACTTGAAAATTCAATAAGAAAGGCGTGAAAATTGAAAAAACGGATCAAAAAAAAACAAAATATAACCGATAATTGTTTATGGAACATGATAAGTTGGGATAAATGGGAATTTGAAATTGAAAAAGGAGTAAATTTCATCTTATAATTTTTTACCGCCAATCGGGTACAAGGACAATTGGAGTTGGTAACACTGTACTTTTGTGACCATGAGGATTGAGAAAAAAAAAATGTTAGCAAAGAATCTGAAAATTTAAAGACCTAGAAATAATTGTATGTTGTTTATATTTGTATTTTAACATTTGCGATCAGTGTTATATATTTTTAAGTTTTTAATCAGCATCATTAATTTTAGTTTACAGGCAAGTAGTTTAATTAAAATGGTTCAAACAACACCGCAAGGGTTAACCTAAGCTTGACAAAAGGCAATACTAACCCTAAAGATCTATGCGGGGGTTGTGCATTGCAGGGAATTTGGGGCTGCTGTTAGGCCTAGCAGACACTGCCCATGATTATGCAGTTATGTTAAGCCATTGCATATACGATAACGCAATATTTAAATAGAGCTCTTGTTTTTTTTTTTTTTACTCAGTTATTACAGTTCTGATCTGTGTTGTTATTTTTTCCTTTTAGTCATGGCGAAACGAAGCGCTACCACCGAATTAAATCATGATAATTGGGATAGGGAAGAAGAACCAGAAGAAGTTGGCATGTTTCAAAAAGCAGATCAAGATATTCTCAAGCAAAGAGTTATTAAAACAGCTAAAAGACGAGTACAAAGACCAACAGATGGTAGTCCTGATGCAAAACCTAGCATCTTTTCGGGTTTTTCTGGTTTTGGAAATACGAATACTTCCCTAGCTAGTTCACCATTTTCATTTCTTAGTCAAAATGCAAAACCAAAACAAGTAGAAGAAAAAAATGCATCAGAACCCAGTAAAGAAACTAAACCTCAATCCAATATATTCTCAAATTCAACATTTGGAAAATCATTCCAGGAAAAGGATAATAGTTTATCAAACTTAAAAAGCAAGGAAATCACTAAAAATTCAACAGATACTTTTAAACCATTTGAAAATGTTTTTAAACCGAAAGAGAATGAAAAATCAAAAAATCTTGAAACTTTAAGAGATTTGAATTTAAGTTGTTCCAGTTGGATCGCTAAAAATTTAGAAAAAAATCCATACATCATTTTAACTCCAATTTTTAAAGATTATGAAAAACATTTAGCTACATTAGATTTACAGTTGGATTCGTCTAATAATGAAAAAACAAGTCTGCCTCCTGCCAGTAATAGCAAGTCAACAGATAATAGTTCTAAAGTATTTACTATAAACCCAGCACCTAAAACGGAGTCTTTAACACAAGAGAAAAAAGATAAGAGTGAATTAGATACTGCCAGTGCACCAAAATTCCAGTTTTCAGTTGGTTGTAAGTTTTTCTTGCTATTTATGTTAGAGTATTGATTTATTTTATTTATTTATTTATTTATTTATTTTTTTTTTTTTTCTGTTTAATTTAAAGCTTTAGGATCTACTCCTAATCTTTTTGGAGGAGTCCTTTCATCAACTCCCACATTCAGTCTAAATCAGATCTCAAAACCACCTACGGAAGCAGATAATAATAAAAATGATGAGGAATCGGAAGAACCTCCAAAAAATGAGTTTGTCCCTGTTGTAGAAGAAGATAGCATATTCGATATAAGGCAAGTGAACAAAAATAAAAAGTTGTTTGTTTTAACCTTGATAAAATTATGTAGGCCTATTTATTTATTTCTTTTTTCTTTTTTTGCAGATGCAAAGTTTTCATCAAAAAAGACAAAGATTATGTTTCGAAAGGAGTTGGAACTTTGTTTATAAAACCGGTGCAGGGAGGTAGTAGGAATCAAGTACTTGTAAGGGCGGATACAAGTCTGGGGAATATTTTACTGAATTTCCTATTGACGCCCAGTTTGACTATTCAAAAAATGGGAAGCAAAGACGTGATGGTCGTATGTTTACCGACCCCGGAATCTAAACCTCCGCCAATACCCGTTTTAATTAGGGTAAAAACCAGTGAAGATTGCGATAAAGTAATTAAAAAGCTGGAAGAATGTAAGGGGTCTTAATGCTTTTAAAATGAATATACTTTACTAATTTATTACCTTAATTTTTTGTGTTGGAAGTAATTAATTAACCTGAGTAAATTAAAAGGACCACAGCTGCTAGAAATTTTCACAGGGCGTGCTGAGATGTCATTAACGGTAACCAATCAAGGCTAATAATTTTTTTTTTTTTGATTTGGTCAGCGTTATGATCATCTAGGTTTTCAGACCGAAAACGTATCGCAGCTGGGGACCTGATCAGACTTAGCGGTGTTTTTTTAAAAAAATTGCAAACGTTAAAAACTTTTTTATTTTAATAAAGTTCATTAAGGTCATAATGTTAATTGCAAGCACATCATACAAATGAGATCTAAGAAAAATTTTCGCGAGAATGTTTTTTTTTTTTTGTTCAAAACATTCCGGCATGGATTCCAATCGGTACCAAAACGGCTATGAAAAGTAAAACGTTTCTACCGAGAGAATATAAGTTTGTCGGCACGGCATAAGGCATCAGTATGTCCGTTATCTCGTGAATCTGGAAAATAAGGGGAAAAAAATTAACGTAATTTTCCCGAAATATAAAATGTAAGCGCGGATCCAGGATTTATTTTCGAAGGAAGGTGTGACAATAAATGTGCTTAAAACTTTGTAGGAAATTAAACACCAATGAGAATTTTCTTTTTTTTTAAGTTATCGCTTTTGCCACCAGGTCGCAGGTAATGTGCTAATTCATAGAGAAGACCAGCTTACATTTTACGCCAACTGGTGGATAAAATGGCAACTTCGAAACCAAAAATTTCTCATTTTCTAAAAATTCTTGAAAGCCAACTTACCTCGTGTGCCGCACAGACGAAAATAAAACTTGTTAGGAACACGTTTAAATTATTATATTTTGGTGCAAGGACTAGTATTCCGTTCAAATCCGCAGCCAACCAAATATGAAACTGCCCAACGAATAGTTCCAGAGAAATTTTCCCGAACCAAGCGAAAAAAGTAGAATATCTTGTTCTTAAAACACCGGATATGTTTCTCAGTACGATGTAGCTTATTATCTACAAAAAAAAATTTCTTTTAATTAATACTGGCTCTTCCTTTCGAAAGAAAAAAAAATTATCTTACAGGAATGAACGCAGCATAGGAATGGATTTCAATACATTCCGCTACATCCCGGCACAAAAACACGAAGGCAGTGTAAGTTGCGATTCCGATTAATGAGACTAGAGTGGCGGATAATGATATGCCATTCGAAAAAAGGTTATTGTGATTGTTATCGTCTAAGAGATTATATCGTTGGGCGATTAGTAAAGCGGCTGCAAAAACCATACCGCAGAGAGCGCCGTATCGTTCTCGTTTCCACCCCCTCCACCATAAACTTATGTCATCATCCGCGGTGACGAATAATGCTTTCCACGGTCTCGTCACGAAAATTTTTTCGAAGAGGACCTAAAAAACAAAAATGGTATTAATATCTACATTTCGGTACTTTTCCGACGTGTCTCAAATAGGAAAAGGATATAAAGTTTGCGAATTTCGTGCCAACTATTTTGGGCTTTATTTTGCTTTAAAAAAAAAAAAAAAAAACTAAGAAAATTTGAAGATTAACCGAAAAGCAAAATGGTTAGAAATTCGCCGGACTGTGAAAAAAGGTTCGACGCATCAAAGCCACTGGTAGAATTATTTAAAGAACCTACGGCCCAAAAATATTTCTCCAAAAATGCTGCATGTCGACACTTGCTTTTTCGATTAAACAATTTATTAAAACGACATGCAGCGCCCCTGGCGGAATGACTCTGAATTAAAACAGATTTTAATCAATTTAGAAAAATTTAAAATGGCAAAATATGATGGATCGATTTATAAAAACGAGACCATGCCCGTTGTTTTTTCCAGTTCTGTCCTCTTTTTGAAATCAACGAATCGAATCCTCGCGTCTGAGGTCAACTAACGTATCTCCTTCAGTTTTAAATGGGAGATACGTTAGTTGACCTCCGACGCACGGAAATGCGTTCAGTTTCATGGTTTTTTTCAAGTCCAAAAATCGGTGAGCAGTAAATTCGCAGAAATTTTATTTTCTTGAGACACCCTAATTTTCCGAATACATCGATAACTACATCCAACATTCGGTGATGACCTAATACGATTCTAAAATTTAAAAAAAAAAAAAAAGAAAAGTGATTGGTGTGCTAACCTCGGACATATATAATGTAGTGATGATCCCGAAGAAACAAACAAATTTTAAAACTAAGTAAAGATATTGTACAGGATGACTTTCCGACGACAAAGCTGTGATCCGCGGCGGTAATATCAGGAACAAATACACCATTATAAACCAAAACGATATCAATGGAATAAATTCATATGATTGATATGGTCTGTTCATGCAGAGGCACACAACAAACTGCATAAAATTCAACCGGAACAGAACCTAAAAGACAAAATAATTAATTAAGTTTTTTTAACTAATTCAAAAAATGAATCAATTAATTTTAAAAAAATGAATAAATTAATTTCAAAAAAATCAATAAATTAATTTCAAAGAAATCAATAAATTAATTTTAAAAAAAATAATAATAAATCACGAACCCGGGAATTACCTGACCGTGGATTTTAGTATAATCCACAAAAATAGGCATCGGGTATAGAAAAAGGTATAAATTAAATGGAAATTAAAATTAGGCCTATCTTCTTAGAATACGGGCGATTATACCTTTTTCCACACCCCCTGTGGAAAAAGGTATAATTATTATAAAATTAAAATCCAATTATACCTTTTTCCACAGGGGGTGTGGAAAAAGGTATAATTAAATTTTTTTAAAATTTAAATTAAAATTAGGTTAAAAATGTGGAAAAAGCTATAAAAGGCAACAACCTGTAAAATTTCTTGTTTTTTATTTATGAGAGGTTTATCAGACTATTTTTGTCATTTCAACAGCAGACTATTTTATACTTTACAGCAGACTATTTTATATTTTTAATTTCGTTTAAGTGTCTTAAAAGGTTCATGTTAATACATGTAGCTCAAATTTATTGTTTCATATGCAACCTACAAGGTCACCGGTTTCGGTGAATTTTTAAATGAATCAAACCTGTTCAATGACGGAGTAGGGTAATTAGCGATCATTAGAAATTTGAAAAAGATAACGTGGTTTTTCTTTACTTGTTCATGGAGCTGAAAGGCATTGACTCAACTAATTGACCGGATTAAGGGTATAGGATTAGAGCACTAGGGCAATAATCCGGATTAATATAATTTTCGACCCTTCCATTAATCCATAAAGGTTAATGGGAAATTTTAAATAAATAAACAAAAGGAAATTTTTAAGGGCCAAAGGAAATTTTTAAATAATTTAAAGGGAATTTTTTAGCCTTTTATACCTTTTTCCACATTTTTAACCTAATTTTAATTTAAATTAAAAAAAAAAATTAATTATACCTTTTTCCACACCCCCTGTGGAATTGGATTTTAATTTCATAATAATTATACCTCTAATTTTATAATAATTATAGCTCTATATGTTGCAGATAGTGTTACAATGGAAATGAAATGGTCGGCCATTTAATGAAATTAAAATAAAAAACATAGGAATAGGTGAGTATAATATTCATTTTTTTTTAATTTTAATTTTATTAAATGACCGACCATTTCATTTCCATTGTAACACTATCTGCAACATATAGAGCTCTGGATCAGAAGGGAATTACAATAAAAAATTCTTTCCACCTTTGGATTTTATTGATGCTGCCATGGCTACACCTGATGCAGCTTCCAGCATGGGCTCGGCGAACGTAGACGAAGCAATTGGAATACCACCATTTGGTGCTTTAAGTGAGCTACATCAAGGTACATCTTCCGGCATTACCTCGTACTGAACGCATTCTGCGTCAAGTCGAGCTATCACATATACCTTCGTCATACCGTTCTGCTTTTCGAGAATTACTAGCTCAATTTCCAGACATTTTTCATCTGGATGGAGATATATTAACCTGTGCGGGGAAACCCCATTGGATAATAATTTTATAATTGGATTTTAATTTTATAATAATTATACCTCTTTCCACAGGGGGTGTGGAAAAAGGTATAATCGCCCGTATTCTAAGAAGATAGGCCTAATTTTAATTTCCATTTAATTTATACCTTTTTCCATACCCGATGCCTACTTTTGTGGATTATACTAAAATCCACGGTCAGGTAATTCCCTAGTCTCAATAAATCAATTTTAAATATTTAAATGAAAATCAATGAAATCAGGAAAAAACTGTTTTTCCCGATTCGAAACCCAAAAATTTCGCGCAAGATTGAAAATGAAATTAAAAATTAAATGAGAGCTCTTAAACCTCGTCTTAAGGCTAATCGTTTACATTTTAATTTGAAAAAATAAATGGTCGCCATTCAAAACGGATTATTCAGCTTTGAGCAGTTAAATATCAAAGGTGAGGACACAACAGCCCTGTAGCTGGAGGAGGGGGGGCCTCATCCCACATGTGTAGAGGTTTTAGCCCCCCTGAAAATATTTTTGACTATGTATTTTCGATTATTTTTATCTTTTAAGTAAGAAGGGCCATTTGGTGCCCTTCTCAGAAAACTATCCTACAGTCTACAGACCTGGAACGCAATAAATGTTAGGGTTTTTTTCGGCTTAAATCACAAAAAATAAATGAATGAAAATTACGATTCCATGCTTTTACACCTCCATTGAACTTAATGAAAACGTTTTTTTCTCATTTTAAAATTTTTTGAACGCTCTAAGCTAATTCAGTTGAATTTAGACTTAAATCCGAATTTTTTTTTCTTTTTTTTTTGTCAAATCAAAACGTTTTGCTAAATAATTTTTCCGTCTGGCTGTCAGATTTGAAAACCTACTGAAACAACCGATACGACAAACAAAACAGATAAAGACAGACATGCACTCTAACATGCAAAATATGACCGTTTCCAAGTCGGCTACAAAAATATTAAATAACAAAAAAAAAAAAAAAAAATTTTATCTAAATTTTAAGAATGGCGACTTTTTTGGGTTTTGATCAGCCCTTCCAATCGGTTGAAATTAATCAATTCATACGAGTTTTTAAAGGCACTTCAGTTGCGAAGAACACCGCTTACTCGAAAAAATCTGACAAAGCTTCCATCCCCGCTTTGCCAGAAATAAAAAAAATGTTGATATCCAGTCAAAAAAATGTAAGCGGATACCAAAACCTTTCCTAACATAAACAACGGTAACAATTCTTCGGCGTCAGTCCAATGATAAATTAAAATTACTATCTGCATCCAACCTAAAAAAAAAAAAAAAAATTGATTAGTGCTTTTGAAACTCAGTCCCAGTTGCTTATGCGTCATTTTTGAAAACATCCCCACCTCTCCACTCATTAATTTGGTCCCTATGAAGTACTTTAGAATAACGACTATGTTCCGTAAAAAATAATCCCACGCAAAGCAAATATACCGCTGGTATTAAAAACGCTGAGTGTGAAAAATATTTTGTTTCTTTCATAAAAAAATTTGTTCTGAAAAAAAAAAAAAAAAAAAGTTAATCTCTCTAACCGAGCGTCAGATTTCTTGAAAACATTTCTTTGAAAACATACCTATCACAGATATAAAAATATCCCATAATTAAAGCTAATTTAGCTAAAGCAAAAGAAATAGTAGCAAATTCTGATTGCCCCTGCGTTTGTTTAGCTATCGCGAATTTTCTCCTCCATTTTGCGTGTTTCTCATGGATGGCTGCAGCCACTGCTAATAAAAAACTGAAACAAAAATTATTTTCATTATAATCCCAATTTCCGAATTTAAAGAAAAAAAAATATTACCAGAGAAACAGCACTGCAAACGTAACAACTTGAAGAGTTGTATACTGCTCAGCATCAGTGCAGCAACTTCCGTCCTGAAAGTTCATGTGATCGTTGCAATACACATTAAGTAACACCTGGGCCCCTGACTTTTTAGCTATGTGATCCGAATGTAAATTCAAACCATCTTTCATATCTTCTAAAAAAGGAGAAGATAATTTTCTGTGACTGATAAAAATTTCTGCTTTACTAAATTGCAATATCTGAAATAAAAATTAAAAAATTAAAAAAAAAAAAAAAATTTTTTTTTAAAAAATGTAATGTGTAAACATACCTCAATTGCAGCATTATTAAACAGATCAATGACTGAGTTATTTAAAAATCCTTTCCATGATTTTCTTTTAAAAATATTTATAGGCTCTTGTAAGACCCATAACACTTTCACGCCTCTAGCAACTAATGCATCTATCGTCGGTATAAACTTTGTCAACATATTTTTAAATTGCTGAAGGCTGACCAAAGAGCCATTTGTATTCAGTAAGCTTTCCAAGCCAAATCCAAAAACTATGAGACTTGGTGGATCTTTGTCATATTTCCAATGGCTTATATTGCTAATCAAATGGTCACTTAAATAAGGGATGTGTAAATATTGTACTTTCAAACCTAATCTATTCTCATGGTAGTACTGAGTTTTGTTGTGTTTAAAACTAACTTGATTATTTATTGTTTTTATAAAAGCTCTGTATAAGTGAAATAATCTAGAATCACCTACGAAAGTGATGTTATTATACCTAGAGGTTATGAAATGAACTAATTTAAAGCACCTTTTGGTGTCTATTTCACTATAATTGTGCATCATGCAACCATAAGGTTGCCATTCTTGTTTTTTGTTGTATCTCCCATCGTTCATTAACAAATTGCACGAATCCACACCTAGAAAAAAAAGGTGAAAATTAAATTTCTTACAATTAACCACAAGAGATTCTGAGGACATTATTTTATTAAGAGTGAGAATAAAATATGTTGTTACAGTCTTTTTTTTCAGTATTTCATATTGAATCATATGATAAAGGTTTCCCTAATTGCTTCAATAACAACATTTAGAGCATGAAGTTATACTTAACTTATGACGCACTCATGTAAACAAATGAATTTTAACGGTTAATAATAACTTCTCTCAGGACAAACTTACCGTATTTTAGGTGACGGAGTCCGTGAAATATTGAAAATCCTATAACTATACAAATGGCAATTAATTTGGCATTTTTTACGTTTAATTTATCAATAAATTCATTGCCTGTGTTTTTCTTTTCATCGTCCGCTGCCATTTTATATTTCAAGCGTTGCCAACATTCAAAACGTGTGGCGGGAATCTAAAGGGCGCTGCGTACACGTTCTTAAAAATTCTTTTAAAATTTTTGTCAATATACAGTTAACGGTTTAAGTTAAAGGTAACTTACAATTTTGATAATTAATCTAATGAATTAATTAAAAAAATTAAAAAAATTAAGGGCGGTGATTCTAAACATTTAAAATAGTAACTGGAGAAAAGGCCTCGTTGCCAAAAAAAAGGATAACGGTTTTGTTTGGTCTGTGGACTTGAATGAAATTCGATGAATGGTATCTTTTTTTTTTTTTCAAACTGCATGGAAGGTAAGAATTTTATATTAATTCAGTTTTTAAATCGATTATTTATATTGTCCCGTTCAAATCAATCGAATATTTCTTTTTCGAAAATGATGCTATTGATGCGATGTGAATTATGCGGATGGTGTTTTTTTTTTTTTTTTTTTTTTTTGGTTTAAGATATCGCCATTGAAATATATGTAAAAAGTTATACCGTTGATCGTAATTTTTTTTGGCTTCTAAGAGTTTAATTTCGAGTGAAATTAGGATGATTGTTTAAGGGACTATATAGGGCAAGTGCGAAAAGCAATTTTATTTTAATTTGACCGGTGGATGCAGCAGAATGCATTAACATGCATTCTGCATGTATTTTAGGTTGTGTGATTTCTTAATTTCTTATTTCGTATTAAAAGCTTAATATTTTCATTATAAAACAAGTTTAGGCATTTAGGCTTGAACATAACACTCGAAAATAATCAATAATTTAGAATAAGTTTAATTTTAATTTTTGAAAAAATTCTTAGCCGTTTTCAAGAATTTTTTAAAAAATAAAAGTTCAAAAGTTACCCGCTACGGTACTAGTGCTGCCATCTGCATAATTATCCTTTTTTTTTGAAGATGGATAAAAGAAAAATATGGGCGCAAGATTGGCCATACCATGTATGACAAATCCAAATGTTCCGCCCATATTTTCTTTTTGGCAGTATTTCAAGTATTAGCATTTCTAAATTCATAATCACGGGAAATTATTTTGTTTGCGGCAAGAAAGTTGAAGAGGGTACTTCTTTTTCGGCATAATCAGGACATGAAGCCCTATGACCCGGCGCCCACCTTTACCAAGTTCGGTTTCTGGTGTAAGGTTTAGAGCCCTATATACTGGGAGAAGCGCAATTGGTGTCATGGCGGCGTCCGTATGGACGGTAAAATGGCGTAAAATTCGTATAGTTGTTTATGAAGGGAAAATGGCGACCTCCGTGGGACGGTAAAATGTCGACCTCCATGGAACGTACAACGCCTATGTTTCACTTACATAAAAAAATACATAGGCAAGGACCAATCAAAATTAGACCTTAGGTTGCGCTTCTCCCAGTATATAGGGCTCTAGTAAGGTTTAGGCGTTACTACGTCATACCCCTTAATGTATCGAGTGACGAGCTCGAAGACGGGGCACTCATATCGCAAAGGTATTTTACGAATGAGCGGGACCTACTTTATTTAGACAGGGAATCCGAACCCTGTGACACATCGGTCTTCTTCACATGATACTCACATGAATATTAGAGGCAGGGCTGCTAATCGAAATTCGCTTGAATTTTGATTAATTTCAGTTATGATTTCTTTTAAATAAGAATTTTAATTTTGATTATGGTTACTGAACTCAAAATCTTGACAGCTGATTACGATTTTGATTTTAATTATTAACTTTGCTCAATATACGATTAATTTCGGTTTTTCATATCAGATTTTCGTTACGTTTATTGATTCGATTTTGATTTCAGTTACGTTTATTGGCTTTTCAGTTTGTAAATTTTCGATCTTGATTTCAGTTTTTCGGTTGCATTAAAAATTTAATTTTAGTTTCAGTTACCATTTCCACTGACTCTTTTGTTAATTTCAATTACGATTATGATTACGATTTTTAGTTATAATTTTTTGTTTTCTTTTCCATTCTTTGTTCTAAATTTTGAGAAAATTATCCCTTTTTCACAGCCAGTACCAGAAGAAGCACACCATAGGGAAAAAATGGGAAAAAAATTCAAATTGTTTAATTCTTTTTAATTCAGAATAAAAAATTTAGGAAAATAAAAAATTCACAATTGGCAGTAAATGACTTGTCGGCCCAAAATAAAACTTCAAAAAAAGGCGTAAAAATATATGAAAATAGAAATTGCCAATGAAATAAAACTTGACTGAACTAAAAGCCCAGTACAAAGATCAATTTTACTTGAGATCAAATTTGAGACCGCGCACTTCTACAATTTTTAAATTATTTTCGGTTTATTATTTTTTTTACAGTTGTTTTTGATTATGATTTTTATTAAAAGTATTTTAAAAAATTATTTTTAATTACGGTTTTTAGCAAATTCTTATTTCAATTTCGATTTTCGATTTTTTTATTTCGAATTCAATTTCGGTTATGATTTTGATTTCAATTCCGTTTCTTAACCTCTAATTTCAGTTACGGATATTCAATGATTTCTCTTCCTTTTTGGTTGGTTTCAGTTTTTGTTTTTTTGGAGTCAGAAATATTCGATTAATCGCTATTTATGATTATGATTATGATTATGATTATGATTATGATTTGATTAACAGCCTTGGTTAGGGCCCCTAACCCATGCTTTTCTCTGAAAAATTAAGAAAACTGAAAGCTCTTCCAGATTCACATGCTGTTCTGATGTGGCTAGTTTTGGTCCGCCTGAGGAATTAATCCTCATACTCTCTGATTTTCGAGAGCGTTCCCCTATCCGCCACCTGGGGAGGCGCCCGATGGGGGACTAGCCAAAAACCCCACACGGGTTGGTGGGACAACCCTGTCCCCAGCCACCGAAAAAGATGCCATCCTCCCAACGGCACAAAGTCACCCACCTCGTACGGGTCGACATAAAAATGACGTCCTTTTCATATCGATCCGCACGAGGTGGGTGCCGTATGACGTAAGAAGGATTTTATCCCTCTAGATGGCTGACTTAAAACTAATTTAAAACTACCCTAAAAACTAACTTAACTTAAATCTAGACTTAAAACTACTTAAAATACTTAACTTATTTATACTAGGTACTAAGCTGAGCTTAAACTTAAATTAAGGTTGTACAAATGTACAATGTACGGCATTGGACATTCATACAATTTACAATATTAGATATTAGAGACAAGATTGTCTGTACTTTTCGACAATCTTTTGCGCGAAAAATGAACTCGATTCTGTTTTTTTTTTTTTTATGTCGTTTAACCGCTTTAAAAAAATGTGCTAATCGACAGCTTTTAAAAATTATAGGCTGTCTTTTAAAATCCCGTTTTATTTTATTATTATTATTTTTTTTTTTTATTAATAAAAAGATGTGAGGGAGAAATAGAAATAAGAAAAAGATGAAAAGGTAAAAACTCCATAACCCAATACCGAGTATAAAACACCTATGCCCATGCCCATGACCATACCCATTACCATACCATGCCTGTACCAAACTCAAACCTCCTTGATGAAGCTTTTGGACTGCGTTGGCGGCTGCGACGACTTCTCTGGCTGCGACGATTCCTTGGCTGCTCCTGTAAAAACAAAAACAAAAAAAAAAGACAATTAAAAAAGAGGGGGGGGGGCTTGGAGACCCTCACAATGGAGTTTATCTCCCGCGGTATGATTGTAATAAAAAAATTAATTATTTTTAACTGTAATGTTATTATTATTATTATTACTATTTTTTTTTAAATTAATATTTTGAGATTATAAAAAAAAAAAAAATGCAAAAATGCAAAAAAAATTCGGATTTCCAGGCGTAAAAGGTTAAGACCTTCCGCATTGGACCGGCCGTCAGGGGAACCATGCCATTAGAGCGAGCCGGGAGCCTATCGGCTTTAACTGTGCATATATGTACAGCTAAGGCTTGCGGTGCGCCAATAACCTCGGACACCCAGTCATCCGAAATGAAACCCTGGAGACTCTCACTATGGAGCTTATCTCCCGCGTAATCCATGATCGAATCGAATAGAATACACAGCCTAATAAAACTCTGCAGCTCCAAGAGAGGGGCTGACTCCTAACTTAACGTTTCGGGGGAACTTAACACTAAACACTTAAAACTAATACCACAAGGCCAGTCGCTGGGTCGATACCTAGGCCTTCTACGATGGGAGACTAAACCTCCTGGTTTATCTCCAAGCCGGGCCGAAAATAATTATTAAAAAAAAAAAATTAAATCCCGTGATTTAAAAAAAAAATAAAATAAGCCCGCACTAAAAATTTATAATAAAAAAAAATAAAAAAATTACGTTGCGACTCCTCCGAGAGTCAAAACCCGATGACGCTAGGAACCTGAATCAAGATGGCGCTTGGATACGTCATGCGCAGACAGGCACGCCCTCTGTAATCCAATATGGCGCCTCAAACATTTTAACTGTAAATATCTGTGAATCCAAAACTTATTTATTTATTTATTTATTATTTATTTATTTATTTACATTTTTATTTAGTTCGAAAGGCCCTTCTGTCGTTAAGTACAAATCTTGTTTTTAAAAAAAAAAGTTGTAATAACTTTTCTTGAAAAACTTCTGCGATTCGCCGCTAGAGTGCTCTTTTGTTAAGTCTTCGGCTAAACGCACAACTTAATTTATTTTGATAATTTTCGTGTTTTTTATGCAATATTCGGCTGTTTAAATTCAATAAACGTCGATTTTACGTATTTTATTACAAAAAACGCGTCATTTTTAAAAAATGGTTTTTCTAAAGGAAAATGTGGTTCGAAAAAAAAAAAGTTATAATTTCAGGTTTTTCAACTTTTTTTTTAAAAAACAAGATTTGTACTTAACGACAGAAGGGCCTTTCGAACTAAATAAAAATGTAAATAAATAAATAAATAAATAAATAAGTTTTGGATTCACAGATATTTACAGTTAAAATGTTTGAGGCGCCATATTGGATTACAGAGGGCGTGCCTGTCTGCGCATGACGTATCCAAGCGCCATCTTGATTCAGGTTCCTAGCGTCATTCGGGTTTTGACTCTCGGAGGAGTCGCAACGTAATTTTTTTATTTTTTTTTTTATTTATAAATATTTTTAGTGCGGGCTTTATTTTATTTTTTTTTTAAATCACGGGATTTAATTTTTTTTTTTAAATAATTATTTTCGGCCCGGCTTGGAGATAAACCAGGAGGTTTAGTCTCCCATCGTAGAAGGCCTAGGTATCGACCCAGCGACTGGCCTTGTGGTATTAGTTTTAAGTGTTTAGTGTTAAGTTCCCCCGAAACGTTAAGTTAGGAGTCAGCCCCTCTCTTGGAGCTGCAGAGTTTTATTAGGCTGTGTATTCTATTCGATTCGATCATGGATTACGTGGGAGATAAGCTCCATCCATAGTGAGAGTCTCCAGGGTTTCATTTCGGATGACTGGGTGTCCGAGGTTATTGGCGCACCGCAAGCCTTAGCTGTACATATATGCACAGTTAAAGCCGATAGGCTCCCGGCTCGCTCTAATGGCATGGTTCCCCTGACGGCCGGTCCAATGCGGAAGGTCTTAACCTTTTACGCCTGGAAATCCGAATTTTTTTTGCATTTTTGCATTTTTTTTTTTTTTTATAATCTCAAAATATTAATTTAAAAAAAAATAGTAATAATAATAATAATAACATTACAGTTAAAAATAATTAATTTTTTTATTACAATCATACCGCGGGAGATAAACTCCATTGTGAGGGTCTCCAAGCCCCCCCCCCCTTTTTTAATTGTCTTTTTTTTTGTTTTTGTTTTTACAGGAGCAGCCAAGGAATCGTCGCAGCCAGAGGAGTCGTCGCAGCCGCCAACGCAGTCCAAAAGCTTCATCAAGGAGGTTTGAGTTTGGTACAGGCATGGTATTGTAATGGGTATGGTCATGGGCATGGGCATAGGTGTTTTATACTCGGTATTGGGTTATGGAGTTTTTACCTTTTCATCTTTTTCTTATTTCTCTTTCTCCCTCACATCTTTTTATTAATAAAAAAAAAAAAAATAATAATAATAAAATAAAACGGGATTTTAAAAGACAGCCTATAATTTTTAAAAGCTGTCGATTAGCACATTTTTTTAAAGCGGTTAAACGACATAAAAAAAAATAAAAAAACAGAATCGAGTTCATTTTTCGCGCAAAAGATTGTCGAAAAGTACAGACAATCTTGTCTCTAATATCTAATATTGTAAATTGTATGAATGTCCAATGCCGTACATTGTACATTTGTACAACCTTAATTTAAGTTTAAGCTAAGCTTAGTAACTAGTATAAATAAGTTAAGTATTTTAAGTAGTTTTAAGTCTAGATTTAAGTTAAGTTAGTTTTTAGGGTAGTTTTAAATTAGTTTTAAGTCAGCCATCTAGAGGGATAAAATCCTCCTTACGTCATACGGCACCCACCTCGTGCGGATCGATATGAAAAGGACGTCATTTTTATGTCGACCCGTACGAGGTGGGTGACTTTGTGCCGTTGGGAGGATGGCATCTTTTTCGGTGGCTGGGGACAGGGTTGTCCCACCAACCCGTGTGGGGTTTTTGGCTAGTCCCCCATCGGGCGCCTCCCCAGGTGGCGGATAGGGGAACGCTCTCGAAAATCAGAGAGTATGAGGATTAATTCCTCAGGCGGACCAAAACTAGCCACATCAGAACAGCATGTGAATCTGGAAGAGCTTTCAGTTTTCTTAATTTTTCAGAGAAAAGCATCAGAGGTGAATGCTGGCGGAAAAAAATCCTGACTGAAATCAGGTTCGAACCAAGACTCCACACGATCATTCGTTTCGGAGTCGAGCACGCTCGCCACTCAGCCGACGTCGTGCCCGTAACCCCTTTTGAAGAGGGAAGGATTGGGAAAACTACATTCATTTTCAGACATCTCTTCTGCTCTTTTCTCTGACCACTGGAAAGGGGGGTCATTTGCGATTGAGCTATTATCCTAGCCCTCTTTTGGCCTTGTCCTCTGGCTTTATTAATTAGAATTAAGATTTTTAAAAAAACAACAAAGGTTTATTATTATTATTACCTTCTTTAAATTAATTAATTAATTAATTTATTTATTTATTTTTCAGAAATAAGAGGAATGCTATGGATTGCATTGGAAACAAATTGTAAAAATTGATAACATTTTCTTGGATTTTTTGGAAAATGGCAGATATAAAATTTAAATTACAACCCAGCTTGAAAAGAATTGGAATGATACACATTGCTGAAGCACTTTGGAAATCTCAAGCTGTTATCAACAAAATAAATGAGGTACAACCAAAATTAAAATTAGAGAAGGAAAAGTATCATTATATGGGACCTATCGATTCTTCAAGGAAATCGTCAGATAGTAATTATCATCAATGGATAGAGGAAGTGATCGATTTTGTGTTAGAAAAGTCTAGTTCCATGCTATTACTATCACAAGTAAAAACAGAATTACAATGTATAATAATTTTGTTGGGAGAAAAAATATTTTATTTTTATGATCATTTTCACGAATCAGCTGAGGATGGCTCATTTTCTCGGGGTCATACAAGTTGCGAAAAATGTATCACAGCAGCAAAAACAGAACATTATTACTCTTTCTCTCAACAGGGAAAAATGCGGAATTTAAGTGTCTTTTGTTGCATTTTAAAGATACTTCAACAAATGACGTTAAAAAAGGTCATGAATTGTTTAAGGATGCTTGTCGTTTCTGTGACGTAGAAGTTATAGAGAAGTATCAGAACGAAATTATTGCTTATTTAGAATCTGTGCAACCTGGACTAAAACTAAAAAATTCAAAGGATGTGGTGCTTATAGTATCATATGTACTTGGTATCTTATGGATCCTAAACTTGAATCCTAAACTTGAATGGGAGCGGGGATATATATACAGACGTAATAAAAATGGATTTTTCATATTACCAACACAGTATTTCTCAATACATCACAACAAATCTATTTTCGGAAGCATTTTCTCCAAAAAGATCAATCCTTTTTCAACTTAAAGGTGTTAACAAAAAAATCAAAAAAAGATGAGAAAGATTCAAATTTCATAGTGGCTTTAGAAGCTTTACCTCAAATGTGTACAAAGTCTTATCCAACAGCACTTAAATATTTTGCCAATAAGTTACATTCACTTAATGACCGACTTTTGTTTTCTAACATGGTTAAATTGCTAATAGGAATTGATCAGTCAGCATTTATTAACAAGCGGTTACATTATCATCCTGCTCCTGATTATTATCAAGAAAAAATGTTATATGTATTAAACCTGATGACGCCAAATGAAAAATGTGAATTTCTTCAAGAGAATTTAAACTGTTTGCTAATTTTTGAAAACTAAGAGAAAAAATTGATTGGAAGCTGGATTCGAACCAACGAGGACTCACACATCCTTGAACCCCAATCCGTGGGAGAACGCCTAATGTTTGCTAATGTATTTTTTACCAGTTTGGCCATTTCAAGAAATGGTTTTGGATATATTGGATTTTAGTTTTGAAAGAAATTTTAATTTGGATTATGAATTTTTGTTAACTCTGATCACATTGTGCATTGAAATTCAAAATAAATTTAAATACAGGATCCAAAAACAGTTACATTTGGAGATATTTGAGAAAGTTTGGCACAAAACACCGGACCATAAAAAACGCTTTTTTCTTTTAAAAGCAACTTTATGTCTAATAATAGATGGTGATAAGGGAGAAATTTTAAAATTACTATTACCAGAAGAAGTTTTAGAAAAGTGTCGTAATGTCTGTGATGATCATGATCTATTTCAGTTTGCCGGAGATGCGGTTAGTATCAAATGGAAAGAAATATTGGCAGAAGAAAACTTTGAGTTTGTAATAAGTTTTGTTGGCCAGATAAGTTTTTCAGAATCGTTTTATCGATAGATATGTTGAACGGAAAAATGATGCAGTTGATATTGCCTTTGATAATATTTTTGTAGTTTGACTAGAACCAGGAAGTATTAGTCAGATATTTTTTACTTTTTATTTTACATAATAAGATTCGAAAAATAGGAGACAAAATCAAATTATAAAATCCTTATATTTTTGCTTTCAATTTTTCAAGCATGGGGCCATTCATAAATTACTTTAGTACGTTAGCACATTAGAGGGGAATGTTCAAAATACGAACTTTAGCTAACAAGGGGTTTTACAAACCTAACGTTAGCATTTGTCTCATTCAATAAACGAACAAACATGAAAAAACTATTTGAAATTTTTATTTTATGAAAACTAACTCGCTTTCAGAAAAAAAGAACTTTCTGAAATTTTTGAAGAAAATAAAATTAATTGTACCACAAAATTTACCACATTTATCACAAACAAATTTGATTTTACAAAATCAATTCCAAAAAATTTAATTCCTTGGAGAAGGCTTCTCTAATAAATTCCTAATTTCTTGGAAGGGACTCCAAATGTCATCAGAAAGGTAAGAAAAAAATAAAGAAAAATGTAGGGTTGCTGCAGAATCGAACTGACAAATAAACTATATTAAATCCATCAAAAATACTTATTCCAATTGATTGACTGATAAAACAATTATAAAACAGACTAATCATACTAACTGAGATCAAAATAATGTATCTAAGTCTTAACTTTAAAAAAAAAACTGCTTCCCTTCAATTAGGGTTATTTCGATTTAAAAAAACAAATGCTATCAAGTCAGAATATTTTCCATATTCCATGGAATACATTAAAAAAAACAAAATTTTTAAGCTATTTTACATGAATCTCACATTTTTTGATCCAAAAGAGTACATATGAGTCATCATTTTTTTTAATTGCGTTCATCTCGTTTGACATTTAAAACCTGAACTTAAAAAAGGTACAATTCCTTCAATGCACCAATTGCCATTTTACAATTATGGGATACAAATACCAATAAGAAAATACTTTTCGAAATATTAATTACTAGCGTACAATCAGCAATAATTCTAATTAAATTTCTAAAAATCAAAAAAAACTTACGTATTGTTAAATCGATCGCAGCTACACAAAAAGA
Source organism: Liposcelis bostrychophila (assembly GCA_037577465.1). NCBI lineage: Eukaryota > Metazoa > Arthropoda > Insecta > Psocodea > Liposcelididae > Liposcelis > Liposcelis bostrychophila. The sequence continues at coordinate 52,096,932 of CM075208.1, read as the reverse complement.
GGGTGAAACGTTTTTCAGTTTCATCTCATGTTTTTCCGACTTTGTTTAGTCGGAATCGTCTGCTATGAGTCTGCCCCGCCCCGCGCTTAATTTTGCGCCTTTTGCCAGTGATGCCACCCCTACTGCAGGCTGCGGCCGCCTTATACTAGACCCTCTTCCCACAGACGGCCGAGGTATTTCAACTTCGAAATCCATTTCTTCAGGTTCAATTTTCACAATTGTACTTTTTGAAATGTAACTTTCTCCAGTAGATTCTTCATCGGAAATGTTCCATGAAGGAACAGGATGAAATGATGATATCCACTTAGACTTTGGCAGTTCTAAAGGTTTCATGCTTTTGTCTGATTCAGGTCGGGAAACAACTGAACGAGGACTCCTGTCCCTCTCTTCTTCATGTCTATACCTGTCTCTGTCTTCTCTCCGTTTGTCTCTTTCTTCTCTACGTCTGTCTTTTTCTTTTCTACGTCTTTCTTTCTTTTCTCTGCGCTTGTCTCTGTCACCCCTACGCCTATCCCTGTCTTCTCTGTAAGACGTACTGGTACTTTTAAGTGATGAGGCGTAAGTACTTGCTGAAGCTCCAAATTCAGATCCGACCTCAGAGGTGCGCGAGGACAAGTTTGAGCCTGCACATGACCCTACAACCGATTGTCTTGATGTATCGGCAAAGAGTCGAGTGTGCTTTCCAGGGATAAGTTCCACATCTACATACTGGCAACAATGGTCGCATATCGTGTAAACAAAACGTTTCACTATCGATAAACTGCAATTCTGATACTTTTCTGAATCATTTTCATGAAATCCACACGAAATCCCGTGGGTGAAACAAAATACATCTTTGTCAATTTCAGCAATGGCATTAGACATTAACGGGAATCCCATATCCTTGAGTCCCACGCAACGGTTTTTTAGTCGGAAGAACATTTTGTGCACAGGATAAACCCGAAACAGAACAACATCTTCATCAAATTGTGATTCTGTTAAAACTTTTAACACGCTTTTGCATGGATTAATATTACTTTCCAATGTGTAAATAGGAGGAAACCTGCCATCTGACATTTTTCCAGGCTCAAGAAATTTTTGGACAGCTTTAAGAACTCGAAAATAATCCTTTTCCCCTTGATCATAAGGAGGTTGAGGTAGGCCATGGATTTCTTCAGATATTTTCTTAGCCTCAAATCCATACCCTGAAGGGATCTCAGACGGATCAATAAGAACATGATAAGTATGTCTGCCCGAGTAAAAATTCCCATAGAAATTCGCGATAACTTATCATGAATTCGAGCGACAAAATTCACGATAAGTTATCGCCACTTCAATGATTTTCCATAAAGAAATTTTCATAAAGTTATCGTCCTCTTATGGTTTAACATAAAAAAGCGACGATAAAACTTATGAATACTCATTCGTTTTATGGTGCGGTATAAAATGGTATAAACGATAGACTTATCGCGATTTTAATGGTTTCATATAAAATCATTAAGTCATAAACATATGGGAATCTATAAGGTTTATGATACGATTTTGGCGTAAAATACGATAGACCTATCGCGATTTCAATCATAGAGACGAGTCATAAGTGTATCGCGTTTCTTATGTAGAAAGATAAACAGGAACCATGGATTAGACCAAATTAATTTTATTAATTAATTATGTAATTTATTAATTTATTACAATTTATTGAATTTATTCTTCATTAATCACTCTGATTAAAATTAATTAATTAACCACTCACTGTTCACTGTTCACTAAACATAATATTGCTCTTCTTCATAATTTTTTTCTATTATTTATTTATATATATATTTTTTTTCACTATTTTCACCAGTCGTAAATAACATATTGTCCTTCATTTAATTAATTTTTTTCTGTCCTTCCATAAAAGTCGTTAATTGCTTTAGAGTATGCCCATGAAGTTGATCGTTATTTAAGAAACCAATCCACGTATCTGGAAAGAAAAATCGGAAAGTTTAATAGCTATTACCAGTCATTTCTTTTCTTTTTTTTTAAAAATCAGGTGGTATACTTACATTTTTCTAGTCTTGATTTAATCTAATTTATTTTAATTTAATTTGCTTCGAATTTTCTAGAATATCTGGCGAATTTGAAGGTGCGGCCTGCAAATATTCAATAAAAATTGGCACAAAGTATCAATGTCGATCTCCCCAAAGATTAATAAAATTAAAGCGGTATATACTTATCTAATTAAGAGAATAGCATCCGGAATCCTTTAAAAAAAATATCCGTATATTATTGTATACTATCAGTTCACTGTCTGGCAAAAAAACCGAAACTGGAAATTTCCCTAAAGCCAGAGTTTTAAAAGAAAAACGATTTTTCCAAAAATAATGGCGTAAAATTAAAGTATACTTTTTAGCACGAATCCACGAATCTAACTAAAAAAAATGTAAGTTTTCAATGCAAACCGTGTACCTGGGGTTTAAGGACTTTTAAAAAGGTTGTCAACCATTATGAAGATCATAAATAAGAAGAGTTGAGGGTTCCTTCATAAAGAAATCGGTGAGACGACCTTTTTGCAAAGTAAATACAAAAACCATCTTATTTTGAAAATACGCCTCAATCAAAGAGAGGCATTATTTTATATCTTTCTACTCATTGAGATATTTCTTTTATACATTCAGTGCATGAATTGTAAAGGAAGACCTTTCCTATTTCTATAAAAAGAATTTAACATGGTCTAACCTTATGAGAATACATAAAATTCTATCGCGCTCTAATAAATTTTTCCTCATAGAATTTTATGATTTCCGATGAAATTTACTTTGGTATAACTTTTATCGCAATAGATAAAATTTTATCGTGATCCATAGCATTTTTTTTCATACAATAGGGAAGTTAAGTGTTATAGCAAGTGAGGCATATTCTGGTTAAAATTAGTTCTTTACTTCATAAAAATATTATTTTAATGAAAATCAAGAAGGGTCAATGAAACAAAGTCGGAGAAAAAAATTCCATAAATTCCGAAAAAAATCTGACATTTTGAAAAAATTAAAAAAGCGGCAAATAAAATTGTGACGTCATTGTACTATATTTTGAATTTTAAAAGTTGGTTTCCTGCTCGCGAGTCTTTCTTTTTTTGTTGGAAAAATTACAAATCAAAACATAAACAAAAAAATGGCCCATTCACGGATCAGTGTTACCAAACCTCTTTTTTTTTTTTATAGTACAATTACGTCACAATTTTTTTCCCCGCGTTTCAAACGACTTCTTTTTACATCAAAATTTAATAATTTTTTACTATTATTTTCGGTATTTTTTTAAAGTTTTACATATACCTCGGTTATTAACTCATATTTAGGGATCAAAATATAAAATTAAAAAAAAATGCTTAACTTCCCTATTTTATGATTCGTGATAAGAATTTAACATGGTCTAACCTTATGAGAATACATAAAATTTTATAGCGCTTTAATAAGTTTTTCCTCATAAAATTGTATGATTTCCGATGAAATTTACTTTGGTATAACTTTCATCGCAATTGATAAAATTTTATCGTGATCCATAGCATTTTTTTTCATACAATTTTATGATTCGTGATAAGAATTTAACATGGTCTAACCTTATGAGAATACATAAAATTTTATCGCGCTCCAATAAATTTTTCCTCATAAAACTGTATGATTTCCGATGAAATTTACTTTGGTATAACTTTTATCGCAATTGATAAAATTTTATCGTGATCCATAGCATTTTTCTTCATACTATTTTATGATTCACGATACAATCCACTCAAATCACAGCTTTATGGTAACTCATAGATTCTATCGCTCCGCATCCATACAATTTTATCGTTTTTCATTGCTTTTATGACGTTTTCTGAATTCATAAAATCAATGATTTCTCATAAACAGAGCAACCATAAACTTATCACGAACTATAGCCCTCTTATCGTTCGTTTAGCGTTCCTATCGTTCTTTATAAGTGTCCTATGATTGCTCATAGATCCTAAACTAGAGCGCGATGAAATTTTATCGTGATTCATTCATTTTTATCACTTTTCATAAAACATATGGGTATTCATAATTTTCTATCGCGATTTTCTATGGGAATTTTTACTCGGGTGACTCCATCCTCTAAGTTAAATTCTGATAAAGCAAGTTCAGCAGGAATGTAGCAGTCTCTTTCCGCATGGTAGCAAAAATAATTGACATGTCCGATATAGAACAAATGGTTTCTCACTGTTGATTCTGTTAAATTGTCAACTGTCTCAATAATTTCATTATCTTGGTTTTGCAACTCTATAGCTTCTTGCAATTCTTCTTTCTGCTTTTCAGTGTAGCTGATTCCTAAGGTAGTAAATTTATTACCTGGATTCACTTTTTCTTTTTCTTTATCTGCCTTTGCCAATTGTGTGTAATATTTTTTTTCTTCTTCGGAAACTTTCCTCCACAAAGGTGCACATTCTTGAGCAGCAACTTTTTTTGAAATGTTTCTTCCTAGTTTTCTTTGGTTTTCAACATAATCATCAAGAAAAAAGCTGAATGAATTTTTCGGCGGCTTTTTGAGCTTATTTTGACCCATATTATACAACTGGAAATGATTAACAGCGACTAATAACAGACTTAACTCGGCATTGATAAACAGATCAATGAAAGGGACATTCAAGTCATTCGTCAGTTGTCTATTCAAGATATGAGAGACGAGTTCAATGGCCTTTCATTCTTTTAAGGGTATAAAAATTCAGTTCGAATGACTCCCAAACCATTTAAGTCTTGGTTTATGTTTGATTAAAATCTGCAAAAGGGAAAGCCCATTACGAAATAATATTAAAATTTATTCATTTTTAAATAAAGTATCAATATTATTATAAGCCTACCTTCAATTTACTAAATGCAACTCACTGCTGGTCCGACTAATTTTTTGATGTCCAATATTATGATTTATAAGGAGCCATATTGGAATTGATCAACCTGATAAATAAACACGTGCGTTAACTGCTACCGCCATCTATGAAGGGTTTGTTCCTTAAATTGCCGTGAGTGGCCGAGAGGCACTGCTGCAATTTTCTATCTCTCTCTATCAGTTGGTATTAAAAACGATTAAAAAAAGACAGAAGAAATGGGCGATGTTCGAAAGTAGTCAAAGGAACAGACCTTAAATTTTTCTTATCTGAGGAATTTTAAACACCGCCATTGCTGTGTCTACACCTAATGGTTACCACAATGGTTACCATCGTCGATAGTAACTACTTTGCCATAAGCTAAACACATGTGCTATGTCTACACTTAATGTATATATCATATTAAGACGTGGGTTACCACAGTTGTTCCATGTGTTTAGCTTATGGCAAAGTAGTTACTATCGACGATGGTAACCATTGTGGTAACCATTAGGTGTAGACACAGCAATGGAACAACTGTGGTAACCCACGTCTTAATATGATATATACATTAAGTGTAGACATAGCACATGCGCCATCTTTTATAAAATAAAAAGGAAATCCTGTGTTGTTTGTTATATATTTTCGGAGAAAAGCAGTTTTGCAGCATAAGTAAAACCTTTTGTTCATTGCACAATACTAAAAAAAATTTAATCATGGTAAGAGATCTCGTAGCAACAAATTTTGTCCGATTTTTAATTCATATTTTAACAAATTTTTAATGATTTTTTTAAGGATGATGAAATAGAACTAGAGAGAAATAAAAGAATTTTCTATGAAGATTTTGCCGACGGTGTTTTTAAATTCAGCTGCGACCAAATTTTAAACGTTCAAACTGCTTTCCTGTCAGCAAAAAGTCCCGTTTTTCACAAGCTGTTTATGGAGTCGTCTTCGAATCGTGTCATCGAGATCAGGGATTATGATTTTTATACATTTAAATCTTTTCTGGATTGTTTAATGGATTTTCAGGATTGTACTGTCACGGATGCTCTGCTACTCTTTCCAATCGGTTGGAAATATGAATGTAAAGGTTTTCTCAGAAAGTGTTTGGCTATTTTGGAACCGAAAGAATTAAACGAAAATGTTTGTTTGGCTTTAAATTTGGCTTTGTGTTGTAAATGTGAAGAACTCCAAAAGAAAGTAATTGGTTTTTTGAACAGTGAAAACTTAATTTACTTAATATTTCATGAAGAGAAGTATTATTCTTTGTTAGAGCCAGAATCTGTATCCAAACTGCTTGATCATATTAATCATGATTCATATGTCATAAAAATTGTTTTTGAATGGGGATACAGTTATTTAAAGAAACAGAATAAGTCTGTAGATCTTAAAAGCTTTTTTCTTAATAATGATATTGATATCGATTATAATGGTTTTGAATCAATTCAAGCTATGGTCGATTTTAGTGAGTCAGAATTGGGAAAGGGCTTTTTTCATTTTGAATACATTAAATCTTACTTGGAATATCATGGGGATGATGCTGATGTTAGAGCATGTTCTTGGTTTAATTTAAAAGCAGGTGAAACATTGACGGAAAAACTGGTAATCAAAAATTTTGCTATTTTGTCTGATTATAACATTAATGTTAATGTTACTCGAAACAGAGTGATTTTTTATAAATCTTCAAAATCTGAAGAAATGATAAGCTATGAGTATAGTTACAAAGTAGTAAATGCTAATAATGGCTCCCTAGAAAAATCGGAAAGAAAACATTTTTCCGAAAAAATAGAAACTGTTTTCATACCCAATTTCAGTTTGCCCTGGACAATCAGTGATAGTTATAATTACAATTACATGTGTAATTTAGAATTTGAATTTAAAACAAGTTTTCATTACGATTGCAGAGTACTAAAATTTCCTCCTAAAAATTATGATGTGATTGAACCCAACCCTGAAAATCTGTATTTCACTAATTTTTTAACTGTGGAACTTTCAAAAATGTGATATAATGCAATTAGTATTTTTTTGAAATAGTTATTAATGCTATGATATGCTAAATAGAATGGCAAAGACTTCTACCCTTCTCTAAAAGGCATTATAATCATATGAGAGTTCCATTCTCAGCTCTCAGCTACTTTGCTAGTGTCATTTTTGCAACTTATTTGATCCCTTATATTGGCATTTGAATTTTAAAATTAATTTTTTTTCAACTGTGTCACTTCCTATACTAAAAAAAAAAAAATTACAGGAAGAATTCTCAACAGAGAAACAAGGAGGAGACTTGTTTATGGAAAAATATTACACATATTATAAAAATATTTTTAATTCTAAAATCAAGTCTATATTGTTCGAAATATGATTTTTCAAATATATATTTGTAAAAAAATTAATTATAAATCTACTTCATTCTTAACATTTAGAATATATTGTACAATGTACAGTGAGAAAATAAAGAAAACACATTTTACACTTCACATTTTTTGGTATTTTTTTTCTTTTTTTAATAAAAGAGGGGATTCTTTCTAACTATTCTTTTTTTGACTTCCTTTTTAGTCAACTAAATTCTATTTATATATTTGAGCACCAAATAAAGAGATTTTAAAAAGAAAAAAAAAACAGGTTATTTTAAAAATTAAAATATTTTTAAAATTTCCCATACCCCAAGAAATTTATACAAAAGTATACAGAACCACTTTGTACTGAATTTTTTAAAAAAAATGGTAAAATACTGGAATCAGCAAATGCGGGGTCATTCAAATATTATGTCAGCACCTTAAAAGACAAAGGGGGATAGGGATGTGTAAAATGCTAGCACAATGTAAAATCTCGATCAGAGAGGGCTTATTTTTCCTGACTGGGAAGGAGAGGGGATCGTTAATTTCCAAAATCATGCTGGCGTAACACTTGAATGGTCCCTATGACGGGATTTGAAGACATTTTTTTTTTTTTTGTTATGCCAAACCTGAGGGCTGCTAAAAATCACAATACTGAGTTAATCACATTCGGTTAAAAAGTCAATAATTCACTCTGCACAAAAATTTTCTTTTTTTTGTTTCACTTTGTTCATAAGAAAATAATTTTCAAGACAAACTTATTGCTTAAAAAGTATAAATACAATGGCACGTAGAAACTAAAATTACAAAGTTCAAATACTAACCGGGCCTGGTTTGAGTTCCAAAAATTGAAAGGGAACATGAAGGGAGGTATTATTATGAGCTACAAGAAGATGCCCACGCCTTGGTGATGCACCCAAGACAAGTACCGTGTCTCCTTGTATAAGAGCAGGTTCAGCCGTTCCTTCTAAAAAAAAAAATTAATTAATTAATTAATCAACTGGAAAAAAATATTTGAGAATGAAAAATTTAGTGGTTTAATTTACCTGGGAAGGACATTTTCATAACTCGCGTCTGAGGATATCCTAATTTGCTATTTCCAGTCACGGTGTAAGGGCGACTTGGAGGTACAGGAGGCGGTCGCTCCAGATCTAAACCGAACAACGTACAAGTTTGTTGTATCATTTTTTGATCGCATTTATCAGTTGGATCTGGAGGAGGCGTTCCCGCAATCGGCTGAGGCCGTGGGCGAGCTCCAGTTCCCGTATTGTTAAGTAATGATCGGTTCTTAGGTGGGATGTGCGATAATCCTAAAGCGCTATTCGAAATGACGTTACTGGAATTGTTGGTTGAATTATTGTTGAGATTATTCCCAGCGTTATTAGCGCCGTGCTGCAAAGTTAAGGAGCGTCGAAGTGCCGGCCATCGCTTTCTGGAGTACCATCCCCTCCATGTTGCTTGAATAAGGACGGCCGAGCAGTGCCTTGTTGTTGATCGCAGATTTTCTAACTGTTGCCGAGCACCCTCACTAAAAAAAAAAAAAATTAAATTAAAAAACTATTTTTAGATGATTTAAAAAAAAAAAAAATTAAAGTTTTATTAGGATTGATTTTTTTGTTTTTTCTAAACAAACCTCAAGAAAATATGCTTCTTTCCAAAAGCCCAACTCACTGTGACCTGTGGAGGAGGATGATCGGCCCGAAGGACCAAACACGACAAGATAGCATTTGTGTTTTCGATTAGCTTATCATCCCCTCGACGAATTCTACAGGACGGAGCCAAAAGTCTAAACCTTGAGACGAATAGTCTGAATCTCATTTTATGAGGATACCCTAAAAAAAAAAAAAAAATATTGATATAATCTAAAGAAAAATTTTTTGGGTCTCTCCTAGAGTGAATAAAAGTAAGTCTCCTTTTTATTTGCTCCGTTTGAATTATTTGAAAAAAGTCCCAAAATTTTATTACAGATTTTTAAGAAATTCGGTGGAGGTTAATGGGTCAAAATTGAAGTGAAAGCGATTCCTAAATAATATTTCCGAAATGTCAAAAAAAAAAAAAAAATTGGAGACGTTTTTCCAGGTGAAAAACTAGTGCAAAAAAATGGAGACATCTATATTTCTTTTGAACCGCCACCCTACTAGCAACAGCACTAACGTTAAAAAAAAAACAATAAATACCTCCAGCCATTAAATTTACAGTTTCCAAAACCTGGAGAGATCGTATCTGAGTCATAACGACACTCCGATCAAAAATTCCTGGTTCCTCCGTAGCGTTACTCCTTATACATCTTACAAAATGAGGTCTTGATTGAACTAATGTACGCAATAAATTATCAAGTCTTGTATGAAAGTCTTGGGTTAACGTCGACACTGGTTCGTCTCCACTTAACCTTTAAAAAAAAAAAAAAAAAATTAACATCGCAAAAAAAAAAAGAAAAACATCACGTCAACAGACTTACATATCGGTTACATGCGAAGTCGGAGAAATTCTAAAGCTAACACCCCTTGGCACCGTTTCAGTCGAAAATAAAACTTTGATCTCCGGCCAGAACAAATGAGTAGCGAAACCAAAATTGCAACTACGCTTATGGAATACAGCAACTAAATCGTCCGGAACGATGTCTCGATTTATGTCTAAGAAATCGGTAGCGTCGTAGATGACTCTCCCTGCGAAATGCTTAATACCGAAGGTTCTCAGGCCGTATTGTTTAGTTTCTATCAGTCTTGGGTTCTGCTTGTGTTGTACTCGTACTTTGGCAAGATATGACTCGGACGTTCCTCGTTCGGAGCACTCTTTATCGAGCATACTCAGCAGACCCGTTTGCTACGAAGAGAACACAAAAAAAAATTAATTAAAAAATCTTCCGCCAGGGGCGTTGTAATCATCTCAAGCAAAATGAAGGATTTCGTAAAAATTTTATTGTAAGAAGACTGCTTTTATGATATGTTTTCTACGGTTCGAACCATCATCTTACGAAAAATATTAAAAAAAATTTTTATGAAGGTACGCGTCGCCTCTTTTTAAATTTGAAACTATTTTCTAGTAATTAAATCTTACCAAAGAAGAAATGAAGTCAATACAGGGGACATTATCCACATAATCGATTTCGACATCGCATCGTATTCCCTCATCCCGACATGATTCAATGCTCGATTTAAAAATATGAGTATTATAAAAATGCTGCATCGTTTCCGCGCACAAATTAATGCAGAGCTGCTCCAATTGACTCGGTTTCGGGTCTTCGAAGCCAAACATGTCTAGGATCCCTATGAAACCGTCTGTCACATGCCTCACGGCATTGTTCAAAGCAGCCATTGATTTTGAGCTTTTTGACCCGGAGGTACCAACTGTGGAAGCATGCTGACTAGCTACATCTGCTTGGTTATGAACGGATTCATTCGAATCCGAGGATAAAGTCCCCAACGTTGGGCCAAGTCGTTTCAGGCTATTGGCTCGTCTGACTATCGTCGCAACCGTTCTGCAGTACAAAGCCTTGGCGAGGGAATCCCTTGTCATGTTTGACTGAAAGGAGAAAAGCAAAAGCGGAATGTTAGAACGGCGAAACTGTAAAAACGGAAAAGATGACAGGCAAGTAAAAGATCGGCATGATGACTTCATAACATCCGGATTTGATGGTACCCCGATTTTGAGGTCCAAGCTGGCGACAAAATTCGCTGTCTTTATTTTGCTGATGTCTCTACTATTTCGCAAGGAAGGAAAAGAGCAGCCTCGTAGCCAGGGGGGGGCATAGGGTGGCTCAGCCCCCCTATGGAAAAGCTTGAGCCCCCCTGTAAATTTGACTTGACCAATGTATTTTCCCTATCTTCCATGTTATAAGGGGCCATTTGGAGCCCCCCTTTGAATGTCTCGTGCCCCCCTTTGTTTCTCAGGCTGGCTACGGGCATGGAAAAGAGTGATGTTAAATAATGTCCTGTCTCCATTGGCAAATTAATCGAAGGGTACAATTAATTGTACCACCGGAAATTCTGTATATTTTTGGACTTTTTTCTTCTGCTGCCACTTTTTTGATTGTTTTGATTATTTTTTCGAACACTAAAAAATAATGATTAAAACAAAACAAGTGGTAGCAGAAGAAAAAAGTCCAAAAATATACAGCATTTCCGGTGGTACAATTAGTTGTACCCTCCAATTAATTGTTCAATGGAGACAGAGCATAAGTATTTAATCATCGTATGTATGTATCCGGGTAATAAGGAGCATTTCACTAGAACAGCAGCCGTAGCCGACAGTCCCCTATAAGATTTAGTTAGTTTGCGGCGGTAAATAGCCTCTATATTATATCGTTAATAATATTCATTACAGATTCCTCACAACTGAGGGTCACCATTTAATTAAATTATTAATTATAACAGGCCAGTAGCAGCCCAAAAGACTGGGAGCGCCAAGTTCTCTAAGCGAGTCTTTAACGTCCCCTTAATGTTGGTCCGTAACTACGAGTCTAAAGTTGGAATATTTTCCAGCAAGCATAAAATTAAAAACTGTTTCTCACCAGATTAGCATCGCAGGACTTCGTTTTAATTTGCCCCAAGGTGTTGTAGGTCCTCGATGTAAGACCACGGAAAAGTGCTTCAGGCTTTATCCCCAACAATTTCGCGACCGAATTTAATTCCTTCTCCCCACGTATCTCCACTTCAGGACCTGCTCCGTCGACAAAGGTAACATTCCCAAGCAGAAGAACCGCCGCTAAAACCTGAACGACTTCTAGAAACGGTATTCCTAATATTCCTGCCAAGTAAAAAAAAAAAAAAAATTATTACATATCTTCTTTTTGGACAGCACCTTCGGGCACATTAGACTCCCGGCTCAAAAAACCTTTAAAATGTTTCATTTTTAATTAGAAGTAAAAAAAAAAAAAAAAAAATACCTAAACAAGTCTTCCAGGCAGCAAACCTAGTAGCATCTTCTACTTCGTCTTGCCTCGTATCTCCTTGCTGTAAATATCTTAAATTTTGTACTGTATATCCTTCCAAAGCGAGTTTCGCTGAAAAAAAAAAATCATCCTCGCGGTTATTATCAAAGGAATCATCAAACAAGAAAAAAAAAAAAAAAAAAAAAAATTAAACAAAATACCTCTTTCTTCTGGCGTTAACCCCGCAAGCATTTGATAAAAAATATGATAATTTTTTTCAGTAGGTGGCTGCCTAATAACTCTGGTCTGATCGAGGAAATAACAATGAATTTTTGTTCTGTACAATGCTCCATCAGTCACCTGAACTTCGATGAACTGACCCTGAAACCATGCGAGAGATTCTTTATTTTTTTACAACCATTGTAAAACGAATTTAATATCCAATGGACGTGATTAACAATGAGCAAAAAAAAAAAAAAAAAATAGTTCTGTCTCCATTGGCCAATCAATCGAAGGGTACAATTAATTGCACCACCGGAAATGCTGTATATTTTTGGACTTTTTTCTCCTGCTGCCACGTTTTTTATTCTTTTGATTATTTTTTCGAACACTAAAAATAATGAAAACGAAAAAAAAAAAAAGTGGTAGCAGAAGAAAACAGTCCAAAAATATACAGCATTTCCGGCGGTGCAATTAATTGTACCCTTCGATTAATTGGCCAATGGAGACAAGACATATGTATTTCAATTTAACATTCGCCACGTAAAATTGACAACTTACGATTCTGCTAGTCTCGCAACTGGATGCAGTTTTCGCGCTGCCGAGGGACCTTAAAACGGTGAAAGCTGCCGCCAAATGTTTAAAGGCGTCCGTTTCCGGACCGCCTCCGGCGACTTCGAACAGCTGCCTCAGTAGCAACATAGATGTGTATGTTTTCCCTGAGCCGCTGCACCCTGAAACCATTTAAAAAAAAAAAAACCTGTTATCATATCACACGTTTTCGGAGCAACAACATACTTGTTGCGGTATCACCCACCTGATAGGATGATGGCCTGGGGATACCCGGTCTCCGACTGCTGATTGACAGCTTCTTTGACGACATGGAGAAGTTGATCCGCTAACTTTTTATTTTTGGTACTGGTCAACGTGAGAGGGTTCCCGACATCAAGGTATGGATTTACGGACAACAATATCGGGCCTACGTTCGTCTAGAAAAAAATACCAAATTACTAATTAATGCCCTGCGTATTCAAATTGTTATGTAGGAGGTCCCACTTCACCTTCGTAGTAATATATCAAGAGCACTTGACAAGAAATGAATTTTCTCATTTAAAAACACCATAGAAAAAAAAATGAGGATTGCATAAACATTTTTGTTGATATTTATAAAATGTTGCTTACAAGTTATTTAATTAGACCAACATCCCTTTCGTATATTTACCGGGGATTTGACAGAGCACCAATTTTTCAAAACACCGAAACATCTCGATACCCGGACTTTCCAAAACTCAGTTTTCCAAAGACCGGACATTCAAAACTCCGAATTCGGTTTCGGGGTTTTAAACAATCGATGTTCTGCCAGAGCATCGAAAAAAATCACAGACTTCTGTTGCTTATTTTTTTAATTTGATTATTTGACTAATCTCATGAGCTAATAAAATTTTTTTTTTTTTTAACATGTTCCACCGATTTAAATTTTAACGCCGTAAAATTTCGCAACTCGTCTTCTCACTTTTGTGTGCAGATGGAAGAGAAGAAAAAAAAATAATTATTACGACTCGAATCCATTATTAAAGTTACATCCATGTTTATTATACTCTCCGAAAGCAATAAAAATCTAGGCATTGTAATAATAGCCTAACAAATGTGTATACATCGGGGGGAACGAAGAAGAAGAGAAACGCGCTGGTTTAAAAAAAAAAGAAAAAATATATCGTTGAAATTCTATTATCTGCTGAGTTTTAGCTTTAAAATATTAACAATTCGCTTTTATTTGCCGTGCGAATATTTCATAATAATAACTTTCTTTATTATTTAATAATCTTATATTAGAATATGAAAAGGAAAATTCTGCCGCTCTTACGCACGAATCTCTACTTCAGTAGCCAGTAAAATTATGGGAGAAAAAATTGGTTGCCAAATGGTTACTTTCCTATGTGACACTACAAGCTTTCTTGAGTCGATATTTGTCATCAAAGAATTGCATCTCAGAGCAGACCTCATCCATTCAGGGCCAGGGGGATTAAACCCCCCCTCCCCCCTCCTTTGGCCCCACTTAATTAAAAGCTCACCGAAAAGCTCGTTCATAAAATTCGTACTGTAAGAAGACAGCTTTCATCATTTGTTTCCTATACTAAAAACGTTCTTCTTACAATACCGGAAAACAGAGATTACCAATTTTTTCGGTTTTTTTTTATTCTGACCCAAAATTGAGTAATTTTAAAAACGTGAAGAGAAGAAAATATCCTAAGTAGATTTTTCTGAAACTTTAAAAAATACGAATGTACTGTCTCCATTGGCCGATTATTCGAAGGGTATAATTAATTGTACCACCGGAAATTATTTATATTTTCGGACTTTTTTTCTTCTGCTACCACTTTTTTTCCGTTTTCATGATTTTTAGTGTTCGAAAAAATAATAAAAACAATAAAAAAAAGTGGTAGCAGAAGAAACAAGTCCAAAAATATACAGCATTTCCGGTGGTACAATTAATTCCACCCTCCAATTAATTGTTCAATGGAGACAGAGCAGAAGATAGAATCACTAAAGAAAATTATAAAGCAAAGTGCATAAAGTCAAAGGCTCCATTTTTATCCTTCTCCAAACCCCTGGTTTTTTTTATTTTTTTTATGACTTGATGTGGTTATTTTTAAAGTCTTCCAGGTTAATTTACTTTCGACCGAAATCACTTCCAATTTAATTTACGGTTATTTTACGACTTTTTTAAATCCATTTCTCCGAAAAAAAATTAGCACATGAGAAACAAAGCGCTGGCCACATCCTGTCATAACCCGCGAAGAAAAAAAAAAAATCTTATACACCATTAATTACGGAGTTATTTTCCTTCGCGCAGTTCCGTTCCAAATAAATGACTTCTTTTTTCGCGCCGACCGACCGACCGACCGGTCCTACCGAATAATGATTCCAAATCCGGTGGAGAATCAGGTACCAAGAAAGTAACATGGTAACGGACAAGGAGTAACTTATAAAAAAATATATATAAAATTATTTCCTTCGACTTATGAGAAAGGTCAGAAGAAACACCAAGAAAGGTCATGGTGTGAATTTGCATCACAGTTGAAATTCGTTCCACGTTTCCGAGCCATTAAAATTAATAAAGTTACAATACCGGCCGTAAATTGATGCTGAACTAATATTGGTAAACAGCATTAAAAAGAAAAAAAATACAAACGAGCAAAGGGGAGCAAAAAAAAAAAAAAAAAAAGAAAAAGAAAGGCTACCAAGAAACAATAAGACTCAAACCGAAATGATAGTGTTTTGGCACTTATTTTGTTTGCAGTCGTGATCAAACTTGAGGCGATCAGGTTTGAGCCTGTTCAGCCTTTTTAACGGGAGCTTCCAATGTTTTTTTTTTCAAGAGAGCACCAAAAAAAAAGGACGTAAAAAAATAATTAAATGGATTCAATAAATACGCTAGAGGGTAAGAAACGAAAAAAAAAATAAATTTACCTCTGTAAAAGTCAAGCTAGAGCAGGTTCATCTACTTCACGTACCCGCAGGGTAGCCCAAAATTATCTAAATTCTTTTATAAGCTTTACTCCGGTCCGTTTAATTAAAATGATTCTAATGGGTTTTTGTGACGTAAATTTAAGGAAAAATAGTTATCACAAAAAAAAAAGTTCGGAGCGATGGACCGATTTTATTATTACGCCGAGGACCGTAATAGGTTGTTCGTTGTTGGCTATAGGTTTGGTCTAAAAAGATTTAATATGACAGGGATGAAGAAAAATAGATCGTGAACACCGGCTTCTGATATTTGGCCGTGGGTGTCGTATAGCGTGATGAGGGAACACTCGACACCGACAATTATTCTGTACCCAATTAACCACACGGATAAGGAATATAAAATCTATATAGGAGTACTCCAGTTAATCAACTAGGCAAGATCCTCTTCGGGGAAAAAAAAATTTAAAACAATTATTTTCGGAAGCTGAAAATCCTTGAATGAAACATCTCCGGGAGCATGTACCGCACCTCGGGGCGACATTTGCACCGCTTTTTCCAAGTTTCTAAAAAAAAAAACGGTTCAAGACTTTAGCAATGATCGAAAAATCGATATTTTCAAAAAAAATCAAGATTTTTATTGTCCTTCACTCTTTCTTTCGCTTTCCTCAATCGAATGCTTATATCTTCGGGGGGGGATTTTTGCTCATACTGTAGCCACATCTATCTCATGCGGACATTTCTGTGTGAATCTTTTTATGGCGATTGCCTTTATGTACTATCTACCGTCTTTCGAATCCAAGATGGTAGTCGAATTGATGAGCATTTTGAGATCATTGAGATCGCGTGCCAACGGAATCCACGACAGACGCCACGGTCATGATCATAGGTCAAGAAGCTCTTATCTCCTACACATGGGAGGTGCCATTAAAATATTGCATCAGCACATTCGGGCTGATACTTACAAGGGGGTACCTGAAATTCTAAACTTTGCTGACAAGAAGGGTTGCACAAATGTGACGTTAGCATTTTATTACAAATTTCGTTCAAAGCCTTCATCATTTTTTTAAAAATAGATTTAGTCCAAAAAACCGTTTAGCGTTTCTCGGCTTTACCGGTAGTTATGATTAAGATGAACAAGTTTCAACACGCAAGGAATCACCAAAAAAATTGACAGATTAAAAGCGTGATCGAGAATTGAAAAATCTACTCATTTAAATTAACTTCAAAAAAAATTCATGAACCTTTTCTTACTTAGTTAAATGCGCGGGAAGAAAGGAGGTGTCCTGAAAAAAAGCTGAATGAAAATTTTTGAAGGGGGGTACAGGTGATGTTGATTTTGGTGACAAGGGGGGAAGGAGGGGATCTTGTCAACTTCATGCTGGAATAATATTTGAATGGCCCAAGAGACGTGTATCCGCTTAACTATTAGAAATTTATAGTGACACCAATTCTGCCGTGGTAACCGAAATGGGCTTATGTCCATTCTTAAGTTGGCACTTGTCTTCTATTTTTAACTTATGTAAACAAAGATTCAATTCCAGAATGGACATAAGCCCATTTCGGTTACCACGGCAGAATTGTGCATTTGAAGCTCCAATCGTATTCAGGACGTTTCTGATTGATTGTTGAGATCACGTGATTTCAATACAGATTTGACATTAGAAATGAGATGTGTTAGGGACAAACTATTCCGCATGAGCGCTGCATGTCTCTAAAATATTCACCGCCTATGGACTTTTATGGAGAAAAGAAATAATGCGACTATAGGTTCGTCAGTTTAACTTTCTAAGGGCTAAAAATTTGGGAGAATGTTGGCTAAAAAATTTAGTTTTATCTGAATATTTTAAGAAAAATTATTAAAGCTAGAAAATAAGTAGCATAAGCTTAGCTTTACGGAACAGCTGATGAGGTATTCAATACGCAGACTCAGAACACGGCAGCGCGATCTGGAGATCGCTGCGCCATCTGTCGTCTGCTCTCGGAACTAAAATTCACATTCTGGTAGAGGTAGAGATGGAGGCCATGACACCATCATCTTAAGGAAATGGAATTAAATCATTCAATCGAGGTAGCGGTTGCGTCCCAACACACCCTGTTCCGGGGTGAAAAATAAAATACAAATGGTCCTAAGGACTCATTGGAAACAATTTAACGAAAAATGGCCCCTTGTTGCGGTACAAAAATCGGCTCCACAATTTGAAAACATGTATACGAGACGAACAGAACAACGTAAAATATTTCAGCTCACTATTTCATGCTGCTTTTGCGGCTGGGAGGGATAAAACACCCCCCGCACTTTTTCTCTAATTGAGACAGCCACAAGAAGCAAAGAAATTCCAAGACCAAAACTGAATCGCCGAAAGACCCCATTTTCTGGTCAAAAGCAGAACTGGGTTATTTAGGCAACAAACTACTAAAAACTGTCCTCTCATCTTAAAAATTTGACAATAGCTTTTTAAACGAAAAGCTTGAGGCGCTGGACTGCCTGATATTCATCGAAAAAAAGAACGCACCAACGCACAACCTACTGCAGTCACTCATTAATCATTCGCGACTATTTTGTATACTTAACCTTTGCACACATTATTCTTATTTTTTTTTTTTGAAAAAACATCTAGCTAATTTTCTACATCTGATTTATGACCGGTAATAATAATTTCTCTTAAAATAAAAATATTAAAAAAAAAAAAAAAAAAGGAACTTACAAAATACTGATTAGCACAAAATCTAGCTTGTAAACATTTTAAAACGGCATCTTCAGTCAAAGGACCTGCCAAATGTATCAGGTCATGAATATCCGTTAGACCTGCCGGTCTTAAGGCCATCGGGGATGACTGAATCGTCGAATCTGCTTCCGATCTTTTTTTATCTCCTGGCTCTGCAAAAAGAAAGAAAGAAAATTTAAAAAAAAAAAACTTTTATTCATTCGAAATAACCTCTAAAAGGTCACGATTAACAATAATGTTGAATCGATCGTACCTATGATAACGGGCGTTGAAATTGGCAAAGGCGGATGCTTCAAGGGGGCTGGAGGGTGCGGTACAGGTGCAAGAGGCTGTTTTGACCCTGGTTGCGTTCCAGGGGCAGGGCCTTTGCCCGGAGTACCGGGAGGCCCCCCCACATGCAGCCGGTTTCGAAGAGTAACTAATTCTGTGCTTAAACTACGAAGCGTTTGTTGCAAATGAACGGCCTCGTTGGAAGAAGATGCATCTGAAAATATTTTTTAAAATGAAAAAAAATTATTATTTTTATTTTCATTATTAAGAGTATCGCTTTGTCTCCATTGAACAATTAATTGGAGGGTGCAATTAATTGTACCACCGGAAATACTGTACTTTTTTGGACTTTTTTCTTCTGCTACCACTTTTTTTTTCATTTTTCGTTATTTTTAGAGTTCGAAAAAATAATCAAAACAATAAAAAACGTGGAAGCAGAAGAAAAAAGTCCAAAAATATACAGCATTTCCGGTGGTACAATTAATTGTACCCTTCGATTAATTGGCCAATGGAGACAAGACAATTGTTATACTAGTGCAGAAAATGGATTTTTTTTAAACAGATTTCATTTAAAATTAAAAAAAACTGATAACATTCGACAAAATAGCGGTCGCCATATTTGTTGTTTACATTTTTTTGTAGTGTTTAATGCATGCATGGGACTTTGCCGCCAAACCGGAAATGAAAAAGCTTGCGGGAAATTTTATTTTCTGCACTAAAAAAGAGGCAGAAAATTAGAGGCATTTCTATATATGAGTTACGAAAAAAGAGCTTTTTGTTCTGATCCCATCGGCGATTTTATACTTTCACTTTTATTTTTAAAATAAAGTGATCGATACCATTTGGCAACCGTGGAAAATTTACAAAAGAAATCGAAACGTTTTTAATCTTTATCAATGATAAGAAAATGATGGACAGGGGATTAATGGAATCGATTAAAATCGAAATCGAAAAAAAAAAAAAAATGCAAGAAATGGTGGTGGGATGGAAGCAATGACCAGTGGAGGTTACTTAAGTCACCCAGATGTTGTTTACTTCGAACCTGACCTTGAGTCCGACTTGTCCGAAACAATTTATTTCTTACATTTTTTTTTTTTTTTTTTTTTTTCATTTTTTATTTTTTTCGGAGCATTCACCTACGTTTAAGTCTTTGAATCAGTGCCGTTGTTAAGATTTAAAAAAAAAAAAGCTGCGCCATGTTTCAAATTAATAAGGCTGGTCCATGTCTTGATATGAAAGGGTCAAGAGATAGGATGGTACTTCGGCTTGAAAATAATCAAGCTTTTGATGCATACGTTTGGTTATGCTAATTAGTGATTTCTAATCAAACAATAAATTTTTTAAAAATATCTTTTTACTACTACCTACTGGGAGAACTTTTTTTTCTCGAAAGGTAAATTACATTTGTCTTTAAAAGAATTAACAGTTACAACCAGACCTAGATAGCTGGGGAAAATTATCAGATCTGGTTACAAGGGCGTTGATTACTTTCGTGGGATCATCAAAAGTAATCAAGTGATCAAGCTGTAAGCTGTCTTTTTTTTTTTTTTGTATTAATTAAACATGGTCGTGATTTTGTCGCGTTTAATTTAGTAACCGGAGTCTTTAGTTCGAAGTGTGTTCATGTCAGGTACAGTTTCGTCATTTACAGCTACATTACCCTGTAAACATTGTCAAAATGGATTTATGATTTGTTATGATTAGCTTAGGTTTTTTTTATAGTGTCACAATAATATACTTAAGCAAAGTATACAAAAAGCAAGTAGCTGAATATGCTTGTTCCTTAACGATTTTTTTCTGGTTACGAATAAAATGTTTTTGAAGATTAGAAATGTAAAATTATAAGCTGACAAGATGTCAAGTCGTGAGGTGACGGTGGTCACTGTAAACAACGAGAAGGTAACTAAATTGACAAAATTTTCAGTGAATCTGACTTCAAAGCTGAATCAGGGATGAATTGATTGTTCAAAATTGAGGGCTCACCGCAATCTCACTTGCCCAGTTTGAAACCCCCCGGGGGGCTACAAATGTTTTTTTAAACTAATGTTTTACGTGATATAAAAAGCTCTTTGGAAATGCTTTCGAATGGGGTATTACTTGGATTTTTTAGTCTTATAGGCCTCGTAGATATTGAGGGATCGATGATTCCAGGTTCAGAGTGAGATCATCCATGACTTTTGGACGGGAAACATCCCAAAATTTTAAAAGCATGATTATGCCATTTTCTGTCCTAAATTAGACTCTTTTCCTCATACATCCAATTTTTTGTTAATTTTAATAAAATGACAAGCTCTAACTTGCTTATTTGGGGTCCGTTAAGTCAGCAGTACAACAAGAAGCTAAAATTATAAAAACTACACCAGGATTTTGAGCTTTTTTTGAGCTTTCAGAAAAATCAAATTTCAGAATTTTACTTTTTAAAACAAAAAAGTTAAAATAAGCCCCCTATTCCACACAAAAAAGTGACCCAAAAAGTGTATGAAACTTCTGTAAAATAAATTCAGAAAACTTATTTAGAAAATTTTCTAAAAATGCATTTATGCATTTCTTTTTATAATTTATACAAAAATTTGGACATCCATAATTTTTGCAAAGTTTATGCATATCTTTTTAAGAACCAAATTTGAATATGCATAATTTTTATTTTACAAAATTTTTTTAAGCATGAAAATCTGGATGTACATAATTTTTGTAAGTAATTTTTTAAAATTAAAAAGCAGGAAAATTTGCAAGTATTATGCTTATTCAATTTTTTTTCTTCAATTTTATGCCTACTTTATTTATGCATAAATTATGCATAATTATATTGATGGATAAAAAAGAAATTTTCCGGTAAAAGACGTAATGTCCTGTCTCCATTGGCTAATTAATTGAAGGGTACAATTAATTGTATCACTTTTTTCTTCTACTGCCACGTTTTTTATTGTTTTGATTATTTTTTCAAACACTAAAAATAATGAAAACGAAAAAAACGTGGCAGCAGAAGAAAAAAGTCCAAAAATATAAAGCATTTCCGGTGGTACAATTAATTACACCCTCCAATTAATTGTCCAATGGAGACAGAGCAATAGGCTTCCGACAGCAAAAGGTTAACAATTTCAGATTAATCGGGTCTTGCAAAAGCTAATACTGTATTGCACTAATGCACTATACTCATAAAAAAAAATATTACAAAAAAATCTTCTTATAACATTAATATGTGATTGAAAACTTATTGTTATGTCTTAGATAACAAGTATGTTTTTCAGATATCACGGTCACGTATAATTTTAATTATTGGCATCTCGAGTTGCAGCCAGCAAACTCAACCACTATTCGCACTGGCTAACGGCATGTGATATGTTCCATTGTTGTATCTGACTGGCATATATTATAAGGCACTTTTTTTTTGTTACTTATCAACTTCTGGCCTTATTTTTCTTCTCCAAAAAAGAAAAAAAAAATTGCAATATGATTGTCTTGTTTTAAGTAAATTACCCACAATCCATGCATTATTCATAAAATGCAAAAATATATTTTTTGCAGTTGCAGATTTAGCATCAGATAAAAAAAAGATGATGCAGTATCATTTTAAAAAGTCCTCGATTAAGATAATTCACGGTAAATTGTCTTCTAAAGCTACGCAATGAAATGTGACGCCGTTTTTTTTGGTTTTCAATCAACCAAAAAATCGATCATTATTCACACCCGATGAAAGGGGAAATTTCAATCCGCTACGATTTCTAAGAACCTTTTTCCTCGGGAATTCGTAACTGTTTCTTCATTCATTAAAATCGATATTTTTTTTTTTCCTTTTTTTTGACCAGACCACTAAATCGCGCTATCAAGATGGACGTCCTGCCATATAAAAGGAAGTTAAAAATAAAAAAGGAAACAAGGTTGTAAACATTGATAATGGAACCGGTAAAAAAAAAAGGACGATATTTTAATAATTTTTTTGAAGAGGCAGTGCACCATCCAGGTAAAGAAACGTATTAAACAGCATGAATAGGGTAGTCCGGTGGGTTCCTTTTACTGTCAGGAACCAAACCCCAGGGTCTTATCATCAAGTCTCATTCGTTTATGTGTTTACGCAGTGGGTTTCTATGTTCTGCCAACATGGATTTACCGGTAGTTTAATATTTTCTGCAAATCGGAACCTGTGTCCCCTCATCGAGACTTTTTAGTTTATCATTCCGATCACGCTTGTAACTTTAATAATGATTATTCGTCACGTGTCAACGACGCGAGTTCAGGTTTTTTTTACATTCGCCGAAAAAGAAAACATAATAAAATAATAAAAAAAAGAACATACAGAAATTTTTTTATGTATTTTTTTTTAATACTGATATGACGCATGGAGTATGTAACATCTTTCTGGAAGATAAGTAAATGATTAGATAATGGGTTTGACCAAGGGTATTATATTCCAGAGTCACGACTCACGAACACTGTTCTAAAATCACTGGAGATAAGATTGCCTTCCAGTTGAATGATACCCCCCCTTTCTTTAGCCTGCCGTAGCAAATGCGAAAATAAACAGATCGTTTTTGAAATGAGTTGGTTTTTTTTTTCTTTTTCATTACAGAAAATTATGGGGAAATCATTAAAAGGTATTTTACTTTGTCAATTACGCCATTAAGTTGAATAATACGTATGATGTGCGCACTGCACACTGGAGATGCTGGGATTTTATTGGGTGTTATAAAAGATTTGGGAACGAATTTGGTAGGAAAAAAACATGGCAATTTTGTCGCGGCCTGCATTGAAATACGAATAACAAGTGAGTGAGATGAAACACGCAGGAACAGAAAATGATGGCTTATTTAGATGCTCCAATGTTTTAATGGTTTGCTCTCAATTTTGGTGACATTATTTCCATTATCTAAGAAAGAGCCCAGATAGTATTTTCAATCCATTGGACATCCAGTAGATTGTCTATTAGATATTCACATGACAATCAATTCCATGGAATATCCATAGGACATCCAAAAGATGCTTTTTGGATCAGTGTGGACATAGGTAAATATAAAGGACGTCCAATAAATATCCTCATGACGTCCTGAAGACGTCCTCGGGACTGGACAGACTTTGCTATCTGGGAGGGTTAAAATGAGGATCCATGACGATATATTTTACAGATGCTATAAGTGGGATCAACTCAGTTCCTTTTGATTCGGAAAGAGAATTAAAGTGATCGAATTTCCCTATCAAAAATTCGACTAAAAATGACTTAAAGAAAACTAGTTGAATATGACCCTTTTTCGATCAAGAATTTTCAGAAATAATGAAGAAAAATCAAAATTAATCAAAAATGACTAATCGAAACCCCTCGCGACTAAAAATGACTAAAAAGTAATCGCGAGTCGACTAAAAATTAGTCATATTTTTGGTAGGGTTACTGATAGTTAGTTAGCCATTATCAGTGAATTCGTGAAGTAAAGCCTAAAATGTCAATTCTTTTTTTTTTTTTTTTGCTTTATCGACCGCAGGGAGAATAAAGCATTGTTTTTAGCACAAATTTCAGATTTTCAGTTTTCGATATTTTTACACGTTTTGAAGTCCCCTGATGCCGAAAAAAGCAAAATTTGGATGGTGGCCGTGTGTGTGTATGTGTATGTGTGTATGTGTGTATGAATGTATGCGCGTACATTTTCGTCACTTTGGCGACCGATTGTGCAAATTCCCTTATCACTTTCGCGACCTGTGCACTCTGGCGACCAATACCCTGGTCGCCAGAGTGATCACGCGCTGATCACGACCCGAGCACGTGCAAAGGGCGTGACCTTGGCCGAGTAAAATTTTGGACTTATACGGTTCTGGAACTCCGGTCGCCACAGTGTATGGCAATGTGCGTATTTATGAATGTATGAATGTATGAATATACACGCTGGAACAATTTTTATGGTGTGATTTTATTAAGGTAAACATAGGAAACACCGCCATAAAAATTGTTCCGCCGTGTATGTGCAAAAAAATCTGTCCGTCGAAAAGCAGAAAAACGGAAGAACGGATGTCGATGATTTTTGGTGGGTAGGAACTTCTAATGAAATGTAGGTGCTGATTAGTTTTTGAGCCAAATCGGTTCAGCGATTCGGAAGCAGTGAGTGAAAATGTTGAATTTTCAACAATTTCAAGATCTTTTTTGACTATAAATCGCGAACGCAGCTACCGATTGAGTCCGATTTTCGTACTGCAGTAGATATTCATCAAGATACGCTACCATTGAAATTTGGTTAAATTCTGTTGAGTGGTTCAGAAACGGTGAGCAGGGCTAAAAGTATGGGTATAGGCCTAAAAACCGATATCTCCAACTTTTGAAACGTCACGACATGACGTCATCGATTACGTCAACAAAGCGATTTGGATGCTGATTGGCGGGTTCCTCGTGGGAGCTAACGAAAAACTAACCGTATTTTTGAGAATATTTTCGAGGTAGAGAATTCCGAATCTGAGATAATTTTTCCAAAATTCGAATTCCTTATGCCCGTACTGCGGCTTTGGTGGACCTCTGATCAAAAATCTAACCATATTTTTGAGAATATTTTCGGGGTTGAGGATTCCGAATCTGAAATAATTTTTCCAAAATTCGAATTCCTTATGCCTATACAGCGACTTTGGTGTCTCTGATCAAAAATCTAACCGTATTTTTGAGAATATTTTCGGGGTTGAGGATTCAAAATCTGAAATAATTTTTCAGAAATTCGCATTCCTTGTGCCCGTACTGCGGCTTTGGTGGAACTCTGATCGAAAAACTAACTATATTTTTGAGAATTATTTAAATAGTCGATAAAGCACTTTGATCGGTTCACCGATCTCATTTTTTTTTTATTTTTTTTTTATTTTATTTTTTTTTAAATAATAATAAACCGACACTGTTTATGTAGAGCTTCCCCAATGTGCCGGGGAAGATCAAAATGTTCGCCCAACATGTTCACCACTTTGGTTTGGCGTGAGATTGCGCCCTAATCTTGTAGCTTTGGACATATTTCTATTATTTCTATCACTACAGTAGTCAAAGTGTTACTTACAGTAGTCAGACTTTGCCCACTAAGCCTAGTCATTTTCTGTCTCAAACTTACAAATCGGCATCATCCCTAACGGATGAATGAAACATTCTGAAAAGCTATTCATTCATAAAAGTCATGCACACGCCAGAAAAGAGAAAAAAATAAACAAATTTCTTCATAAAAAAAAGCTAACTACAAATTAGAAATTAGCTTTTAGCGAAATTCCTAAAAGGGCTACCACCGACTTCAAACAAGACCCAACAGTTCTTGGAATACCCTCTGGGGAAACGAACTACCATCATCTTTACGAATTAATAGGAAGCTCCTGCGTTTAAATTAATAGGCATTACTGCCAATAGGTACTAATAACAATTTTTCAAGATGAAAAACAATTTCGATTTTCTTATTACCTATATTTAAATAGAAGTTGAGTTTTAAAAAAAAAGCGAGAAAAAATTAGAGGCAAAGACTCATATTACTTCCTTTTACAGACATTCGAAAACATATGATTTGGTGAAAAAAAAATTACCAAAAAAAAACCCACCTTGGAGTTTTTTCTCCGTTTCCCAAAACTTCTGAAGCTCGGTGAAATACTTGTCAAGAATGAACACCTTAGATAGACCCAAAGTGGCCATGTTGAATCCAGTGGATTCTTTCAAGAAGCTGTATCACTCCTCTCTTTAACGAAATGTTTCCTCAGAGATTTCATTGTTTGCATGCTTTCTAACATTTTCTTTCCCCCTTCTTTCCCGGACGAACTCGACCGAAATTGATCCACCCACTTTTTTCTTTTATTTTAAAATTTACTCCACTAATTTCAAAAAAACCGTTTTCGAAAATTCACCCAAAACATCCACAGTTTTGAACGGAACACTTATCGGACGGTACACAGCCGAGACGGAACTTACATTTCTAACGGGGATATATAAAAAAAACCATACAAAATATAAAACAAAACCCAAAATCACTAACACGATTGCCGCCGAAAAAAAAAAAAAACAACTATGCCAGTTTTATATGCTCGACATCTGATTCACTTTTTACATTGGCACAATTTTCATATTTCGAAAAACCAACGTCACATGTGCTTATTTCGAACAGAATCCACATCACATTAACTCATGAAACTGATGTTGCGACAGGTATTTTGAAAATTATATTCAAATTTAAAAAAAAAAAAATGTGTAACGTGGAACCGAAAACGCGCGTTAGTCCTACATCCTCTACTTGTGTCCAGGTACTGAATGAGGATCGAAATATACACCAGCTCTGGATTCGGAACCTCTCTTCAATGATGTTGTAAAGGAACAGGTATACTGGTTTGACCGGTTCGTAATGATATTATTATACTAAATTTTATGAATCTTTTTTTTTTTTTTTTTTTTTCGGATAAAAGTTGTATTTGAAATTTGATCAGATTTTGCTTAAAAAATATATAAACAATATTGGCATGTCAACGTTTCAAATTGTTTCAAAGCGATTAAAATACGAAAAGCCGGAGATTTTGAAAGGTACCGTGAGTCCCAACTAATATATTATATAAAATGTCATGGGTCGGGTAGTTCTGTACCTGGCCAACTTGAGCGCTATTAATAGGGTGATGTGATTCGACCCATTCCATTTAGGTTTTTTTTTTAAATTTTTTACTTCTATCTCCTTTTTCGTTTTCTTTTTTTTTTTTCAATTTATCTTTTAACATTATTGTCAGTTATACGGAAAATCTCGTTTTTTTAAGGGGAGGGGTTGTGTCTTTCTGAATAAGCAGTAGGGTGGCCCATATTTTTAAAACTTTTGAATTTTGGTGAAAGCACCCCCGAATCCTTTTATAGTAACCGGAAGAAGATTCTTTGAACTTTTTCAGATTTTTTGGATGTTGGTACCTAAAAAGTTCGGATTTTTTTTTCCAAAAAATTTTACCCCGCAAAGACCGAAAAATAAAAAAATTTACTTTTGATGTAAAAATGGTTGTTTCCTATTCGAATTTTTATGCAGATTAAGAAAATGAACTTAGAATTTATTTATGACAAACCACTGCTGTGCTGGAGGATGAAAATATGAAGAATTTGGCAAAAAATTGTCGCTGTAGCATATTTTGCTAATATTTGACCTTTATCATCAAAACCGAATGAGATAACACTTTTAACTATATTTTCGTGATCTGCGTGAAAATGCTAATGGAAAACAATCGTTTTTACATAAAAATAAAATTTTTGATTTTTCCGTCATTACGGGAACTTCGAAATTTTGAAATCTCCGGGGTCACGGCTAAACGACGTCCAAAAAATCTGAAAAAATTCAAGGAATTTTCTTTCTGTTACTCTAAAAGTATTAGAAAGTATTAGTCTTGTCTCCATTGGCCCATTAATCGAAGGGTACAATTAGTGGTGGCAGAAGGTGAAGTGGTAGCAGAAGAAAAAAGTCCGAAAATATAAAGCATTTCCGATGGTACAATTAATTTTTTAATGAAGACAGAGCATCAGGGCTGAAATTCCGATTCTGATTCCACAGAATCTTGACTATTTTGAGTAAAATTCCGATTCCTACAAAAAAATATAATGATGCCGATTCCGATTCTGATTCCAATGAAACCAAAATTGATTAACTGTAATAACGGTAATGTCATGCTTTTTAAGTCAATCTTAATCGAAAATATTTTTTTGGATGCCGTACCAATGCCGATTCCAATTCCAATTTCTTCAAAAAAAAAAAAAAAAAAAAAAAAAAAAAGCACGGATTCCGATTCCAATTACTTTTGAAATAGCAGATTCCGATTCCGATTTCGATTCCAAATAAAAATGAATTAGAATTGCAGCCCTGTAAGCACTGGCAA
Source organism: Liposcelis bostrychophila (assembly GCA_037577465.1). Classification (NCBI taxonomy): domain Eukaryota; kingdom Metazoa; phylum Arthropoda; class Insecta; order Psocodea; family Liposcelididae; genus Liposcelis; species Liposcelis bostrychophila. The sequence goes on along the minus strand of CM075208.1, from coordinate 52,068,390 downwards.
CCCAAGAAATTACTTTTCTTAAATTTTGAAAAACAACCAAGCGCCCAAAAAAAAAAAAAAAAAAAAAAAGCCAAAGCCTACAGCATTTCGTATTTCAAGGGGATAACCAGACATTAAAAAAAAGGCTACCCCCAGGCCCCCTTGTTGCGCCTATGCAAACGAGACAGAAAGACTCACATTGAAAAAAAAAAAAAAAAAAAAGAATAAAATAAAACAGTGTCTAGAGGCATTAAGTTTGATGTTCCCTAATCACGAAGATATTTACCTGCATGGCTGATGACACAAGTTCTGGTCTATGATGATAGAACCCGGACCTTTTTTATGACTTTATTTAAAAATATAAGTTTCAAAAGTCTTGATAATTTTTTAAAAAAAGATTTCCTCCTTTCGAACCTTCCGGCCAGAGGGTATCGTGTTTCTTTATAAATTCTATTTTTGTTGGCGAAGGATAAAAGAAGAATTTTTTGCATTGAAACAGGTGAAAAGCAAGTCCTGATTGGTCGAAGAAATGTTTCATTCATCGATTTAATTTTCCGTTCGGACTTCTTGGTACCTAAATCTTGTTTTGACAGGCAAAACCATTTCATTGATCTAATTTTTTTTTTTTTTTTTTTTTTTTTTTTAGAAATTAATTTGAGTGAAATCACACAGTACAGTTTTAGGGGCTAAAATAAAATAAAAAATAAAATAATAACTTAAGGTTCTCAAAAAGGGGGCTAAGCCCCTCTTTGTCCCCCCCCCCCAAACCCCTACCCCGGGGTACGGGAGGCACACCTCTGCTGCAACTAAAGATTCTGACTCCCGAGAAATTCGGGAATAGCGATTTCCCATTTTTGAGAAAAAAAAACAACATCTCCAGGATTCCTGGAATCCCGGGAGGTTGTTTTTTTTCTGGTCTGGGATTCCTGGACCAGGAATAGAAATTCGCCAAAATCATGGATAGTTTCAGAGATTTTCTATTAAACTTTAAAGAAAAATCTTTTCGGAAATTAAAAAAAAAAAAAAAATCTAAATTGAAATCTTTGGAATCGGGCCAGAGCCGGGGACCTCCCTCCATGTCAAGGGGGGCAACGCCAAAAAGTTTGTATATAGCTAATTAAGGGGGCTTAGTACCCTTAACACTTGTGCGAGGTCTTGAAAGAGCTCGTGGCCATAAGTAGTCGGTGTTTGCATCGCTTACAGACTTTTACGCACTGAAAGCCCCTAAATACCCTTAATTTCAAAAAATCGCCCTTAAAATCTTTATTATTTTAAGGTACCAACGCATTTAGGGGTCCCTGTTGGGCACCATTCGCATTAATGTCGACTTTAGAGAACCTTCAGGGACCAAGTTTGAGGCCTAAACTAAAATCGAAAATAGAGCAGTTTTAGTTTTTTTTTTTTGGCAATCAGCAAGTTTGACTGCGCAAAAATCAGAAAAAAGCAGAAAAAAAAAAAAATTAATCAAAATGCAGCCTGGAAGGGCATTGTTTACTATGCCTAACGGCAAATCCGGCACTTTAATGACCATATTTACGATTTTGGGTTAATTTCAGGATCTTAAAAAGTTCCCTACAATTTTCTGATTTTCGGTTTTTAAAAGTTCCTCATTTTTAAAAAAGTCCACTCAGGCTTGAGATTTACTTTTAACTCTAAAAAAAAACACCACATCTCCTTTTCCTATACTTTTTTATAAAAATGTTACAAGCAGTTCCACCTTCCTGTAACGCAATATTTCTATTCCTAACAAAGCGGCTCGAATTAATGGGAATCATTCGGTTATCCTAACCCTATAAATCATCAAATTTTCTTGGGAGATTTATAATGTATCCCCCCGAGACCTTCATTCATTTTATCCGGTCCTTCAAAAGCAGAGATTCGTCATCAAATTATAAAGGGAAAAAATGGGATCTCTCGGCTTAGGCGAATCTCCTTAGGGCCATAAAACAAGTTCTATTATCAGCCGAACGCGAAAAAAAAATAAAAATAAAAATATTCCGTGTCATTTTCATATCTATACAAGCCCACAATAATAGAAAATAATAAAAAAAAAATAGTATATATATATTTTTTTTAACACGATCCAGCTTCCAACCGAAAGTAATAAAACTCAATCATCAGTCTTGGCATTTTCGTACCTTTCAACTTGTTTAAAATCCCCCGGGGCTATTTCGTATTTGTATTGAACCCAATCTAATTACATCGCTCGGACGAATTTTAAGAAAAAAAAAAAAAAACTTTTTCTACCTTTAAATTAGAACTACTTCGAATTCTGAACACGATTATTCGTTTTTAAAAACTAAAAAAAAATTAATTAGGCTACGGAAAATGACAAACAGGATGTATCGGTTCCACAAAAAACTAAAAAAAAAATTCTCCTTATTTTTCGGTCTTTCTAACAGATCTCATGTTGAGAAGTATTATTTCGTCCGAAAAGTAGGACCACTCCGGGCGGAATTCACTCAACCGCTTCTTGAATTTTCATGATTCATTTAAAAATTGTTGCCGAAAAAAAAAAAAAATTGTCATTCCAAAAAAAAAAAAAAAAAACCAAGCCGTCTGCTATGCGTTCACTACCTTTGCTTCTTCTAATGAAGAATCAGGCAGGTTCCAACTGGGTCTACTTTAATACTCTGATGGCGGGGCGCCAGGGTTGTCTAGCTCGGAGGGATTATCAGCCCTGGGTATATGTGCTCTTCATTATGTATATTTTATCAGGGATGGCAAAACCGTTTCGAAAATCAAAACGGTTCGGTTCGGTTTTTTTTAAGGTGAAAAGTTGAATGCGGTTTGGCTTCGGTTAAAACGTTGTCCACCAGGAAGGGATCGGTTCGGATTGGGTACCAATTCAAAATTTTTAGAATACGGTTCGGTTCGGTTCGGTTTTCTTTTTCGTTTTAGTACAAACCGGTTTCAGATTTTGTTCGTTTTTGAAATTAACTGGGTTCGGTTCGGGTTCGGGATCCAAAACCAAAAGGTTTCCGTTTAATTTATTAAATAAATCCCGTTCGGTTCTAATTCGGTTGGATTCGGTTTTTTAAACAAAAAAACCGATTTTGGTTCGGTTTTTTTAAACAAAAAAAACCAATTTCGGTTCGGTTTCTTTAAACAAAAAAACCAATTTTGGTTCGGTTTTTTTATTTAATCCTTCCTGGTTTCGGCTCGGTTTTTCGTTTTTTAAAATCGGTTTTTTGTTAACCAATACCCGGTTTCGGTTTGGTTTTGGTTAAAATGTTGTCCACCATTAACGGTTCGATGCGGTTTGGGTACCAATCCAAAATTTTTCGAATCCGATTCGGTTTGGTTAAAAAAGAAATGGTTCGGATTCCATTTCCATTTCGGTTCAAGTTTTTTCTTTAACTTATTTGGGTTCGGTTTTTTAATTAAAATTTTCTAAATAGTTCAGGTTCGGCTCGCTTCAGTTTTTCCAAGACAAAAAACCTGGGTTCGGTTCGGTTTTTCTGAGACAAAAAACCCAAGTTCAGTTCGGTTTTTTCCATTCGGCTCGGTTCGGTTTGCCATCCCTGTTTTTTATATCCCTGTTATGTAAGGGATCCATATTACTCATTATCTTCTTTCTTTTTTTAAATGTACGCAACGCTGTACGCTACACCTAATAACTCAGCGGGCACAAATTTCCGAGTTAATTTCAATTGTAAATGACTATAATTATAGAAATTGAAAACTAAAATTTAAAAGGAACACAAACCGAGTTACAATCTATCAATGTTGTGCGTACACATATTTTTTTTTTTTCCATGGAGGTTTCCGACATGGAATACCTTTCATCCTAAACATCCTAATCGACAAGTAATTATAGAAAAATTAAAAAAAAAAAAAAAAAAAAGCTAGTTAAGTATTGTTAACGACGAAATTTGAAGTTTTCAGGCCTCGTGATTGGTGGCTATGAAAAAAAAAAAAAAGTCACATGTCAGCGCGACGTAATTAAAAAGCCCTGCTGGCGGTCACATAGGCCGTGAGGCCGAACCGAAAAACAGGTTCGTGAAAATAACGTTGGCATGATAAATACCGAATTCCAAAATTGTAGTGGATATTAGGAAAAAAAAATCGCCGTAAGGTTACACAAGGATGCGGCAAGGTGACAGTAAAGCCCGGCAAAAAAAATGTCTAATTTTTAAATTAGAAACTACTTGAACTTGAGTTATTACTTGCAAATGAAGTTGTCTCGGGAGAAATGTGACGCAAGATGGGTTGTGAGAAAAATTACGCTCGTTTATTACTATTCCGTGGAAAAAAAAAAAAAAAAAAAAAAAAATAGATACCTATATAATATTAGAGAAGATGAATAATTTGGCTTTTGTTTGGAGTTAATTCTGACCAGGTTTTTATGTAAATTCTCACCGACTCTTTAGACTTTTAACGAACTGTTTTTTTCAAGAGTCTGAAAATTGCTAATTTTTTGAATAATAATGGAAAAATTAATGGTGATAGAGAGAAATCAGGAACTGTCTAGGCTCGCGATTGTGATACTCCATGAATTATGTTTCGACAATAATTGCGAATAAAACTAAGGCAGGAAACGGAAACATTTAACTGCGATGAGAAAAAATATTTTTAAAGGGGGCGAAATAAAAATAATTTTGTATTCGAGATTAGTAAACGTCCTGTCTCCATTGGCCAAATAATCGAAGGGTACAATTAATTGTACCACCGGAAATTCTGTATATTTTGGACTTTTTTCTTCTGCTGCCACTTTTTTTTGATTGTTTTGATTAGTTTTTCGAACACTTAAAATAATCTTTTGTTTATTTTTAACGGGATCTGGATCATTTTATTAAGAACTAAAAATAATGAAAAAGAAAAAAAAAAGTGGTAGCAGAAGAAAAAAGGCCAAAAATATACAGCATGCAAAAAAAACAAAATATACAGCCGGAAATGCTGTATATTTCTGTATGCTTTTATTTTCTGTTATATTTTTGTTTACTTTTTTTTCTGCTGCCACTTTTTTTTATTGTTTTGATTATTTTTTCGAACATTAAAAATAATGAAAACGAAAAAAAAGTGGAAGCAGAAGAAAAATGTCAGAAAATATACAGAATTTCCGGTGGTACAATTAATTGTACCCTTTGATTAATTGTCCAATAGAGACATACCAAAAGCATTTTCTAATGTCTTGTGATGGTGATGGGTAGCTCGGCGATCGGAATTCAGATCGATTTCGAGCAAGTTAAAGGAAATGTTCCCCAGGGGAAAAAAAATTTGGTGCCTGGTGTAGGAAAAAATTACTCCAATGGGCAAAGTTCTTGATGATTGAAACCAAAGAATGGAAAAGGGAAATAGCTATAAAAGTTACAAAAAATCAAAATTGGTGTATCGTCTACCGAAGCTTAAAGGCTTTTGGTCCATATCTTACTAATTCTACAAAGAATTCTACAAATTAAGCTGTTGACAAAGTTTTGAATCCTGGACTTCGTCCATTAGCAATTTTATCTCTGGCGCACTCATTGGCCATCTTATTGCAGAAACATTAAATGCGGCCTCAAGGCTTAGTTCCCGTAGAAATTAATCGCGAGGATGAAAATCCAGTATTTTTCCAATTTCACAAAAATAAATGCAAGATTTATCCAAATTAACAAGAAGCCTTCGAAATCAACAAAAGAAATAAAAAAAAACCCTTGACAGCAGTTATCGCAAAAGATTAATGATTTAAATAAAACCGACCATAATCTAAAAATAAGTTCCTTCAAAAAACAATCATTTGGATACTTTTTTTTTTTTTTCTTGTTAAGCCTGAAACTCAGCGTTCACATACGTGATATCCAATGTTGTATTAACGAAATAAGCAATTAAGACTAATAAAACTCATCCTTTTTTAGGACTTTAAAACATGGCAACTTGTTTTTTCTTAATCATTATTTTAAAAAAAAAAGGATGACTAGGCAATCTCCACGATTCAAAACATGCTTGCAAGAGAGATGAGTGTTTTAAAATTCAACTGGAAGAAGAAAAAAAAAAAAAAGAAAGAAAAAATTAATCCGACCACCCTATTTTTTTTTCTTTATTTCAACATAGCTTGAAAGCAAAATAAACTTGTATTAAAATTCGCTCCTATGGGTGGCGAAAAGTATCTAGCCTAAATTGGTTAAAAAAAAAAAAAAATTATTAACTACCGCTTCTACTTATTTGCATGTATCATCTTTTAAACATTTTACATATAGCGAAAAGATAAGATTTTAATTCTTGTTTCAAAACAGATAATACCTTAGCTCGGGCCGAAGGCGAGGAAAAAAAAAACTGGTTTAAGAAAAAAAAAAAAAAAAAAAACAATTTTTCTTCCGTAATCTTGATTGATTTATCCATCTTTAATTCATAACTTTTATTGGCGGTTCCACCAGCGCGTTATATCTCCTAAAAATCTCGCACAGGTCCTTTCCCTACCTCCAAAAGAGCCAACTGATCGGTTATCTCTGAAAAAACCCTGCAATGTCACCGATCCATTTATTTTCATACATATATCTATCAAGAGATAGCATCTAGACAAACGGTACTTGAGAAGTATGAACAGCACACTCGTGACTATCTTACAATCAACAGCTGCGTCATTAATTGGTAATGAAGACAAAAGTTTTTTTTTTCGAAATAACTAGTTTGACCAAAGTCACTGACAACAACATAACCGAAAAAAATTTGCGTTATTTTCCGAGAAACTCATGATGATCACATCCACATCTAGGTACAAAAAAGTGATGCAAAAAGTGTTTAAAATTTTTGCAAAATAAATGCAAAAAATTTATACAAAAAATTGGATAAACATAAAATATGCGTAAATTATGCATTAATACAAAATCTCCTGTCTCCACTGGCAAATTAATCGAAAGGTACAATTAATTGTACCACCGGAAATGCTGTATATTTTTGGACTTTTTTCTTCTGCTACCACTTTTTTTCCGTTTTCATTATTTTTTCGAACACAAAAAAATAATGAAAACGGAAAAAAAGTGGTAGCAGAAGAAAAAAGTCCAAAAATATACAGCATTTCCGGTGGTACAATAATCGTACGCTCCAATTAAGAGTACGCATCAGTTACCTGTCTACTGCCACGATTCGATATTTCCGCTTATGCTTAACTTATGAATCGATGATCGCTTAAATTTCACTGATGCGTACTCTTAATTCTTCAATGGAGACATCATAAAATATGCAATTATTATGCATAATTTATAGTCCCAAATTTATGCATAATTTTTAGTACAAAATTTATGCATAATTTTTTTCAGCATGAAAATCTGGACAAACAAAATTTTTGCAAAGTTTATGCATATTTTTTAAGCACGACAATTTGAATATGCATAATTTTTTAAGCATAAAAATCTGGGCGTGCATAATTTTTACAAAATTTATGAGTAATTTTTTTTAGGCATAAAAATTTGTGTCCTGTCTCCATTGGCAAATTAATCGAGTGGTGCAGTTAATTGTACCACCGAAAATGCTATAATATTTTTGGAGTTTTTTTCTTCTGCTACCACTTTTTACATGCTTTTGATAATTTTTCCGAAAACTAAAAAAAGTGGTAGCAGAAGAAAAAAGTCCAAAAATATACAGCATTTCCGGTGGTACAATTAATTGCACTCTCTAATTAATTGTTCAATGGAGGCAGAGCACTGGACACACATAATTTTTGCAAATAAGTTTATGCATATTTTTTTAAGCATGAAAATTTGAATACACATAATTTTTACAATGCATAATTTTTTTTAAGCGTAAAAATCAGGACATGCATAATTTTTCCATAATTAATGCTAATGATTTTTTTAAAACATTCTGAATAAAATATTATGCTTATTCAAATTTTTTTTTTCTATTTTATGCATAGTTATTTATGCCTAAGATAAAACAAAATTTCCGGTAAAAAAAGTTCTTTATACATAATTTATGCATTTTCTGTATGTCCAATTTTGTGTATAGTTTGTACATGATTTTTATATCATTTAGGTATCAATTTTGGTACGGGCAAAACGATGGAAAAACACCAAATCTATACAAAAATTTATCGGCTGAAAATTTTGCCCAAAATTGACTATAGAGTCGATTTTAGGAAGGGACACGCAAGGGGGTTGGGGGGGTCAAACGATCAGGTAGTTTTTTGAAACCTCCATTCTCATGTTAATATAATCGTATAGTCAATTTTGGCGACATTTTCAGCCGAAAATCTTTGTTTCAAGCATCAGCCGTGAATAAAAACACAGAAAAAAAATATTTAATGAGATTTTCATAGCGGAGGGGAATAACTTGCTACGAAAACACTTGCTCTTGATGCCTGAAGGGTATGCCCGGATAGTGGTATGACAATTACAATTAATGTAGACAAAAGCGCTTTTTTCTAGGAATAAATCAGACGTGGTCCTCGGTTGATATAAAACATTTCAACTTGAATTTAAATTGTAATATCGGGGACGAAATTAGATTTTTTTTTTCTCCATCTCCTTTTGAGCGTGGCATTCATAATTTGAATGAGTTGCAAATATGCGAACTTGGCAGTCATCCACGCATACGGAAATTGGAAGCGATAAACGAAATTAAGAGGTTCGGAAATTCGAAACGGGATTCCTTCTCAAGTGGCGAGGATGACTGTACTAAGCTTGAAAAAAAAAGGAAAATTAACCGAGAAGAAAGTTTGGATTTAATTGATAAAGAGACAATATCAGGCCGTTAACTGTCCAGATAGTGGTATAGTTAAGCCTAAAAGGCTAACCGTTCAGTTAATTTAAGAGCCTCCTTCCCCTTGGACTTCAGTGGGTAGGGATCCCATGGGGTTTGAGCAGGAGCATTTTGCAAGCTTTTTCTTGGGGGCGAAAATCTTTAAGTGCAAAAATATCTCGTGTGATTACCGCTCACAATTTTTTTTTCACTGTTTTTCTTTCAGCGCTAATAAAATTTATAAAAATAGCTTAGAAGCGTGAGTGAGGTCGAAGGCAAAACCACCAAATAAAAATTTGGTGCTGGTGCTGGCACCGATGATAGAATCGGCTTCGGCTTCGGCACCAGCAGCAAAAGTTTTGCTATTCCGATGCCGGCGCAGGCTCCAGCTCCAGCACTTTGGATATTTCGGCGCCGATGCCGGCGTCGTCTCCAACCAATTTTTACCGGCTTCGGACCCCTGCTTTTAACTTCTGGACGATGCAAACAAAAATCGGTAGCCTTTTAACTTCGGGGTTGGTTAATCACCATATCGTTTACACTATTAATATCCGCTCTCAAATTTACAACCTCGGTATCGCATCAAACAAGCCCTAAGTCATGTACGAAATAACGAACTTAACTAATTTTCGACTCTAATGAATAATATTAATTTGGTTTTATGCAAATATTATTATATGCTAATGATTTGTACTTACATGCAGAACACGAAGAAAACGGCTTTAAACCCATTTTTATCGCTTTCTTATCCGCGCTTCCTCCAGAGTCCTCTTCGTTTTCGCTCATCGAGACGTCTTTTTAAAACGCGTTCAAAATCCATTTTCCCACGTTTTCTTTTTTAAACTCGAAAGGAAAAAAAAAACGTTCCTTCACTTGCAAAATCTGTAACATTACTAAAATGTTTTACATAAAAACCACCTACTTGTACTCAGCTTAATAATAATTATCTAATTACCTTTTTATATAAAAATTATAACTAAATTCAGCATCAGAAAATAACCAGAAAGCAACGGTATATCGTTTCTCTGTCATGTCCTACTTGAGTTTCTCAAAACTCCAAGTTTGTTTCTTCTTTTTTTCTAGAAAAAAAACAGTCAAGAAACCCATTTTAATTACGATAGCAATCTCTATTGAGTGCTAATGACATGAATAGACCATAAATAAAGGTAAAAAAAAAAAAAAAAAAAAAAAAAAAAAGTATTATAAAAATTGCATAATTGCCTCGTGAGAAGAAATTGTCGTGGTCGGAAAATTCATTTTTTTTTTAAATCTTCGCGACATCTTTTTCGAACATGGAGGATCTCGATTTTTTTAAAAAGAGTTTCTTTTTTTTATGAGCGGTTCCTGGGTTCCTCTTAAAGCTATTATCCTGATTTAATAAATAGAATCGGGTGTCATTAAAATTAACCAAGGATTTTCGAATCCTCCGCATTATCTGTTAAAGAAAAGCATAAACAAGTTTTGTAGCGACTTTTATGGTGCTTTTAATACTCACGGTATTTCAATGATTTACGCTAATTGACCATTTCATTTATATTTATCTTCGAGTTGCTTACTAATGTGAAAGCATCTTCTTCTAATCGAAGCATATAAACACGAAGAAGAAAAAAAGCTGGAACGGAAATATGTTCCGGCTATTTATTTTAAAAAATTATTCGATTTTTTTTTTTATTTATTTTTTTTTTGCGAACATGTCTAGACACAGAGGAAGGTATGAAAAAAGTTTGGAGAATTTTTAGAATTTTTAAGAACTTACAAGAACTCCGATGAACAGGAGAACCCGTACGTAAAAATTATGCAAAAAAGTGTACAAATTTTTTGCAAAATAAATGCAAAAAATTTATATGAAAAATGCATTATCTTTCAATCATTTGTACAAAAATTTGGACATATATAAAGTTTATGCATACTTTTTTACGCAAAAAAATTTAAATATGCATAATTTTAACAAAATTTATGCATCGTTTTTTTAATCATGAAAATCTGGACATGCATAATTTTTGCAAAGTTTATGCATATTTTTTTAAGCACAAAAATTTGAATATGCATAATTTTAACAAAATTTATGCATATTTTTTTTAAGCATAGAAAGCTGGATATGCATAATTTTTACAAAATTCATGCATTGTTTTTTTAAGCATGAAAATCTGGACATGCATAATTTTTGCAAAGTTTATGCATACTTTTTTAAGCAAAAAAATTTGAGTATGCATAATTTTAACAAAATTTATGCATACTTTTTAAGCAAAAAAATTTTTTTAATTCATGCATTATGCATATTTTTTTTAAGCCAAAAAATCTGGATATGCATAATTTTTACAAAATTCATCAGGAAGCCAATGACTTCCCATCATTTTTTTAAGCATGAAAATCTGGATATGCATAATTTTTGAAAAATTTATGCATTTAATTTTTTTAATCGTAAAGCAAGAAAATTTGCAAATATTATGCTGATTCAACTTTTTTTCCGGCAAATTATACATGATTTATGCATATTTTATGTATGTAATTTTTTGCAAAATTTATACATAATTTTTATATAATTTATGCAGCTCTTTTTCGTACCAGAACTTAAAAGAGCTTTTACCACGAGCTTTCTGGTTTTTTCTTCTTTTTTTTTAATAAATAAAAAAAAGTATTAACCCAAACCTTTGTAATTCCCTCATAAAAAAAAAAATACCCTTCCATTTTCCCATTGACTTTCTAAAATGCTTCCGAACTCCAAGGAAGAAAAAAAAAAATCTCATAAAAAAAAGGAAAGAAAAAAGTAATTATCTAGCGATAGAAATAGGTACAATGGGATTTTTTACAAGAGGCCAAATTAGCCGAGAGCATTAGAAGCGGCTACTTGGAATGTCAGGTTCACACTAAATAATATCATAGCGGGAATAAAAAGACAAGCGGAGATGATTCGGTTTAACGACAACACTGAACTTTTTGTTTCGATTAATACATTACGATAGCGACCTTCAGAAGAATAAATTTTTAATTGTTTTTCCTCTGAGGAATTGCACCGTCTTTAAGGTCAAATAACTTTTCCCAATCATCGAGACCGGGTGGATGGAAAATCGTAGGAAGCTTTTTCGAGCGAATCATTTTTTTTTTTTTTTTTTTTTTTTTTTTGCTAGCCTAATTTAAATTTATTGCAATACGTATTGCAATTTATTATTCACAGTAATAAAGATTTCGTAATTTATATATTATAAACCATACCTCTACTATCAGTTTTTAGGCATGCACAGCCTAGGACTATCAAAGAGGCATTTAAAGTTTAACTTATATACCACAAATTTCTTTTTTTTCTTTCCATAAGATTTTTTTTCTCTTCTTCAAATTTGATTAAATTTTAAAAACAGATACGTACCTTAAAATAAATATCTAGGAAATCAGTTTTATCGATACCCATGCAGTTAGAATTGGAAAAAAGGCAAGTTTACCCGAGCCGGAAGTTAGAATCAAAATCTCAAATCACCATCTGCGGATGAAAAATTAATATGGTTAAAAATATCCTTTTTTTTTCATTCTTGTCAACAGAAAGTTAATGAAAATCGTGCCTTTAGTCCCTCGTACGCCCGAGGCATTTCGGCCACAGGTAGTGAAGAGAGAACTAAATGACAAGAATCGCGCTATCTATAGGTTTTTTTTAATATCAGGCAACTGTTTTATTACTAGCATTCTGTTTTAAAATTAGTGCTTCCCATAACTAATTATTAGCTTTTTTTGAAACATGTTACGTGAAAATAATTTTCATTTAAATTATTTCATTTCTTTTATTATGTTCACATTTTATTTTTAACTAATATATTTTTTTTTAATTCAAAATAATTCTAAAAAAATTGATGGAATATGAAATTTTTAATCTTCTACAAAAGTTTGGGCAATTATTAATGATTACCTACCGAATATTTTCATCCGTAAAATTTTCTTTCTTATGTTTCCTAAACAACAACTTCAGTTTAAAAAAAAAAACGTTTCATTTTGTCCGTTATCTTCGCGCCAAGGTATAACCACCAATAATTATTAATTATTTCATCAAAGGTGTAAATACTTCGTAGTCCATAACGGTGAAATGATAATCTCCCATTAAAATTGTTGACGACGCGTTATCCCCATCATACGAATGAGGTAAATTAGAGTAACTATCCATGTTACTATTGCAGTTAGTAGAAATTAGGAAATCGGCACCAGCTCCAAAAATAGGTCCGCAACTGAAAAAAAAAAACAAAACAAAAGGGTTTATCTAGGCATTATAAAAATATACACAATTTGAATGAGAGTTACTTGAGCAAAAATTGGTATGGGCCTTTATAGCCAAAGAACAAAGATTTAGAAAAAAGAGAAAATGACAATTAAAAATAAACTTTCTAGTCCAAAAGATTTAGACAAAATTTTAAAAAATTTAAAGAACTCCACGACATCAAAGAACATTTAAACCCAGTTTTGTTCCTATTAGGCAAATATTTTAATGGTGCTTCCAAGGTTTTCCACACAGAAATGGTCTAAACCAAAGAGCCAGCACCACATTACAAATCACTTACTCTCTATGGTAACAGATAGCAAATGGTTTTTTAACAATGCCGAATTTCGTTGGAGGAACATCTTGATTATTCGAAAGAGTAAATAGAAAAGCTTTTTCGGAATGAATGTAATGTCCTTTACTGCTGGTTTTCCCCCACGGTACGTCGCTGAATCCTCCACAAATTTCACCTCTCACTCCCTATAAAAAAACAGAGCAAAAATAAATTAATAACTTATGCCAATCGTAAATTTTAAACAAATCACTTACCAAAGCAATGACAAACGTAGGAGCAACGCCGTCACAATGTCGATGAAAAACATCAGCTGAAAATCCGTGGCTGGAAGCTCTATAGATCAACCTCCAAATTTGCTTAGGTGCACCATACCAGTTATTTAAAATCCTTTGAAAGCAAGTTTTATCTTGGGCAAGAATCTGAGATCCTGGAAATAATTTCAGCGATACTCTGGGCTGAAGTCGCTTATCTTCGCTTCGTTCTCTAAATTTATTTGGCAAGGCAGCATAACGGTAACGTTCGAGAGACAGTTCCATTGGAACGGCTCCAGTTGGTTCTACTTCTTCGGCGAATACCTGACTATCTGTAAATGAAAAGAAAAAAATTATTTAAGCAAAAAATACTTTTAAAATTGAAATCAAATTTGTAAGATAATTGTTACCTATTAGCAAAAGGCGGACATGATTAATAACCCCATTTAAATGTTGTCCAACTCTAACCCTTTCTTCTTCTGTCCAATGGGCAGTTGGTTGTGTCACACCAGCTTGGTATTTAGCCCAGTTTAAAACTGCTCGCCAGACGTCTTCCTCTTCAAGAGCAAATGAATCAGATGAGATCAGTTTTATTAGAGCATCCTTTGGAAGTGTCAGAAATGAATTGGTCTGCACACATTCATTAGCATTTTCTCCAATGTAGGCTATGCACCTGTCCACAAATGACTTTGTGTATTTTCCCCCTGTGAAAGAAAAAATTTATGTATAATAATCATTTCTAAAAAAAATATCAAGAAATAAATTTCAGTACAAAGCTGAAACCAGCAGCATTAAAAATTACCTTCACAAAAATCATCAAAGTAAATGATTGTGATTTAAAGATTTTAAAGAAAATAGGATTTACAGATTAATAAATAATTTACTGGTAGCAGGTACAATTTTTTATTGCAAAAAAAAGATTACTCTATAAAATACCTGGCTAAATATTAATTAAGGAACATAATCTTATAAGTAACATTCTTCATGTTTAAGTTTACAAAGTCAGAACACTTCAAAACAATTTTTTTAATATGAATATCAAATCCCAGATTCTGTTCCTATGTCAAGCAGAAAATCATTTATCCTTTTAAATGGATAAAATCAGATTTAGGCAACTTCACTTAAGTCACTTTTTTTTTTTTTCTTTGAAAACATTTTTTTTAGTCTTCATTAACCTAAACACTCGATATTATTTATCCTGAACTTGGTGTATCAAGACTTTGAATTAACGTAATGCTATCTCCCTTCATCATGATCCTTCCAAGCTGTTTCCTATTTTTCGTTTTCATGTGATATTCTTCAGCATCGTCTAATACTAGGTTCATGTATTCATCAAAACCTACAATATGACCTTCAATCCTAGTTGATACATTTTCATAAATCCACACCTGGAAAGTCGAAATATACATGTTTAATCAACTCTACAACCGTATAGCGGTTAAATGAAACTCGTAACATCATTATGAAGGCTACGAACCAACGATTTCATAAAACGTAAACAAAACGACATACCTGCACGCGGGATCGATTTTGAAGATATCTGAAAATAAGGTTAATGGGTTGCACCATAACCTTTTGAACCTTCGCCGGCCCTTTGTACGCCATTTTGATTATGTTTCAAAGCTCCTGCACTTTCAAAAAAAGTCGATTTAAACGATATTTTTACGACTGAACGAAAAAAACAAAGACGCCGGTAAATTGCAAATGGCCGACAAGGAGACTTTCAACTGCCACGACAATATCCGGTTTCGTTTAAAATTCCGCGCGTAATTTCATCACTACGGTGTTCTACTGCTTTTCATTAGCAATTTTTTTTTTTTTTCATACCAGCTATTTACAAACCTGTCGTTCTTTCCTGAATATCCATTGCTGCTGATAAGAAAGTCGGTGCGTTTAAAGGAGACAACGTCGAAGTTACGTAATCTTCGCAAGTAGTCCTCAGCTCCTCGACTCCTAAATCCTGCGCAAGACTCAGCATTTCAAAAACGGCGTTGTCCTGAAGCATTATCTTCCCCGTATAAACGTACATGATGAACTTCCGGAACGTCTCACCCTGGACATGAGGTAATCGAATCGGAGCTGGGCCCCCTGGCTGAGATGGAGGAGTGACTGAACAACCAGGTATTGGTATACGACATACTTCCCCCTTTTTGCGTTTTGAAAGCTTTTACATCTGAAATCATAAAAAAAAAGAGAAATTGGAGGCTTTGAATTTTATATCTCAAAGAAAGTAGTTTATAGGGGAAAAAAAGACAAAAAAAAAGGAAAATTTACTTTAAAAGGGAGAAAAATGGATACATGAAAATTCGTTGACTCGTAAAAAGGGCTAAAGCATTTTTTGATGCGGAATTCCAAGCATGCTTGTGGTCATTGCATATTGGATTCTGGATGAAACCATCCGAGAGTTTTGTTGTTTAACTTTTTTTCCAACAGACTGGATTTATCTTTGTTTTTGAATGTTTTTTTTTTGTCCGCCACTTTTTTTGTTCCGCTGCATTTCGAGAATGCAACAATAAACACAGCTCACTGAATTAAAATAATTTCTCATTTTTGTTGGAAATATTTAGTATGCACAGCCGACATTTTTCACTCTATATAAAGTAAAGATCAAAAATAAAGCAGAAAAAGGGGGATGAAAATGCATTCGTCTTAGGGTGACAAAGTTGCCTCAAGACAAACTCCAGTTTCCAAAGTCATTGGATTCCCTTTTTCTTTTCTCATGCATATTGAGAGCTTTCGGTGCAATATTATATCAACAGGGGTGTTGACTATCACGTTCATATTCAAAGTCAAAAACGGAGGGATGAAATTGGGAAAAGTTTTGAAATAAGTTGGTAAATTGCAGATCAATAACTCACGGGAAGTTGTAGTTGCGTCATAAAAATTTTTTTTATCACAATGAGCGTGAAATTTTTTTTGCATTGACATTTTTACTTTTTTATTGTTCTTAAAACTTAATCAAAATATATTTGGTATTATATCTATGACAATTCCTGGAGAATAGGATGATGCTTTCCCCTTACCTGGGAAACAACAAAAATAATGTCACAGGTTACAGCAATCGTACAGTTGAATTAATCATTAAAGATTTTTCTTATTAAAATTTTCCGCAAGAAAAAAAGTATGGTTGTCAGAGGTGTCAAAGGGAGTAAAATATGATCTAAAAACCAGGAATATAATTTATAAATGGATCTATGGAGAAAAGTTACTATGGAGCAAAGTCCAACTCTAGCCCAAAGAAAAAAAATGGGTGATCAGCCCCTTGTAAGTGGGCGAAAGGGTTTGAGTTTCCCTAATGCATTTCTTCTATCTTTTGGGTTAAGAGAAGTCAGATATCTCCCTTAGATATCTCTGTACCCCTTAGATTCTCAGGCTGGCTGTAGACCAGGTGAAGCCTGCAATGTTGGGCGCATACACATCATTCTGATAAACTGGATATCCCATATGCAGAGAACTTTGTCATCTTTTAAAATTACCAAATCTGCAAAAGAAATTAAAGAATTCCTCTGCTAATTAAGCACTTCTCCTAGTTAGTTGCTTTCTCAAGGCATTGAAAAATGTCCAGCAAAATAGGATTGACTGCATTAAAAAAATCTAAAACATGGAAACTGTTAGTATTGGATATTATCGAGAAATTTACCACCAACAATTATATCTTATAAAAAAACCTATAAATTCAAAGTAATATCATTATTATTATTAAGAACTAATTTATTAACAGCTAATAATCACCTGCTCCATTTTCATGATTGTTTTAATTAAATCATTACAAAATGTTCATTTAAAAGATTGTTGACATGATTGTTGATTAATGTAACCAATTCTATCTGACAACAATGCTTATCTTTAAGTGATTGAAATGTGCCATGCCACCAGTTGCTTTGTATTGTTAACGAAGTATTCTCATTAGTCTTTACAGTAAACGTTCAATCATTAAACCATTCCGCATTAATGCTTTTTGTTTTGAATATCAAACCATAAGTAATGGCAATGTATGATACGTGAATCTTTGTTTTGATTTCTCTTATAAAATACACATCAACTACGTAGCATTAATTCTGATTTTAAAATCTTACCAAAACAATTTCCATGTCTCGAAAGTTCATATTATCGTCGTATAACAAATAAGTTTCAAATAGTTAATTATCATTTTTAATTTGAAAGACATAAACTCTGTCTCCGCCATCTGGAAATTTCGAATCCCTACTTTATAGATAAACAAGTACGTATAAATTATAGTGTACCCCCCATACTTAGCTTATGAGAAAACATTACTTTTTACACTAATGCCAATTTTATTCTTCGCACCATGTTGTTTTGTCTGGAGACCTTGTGCAACGGTAATACGACAGCGTGCATTTATCGAGAATCATAGTTTTCTATCTTCTATTAGTTAAACATAGGCAAAAAAAATATGGCGCCATATCTGGCGGCTTTTCACATTAGAGGGACCTCCTTCCTTCTGTGGATTCAGTGACAAAAGAAATGACAAAAGAAGCACGGCGTGATTCGAATTCGTAAAATCGTATTCGGTTTAATTTTACATTTTTTAAGTGTTTAATAATTAATGTGGTTTGCAGTTATGTTGTAAATGATGAGCTAGTTTAGGTATGTATCAAAGAATGTGATTTTACCTAAATTGAAAAGAATGATGTAAAACTCGCTCGTTCTTGTCACCTCTTCCTTCACCGAATTGGCATCCTTATGCTTAAGCTGATCGATTATTTCCATTCGTTTTCAAATCCGTTTTTCAACATCATACATTTTATCAATCAGAGGAAGAGAAATTTCATTTGATGCCAGATCGGATTATTTTCTAATTTAAACCAAAAATCAAATTACGGCTTATGGTTAACTTTCACAAGAAGGAGCTCGTTTCCCCGATTCTCCCGTCTCCTTTCCCTCATTTTAATGTATTCCGGTGAAGTGTTAAATGAATTTCAGAGACTAAATGCCGGTAAGTGACAGAAATTTACATAAAAATAATGATGCCATCCATTTATAATCACGTGACACTCGAGGGAAAAAAATGAACAAATCTCGTGACCTTAACAATTATTTAAAAAAAAAAAACAGAAGGATGAAATGCATCATTTTTGAAAACTTGACAATTGTTAACGCTTCTATTTGGTCGTACGGGAAAAAATCGGAAGGTGTTTTTTTTTTTCTTGCTTAAATTTATTATATAGCTGTAGTTAAGCTGTGTTGCGTTTTGCACAATGCTACAAGTTGGAGTGAATATGTTTAATCACAGTTTGCTAGAAGCAAAGATTTATGGGCTGAAAATGGATATAAAATCTGACCCTACCACTTCATTAGGGATCATATAGAGGCCCAAAAACGATTGCAACCAAAATCGGATCTGATCGTCCTAGCGAGATATCACCCCATAAAGATGCTGCGCGGCAACAGTATGTTTAGCCCATAAGTAATAGGGTAATTAAAAAAGAGAAAGTGTCTCCGATTTTGTTCTTCACCAAAAAAACGGGTTCATTTAAGTGTAAAAAGGCAAGAAAAATTTAGAAACATTTTTTTAACGATTTCGGGGAGTCTCAGAGCAGAAAAAGGGCCTAAGCCACAATTTTTTTCTTAGCATTTACTGAAACGAAACTTTGATGCATTTTCCCGTAATTTAATTTTACAAAAATGGACTTTATAAGTGTTTTTGACGTTGGAGAAGACGAATTTCACCATCCAGATTTTCTCTGACAAACGCCTGAGTCGCTGTGAACGCTTTTTTAGCGCTTAAACCCGATTTTTCAAGCTCAATTTTAACTAATTTCCCAATTAGGAGCCCTAAATTTTTTTTTTGTTGTCGACGTTACTTACACAAACAGAAAAAGCTCGAGGAACACGAATTTCACTATCCCGATTTTCCCGATCAACGCCTGAGTCCCGGTTAGCGCTTTTTTCGTGCCTTTAGTACATTAGGCGTTCTAATAGCGCTGTAGACCGATCAGAAGTTGATTCGGGAAAATTGGGATAGTGAAATTCGTGTTCCTCGAGCTTTTTCCTGTTTGTGTAAGTAACGTCGACAACAAAAAAAAAATTTTAGGGCTCCTAATTGGGAAATTAGTTAAAATTGAGCTTGAAAAATCGGGTTTAAGCGCTAAAAAAGCGTTCACAGCGACTCAGGCGTTTGTCAGAGAAAATCTGGATGGTGAAATTCGTCTTCTCCAACGTCAAAAACACTTATAAAGTCCATTTTTGTAAAATTAAATTACGGGAAAATGCATCAAAGTTTCGTTTCAGTAAATGCTAAGAAAAAAATTGTGGCTTAGGCCCTTTTTCTGCTCTGAGACTCCCCGAAATCGTTAAAAAAGTTTCTAAATTTTCTTGCCTTTTTTACACTTAAATGAACCCGTTTTTTTGGTGAAGAACAAATCGGAGACACTTTCTCTTTTTTAATTACCCTATTACTTATGGGCTAAACATACTGTTGCCGCGCAGCATCTTTATGGGGTGATATCTCGCTAGGACGATCAGATCCGATTTTGGTTGCAATCGTTTTTGGGCCTCTATATGATCCCTAATGAAGTGGTAGGGTCAGATTTTATATCCATTTTCAGCCCATAAATCTTTGCTTCTAGCAAACTGTGTAATGTGATATTTGGTTGTTGGTATTCAATGTTTCTATTTTTCCTACATTCATCATTTTGAAAGAGCTGAAGGTTTGTAGTTGAAGAATAAGTCCCTGTTTTAGAAACCACTACGGAACCTAGAGTTTCCAAGATATTTTCTTCTTTCATTTTGTGTAACGAGGAATTATTTAAAGAACAAGAAAAAAAAATTAATTAACCCAATTCGAGGACAAATTTAAGCTAGAGAAATTAATTTATTTTTGCTTAACTTATATTGCCAAGATGTTATTTGTTACAATAGCCAGGGGAGACTGTAGCCAGCTGGGGTAACTTTGTGTCAGGCATTTTTGGAGAGTTTTATTGAAATTGGGGAAAAACCTGGTAGTTAATTATTTGGTGCCAGTTCGTAACAATTGATCTAACCATATTTATCAGTATCTCACATTAAGTGGGAAATTAGGAAAATGTGTGACACAAAGTCATTGTTGTCTATGACATGATCATTAAAAAATAAAAATTTTCAGAATTTACAATTAGGAATAAAAAATTATTTTGCTGTTATTTTTTTGTAGTTTTGAATGTTATAAACTTTTGTGTAAATTAGAAAATTGTAATTTTTTCATTTTTAGATATTATTTTATTCCTTGTGTGTAAGAGTTGAAGAATTCATTTTCATTTAAGAAAGTTCTTTTATTCCTTTTGCACAGATATGTGAGACATATTCGAGTAAAGGACTAAGAAGAGAGATGTAAAAATACAAATTTTTTGCAATTCATTCTACGATTACTGCAGTTTTAGAATTTTTAATTTTAATTACTTTGATACTTTAGGTTTTTTTTTCTTGATAGTTGACTAGATTTTTTTTAAGGTAGTGAGTGGCTAAAGACGCATTCACGCCAAAATTTAAAAAAAAAAAAGGGGGTTTTGTTGCATTTATAACTCCTTTGTAAAACTTATAACTTCACTAAGTTGTTCTGCATTTAAGTCCTAGCACCCTGTTAATCCAGCACCACCTAAGTTAGCTATCCGATTTTGAAAATATGTTCTTGAATTTAAATATTTCTGCAGCAAGTATATTTTTTGTTGTCCTTCCGATCGCCGTTAGTTCTGATTTTCATGAAACTAACTTGACTACTTTAGTTTAGCTGAGTATGAACCTACATAATATTCTATCACATGGAAAGTTGTAAAAACTTTTGCAATCTCAGTGAGAATGAAAATGGATTATAAGAGCGAAAAGTACACTCTATACTTTTACTTTAAAAGTGGTAACAACCATTTAAAGGCTAAATAACCTTCCTCGGCTGGGAAAGTTAAAATGGGACGTGTCGAAAAGAAAAAACCTTTAAAGTTAAAACAGTAATATCGTCAATTATTGTGTAATAGCGGAGTTTTAAGTCCATTTTT
The DNA here is from genome assembly GCA_037577465.1 of Liposcelis bostrychophila. Taxonomy (NCBI): domain Eukaryota; kingdom Metazoa; phylum Arthropoda; class Insecta; order Psocodea; family Liposcelididae; genus Liposcelis; species Liposcelis bostrychophila. Next base: position 52,046,982 of record CM075208.1, on the reverse strand, counting down.
ATGTCGGGTAAAACGGTCGATATTGCTTCTTAACCTTATGTATTTTCCCAAAACATTTGATATCATTTTCCTTCTTCCACGAAAGATATAACATTAACAGAAATTTATGATATTTCCCTTTGTAATTATTTCAGTAACTTGAAAAGGCTATAAAATTTTCAATAACTCAAATCATTATCAATATATCAAAGTTAAATTTTCATCAAAAACGGGGAAATTAAAACGGAAGAAAACGATGGAAAGAGGCAGAGAGAGAGAGAGAAAGAGAGATCGTTTTTAGTGGGACCGAAACATTGAAACGTGTCAAATCTTTTGCAATCAACTTTGTTAATTTAGGTTCGGTTTTAATTATTGCGAGGAGGAAATTACTTCGGGTTTTTTAAGAAAACATTTGTTCTCGCATCTTCGGAATTTTCTTTTTCGTGATAGCGAAACCGTGTCTATTACATGGAATTTTTTTTTTTGATTGACTTTGCTTCGGAAATAAGTATTGTTTGTTTTCGAAAATTAATTTTTTTATTTTCTTTTTCAGTGTTGGATTTAACGGGACAGGATTCGTCAGCGGTGGGACTTCTTTATTGGAGGATTCGATTTGATGGACTTCTTTTTTTCTCGGTGAGCTCTTTTTCGATTATATGGTAGCTTAACTTATATATGAAGAGCCCACGTATCCGGAATTGTGGCACAGGCTCACAAATTGGAGGCTAGTGCATATTAGGGTGTTTCATTTAAAAAAATTTTTTGAAATGTTGGGGGGCTTGTTGAAAATCTGCTTCCTTCAGGTGCAGAAACATTCAAAAAAATTTTTTAATTTTTTTTTAACCGCTTAGTGGCGCCCCAAGGCCACTTTAGCTTTTTGAAAATCGGGAAATCAAAGTCTTTTAAATTCCATTTTTTTTTATCCACTTTAAGGGCGTACAAAATATTTTGAAAAAATGTTTTCTTATGTTTTCGAGGTCGTAGAACACGAATTTCACCATCCCAATTTTTTCCGATCAACCCCCGAGTAGGAATATAAGTGCTAATTGGGTTTTTTGTGGCAAAAATGGATTTTTTTGCCAAAAAATGGCAACAACTCCTCACCAGTTCGATTCAGAAATCATGGACAGAGGGCATTTTTTACTCAGGACACTCGAATTAATAAGCATCTTCTGTGTTTCGAATCAATTTCCAAAATTTTTTTACGATAGGAAAAATTTGGAACTTTAAAAAAATGACTAATAGAATTTTCCGACCGTAAAAAAATTTTGGAAATTGATTCGAAACACAGAAGATCCTTAATAATTAGAGGGTCCTGACTAAAAAATGTCATTGAACATGACCTCTAAATCGAACTGGTGAGGAGTTGTTGCCATTTTTTGGCAAAAAAATCCAATTTTGCCACAAAAAACTCAATAGACAAGTCACATGTTTTGAGATTTTCGCGGGAAACTAATGTATAGTATGCTCTTAATATATAATATATATTAAGATTATAATATATATTAAGATTATAATATATATAAGATTATATATAAGATTATAATATATATTAAGATTATTATATAACTAATGTATAGTATGCTGTAATGTATAGTATGCTCTTAACTAAAAACTAGTATTTGAACGGGAAAATTTTTCACCAAATTAAAAAAAAAAATAAAAACAAAGTTCGAAAAAGTTTTTGTCACGTGATCACTCCTTAAACAATTTTCTATTGGTGTGACGTCATCTGCCTGTATCGAAGCGAGATATCGAACTCGGAGCGAAACACGTCTTATTTGTAAACATGCTTGTAAACATCACGCAACGTTGCCGTTTAGAGTTTCAGAAATGAACACAACCACTTTTAGGCAGATGACGTCACGTTCCTTTACGTTCTGTTTTGGCGAGCATTCAAATTCAAATTTTTGTTTTTTCTTTTTTCGGGGGTTAACAGTTTTTTTTACCGAGTCAAAATTACGCTTTTTGCCGTATCTCCCCTAGCACAATTAAACGATGGAGTCATATCAAAACATGTGACTTCTCTATTAGCACTTGTACCCCTACTCAGGGGTTGATCGGAAAAAATCGGGATGGTAAAATTCGTGTTCTACGGGTATTTTTGCATAAGTATGAGAGATACCAATAAAATAAAAAAAAATTCAGAGCTCCAAAATCGAGATTAAGCCGAATTTTAGGCGGAAAAATCAGGTAAAAGCTCCATAAAAACGCCAATGGCGTCACAGAGGTTTATCGGAAAAATTCGGGATAGTGAAATTTGTATTCTACGACTCGAAAACATGAGAAAACATTTTTTCAAAATATTTTGTACGCCCTTAAAGTGGATAAAAAAATGAAATTTAAAAGACCTTGGTTGCCCAATTTTTAAAAAGATATAGTGGCCTTGGGGCGCCACTAGGCGGTTAAAAAAAAAAATTTGAAAAATGTTTTTTTAGTGGTTTTACACCTAAAGGAAGCAGATATTTAACACGCCCCCCAACATTTCAAAAATTTTTTAAAAATGAAACACCCTTGTGCATATATTGCTTAGAGGGGGGAAGGGGACAATTTGGCCCTCCGTTCCTTCTTATTTAAGGCTTCGGTGTAAAAGATACATAATTTTGTGATTGCCATTTTATAGAAAGGTCTCCGAGTTTTCCCCTTAACCCGTGTGGGGTTTTCGGCTAGTCCCCCATCGGGCACCTTCCCAGGTGGCGGATAGGGAAGCGCTCTCAAAGATTTGAGAGTTTGAGGATTTATTCCTCAGGCGGATCAAAACTAGCCACATCAGAAAATAATAGCCTTAATTTTCCATATTTTCCATAACTTAATTTTCCATGGTGACATAACCAAAGTCGATTCAGGAGCCATTTATTATTTAACTGATTCAGAAACTGACCTAAGTTAGTACACTTAGTACACAAGCTCCGATCTAGCTCTGTCGGAAACTAAAAATTTTCATTATTTATATCATTGGGAAACGGTTGAGAAAAATAAATAAATCTACTTTTGTTCTGAAAACAATTTGTTAACCTTTTCTATTTCGATGTCTCTAATTCGTAGAAAATCTCTGGAAAAAAAATATATCAAGAGTTATCTTTTATCCTCTCCCCAGCAGTACAAACTTTCTGTCATTCATAACCACCCAGCCAGGAAAATGAAAAAGACAAATCTAAATATTTACTTCATTTTTGCATATTTTATGTAGTACATACACGTAAACGCTTCTCCACTCGCTGCGACAAAACTTTCCCTATCGAATCCGAATTCCCAATGGTGACTTAACTTGATGAAAAATCCTTCGATTCCGTTCACTCATATTAATTCGTTTCGTCCTTTCCGATTATTACTTCCTTTTTTTTTCCTCCTTTTTTTTTCCTAATACGTCTTATTAACTTTTTAAAGAAAAACAAACGAAGGCTTAAAAACACCCCCTTCTAATCGTCATTAAAAGAAAGCTTTGTTGCTTTCCCCCGTTAAATGACTTATTCCCTCGAATGTTCAACCTGGAAAAGAAAGCTCGCAAAAGAAGGATAAATACGCCGGCTAATGGGTTTCGTTAAAAGGGGACTAGGAGCCGAGCCCTTTCCACTTCACATAAAACGTTTTTGCATTCCGCTAATGATTTAGGAAAGTTTAAGAGCATTTTGTTTTTGTTTGCGGTTCAAAAAACTGTTATTTTTTATAATAACTAATATAATTTAAAAGTTGCTTAGAACCATCTGGAAAAGTAATTTTTTTCGGCCGTAATTATGTAAATTATAACGCCAAATACCTTGAGGTTTTTCCAGATTTTTTTTTTTTTTTTTTTTTTCTCGGCAATTTTTTTTTTTTATTTAAAAAAAGTTTTTCGATTTGTTAAGCTTAATTCGATTTACTTAAATAATTAGATTCATTAAAGCAAGTTCTTATCAAAATATCGTTAGTTTATACAGAGGGGGAAGAAATAAAGCAATTACAGAGTCCAGTTTAAGTTCGCTAGGTCCTAAATTCACGTCGGACATAATCAGATGGGAGGAAAACCGCGAGCAAAAGTGGTCTAACTTAGAATAATGGAGTTTACCGCATTGCACCGAAGTACTCAACCACTTCTCTTCATTTATTCAAGTTTTGGGTGACCTCTCGGGATTTTATAATCTTTTACCTTATATAGATTCAATTTTCGATTTCGAACTTGCTCCAGGTCCGTACCTAGGGGTCGTTCATACATTACAGGCGGCACATACGCCGCTTTCACTTATTTTTGACCCTGTCTCCCCCCCTGTTCTCAAAGGTTGATTTCGAAACATCGCCTTAGGATGAAAGTAACGGTACCTGTGAACCCCCAGGTAAGGTCAAAAATAAAAAAAAGGCACTTAATTTTTGAAGTCCCAATCTTCTCTCCCCCTTCACAAGTCCGCTCCCGTCCTTTAAACATTTCCAAAATCATTTTCTACAATTTTAGCATGTGTACATGCTAAGGGCGAACTTTATTATTTTAGGGCCCGAATTGCAGGCCTCGAACTTGGTCCCTGAAAGTCCCTAAAGTCCATATTTTTAAAAGAAGTCCTTAAAAGTCCTTAAAAGTCCTTAAATTCGAAAAATGGTCCCTAAAAGTCCATAACTATTGGATCTGCAGCGCGTTTACGAAAAATTTTCTATCGTTTATAATAAAGAACATGATATTATTACGATGCAAAAATTTTATAGAAGATTTCAAAAAAATTTAATGGAAGAAAAAAAAATTCCAATTAAAATGTTTTTTTTTTTTTTTTTTTTTTTTTTTTTTTTGCGCTAGAATTTAAAAGTTGTTAAAGTCATGTCACAAACCTTTAAAATTAATCAAATAGAGGAAAATGCCTAAAATTTTAAAAAACCGACTAGTTTTAGGCTACTTTTATGTTCTTAAAAAATTCCTTCATTTTCATATTTTTGGTCCCTAAAGTCCCTAAATTTCAGACCAGAAACCGGTTCGAGGCCTGGAATTGTGGAAAAAACTGGAAAATCTTTTTTTTTAAATTCTTATTTTGGGAAAAGCATGGGAAAAGGGCTAAAATGGTCAGTTTGGGGCTTTTGGAGTTTTGGACAACGGGTTGCTTTTATTGCTGGCCTATTTGTATTTCAGAACGGGATTCAGTTGTAAAGAACGCTTCATTAACAAAAGTTATTAAATGAATGATTTCAGCTCAATAATTTTTAACAGGTTATATATAAATTTTCTTATTTCTTTTTATAAGTTTTTAAGTTAGAGTATTAACAATTGCTTCAGCATTTATATTGAAAATAAGTCTTAATTTAAGGGGGGGGGGGGCTCAGTGGTCCGGAAAAAAAAATAAATGGCCAAAACTCATTCCAAAGTCTGTGTGAAACTTAGAAAGAAGATGAAGGTGTCAAAAGCTTCGACATTTTGTGCAATGAAAAACTTCCTGCCCGTGCCCCGAAATTCAAAATGGCGGGCATAATATGAAAGCCAAAATTTTTAATTATGAAGGAAATCTCTTGAATATTTATTTTTAGGTATTTTTGTGGCTGCTGATTTCATATCTGGAACAATTAATTTGAGATTCAAGATGGCGGACTTAGTATGGCCACAAGTGTAAAAGAAAGTTAAAGTTGTTCAGTTTTCCTGAAAATTTGTACCAAGGGGTTTTCGAGGTCGCTGATCTCGAATTCATAACCCGTTTTTCTGAATTTCGAACATACAACGAGTAAATTAATTTTTTTCGATTTATTGAGTTCCTTTAAAAAATTTTAGAAAACTATTAGCGGATTCGATATCATCGACCTCGAAAACCCCTTAGTACAAATTTTCATGAAAATGAACAACTTTTAACTTTTTATTACATTTGTCGCGATACTAAGTCCGCCATCTTGAATTTCAAAATAATTGTTCCAGATATTAGATCAGCCGCAAAAATACCTAAAAATAAATATTCATGAAATTTAATTCATAATTAAAAATTTTGGCTTCCACATTTTGCCCGTCATTTTAAATTTTGGGGCACGTGCAGCAGGTTTTTAATTGCACAAAATATCAAAGCTGTTGACACCTTCATATTCTTTTTAAGTTTCACACAGACTTGGGTATGAGTTTTGGCCATTTTTTTTCCAGACTATTGTGGGGGGGAGAATGAAATAGAAACACAATAAAAATAAATAAAAATTTGTTTCGAGAAAAATTTTCAAAAATATTAGAACTAAACTGTAAAAAATTTGATGTAAAATTCACTAATAAAAAAAAAATATTTTACATTTTTTCATGGGCGAAAAAATTCTTTCCTTATCTTCCATGCAGAGCCTACTGTTTTGGGAAAACGCTTTTATAACCAGGAGTTCAGGAAAAATGATCAATAAATGCTCAGAATAAAAAGTCGTTAAATTCTCCCAAAAAAAAATTTAAAAATTGTAACAGAGTACGAAAACGCTTTGAAAACAAAAAATGCCCGAGAGGTTTTTTTAATATTTTTTTCTTCCATTGATTTTACAATTAAACCTAATTCTGATAACGAACCATTTTTCAGTCGATGAGAATCGGAAATCGTGCCGGATGAGATGGGATTACATAATGAGAGAGGAACAATAAACATGGTTTTATAACTGATCCTCTTTTGTTTCTGATTGATCGCGGTTCCGCTTTATTTCGCTTATTTTGATTTTTTTTCTTTTTTTTAAATCCGACTGAGGCTATCCATTAATTTTCAAAAAATTTGACATTGCGCAGCAACGGATTCCAGCTTCAAGCAAAATCCAGAGGAAAAAAAAAAGAATAAATAATAAATCATTTCCAGATAATAAAAAGATTTTCTGAATTATTGAAAATGGAAAATGGAAAATGTGTATATATTATAATAATAATAAAAAAAAAGGTCAAAAAATTTTTCCTTTTTATCCCATTGTGACGAAGAGTCCGGTGGTAATCTCAAATGAAACGAACAGTGTAATTTAATTGTAAGATTCTTTGTAAAGCTTTTATTGCGTTTTAAGAGCTTTTAAGAAAATAAAACTTGATTAAACTTAATTTCGATATCAAAGGGATAGGGAGGGAAAAATTCGATTTTATTGCGGGAGAAAATACGGGAGGCCAAGAGATGATTTTTGCTTTGAAATTCGTTTTTTTTTTTTTCTTACTGGTAAGCGATAACAGGAAACATTCTTTTTTTTTTCGGGGAGGGGTTTCGGATTCATGAAAAATTCAAAAAATATGAAATAAGTCTTGATTCTCGTTTCGTTAGAAACGAGATTATATTCCATCGTTTCGAGTATAACTCGCCTGAGAAGATTGCATTTAAGTCTCCCCCGCCCTTACCCCCCCTCCCCCTTTTCCGCCATTTTTTACTGAAGTGCTAGAAAAATGTGCTGTCGGTTTTTTTTTTTTACTTTTGTTTATGGTTGCCGAATTTTCAAGGAAAAATTCAAATCAGATTTTTTTTATTATTCGAAGATGTTCTGGCGAGAGGAAAGTTCCGGGGAATGGAAAAGCGATTTCCACGAGAGCAAATAATAAAAGGTTAACCATAGCGACCTCCCGTTAAATTTAATTCCATTCAAACCTTCAATAAATCAGGGAAACCGTTTCCCAATACGGTAAACCGTAATTTATAAGGTTCGAAAAGCGGGGAAAATCAAACTGATAATGCGTATGTTTTAAAATAATCCCAACAAGGAATCCCAAAGCCACGATTTGGAGCATCCAAAATAGTAAAACACGTTTTAGAAGTTTATCCAAGGTCTCTTCGGATGAAAGTTTTTTCCCTTTTTTTTTGGATTTTAACAAGAAAGGATCGGAACCTAAGTTAAACATACTTTTGTAAGCGAGTATTTAGGGTAGTGGGGAAACTGCCGGAGGGAAAACGGTGGAAATTCCCATGAGAATGCAGATGGGGTCAGAAACTGATGAGATGTAATCGAAACTTTGGGATGAGATTATTTTTTTCTACTTTCGCCGTCGCAAGTAAAAAGAGCCGCCACATCTTTATATAAAAAAAAAAAAAAAAGTTTGAATGATATGAAAAAGGAAGTAAAAAATAAAGCTTTCACGAGTACGGTTTTTGTAATTCAAAAAAATAACAAAGGATGAATATTCTTTGTTAAAATTTTTGTTTTTGTTTCTTTTTTTTTTCGGGGAGGGGTTTCGGATTCATGAAAAATTCAAAAAATATGAAATAAGTCTTGATTCTCGTTTCGTTAGAAACGAGATTATATTCCATCGTTTCGAGTATAACTCGCCTGAGAAGATTGCATTAAGTCTCCCCCGCCCTTACCCCCCCTCCCCCTTTTCCGCCATTTTTTACTGAAGTGCTAGAAAAATGTGCTGTCGGTTTTTTTTTTTTACTTTTGTTTATGGTTGCCGAATTTTCAAGGAAAAATTCAAATCAGATTTTTTTTATTATTCGAAGATGTTCTGGCGAGAGGAAAGTTCCGGGGAATGGAAAAGCGATTTCCACGAGAGCAAATAATAAAAGGTTAACCATAGCGACCTCCCGTTAAATTTAATTCCATTCAAACCTTCAATAAATCAGGGAAACCGTTTCCCAATACGGTAAACCGTAATTTATAAGGTTCGAAAAGCGGGGAAAATCAAACTGATAATGCGTATGTTTTAAAATAATCCCAACAAGGAATCCCAAAGCCACGATTTGGAGCATCCAAAATAGTAAAACACGTTTTAGAAGTTTATCCAAGGTCTCTTCGGATGAAAGTTTTTTCCCTTTTTTTTTGGATTTTAACAAGAAAGGATCGGAACCTAAGTTAAACATACTTTTGTAAGCGAGTATTTAGGGTAGTGGGGAAACTGCCGGAGGGAAAACGGTGGAAATTCCCATGAGAATGCAGATGGGGTCAGAAACTGATGAGATGTAATCGAAACTTTGGGATGAGATTATTTTTTTCTACTTTCGCCGTCGCAAGTAAAAAGAGCCGCCACATCTTTATATAAAAAAAAAAAAAAAGTTTGAATGATATGAAAAAGGAAGTAAAAAATAAAGCTTTCACGAGTACGGTTTTTGTAATTCAAAAAAATAACAAAGGATGAATATTCTTTGTTAAAATTTTTTGTTTTTGTTTCTTTTTTTTTTTTTTCGCTCTTTATTTTCGGTTTCTGCCGTCAAAAGAAAATGAGCATTCAGTGTTTTTTTTTTCCTTTTCTTTTAATCAATTCGAAAAAGATAAGAGCTATTTTGCTTTATGATAATAATGGCAAGCTCGACTTGTTCCTGTTTTTTTTTTTTTTTTTAACCCAGAGGTGCTTTGTATAGAAGATCTATTTGCTAACAGAGCCGGGAAAATAACAATGAAAGAAAGAGACGCGGTAGGTCAAATGAGCAATCAAGTTTGAACCTCTTTTATACGAAGGGAGGCCTCACATCCAAGAGGTTCATTGTTGGATTATAAAACCTTATACAGTCTTTGATTCAAAATAACACACTAAATTACTTCAGTCAGAAAAAGGAAATATACGGAAGCTCTGAGGAGTTAAGTATCTATGTTTTTATTATTGTTTGTTCCGGAACAAACATTGTCTGTTCCGAACTGACACGTTTTGGTTTATTGCTTGTTCCGGAACAAGCAACGTTTGTTCTGGAACAAGCAACGTTTAATAAGTAAATTGCCTGTTCCGGAACGGACAATTTTTTATTGATTGTCTGTTCCGGAACTGACAATTTTAAATTCATTGTCCGTTCCGGAACAAGCTATGTTTGTTCCGGAACTGGCAGCGTTTAATAATTAAATAGTTCGTTCTAGAACTGACAGAATATCATAATCAAATTGGTTGTTCCTTAACAGACAATGAAACAAAAATCGTCTGTTCCGGAACAAGCAATATTTGTACTGGTACTGACTGCGTTTAATAATTAAATTGGTTGTTTCGAAACACAATTTTTGATTCATTGTCTATTCCGGAAGAAGCAATGTTTGTTCTGGAACTGACAGCATTTCATAATTCAATTGATTGTTCCGGAACTGACAATAAAACAAAAATCGTCTGTTCCTGATTAAACTGTGTTTGTACTGGAACTGACTGCGTTTAATAATTAAATTGATTGTGTCGAAACAATTTTTGATCCATTGTCTGTTCCGAAACAAACATTATCTGTTCTGGAACAAACAACGTTTAACAAGTAAATTGTATGTTCCGGAGCAGAAAATTTTTTATTGATTGCCTGCTCCAGAACTGACAATTTTAAATCCATTGTCTGTTCCAAAACAAACAATGTTTGTTCTGGAACTGGCAGCGTTTAATAATTAAATAGTTTGTTCCGGAACAGACGATTTTTGATTCATTGCCTGTTCCAAAACAAGCAAAGTTCGTTCTGGAACTGACAGCATTTTATAATTAAATTGGCTGTTCCTGAATAGACAATGAGACAAAAATCGTCTGTTTTGGAACAAGCAATGTTTGTTCTGGAACTGACATCGTTTAATGATTAAATGTTTTGTTCCGGTACAGACGATTTTTGATTCATTGTTCTGTTCCGGAACAGGCAATGTTTGTACTGGAATTGACAGCATTTCATTATTAAATTGGTTGTTCTGAACAGACAATGAAACAAAAATCGCCTGTTACGCAACAAGCAATGTTTCTGCTGCAGTATTAAATTGCTTGTTTCGAAACACAATGTTTGATTCATTGTTCATTCTGGTACTAGCCATGTTTGTTCTGAAACAGACATCGTTTAATAATTATTGTTTGTTCCGGAACAAACGATTTTTGATTCATTGTCTGTTCCAGAACAATCTTTGGAAAAACAACAATTGTCTTTCTACTGAAAGTGGCAGCATTTCCTAATTTAATTGGTTGTTCCTGAACAGACAATGAAACAAAAATCGTCTGTTCCGGAACAAGCAATGTTTGTACTGGAACTGACAGCGGTTCGTAATTAAATTGGTTGTTCCTGAACAGACAATGAAACAAAAATCGTTCGGTTTGGAACAAGCTATGTTTGTACTGGAACTGACTTCGTTTAATAATTTAATTGTTTGTTCCGGAACAGACAAATAAAATCATAGGTACTTGACCCTTCAGAACTTCCGTAGAAATTTTTTGAACAAGTTTTGTCTTGCAACAAAACCGGAATGTTTTGTAGACAAAACAAAAATGCTTTATGACAACGGACAGGCTGTTTCTGAACAAGATATTTTTATTGTTTTTCCGTGATTTTTAGAGAATGTCTTGTCACAAGAAATTTTTGTTTTCGCATTAGTAATTTTTTTTTCTGAGTGCACTCTATGTTTGCCAATAAGTTCAAGTCAGTCAGTCCGTGAATCTCGTGATAATAACGGATATTAGTCAGAAAAACGATTTAAAAAAATTTACCACTCCTTTTTAATCATCTATTCCATGAGCAGGAAGTCAACTGACGTATCTCGATCATAAATCTGATTAGAGATAATCTATTTCGACTGTTCGTGAAAGTGTCAAGTAACCAAAAGTTAAAGCCAACTTGTCCAAACTTGTGGTCACATGATTTTCATAAACAGTCGAAACAGACTATCTCCAGTCATATTTGCGATGGAGGTTCATCATTTGACCTCCGACACATGTTATTCATGTTATCTTATTGACAGCGTCTTCCCCTAGGTCACGGACATAAAAGTCAAACATTATTTTTCATGACTTTTCTAAATCTCAATCCTGATGACGGCAATGTTCCTATCGTTGAAAAGGCATCCGCTCACAGTTGTCGTTAAGACTTACCAACAAATTCCAAGAAAAGAAAACAGACAAACAAACAAAGGAAATAAAAGAAAACTTCTGACCCGATTTTCAGCATTTCTTCTTGAACATCCTAATTGCGAAATGCGTAATTTTCACATTCACGAAATAAAAAAAAAGTTTTTCCAGGATTTCTTTTTTCAAGTTTTTTTTTAAATTTTTATTTTTTTCTGGAAACATGAAAAGAGACGCGAAGTAGAAGACTGAAAAGCGAAAGGAAACTCTTTAACATAATTTCAGACTTGTATATTTCCTTTGACATTATTCCAGCCGAGAAGAAAAAAGCCGTCAAGTTGCACTCGAATTTCAAGAGTTTTTATGCCGCAAGGTCTGCTGGATTGAATCGCGTGAAGGGGTTCGATCTCAACCCAGGGCAGAAACATAGCCTTATAAATATAAGGGAAAAACTTCGGGGGTGGATTACCCGTGCGGCTTCAGCTGTTTACTGCGTCTCTTCTGTTTTTAGAGACCCCCCTTCCGTATAAATCGTAAACGTCAATAGGTTTTTTTTTCTTATTATTATTTTTTTTTCTTCAAGACTTGAGATCGAATGGATCTCACGTCCGGTCGTCGTCTGCCCTTTTGTTCTTTGAGTGTGTTTACCTTCTCGAATGAAATAAAACTCTTTTAAGAACATAGATCAAGTTAAAGGTCGAAAGGAAGGACTTTATCCAATGTTTTAATTTAAAGCAATAACTATCGGGCAGGGAGGAGGGAAAAAAAAGGAATGAAAATTACCATTCCATACGCGCAATGATTTTTTAAATCAAACAAAAATCATATCCGGAGATCAAAGGAATTCTTTTTGACATGTCAGAGATAACATTGCTTATTCAGCCGAAAGGCGGCAAAAAGTAATCTATATAGTCCTCGGAGATTTTAAATGCCATTTATATGGTAAAATGTTAAAAATTTATTCCGCAAAATGATTGAAGTTTATTCCATTTTTTTTCCCTCCTTTTTTTTTTTGATTTTTTCGAGATGAAATAGGTAACCGGTCGCAGCTGCCGAAAGACACAAGTTTCGAAAAAATACGGAGTTTTGCTCCGTATTACGTCCTGCGAATTATTTTTGACGTGAGTGAGTCTTGGTCGAGGTACAATTCGAAAATTTTTATAAAAGTGAGCCGAAAAAATTGAGTTGATTAATTTTGAGAAAATTCGGGACATAGGAAATCGGCTAATCCATTTCCACTGTCCGCGTAGCGACCCGTAACGGCGTCCGGGGGTCTTGGAATTTAAATCTTTTAAAGGCATATTGCGGGGGTCTTGGCCGAAATTTACTAATTTTAGCTACTTTAGGCAATTAGATTGGACCAATTTCTACCTTTTTTTCTCCGACGGAAAAATATGTTTCTAGGCTTTTTTTTTTGCGTACTTTCACGTGGTGATAGCAAAATTTTGTTCCAGCCGGATCTTGTCAATGAAAATTTTTTTTGTGCTTTTTATGATTTTGGCCATTAAATTTTACCACTTTGTACCTTCGGCGTTCAAAGCGAAATACATGATTTTGGGCCAATTTTTTGCGTACTTTTACATGGTGAAGGCGAAATTTGGGTCCAGCGTGATCTTCGTGCCGAAACAAATTTTTTGAGATTTTGACCATTTTATGGCCGCTGGGGAAAAACACCAAAAAAATACGTATCTAGACCAGTTTTTTGGGTACTCTCACGTGGTGATACCGAAATTTGTGTGCAGCATCATCTTCGCAAAAAACATTTTTTTAACTTTTGGCCATTTTTTGGGCCGCTTTCTTGTTGAAAGAAAACTTAGAAGCACATGTACTTAGGCCAATTTTTGACGTACTTTTTGACTGTCATCAAGAAATTTCGGTCCTGCGACGCTAACATGAAGAAAATAATTTTTTTCCCTTTAATTGGCTATTTTGGCTAATGGGCTATTTTTTAAAAAATTAGCAATTATGCCCTCAGATAACCCTTTAAAAGAACTTTTTTTCCGTTTTTTGGATTCTTCAATCGGACAACCCATTCTCTGCCAAAAAAATAAAAACTAAATTAGCACTCCCATCCCCGCCTCAGAAACGGCTTTCATTTCGACCCTAATATTTCGCCTAATTCACCCCCTCACTAGGTCCTATCGATGGGTGAAAGTCCAAAAAAAAGTTTAATTTTTGGGCACAACCCTTATGGTAACCTGGTGGCAGCCTTTAAAAGTCGGTTTCAAAAAACCACCCTAGTATTCACTCAATCATAAGCCTGTGCTGAGCATAGCCTGTGGCGTTATTTTTTTTTTCTTTTCCTTTTAATCCCTTCCGATGCCTCATTTGGTAATACTTCCATTTAAAGAAATTTTCAATTTTTTCGCCCCTTTTTTTCCAACCCCTACCACTTCCCCTCCCGTTAAAAAAAAAATTCGTTTCGTTGTATCTGACGTTTTCAGATTACTCCTGATTTACGTTTCTCGGAGAACGAAAAACCAAAGAACAAAAAAAAAAAAAACTTTCTGCAAGCAGACAGAGACATAATAAAGAGCTTCTTATTAAAAATGAAAGCAAAAAAAAAAAAAGGGAAACATTATTTAAAGAAAAGGAAAGAAGTAATGAGCAACATAATCAAATTCAAAAATATTCTAAACTCGTTTCATACGATTAAAACAAGAACCCGTCTCTCGAAGAATTTCTTTGAATTAGGGAAGAAAAGGAAGAAATAAGAAAGAAAGAAAAAAAAAGACTCGGCGTGAAACGAGGGAAAAGCGTATCAAACTTAAATTTTTGAGTTTTGCTCTCGTGTTTCCGTAACGCAAAGAAAATACAATTCTTTGGTAATTTTTTTTTTCTTTTTTTGCAAGACAAAAAAAAAATTCCTGAAAATAGGAAAATTGTGCAAGTCCGAAACTTACCTGCTTTAAGGGGTAGGGAAGCGTTGCTTAGCAACACATCAACACATTTATCGAGGGGTTGCATTGCTGTGCACCATCAGGCGGCACCCCCTAAGTGAATTGAAAATATGTTTATTTCCACGACCATTACGACATTCCGAGGCAAATTTCCTTTTTCTGTATCAAAAAGCTCGTAATGTCGAAGGCGGGAGTAAAATTTTGCTAACGTGAGCTTATTATTAAAATTTGACGAATAGAAAAAGGCGTTATTTAAGTGCGGAGTTTCCCCATGTCATTTTCTTTTTAAAGTTGTTTCACAAGAGTTGCTACCAAAAAAAAAAAAAAAATGTTTTCGATGAGTTAGACGAAGTCGAAAAAGGTGGACTGGAAAAACTGTTTTTGATTGATATCCAAACGAACATAATTTTGAAAGGGATCTACTGGCCTATGCTTCGATTCTTCCAAATTTTATGCACTTTGTAAAGGAGAAAACCAGGGCTGCAATTCCGATTAATTATATATCGGAATCGGGATCGAAATCGGAATTGCAGACTTAAAGAAATCCCATAACTCGGGTTTCGGACCCCCCCGCTCCCCTGCTATCTCCGCTTATGGTGGTGAGTGACAATATAATTTCCCGGACACTAGGTAGGGGTGGGCGATTCGATTAATCGGAGGGGAAAAAATCGATTCTTTTTCTTCGATTTTTTATAAAAATTAAAAATGAATTAATCAAATCGAAATTTTTTAAAAGATCGAATATTTAAAAAGTGAGAGTTTTATTTCAATTTCTCCTCAGTTGCTTAAAAATTTAATTAATTCTAATTTTTATGGTCGATTTGAAGCCTCTCGAATGTTAAAATTCCACTTTTATTTACAAATTTGATTGGTAAGGGCATCAATTCTTCCTAAAAGGCTTTAAAAAAAAAAAAAGAATGTGTGTATCAGGGAGGATCGAAAATCAAAAATTTTGGATTTTCAAAATGCCTGATAGCGTAATCGCTGCGTTTTATCATTTGTAAAAATTTTTTCCTTTTTGAAATTTCTTTAAAATGGACACTTGAGGTTTTGCAAGAGGGCCAAAGTTTTGGAAAACTCCAAAAGGGATGAAAATTCTACTTTTGGATTTTTGTGAAAAAAGTATCCTTCCGTATCGGATTTTGAACGTAGATCTCAAAAATGAAATCGGTTTGCGTCTAATTATTTTTTTCCTTGAGATATTTTAAAAAGTGTGATTTATAAAAACATTGGAATTTCAGATTTTGCCATTTTTATGCCATATTTGGCCTGTATATCAGGAGCGAAAATAGTTAGACGCAAACCGATTTCATTTTCCAAATCTACGTTAAAAATCCGATTGGAAACGATACTTTTTTCATACAAATCCAAAAGTCGGAATTTTTATCCCTTGTGGAGTTTTGCAAAACTTTGCGGAACCTCAAGCCGCCATTTTAAAAAGATTTCAAAAAGGAAAAAAATTTATAAATGATAAAACGCAGCAATTGCGCTATCAGGCATTTTAAAAATCCAAAATTTTTGATTTTCGACCCACCCTAGTGTTTGTTGATAAAAAATCAATAGAAACCAGCTAAAAAAATCGAATTCGATTTTTAATCGATTTTTATTTCGAATTTTTGCGATTAATCGATTTAAAAAAATCGACAAATAATAAAAATCCATTAGGGGTCGTACATAAATTACGTAAGCACATTTAAAGGGGGAGGGGGTCCACATCTTACCCATAAGCTAAGCATAGGCGAAATGGGATAAAGCGTGCAAAAAGGGCCTAACCCATGCTTACGTAATTTATGTACGACCCCTTACTTGATTTTTCAATTTTTTTTTTTTAAATCTCTATTTCTTAAGGGTGCGTCGAAAATAAATTTTTTTCGGAATTTTGAAACTCCTATATCGGAAAAAGGTTCTTTATGGGTAGAGTATCAACCCTAAATTTTTTCAGATTTTTTGAACGGCATCTTGAGATGTCAAATTGGCCTTGAAATTTCCAAAAAGCCCATATAAGGGCCAAAAATGAAAATTTTCTTTTGGCTTAAAGGATCATAGATTCCTATAGGAAATTTTGCGTAGAAGTTTACAATTAGTTTTGGTGCATAGTATTAATTAATTAGTTTTAGTTATTTAGTTTTCAGATATTTTGGGGCCGATTTCCGCTGCCCCCAGAGACCTAAAGTTTTTCAAAGTCTCGTAAGGGCCGAAAAAATGAAAGCCGTATTTTGGTGCGAAAGAGTTTATTTTCTATCGGAAAGGATGAGGGTCAATAAGGCCGTTTTTTGGGCTAAATTTTTTTTTTCGTGAAATTTGATCCTTTAGTCCTGGTAAATGATTCCCCAAAAGAATTTTCGATTTCGGTCGTCGGAACCCTTAATATTCGCCTAAAACCATGATATTTTATTAAAGCAAATTTTAAGGATCAGCATAGGAATTAAAAAATTTTATTGCGGCAGGGAAGTACTCCTACCTAAGACCTTTTAAGGGTATTTTTTCATGTTCCGAAAAATGTGTAGAACCCCCTTAAAAGAGGCAATTTTAGGTGTTTTTATTTTTTTAAACACCGTTCTTCCAGGATTTCTGAAAACTGCATACAATATATTATAGCTTGCCCTAAGATAAACCTCACGTAATTTTTCCCGTTTGCGAATCCAATGGAATCCATTTAAAAAATGCATAAGACGCGGTTTTTACGGCCTATTTGAGCTCCCTGGTAGTCAGATCTGAATTTTTTTTAAAAAACATCATTTAGGAGTGACAATTAATCGATTCCAGCCATTATCCCGTTCCATCCATGATTAAGTTATCTTAAAAAAAACTTTAAAAAATTATTAAAAAATCACTTTGCATTTGATGTGTTCCATAACAAGTTTTCGAAAATGGAATATTAAAATTATAAATAATCTGTATATTTCCTTCTTTTTTCGTATTAAGTTAGTTGTATTTTTAATTTACCCTTCAGAATGATGTCTTGCATCTAAAATAACAATATAATACAAAAAATAGAAGAAAATACATATATGTTTATATTTTTCACATTTCATTTTCAAAAACTTGTTATGGAACACATCAAATGCAAAGTGATTTTTTTAAAATGTTAATAATTTTTTAAAGTTTTTTTTAAGATAACTTAATCATGGATGGAACGGATAATGGCTGGAATCGATTAATTGTCACTCCTAAATGGTGTTTTTTAAAAAAATTCAGATCTGACTACCAGGGAGCTCAAATAGGCCGTAAAAACCGCGTCTTATGCATTTTTTAAATGGATTCCATTGGATTCGCAAACGGGAAAAATTACGTGAGGTTTATCTTAGGGCAAGCTATAATATATTGTATGCAGTTTTCAGAAATCCTTGGAAGAACGGTGTTTAAAAAATAAAAACACCTAAAATTGCCGCTTTTAAGGGGGTTCTACACATTTTTCGGAACATGAAAAAATACCCTTAAAAGGTCTTAGGTAGGAGTACTTCCCTGCCGCAATAAAATTTTTTAATTCCTATGCTGATCCTTAAAATTTGCTTTAATAAAATATCATGGTTTTAGGCGAATATTAAGGGTTCCGACGACCGAAATCGAAAATTCTTTTGGGGAATCATTTACCAAGACTAAAGGATCAAATTTCACGAAAAAAAAAATTTAGCCCAAAAAACGGCCTTATTGACCCTCATCCTTTTCCGAAAATTTCAAAAATGAAGTCAGTTTTACAGTAATTGGAGCCATTTGTTATGTATAAGCCGGAAAAGGTACATAGGGAGTTTAATGGCACCGATTTTTTGCTCATAAATAAAAAACGGCTTCAATTTTTGCAAAACCGTCTTATTTGAAATTTCCGGAAAATTTTCGATAGGAAATGAACTCTTTAGCACCAAACCACGGCTCAATTTTTTTCGGCCCTTAGGGGTCGTACATAAATTACGTAAGCACATGTAGGGGGGGGAGGGGGTCCAAATTTGACATCTTACTCATAAGCTAAGCATAGGCGAAATGGGATAAAGCGTGCAAAAAGGGCCTAACCCATGCTTACGTAATTTATGCACGACCCCTATGAGATTTTAAAAAACTTTAGGCCTCTGGGAGCAGCAAAAATCGGTCCCGAAAAAATTAAAAAAAATTAGGATTAATATGGGGCCTAAAATGCAAATTTCCGCTCTTTGGCATTTTCAATTCAAAAATTCCTTTTATTCGGTATACCCTACTAAAGGCTAAATTTTGAAAGACGATTTTTAGTAGACACCCTGTAAAAGTAGAAATTTTAAAATTTTCATGTTAATTCCTGTAGGCCTACACTCAAATCCACCTACATCTGAACTTCATCCAAAATATCTGGTAATGAAAATTTAATTGTCCCCTAAAGATTCGACCCCAAAAATTTTTCCGAGGGCTTTTATAGCTACTGTGTATTGTAAGACGGGTAAAAATCATTAATTACTTTTTTTTTTTTTTTTTGGAAAATTCTTACCGTAAATGAGAAAAATATTAAACGGAAACCAATTTACGAAACGCGTGAGTTTTCCAAGTGGAAAAAACAGGAAGCAGAAATGACTGATGTGTGTGATCGTGAAATTTATTTCCAAGCCACCCGGAAGGATGTGATGCATTAGAAAGAAAAAAATAAGAAAAAAGAAAAAATATATCACCTGACGGCAGCTTCTCTCTTTTTAGGAGCAGCCACTTTGAAGTTTTCGATTTCCGGTACATGTGATCAACAGCTACAAACATACATCCTTTTTTTCTATGTTTACAATTGAAGTAAGCGTTAAGGAAAATCGAAAAGGGATTTGGGGAGATGGTTTTTTTTTTTTTTTCTGAGTCACTGATAAATTATTGCATACGTTTTATTGTTTCGGGATGCAATTTTTTTTAAGCTCACGCCTCTCCGGCTGACGTTGTTTAAATTGAATGCCTAACAATTTTTTATTTTGGTCGAGATCATCACATGATTTTACCGCTTGAATTTTTGCCTCGCGAATGTACAAATATTTCGCTGTCAAGTTAAAATTTTTTTTCCCTGACTTGCAGGGGGGGGGGGGGGGGGGGGGGGGGGGGAGAAATCGATGCAAATGATTCTCATCAAAAATTGCACAAAACAATTTTTTTTTCTCTTCCCGCAAATTTAATTTCCTTTCAATTTGATAATTTTCGCTGCTAATAAAGAAAAAACGCAGAGAGAATCTTGATAAATTTATTATTTCGCAAGAAAATCCTGCACCGAATTTTGATTATAAAAAAAAAGGGGAAAAAGAAAGGCACAAACATCCTTTAAAAAAAAATTAAATTACGGGGGAAAAAAAAAAATTAAAAAACGAGGAAGGTAGCTAGCTTCCCGAGAAAATATTTAGCGAGAAAATTTTCTACATCAGAGTCTCTACCGAATTAGGAAATTAAATTTCATCTCATGTGTCAAAATTGTATCTGGGACTTCAACGTTTTCCAGTTTAAAACGGAAATGCGATAACGTCAAAACGGTTGAGGCAATGATGTGATTTAATTTTAAAGGAATTCTCGTGTAAAAGCACTCAAAATAATATTTCAACTTTTGGATATTACTATTTTTCGATTCTTTACCGAAAAAAACGTTCCTTAAAAAAAAGAAAAAAAATCGTTTTCTTTTCGGTTTGGAAAGAAAAGAATCGTGTGATTTTATTAACTTTTCAGAAAGATTCGTCAAAAATTCTTCCTTTTTTTTTTCGTTTTATGAAGGGAAGCACGGATGCAAGTTTCGGGAGAAATTACCTTCACTTTGTATTTGTTTGGAGCTCGGTTCATAAAACATCAAACACGGCCATAAAAATCAAGAAGGAAAGAAGAAAGGAAAGAAAAAAAAAAGGCCTCAAGTGCATCGACACGTTGCGACGCTTGGAGGTTTTTCCTCTCTTTCCATTTCTTTTTCTTTTTTAAATGAGAAATTTTTCCGAAGAGGGGGGAAAAACGATAGGGACACTCACGTAAGAGAGATGAACCGGAACTGAAGACCCTCTATTTATATACTTTGTCCTCTCGTACGAGAGAATTTTTTTTTTTTTTTTTTTTTATTGACGGCCTAAAAAAAAGGATGTGAGGTCATTTTTCGAGTCAGTTGAGGTTACCGAAATTTTCTTGATGACTAGTAGGGTTGCTTTTATTTTACGAATTTTTGAATTTTCGTGAACGCAGCCCCTAATTTTTTTATGGTAACCGAAAGAAGGTTGCCGGATTTTTTTTGAGATTTTTAATCAAAAGAGATGCATAAATTATATAAAAATCACGTATAAATTATATAAAAAATTGAACATGCATAAAAAATGCATAAGTTATGTATAAATAACATAACTTTTTCTACCAGAAAAATATTTCATCCTCCAGTTGTGCATAAATTATGCATAAAATGTAAGGAAAAGTTGAATAAGCATAATATTTGCAAATATTCCGTCTTTATGATTTAAAAAAGTTGTTTGCATAAATTTTGCCAAAAATTATGCATTAGGGCGGGTCAAAAAACGCGAATTTTTGAATTTGAAAACGCTTGATATGGGAATCGTTGCCTTTTTGTAATACTATTAACCCTAATTTTTTTCAGATTTTTTAAACGACATTTTGAGGTGGCGCAATGGCCTTGAAATTTCCAAAAAGCCCATTTGAAGACCAAAAATTAAAATTTCTTTTTCGCATAAAAGACCGTTGTTTCCTATCGGAAATTTTGCGTAGATTACGAATTTGACGTCAAAAATTATTTTTGGTGCACAGTTTTTGAACACAGGTTTTGATTCCAAAGTTCTGAAAATTTTGTTATGGCTTTCTGTCTGTGGCTCAAAAACGGCGCACCAAAACTAATTTTTGACGTCAAATTCGTAATCTACGCAAAATTTCCGATAAGAAACGACGGTCTTTTACGCGAAAAATTTTTTTTTAATTTTTGGTCCTCAAATGGGCTTTTTGAAAATTTTAAGGCCATTGCGCCACCTCAAAATGTCGTTTGAAAAATTTGAAAAAAATTAGGGCTAATAGTATTATACAAAGGCATCGATTCCCATATCAGGCATTTTCAAATTCAAAAATTCGCTTTTTTCAATTCGCCGGCTAATATGCATATTAAGGTATTTGTGTACTTAAAAAAATTATGCCTATATTCAAATTTTGGAGCTTAAAAAAACATGCATAAACTTTTGCAAAAATTGTGCTTGTTTAAGTTTTTTTTTTTTATAAATGATACAAAAATAATAAATTTTTCATATAAAGTTTTTGCATTTATTTTGCAAAAATATACCCTTTTTGCATTTATTTTTCGTACGGGCATGACATATCGGACGGAATTTTCAACAGTTTCGAAAAATTTAAAAATTTTTTATGATTTCCAAGAAAAAAAAATGTTGAAAATGTTATTAAAAAGTTACGATTGTGTTATTATAATGTTGTTTTCTTTTCTTTTTTTCAGGTAAGATTTTAATCGTCAATTTTTCCGCTGAATTCAATCGAGTATATGTAAGTAAAAGTACTAAACAGGGTCCGAAACCGGTTTAAACTGGTTGGAGCCGACTCCGGCATCGGAGCCGAAATATTCAAAGTACTGGCGCTGGTGCTGGTGCCGGCTCCGATTGCAGGGGTATTTTGACGTATTTTTATTTTCGAAAAATGTTGGTGTCAAAATAAAGTACATATACTGAAAGAATTATTTGTGTAATAAAGAGTATTAAAAACAATTTTTTTTTGTAGGCAATAAATTGTTAAATTTGGGGCTTAAAATTTGTAAATCAAAACGGTCGGAATAACCGCGGAAGCGTTGTGACGTCATATGTTAATATCGTTCTGCCGGAAAATTTGTCGTAGAATGCGATGCTTTCAATGTTTATAAACCGAGCCACCGCATTCTTGGAAAATTTTTTGGGGCAGCTTATTCCGTCCGTTTTGATTTACAATTTTTGACCCCCAACTTTAACAAATTATTGCATACAGAAGAAATTGTTTTTAAATACTTTTTATGACACAAATAATTTTTTTAATTCAGGTACTTTAGTTTTACTCCAAAATTTTTCAAATACACGGATAAAACACTATTAGTTATTATTACTCATATTAAGGGTAGATGTATAATTACTAATAGGTTAGGGTTAATTTTTATATATATTATTAGTAATTTTTACCATAATCAATATTATTATGGTAAAAATTACTAATAATATGTATAAAAATTAACCCTAACATATTAGTAATTATACATCTACCCTTAATATGAGTAATAATTACTAATAGCGTTTTATCAGTGTATATACAAAAAAAAAAAAAAAAAAAAAAAAAAAAGTTCCCTATTTTGCCTTTTTTTTTTGGAAAAAAGTGCTGGCTAATACAATTTACCGCTTAATTTAGTCAAAAGTCGTGGCCTTTCTCAGCATTGCCATCGGGTCATAATTTTAGAAAACCGGTGCCAGCGCTGGTGCTGGCACCAGGTCTAAATCAAATCGTCTACCACTGGCACAATCATCGGTGCCGACGTAAGTTTTTAGCCTGCCGCGGCTAGCATCGGCGGCGGCGCCGGCACCGGCACCGGCACCGGCACCGTCATCGGCTTCGGACCCCTGGTACTAAAAAGGTTGTTAAAATAAAATGGTCGAGGGAAGGAAGGACGAACCCCTAGATCCTAAGATCCTATTTTAAAAAGAGAAACCTACTATGGTGTAGCAGGTTCTGGTGGACTAACCTGATGTTAATTCTTCAGCAAAAAACAACTTGAAATCAAGGAAGGCTTACCTGAAAAGAGGAAAAAATAGAATTGCATTAAAACAGATTAGTCATAATTGCGCTCGTCTTTTTATAAAAATATATACCGAATGGGAGTTGGCGCCTAGAAGCTTGGAAATATCCGAATTCATAACAAAATATTTTCATTTACAAAAGATTCTATAAGTTACTTTTCCCAGTTGGTAGCTTTTTCAAAAGACGTATACAATTTTTATTCTCACATGTCATATTTCGTATTATTTTTGCGATTCAGACGGCGATTGAGAACCCCCCCCCCCCCTCAGATTCGATTTCGTGTAACAAAAGGTTAGAACGCGAGAAAAGTGACGCATGTCCATTATTTTTACAAATCGGACCTTTTCCCCGAAGTTAACCGTGGGCGAAATGAATCATTCCCCAGGTTTTATAAATGTCTTTGGAAAAGCGGGTTCCCCGACGTCCCGCTTTAGAAACTCGAAATGTCATATAAGCTCATAACGGGCGGGAATTATCATTGTTAATGTGCTTATTGATCTACCTTAAAAGCTTTTATGCATCTTGATCGTAAAAAAACGGTGAAGGACGTGAAGTCAGCGTCATTCGGGTCGTCAATTGGACGCGGGAGAGGAGGAAAAGTTGAATCGGGACCGAGTGCTTTTCAACCGCATTTTCTTGCTTTTCCTCTTTTCCACAAAGGAGCCTCTGACTTTCTCAGACTTCCCATGGAGGTTTCTGATCGTCACTTGTCATTGCCAAATGTTTTCATTGTCTAACCCTCCCGACCGTATTTGACGGAAACAAGGAATGATTTACTCCACTTTGTTACATTTAAATAGGAAAGAAAATGCTTTTTTTTTTTTTTTTTTTTTTTTTGACTTGACATGACGTTTCCCGGAATTTTTTTTCTTTTTCTAATGACATCAAGCGCCTTGTTACTTTCTTTGGTGAGAAGTTTACAGAAAGAAAAAGGAAAAATTGAAATTCAAAAAGGAAAAAAAAAGAAAGTATAGCGGTTTTGCAGGGGTTCGGCTCTTATTCTTTTCATAAAGGGAGCGAAAATAACGAAGTGGAAATTAACAACGCCACGTGGTCGATTCATAAAATTTTACAATTTATCTTCTTCGGATTTTCTTTTCTGCACGTAGAGGTTCGAGCATTTTTTTTTTTTTTTCTTGTTGGATTTTCTGGCAGTGATGCTCCCAGCGGGAGTCACCACGGATGCTGATACTTTTATACAGTATAATCTTCAAATTTGAGGAGCTCGATGAGGCGTCCGCTACAATAGGGGACTTGGGACTAGCCGAATTGATGAACGGACGTTTGGTCCGATGTTTTTGACCCAAAAGTAGTAACTCCCTGTTTTTTTTTGGTCCTTTTTTTTTTTTGCATCTTACTAATTGGTTTAAGTATAAAATGGCCTGTTAATATTTGGGAATTTTTTACTATTGGCTTATTAATTGTTAATGAATGATTGGAAAATTATTGCCCATCACTCAGGGAGAAATAATGCAAGAGGGTCTCAAAGGACAAATTTGTCGAATGCATCCGAATACGAAGAATTCTTAAAAAATATTTAAATAAAAAAATGTTTAAGGAAATTATCGAATATTTTACGGAAAAATTTGATTTGTGGATGGAGGATACTTGGAAAAAATTTTAAAAAATTTATCAAATATTTTGCAAAAAAAAAAAAAAAAAAAAAAAAAAAAAAATAGAGAAATTGGAGACTAGGGCGGAAGCTATACTTCCAGTATCCTACACTCCACTCCCGGGAGTAGAAAAACATATACTGTAATTTTTTTTTCTCGGTATATTAATAATAATAATGCTTTATTATACTAATATTATAATGCTTTATTAAACTATATTTGCAATTAAAAGCGGGTTTACGTACGACCAAATTTGATCCGCTTCGTGTTTTAAAACGACGAAAGAGTCGTTCTCCGTCATATTGAACTTGTTATAAACAATTTTAACATAAAACAATAATAGAGCAACGAATCGCTCTTTTGTTATTCTATATTATTCCAACTCGTCTTGTTGCCGCGTACCGACTCTAACCACCACGCCACCACCACATATTTGTTTTTGTTAAGTTTACATGCAAGTATTTGTTGTTTTTTACAAAAATAAGATGTGTTGTTTTTACTAAAGGAAATTGTCCGTTTTTAACATAAAAAATTTTACAAGTTAATTATGTGGACCGATTTTCACATAATTACACATTTTTTTTTTACTGTGTAGACCCCAGTGTAGTATTCTGTAGTGGACGTATAGCTTTCGCACTATTCATTTTTCAAAAAATATTTATTAACACATTAAATAATTAATTTTGGACAGTATATGTTTTGAGTTGCAAACGTAGAAAAACATATACCGAAAAAAAAAAAATTACAGTGTATGTTTTTTTACTCCCGGGAGTGAAGTATAGGATACTGGAAGTATAGCTTTGGATCGGTCCCCGAGAAATTGCATCTGGCCATTAAATACCGTGTTGATAAATTTTTTTCGGGCCACCCCCCAAATCGATTCCAAATAATTCAAAAAGTCTATATCTAAAATTTTTTTTTTTTATCTTAGCCGGAACCCGTGCCCCAAGGCACTTGTTTTTTCCTATGCAAAAAGCACGGTAAAATGTCATTATTTCGGATTAATTTTTTTTCCGACGGTTATAATGACCCAAAAAATTTGATTTTTTGCATACACGCTCCTTAGTTGTGTATCTACCTCCGTATTTTTTCCCATCCCCCCAGAAAAATATTTCAGCGCTCTAGGAGGGGTTAAAATTTACCAAAAATGGCAAAATTTGCAAAATACGACCCCTCCAGGAGGTCGGAAATATTTTTCTGGGGCGTCTTATGGTTTCACACATCTTCCGAAAAGCTGATTCAATTTCCATCTTAATCATGGATCTAATTTCGGTTCTTATATGCTCGTCCATATAGAACTTCTTCGTTGTCCTGGCGCACAAACTCTTCATATTTTTTTCGTTTCAAAATCTTGAGATTCTTCTCAGCATCTAAAATTTTTAGATCTAACTCATTTACATTACTACTTCCACCAGCATGTTGAACAATTTTATTATCTTTCTCTTTCACATCACTCATTTTTAATTCTTTAGATTTTAAAATTAGTCGTATTGACTATTTTCTCGTATTTTGCCAATTTACACTCTTTTTTTTTTTTTACCCCTTCAACTTTGGTTGAAGGGGTTTATATTAGTTGTAATATAATTAATAAACAATCCATTTTGAAAAATTCGAATTTCAGTTTTCGCAGACTGAGCGGAGTAACAAGTTTATCGCTATCCTTGGCGTTTAAGAAAGTTTTAGATAATTGAAACTCTTAATATCGCAGAGTACTGAAATTGCGAAAGGAGCGATTTCGAGTCATCTCCAGAGGGAATAAAATCCTTATTGAAGCTTCTAATGAATAACTTTGCTTCCTAGCGAAATAAGAAATAATTTCGCGTTCATAATTTGACGGAAGCAGTGTTCTTAATGGGATTTCTCTATTTTCGATTTATGATTTTTTTTTTCCCAAATGTTTTCAGGGCTCAAGCGCATTTTCGTTGTGTCCGCCCAATACGTTTGGTAGTGATTTCCGTTTCCTACCTTTCTGATTTTTTTTAAATTTTCTTTTTCCAGAAATTGTTGTCTTTGGGCACGATTATATAGTGCATCTATTTGTTGGCATACATTACAAAATAACATTTAGGTTTTCCTGATATCTGCATTTGCCCTTCAGTTTGGTAACAGTAGTCGTGAGAATTTACCATTTCCCACTCTCCGGTTTCTTTGGAGGGATACTTAACCTTTCATCATTTTTCCCCCTTTCTGCAATCAACTTCTTTTCGCAAAAAAAAAAAAAAAAAAAAAAAAAAAAATTATTGGAAGGCTCACCGACTGCCATTCTTATGTTAAGGAGGTTCTCCAGGCGAAAGAACCCCGCACGAATTCTACATATCTGACGAAATGGTCAGATATGTCCGGCAGGGTAAAAAATTAGTTTAGAAAAATGCAATGATTCTATTCAGAATAGGTTTATGCCTATTCTAAATAGTTTTTAGGGATGATTTTAAAAAAAGAAATGGGACTATTTTTTTTTCGGGAGGACGCGAAAAAAAAATTACGGCGCCATTTTCCGTGCCCGTATTTCTCTTTTTAAACGTGTTAAATGAAACATGGATGATTATTTCGATAACAAATGACCTACTTACGGAATGGTCGCATCCTGGAGAATGCCGGGAACCCGTTACCGCGGCCGATTAACGTACTTTTTTTTTAAAATTTAAAAAAAACTAAGAGTAAACAAACTTTTTCTTGTTTGTAAACAAAGACGACTGCATTTATTAACGGAGTTTTTTTTTTTTTCTGAAGTTGGCCAT
Organism: Liposcelis bostrychophila; assembly: GCA_037577465.1. NCBI lineage: Eukaryota > Metazoa > Arthropoda > Insecta > Psocodea > Liposcelididae > Liposcelis > Liposcelis bostrychophila. Next base: position 52,019,402 of record CM075208.1, on the reverse strand, counting down.
CAAACTTTGTCGGAGTTTTAGAATAAAGGCGGCCGTTTGTGAATTTTTAAAAAAACTGTTGGGAATTTTCCGAAAATACACATCATCGGTTTTAAAATAATTTTGTGGTTTCGGAGGAGGATTAAATGATTCGTGCGACTCTTACACAGGATAAAGACGGCTTTTGAGAATTTTTCGACGATATATCATCCGTTTAAAAATCATATAATTTTTTTTTTTTTTTTTGAAGGTTGTAAGAAAAGGGCATTGCAATGCATTTCTAATGATGTAGATTAATATTAATAAACGTAAATAAATGCTGTTTTAAAAATTTAAAAAATCTGAAATGATTCGGAACTTGCATTTTGCAATTGAATTTTATTTTTTTTTTTTTTTTTTTTTTTTTTTTTTTTTTTTTTTTTTTTTTAAAGTGGGTTAGGTCAAGTGCACAAGTATAAAAACAGTTCGGAAATTCATTCGAAACACAAAAAATTCCATCCGATCTTCGGGAAGAAGTCGGAGGATTATTTCAAACCGGTCATTTTCTCCGCGGTCGCTGTACAGTTCGCGTGGCGCGTTGCCATCGGTCTCGAGTAGCCGTCCACGAGAGTCGGAGTTCGAAACTCGCTACTACCAAAATTTTTTTCCCCCCTTTTTTTTATTTTATTATTAATTTTAACTGTATTGACGAGTAATTAGCCGCGGATAATTATTTCCCGAAAAAAAAAATCCTTTTTCAAGGAAAAAAAAAAAAAAAAAAAGAAAAAAAAAATCTTTTTTTTTTTTATTTGATTGTAAATGTTTTGGAGATCATCTGGGGGCAGTACAGGGACACGAACACAAAAGTCCGGGGCTCGTGCCCCTGTACTGTCCAGTTTTATAGTTAAGGAAGGCGACTTGAACATGTTCAGTTTCCGTTCTTTTCCTTACGGGCAAAATTCAACGGGCTCTTTTTGGGCTCCTACTCTGCATTTTGAAGGGAAGAACCTAGGGGCATCGAAAATAGTCCGTTGAAATCGGTCCAGTTTTTTAATGAACTTAGGGGACTTGAACATGTTCTGTTTCCGTTTTCTTCCTTACGGGCAAAATTCTACGGGCTATTTTTGGGTTCCTACTCTGCATTTCGAACGGCAGAAGCTAGGGGTATCCAAAATAATCCGTTGAAATCGGTCCAGTTTTATAGTGAAGGAAGGCGAATTGATAACTTCAGTTTCCGTTCCTTTCCTTACGGGCAAAATTCAACGGACTCTTTTTGGGCTCCTACTCTGCATTTTGAAGGGAAGAACCTAGGGGCATCGAAAATAGTCCGTTGAAATCGGTCCAGTTTTATAGTGAAGGAAGGCGACTTGAACATGTTCAGTTTCCGTTCTTTTCCTTACGGGCAAAATTCAACGAGCTCTTTTTGGGCTCCTACTCTGCATTTCGAACGGCAGAAGCTAGGCGTATCCAAAATAGTCCGTTGAAATCGGTCCAGTTTTTTAATGAACTTAGGGCACTTGAACATGTTCAGTTTCCGTTTTTTCCCGAACGGGCAATATTCAACGGGTTGTTTTCGGACTTCTACTCTTCATTTGGAGCGGCAGAAGCTAGGGGTATCCAAAATAGTCCGTTGAAATCGGTCCAGTTTTATAGTGAAGGAAGGCGACTTGAACATGTTCAGTTTCCGTTCTTTTCCTTACGGGCAAAATTCAACGGGCTCTTTTTGGGCTCCTACTCTGCATTTTGAAGGGAAGAACCTAGGGGCATCGAAAATAGTCCGTTGAAATCGGTCCAGTTTTATAGTGAAGGAAGGCGACTTGAACATGTTCAGTTTCCGTTCTTTTCCTTACGGGCAAAATTCAACGAGCTCTTTTTGGGCTCCTACTCTGCATTTCGAACGGCAGAAGCTAGGCGTATCCAAAATAGTCCGTTGAAATCGGTCCAGTTTTTTAATGAACTTAGGGCACTTGAACATGTTCAGTTTCCGTTTTTTCCCGAACGGGCAATATTCAACGGGTTGTTTTCGGACTTCTACTCTTCATTTGGAGCGGCAGAAGCTAGGGGTATCCAAAATAGTCCGTTGAAATAGGTCCCGTTTTTAAATGGTCTTAGGGGACTTGAACATGTTCTGTTCCCGTTTTTTTCCTTACGGGCAAAATTCAACGGGCTATTTTTGGGTTCCTACTCTGCATTTTGAAGGGAAGAACCTAGGGGCATCGAAAATAGTCCGTTGAAATCGGTCCAGTTTTTTAATGAACTTAGGGGACTTGAACATGTTCAGTTTCCGTTTTTATCCGAACGGACAATATTCAACGGGTTGTTTTCGGACTTCTACTCTACATTTCGAACGGCAGAAGCTAGGGGTATCCAAAATAGTCCGTTGAAATAGGTCCCGTTTTTAAATGGTCTTAGGGGACTTGAACATGTTCTGTTCCCGTTTTTTTCCTTACGGGCAAAATTCAACGGGCTATTTTTGGGTTCCTACTCTGCATTTTGAAGGGAAGAACCTAGGGGCATCGAAAATAGTCCGTTGAAATCGGTCCAGTTTTTTAATGAACTTAGGGGACTTGAACATGTTCTGTTTCCGTTTTTTTCCTTACGGGCAAAATTCTACGGGCTATTTTTGGGTTCCTACTCGGCATTTCGAACGGCAGAAGCTAGGGGTATCCAAAATAGTCCGTTGAAAGCGGTCCAGTTTTATAGTGAAGGAAGGCGAATTGATTATGTTCAGTTTCCGTTCCTTTCCTTACGGGCAAAATTCAACGGGCTATTTTTGGGTTCCTACTCTGCATTTTGAAGGGAAGAACCTAGGGGCATCGAAAATAGTCCGTTGAAATCGGTCCAGTTTTATAGTGAAGGAAGGCGACTTGAACATGTTCAGTTTCCGTTCTTTTCCTTACGGGCAAAATTCAACGAGCTCTTTTTGGGCTCCTACTCTGCATTTCGAACGGCAGAAGCTAGGCGTATCCAAAATAGTCCGTTGAAATCGGTCCAGTTTTTTAATGAACTTAGGGCACTTGAACATGTTCAGTTTCCGTTTTTTCCCGAACGGGCAATATTCAACGGGTTGTTTTCGGACTTCTACTCTTCATTTGGAGCGGCAGAAGCTAGGGGTATCCAAAATAGTCCGTTGAAATAGGTCCCGTTTTTAAATGGTCTTAGGGGACTTGAACATGTTCTGTTCCCGTTTTTTTCCTTACGGGCAAAATTCAACGGGCTATTTTTGGGTTCCTACTCTGCATTTTGAAGGGAAGAACCTAGGGGCATCGAAAATAGTCCGTTGAAATCGGTCCAGTTTTTTAATGAACTTAGGGGACTTGAACATGTTCTGTTTCCGTTTTTTTCCTTACGGGCAAAATTCTACGGGCTATTTTTGGGTTCCTACTCGGCATTTCGAACGGCAGAAGCTAGGGGTATCCAAAATAGTCCGTTGAAAGCGGTCCAGTTTTATAGTGAAGGAAGGCGAATTGATTATGTTCAGTTTCCGTTCCTTTCCTTACGGGCAAAATTCAACGGGCTATTTTTGGGTTCCTACTCTGCATTTTGAAGGGAAGAACCTAGGGGCATCGAAAATAGTCCGTTGAAATCGGTCCAGTTTTTTAGTGAACTTAGGGGACTTAAACATGTTCAGTTTCCGTTTTTTCCCGAACGGGCAATATTGAACGGGTAGTTTTCGGACTTCTACTCTACATTTCGAACGGCAGAAGCTAGGGGTATCCAAAATAGTCCGTTCAAATCGGTCCAGTTTTTTAATGATCTTAGGAGACTTCAACATGTTCTGTTGCCCTTCTTTTCCTTACGGGCAAAATTCAACGGGCTATTTTTGGGTTCCTACTCTGCATTTTGAAGGGAAGAACCTAGGGGCATCGAAAATAGTCCGTTGTAATCGGTCCAGTTTTTTAATGAACTTAGGGGACTTGAACATGTTCAGTTTCCGTTTTTTCCCGAACGGGCAATCTTCAACGGGTTGTTTTCGGACGTCTACTCTACATTTCGAGCGCCAGAAGCTAGGGGTATCCAAATTAGTTCGTTGAAATCGGTCCAGTTTTATAGTGAAGGAAGGGGACTTGAACATGTTCAGTTTCCGTTCTTTTCCTTACGGGCAAAATTCAATGGGTTGTTTTAGGCTCCTACTCTGCATTTCGGAATGTTGAAGTCCCCTAAGTTCATTAAAAAGCTGGACCGATTTCAACGGACTATTTTCGATGCCCCTAGGTTCTTCCCTTCAAAATGCAGAGTAGGAACCCAAAAATATCCCGTTGAATTTCGCCCGTAAGGAAAAGAACGGAAACTGAACATGTTCAAGTCGCCTTCCTTCACTATAAAACTGGACCGATTTCAACCGACTATTTTCGATGCCCCTAGGTTCTTCCCTTCAAAATGCAGAGTTGGAGCCCAAAAAGAGTCCGTTGAATTTTGCCCGTAAGGAAAGGAACGGAAACTGAACATGTTCAAGTCGCCTTCCTTAACTATAAAACTGGACAGTACAGGGGCACGAGCCCCGGACTTTTCTGTTCGTGTCCCTGTACTGCCCCCAGATGATCTCCAAAACATTTACAATCAAATAAAAAAAAAAAAGATTTTTTTTTTCTTTTTTTTTTTTTTTTTCCTTGAAAAAGGATTTTTTTTTTCGGGAAATAATTATCCGCGGCTAATTACTCATCAATACAGTTAAAATTAATAATAAAATAAAAAAAAGGGGGGAAAAAAATTTTGGTAGTAGCGAGTTTCGAACTCCGACTCTCGTGGACGGCTACTCGAGACCGATGGCAACGCGCCACGCGAACTGTACAGCGATTTAAAAAATAAAACAGACAATCTAAAAATAAACTAAAAATAAAGACAATCTAAAAATAAAGACAGCAATTTAAAAAATAAAATTCAATTGCAAAATGCAAGTTCCGAATCATTTCAGATTTTTTAAATTTTTAAAACAGCATTTATTTACGTTTATTAATATTAATCTACATCATTAGAAATGCATTGCAATGCCCTTTTCTTACAACCTTCAAAAAAAAAAAAAAAAAATTATATGATTTTTAAACGGATGATATATCGTCGAAAAATTCTCAAAAGCCGTCTTTATCCTGTGTAAGAGTCGCACGAATCATTTAATCCTCCTCCGAAACCACAAAATTATTTTAAAACCGATGATGTGTATTTTCGGAAATTCCCAACAGTTTTTTTAAAAATTCACAAACGGCCGCCTTTATTCTAAAACTCCGACAAAGTTTGATGGCCAACTTCAGAAAAAAAAAAACTCCGTTAATAAATGCAGTCGTCTTGTTTACAAACAAGAAAAAGTTTGTTTACTTTTAGTTTTTTTTAAATTTTAAAAAAAAGTACGTTAATCGGCCGCGGTAACGGGTTCCCGGCATTCTCCAGGATGCGACCATTCCGTAAGTAGGTCATTTGTTATCGAAATAATCATCCATGTTTCATTTAACACGTTTAAAAAGAGAAATACGGGCACGGAAAATGGCGCCGTAATTTTTTTTTCGCGTCCTCCCGAAAAAAAAATAGTCCCATTTCTTTTTTTAAAATCATCCCTAAAAACTATTTAGAATAGGCATAAACCTATTCTGAATAGAATCATTGCATTTTTCTAAACTAATTTTTTACCCAGCCGGACATATCTGACCATTTCGTCAGATATGTAGAATTCGTGCGGGGTTCTTTGAGATTTTTAACTGATCGTTCTCCTGCAACTTAAACATAGGCGAAACTTTGTTTATTTTTTGTAGAAAGGTTTCCGCCTACAAAAATTTAATTGGAAACGAATAATTTTTTTAAAATTAGAGGAATATTCCTCTTAACATTCTACACAACTTTGGTGGCACGAAAATTCGCTTTTATTATTAACTAAAATGTTTTCAAACTATTTACAAAAACATTTTTCAAAAATTGTAAACATGCTAACGGGTTGTTTATAAACATTGGACTTTTTGGGGGGGGGGGGGGGGGGAAATCTCACAAAAACACCATAAATGATAAAGGGATCAAAATTTTATGTCACAAAAGTTGTGCAGAATGTTAAGAGGAATATTCCCATAATTTAAAAAAAAAATGATTGGATTCCGATTAAAATTTTTGTACGCGGAAAAACCGTTCTACAAAAATAAATGTTTCGTCTACGTTTAAGTTGCAGGAGAACGATCAATTAAGAATCTCAAATTCACCTGGAGAACCTCCTTAAGGGGTCGTACATAAATTACGTAAGCATTGGTTAGGCCCTTTTTGCACGCTTTATCCCATTTCGCCTATGCTTAGCTTATGGGTAAGATGTCAAATTTGGACCCCCTCCCCCCCCTAAATGTGTTTACATAATTTATGTACGACCCCTAAGCTCTTAGTCATATTTTACCTCATTCAATTCCTCAACGTAGCATCTAATCGGAAAATCTAGCAAACCTAAAGAAAACATTGCAGAATTTTTAATTTTTCGAAAGTTATGAATGAAAGTGTATTGTTGTATAACGAAGATATTTATTCAACAATGGAAATAACACGGTTCGAATTGAACCAAAACTAACTACGTTGCTGCCACTCCTATTTAAGGTTCAAAGTCTTAACGTGCTTTCCATTGTTGCTGAACATTTCATAAGCTAAACACGCTTTCCTTTTCAGTGTTCAGTACATTTTTCTGTCCATGAATATGTGGATAAATATACTGGATACTAGGGAGGGTCGAAAAAAGGGGATTTTTGAATTTGAAAACGCCTGATATGAGAATCGATGCTTTTTTATAATGCTATTAACCCTGATTTTTTTCAGATTTTTTAAACGACATTTCGAGGTGGCGCAATGGCCTTGAAATTTCCAAAAAGCCCATTTGAGGACCAAAAATGAAATTTTTTTTTTTCGCGTAAAAGACCACGATGGTATCGGAAATTTTGCGTAGATTACGAATTTGAAGTCGAAAATTAGTTTCGGGGCACGGTTTTGGAGCCACAGACAGAAAGCCATAACAAGATTTTCAGAATTTTGGAATCTGGCATGTGGCTCAAAAATCATGCACGAAAACTAATTTTTACCTTCAAGTTCGTAATCTGCGCAAAATTTCTGATGGGAAATGATGGTGTTTTACGCAAAAATAAAAAAATTTTAAATTTTTGGTCCTCAAATGGGCTTTTTGGAAATTTCAAGGTCATTGCGGCACCTCAAGATGTCGTTTAAAAAATCTGAAAAAAATTAGGGTTAACAGTATTATAAAAAGGCGCCGATTTATTCTAACCACCCATTTTAGTTTTAAAATATCTTGGATTGAAGTATTGTCCTTCTGAAAATAATCTTGGATATGCAAAGGAGAGTGAACAGGACATAATCGCTGTTCCGGAGTTACAAATACGGGAAAGGTCGTCTTAAATCCATAAAAATGAGTTTACCCCTAAAGAGGAAGAAAAAGGAGGAATAAACCGTAATGATGATCATTATACTTCAGAAACGAATTCTCACCCCCCCTCATCGTCTTGTTATTTAATTTCATTTTTTTTTCCTACTTTGTAATGCTCATGCGAAAGACCATTTCAGGAAAAATAAAAATAAAATTCCTATTTTTTTTTCCGGTTTAGTCATTGAACGAAAGGGATAATCGAGTTTGAGATTGTGATGAATCACCCCCCGTAGCATGTCAATCGAAATCAATCAAAAAGTAAAGTAGAAATCTCAAGTGGAGGGCTCGCACTCGTGAATTGAGTGACTGGTAGAATGTGGACGACTGTGATATTTTTCCGCGGAGTAAGCTAACGGAAAAAAGAAAAAATGCGAAACTTTTCCTAAAAATAAAAATCTTTTGACGTCGAAAGGAGACTCGATCCGAAAAGGGCCTCCCTTCCTTCCTTTCCTCCTCGTTCCTTTCGATTTTACATTTTAACTTCGTATTAACGTCGCGACAAGTCAACATCCGCTACCTTAAACTCCTCCCGGTAACAAGGGAAATCTTCTGAAAATGAGTAAATAGTTTTCCGGGCATTGACTAAATTACGTGTGATTACTGAAGCGGATCGAAATGTAATCCTTCCCTTTAACTTTCTGGACCGTTCGTTCAATTTAAATTTTCCTCAAGGATATAGCTTTTCATTTTAAAAAAGAGATTTTTTTTTTTTGAATTTATGTTTCGAAAAAAGAAGAAATGGATATTTGAACGAATATCTTGAAAAATAAGAAAAACGAATCGTTTAAAAAAGATTTCCTTTCCTGTTTAAAAAAAAAAAAAAGAGAAATATGAGCTAACGATTCTCGACTGCTTAGAATTTCAATAACATTTTCTCGCAAAAATTTTCCCTTCGTTTGTTTGACGTTTTCCTCTTTTGACGTTCCTCTGGATAGTAAATGAAAAGCAATCGTTTTTCTTTGCTTTAATTCCTAAGTTAGACTGATATTTGATTTTGCTTTTAAAGTTTTGGATTACAACGGGTATTGTCAACTCCGCCGCCCGGGAAGTTTTGATTCCGATTTTAAAATATTATTTCAAGGATGATGAAGAAAATCTTCAAAGGGAGGAGGAGGAGGAGGAAGGAAGGGTGGGGGGGTAGGTTGAATTTTATTCCTTTCATTAATTACATTTCTCAAGATTTCTTCTTTTGCATCACTCTTAATTAGCTTTATAACTGGGATAATTAAGCCTTTATGAAGTGAGGTGTGAGCAATCGTATCATTCGCAAAAATGACAGAAAATTAAGGAGATTAAATTGCTACTTCAATTTTTCTTCCTTCAAAATTTTATTAACAAGTAAATGCGATTCCTTTTTTATAATCTTGCATTTAAAATCTATTATCGATTTTAGAATTTTCTTTTTAAAAAAAATTGTTAGGCGTAAAACGATTTATGCCAAATGTTTAATGTTAACAGGCTTCATAACTCTTGGGCCGAAGAAAAAATGTTGTAAACAGTTCTTGCCCCCCCCCCCCCTTCTGGAAAAACTGTGGATACGCCCCTGCACGTATTACTGCAGTACCGTGTGTTAAAATAAAAAGAACCCCGCACAGAATAATAGGAATTTGGGCACCGGATGAAATTCCATTTGTTTTTGTTTTTCTTTCGTTTGTTTTTAAATGTAAATTTAATTTGGTGCCCAAATTCCTATTATTCTGTGCGGGGTTCTTTGCGTTTGGCCGAAAACTGATGGCAAAATTTGTGATCGGAAAAACTGCCGTTGTAAGCGACCTGAGCGTAACTCCATTTTAAAAACAACTCGATTAGGACCATTGTTGACAAAAGCTAAACATCACAAAGAAGGTATTGTTTACAAAATGGAGTTACGCTGAAGTCGCTTACAGCGGCAGAAAAGTATGACCGAGTTTTTTCGGTGGCAAATCAGAAAATTCTGGGCCGAAATATTTTCAGTACATAATTAAATTTGCGTTGTTGAGTGGATCAAAAAATGTCTTCCGGACCCTATGTTGAAAATAAGGGGAACATGGGTTTTTCCGACTTCAAAATTTTCAAAAACTCGTAACTTCCTGTTTTTTTTTATTTTAATAAACTTTTTTTGCCTGCCCAATAATTGTTAAAACAAGAGAAAAAATCATTAATAAACTCCTTTTCGCGCCATTTTCCACGCTCGCTATTCGCAGCGGGTAACCTTCAGCACCCTAACGGTGCTTAGTGTAAAATCGACACATCTTTTTCTCGCTTATTCAACCGAATAATTTAGTTGAACTTTAATTTACTTTACTAACTTAGTATAACTTTAGTTTTTTTTTTTTTTTTTTTTTTTTTTTTCAAATAATAAAGGAAAAAAATTAAAATTATTTGGTTGAATAAGCGACCGGAAGATGAGTCGTTTTTTCACTTAGCACCGTTTGGGTGGTGAAAGGTGAACCGCTGCGAATAGCGAGCTTGGAAAATGGCGCGAAAAAACCTATAATTTTTTTTTCTTAAAAAAGCAGTCATTTTCATCAGAAATTTTGAGTTGATAACGAATCTGAACTCAATTTTTTAATCAGGTCTGGTTTTTTAGTTGAAGCCAAAAAATGTAAAGTAGCAAAACATGGTAAGTCCTGACTTTTGGCTATTTTTTTTACTTTGGCTCGAAAACCGGACCAGATTAAAAAAATAGAGTTTAGATTCGTGATCCACGCAAAATTTCTAAAGAAAAGGACTGCTTTAAAAAAAAAAATAGTTTTTTTAGCCTTACGGGAATTTTCCGACCATGAAGCACAAGTTGGGGCGGTTTTCCGTCGAGCGAAAAATCTGTAAAAAAAAATTTTTTCGCATTAAATATTTCCCCCGGGTCACCTTAATCGAATTCTTCAAATCCTTCACGATCCAAGGAATTTGGTGCCTTAACTGACAGCAGATTTGCTGCCAGTTCCGAAACTGGCAGTGAACTTTCTGTCAGTTCCGGGACTGCACTCAGAAAACAAAATAACTTATCATAAGCTGTTATTATGCTTTAAACGCTTTTGTTTTGTGGGAAGACATTTTCTGACTTGTCGCAAGTCATTCAGTCGGCTGTCGGCAAGTCATATATTGTAAACAAACAAAATGGCGGCTTAAGTAGAATTTATACATTATGTTATGATAATACTGCTCATGCTCGTATTAATAAATATGCATGCAAAACCATCATGATATAAGTGATATAACTTTTTAAGATTTTTCATTTGATTTTTAAACCTTCTTTTCATAATTTTATATGGAGTAATAGCATAACCTAAACATGACCCGTATCGTCTGCATTGGACAATGTTAGATTTCAATTCAATTTTTTTAAAGAAAATATTTAATTTAAGTTACGTGAATATAAAAATCCTAAATATCCATCTTGGTTGTTAATCCCGATGTCCACTTACACGTTTTTAAAATAAAAATTGAAATGACATTAAGTTTTTATTTCATTAAATAATAATAATGTTTTCGCGAGCCGCCATTTTGATTCTAATAGCATAGTATAAGAAATGTCCGCTAGTGTCGCCTATTGTTTTGTGGCAAGACATTTTATCTCAAGGCCAACCGAAATGACTTATCACAAGACGGTTAGGTTAGGTTAGGTTTTGTTATCACAAGATATTTTTTTGTTTTCGCACGGTTTTTACGAAAAATGTCTTGTCTCAATGCACTTTTGCGTTCGCATTAGTCATTTTTTTTTTCTGAGTGTGACAGTAAACCTAAGCTGCCAGTTGAGGAACTGGCAGTGAACAATAAACAACTTGCGTGACCCTTCAGGGCTTCCGTATTTCCCAATATTAGCCGAAACTGTAAATCAACTCTCGCTTGTAAGTACCGTTGAATTATTCGTTCCATAAAAATTTTCGTCTATTTCCAAAAGTCAAAAGGCTAAACATTTTCCAAGGAGTGTCTTTAATCTTGTAGAGTAAGCCTTATGTATTAATAATTGTTTGCGGAAAAGATCTTGGTTCTGGAAAAATAAACAGTCTCATTTATTACCTCAATTTTTTTGCATTAAATTTTTCCCCCGGGTCACCTTAATCGAATTCTTCAAATCCTTCACGATCACAAGGAATTTGGTGCCTTAACATTTAGTTTTTAACACAACACTTTCTTACATTGATTTAAGACTGGAGCCAAGTGACCGGATCAATTGATCAAATGATTTCAAAGGTTGAACTTCTTTCTTAAAAATCTGGCTTTTTTTAAAATGCCTTGATATGTCCTCTTATTTGTACGTGCCGTCGGGCAACCGTTTGTAGTGATCAAAAAGGAATTTTTTAGCAACACTTCTCCTTTGACGGCCCACAACTTCTCTTATAATGTAATACTCTTCGTCTTTACTATACCCATTGTGTGGTTCACGGTTCTTCGATTTTCCAAATTGCCTGCCCACCGGAAGCGGAACCGGCGGCTGGTGTGCGGCTGCCTGAAGAGGCAGAGGTTGCTGCGGCGGACGCAAACTTGGAGGTGGAAATAAGATCAATATAGAATAATAATAATTAGGAATTTCTTTTTTTTTTTTTTAGGAAAAATGGATTAGGAATTTATTTATTTATTTATTTTTTTTTATAGGAAAAATAAATTAGGAGTTTTTTTTTTTTAGGAAAAATAAATCGCTGCCGGGGGTTCTTCCCAATCGCATAATTACCATTACGAAACTCCCCATAACGTAAGTTCCCACTACGAAAGTTCCCCAAACGAAAATACCCATTCCCAATGGACGAAAGTTCCCAGAAAAAAAAATAATAAAGGAAAAAAAGGGAAAGGCTGTTATTGTTCTATTGAAAAATTGGTTACTATTACAAAAATGAAGTAATAGAATACTGAATGCATTAATGAATGTAAAGGGTCCTTTTGTAGCCATTTTTGGACCTTAAAGTTTTAACAAATCGATTTTGTCAACATTATATTCATATGTTGTTTTAAAAACACCGCGAATTGTATTCGTGAGATGTATCTCAGTTTTGGGCTCCATTAGGTGGCCCTGTAGAGGGCCTTCATAAGGCTCTTTGATATTAAAAAGGTAAAATCACTCGTCTTAGATTTAAATCCAAAATAATCAAATTATTAAGGAAGCTCCATAAGCTAAACATAAAAAAATTGACCATAAGCTAAACACAAGCGGCGCAATCTCCGTAAATAAAATATAGGGACTATTCAAGCGACTTCAGAGCAAGTGAAGTTTTTTCTAATTTCTTAAATAGTAAATAGAAAAATTTTCAGGGAACGTTCATAAGCTAAACACGAGAAAGATGTTTCCGTAAGCTAAACATTAGAATTTGTTTCATTAACTCAAGTCGAATAAAGCCCTTGTTTCAAAATAAAGATACCTAAATAAATAATATAGTGAATTTTAGGATTTCCTATTGCTTGTTCAGCAAGAAATTGATCTCCCATAAGCTAAGTATAGGATTTAAAAAATTTTTAAATTTTGAACTTAAAATATGTTGTATAACCCATTGTAGGTCCTTCCATTACCCACTAAGAAGTCAGGAATTTAAAAAATCCCTATGCCGCATATATGCGGTCCCGTCTTTAACAACATAAAACTCCCTAACGCATAAGAAATTATCCGAAATTCACTTTGATTACTAAAGCATTTGTTTTCTGGGAACTTTCGTACATTGGGAATGGGTATTTCCGTTTTGGGAACTTAGGTTATGGGTAGTTTCGTAATGGGAACTTTCGTAATGGTAATTATGCGATTGGGAAGTTCCACTAATAGCCAAAATAAATTAGGAATTTATTAATAGATAATTAAAAATAAATTATTAATTTATTTTTCCTTAGGAAAAATGGATTAGGAATTAATTTTTACTTTTTTAGGAGAAATAAATTAGGAGTTTATTTATTTTTTTTTTTTTCGGAAAAATAAATTAGGAATTTATTTTTTTTAGTAAAACTGGATTAGGAATTTTTTTTTTAGTTAAAAGGGATTAGGGATAAAGGTAGGGAATCGGAACAAAAAGAACCGATTCCGGAGATACACCCATTCAAATTCGAAAAATAGAAAAAAATTAAGGAACACACGATCGCTTGACGCAGGATCGGTTGCGATCAGGATCAGAGGCGATATCTGTCGGAACCATTTCGCACTAAAAGATCGTGGCCAAAATCTCTTGCTTTGAGACTTACGATGAGGTTAAAATACCAGAGAATCGGAAATTAGTAAGACGTAAATTTATTTGAAATCCGTGAAGGAAGACATGAAACCGAAACTTAGATTAAAATTTACCTTTTTTCCTGGTTGATATTATTGATTTTTATCCGCCATTGAATAATGTCATTCTTCCCTTAGGCTTGACAATAACAACAGAAGCACAAAATACAAATAGAAGGCTTTTTAAAAGCAATCTAAACTTCGTCGTTTTCACGCTTAGCACGATGTTGCTTCCAACAAGGGGGTGATTTTAACGATTTCCTTTTTAATCAAAATCGTAATAATTTTACTTAAGATGTTAAAAAAATCAAATGCTCAATATTTTTTTTTTCGTATAAAAAACAAATAGATTTATATTAATCATAAATAAAAATAATACATAATTATCATGTAAAAGAAAAAGAAATATTTTTTTTAGCTGAATGTTTTTTTTTTTTCGATAGGCTTATGATTTACTGAAACATTTCTTACAATTTAATTAATTTTTTAATACTTGTCGTTATGTAATCGAGCCATTATCGTGTCCTTTTAAATCTCCAAAATAATTAATCATCGGCAGTCACAATCGGGTTATTATTGGCAAAAAGAGAGAGGGAAACACTTAAGAAAAAGAAAGAGAGTGTGAATTGGGGGAAGTTTGTACAGATGGGCGCCCCATTGAATTCAATATCCGGGATTTGTTCCCCATCGGTGCTTTTTCTTTTCCTTACTCCCGGTGCTTCTGATGCCAATTACTTCTCATTTATTGTGTTTACCATCATTTTTTTTTTCTTTCCTCTCTCTGTAAATATCCTTTCGTCTGCTATACGTCCGTCACTTGCAAGGAATGCGTGTGAATCGTCCATCTTTTCATTTTTTTAAGCGTCCTTGGGGTTGCGTCTAAATAAATGGAAGGCAAAAGCCAGGAGGACCTCCCGGTTTTTTTGTGAGTGAAGTAGAGCTTCCCGTCGTCTGTGACTTTGGCGAACCATTTATCCCCGGTTATGCAATTCGTGTAGTAATACAAGTCGTTGATGGAGTCGTATTTGTCCACGTAACCTGGAGGCGTTGGGTATTTCAATTTTAATCTGGACAGGCTTCTGTATTGCTCTTGGACGTTGTCGTCTCCTAAAATGTTGTCCGTGGAGTCCGTGTAGGACATTGTGAAGGAGCTCCGATTATTTTGCAAAGGTCCGCATCCCGGGAAAATATCCAAACTCCTGGGTCTGCCGTTGAGTTCTTTTAACTCGCGCAATTTCGGGATTTTCCTCGGGGATTTCAGATCGGTTATGATCAAACTAACGGCGTGATACCACGTCTCCGCTTCCACGGGGTTATTGGACTGGAGCAAAATTTCGTCGCATACGTCAGCCGAGACGGAATCCCTGCTTAGACTCAGCTTCCTCGTGCTTAACCTATAAACGTTATCCCGTTTCGAGGATTCAGTCTCTTTATTTATTGACGCATCGGGTAAATAAAAACGGTTCGCTTTCGGCCTTTTTGATTTTTTGAAAAGCCTTTTTAAAAACCCCGACTGTGTCGTAAACATCATGTAATACTCGGTCAAAACCGCGAAAGACGTCACCCATTTTTTTTTCACTCTTTTCCCGTTCACGGTTAAGAGAGCCGTGTTGAGTTTTCCGGTGCGGAGGATTTTCCCGACGTTTTTGGGTATTTCCGTTTCGACTGACAATAAATCATAGGATCCCTGGTAATTTTCGTCTTCCTTCCCCGTGATGCATTCACTCGGTAGAGATAACTCCGACGGTAATTTCTCTAAATTATACGAGGCCGAAGCGTTAGCCGGCAAACTGTAAGTTTTAAGTCTTAAATCCGTTTTATTATCGTTATTTTCAATTAGGAACCTCCTCCTAGGCGGTTTCCAACTTTTCTCACCGGTTTCGGAATTGTAGTAATACGGGCGGCCGTATTGGGTGGAATATTCGTTCCAACCGTCCCCGATTATCCGAGCTTCCCTGTCTATGTCCGGAGTGGGGGGGCTCACTAACTCGTTGAAATTCCCGTCCTTCTCTTCCACTATTGTATCCATCATAAAATAATAAGCACAAAAAACATGTTATTTGATTTAATATCATCCACGGACTGAGTAAATAAGATGACTTGTTTTCCAATGGAGCGATAGCAGAAATTTTTTGTTATCTCTTATAATTCCTTATCGCTCACATTGATAAGGGATTGATGATGATGATTTTTAACGCTAGTTAACGGGAGAAGTATGTAGGCCAATTTAAGGTAAATCCAATAATTCATTGAAATCAAATAAATTTAGAAAAAAAAAAATGATGTAACGACGTTTACCGTAAAAATATTTTGGATGGGATTATCAGAATAAAGAAAAAGAAAAAAAAATAATCTTGTTAAATGTCAAAGACGAGCGGTCGAATTAATTTCACGGTAGATAAGATAGTAATAAAAATAGAAGGGGGAATAAAGATCAAATCGGGTCAATATGTATTTAAATCAATAGCATTGCACTCAAAGTCTCACATTATCGACCCAAAAAGAAGAAAAAAATACTAACTCTTGCAATAAATTTGATTTGTATGATTTTTTCCCGGTTTTTTATTACATAACGATATATACGGATATATGTAGAATATTAATCGTTGTTTTCCTCAGAGGCGGACTCGACAAAATTGCGTCCCTAGGCTCAAGTCTCTTCCGGTTTTTTTTTTCCTATTTTTTTTCTTGATTTTAATTTGAGGAAAAAAATATTTTTTAGCTGAAAAAATCAGTTTTTTTTTAAAGACTGTTTTTTTTTTATATAAAAAATGAAATAAAAACTATCGAATTGCACCCGAAAGTGTATCTGATCACAGTGGGGTGACTGGACTTTTTGTCACGGATTTTTGTCATGGATTTTTTGTCATTGCGACTTTTCGTCATTTATTACATTTTGTCATTGGCCACTATGTCATTTGTACAAAATGTCATTGCGCCATGCGTCAAATTTCAGTTTGTCATTGCAACAAGTTGTCATTTTTTAAGAACCCGCTACTACTTAAACGTTCTAAATGTTAAAAAGAAATTGAAAATCGCTTTCTGCTGTTTGATTTGTTTTTATTCCTGATGTTTATATTAAATTTTTTTTCCCTTGAATTTTTTGGATTTCCTTTCTGTTTTTAAGTTAAAATTTTAAGTGAAATGCCGCCGAAAATCACGGGGCAGAAGGGGAAATTTCACAAAGATAAATTCAAATAATTAGTTATGGTGAATTTTCGTGAAATCAAAAATATCATTTCTACAAGATGCAAGTATCATGAGAATATGTACGGATATTTTGATACAAATTTTTAATTTTAATAGAAGAAAGCCCACTTTGAGGAGGCTTTATGTAATTTAAAATTTCCACCTTTCCAATATGAGAGATCTCCTCCTTGGAATTTTTTTTTCCTTTTCAATGGGGCCTTGGATTACGACATCTGAAGCAATACTGGCACATACTATTTCCCCCTTAATGTTTAACGCATTTTTACCATTTAATTAATTCGTTTTAATTAAAATTAATGTAAAAAATATTGGATGAAATCAATGATTCCACATATATTACGAATGAGTACCCAGCGCCTCACAATTTTTTAGAAAACGTTATTGAACAGATTCCTCCAAGTCTAAAATATTTTTTAGACCAACTTTGAAATCCTCCCTCTCGGTTTATGACTATGCAAACTTTCAAACGGCTCTCCTGTAAATTTCTTAAATAAAAAAATTTACAGGAGAGTAAATTATTAATTTTTAACTTTTTGGTTCTAATGTAGAGCAATGTTTATCGTCTACTTACATTAAAAGTCCTTATTTCAAAACTAAAATTTTAGGTACATCTTAACCAGCCACAGAAGGATACACAAGCGTCGATAATGCCATCACAAGAGACTGTAAACAATAGCAATAGCAAACTGCAATTTCCTCTTTTGCTGCCGATAATTGACAGCAACGACACTTGCCGTGCTTTTTGGCAAATTCGAATTCAGGATTCAGTTTGTTTATGTTATTGTTTTCGTTGTAATCTTTTTTTCCATTTAATTAATTCATAAATGACAGGCATTTCCTGTCTTGATCATTGAAGATTATGACAAACTATTACATATGTACGTGATAATCTTCAATAATTTTACCCATATGTCGAAAAAAAAAATTGAGTTAGCCTCTCTACGATTTAAATGTTATGCCTCTCTACATTCAAAATGTTATTAATTCAAAACGTTTCTTAGTTTGTAAAGAGTCCGTAATAAATACGGCCACCCGATTTCGTTCGCGCTCAGTGTCAGAAACAGCGTTGGTTTCATCAGCTGACGAATCGGCAAACAAATCTTTTTTCCTCGCCGCCCAATAATAAGCCGAATTGGGCATTGATCGTAAAAAGGCGAGATTTCCTTCTATGCAAGTATTGACGAAATCTTCCGATTCGATTTGTTGCCTTGTCGAGCGTGTGCCTTTGCCGACGTGCTTGAATGCCACGGTGAGGCTGTCACGAACTTTTGTTCTCATTATTTTCATGGCGAGATACAATATGTGACGAGGCGTGGCGCCTCGCCGATCCGTTCTGCGGATCTCACTGGTCGCCATCATAAAAGGCGTTACTCGCACACCTTCTCTGGAAGTTCTAAAATGTCCTAGGTATATTGCAGGGAACGCCAATTCTTCAGAGTGTTCATCGAACAGTAAACTGACTGGTGTTTTTCCTTCTCCTGGAGAGATACAAAGCTCGAAATCTTCTTTCCATAAAAGAGTTTGTTGCTGTCCTGTTAAACTTTCCTCGATGGCGATTTCTTCGCTCAGTTCATTTATGTTCCTGTCATCACCATTATATATGGTTTCGGATATTGTTTCATTATGAATTTTTCTGGTATCTTGAGAACAACTACTTTAAAAAAAATTAACTACTGCACTCCTCCTTGGTTTTAGATCGAACGATCTAATTCGTGAGAGATTCGTCTGTCGGATTCTTGTTCTTTATTTTCTTTTCCCATGCTTTCCTTCTCTTTCCTTCTCTTTTCCTTTTCGCTATCAGTGCATTTTTCGCTCCAATGGTTTGCTGCGCTTACAATATTTTTCCTAAATTTGAACATCAGAGACTCCAGCAATTTCCGTAATTTCACTGGATAGTTCTTGTTATTTATGATGTTTCTCAATTTTTTGTCAAAGTTGCGGAAAAGATGTAAGTGTAACGAAAGTAATCTATTTCTGGTTGATGCAGATATATACAAGTATATTTTTCAAATCATTTTTAATCTGTCTCGCTTTTTCGGGAAAATTAAAAGAATTTATTTCAGCTGAGTCTCTGGGAATTTTTATAGGAACACTCACATAAGCTAAACATATGCCCTTGACTATGTTTAGCTTATGTGAAGATTCTAAACAATTTACCGCTTTTACCGTTCCTGGAAAAGGATTATTTGAATTTAATGTTATGCCGTTTGGACTTACGTCCGCCCCAAATACTTTTCAGTCGTTAATGGATAGAATATTAAAAGATTTATTAGGAAAATGTGTATTTGTTTATCTCGATGATATTCTTATTATAGGAAAAACCTTTGAGGAACACCAAGCCAATTTGAAGGAAGTTTTAAGGGAACACTCACATAAGCTAAACATATGCCCTTGACTATGTTTAGCTTATGTGAGTGTTCCTAATTACTAAATTTTTCTTATTATAAGGCTTTAAGATTATAAACCTTATATCATATATAGTCATCATTGCAGCTTGCAACTGTTTTTCTGTTAAAGTATTTGCGCACAATTTTTTCTCCTCCATAGAAACTCATCTTAAAAATGCCGAAAAATCCGTTACTTTCCATCTTCGTTTCTAAACGAACATTTTCTTATTCTTTTTCGTTTCTGTGAGTACCTTCTCTATCGATTATGATATTGTGCAGCAAGCAAGCGCATTTTATTAGCTCTTCTACTGTTTCCAGTGCTAGAGTAATAACTTTGTATAAAATATTCGAAATTTCGCTGCCAAAATTACAAAATCAATTTCATGTTGGTCCAGACTTTTTTTTGTACACAATTGTGTGTTACATTAACATAACTTATGTAACACACAATTGTGTTATACTAAGAGGAATTAAATGCAGAAACTAGTATGTTAATTTAACTTCTGAAAATGGAACTGCTAACAGTAGCTTGTTCCAACACGATAGGTATTGCGTCAATACAATTTGGTCACTCCCTCGACATTACTTCGTTCGATGGGGGATATGGACAACTTTATCGATGGGAATCGTCCAATTTTATCTTCAGCAACAATATTTTCTAAAAATAAGTTGACAGGCCGATAAAATTCTCACTTTGTCCACTGTCTTTTTAAACATTTACCTTTTTCTAATTAATTACTTAACAATTTTAATGTCCAGACGGTTATGAGTCCATAATTTTCCAACCCTTTAATTTCCTTTAAAAAATTGTAAAAACCCCTATAATTAAGGGTATTTTGACCTGCTGAAACCGAATATGAAATCAAAATTTAAAAAAAAGCAAAATTCAAGATGGCGGATGGTTGGTAAAATCTTATTTAAAATATTACAGATTTTTTATATTCGAATTTTGTAAAGGCTGTATTTATTGCTTTTTTTATTTTTATGAACTTAAAAATGCAAGTAAATAACAAATGGACAATCATTTATGCAACATTTAACAAGAATATTTCACCTATGTTTAGCTTATGGACAAAACATAGGCTTCTTTGTATAAGTTTAAAAATATTAAAAACTAAATATTTTGGGGGGTTTTTTGAACTGCTACTTCTGAATCTGAATAGTCAAGTAAAAGAGTCAAAAGATTGAAGGTATGTCAGAAGGAACTCAAAAAATTTGATGAACTTTAGAAATATACAGTTATTTGGTGATTCACCCCCAGATCCTTTTTTATACAAAAAGGAATATAAGGAAGATCGAAAAAACATGGCAAGAAGAGAGTCAAAAACAATTTTCATATTTCAGTTTAAATAACGTGGGCACCCTTTTTTTTTTTATATCGGCCTTATTTTGCATGTACCATTTACATATTTCCAACGGGATCCTAGCAAACTTTTTTTTTTCCTGTTCTTTTCGGCTTACTTGAAACATTAATAGAAAAGGGATAGAAAAAAGGTTTACTTTGTTCGCCTCGTAATTCATCTTCGGGTGAATCCCTTCAAGATTAAAATTTTCCTTCTTTTTTCATCCTTAAGGGAGAGAGAGAGAAAAAAAAAATCGAGGAAAAAAAAGGGTTGCTTAAACTCACTTCTGAGGAAAAGGTTAAACAACTACCGA
This sequence comes from Liposcelis bostrychophila, assembly GCA_037577465.1. Taxonomy (NCBI): domain Eukaryota; kingdom Metazoa; phylum Arthropoda; class Insecta; order Psocodea; family Liposcelididae; genus Liposcelis; species Liposcelis bostrychophila. The sequence continues at coordinate 51,998,635 of CM075208.1, read as the reverse complement.
TCGCAAAAATCTTTTCAAGTCATTCATCAATCATTCAGCATTTAAAAAAAAAAAAAAAAAAAAAGCGAAATACTTGAAACCTTTTTTTTTCCGGAAAATAATACGGCGTATGCATTTTCCGCAAGTGGATTGATAGCCCATATGCACATTGTTTGAAGTCTTAAGTCTTAAAAGCGTTTTTTTTTGTACCGGTTGAAGAAAGCAACAAACGAATAGTAAAAGAAAAAACGAAAGAAGAAGAACAGTTTTCCCCTCGCTAACAAAAACCAGATAAAAGATAAAAATCATTAATTAAGTAGAAAGACACGAAAAGTTGAATCCTTGGAGTTTAGACAGGACGTTTCGGTTTGTAATAAGTAATTAATCAAACTCTGGAAAGCGACCTTATATCTTAAATGAAATTTACTTGCTAACTTCGCTTTTAATTGGTTTCCCTCTTCACGGGCGCGTTGATATCGTTTCCTACGGATATAAATTCAAACGCCACGAAATTTTCAAAAAAATGCAACTCCCGGACCTTCTTCCTTCATAACGAGCTCAGGGAAAATATATATTGCGAGCGATAAAGACTAACGATGGGAATCCTCTTTTTTTTCCTTTTTTTTTTTGTTCTCTCCCCCTAAAACAATTTTTACTTTCTCCTTTTGTAAGGGACCGTGAGATAATTTTTCATTAGTCGAAGTGAGGAGGCGACCACATAATTTCATTAACTTGGGAAACACAAACTCTCATCAACAAGTTTCCCCAAGATGCAAGAACTTGTTACACCGCAGCTATTACAGATCGCTAAGATCATCAGGCAACATTTTCGATCAGAAACCGCAACTGTTTTTGGCATTAATCAAATCGGCTCCTTTCCCCCCATTTCTCTTCCCTCAGAGGAACCCATGCAGTTATTGCTTTGTTTTACTTGATCCCCTCTTATGATACATCACATTCAATGAGCGTAAACCCACCAATCATTAGCCCATTTCAACCCGACTTTTTTATCTATATATTAAAACGCTAAGAACCCCCAAAACCTATTTTCAGTCTCCCTGCAGCCCCTATCCGACCGATTTTGACGACCTTTTTTTGAATGAAAGCTCTTTTCGTGTAGATTCGCCCAATCTGAAGCTGGAAGTCATTCTGAGGGGTAGTAAAACTTTAAATGTGATTTGTAAAGAGGTACTGGGCAGTTAGCAACTGAAAGAGGGGTCGTCAAATTTTGACTGGGGACATCTAGTTATTGTTTATTTTTTTTAAAATATATTTTCAGCGATTTCTATCAAGTTTATTAGCATAATAAAGGTCGCTAATTTACTTAAAATCTCCACTTCCAAATCACCTCTTCAATGTCCACAAGAACAATGTTTTGTCTATACGCGCAAATCTCTAAACCGTTTTTAAAAAAAAAAATCGGATTAAATTTCGATTATAAAGTCCGCAATCTTTCACCTTAGGTATAAGGAACGAGTCCCTAAACTTTAAATGACTTTTTAAATAGGCGATTGATAAATTTGCATTCCCATTACGATTCCCATCACCTTATCAAACGGGTTTTAAAGGGTTTTCTATGATTTGATCAAATTTGAACAATAGGAAACGCGAATCAAAACATTCTCTCAATTATCAATATTCAGAGCCCAGAAGATAATTAAAGATAAACGCTTTGGGAAAGTTGTAGGGGGTAGGGGGGGAGCGAGCCCAAACGACAATGAAAAGCCCAGTGCTACACGCATTTAAAACGGAGATATAGAAAAGCTCGCATTGCCATCAGAGAGAACGGTACTTAGAAACTTAATTGGATTCACAAATTCACACAAGGAGCTTAATGAAGAAAAGCTTTACCATCGTTTCCCGAGCAGATTGGTTTCCTTTGATTGAAAAATTTATTTTCGGAAGAGCAAACTCGAAGCGAAAGCGATCTTTCTAAGTTTCGGTAAAATTTTCCAGGGAATAAAATGGTTTTGAATTACATTCGAAATCGCAACCGGAAGGAAGTCTTCTTCCGTTTAGCACTCCTAAAACCCGAAAACACCCTTTAACAGTGTCTTATCTTTTCGTTTTTTTTTTATATATATAAAAAGGTTGTTATAAGCCTCCGGGAAAAATTTCTTTTGGGTCAGAAATCGTGTCCTCACCTAACGATCGTTTAAACAAGGGAGACGAATAAGCAGTCATTCCTCTTTTTCGTCTTCTACATATCATTCCGCTTCTCCGCAATATATTCAACTCATTCATTCATTCATTCATTCATTCATTCATTCATTCATTCATTCATTCTACAAAACAACCTGGTTTTAACCTTCCAATCCATAAAGGGGATATATGTGTACGTGCATATGAAAACCTCTCACTTGTACAATCCGGAAAGTTTGTTTTGATTCGAAAAACTTATTTGTTTACAAAAGGTTTAAAAAACAAAATTATACTATCCGGATTGTGTAAGTGAGAGGTTTTCATATGCACGTACACATATTACGTAAACATAATTTTGGTAATTTTATACCCCTTCTCGTCTTGCCGAAATAAGTTCCGCAAAATATCTTCTTTGATAAGCCCTTCGTTGAAGTCTAACATTTGGATAGGCGCCGGAGGAATTGCAGCACTCTGATTTAAAAATTTTTATAAACATTTTCCTCCTGTTTTAACAAGTTTTTCCAGCTAAGGTAAGTTGGTTTTTAAAATCCTACTGGGAGCTAAATTTTTACGTAATAAGGATCTCCCTTTATTAAGTAAAAATTCAGCCCCCCTCTCAATTGCGCTTACATAAGATTTTACCAGTCCTTCTCATTCGCGTTAATGTGCTTACGTTGTGGGCGACCCGAGAGGTACCTCTATTTAACGTAATGTAACAAGGCACCAGCCACAACAAATTTGACGCTTGTACCAAACCAACTGGGGTATGCCGTTTAAATAATTGTCTGCAGTTTTTTTTTTTTTTTTTCAACGTCTCAGAGTTGTGGTATTTAAGAACACCGTACACCAGAATGGGGAAATTGGTTTCGGTTAAGTATGTTGTTTATATTTAGTAACAAGTTTGTTTACAAACATAAACAACGAATATAAAAATCAAACTTAACCGAAACCGATTTCCCTATTCTGGTGTACGGTGTTTTTTCCTGCAAAAATATTAGTTGATCAGTTTTGATATGATATAGATTTTTGGTTTCTCACCATTCATTTGGATACCTTCCAAAACCAAACAAAAATTATCTATGAGGGCATGTAGCAGCCCTCTTTCATTCATGTTCATGTCGATCGAAAGTTCTGGAGCATTATTATCGTCATCATGGAACTTTGCATTATTATGCCAGATGACGACTTTGGGATCCTGAGTGTCTTGGACATACCCTGATGCCAAACGCTCTTGAAAAGTGCCTGTACAAATACCTTTCAAAAAGTTCAAGTACTATATTAGTAAATACCATACTATTACTACTGTACTAAGTATAGTACTTTTATTAAGTACTATACTTAACTATGCATAACAATGGATACGAAAGAGAATCGGTATATACATGTCGTAGTCATATCGCCAAATGCATCATTTGCGCAAAGGACTAAGTTATTTTCGCAAATGACTAACAATTGGATTCATTTGCACCAACGAACTCCATTCATTTGCTCAAACGCCTGAAACCGTTCAGGCATTTGCGCAAATGATTAGTAATCTCAGTCATTTGTGCAAATTAAAACCAGTCAATTTTTAATTTCGTTCCAATTTGAAAACGCGATATGTTCCAATGCGAAATCGGAAAAAAAGGGATGTATAAAAAGATTAACAAGACATTATATTACTGTACTTGAAAGGTAAACAAGCCCAACTCTTGTTGTTTGGCTTATTGAGTTGGGCTTGTTTACCTTTCAAGTACAGATTATATTTATGTAAATAGGAAAATAGTTAACTGCCATAATATTCCAGGCCACGGCGATCGTGTTTGGCCCACACGACATTAGGCTCCATGATACCTGGTGTCTTGCCAACGCCTTCCCGTTCTTTCCAAAAAACAAAAAAATTTTTTTTTACCATTTTTTATTCAAATGTACATTTTACTTTTTATTCATGAGCTCTTCGTCATAAGTCAATTTTTGTAAACAACGGGAATAGAACCATTGTTTATGTAAGCTAAAAATAGAGAGCGCCCATTTTTTTACAAAAAATGGACTTACGACGAAGTCGCTTAGCAAGGCAGTAATGATTCTAATCAAAGCATTAACATCCTCATCGTTTAATAATATTTTGCCTTCTATTATCCTCATGACTTTTATAGAACTACACTAAGTAATAAATACTCCTTTAAAAAATTCAAAGCTATAACTGGAAAATCTTGCACGTAATTGTGGTCCAATCGAACCAAATTACCAAAACGTTAATATAAAATAGTATAAGAATATAAGTTTTCTTTTAATCACGTGTTGGACCTGGATCATCTGAATGTGGAAAGGGAACATGTGGCAAACTAAGGCGTCGTTTACCGAATTGAATGTATTTAACGACGACTTAGTTTGGTCGTAGTAATACTACTAAGGACTTTTACGGAGTAGAAAATTTTAAGCATTAATTCGTATCCTGAAGGATACGAAAATTTTCTGCTGCAACTCTGTTTTTTAAATGATTAACTTATGTGGATCTGACCAACGCATGTCTTGTCCCATCTGGGCATTGGCCAATGGCCATTAATCATCAAAAGCTCCTTCTGGAGTTCCTGATGGCCAGTGGCCAATTCTCCTCTGTTAAGGATTGCCGAGGTGATCCAGTATGACTCATCCAAATCTCTTAGGTGTGGCATTATAATTGTGTGATCGAAGAATTTAAAAACAGATCTGAAACGTCCGTTTTCCACTTCAACGGAAACGAGTTTGGCCTCGTTTGCTTCTTCAGTTGTTAACTGTATATGGCCTCGCAAAAAAGGAGGCATTTTTGCAATAACACCCAAACTTTCGAGATAAGCCTTCGCATGTTTGTACCCCCTGTCCACCGTAGATCGTATCTGATTCTCTGAACCAGTTATGTGATTCGTTATCATTCTTTTGAAATTCTTTAATCAGAATCTGTCCGTTTTCGATTGCGTCGCAGAGAATAATGTTCTTTCTTCATTTGCTTCATGAGAGGATCCATTCGGAGGAAAGAGTATAATGTTTTTTCTTCCGAATGGATCGTCGAAGTTTCGAGTGATTTGACATAAGTTTCATTTTGTAACGTGCTAACACTGATCATGCTTGTTTCTTCAACAAATATAACGTCCACGTTGGCGAAAGAATTCCTGTGAGATTGTGGACTTTCGTAACTTAAATCATAATCGGGATGCTTTCTTCGGGACTTTGTCAAACGAAATGCAGAATGCACTGTTGTTCCGCCAATGTTTACCGCGGCCTTTCCGGTTGATGCACAGGCTATATATGGATTGCAGTTGGACGAGTGTGGCAAAATAATACGGTTTTATGTTTTTATTAGGAATTTGAGAGTAAATGTCTTGCCTGATCCAGCTGGTCGAGTGAGGAAAAGTTAAATCGGGGAACGTTCTTTTGATGTGCGAGTGAATTCAGTTGATAGCGTGCAAAATCAAATCTAGTTGTTCCTGATTCGTTTTTCTGGAAAAGTATAGGAACAGTATTGTGAAACCATGGTTGCATAGTACTGTTCCTTCGTTTTTACGACGTTACGTTGTCGAATGGCCGAAATATGCGCGCCCGCATAATGGGTTCAAGTCGTCGTTATTTGGAAATATAGTTCGTCTTATTTACAATAACCAAATTTTTCTCAATTCAGGGTCTAAGATGAAGAAATATCTAATATGAAATAAACTTAGTTTTCCAAGGTGAAATCCCCTATGTCTTTTACTTCAGGGCTTGTAAATTGATAAAAAGAGAAGTTTTCTTTCAACGGAAAATATCTCGTCTTGAATCAATCTAACTTAGAAAGACGAAGAAAAAGGAAGAATTGACGGAAAAAAAAAACTTTCGCATTGCATTTGAATTGTTCGTTTAATTGGAAAATCGTTTAGGCTGCCGCGGTCACTGGCTTTTCTCCGGTGGGAAAATTCTCATGTCGTAGAGTTATTAGAGTTATTAGAGGCTCGGTGATTCCTGGTCTCTTTCCAACTCCTTCCCCTTCCTTCCATCCCATTTTCAACAGTAGGGCATAGCCTGCCCCGTACCGCCATTACACATGTGACGCCCTTTCTTCGTCACATGTGTAATGGAGGTACATGCTTAGCTTATGGATTCCCATTTCCCTTGTGACAAAAGGATCCGTGGACAAACCCTTCAGCGGTTTTATTCAACTTTATCCAATTTTTCAAGAATATTTTCAAAATCAAACCCGCATTCATATTCTTGCCGTTTTGAAATCAGCGACCGTTTGGAGCAGTCAGTGTTCAATTTTTGCAAGATGCCTATGTTTGTACTTGCAGTACAACTGCCTTTGAGATTGAGAATTCAAAGGCTTGTACGCTTAAGCATATGTGGCTTTTACCTTTCACACCGAAGAGTCGGGAGATTATTTTCACCCGGTGCTATTCGCAAATACTTCTCCTCGTCCCACAACAATGTTTGTTGTTGCGCAGTTACACTCCCTTCAAACGATATATTCTCGAACAAATCATCCCCTATTTTGAGTTAGAAGAGTGTTACACTCTTCCAACTCAAGATCAGGTCTGTCAGTCTCCTTTTTTCTTAAATTGTGCTTTTCTTACTTTTACTCTTTCGGTTACTTTCGCTGTGACCGGACCGTTTGTACCGGTTACTTCCGCTGTAACCTTCCTGTACTGTTATTTTCAAAAAATATACACTAATATCGGATTCGGGTTTTACCGTTTCTTCAGATTACTTACTGGGGCTTAAGACCTTTGTGGCGGCCCTACCCAGGTTCCCTACCCAGGATAACATGGGCGCTTTAAAATAACAAATTCCATTTTTTATTCTTTTTTACTTACAAAATATTCTTTATTTTATCTTTATTATTCTCAAGTTAAGTCATGAATGCTAACTGTGTCGAACTGAAGCCCGATGTCGGCGCTGAAGCTCCGCCTCGGCTATGATCGTTCGCGCAGGCGCATCATAGCCGAAGTCGTGTGCTCGCGTCAACACCATCTCTCGGTGCGAAACAGTATTAGTTTTTCAACTAAAAACGTATATGAATTGTCTCCGCTACACCGATTTCTGTGATTTATTATGATTGATTATTATGATTGATTATTTCTGAAAACAGGATCTAATAATATCAACTAAGATGATTTTTCTGAATATTGAGCCTCAGCGAGAAATACGCTGGTAGCTTCCGATTTCTCATTTAGAGACACTGTTGCAACCGTATTGAATTTTCTGAATAAAATTCAACAGATTCCTTCATTTTTTATTTTTCACCGGTCATGTGGGCTTTTATTTGTCTTGATGTCAGAACTTCTTAACGCACCCTGACGCTTTATATCTCCCTTCCCTTTATTTTATTTTATTTTTACTTTTCTTTTTATTTTGAATGACGCGAAGTGATTCATCCTTGGTGGACCCTCCAGTACGAATGTACTTGTCTAATACAAACATAATAGCATCCAGATATGTACACAAGAAACAACTTTTCACATCTTAATATTCTGAAAATGATTCGTGGCGTGACTTCCCTTTAAAAACTTTTTTTTTTTTTTTTTTAAGAGGAAACGCCGGGAAAGGGCGAGAGCGGATCTTTGGGGAATACTCTCCGCTGAAGGTTGAAAACAATTCTCAGTTAAAACGAGAGGAAGTTTCCCAACTTTTTTTTTTTTTTTTAATGTAACGCGCCATCCCGCGTTATTCCAAACTTTAGGGATGTAAAATCAGAATATCTAATTTTTTTATCGACTCAAACGTAATTTAATTTTAGCGCTTTTAATGTATCGGAATAAAATTATTGGCAGCTGATTGTGTATAGGAGAAAACAGGGAATCACAGATTCATGCTATGGCGCCTTTGTGTTTTGAATCGATTTGAGGTATTCTAGTTTGAAAGTAAAAAAAAAAAATAATCGAAAATCGTTAAAAGAAAAAATCGTTGGCACCCTTTTTTTCTCATAAATCATGTGCAAATTTCATTCGGATTTTTTTTTTTTTTTTCACGCAGAAGCGACGCGTCAAAATCCATAAAACGCACAATAACAATAACTCTTTTTTTTTTTTTTGCTTTTTCTTAAAGTTAATTTTTGAGCAGGAACGCGCCTTTTTTTATTTTTCTCAAATTTCTTCGTTTCCTTTTAAATTCCGGTGCATTTATTTTTCCGGGTTAAAAGCACCTTTTTTACCTTTAAAATATCTTTCTCCCTTGCACCGATATTGAATACCGAGAAAAATCCCACCGTTTAATTTTCTAAAACGATTTTACTTAAGAGAAATGGTTGGTGTCAAGTTTTCTAGCTACCTGCGATTCATTTTATAGAAACTTAAATAAAAAAAAAGAGAAACTTTTGAGGTTTTCCCGAAAGGAACGAAACCATCGAAACAGCGGATGGTTCCTAACGGCTAAAAAAAAAAAAAAAAATCCCTTTTAACTTTTCTTTTTTTCGGAGTCATAAAAAAAGACTAGGTTTTAGCAAAACTTGTGAAATCGTTTAATTAATCTTTGGTTTTGAATCAAACGGTTTTTTTTTCTTTCTCTCTTGGGTTGAACTCGTTTTTTCTATTTTGCTCCGTTCGTCTTCTTCGAAGTTGTTCCGCTTTTATCAAATTTTACGTCCTAAAAAAAGTAAGAGTAAATTGTGAGTTGTGGATTTGATGAATTCTCGAATAAAAAATGTCGGGAGATATATATATATATTGAGAAAAATAAGGGTTAACAATGGTAATTGAAAGTTATCGCTTCCGACGAGACAAAGTTTCACTTTGCAAGATTTCCGAAAGGCGAAAGAGAAAAAAAAAACCCCATTGGTTGTTAAGGAAAAAGGTTTTAATTTATCACTAAGAAACCATTTATCGTCGGGAAAGAAAATTCCAGTCCCAAGACAAGTTTGTATCTCACAAGTACAAGAGTGATTAGAAAATGTTTCTACTTGGTTAAACGTATTTCTCATTCCTTCCTTTACCGATTTTCAAGCTTCTTATTTCTTTCTTTTCTTTTTTTTTTTTTTTTTTTTCCTTCTTTTTCCCCAATCTTTTTATCATTATAATGATATTTTATTACTTTTGCTACCGAGTGGGTGATATTAAAAATCCACGGGCTTTTATGAGAGTGGAATATGATGATATAAATGCGGTTGGGAGGATGGTTTTTAAATAGGTCGCTTTTCGATAACGGAAAAGTCTGCATCCGGTTTTGATATAAGTTTTGATATCTCTGTGTATGGCATTGACTTAGCTTATGGATGTCTATGACATTTAGAGAAAGTTCGACTGAGTATTTCAGGTAATGTTGTGTTTGTTGTCAAAACCCTTTGACAACAAACACAACATCTATATTCACAATTATGGAAAAATTAAACCAATCAACAAACATAGCTTAACTTACATAAAACCCTAGATCTATAATATCTCAAAATTAAAGAAAGAAAATTCCCTTCTCGGTAAATCTGAGGTCTGGCTGCTCAGTTCCTTTCTTGTCAATATGGAGATCTTCAACAAGAAACCAAGACGTCGTTCCGGCATTGATTTTATTTCCATTTTCTTTGTATACTTCATGCAACTCTGTCCTGACATAATTTAAATTTGAGATAATGCCTCTCACAGTTTTGTTACTTTGAGTCGTCAAAGAGTCCTCGTTGAGGCTTTCAAAAAACTCTTCTGTCAAGCACCTCTCGCGTTTGCCGCTGAACACTGGGATACTCGCCAATTGTTTTTCACTAGAGGACAAGAGTCCGGTCTGATTGGCTGAACACATTTTGGAATAATAAAGTAATTTTATGGGAGTAAATTTACATCTTTCTTTTGCAGAACCCATTTCTTGAAATGTGTCACCTAATTTCTCTCTTGACCTCCACGCTTTCCAGTCCGTGATTTGACTCAAAATCCCCAAATCTTCCTTATACGTTCCAAAGATTGTGTGGAAGAATATTTCCTTAAATGCTTCTGGTGTGAGATTTGAAAGTGACCTGTTCTAATCTAAAGAAATGATTAAACAGATGATTAATAAGTAATGGAGGCACTGATGGATAGCACGGGTGTAACTGACAATTATGCATGCGCCTTTTGCAACTGCCGATTGGTATGACCCAAGTAGAGGGTAAAAATAGTATATCTCATTACTAGGGCATTATGAGTGAAATAACACCGAGACGAAATTTCCGCTCTAGCGAAGCGATAGCGGCAAACGTCGAGGTATTATTTTACCCGTAATGCTTTAGTCAATGAAGATTCTTTTTTTTTTTTATATAAATTGCACGCCTGCAGAAGAAAGCAAAAAAGAAGCAATGTTGGTAGTATTGTCTTTTTGCTTTTTTTGGTTGGCACAGTATCAAAGAGAAAATATTTTTAATGATATTGTCGTTTTTTTAGTTGTTTCCGAAGAAACGGCGTTCCATAACAAAAAACGGCTGGCGCTATGTCATACAGTTATACTTATTAACGTTAAAACTGACGGTTTGTTGGATACATGTGTATCAGAAATAAAATTTTAGAAATCTCTTTCAAACTCCATCTCCAAATCATAGTCCATATTTATATTATCCTGCTCCGACTCTTCATTCATTTTTACCCATTTTGAGCAAGTCGGTTGTTGGCCGTCGTTCAATGTAGATTGTAACTGCGCACGAACCGTCTCTCGAGGCTGGTAGTCGTCTTTAACGTTTTTAGTGTCATTTTTTTCAAAAGACTCCAGCGATTTCGTCATTTCAAGCCTTTTGGAAAAGCCGGTTGTTCGTCGTTGTCGGTTGTAGCTTGTAACTGCGAACGAACACAGGTTTTTGGAGGTGTCTCGTCGTCTTTTAGTTTAGCAGTATCATCTTTTGGGATTGACTTTAAACGGCTGATAAGTTCCATTCTCTTGGCATGAAGTGTCTTCAGACCAATCCGTCCTTCTGGTCCGTATCTCTTTAGAATTGCGGAATTGTCTACTTTACTTTTGTCAATGAGATATAATAGATTCGAAAGGACAAGTAAAGTCGCACTGTCGCACCTTGCATCGTCTGGCTACCCGCCTCTTTTGTCGTTGCTTCTGTCTCACGCTGAATCGTCTGGCTCACCGACTCTTTTGTCGTTACTACTGCCTTACCCTCCATAGTCTGACACTCTGCGTCCACTCTTCTCACTGCACTCTCCGTCACCCCTGAGTTTTTGCAGATACATTCAACTTCATTGACTGAAACAGACATTAAGTTAATGAAGTTGAATTTTGACGTACATTCCACTTATCGTTTTCCGACTAATTTTTGGTTTTATAACCAAAGGGTATATTACCTATATATTATAGGTAACTATTTGAGGAAAGAAGTGCAATCTCGACGCCATTTCTACTTGTCCTTTACATTCAGGTCACTGAATTTTCGGCCGTATAGGGACATCGATGTCGATGTTGATGACCCCTTCATCCTCCCTCACGGCGTCCAATTCAGCCCTGAACGCGTTGAGGGCGTTGCTGGAGTATCTCCTCCAGCAACCTTCGCAGTAGGTGTGACAGCAAGGGGTTAACATGGTCATTCTATCTGCATACACCCCCAGGCAAATCGGACACTTTAGTCCTGCGAAAGCCATATGACTCGACGTCGGCTGAGTGGCGAGCTTGCTCGACTCCGAAACGAATGATCGTGTGGAGTCTTGGTTCGAACCTGATTTCAGTCAGGATTTTTTTCCGCCAGCATTCACCTCTGATACTCATGTGTGTATGTGGAGTATTTTTTTCAAATCCATAAGTATGTGGACTGTGTTTATCATATCTCCGATATTCGCAAAACCATGGCTTCTTAAGCCGTCTTCAATTTCGGCATCACTAAACTCACGACGTCGGCTGAGTGGCGAACGTGGTCGACTCCGAAACGAATAATCGTGTAGAGTCTTGGTCCCCCGATCACTAAAAATTTTTTTGAACTCCATAATCAACAGGGCAAGGCATATAATGATGCACGCCCAAATTTTGATCCCTTAAAAAGGAAAATAAAGAGTTTTTGTCCTATACCGTAACAGGGGGTTACTTTTTACTCCAAAGGGTTACTTTTGATCATTTTATTTTTTTAAAAATACTTCAAAACAACTAAGAATTTTCGGGATTTGGGGACATAAATCAATAATCTAAATGTAAGCCGACCTGGTTTCGATTTTATTTAAAATCATTCTCAAGGCTAGCTTAACTAGTCCTTAACAATACAAAGCGTTATTTTTGAATTCCAATATCGGATATCACAGAATGCCATTTTATTAAATTAATTATAGGCTCAAATACGGCATAACAAAAATAATAAATACGATTGAAAAGTAAAATTAAATATGTAACTGTGTATGTATTAAATATGTAAATTTAGATTATTGATTTATGTCCCCAAATCCCGAAAATCCTGTAACAACTTAAACCAATCATTAGCTTTGGGACGAGAACATTTACTCAATTTAAACTAAGAATTTTTTCAAAAATTAAACGTATTCTAAAAACTATTGATTATTTTCGAGTGTTATGTTCAAGCCTAGTTGCCTAAACTTGTTTTACAATGAAAATATTAAGTTTTTAATGAGAAAAAAAAAATTAAGAAATCACGCAGCCTAAAATACTAAGATGCATTCTGCTGCATCCACCGGTCAAATTGAAATTAAACTGCTTTGCCTAATACAGTCCCTTAAACGATCATCCTAATTTCACTCAAAATTAAACTATTAGAAACCAAAAAAAAAAAAAAAAAAAAAATTGAAAAGAAAAAAAATTACGATTAATGGGGTTACTTTTACACATATTTCAGTGGCGATGTCCTATGGGTGCTAAATGAAATCCACAACGAATCGACAACGTTTCCAAGGTTTTGATTACGTTTTAACTACATTTACTAATTTTGTTAAAATAAACGGCGATAGTCATTAATAGAACATCTAAAAAGGTACAAATCGTTTTACTAAGATGTTTTCCGTTTACAGAAGCTAATAATTTCTATCCTTTATCGGAGCTTCAACGTGAATATTTCAAAAGGAAGCTAATAATTTGTACTATCCTCTTCAATTATTAAAGATATTCAGGTATGAACATGATTGTAAGAAGTAACCCCTTTTTTGTTAGAATGACACCTTTTGGAAAATCGAGTTTTTATTCGTGTTAGAACAAGTATAGATCTTATAACAGGGTATCGTATGAAAGCTAAAGGACCACTTTTGATGTTTGCATAAACAAATTTTTATTTGGTTTTAAATTTTATGTCTGTTTCGTGGAAAAACCATCAAAAAATGTAAAAAGTAACCCCGTGCAACGGTATTTATTAAAAAAATTGGTCCTATATTTTTTCAAAAAATGCTTTTTTTTTGTTAAGGAGGGACTATGATGCCTGGTTGATCTCCAATGCACAAAAGTAATTATTAAACCTCATTCACAACTTACATCTAGAGTTCATAAAATCGCAGGGATCTAAAGTTTCATACGCTTTCACCAAAACTAACGTGGAACAAAAAACCATTTTCAAAACAAACACAGCTGCTTATATTTTCCCGCTTTATCGGATTTAAAAAGAAGCACGAGACGACGCGTATATCCATAATCTTCATGCCATAAAAAATTCAGTATCACAAAGAGGAGACATACCCGAAAAAAACAAAAAAAAAAAAAAAATATACATATAAACCGTTTATAACCAAAAAAACCAAGCCCATCACGTGACCCGTAATAAATCCGTTGTATGAGTATGCTTTATCTGGAAAATGCCGGATCCAACTCGGTAAAAATGGAGTGTTATCGGATTTTCTTCACGAAAACCAATATCATGTGCGTGCAATGAGCTTCTGAAGAGATTTACATTTAATAAAAGTGTTTCCTTCCATTGTTTTACTTCCTTCGACATCAAAAAAGTAAAATATAAAAAAAGAAAGAAAAATCATTTTTTCCCTCCTCTTTTTTTTTCGTATTATATTTTTTTCCCTTTGTTGCGGCGCGGGAGATCTCTCAATCTACTTACCTTGCCATCAGCATGATTCGATGTGCATAAACCGGAACTTCGTCTCGCCCCAAAAGGAATACGATGTCTGCGGATTCGTGATCTTCCGCGAGGCGTTGCAAATCTTCCAGTAATTGAGAAACTCCCGTCAAGTTTTTATCCGGGAAATGTGATGCTGCGACCCTTGTGCCCATTATGGAGAAAACCGCACACCTATAAAGAGAAAAAAAGTTTAAATTTTTTTTTAAAACGAGGAAAAAAAAAATACAAATAACGGAGAAAAATTTTTTCCTTCATTTTCGAAAAAAAAAAAAAAAAAAACGTAATGGAAAATCAAGTAAAAAAAAAAAAGAGGAATTCAAGAGGGAAAAAATAAAAATACCTTCGAAGTAGAACTTGATAGACTTCAATGAATACATAAATGAAATTTATATTTGATTGTGTTTGAAATGAAAAGAAAGAAAGAAAAAAAAAAAAAATTTAACTTCTTTAGGGAAAAAATTGTTGGAAAATGTCTACTAAAAATCCGTTTTGGTCGGAGGGGGTCTTTTTTTTTTTATTTTTATCTCTTAAAAAAACACCGAAAAGTTTTTTTTTTTATTTTTAAAGGGAAAAAAATATCTTGAAAGCTTTTCGGTCGGGAATTTTACGCAAAAGAGAATGAAAACTTTGAAAGGTTACAAATTGTGATGATTTTAAAGTGATCCATCACTGAAAAATGGATAGCTTCCTTAAAGCAAACAACAAAAGCTATTGAGGATTTCCTTTTTTTTTTTTCAATTCTGTATAATAATCACTGACTGAAGAATGCTTTTTTTTTTCGTTTAATCTTGAGAAGTCGGTTTTTCTTTTTTTTCGGAGAAGTTTATTTTAAAGAAATGGAAGGAGAATTATTATTTATCAGAAATCACAGAAATTATAATTTTTTGAAGAAAAATCGAATCTGAAGAAACTAAATAGCTTCTTCAGATTCGATCGATGTGCACGGCTCATTGTAGAAACGATCTTCCTCATATTTTCAAATTTCAAGACAACCTGATTTAATCTTCCCCGTTAATAAATCATTCTCATCTTCTTTTTTTTTTTTTTTTTTTTTTTTTTTTTTTTTTCATCAGGTGTTTTAAATCCGTCACATGCTGCAGTGCACGACGAGTCAAAAAACTCTTTAAAACTTCAAAACTGCCTCGTATATACCTTTTTGTACTTTTTTTTCTTCAAGACGAGAACATGGGATTTAATAAGGCGTGATTTACAAACTCATCTCCGTCGTAAATTTCCAATTTTCAGCACGTCATTAATTTTTCAAAATTGAAAGACTTCGCGAACCTTAAAAAAAATTTTTTTTTTTTTTTTCCTTTACTTCCCGGAAACTTTCAGCATACTCAAACTTATTAAAAGACAAAATCCCGTGGAAAATGATGAAAAAGGACCATAAACTAAAAAGTATTCCCTTTATTCCCGCGCCAAAAAAAAAAAAGGAGGAGGAGGAAAGCAAAAGAAGATATTTACAGACTCTTTTGTCGCTTCCTTGGGTTGATGTAAATTTTAAAAAGAAGATTTTGGACTCTCTCAAGTGTGAAAAGAACATTTCGAGGCGTAAGGAAAAGGCGAAACGATTTCCTATATACACACACAATATTTCATAGTTAGGGAAACCTCCGCGAGTTTTCAATTTGAAGGAATAACTCATCCAAAACTCTTTGGAAAACAGTTTCCAGTTTTCTTTTATTAACGTCTTCGCCGTATTTAGTTGAATGAATGGAAAACGTCTATCTAGTTGTCAGTTACCCTACCTATTCCAGGGCGTAAATAAACACGGTGTGAATAACTTCTCGGCTGATTACAATGGGAATAGAAACTAAAGGCATTGTGAAAATGGGAAATTCACTCGGGGGTTTTCATTGGGAAGAACATGGAAGTTTTTGAGTTACTGGGTTTTCCGGGAAAAGGGGGGGGGGTGGGAGAAAGGGAAGGTGAGGAAAAGGCATTCTACTTCTTTGATTTTGAATGTAAAACTGATTTTCAGTGAAAAGATCTCTGCAGTTTAATTTTTAAACTTTTTAAGGAAAAGAGAATGGAGTAAGGAGGGGAAAAAAAAAAAAAACAATAATCCTCGACTCGTCCTCTTCGCACAGTAATAATTCACAGCAGCAAAGTAAAAATAAAAGCGCCCGTTGCGGGAAGTATATAAATTTCCCTAAAACAGCGAAAGACCTTTTTCGTCGACCCCCCCTGCGGGCCCCTTCCCCTTGTACCTTGCCCCCTTTTTTTTTCTTCTTAAAAACATCTCACCTCTTTTTCTTCGTTTTTCCTAAAAAAATAAATAAATTTCTAATTCTTTTTTCCTAAAATTTTGGTTCCTTTTGTGTTCCTA
Organism: Liposcelis bostrychophila; assembly: GCA_037577465.1. Lineage (NCBI taxonomy): Eukaryota > Metazoa > Arthropoda > Insecta > Psocodea > Liposcelididae > Liposcelis > Liposcelis bostrychophila. The sequence continues at coordinate 51,982,259 of CM075208.1, read as the reverse complement.
ATTTTCAGTTTCCCTAAAAATTTTTGATTCCCAAATTAAAATTTCCTAAAATGAATATTTTTCCTAATTTTTAAAATACCTAAATTTTTTGTAATAATTTACTAGGATGGGGCTAGTTGCAGTAGAGAGACTGGGGCTTACGTAGTACTTCAGATAAACATTTTGTTTGAAGCTGACACATTGCAGACAGAAAATATTTTTAACGATTTCAAATTGTAAATAACCACCTGTACCCGAAGGTGTTCAGTTTTCCCAGAGAAATCATTTTCGCAATAAAATCCCATTAAAGATTTGAATTTCCAGCCTCCGCGAGAAAAAAAAAAAATTCTTGCTCTCATTTCTTTTCGCTGTTCAATTTGAATACATTCCATGATTTTGATTTCTTTGAACAATTTGTTTCCATCTTCCCAAGTCAAGTTCCTCTCATATGGAAATAATTTTAAAAATTTTCCGCATCATTTTCCAACGGAACGAAATACATTTCCGGCGAAACGACTTATTTTTTTTTTTTTTTTTTCTCTCTTCCAAATCGAAATCCGGTTTATGGGTTAAGTCGAACATATTTTACCCGTGCGAAAAAAAAAAAAAAAAATTATAATCCATCAATCGCGAATATTTTTTGACGCGTATAAATTCAATCAATATAGTTCAAACTTGTCAATCTTGGAAGTTATAAAAGCGGAAAACATTCGATAAATAGTGTTTTTAGGCCTTAATTCGCTTGACTCGGTTTCAAGAACGTTTTTCGTAGGCGCGATTAAATTTAATTAATTACCAGCAAGTAATTAAATTAAATTATAAAATAAGAACGGCGCAAGTTTTAATGAAATTATTAAATTTCGTTTTATGAGATACCGATGCTGAAATGAAAATCAGTTAGCACTCTTTCCTTCCAAAGTTTTTGGGAAATCTTTCATTCCTTTTTCGCAAAATTAAATTTTAATTATCAAAAAAAAAAGGGGGGGGAGGGAGGGAAAAAAACGACTTCGGAATTTAAAAAAAAAAAAATGTAAACGCTATGTTTTCGAAAGCGGATGCTTCAAGACAATAGAAAAGTTCCCACAAATCCCTGTTAAAAATTTTCTTTTTGTCTTTGTATGAAATCGTAAACAAATACACCGAATCTTCTAGATCAGTGGTTTGAAAGCTTTTCGACCCTCATCTCTTCCTCTTTTAGAGCTTTTTTTTTTTTTTTATATTCCTTTCCATTTTTCCGTGGAAACATTTTTAACGGCTTTTGAAGATTCCCATCAAACAATTATACACTACTTTTATTGTCACGACGTTTTCCTTTTTTTTTTAAAGGAATGGTTAACTGTGGGAAAATGAAAATTTGAAGAGATGAGAAAAGTTAAAAGGTTTCCGTTTCACCTTTTTTTTTTATTTTCTTTGTGACGTATTTGGAACGTCACGGTTCATTAATTTGAAGTTATTATTCTTAGAAAGTCGGGAAAAAGGTAAAAAAAAAAAAAAGGAGGTAGTTTTGGCGGCATTGAAACGCCGATCTTTTATGAATGCAATGAAATGTTTCTTGCCGAATTTTTTTGTTCGAGTAAGAACGTAGTATAACTTTCAGAGGTATTTATGCGTGCGCCATAGGGTGGCTCATTTTGAAAGTCAATTTTTTAATTTTCGCTCATGGGCAAAAAATCATTCATTTATATGTAAAAAGAAGCGTTTTACGTTGCAACTTAAGGGTTTGTAAAGCCATAATTAAAATATATATTACTTATCACGGTCGCCACATATCTTAGGTCGAAAAAAAATTTTTGAAGACTTTTAATACAAAGGATGTGGGTAACTAAGGCCGATTTTGGGCCCCCTAGAAAAAAAAATTTTTTTCGCCTAAAACTTCATCTGAGACCCCCTTAACATACTGACACCGGTCGCACAAAGTTGCGCGCATGCGTTCCGGAGATATAGCCAGTGGTCAAGTTCGCCATTGTGCGCACGTCGGACGAAAAACTTCTAATGACAAAAAACGCAGGTAACGCGAGGCTCAACCATGCGAGCTTCCCAATGGTTCCGTCCGAAGTGCGCACATAGCCTAAAATTGCACTCAAAAAATAGAATATGCCATTATCTGGCGAAGTCGGTGAAAGTCCCTAAATTCATTTCAATATGTGTTGTATAGGAGTAAAAGCTTTCTTAATTTACAAGTTTCAGTTTGCGCACATGTGGCGGCCATAGTTAAATCCAATGTGCAAATTTTTAACTTCGATTTTTCAGTATTGTTCGGTCTGAAGGAGGCAAATTTTTCACTAGAATTAACTATTTAATGTTAAAACCGATCGATTGGACCCTTTTCCGACATCGAATATTCTCAGTTTTACTTCGAAATGATTTTTTTAAAATTCGATTATTTCTTTCAAAACTACCTGTTTCTTTCCATGTTCTAGAACAATTTTAAAAAACGCGGAGTAAAACAAGTAGTTAGAAAGAAATAATCGAATTTTAAAAAAATCATTTCGAAGTAAAACTGAGAATATTCGATGTCGGAAAAGGGTCCAATCGATCGGTTTTAACATTAATAGTTAATTCTAGTGAAAAATTTGCCTCCTTCAGACCGAACAATACTGAAAAATCGAAGTTAAATATTTGCACATCGGATTTAACTATGGCCGCCACATGTGCGCAAACTGAAACTTGTAAATTAAGAAAGCTTTTACTCCTATACAACACATATTGAAAGGAATTTAGGGACTTTCACCGACTTCGCCAGATAATGGCATATTCTATTTTTTGAGTGCAATTTTAGGCTATGTGCGCACTTCGGACGGAACCATTGGGAAGCTCGCATGGTTGAGCCTCGCGTTACCTGCGTTTTTTGTCATTAGAAGTTTTTCGTCCGACGTGCGCACAATGGCGAACTTGACCACTGGCTATATCTCCGGAACGCATGCGCGCAACTTTGTGCGACCGGTGTCAGTATGTTAAGGGCGTCTCAGATGAAGTTTTAGGCGAAAAAAAATTTTTTTTCTAGGGGGCCCAAAAATCGGCCTTAGCTACCCACATCCTTTTCCACTTGCAAAAAGATATGATTCAAATCCATAAAATTAACTGCCGTAATATCCCAGGCCACGGCGATCGTGTTTGGGCCACACGACGATAGGCTCGGTGATGCCTGGTCTCTTCCCAACTCCTTCCCCTTCCTTCCATCCCATTTTCAACAGTAGGGCATAGCCTGCCCCGTACTTTTGCCGTCGCTCTTCCCGTCGCGCCATTTCGTAATAACTTTCCAACTCCTCCAAGGTTAAAGAGGGACAGCCGGGAGAAACTTCTTCCTGTTATTCGTCGTCGTACTCCTCTTCCTCCTGCTCTTCGTCATTTGCATTCGCGCAAAATAACCCCAAACACACCCTAACACACATACTCCAAAACTTAACCACACTAAAACCACAAGAGGAAGAGGAAACATCCTCTTCCCACTCAAAATTCGTTTCATCGTTTGCCATTTTGCTTGTTTTTTTTTTCCAAAACAAAACAAACGACCATTGACTACATCGCTAGCAATGGAAAACGTTTATTGGTATTAACCGCCATTTCGAAAAGGCCTCAAATTTCCCCAAGTTCCTTAAAAAATTTTTTTAAGGAACGTTTTTTGGAAATTTCGCACCGTATACCTAAAATCGGGACATGAATATAGGCAAAATCATAATCTATGATTCAAGAGCTTTGGCTGTTCTGCCCTTCGTTTTTTGAAATTTTTCGTTCTTCCACTTGAAAAAGTGATAAGAATGAAACAGTAACAACAATTCTAAGTCGGTCGTTTGTGGACTTAGAACCGTATTTTTGAGAATATTTTCGGAGTAGAGGATTCCAAATCTGTTTCATTCTAAGACTAAAATGTGTCGCGAGCTTGGGGGGCGAAACCCGAGGTGTTGCGGTGTTTCATTCTAAGACTAAAAAGTGTTGCGAGCTTCGGGGGCGAAACCCAATAATTTTTTAGAAATTCGAATTCTTTATGCCCGTACTCGGCTTTGATACACCTCTAATCGAAAAACTAAGCATATTTTTGAGAATTATTTAAATAATCAATAAACCACTTTGATTCCTTCACCGATCTCATTTTTTTATTGAAGTCAAGAACTAACCAAATTATTGTTCTTCTCCTCTTAGTACTTCAAGTAATGACTCCCTTTCCCAGTAGAACCCCCAGCTCCGGGCGATGGCATCGATGTAATCCGCGTCGTGAATATCTACTATCCCCGCCCGCGCAGCCCGTACTATAAAATAATCCTGCGCCTGAATCAGATTATACGTTTCATCATCCTCAACTGCATTATGTATGTCTTCCAAAATAGAATTCAAAATATTAAAAAAAATTCGTCGAACTGACAAAAAATTTTCCATGTTAAAATAATTCAAAAATAATTCACGATATTAGAAACTAAAAATGAAAAAAAAAAATATTTATAAAAATAAGTACTCGATTTTTGTAAATAAACTATCAGGATTATTTAAATATTTTCTTGGATTTTTAGGAACTGTTGAAATAAAAATATACGCAAATTTGCCGACCGGTTTCGTTCTATATTTAAAACATTCTCAAGGCTAAAAGACAACAATAAAATTAAAATCTTTAAATTATGGAAACAGTATTGAAAATTAACGCATAATCAACATTTAAAACCCTACCGTATGTGACGATTACAAGGTCACTGACATCAAATAAAGACTAGACATAATTAGGATTTTTTTAGCGTGAACACTTGAACAATCGAACAATCCAATTAGCTAACTTCCATCGTTTTCGCTTTTTGTACATTTTAAATAATAAATTAAAATAAAATAATTAATAAATATTGCAATGATATAACGCTAATTGACCTCCATATTATATTTAAAATAACTCATTAAATGGCGAACAAAATTACCACTGACCAACATAACAAAATTAAAAAGCCACGCCCAATGACGTAAGCTTTCAAAGCGCGCGAGCAGATTTTAAATCTTATTAATGATGCGTTGGTAGGTGTTATTAAAGTTTTTATAATCGCTTTGAATGTTTAATGAATTTTTGTTTTTAATGACATGATACATTTCTAGGAAGGACCTTCTTTGCCAATTACTTTCAGATTGGACTATTTTAACCGAATCCCATTCAATTTTGTGTTGGGTATCAACAACATGTTTCGAGAGACCAGTTAAAGATTCACCCTTCGATATGTCATTCCGGTGCTGATTAATCCGATTTTTTAATTTCTGTTTGGTTTGGCCAACATATGTACCACCACATTGGCACTCTAATTTATATATTACATTGGACTTGTTCATTGTGTCTATTTTATCTTTGGTGTTCCTATAAAAATTATTATTGGTTTTTGTATTATAAAACGCGAATTTTGAATTGGTATTTCTGAATATTCTTTTTAATTTGGGAGCTAGCTCATGATGATATGGAGCTTTTATATAGTCCGTTTTTTCTTTCTCGACTATCTGTTGGCGGTTTATTCTAATCGGTTTATTACGCATATTGTCCCGTTTTTCTTTGGATTTTATAACTTCACTAATGGTATTATTGATTAATTTTTCTGGGTAATTATTTTCACGCAGAATGATTTTTAGATTGTTGAGATTTTTGTCAATAAACTGATCAGAACATAAGTTTACAATTTTATTAACCATTTGCTTGACAATAGCCATCTTTTGTTTGACAGGATGATATGATAAAAAATTTAGAATGCGATTACTACTGGAAGGTTTTCGGTAATGATCAATAAGAATATCACTGTTTTCAACTATGAGTAATAAGTCGAGAAACGGGATTTTTCGGTCTTGTTCAACCTCATAAGTAAATTTTAAACTTCCATTAATTGAATTTATAAGGTCAACACAGTACTGGAGTTCGTTCTTAGGAACACAGGTAGCTATGTCATCCACAAATAATAACAAAAACGGAAGTTCAAACGGAAGTTTGCTCACAAATTCTTCTAAGAGATCTTCCATAACTAGGTTAGCCAAAGTGGGAGATGCCGGATTCCCCATGGCACAACCTGAAATTTGTTTAAAATACTTATTATCATATTTAAAATAACTATTGTCAAACAAAAAGTTGATGACCCTAATGAACTCATCGAACGGAATTTTTGTGTGTAAAGAAATTGCATCCCAATTTTTCTCTATTGATTTAACTACATCTTCCCTCTTGACATTAGTGAATAAGGAAGAGACATCAAAGCTGACTAAAACATAATCTTTCGGAATTTTTACTTTTTTTAACTTATCAGCAGCATCATACGAATTTTTGACATTAAATGCTGAATGTTTAGTAATGTTTTTAAGAATTTTGTCTACATATTTAGAAAGTTTGGTAGTTGGGGTATTTATGCAGCTTACAACTGGCCGTAAGGGGTTATTAACCTTGTGTATCTTTGGATTCCCATAAATTCGTGCTGGTTGAGTATTGTAAACTATTAATTTCTTTTTTTCATTGTTATCAATGTATTCTTTTTTGAAAAGGTCACGAATAAGATCATTGTTTTTCCGCTCAATGGATTCAGTGGGATCACCTTTTAACATACTGTACGTATTACTATCATTTACTAATTCTTTAAGTTTCTCATGATACTCGTTCTTTTCCATTATGCAAGTTACATTACCTTTATCCGCGTTTAATACTACTAAGTTAGGATTCTGTTTCATTTAAGCAAAACCAAAGCAACCAGAGGATGTTTCTCAATGCTTGGGATTGGGCCCAAAATTTGCGTATCAGCCTAACCAAAAAGAATTTCCGTTCGATAAATGTCTTGCTGATTTAGAAGTTGGTATTTCTAAACTTAACATTACTAATGATGATAAATCCAGCTTACGCAATAATGTTGTAGATGTTGTTAATAATTTCGTATTTAAGTCAAAATCTAAGGACATAAGAAAAAGTGAATTTCAAGATGATTTGTACAAAAATACCAATCAATTTATGAAACAGAATCCTAACTTAGTAGTATTAAACGCGGATAAAGGTAATGTAACTTGCATAATGGAAAAGAACGAGTATCATGAGAAACTTAAAGAATTAGTAAATGATAGTAATACGTACAGTATGTTAAAAGGTGATCCCACTGAATCCATTGAGCGGAAAAACAATGATCTTATTCGTGACCTTTTCAAAAAAGAATACATTGATAACAATGAAAAAAAGAAATTAATAGTTTACAATACTCAACCAGCACGAATTTATGGAATCCAAAGATACAAGGTTAATAACCACGGCCAGTTGTAAGCGCATAAATACCCCAACTACCAAACTTTCTAAATATGTAGACAAAATTCTTAAAAACATTACTAAAAATTCAGCATTTAATGTCAAAAATTCGTATGTGTGCTGCTGATATGTTAAAAAAGTAAAAATCCGAAAGATTATGTTTTAGTCAGCTTTGATGTCTCTTCCTTATTCACTAATGTCAAGAGGGAAGATGTAGTTAAATCAATAGAGAAAAATTGGGATGCAATTTCTTTACACACAAAAATTCCGTTCGATGAGTTCATTAGGGTCATCAACTTTTTGTTTGACAATAGTTATTTTAAATATGATAATAAGTATTTTAAACAAATTTCAGGTTGTGCCATGGGGAATCCGGCATCTCCCACTTGGCTAACCTAGTTATGGAAGATCTCTTAGAGAATTTGTGAGCAAACTTCCGTTTGAACTTCCGTTTTTGTTATTATTTGTGGATGACATAGCTACCTGTGTCCTAAGAACGAACTCCAGTACTGTGTTGACCTTATAAATTCAATTAATGGAAGGTTAAAATTACTTATGAGGTTGAACAAGACCGAAAAATCCCGTTCTCGACTTATTACTCATAGTTGAAAACAGTGATATTCTATTGATCATTACCGAAAACCTTCCAGTAGTAATCGCATTCTAAATTTTTATCATATCATCCTGTCAAACAAAAGATGGCTATGTCAAGCAAATGGTAAAAATTGTAAACTTATGTTCTGATCAGTTTATTGACAAAAATCTCAACAATCTAAAAATCATTCTGCGTGAAAATAATTACCCAGAAAAATTAATCAATAATACCATTAGTGAAGTATAAAATCCAAAGAAAAACGGGACAATATGCGTATAAACCGATTAGAATAAACCGCCAACAGATAGTCGAGAAAGAAAAAACGGAATAATAAAAGCTCCATATCATCATGAGCTAGCTCCAAATTAAAAAGAATATTCAGAAATACAATTCAAAATTCGCGTTTTATAATACAAAAACAATAATAATTTTGAGGAACACCAAAGATAAAATAGACAATGAACAAGTCCAATGTAATATATAAATTAGAGTGCCAATGTGGTGGTACATATGTTGGCCAAACCAAACAGAAATTAAAAAATCGGATTAATCAGCACCGGAATGACATATCGAAGGGTGAATCTTTAACTGGTCTCTCGAAACATGTTGTTGATACCAACACAAAATTGAATGGGATTCGGTTAAAATAGTCCAATCTGAAAGTAATTGGCAAAGAAGGTCCTTCCTAGAAATGTATCATGTCATAAAAACAAAAATTCATTAAAATTCAAAGCGATTATAAAAACTTTAATAACACCTACCAACGCATCATTAATAAGATTTAAAATCTGCTCGCGCGCTTTGAAAGCTTACGTCATTGGGCGTGGCTTTTTAATTTTGTTATGTTGGTCAGTGGTAATTTTGTTCGCCATTTAATGAGTTATTTTAAATATAATATGGAGGTCAATTAGCGTTATATCATTGCAATAATATTTATTATTATTTTATTTTAATTTATTATTAAAATGTACAAAAAGCGAAAACGATGGAAGTTAGCTAATTGGATTGTTCGATTGTTCAAGTGTTCACGCTAAAAAAATCCTAATTATGTCTAGTCTTTATTTGATGTCAGTGACCTTGTAATCGTCACATACGGTAGGGTTTTAAATGTTGATTATGCGTTAATTTTCAATACTGTTTCCATAATTTAAAGATTTTAATTTTATTGTTGTCTTTTAGCCTTGAGAATGTTTTAAATATAGAACGAAACCGGTCGGCAAATTTGCGTATATTTTTATTTCAACAGTTCCTAAAAATCCAAGAAAATATTTAAATAATTATTAATTTCGAAGGAACAAGAACCTAATAAATTTAAACTATCAGGATGTTACCATGGATTCAATAAATGCATTTTTATAGCTCCGGAATGAATTCAAATTTTAAAAAGAAACTCGATACTTTATAACCCGAAAATATTCACAAAAGTACGGTTAAATTTTCAGGATGAGGACTAAACATTCTTGTCGTAAAATGTAAACGTTATTTTATAATAAGTATTGATATTTTTGTTGAAGACTTAATTGAGCTGAATTGATATACAACAGTAATAACTGACGAATCGAATAATAAATTTTTTTTAAATTTTCATTAATTTTTTAATATTAAAAAATCGATTTTTTTTAAAAATTGAAAATTCCCAAAAATTTTAAAATTAAATTTTTTATTTCGGAGAACTTATCAATTTTTGTTAATTTGGGTGCTTACACGCGTTGGAAATTCACCTTTAGGCTATGTAACCGCCATATCAAAAATAACCCCGATGGGTTCTATATATATCAGAAATAAAGTAAAATAATAATAATTCAGAACGGAATCAGACTGAAGTTTGACGAAGGTTAGGTTATCCCAGTTATAAACACATGTAAAATAAAAATAATTAAATACACTGAACTACCATTTCCAATATATTGAAGTCAATTCATCCATTCAGGCAGGAGGAGCTAGAATCCTGGTCTTCGGTTCATGGTTTTAATTTAGATTCCCATTTGGTCCTTCTCTAAACCCTTGATGAGTCAGGAGCGAAAATCAGAGAGAAGTTTCCCATCAAAATTCGGATTATTAAAACAAAACTGACTCCCTGGGAAAGAATAACACGCATTCATAATTTTCTTACAAAAAATGATTTAAAAAAAAAAGTCAACACATTTCTTCTTTTGTTCTAACTCACTAGCTTCTGGGAAGTCACATGTTATGCTTTCTCCTTTGGAAAATAATTCATATTAAAGACAAAAAAAAAGTGTTACACGACCCTAGCCTATTTTCCCCAAGCCCCGTCTTCCCGGCGGCTTCCGGGCCTTTTTCTACCCCTACATATTAACTATTTTCTTTTCAAAAGAAAATAAAAAAAAGAAAATCGACTAAGGCACTTCATCCACTCGTTAAAAAAGAACGGAAGTAGTAGTACCAACCAAAAATTTATGGCCGCGCGGCAACGAAACGAATTTTATCGTTATTGCGCGCGATTTTAAAAAGAACTCATCAACAAAAATAATTTTTATTTTTATTTTGTAACTTTTTGATGTTACAGCTATAAAAATGCAATTTTTTAGAAAAAAAAATCCGAAAATAAGGAAAAATGGGGTTAACATAGGGTAAAATATTTTTGGCATCAAAATTGCATTTGGGGCGTTATTTCTACATATTTTGGGCACATTGCGAATTTTCAAAATTATCTGCCCTCACCCTGTTTTAGCCACCCCCGTTTTTCTACTATAACCCTGCCTGGGCGGCCAACGGGTCAATATTTTCGAACCGAATATTTTTTTTTTTAGGAAGCTCAATATGTACCTAATATACCCTATAAAGGATAATTTTTTATATTAAAAGGTGCTAATTTGGCGAATTTTTGAAATTCGTCCAAATTAAGTCTAATTTCGGCCCTAAAAACTTCAAACCCCTGGGCCTGGGCCAAAAAATTTTTTTTCGACCTAAAAAAAATTCAGGCTTCTTTTTACATATAAATGAATGATTTTTTGCCCAGGGAGCGAAAATTAAAAAATAGACCTTCAAAATGAGCCACCCTAGTGCGCCAGCAGGTATATTGGCCCGTTTGATTGCTGACAAACGAGCCGGTTTTACCTGAGAAAAATTCGCAGATGTAAACTAGGATAGAAACACGAGGCATAAATTCTCATGATTGAGATTCAAGCGGTAAAGATGGGCTATTTCGATTCCGTACGCCGTGAATCGATTCCATATCGATTTTTCAATGTATTCGAATCGAAACTGTTGATTCGATTCGAGAAGCCCAACAAACGGTGGCGTATCGTGAATCGATTTTTTGAAGCTATTAATTTTTTAAAATTGTAGAAAAGTCCGATTGACCATTTTGCCATTTTAAGACAAGAAAATCGAAAATCTTCGCCCTGATTTTGTTGATTCTTTAAGGATCAAATCTAGCTGTCGAAAAATGATCCCACACCACCGAATTTTTCTTAACATCCTGCATACAATGACCGGAAATATTCCACGTAGAAAAATCTGAATTTAAGGGGCTACTAGGCAACCGGCAATGCACAGTTATTGCACAAGTAGCGAATTTTGTTTTACAATCTTGGAATTCAAATCTTGATCTCTACCAAAATTAATGTAAAATGATTCGTTTTATGTGTTTTGATTGATTTTATTCGGTTAAATGTTAGGGTGGACCAAAAAGCACGAATTTTTGAATTTGAAGAGGCCAAAGCGCGGAAAAGTTGCATTTTAGCCTCCGTATTAACCCTCATTTTTTTCCGATTTTTTAGAGGCCGATTTCTGCTGTCCCCAGAGGCCTAAAATTTTTCGAAGTCTCTTAAGGGCCGAAAAAATTAGAGCCTTATTTTGGTGCGAAAGAGTTCATTTTCTGTCGGAAATTTTCCGGAAATTTCAAAAAATAAAGCCAGTTTTGCAGTAATTAAAGCCATTTTTTAAGCAAAAGTTCAAAAAAAAAAAAAAATTGACAAATTTGATGGTGCTGGCACCAGCACCAGCATCAGCACCAGCGACAGCTCCAGTTTTTTAAATATTTCGGCTTCAATTGGCTGCAACCAATTTTTACCGGCTTCGGACCCCTGAGTCGAACGCGTTATGCCCTAGGCTCTAGGTCACCAAATGGGCAAGACAGTTCTATCAAAATTTAAGTCCTGCAACTCGTCAGGCACGAGACATCGACATTTTATCTAATCGTTGAAAACACATTCCTTACTCCAAAAATATTTTTGCTGAATGGTTTGACAATTATTGTTCTGCAATTTTAACATGAGGTGTAGCATCTTTATGAATATCGCATGCGATTTCATACTTTATTTTCAAATAATGAATGAATCTTTTTTTTTCTTTCGAAATAAAAATCAAAACTTCTTTTTTTTTTTCTCCCAACTTATTTTTCAATAAACTTATCATTAGCGAACTATTATTTGTTTCCTATTACCTGGTTTCTTGTATTGGAAAAAAGACTATTTTGCTCACGCCTACGTGAGATAAAATATACGAGTTATCACAACAAAACATTGCGATGTTATTATTTTTTTTTTCTTGGTATTGATGTCGTTGTATGATGTGTTGTGTTGATTTGATCGATTTCTATTTCTTAGAAATCTCAGGGAAAAAAAAATGTTTGCGTTTATATCGGTTACACATGCGAATACGCCATGTTGAAGTGAAATGTTGGAAATAATCGCAACTGAAATATGATAGAAAAGTTATTTTCCCTTCAAGAGAAAAAGTAACATTTGTGCCTGAAAATCATCCATCAAATGAAAGTTAGTTTTTTTTTTTTTTTTTATCCCTGTTTTTGAAATTTCGAGGTTTGTTTCTTTTTTGCGATCCTTCATTTTACCGTCAACAACACCTAGGTAATTCGGTTAAATATTTCCTTTCGGATTTTTTTTTTAAAGAAGAAAAAAAAATTTTCGTTATTATACGCGATTGTGCTGCATCCGGTTGGATATTGAAAAGAAAAAAAAAACTTACCTAGAAGAAAAATAGCCAATTCGAGTTTGATGAACACAGTGAAAATCACACACACTCACACATACAACAATTCTGTCACAAAAAGAAAATCAAAAATCTTTTGTCGTCCTTTTTTTTTTTCTATCTTTTTTGATATGATAGAAAAGGATTTTTTTTTTGTTCTCGTACCACGTGATGACACTATTTTTGTTGCAAGAGACCTACGAAATTCTATAGATACCGATATTTCTTTTTTTTTTCTTGTCCGGAAATCTTTAAGTTTTTTTTTTTTCCTACTCTCGTCCGGTTTTTACGTAAATCACATGTAAACGGCACTTGGGCTCGTGAAACTAAGGTGCCGGTGAGAAAAGGCCGTGGAAAAAAAAAAAATTGTAAACAAAACAAAACACGTGGATTCCACTTGAAATTTGGATATAAGTCGCGTTTCTCGAGTAACTAAAGATGTCTCGTGAGAAGATGTACGAACATTTTAAAAACCGGTAGACCTTGAGGTATAAAAAAGTGGGGTTGTACCTGTCTCGTCGGAATTGATTTGGTTCAGGTTGGTATTGACAGATGGCTCCACGTGTTTGAGGTTTGTACCTGGTTGCCTGGAGTGATTTTTTTTTTTTTTTTTTTTTTTGACTGAATTTAATTGACGGACTAATTTTTGCAGTATACTTGGAATATTTCGAGGCAGGTCAATTATTGTTTCATTCCAGTTGCAGAAGATAAGATTTTTTTTTTCGCTTTTACAGGGATTTTTTTTGTTTCTTAAAATTATATTCACTCTATTGGTAAAATGGTTCACTCTTTATGAGCCAAATATAGCTGTCGAAAAATGATTCCAGGCCTCGAACTTGGCCCCTGAAAGTCCCTGAAGTCCATAATTTAAAAGAAGTCCTTAAAAGTCCTTAAATTCGAAAAATTGTCCCTAAAAGTCAATAAATTTTGAATCTGCATCGCGCTTACGACAAATTTCCTATCGTTTATAATAAAGAACATAATATTATTACGAAGAAAACATTTTAAAAAAATTTGTAGATGATTTTTAAAAATTAATAAAAGAAAAAAAAAGAATTTTTTTTTTTTTTTTTTTTTTGTTTGTTTTGCTAGAATTCAAAAGTGTTTAATTCATGTCACAAACCTTTAAAATCAATCAACCAGAGGAAGATGCCTAAAATAAAAAAAATGACTAGTTTTATGCTACTTTTAGGTTCTTAAAAAGGTCCTTAATTTAAATGTTTTTGATCCCTAAATTCCCTGAATTTCAGACCAGAAACCGGTTCGAGGCCTGTGATTCTCCACCGCCGAATTTTTATTTTTTCTATGAATGCACTAGAATGGTTTTGTGGAAGAAGGGCAACATTTTTTTTTTTAAATTTCGGTGACGAACCTCCCTGATTTTTTTCCAATGCCTGTTAGTTATCCCACAAAAAAACTTTAGGTCGACCGGTCACCATTGAGGGGTGCACCAGAGGCCGGAAAATTTTCAAAAAGCCGATATAAAGGACCAAAAATAAAATTTTTTTGGCATAAAAGACCATTGATTTCTATCGGAAATATTGCGCAGATTACGAATTGGAACACTGAAACTTTTTCATTTAAACTAAGTAACGTCCTGAAATAGTAGATTTCCAGGCTGGACCCGAAAAGTGAGATTTTTTACGAGGCCGTTGCCGATCCGAGCCGAAGGCGAGGATCGGCAAGAGGACCGAGTAAAAAATCGAAATTTTTCGGTCCAGCCTTGGAAATGTAGTTTTCAGGGCGAGAATAACGAAATTTGTTTTGTTTACATGATCTCGAAAGTATACTTTTCGGGTCTAGCCCTGAAAAAGAATTTTTTATGGCCCGAACCCGACGAAATCTTTATAACTAGCAGTCAAAACCCAATCCTGCCCGACACATCTCTAACCCGAGCCCGGCCCGAAAGTCGAGTCGAGTTCGGGCCCGTGCAGGGCTCTACAGTTAATACAGTTTCAGTCCAAAATAATGAACGCTTTAACAGGAATTTTTTTCCCGCTCCTTTCTTTCCCTTTTGCAATACTCGTTTTTTTTCCTACTCAAATTCAGCAAAGTTGCTGAGTTAAAAATACAAATCGGAGGAGCGTGTCGTAAATGGAACGGTAAACTAAGTAAGTCGTATCTTACATAAAATTGCTAAAGCAAAAATTTTTTTTTTCTACCCCTCGTCTTCTCATCTTATTTTTTCATATTATTTTAAATATAAAGAGTGGCTTGAGGTGGAAAGAGACTTACGTTGAAGGTTCCTGAATTTCAAAAAAAATTTACCATTCCGTAACGCGTGAGAATAACTTTAAAAAAAAAAAAAAAAAAAAAAAAAAGAGAACTTAATTAAACAATTTTTTCTTTCCGTAACGACAGGGCTTAAAAAGGAATAATGAACGTATTAAACTCTTCATGATTCCTTTTCCTTACTTTTTTTTCTTTTTTCCCTTATACCGGAAACGATTCAATTTAACTGGGAAAAGGTTTAAAGTTCACGTGTTCGAAAGTCGGTAAGATGTTTCAACTTTCCTATGTAAACAAAACTTCTCGTTGACAGATCTTAAAAGAGATTCCTAAGCTATTATTGTTTTTGCTGTGAAAGCATTTTCGCGCCATTCTTTTTCTCGCTTCCGCTTCCGGCTTTCAAAATATAACTTTTTAGGCGAATAGGGGGGGGGGGGTCGTCGGTCGGGGGAAAGCAGTAAAATAAAGAAAATCCCGTAAAGGGAAATGACAGGTGTTTGTTTTTATTGTGATTCTCCCATTGATGAAAGGTCTTTTCACAGGGAGGAGCTTTTTGTTTTCCAATGTAATGAGATGAGTCCAAAGCGAAACGAGCGGAAAGCCATTGTACTTATATGCAAGGCCAGAGATCTATCTTTTTCGGGAGAGCTTTGACAGCTTTTCAACGCCTCGACACTTCATCATTTAAATTTTATTCGTCAAAGGAAATTTATACATCCTTTCAGGAGTGAAAGGCATTGTTCCTCGGTAAATCCTAGGATCGCATTCTTATCTTTTGACTGCGTTGGTTTTATGTGTGCTCACCTTTTGAGCTTTTAATGTATTGGAGGGTTTTCATTAAATTTATGACCGACATCGGTTCGATTGCTTTTCAGGCGAATCCTTTGTCGTTTTTTTTTTTTCTTTTTTCCCTTATACCGGAAACGATTCAATTTAACTGGGAAAAGGTTTAAAGTTCACGTGTTCGAAAGTCGGTAAGATGTTTCAACTTTCCTATGTAAACAAAACTTCTCGTTGACAGATCTTAAAAGAGATTCCTAAGCTATTATTGTTTTTGCTGTGAAAGCATTTTCGCGCCATTCTTTTTCTCGCTTCCGCTTCCGGCTTTCAAAATATAACTTTTTAGGCGAATAGGGGGGGGGGGGTCGTCGGTCGGGGGAAAGCAGTAAAATAAAGAAAATCCCGTAAAGGGAAATGACAGGTGTTTGTTTTTATTGTGATTCTCCCATTGATGAAAGGTCTTTTCACAGGGAGGAGCTTTTTGTTTTCCAATGTAATGAGATGAGTCCAAAGCGAAACGAGCGGAAAGCCATTGTACTTATATGCAAGGCCAGAGATCTATCTTTTTCGGGAGAGCTTTGACAGCTTTTCAACGCCTCGACACTTCATCATTTAAATTTTATTCGTCAAAGGAAATTTATACATCCTTTCAGGAGTGAAAGGCATTGTTCCTCGGTAAATCCTAGGATCGCATTCTTATCTTTTGACTGCGTTGGTTTTATGTGTGCTCACCTTTTGAGCTTTTAATGTATTGGAGGGTTTTCATTAAATTTATGACCGACATCGGTTCGATTGCTTTTCAGGCGAATCCTTTGTCGTTTTTTTTTTTTTTTCTTTGTCAGTCTTTCATACGGTTCATTTTTCTGTTGCGCAGTTTTTTTATGAAACATACATCTTGTAACACCCGATCCGGATCTAAAATTGAAAATAGAGGCCCTAAATTAGGGTTGCTACTAATCGAGGGACCTGGAGAACTACAGTCCGGCGTATTATTAACTTGGATAGGCCACCTCCATAGCGGCGCCTACTAGAATCACAGAGTGTTATATATCGCAGTACATCTTTTTTGGCATCCCCCTTCTTGCTGTTAGTCTTCTGATCGCCATAATGGCTGAGTTTGTGTCAGCGCTAGCGCACATCTCTAAGTGAAAGGCCCTTGACGTGTATGATGGTTTGTTAGCCACCAGTTGACCTTACTTGCAACAATCAACGTAATATCGAATATTCGCTTGTCGAATATTCGACTCTGTCAGTAGCCCTAGAAAAGGTGAGTTATAAGTACGGCCAATGGTCAATACGTTATAAAAAGTTATAACAATATTATAAGTTTTATTATCTTGTTATAAGCTTTTATAACGTATTGGCCGTACTTATAACTCACTTTTTCTAAGAGGAATGTTAAGTTTAAACAATTTTGCTAGAGTGATGGGGGCTTCGGTTGTATCTGTGAACTTCCAGTCACCGTCAGGTACATCCGATGCTGTGTGCACAGGTTTTGGTTGCACAGAGCGTGAAAAAAAGCGGACCAAAAAAG
This sequence comes from Liposcelis bostrychophila, assembly GCA_037577465.1. Lineage (NCBI taxonomy): Eukaryota > Metazoa > Arthropoda > Insecta > Psocodea > Liposcelididae > Liposcelis > Liposcelis bostrychophila. The sequence goes on along the minus strand of CM075208.1, from coordinate 51,964,964 downwards.
TCACAGTTATTATAATTTCTTATTGTACATAGAATAGAGTTTAGAGCAGCTGTGGGGGAAATAGCTCCAGCGAGTTTTAGAACTGGGGTCTTGAGAGCAGATGCAAGTGTAGGATCGACTCCTGCGGCTATTCCAGCTTCGATATTTCCATTTATTGTCAGAACTACTGTATAACTCCGGAGAACGCCTGTAACACCAGAACAAGAAAGTACATATTTGGTACCACATCTAAGTACTTATTTTATGGCCAGAGTAGAAAAACAACCAAAAGGGGCATATACTTCTTTGAGTAAGGTTAACTGGGATGAAGATGAACTGGTCCTGATTCCTGTGCACGTTTTTTGTGGGCCTCCTGTAACACCAGAACAATTGAAGGCAAAAGTGAAAAACCATTGTTGCTTCTGGCGTGTTTCCGGCAAAGCCGAGAGGTTTATATTTATGACAGCCTTTCAACGGAACTACAAAATATAGAGAATTTAACAAAAATCAATGATATTTTTAAGAAAAAGAAAAGACAAAACAAAACAGTACATGTTGATCGTCTGCTTTTATAATTGAAAGAAAATAGATAGAATTGACTGGCATTTCATCCCCGCAAGAGCGCCACTTGCAAGATTTCAGAAGATTCGCAAGATTCTTGAACAAGAAATTTCATAGACATATATACTAGACCGGGCATCCTGTACAAAGAGCTTCCCTAACATGTCTTTTGTTTCTTTTAAATCTAGGGGAAAACAGAACGGTAAAATGGCGTACAGTAGGTAAACAATAGAAAATTGATTTGTAAATTAATTTCTCATTTTAAATTCTTTTATATATAAAACGTTGTCTTTAACTATTTTTGAAGTAAAAGAAGTAATTGTTTGCAATTTTTTACACATTACGGTATATCAAGTATATATCAATTAATTTTTTGTTTACCACTGTAGCCATATTGTCGTTCTGTTTTCCCCCAGATTTAAAAAAAACAAATGACATCCTAGGGAGACTGCTCCCATTAGGATGCCCGGTCTAGTATATATGTCTATGGAAATTTTAGATTTTGAATCCTTAGAGTCTCACAAGTCCAGAACCAAAATCTGAACAAATTTCTTGAAATTTTGTTGAAATTTTTTGTGTCTATCCCTAGAACCACCCTAACCTAAACCCCTTTATACCTATTTCGTTTAAGCATGAAAATCTGGATATACATAATTTTTGCATAATTTATGCTTATAATTTAAAATCTCTACTATTTTAACAATGATTTTTATCCTAGATCTTTTGGCGTTCGTAGCGAATGAAATAATTCTTAAAATTCAAAGTCGAAATTTCGATACCGGTACCTGATGATCCTATCCATTTGGCAAAATATGGAATAGCATCCAGACTTGTCATCCGTGCCTTGTTACAAATATAGTTACCACTCTATTTGGAGATAAATTAAATGCCGACACTGGCTTGAGTTTTAAACGTTTTCAAAAATTGAGCCATGCAGTTTTTCTATAACTGCAATGCGAGCCATGAATGATCGTACCCATGAGGACTCATCATCCCCAGGCGTTTTCCTTAAAGATTTATTAGCCAACAACATTTTTTATCTAAAAAATTTCTCACGACGAAAAATTACCCGAAACTGAATCTCTCTCTTAGGTTCATTCCATTCCTAATCCTAACGGAAACCTCAAAGGGCCAAGGGGTTGCCGGCTCCGTCCGCAAGGGATTGAAAGTAATCACGGGTTTTCAATTTTAACTGGAATAACATATACAACATAAATCGTGTAACACGTAAAGATAATAATTGCCAAGCTGATAATAATTCAGCTGTGTGTTGTAAGAACATATAAACGTAATTTCGAACGTAATTTCTACTGGGAACGAACTTGAATACAGTTCGTCAACTTTTCAATTAAATTCCGTGCAACATTTTCTGTCTCCGAAGGAACCTTCCTAGCCTGCTTCCGCTTCCTGTTACTTGACTTATTGTTCCATTAACTTTTTTCTCCTTTCTTTTTTTTTTTTTCGAAAAATTCGTCATGCTTCGAATTTTTTATCAGACGAAGAAAAAAAAAAAAAAAAGGTGGGAAATCGTGATTGGCCATTGAACTTTATAATTTTTTTTTATTCGTGTTTTGCTTGTTTGCACGTGCTCTCGCCTCCTGAAAGTTTTCGTTATTTTGCGAAAAGCTAGATGAATAACGGTTTTTCCGAGTAGAGCCAATAAAATTGTCATTAAGGATTTTAACAAGAGAATATGAGAAAATGATATAAAATTTAAAACGGGGTGTGGAGGGAATTATCGAGAGACTTGATCCTTTTTTCCTTCGCGTAAATTTATCATGCTGTCTTTTCTATCGAGATTAATCATGGTTTCATCTTTTTTTATATATATATAATATAACATTTTCCCTCATAGTGAAGGATTGTGCCCGTCTCTTTTGCGATAATGAATTTGATTAATATACTTTTGTAATAATTTTTCTTTTTCGTGTTTTGAATTTCGCTTATGTTTCGGAAATTTTAACGACAATGGTGACGGTGAAAGGGGAAGGTTTCTGCGATTCGGCATCGAATTGACGGCCGAGATCGGCGCTTTGCATTTTAGAGAATTCTTGAAAATTGAATATAAATGTCGAAACTTTTGCACGTACTATTCTGTACATGGTCGATGCACAATAGAGTAACCCTTATTTCACGAATTTTTTAAATTTTGGTAAAGCCCCCCTAAATTGTTTTATAGTAACCGAAAAAAGATTCCCTGAATTTTTTTGGCTTGTATTTAGTTGGTCAGTAGAAAAATGTATGTTTTGGTCGTATTTTTATTGACTGGTCAGTAAAAATATTACATGGTCAGTAGATATACTGCCTGGTCAGTATCCTTGTGGTCAATTGACAAATGGTCAGTAAAAAAATTGAATTTGTCAGTAATAATATTTAAATAGGGAGTAAAAAAATTATTATGTAAGTTTTTTTCAAAAAATTTTCTTCGATGGTCAGTAAAATAGCGGAATTTTTTTTTTTTTTTTTTTTTTTTTTTTTTTTTTTTGAAGTAAATCAACATAATATGTTGATTTACTGTTTGAAGTATAATAACAAAACATAATATGTTAAATTATAACGAAACATAATATAACGAAACATAATTATAATTAATAACGAAACATAATATGTTGATTAATTGTTTAAATCGTGTCTTTATATTATAAAGACACGATTTAAACAATTTAAACGAGTGAAGAATAAATGAAGGGATTAGATGTATTGTTGACATCCCTAATCCGAACTTGTCGTTACCGGAATGTTTTTTTTGCAAATTGAAGCAAACATTTAGTAGGAACGTTTTAAATAGATCAGCTTTTTTTTTTTCGGGTAGTAATTTCTGCGTATCACCTTCCCGTTCCTTGTGTATTCGGTCGGTTCCACGTCAGATTCAACGGAGCTATCACTGTCAACGTCCGAAGATTCCATAACATCTTCTGTATGACGTCGTGTGTTCCCAAGGCACTGAGAGCACCTAGGGTGTGGCGTCCCTACCCCCTTAAGGTGAGCACCCGTCCTCGGGGTATGAGGCTAGTGGAGGGCAGCAGTATCCACTAGTACAGGAGTGGGGCGTCCGGAACATATTTCCGGCAGTGGCCCACTTCCTGGTTTCTACAGGCGCTAGGGGTGTGTCTCGAACCGGCTGTAGTACTGCGATGCAGGGAAATCTGGACACCCTGTATTACTTTGTGACCTGGGCCCCGGGTGAAGGCCTCTCCAGGAAGCCTCGAGGGGGCAGCCCCCCCATCTGGATAGGGATACGGAGGGCTAACAACTCTTTTGCCTCGAAAACTCACTTGTTACGATACATCAACTGAGACGATCAACAATGTACTGTTTTTGTTTTCTCTTTTCTTTTTCTTAAAAATATCATTGATTTTTGTTAAATTCTCTATGTTTTGTAGTTCCGTTGAAAGGCTGTCATAAATATGAATCTCTCGGCTTTGCAGGAAACACGCCAGAAGCAACCAATGGTTTTTCACTTTTGCCTTTAATTGTTCTGGTGTTACAGGTGGCCCACAATAAACGTGCACGGGAATCAGGACCAGTTCATCTTCATCCCAATTAACCTCACTCAAAGAAGTATATGCCCTTTTTGGTTGTTTTTCTATTCTGGCCATAACATAAGTACTTAGATGTGGTACCAAATATGTACTTTCTATTAGATCCAAATATGTGTTTATGACCGCACTCTGTAACTTATTTTGATTTCTCAGACTCTTTAAGGAGGTTCTCTAGGTGAACCCGGGATTCCCAACCTATCGTTCTCCCGAAGAACATGAGTAAAGCGTTCTTTTCATCAATATGTCCCTTGTATTTTTTGTTTTAGAATTTGTGACGCGAGCGAAAAAGCGTTTGCAGCAGTCGTTTTTTTTAGAATAACCGTATGATTTTTATGCATGTTGACACAAGTTGTATGAAAAAAGTGGCCACACGTCGAAACGAAACCTGGAGCATCTGAATTTGTTCCTCTAAATAAATTCTGCATGCGAGCAATCAGCATTAGGGTGGGTCGAAAAACGAGAATTTTGAATTTTAAAACGCCTGATATGAAATTGATGCCTATTTGTAATACTATTAACCCTAATTTTTTACAGATTTTTTAAACGACATTTTGAAGTGCCGCAATGACCTTGAAATTTTCAAAAAGCCCATTTGAGTACCAAATATGAGATAGTATTTTTCAATACAAGGAGTGCAAACGACAAAAGTGCCCGTCGAGACCGAGTTTTAAGCCCGAGCCGAAGGCGAGGGCCTTAAATAGGTCGAGACGGGCAAGTCGTTTGCATTTCTTGCATTGAAAGATATTTTTTATCACAAGGTACTGTGTAAAATAGTCTGTAAATAAACTGACTAGGACTGAAAAGTGGACTTTTCAGTACCGTGTGATGAAAAATTTTTTTTCGCATAAAAGACCGTCGTTTCCCATCGGAAATTTTGCGTACATTATGAATTTAAAGTCAAAATTATTTTTGGTCCACGGTTTTTGAGCCACATGCTGGATTCCAAAATTCTGAAAATCTTGTTATGGCTTTCTGTCTATGGCTCAAAAACCGTATACCAAAACTAAATTTTGACTTCAAAATTCCGATAGGAACGACGGTCTTTTATGCGAAAAAAAAATGTTCATTTTTGGTCCTCAAATGGGCTTTTTGAAAATTTCAAAACCATTGCGAATGTTGTTTAAAAAATGTGAAAAAATTATGGTTAATAGTATTATAGAAAGGCATCGATTCCCAATCAGGCGTTTTCAAATTCGAAAATTCGCGTTTTTCGACCCATCCTAATGAGCATTGTCTGAAACAAGAGAAAAGTATGGCCATTGACCTTCATTGACCTGCTTATTAAGTAACATTTACTTATTAACCATCGTGTGTTCCGCAACAGACATTGCTTGTTCCGAAACATGCATTGTCCGTTCCGGAGCAAACAATAAAAAAAACATAAATACTTCTTCGGGTAAGTTCTTGCAATTGCCCTTCAAGATCGTCCTTAACGTCTTTAATCGCCGCCATAATGTCTTCGAGTGTACAGATTTTTGAATTAGGGACTTTAAGACTGGATTTACTCGCCTTATTGCAAAACATAATTGAAGATAAACAAACAGCCCCACTAGTTTAGGTTTACGTAAACAAACAGGATTATGAACACGTCATTTAATTTTTTTATCACTATTTTCGTTCCTTAATACGTATATTTCGTGTGATATACGGGATGTGGAACTATTTTAAAAAATTCAGGAGTTGGTCGGGAAAACCGGGATAGTAAAAATCGTGTTTCTCAGGCTTTTTTCCATAAATATAAACAACTTATTAAGAAAACAATTGGGGGGGGGCTCCGAACTTGGACATAAATAAAAATTAAGCACGAAAACTTGGGTTCAAGCGCTAAAACAGAGACTCAGGCGTTCGTTCGAGAAAATCGGTATGTTGAAATTCGTCTTCTACAAGGTCAAAAGCGCCGATAAAGTCTACTTTTGTAAAATTCAATTACGGGAAAATGCGCCAAATTTTCGTTTCAAATGCTAAGAAAAAAATTATGGCTTAGGTTCTTTTTCTGCTATGCGCCATTCCTAGATGGTTAAAAAAATAAAAATAAAATAAATATAAAAAAAAGATCAACAACGCTAGTAAGCCATTCTTTAGCATCACAAGTGCTTGCACATTTAAAGTTATTTGCCCTTTTCTGTTTATATATTCATCCCGGTGTTCTTGGGGAGCTTTAATTTTTATATGGATCGTTAATTTGAAAAAAGTGACATGTCTCATAAGGTAAACAAATGACATGTACCCTTTTTCAAATTAACGATTCATATGTGTGCAATCAATGACACCAACGGTGGATGGAAATCGATATTTTCCCGCCCATTCCCTTTTCGCTTGAAAAGCTTCTTCGTCAGAGACTGGAAATTTGATCCATTCATCCGCTTTTTCGCATATCTTTTCTGCAGCAAAGGCTACTGTTCTAGAAACTGTCGGTTGCCGCACACCGACTTCGCTTCCGACTTTGCACTGAAACTCAGGATCGCCAGCGTACCTCAAAAATATTTTCAACTGATCTACTGAGCTGAGGGCCCCTCCTCTAGTTTCTTCTCGCTGACCTAGAAAATGATCTGCAATCCACTGGATGTGGTGACTTTCAAATCTATATATACTTTTATAATCCTGAATGTATGTTTGCTGTCTTCGCCCGAATCGTCGCGGCTGCCGCGGCATTCTAAAAGCCATTGTGCGATATAAATATTAAACAAAATCACAAAACCGTAATTCACTGAACTGTACTGAAAAAGTAACAACCATTCTCAGATGAAAATAAAACAAATTGAGAAATTAGGGAAAAAAATTTTTTGGCCTAGGCCCAGGGGTTTGAAGTTTTTAGGGCCGAAATGGTGCTCAATTAACATCTTTTAATATAAAAAATTTTATATTAAAAGATGTTCTCTAATTTTATGTTCGCCGTCAGTCATATTTATAGTCAAATTACTGTTTTTATCATTAAATCACAAAACTTTTAAACTAATGTTTTTAGTAATTATTTTAGGTTCTTTATGTTCCACGATTTGTTTTATTTTTAATACTTCCATTTTTTTATAATGATATTTAAGGTATTATAATAATATTTTAGGTAAATACTTATATCATGTAATACTTATAACATATCAAACCAAAATATATTTACAACATATTTTGGTTTGGTATGTTTGTAAACTTTTTTGATTTTGTTTATTATATAATTGCTTTATCGACCGCAAGGAGAATAAAGCATTGTTTTTAGCACGAATTTCAGATTTTCAATTTTCGATATTTTTACACGTTTTGAAGTCCCCTGATACCGAAAAAAGCAAAATTTGAATGGTGGATGGATGTGTGTATGAATATATGTGTGAAAAAAAAGTGTCCGTCCGTCAAAAAGCAGAAAAACAGATTTTTTTTTTTTTTTTTTTTGGACGATGTCTTCCTGAAATTCTGATCCAACTCCAATAAAAATAATCTGAATCCGAATTAAAATTTAACTTGCATGTTAAACAAACGAGGGGACGCGTTTAGAAAGTTAAATCCGACGAAAAAACGTTAGAAATAAAGGCAGGTTGCTAAATTACGGTTAGTTCGATTGAGGGAAAGTCAGATGAAAGAGAAAAAGGTTGGAAGGATATAACCGAAAGAAAAGGGTCCGCGAAAAAGGGAGGAGAGAGAGAAAAGAGATCGAGGGAGTTGCTATGCACGGTGACATTGATAACTTAAATCATTCTTGACTCGATCAATGTGCCCCCAAATCAGGGAGAAAATAATTTTCAAAGGACGGGAAAGGTATAATAAGCTCGAGCTTTTTTTTTCTTTTGCTAACTTTTTTTTTTTTCTTATTTTTTTTGCTGACATAACGATTACTTATTAACAACTTGTTTATGGTTGTTGGACGTTTGGAAAGGAAAAGATACACTTGAAAGATAAAAGTTTTTTAAACAAGTCGGTCACTTAAGAATTGGGGATCGCTCGGACTGAAGGCACTTGAAAAGTAGTATAAAAGCGATGTAGTTGAAACGTAATAAAACTCGAGCTCAACAACTGGAAAAAAAAAGATTGAGGAAAGAAAAAAAAAAAAAAGAAACCTCCCTGTCGGAAATTTCTTTTTAACAAGGAGAAAAACTTTTGAAAAATGAAAAGAATGATTTTCAAAAAATAACCTGTCAAAATATGTGATCTTATATTCCGCGTACCCGACCGTCTGCCATTTTAATTGTTTTCGTATATAATATTTCTGCTTTTCACCCGAAAAACTTTCCTTTTTTTTTTTTTTGTTAAGAAAAGAAAAAATCCGAAGAAGCTTTAAAAGAGCTTTCCGCATTGATATTTTAACTTGTAAAGATTCTGGAAGTGACAGTTATATCGACCTAAAAAAAAAAAAGGACATCGAAATTTTATCGGATAAAAGAGAAATCGAAACTTGCGAAAAGGAAATCGTTTTGGGAACAAGGAAAGCAAACTGAATAATTATAACTTCAATTACAATAAATTTCAATAATTGCGTTTCGGATAATTATCCTCGGGGTAACTCTCGCGGATTTTACTAATAGTTAAATTTTCCAGCCTGGAATTTTCTTTGCCACGTAGAGGAAAGCTTTAAGCTCCTCCATACGAATTCGCTTTCTGTTTGGATAATCGGGTTTGAAGGCATTTGTATATTCTCATTCTCTCGCTTCTGGTGTGATGCGATCGTTTTAAATATTTTAGGAGTAATGAGAATAGATATATATCTCATTTTTGAAGTAATTAAGCCGGTATTTATTCGAGAGATTTTTTAGAGTTACCAGCAGCATTTGACTGAAGACAAGAAATGAGATCTGTAAATAAAGGAGCTCTTTAAACAAAACAAAAAAACAAAAAAAAAATTGTGTACTTATTTGGAAAGGTACCATCGGAAAAAAGTAACTTAAAACGTTCTGTTTGTAAACAAATATTGTTTTTTTACGAATTCAAATTTCACAGCTTTCTAAGCTCCAACTTCCCGATGGTACCTTTTCTAAATGACATACAAGATTGTTGAAGGAAAAACTCGGCCGTCTCTCTTGGTAGAATCCGCTTGCTCCATCGGAAGATGTAAATAAATAGAATCGATTTGTATAAATGAAGCGTATCTCGAGATATATTGTCGATTGTAAAATGATATAAAAAAAGTGACTAGAAAATACTGCACAGCTCCGTGTGTCTTGTTGTGTTTCCTCTCCTACTTTTTTCACAAAACCTCCTTCCGCCGCCATTCGGCAGAACGAAAAGCTTATCTTGCCCGGTGTTCTCGCCAGCTGTGCCAGTGCTATGGCATTCCAAGCAAAGGATGGAGCAAAATAGTCCCGCCTTTCTGCAACCACAGTTACCTAAACATCCTATGTACAGGATTGGATGAGTAAAAAGGAAAAAAATAATTGACAGGATAAAAGAATCAAATTCAGGGTGTTAGAAACAGTTTACTGTTGTACCGATGCAAAAAAGGTTTACCTAAGGTTTCTAAGCTCAAAATTTCCCGATGGTACCTTTTCCAAATGACATACAAGATTGTTGAAGGAAAAATGGTGCAAAAAATACCGATGCAATACCGATGCAAAAAAGGTAAACCTTTTTTGCATCGGCAGGACATAGTATCGAGCAGGCATTTCGGGGCTGGTTCTTTCAAAGTCATGATTGGCATCAAATCATTTGGACTCATCCTCCACTGTAACGGATCTAATGTTTGCCCTTTCCAAATTTGGACCTGGAAGATAACCCTTCTACCGTGGTGGATAGCAGCAACTGTCCACTATATTCTTATCGCTGCCGTTTTTTCGGTTTACCAATTCGACTAATTTTTCATTTACTTCTGTTTCTACAAAAGAGCAAGCTTCCAGATTTTCGTCGGGGGAAGGTCGGCTAGATTGAAGGATTGTTTAACATAGCCCTTGCTTTTTTTGCTTATTGGGATCTGTTAACGCCATTTTTGCCTCTATATTACGCATCTTTTTCGCGATCTATTAACGCATCTTTTCTGCCTCATATTGGCCGGCTGGATCTCCTTCTCTACAAAAGGCCCTTCGAAGTTTGAATTTGAAACCTTCGGTATTGGATTCGTCGGCATAACCGGTTTGGTGATGTTTTAAATTTAATTTTTTAAAGATTTTTTAACTTTTTGCAGAAAACGTTAAAAACATACGGTTGTTTCAGACGGGAAAAAAAAATCCAGGAGTCGGAGAAGGTCCGATCTTAAAAATGTAAAACAGCAAACGACCGTTTCACTGATCCTCATCACATGCGGAGAAAGTTAATTGAATTGGGAAAAGTTCTTTCGATCGTCTATAAAAACGGTAAAACCTAATAAAATCTTATGGAGTAGCCGGGAAATGATTCCTTTTTTTTCTCTCTCTCTACGAGGCCTTTCGGGAATTGGATGGACGTTTTTTGTAGGTCTAATGTGTAGATTCTATTGCCGGCATAAAAACGCGAAATTTGTAACAAATTTGACGGATTTAAAAATAAGTCGGGTATTAAACAGTCTTAAAATGAGATTTTTTTTTTTTTCCCCCTCTCCGAAATACAATTTTTTTTTTCTTTTTGTTGTTGAGACTTGTCAGAGGTGCGTGAGTTACTCATCTAAAAGTGCACTCGATAAATATCTGTCCTTTCTGGTATAGGTGATCTTTGAGATGTGGTCCCTTGGTTCCTCTTAGTGCTAAATCCACTTATCCTGGATGCAGTAAGTCGACAGCTATCGACATTAGTGTTTGGTGCACGAACTACACTATATATTAGAGATAGGCACAAATGACTATCGTGCGTTTGTCATTTGTCCATCATAAGAAATATACAATATAGTTCGTGTAGCAAACACAGATGTCGCTAGCATGGCTCGATAGCAATTATGTAGCACTGGCACCAGCTTTGGCACCGACCTGAGTTTTTAGCCTTCCGCGGCTTGCATCCGCTTCGACACCGGCATTGGCATTGGCTTCGGATTATGGTTGGTGTGGAGGCTGAGACTTATTATAAATAAAAGTAGTTCTTCCTTTGTCACAAGACACGGTTTAATTTCTTATTATATAATGTGATGCATTTCGGCTCTTCTATGAACTATCTTCAAACTTAGGATCATTAGTTTTTGATCAGGATCCTTGTCTTTTTCCTTTTTCCTTTTTTTTTTTTTTTTTTTTTAAGAGGTCAAGATTTAGATTGGAGCATGCTGGTAGAATTCCATTTCCTAATCTTTTTTTTCTTTTTACTTACTAAGGTCGCGTTAAGGAAATAAGTGAAAAAAAAATTACGATTTTTTTTCCACTGCATGTTTTTAACTTTGTAGGAACATGCAGAGGAAAAAAGAAAATTTTCCCCATTTTCATTTCACCACGGGAAAGGTGATCGACATGAAAAAAAAAATAACCTTTAGGTGAAATCTCATTATTTCGAATATTGCTCCGGGAGGTATTGCGGTGGATTGGTGTATGTCATCATATGAAGCGAACCATTGCATATGGGGCTCTGACTGGGAAAATTCCAAAGTCCGGCGTCGTTAGAAAGAGGGAGAAAAAAAATACTTGGTGAGATACAGCATCATTGCTAGGCGAAAAATTGTTTATCTAAAATCTTGCTGTACTGCTCTGTACCTACTTCTGGTCTCCTTGAAAGCTTAGTCCGCATTTCCACAAACATTGCTTTGTATTCTTTGCAAGTGCTTTCTTGAAAATCTAGCCTGCAGTACAGACCTATCTCTACAATTGCTTCTAAAAACTGGTCTATTTCTGTATGATTGCATAAAACACTCAAAATGAGGTCGCCATTGTGAACAAAATTGCCTCGGATGTCTTTATATTTAAAATGTACTGTTTCTTTCCCCGTATAAATTTTGTAGCGACACCTGCTCGTATTCGAATATGAGCTTATGTAACACCTATGTTTCAAGAGAATGGAACGTAGGTGTTATTCTTGCTGGTGCAGGACTTGCAGTGAAATTCCTAGTAAACGTTTCGTTAGTTATGGGTTTCCCTAAAACTGTAAGTAGCCATTTGACTTCAGAGGTTTCCCTCACTTCGACGTTTTCTAGGATGTTCACAAAGTTCTCCCCTCGGATCGTAGTGTCTTTCATTTCTTTTTCTCAGCTGACCATCCTTTCTCTTTTGATGATTAATATCCGGCCTATTGGTTTGTTAATTTGCTTAAAATGTTAGTTGCCTGATCATCCCAGTGGAAGTTGGTGAGGACAAAATTCTGTCCTATTAGTGCGTGTTTATGGATAGCGAACCCTTCTGAAACTCCAGGCAGTATGGGCATGGTACGAGGTCTTAAATCCATCGCATTCAATACCATTCTGATTTGCTGAGGCAGTGCCAATTTAGTTATTATATTAACTTCCATGTAACTACTATATATGATGTATATATATATACTTATATATAATATTGTACTATTAGAAAAGGCTGGATGTTAGTATATAAGTGTATATATATACTATTATACTAACATACAGCCTTTTCTAATTCCGAGGCTCTGAATCTTTCATATGGGATGGCAAGATCAGGAAAACATCGCATCACATATTAAAGGCTCTTCCAATTAATCTCTTACGCTCTGGAATTTTTCGGCTTTAATTAAGTACTGCTGAAATTTTTTTAACAGTTCATACTACAAAAAAATAATATCTTTTGACGCGATTGCTAAAACTTCCGTTAATTTACATTTTTTAAAAAAATGTTTACCTCCGAGGTAAACAAACGACCATATTTATTTTTTCATACGCGTTTAGAAATATATTTTTTGCTGCTGTTCAAATCAAGTTGTTAAATTGAAAAATTTTAATTTGGCAAAGTGTTGAACAGCATTCACTATTGTACCTTACTGTATCTACACGACAGACGCGTGAGACAGCGCGTCTCCTAGACGAGTTGTAAGAAATTCATCTGGACGTAACAGTCGTCATTAAGTATAAAAAAACAAGGAGAACGGTAATGGGGGTGCATCCCCCATTACCGTTCTCCTTTGTTTTTCTCGCGGCTTTATTGACTTGAATGACTATATTTTTGGACTCGGGAGCTTCTCTAGATAGAATTGAGGATATTAAAATTTTTAAGGTAGGAAATTTGTTTAAAATTAACTTTATGCACTTTCGATATAAATCATAAAAATCATTATTCAAAATTAGCTTTAAGGACTTGTTATATATATTGTTGGTGCCCAGATGTAAAAGTAAAACTTTAATATTCGTAAAACTACTTAAATAAGTCTAAAGACTCATTTAAGTAGTTTTACGAATGATTCTTTTAAAAAAATTTGATTTCAATGCTAGTTCAATGCTCTCCGCCATATTGGATTTCCGACTTGGAATGTTGTCATTAAATTTTAAAGCTGTCTTTTGATAACATTTCATTAAGCACGAATGTGTTAAAGAACTCTACCGAATATTAGCAGGAAAAAAAATCGACGCCTTTATAACCAGGACACTTCTCAATTCGAATGTAATATGTAAACTGTGATTGTCCCCATAAAAATAAAAAAGAAGTCGAGCAAATCTCGAAAATCGCTCAATTTGCTTAACGCCATAATCACGAGCGAGCAATTTTAAAACTCACATGAGACTATTAAAAAACGGGAGTTTCTTAAAAAGCTTCTAAAATAATTCTCTTCTGTTGTTTTCTCTAAACTCAATGTCGACTTTAGTCTCGAGTTTAATGAAATCCAGCTTTACTGTGAATGATATTGTACACGAAAACTTCTCAAAACTTCTAAACGGGATATGGTTTTATTTGAAGTCTAGAGCTTTGCATCTCATCAAAATTAGCGATGAACTTTCGCGATGAGAGGAAAACAAGAATCGTTTTGACTAATTTTTAAAAGAATTCTCTCTTTCCGAATCGAAAAACCGAAATGGGAACAGAAGCAAAGACAAAGCAAAAACAAAAAAGTCGTATTTTGAGTTTTGTCATATTCTCCCGTTTTGTTTCTTTCCCAACGGGTGCTTCATTAGGACTTCAAAGAATCGGAAAAAAACGGAGGAAAAAAACAAGGAAAAACGATAAACGTATTTAATTAGATACACCAAGTCGGGTATAGAAAATAAAGCTTTTTTTTCCTTACAAGGAAAAAAGAAAAGAAAACAAGTTATAAAATTTCTATGAGTTTCCCATGTAAAATTTATATAAAATGTAGTAAGATCACCCTAGTCACAACCCCTGGTCATATCGATCTAAACAACCCTTCGCACCTCGGAGTTCGAATTCAGCCGCCTGCATATTTTACAGGGGAAACCACCAACAAGAGTTACTTTTTATACTAGTTTTGCTTTACTTTGTCTTTTCGCTACAATAAATAAATAAATAAACAAAAAAAAAAGTCTTCTTTATCGGCGAAAGATGAAAAACTTTCCCTTATTCTTCTCCTGTAGTTCCAGAATCGATGACGGAGGGGGGCTACCGGATACATGATCCGAATTCATAAAAACCGTGCGGCGGGTCATGGCTTTAATATATTTCCTCCCCTGCCTTTCTTTTTTTTCCCTTCTTCCAGATATGAATCAACAGTCTTTTCTTTCTTCTTTTTTTTTTACCGGCTTCCTTTAATTATGAAGTTACGGTTTTAGAAGCTTCTGCTTTTTGCGACAATCAAACACGAATTGTGCATTATCATCAGAGAGAGTGATAAAGAGTGGGAAAGAAGAGAAAAAGAAGGCCCCTTTCGATATTAAGTTTTCCCATTTTCTAGGACAGTGAAGTGTAATTTGAAGAAACCCTGTCCCTCGGGCCAAGCTTGGCTTTATCCACACGGCACTGTTAGGGGTAGGGGAAAATCCTAACGGAGAAGAATCATCTTGTATACTCCGTGAGTAATGGGGAAGAGTGGCTAAACTGTCTTATTGCGTTAAGCGTCACGTTTTTGGATTTAATCGAGAGAAATATCGTTTTGTTTACTCGCTCAACGTGGCTGCTAATTTTAAAAAAAAAAAAAAAAAAAAACCGAAAAGGGTTAAAACGACTGTGAAGCGCGGAAGATCTATAATCGAAAATCAAAACAAAAAAAAAAACTCTTTTTCCCACTTGTGTAATGATTGAAATTACCCGCAATCCAAGTTTCATTTAATCGAATCGCGAGCTTTCAAGTAGTTTTTCCGAAATAAACAAAACGGGTTTGATTTTTCAAAATAATACAAATGAAGGATTCTCATCAACGGGAAAACAACATTTTCTCCGAGAGGGAACTTGTTAAAATCAGTGAATTGCGAACATTTTCACTTTATCTCCGTTTACACAGACGCACGTCCTCCACGACTCAAAACCGGCTTATCCGTTAGACCTTCTCAGAAGAAAAATCGCGAGTTTATTCTTCGAGACTTTTCATTTACTGAATGAAATAAAAACATTTTAACGTTTCCGATATGTTTGGCTTGTTAATAGAAATTGCGGTCAGTTGGGATCGTTCCGGTATTAAGTAAGCAAATTAAGCTTTTAATGACGGATTTTCCCGGAAAATTCGGAAAAGAAGAGGGTTTCTGATCTGCCTACGGGCCCTACACTGTTGAACCTTTTTGTGTATTTTTAACAAACCCGGTCCACACACCCTGTATGTAGCTCGTTTTATGTTAAATGTGTGTCAAAATTAACATAAAACGAGCTACATACAGAGTGTGTGTTAAGTTTGACACATGTTACTAGACAATATTTGTTATTGTGTTATTATTTACAAATAAAAATGTGTGGACCGTTTTTCAATTATAAATTGTGTTAGAATCACACAAAATTTTTTAAGTGTACACAGTAACACATTAACAAGTAACAAATTTTGTGTACTTTTAACGCAATTTATATTTGAAAAACCGTCCGCCCAAGAGAAAATGTCAGTCAACAATTGTCTGATGTCAATCAATAATGACTGATTTTTGGATAATGACGTCAAACTGAAATTCATACAATGACGTCAGTCAATGATCGGTATTTTTTAGAATGATGTCAGTCAATGTTTTGCGGGATATTTTTAGAATAATGTCAGTCAGTCTGACTGATTAAAAATTTTTAAAATGACTTCAACCAATGTCATGGTTGAAATTTTCAGAATATTGTCAGTCAGTGAATGACTGAAAATTTTTATGTCTTTGAAAACTATCCGTACGTCTTGACGTTTTCAGATGCTACGTTTGGTCCTTTTTTTTTTTTATTTATTTATTTATTTTTTTTTAATGGATGCGAGATTTGGTCTTTCAAAGTTTCCATGATGAATCGACTTGACGCTTTTGAGATGTGGTGCTACCGTAGAATCCTTCGAATTTCATGGGTCGACCGGGTAACCAACGAGGAAGTTTAGCGTGGATTGCGTAAAAAGAGAGAAAATTTGCAAATCGTAAAGCGACGGAAATAGGAATACTTTGGTCATTTTGTCAGAGGACCTAAATATGAACTTCTGACGATAATTATTCAGCGATGCATAGAAGGAAAAAAGAGAAACTTGGACCGTTTAAGTGTCGAGGAGCTCTTCAGAATTGCCCCGATAGAAGGGAACGTTCAAGTATATTAGGTACGAAATTTTTTCATGTTTTTGGATCGCAAAATTTAAATTGGAATAATATTTTTCTTAAGTCTAGAATTATAGTTCATACTCATATCCCTGAAGACGGCCACAATTGGCACAAAATCTCACCAAAAATTAAATTTTAATTTCTTAATATTTCTTGCAAGAAAGAACACCGCACACCAGAATAGGGAAATAGGTTTCGGTTAAGTATTGTTTTTATATACGTTGTTTATGTTTGTAAACAAACTTTTGGCTCAAAATAAATATCGTAATTTACCGAAACCAATTTCCCTATTCTGGTGTGCGGTGTTCTTTTAAATTTTTCTACTTTAATTTAAAAATTCGGAAAAAAAATTGAAACAACTTAATGTTTTAAAATTAAAAAAAAAAAAAAACCTGAGGAATATGTCATAATGGAAATTCTTGCGAAAGATTTGCCAAACTCCCCCTCCCCCAAGTTAGAAATCGGAAGAATTTGGAGAACCCCCTCTCCCCCTTTCGGTCTTACGTAATATTTGAGCTCTCCCGAAATGAATATAAAAATCTCGCCTACGACTGGACACAGGCACGGAACAGTAAGAAGAAGCCCTTCGGACTCAAAGGTAAAATAAAAATAGGAAATAAAAAAATAAAAAAAACAGAAATAACTTAAATCAAATTTTTTTTATTATGAAGATCGGAAACTGAAAAATGCCATCTTAGCTTCAAAGTAAAAGTATTTCTTCTGAAGTCGGATGAGTTGGAGCTGTTCGATGAGGACTACTCTCTGTAAGCTTCCATTGGTTCCTTTATACTTTTCTGGATCGTCAATTTTTTCATCAGATTTATCCTTCTGTTTTCTATTCGTTTCCTCCTTGTCCGGCCCCGAAACCGTAGCTGTTTTTTCGATCGGATCGAAATTATTTCTCCCTTCCAATGTAACGCTTCCTGCAAATAAATGATACAAATATTTTTATTACCGTAAATAAAACCGCTTTGTTATTGAATTTTACCTTTTATTTTCTTGATATTTGGATTGGAGACTCCCCCCATTAAATCAAAGAACTCTTTGTCCCACGGCTTTAAGGAAATTTTTTTGTTTCCCGTCTGATTCATATCCGTCTTTTCTTTAATTTTATTCTTACAATTGCTGATTTTTTTCTTCATTTTTGGCACATCCATATCGTCATTTGGATACCTCTCTTTCCATTCTTCAACCATTTCCTCGATTGCTTTTGATTTCTTCGCTTTGACCGACGGAATTTGACTTTTGTTGAGGAGTACTGTCCTACTTTTTAACAAGGCGACGAAGTCTTTTCTTTTTTCGACTTTATGCTATCTTCTTCGGTTGCGCCGATGTCGTCTTTGCGAATCCCGTTCGGAGAAAGTGATCTCCCCCTGCTCTTTGACTTGGACCTTGCGATTCCTTCGTCCCTTTCCTCCGACCCGCTACTGGAATCGCTTCCGCTCGTCGTTATTAAATCATCGGACATTTTAAAAAGATCGAGTTTTTTTCGGAATACAAAAACAGATCTGCTTCCAACGAAGACAACAATCGACAGAAAAATAAATTTTGCTTTCCTAGTAAAAGCATTTGCTTCGAAGTAAAAGCAATTACTACTTTTTATGCATATCACTCAATGTTTTCAAAATTATTGAATAAACGCATAGGGTCAGGTCGCCTAAATGTAAACATTCTCCGCCATTTCGGACACGGCATTTTCAAATATTTTTTTCTTACAAAAACTTTTAAAAAGTGATCCAACAGCTAAATGTGTTATTCAAGGCATGAAGTAAATATGTGATACTACAGGTCCTACTTTGAAATTTCGCTTAGAGGATTGATACAATAGCGTTGACATTTCGGTTTGATTTTACCTGTTTTTCATAAAATTGAACCTATATGTAAACGCTCACCAGACGGCTCTCCGTGGAGAGAAATCAGTTCAAAATTTATCTCTCCAGAATGCAACATCATCCCTCTAATTGTAATACATACCACTTTTACAAATCAATGCTCACGGAAATAATTTTACAATTTTTTTTTAAATAAAAAAAAATCCCGAAAAATTCTTTTATTTACATAACAATCAAATGGACAAAATGGCGTGTTGACATTTCGGACATCTTTTTGATTTTCGATCTTTTGCGGTAATTGAAGAAAAAAACATTAAAATCTTTAACATTACTTGAAATGTAAGTCGGTAACATAAACTTCATTAACATGTAAGTAAATGAGTGGAATTTCAAAATTTTTTAATGTGTCTTTCCTTCAAAATAAGTATTCGAAAAAAATCCACAAGACGAGTTTTACCGAGAAAAAAATTCGTATTTTTTTAAATACGTTATAAGAAAAACAGTAAACATTTTTCGGGGGGAAATCAGGCTTTTGTAGGAAGATTATGAAACAAAGAACACATTTCATTATATTTTGGGCCGAAAACGCTTTTTACTTAAGAAAAAATAAGGGGTGTTGACATTTAGGCGACCCGACCCTAAAGTTGGCGGGCCATTTTTCTAAACAAATTATTTTTTTGGCTGAAGTTACAAATTTCTTTTCATGAAATCCCAATTTTTATATCCAAATCCAGGGTATGTCTACTGTCCTATAATTCCTATAAAATCCTGTAATCCTACTATATTTTTACTACAAGAATTCTAAACGGGTCAATTTTTCATATTTTCCAATTTTTCATAAAACGAGAATTTTGAGCTACAAATGGCACAATGGCATCATAGAAAATATGTATAAAATCCCCTTGCTTTGGAGGAAGTCTTTAAAAAAGTTCCTAGAAAAAAGTTCCTAGCGAACATCATCAAATTTAATAACACAAATTTATGCACACTTTTTTAAATTAAACTGAGAAAAATAATTGTCCAGTAATGCAATATCGAAAGCGCTGACACCAATATTCTTCAGCACCGTTTTGGATTTTGCAAGCGCATCGGAGAATTGATCTCTCGTCAGAAGAATTCGGGCAAATGAAAATACGAGTTCCTTAAAGCTAAAAATTCGTCCAGTATTGGTTTATATTTGGGTTATTTGTTTGGGAGGAAACAGGGAAAGGCGGAAAAAGAAAAGGAAAAGAAAAAAAAAACAAATATATATATGAAATACAAAACACTACTATATATATTGTAAAATCAACCACGGCTAGATGAGACGGAGTACTCGGGGGGGGGGGGGGGGTAAATATCCGATCTTAGTATATAAATATAACACAAATTAATTTCTCTAAAAAATCTTGTCAAAACTTCCACTATCTAGTCTCTGCGCCTAGAAAAACTAGGAACTAGGAACAAAGGAAAAAAAAAATAACTATGAATACTAAACACTACAATATATATTGAGTAAAATCAACCACGTCTACGCGGTTACTGGTCTAACTCTGGTCCTCGTCATTCAAGGTATGCTGTAGCTGTCAAAGTCGGGGGATTTCCGAAGACGGGTCTCATAGACCCAGGAGCTACGCACACGCTGCTGCCGATTAGAGCCATCGATGAACTTGTAAGCCGAGGACTGAAATTCGTAGCGTATAAACATGTTAAGAAGGCCAAGTTGGCAAATGGAACTTATTGCGGAATTCTAGGACATATCACGGTTCCGATCAACATCGGAAGCAAAGTAGTCGTAATGACGTGCCACGTACTCAAAAACTTGCCCCATGACATTGTATTAGGAATTGACTTCCAGAGAGCCACAAAAATGTCACTATTTTTTGAACATGATACGTGCTTCGTCAAGGACGGAAATGGCTCCGAAGAAATACCGATCATCCACATAAGCTCAGTGGGAGCTTCTGGAATTCACCTAGGCGAGGCAGAAGTCGAAGAATCCGGAACTTCCGACCAAGAAGACACCGATAACGACTTACGTGACATTGAAGTTCGGGACCTGCCAACACGGTGTGAAGTAACTCCAGACGAAAAAGGGAGATTTGACGAATTGGTGGAGAAGTGGCGAAAAAAAAAAAAAAAGAAAAAAACTGAACCCAAAAAGAAAAGAAGGTGACCGTAAGAATTTTGTTTCCGACTCCTCGGGAGAGGCCCTATGACGTCAGTGGTGTAGCAATGCCCAGGTTTCATTTTAACAACAAAGGGCTTCATCAGATCTTTAGGAGTAGAGTTAGAAGGCTTAAACCTTTGGCACGTAAGACACCTAGTAACGAAATATTTTATATCAACATACATATTTCTCCAATAATATTTCTGACGAATCCTGTGTAAAGTTTTTTCGGATTTGGTTTCGGGGAGGAAATTGATTTCCTCTCGGCTTTCCTTTCTGGGCAATCACGGGCAAAATGCCCATCCTTTTGACAATTGAAGCACTTGTTACTGTCCTTCTTCTCAGTTAAACCCAATTTGGGAGGATTTTTCTGAGGTTCTTTAGCTGGCCGGCGAGCGATAGCTGCATAGGCCCACTCCGAAGCAGAATCCTCTGAACGAGCGTCTTCAGCATCATCTTCCTCAATTTTTTCAGCTGAATTTAAATTCATGGGTTTTAAACCCTTCGTTAAGGACGAACTTCTCCATAAAGTCTTAGGTATTCCTACTCGATACAACGGATCCTCTGCTAAACAGTCCGGCGGGGGTGCAAACCTCTTACGTCTGATGATCAGCTCTTCGTGCATCCTGCCGGCTTCTAGAAGTTCTTGGATATCATTTATTTCCTCGTCCTTCAACGCCCATTGATACTCTGGAGTTAGATTCAGCAAAATCCTTTCCAGTAAGGCAGCCGGGGTCTTTTTCGTCCTCAGGTGTCTATTGATTTCCAACATCACTGCAACATATGTATCGATGGATTCTCCAGCAATCATTGTTCTCATCTCCATTTTTGCCGTGTCTTGCGGGTCAAATTCGAATTTACCGTAAACCGTCTTGAGATCTTTTAAATCTTCCAATCGGCGTACCTGTTTTTTCTAACCTTGTACCAAACAGCGGCCGGGCCCGTAAATAGGCGTGGAATCCCAGCGATGACGTCAGCATCTGAAGTCCTAAGGAACTCAATTACTTCGTAATTGAGGAAGATTCAAAAAATTGAGTCTATCTAAGCATCATCTTCCTCCATACTTTTTTTTAAAAATCGGACCTATAAAGTTCTATAAAAGTCCTACATTTTCGCTTTCTTTAATCAGTAGACACCCTGCAAATCGATTTAGCCTAAATGAGACAAAAGGCCATGTTTATTCTACACATTGCTTAATGTAATTCCATCCTGTCGTTATAATCCTGGTTTATCGAAATTATCCTAAAGCGTCTTAACGGGATCGACAAGTCCCGACATTTCAAATCCCAAATAATTAACATGACGAAATCACCCGCTCAAACCTCATCAAACGTAAATAAATTTTCTTGCGGATTTTTTCCGATAAAAGCTCCTCCGAGTTATTTCATATCGATTTGTACCGCGATATGGAAAAATCCAAGACCGAAATTACTAACGATTATTTGCCTATAATTTAAGCAAAATGTCATCAGCCCTGATGTTTATTTAACTGTCACAGGGAATAATAATAAACTCGAGTACGGAATCGAATATTCCGAACTAATCATTTGCGAAAAACAAATATTTATAGATTCGATCGGAAAAATTCCCCGATTATATCACTGATTTTATCCAGCCGGATTTTTTTTTTCTCGGTCGTCTAACTTTTTTTTATTAAATTCTGTGCATCAAATCTGTTGATTAGAAAAAAAAATCCATTTTGCTCAAAACTCCTAAGCTTGCGAGTAAAAAGGTTAATAAAAATCTACGTCGTTCCTTTTTTTTTTTTTTTTTTTTTTTAATGAAGCCGCTTTTCGTCCTTTTCACGACGCTTATTTCCTAAAAATGTATTTTTTTCAGTGGGGAAAAAAAACTGGAAAAGGATTTATAAAAATTCTAAAAAGCGATTATATTTAAAAGCCCCGGCGAAACGAGTATGTGAATGGGCAGAAAAATGGCGGAGTCTTTTCGAGGAAAAGATATAAATCACAAATCGTCCGGGGTTACGAAACTGGAGAGAAAAAAAAAATTGTGTATTTTAAATTTATTTCCAGGAATTAATAAATCTATTATATGCAATTTTTCTGAGGTTTTTTGCGTTCTCGGTTCCTGATTGCGTGATGCTTTTCATTTAAAAAAAAAAAAAAAATTAAAACTTTTCTGGTTGGACTTTTGTTTACTTCTAAGCAAGTTGAAAAGGAAAAAAATTCTTAATGGTGTTTGTTCCTTTTTTCAGCTGTCGCGGGAAGAAAATTAAAAAAACAAAGGCGATATATTTTTATTATTTTTTCTTTTTTTTTCGGGTTGAACGTCCTATTTAAATTAAAGCCGAATGATCCGGGGATTATATAAATCATAACAAACTGCGACCATTGGCATATCAATCAACGATCAATCAATCCACGATCAATTACATCTGTTTGTAATTACTGAAAATGTTTTTGGCCTGGGTCGTTTTATCTTCGAAGGTGGTCCCCGGCATAGGATTCACTGTGGCATTTATATTGCGCTTTTCCCTTATCTAAGCAATATATTATATTTCGGGTTACTTTTAATTCCCCGAGTCAGCAACGCGTTTAAATATGCTCCTGCGTATTTGTCGGCGTTTAAAAGGTTCGGGAATATATTATTTGGGGGGGTTATTGCTTGCGTCGCTTTAATGCAATTTCATTCGGAATTATTAATAACGGGTTGGTTATTTTCCCAGGAAGCAAATATCCTCGAGATTTTGAATTTTCGAATTTATGCTACCGGCGTTGATTCTTTCGCTGTAATTACGTTCACAAAGGAACCCCCGAACTTAAGTTGTTTTCCTTCAAACTACAGGCAGGTAGGCGTATCTGCACGACGTGAGACAAGTGCGTCTTCTAATAACGAGTTGCGAGAAATCCATCTGATAGTAGAATCTTAATGTAGGAATCATAAAAAGTCTAAATCCATAGACTATATGTACAAAAATTCCTTTCTTGGTCAAAAAGCGGATTTTAGGAGAATTTTGAGAAGTCAGTTTAAAGTACAAATGGGAAAATATACCGTATATTTATTATAAATACATTTACGTATGTGCATACGCAATATGAATATTTTTTAACGTTTTTGTATATGAAGCAGTACAAAATTGGATGTCAGTATATGTCAAACCGAAAATTCATATACAAAATCGGTTTGCAGGGTAGCATCATACTGACAAGACCTTTAACCAAAAAGAAAAGTTAAGGTTAACATTCTTTAATTTTATTTTATTTTTTTTTATTTTTTTTCAGGCCCAGGAGTTCGAGGTTCTGGCTCAAGTTCTGGAGGTGTAATCCTGGGGACAGATCTCTCTTACATCGCACGGTTATTCTGAAGGTAGGGTATAACTTCATATCTTAAATAAAAATCATCATCTTTATCATGATGATCATCATCATCATCATTATATATCAAATCACGGGGCGTAGTACGTGACTACCACAGCTGAAGCCATATACCCGATTTCCTTACAGTGAACGGTATAGAAGTGAGGATGTACAATGTGAAGATATTTTCTGGGGCTTAAAACCTATAAATGCGTCAAATGGCCAGTTTGACTACAAGTTCATGTTCTGTTTTTGGAAAGGATAAATACATTTATAATCACTCCCTCCTTGACCTTGACCCTTGGTTGCCTTGTCCTGACACCAACCTTGTTTGTATCTGCTTGATAACTTCCTGAAGATGCAGCTGACTGTTGCTGGCCAAACGCTTTTCCCTCATGAGATGCTTTTTCAAGAGAAAATGCCAAAGCCAAAGTCCAGTGCCTCCTCCAGCAATAATCTTCTCCTTATTAGCTCTGACGTAAGTACACACACTAACCTATCTCTCAAAGCTTCTGTATAAAAAGTCCCAAACTCACAGTGTAAACGATCTCGTATATTTTCCTATCAAAAAACAAAAGACGACTCGACTAAAAACAAACTTAAAAAGTGTAGAATCTTAGGAATAATGGCCGAGTTAAAGAAATATTCCATTATTCCTAAGATTCTACACTTTTTAAGTTTTGTTTTTAGTCGAATCGTCTTTTGTTTTTTGATAGGAAAATATACGAGATAGTTTACAACGGTGTCTCGCTTGTTCCTTCAAAGCCACCGAAAACTCATTTATAGTTTTATTACCCTGCTCTATCGAATAAAATTTATACCGTTCTGCTATTGTGAGACGTTTGGGAGCATAATATAATTTGAGTTTATCTGCTAAAGTTTTAAATGACTAATCACAGGGATTATCAGGTGCAACTAAATTTTTCAATACCGTATAAGCTGCCGGTCCAATTGACGTTATAAATAATGAAACTTTTTTTTCCGCAGCTAAATCATGGAGTTTTACATACTCCGTAAACCTTTCCAAGTATGAATCAAAGTTCTCTTGGTCCGCTTTGAACGTCGAAAAAAATAACTGCTTAGACATTGTGATGCTGCTATACACGTGAAATCACAAGCCTAGGGGCACTATTAAACAATGTTGAATTTCTCGCAAAACTTATTGACTCACTAAAAAACCAACCACTTCAGGCCTTTTTATTACTCTTTTTTGCCCCCTTCGGAACATTTTGATTTTAATCCTCGTCGCCAAAATGTTGTGTTTTTGGAAAGGATAAATACATTTGTAATCACTCACTCCATTATGGTTTATGTGTGCCTCCATATAAAACGGTTCCACTTGGCAGTTGGTGCTTAGAATTTTTTGTTTGTAAACAAAGGGTTTTCTTATAAGTTAAATTTCCACAGCCTTCCATGTTCCCATCTGCCAGGTGGGACCTTTTCATGTGGAGGTCAAGACAATAAGACTATTTACACGTGACGAAACCAGTGTTGCCACTATACCACAGTTCACTCACACTGGCTTTTGCTTGCACTGAGCAAGATCTCCTTTATTTAGACACAGAATCCGAAAGACATCATTTAGTCTTTTATTCACTTGTATACTTGCTGTATTCAGTGGTGAACGGCACAAAATTCGAACCATATCCTAGACTTGAACCCAGACCGACTCCTCGATCATATGGTTCGAACTCGGAGATTCTACTACTGCCCTAAGGGCGCCCCTATTGGACACCATAGCGAATCAATTAAGTTCACAAGACTATAGTCTTGGTGTGATATCATAGCATAGGGCATGATCTAACACTCGCCAATTCCTGATATTTTATTTTCGGTTCCCACTTAATGGTCAAATCATTTGGTGATGATTCTGTGGCAGCATCTACTTCTAATTCTGTCTGACCTTCGACTCTGACATCACCTTCATCGCCATCATCATTTGCTTTAGCAACTGCACCTGGATCACCACTGGATGGATTTATCACCGCATTATTATTGCCTGGTGCTACTGCAATGTTTCTAATAATCCCATTGGAAATCTGTAACATAAAATGAGGCAGATACATATAGCATTAGCATACAAAATGCAAGATGAGGTTATTTAACTTTGCATTCAGAAGTTCAAAAAAAAATGGATGCTATACGTTTTTATAGCATCAATTTTTTGTTAAATTCATTTTAATTTTTATTTAAATTATACTTAAAAATGAATCGATACTCATCCCTTGGTTGAGCAATGCTGATAATAAACGCCTTGCTATAATGAGGTACCTCAACATTGGGAGATACGGGGCTTTTAAACGAAAAAACTCATGAAAAGCTTTAACATTCCATTTCAATTTTAAATGGTGTTTATGCAAAAAAATCCTAATTTTTTGATCGCATCTCAGCTCTGATCTACGGAAAGCCTGAGGGGCAAGATCATGGTGTTGTAGTGCTCGTTGCCAAGTTCAAACTTGACAGTGCCATGTTTCAACTTGGCAGTGTTTCCACAGTCAAGTTGGACCATGGCACTGCCAAGTTGAAACATGGCAGTGAAAACAGTGCCATGTTTGAACTTGGCAACGAGCACTACGACACTACGATCTTGCCCCTCAGGACTTCCGTACCGATCCCCTAAAACATCAATTTCCTTCCCAATTCCGTGTGATACACCACAGAGTGTAACGATATCACAAGGATTGTAAGATAGTATTACATGACCGGTCAAAGAATCACGCTTTTTGCATGTTTTGACAAATTTTTTCTGATGACACAAGTCTCGATGTCAATTTTTTTTAAGTTCGAAAATCGCCATAAATCTCCAATAGTATGAAGTCGGGGAAAAATCCTATCAATTCTTGGTTTTGTTTCTCCAAGACCTTTTTGAGCGATGAACGAAAAAATATGAAAACCTAATGCGACGTTATGGGAAATTTAACAGATTTTTCTTTTTTTTTTTTTTCTTTTTCTGATGGAAAAACCGGAATGAAATAACGAGAGAAATGAAGCCGTTTTTAGAGTGATCCGTCATCAGGGAGACTCGGGTAGGGTGTGTATAAGCAGGGGTTTCAAGAAGCCCAAGTCAAAGGGAGCTTCAAGGCGAATAAATTGCCAATCAAGCTAGAATGGTGTGCGTCTTAGAATCTTCAAGGCCGGATTGGTTTATTTATTTGTTTCCTTTTTTTATTTTCTCTTTTCTTATCTTAACTTTTCCCCCGGATTCAGCAATCAAGGACTCATTTACATCATCTTAGGCTTTAATACTTTTATGGTAAAACAGGAAGGGCTGGGAAATGGAAGGGTAATTAGAATCGCAGGTGGGGGATGCATTAAGACGCAGCTGATTTTCTTTTTTCTTTTTTTTTTTTTCGAATAGATGGATGGGTTGAATTTACGACGGGTTTTCTTAACTTTCCCCTACTCCTTCTTGAAATCTAACCGCGCAATCGCTCAGAATCACAGACTAACGATTTAAAGTTTGGAAAGAAACACTTTCATATAATTAAACCGTTACCTTAATTACAGATTACGAAAACACCCGACACATCTCCGCGGGGATCCATTTGTATTCCATAATGTGATTCGCAACAAATCGCCTCGCACCGATAAACCGGAAAAGCCGAAGTTTTGAGTTTTTGGATCCTCCCCGCATTAAAATGCGACACTTTCAGGTTCGGAAATTGTAATGCGATTTCGCTTTTTAAAGAGTCGGTCGGGCTCTCTTTCTCTCTTTCTCTATCTCTCTTTTTCCCCGTCCAATGCGAAATCTAATTAAACGTAACGAACTTTAAATACGGTCATTTCATTATTTATAATGAAATGAAAAGGAAAAATAAAAGAGGAGACCCCGTGATTGCTTAATGAAAAGCAACGAATTCCATCCTATTTATAAATGCGTGAGTGTGTATGTGTGTGTGGCTCAAGCAATTGTAGGCGGCGAAAATTAATTAACAAATTGGCGTCGTTTTCCTCACTGTTTTATCTCCGAAAAATTTAAAATAATTGATCTCTTTGATCTTGTTTTATTCGTTAGGCATAACAGAGAGAGAATTATTAGTCCTTATCGAAAAATTTAAGAGGCAAAATAAAATTTATCATTTTACAGGGATGGCAAACTTCTCCCAAAATCAAAACGGTCCGGTTCGGTTTTCTTTTTTGTTTTAGTACAAAATCAATTTCAGGTTCGGTTCCGTTTTTTTTTTCGATATAAATAATTTTGGTTCGGTTCTGTTTTGTTTTTTGTTAAAATCTCCTCCGGTTTCGGTTCTGTTTTTAGTTTAAAAAAAAAAAAAAAAAAAAAAAAAATCTGGTATTGGTTTGGGTTTTTGTAAAAGAAAAATCCGGTTTCGGTTCAATTTTTGGTAAAAAAAAAAAAAAAATGCGGTTTTGGTTCGGTTTTTGGTTTTAAAAGAAAAATCTGGTGTCGGTTTGGGTTTTTGTAAAAGAAGAATCCGGTTTCTGTTCGGTTTTTGAATTTTGGTAAATTAAAATCCGGTCTCAATTCAATTTTTGGTAAAAAAAATTCCGGTTTCGGTTCGGTTTTTGGGAAAAAATCAGGTTTCGGCTCAATTTTTTGTAAAAAAATTCAGTTCGGTTCCGTTTTTGGTTTAAAAAAATACGGTTTCGGTTCGGTTTTTCGCATAAAAAAATTCGGTTTCGGTCCTGTTTTCGGTAAAAAGAAAATCAGGTTTTGTTTGGGTTTTCGGTTTTAAAAATAAATCCGGTTTTGGTTCGGTTTTTGGTAAAAAGAAAATCCGGTGTCGGTTCGGTTTTTGGTGTTAATAAAAACTGTTTTTGTTCTGATGTTTAGTAGGAAATCGGATTTTTTTAAATAGAAAGTAAACTGTTTTAGTTCGAGTCAGTTCGGTTTTTCTTCTAAACCGTGCAATTTTGGTTTCGTTCCGATTTTTTTTTTTTTTTTTTAACGGTTTGGATTTGAAGTTAATTCTAGTTTTTTCTTTCCGTGATTTGGGTTCGGTTTCGGTCGGTTTTAAATCCTTTTTAAATTTTTTCATCACACAGGGCAGATAAATCCACTTATCCGCCCTAGCGCGGATAAATGGAAGTATTTACAGACTATTTTACGCTGCACTTTGTAATGAAAAATATCTTTCAATACAAGGAATGCAAACGACTTGCCCGTCTCGACCTATTTAAGGCCCTCGCCTTCGGCTCGGGCTTAAAACTCGGTCTCGACGGGCAATTTTGTCGTTAGCATCCCTTGTATAGAAATATACTATAAATGGGTTTGGGTTTGAATACTGTTTTTTAATTAAAATTTTCTAAAAGGTTCGGTTTGGTTTTCCTGAGACAAAAACCCTAATTCCTTTCGGATCGGTTTGCCATCCCCGCTTAAAAAAAGGTATTACTTTTGTGATTTTTCCTTTTTTTCCGCGGAAGAAACCGAAAACGTGCCAAAAAATTTTTAAACTGCCTTTTTAATATCGACTTTCGATTCCTAAAAGGCTTTTTTTTTTCTCTCGTAAGATGTGAATTTCAAAGTAACCGTTACGCTTTTTTTTATAAAATGAGGAAAGGTGAGAAGCCGCGAAAAGTAATATTTTTTTTTCCCTCTCTCACTTTTTTTCTTTCAAAATTTTTCTTCGTGGTTTTTAAATCCAATTATAGGTAACTTGCTTTCCTTGTTCATGGAAATTAAAATAAATAAATAAAATCGTAATTTACTTTTCTTAAAAAACTTTACAAAAAAAGAAAAAAAAATCTGAATTTTACAACTGAATAAACTTTATCGGGGATTTTGTTTGCCGATAATTTTTATTCGAAAGAAAAATAAATTTTTTTTTTCTTTCACAGTGAAAATCGGAAGATGCAAAAACAAACTTAGCAGAAAATGTAGTAGGAGTAACATTGGAATACAGGATTTATCGATTGAAATGTCGAGGTGATTCTGCGAAAACCAAAAACAATTAAGAGATTGAATTGAAAGTGGAATAATACGAGGATCTAGGCATTGATTCCAAAAAAGGACTGGATTTCAGTAACTGAATCGCATTTGTGTACTAGTTGTTTCGATTTCTGAGAATTGTTTAGTCTCTATCCGCACTGGCGTTTCCAGGAAATTCACTTTATTTACTGTTGTGGTTTTGATTCAATTATATTTTAATTCAATCCTTTTCAATTCAATTATATTTTAATCCAAACCGAATCTAGCTGTCGGAAAATGTTCCCAGATTGCGCCAGATTTTCAGTCATCAGATTGTAACAGAACTTCAGATTCGGGGGTTTTCGGGGCCGCTGATTTAGATTCTGAAATCAGATTTAAATAATTAAAGATAGCGGATCCAATATGGCCGACAAATTTGGATCATAATAGCTTCGATTTGTGAAAATTTGTCGGCCATATTGTATCCGCCATCGTTAATCTTGAAAATATAATTTTTTAAAATTAAAGATAGTAATAACAGGGCTCTTTTAGAATAACAAATTTTGACACAAATAATTGAAATACAAATCTCTTACATACTAAACATTTTGGTTCAAAAAATCTCAATTTTTATTGTCAACCATAAGCATTTAATTGACCAAAAAACTAATCTTAATTTACAAAAATCATAAACTCTTAATACTACGCATTCAAAGAAAAAAAACAGTCCTTTTTCCACAACTTTAACTTCGGGCTGTTCGGTGCCTCGTTTGTCTATATGCAGGTCTTCTACTAAAAACCAAAAAAATTAAAGATGAAATTTCGGATTCGGGGGTTTTCGGGGTCGCTGATTTCTAAAAGCTGCTGATGTCTAATTTTTAAAATTAGATTTTAAAAATCAAAGATAAAAGTCTAATTTTTAAAAATAAAAGATAAAATCGAATTTGTAAAAATTAAAGATGGCATATCCAATATGGCCGACAAATTTTTAAAAATCGGGTTATTACCGCGAAAATTTGTCTTGGGGGCTTTCAGAGTCCTTTTCGGTTCTGAAGTCGAATTTTAGAAATTCAAGGTGGGAAAAGTAGATAAATACTGTATTTAATTCAAAAAAAGTATAAAATTGTAATTCCTTGCTTTCATTTAGGACTCTTTTTGCGATTTTCAGCGCCTCTTCATTGCATTTCACCTAGATCATCACTGGATGGATTTATCACCGCATTATTCTTGCCTGTGCTACTGCAATTATCCAAACATTCCCATTGGCAATCTGTAACATAAAATGGGGCAGATACATCGTCGTGGCGCCTTGAAAAGGAGCAATATGAAAACGAATGTTTATGTTTACCTTTTGCAGAAGTAATTACATATTGCTCCTTTTCAACGCGCCACGAAGACATATGGTATTAAATGCAAGATGAGGTTTATTCAAGTTTACATTCAGAAGTTCACAAAAAATTGATGCTTAAAGTTTTTATAGCATCAATTTTTTGTGAACTTCATTTTTAATTTTTATTTAAATTATATTTAAAAATGAATTGATACTCACCACTTGGTTGAGCAATGTCATAATAAAGGCATAATGATACATGGGACACCTTGTGACACATGGGAAAATGTAGTTCAGGCATTTTCTTTATTGCTTTAATTTCTTCATGGTTTCGTAAACCTTCTCCTTTACCGCACTCCAGATGTAAAAATCTTTAGGGTTTAAGTCCGGAGTTCGGGCTGGTCATCCGATAGGGCCGTTCCTTCCGATCCATACTCCAAAAGTTTGATCCAAAATACGCCCTCACACCAGTGAGGGATTGCCCCTTTGACGTGCGTGTTTCACTCACGTCAAATATTTCAAATATGCTCTTAATTCTTGCTGAAAAAAAGAACAGATTTTTATTGAGCGTCTGATGAAGGGCGCTTCATCAGACGCTCAATAAATTAGATCGTAATAATCAATTGAACGACTTCCGAAAAGTCTGGGAATCAGGTAATGTTCTTTCGACTACTATAAAAGACTTAAGGGCACCCCTTCCTCCAATTTTGTAATGTATTTCCTCAGCCTATTATTTTCGCGGCTTTTCAGGACGCTTTGGTCCACCGAATTCTCCTCTTCGTTAATAAAAAGGCGGAGAGGAAATATCACCTTTTCCTGGTTTCTCTTGATCCACAGCTTGCATATCGGACATTTGCGAATCTTCTGGCAGACAATGTCTGCCAGTAGCCGAAGTCCAAAAATTCGTAAAATAAGGGCCACCCAATTGTCGACAAGTCGACTGAGAATGCGCTTGTCGAATTGAGAATACGATAGAAACTCATAGACCGATTAATCCATAACAAATATTTTAGGCTCTTGGCTGAATGAGACAGTTGACCCCGATGAGGACACATCCATGACACAGTAAGAAGAAGATGAAGAATTTTCGACCAGCTATTGTAAGTTAGTAAGTAGTTCGGTCGTAGTAGGAAGCAAAAGAGGCTGCATTGGGTAATGGTGAGCAGTCTGCTATTAGATGGCAGGATGCAAAACGGACGCTAAAACGACATCATATCGAAAGATGGACAAGAGAATGGCAAAGGCGTCGGTCTAAGCTTCGGTCTCTAAAGGACGATAAAGATCGATAAAGCCCTGGAAGTAAGAAGAAAATCTCACTAAAAAGGAGAACATAGTCCTTAACAGACTGAGACTGAACCACACCCGTCTAACTCATAGCCATCTCCTAATAGTTGAGGAAGAACCATTATGCCCATTGTAGTATATCACATCTATACATCTATGATTCATCCTACTCTGGATGACTCGCGCAATAGTGGTTATTATGCGGTTGGGAAGAATCTTATGTGTATACTTTGAAATTACTTACGAATTCATTATCGTTGTTAACAACTATTTTTTTATGAAAATGAAATTTATTAATGGTTTCTTGTTTTACAACAACGTATAAACAAACTTAAACTTTTCTGATCGTCTTTTTGTTCTTTTGTTTTATTTTCAAATTTAAACTGTTCGATTGTTCTTAACAATCGTCTTCGGTATCTTTAATAATTAATTCTTTTTTTCTTAAATTTTTATCCTTTAATGTGGAAAAAATTTCTTGTCCGTATTTTTGAGAATATTTTCAGATTAGAGGATCCACAATTTGATTAATTTTTAAGTAATTCGGGGTCGTTAAGCCCCTATTACAAACATAACTACTAAAACTACGAAAGAGAGGTCATCGTTCTTCAAATCTAATAAAATGGTTTCCTTTGTCAAAGGCGTTCAAAGGAATTAAAAAAGTGAAGGCCCGCAATATCTTCCAGGAGCTGGTCCTTCTCTAAAGCAGACTGAATGAGTTCCAAAACCCGCACCCGATCTCCCATAGCAGGAACGAATCGCGCCTGCTCAGTGGAAGTCAATTTCGTGAAAGTTTTCATGCATATCTGTGAAAAAAAAACAATTTTAGGTATTCACCAATAACATTTACCGTAATAAAGAATTACTTTTTCTCTGAGTATTTCGCCGGTCATTGCAGCTATACCATTATCGTCACAAAGAGTCACAAAGCGTTGTGGCTGTGAGCTGTAAAAAATGCTCCTAATGTTATTAATATAAACAACATTATGAATATTTTTTTAATTTCCAAATTATAATTGTTTCTTTTGTATTTCCTTCCAATTTACATTTGAAATGCACCATTGCGAATCAATTAAAGTTTCCTTTAGTAACTTCAGGAGATGTTCCTGTATTCTACAAAAGTCTTATACAGAACACGGTCTATTATCGTGGCCGGTAGGGTAGGACGGGTGGAGTGAACTAGACCGTGTTCTGTATAAGACTAAGTATATGGTACGAGTCATCCAGAGTCGGATGAATCATAGATGTATAGATGTGATATAACACTACACCCATGCTGCGAGGTTGTTAGTGTTGAGCATATTCTGCTGAAATGCGAGAGACACGAGGAAGCCCGAAACCGACACTTGATCGGGAGATCCCTAGAAAGAGCCCTCCATCCAAAACCACCGCTGCTTGAAAGACTTAAAGGATTCCTTAAAGACCTATTCTATTCTGTATGAAGAGTTGAAGGAAATAATTGTCTAGTCAGTGGGGAGACCCTCTACACCTTCCCAGCATCAATGTCGAAGTTTTTAATAAGGGACGAAATGACCAAAAAAGTCGACATCGATATGGGGCCAAATAGCCTTGAATAGCTTTAAAAAAAAAAGTAGCTCGGTCTTTCAAACCTTGAAAAATAATCTTCGCATCAAAATGAATAAAAAGCGCCACCTTTTTTGCTCGCTTTCCCATTTCACAAGTTTAACAAATTTCTTAGGAAACTCCCAAATGTCATTTCCAATTATTAACGTCTATTCATCGTCTCTATTTCAAGTCAGACATCAGGAGTTCTATCTCAGACCCATATTGGGAAACTGACAAGGTTATAATCCTCCCGATTGAATTCAACGTCCTCCCCTCCCTCTTACACCCCACCCCCTCTCAACCCATCCGAATTCTTTTCGCTATTTTCAACCCGATAATTAGGTCATTCCCATACAACAATTCGAAAAGGAGAAAAAAGAAAAATAATAATAATAATAAAACGGAAAAGGAACTATGAGGAATTCACAGTCAAAACAATCCTCTCCTAATCATAAAATATGTTTCGATATTTAACTTACTGGGTAAGCAAATGCAAATTGAACGCATGCGTCGGCTTCGATCGATTTAAGCGAAATCGGAGGGTGAACAGCCATAGTAGCGTCACGTCTCCGAACGGTTCGGACGCCGCTTTTCGGGGGAAAAACCGTATAACGTTTTCTCGGGAGTATATTCCCAAGCTTTTTTTTTTTATACATACATATCTTGATACCGGGTCGCATTTTTCCTTTTATTTTTTCCGTTTTTTTTGTTTTGTTTTTCCTTTTTAGTTTTCTCCCCCTTTTTATTTTATTTCGAAAATCCTTTTGTTATTTTCGTCCCCTGAAAAAAAAAATAAAAATTGCTTCTGTTTTGTTTTTGTGTTTTTGTGAACGAAAAAAAAGAAAAAGTTGAAAAAAAAAAAGAAAGTAAAGGATTTTATTTACCACGAGTTTTTGATACTGAAATAATATTTATTAATCAAATCACGGTAAATATTTTTTGTTATGCTTTCAATGTTTAACGTTAAATATCTGCATGCGCTGGAATGGATTACTCACATGGATTTTCATTTCATGCGTCGGGAACGGAAAACGTGCTAACATAAGGTTGAAAAATATTATTTTTATCTGGCAGTTTTTCCTTTTTTT
Organism: Liposcelis bostrychophila; assembly: GCA_037577465.1. Lineage (NCBI taxonomy): Eukaryota > Metazoa > Arthropoda > Insecta > Psocodea > Liposcelididae > Liposcelis > Liposcelis bostrychophila. The sequence goes on along the minus strand of CM075208.1, from coordinate 51,930,002 downwards.
TTTTTTTGGTTGTTATTATTATTTTATTTAAAAGATAAATGATAGTTGTGCTTTTTTTTTTTTTTGAAACGATAACTTTCCCAGGTTGGTGGAAGTCTGCAGGGGGAGAAGACGAAGGAGGGGGGGGGGGGGAAGAGGATAAATGATTTAAGAGAGTCCCCGCTTATCTTGCCAGGGAAGATCTTTTCAAAAGAATTTCGGAAAATGCTTACCACGCTTTCGTTTACACCGCTTTGATTCTTGCTGACTTTTTTTTTTGTGTGTGTGCGATCATCAGCCATTTCGCCGTTATTCTTCCCTTTTTTTTTCGATTATTCTTCACAAATCAGCTGTTGCTTTGTTCGGCGAATTTCTCACCCCGTTGGTTTTTTTTTTTCTTGGAAAAAAATAGAAAAAAGAAAATAAAAATAGATAAAGTGCGACAGGGTATAAATAATAATTTTCCAACGGTTCGAAAAACTTTTTCACACTTCGTTTGTCATCTCTAAATTCTCACGATTTTTTTTTTATTTTGGAAATGGAAAGCGGAAGAAGGAAAAAAAAAGCGCAAAGGCGTGTCGGAAAAATATAACTCGTTTGGCACATGGTTGCGGCTTTTTTTTTTTCTCTGAAAGATAAGCGATTTTCACATCTCTTCCGATAACAAGTTTCATCCCCGTCAACAAGGCTTTCCAATGTAACAAGTTTTAAACCGACAGTTTCGACAACATTTGAAAATTAATTATAATGGATGGATCTGAGTTTAAAAGCGATCATGTTCCATGATTTTCCATGGAAGCGTGATCGAATAGCTTTTGTGCTTGTTTCAAAGTTGCTGACGTTTTTATTTTAGAAAGATTTATCGGATTTTTTTTTTTTTTGAAATTGATGCTTTTTAAGCGATATCCCCCCTTTAATAGCGGGTTCGATTCGAGAAAACAGGAGAAAAAAACTCATAGTATTATAGCAGTGTTAGTATATTGACAGCGGTCGTGATATATTACTTGTATGCTGATTAAATTTAAAAATTCGTGATGATATTTGCTTTGAATGAAATCCCGATTTGAATGTGGAGCCGTCTGTGCTTTCCCCTGTTTCGGTCACCACGTCCGCCATTTATTATTCTTTTTAGGGACCATTCCGTCGTTTCTTCTGCTTCGTCCATCGAAACTGGAGACAATACTGCTCTGATTTTTTGCATTCTTTACAACATTCTATTTTTTTTTATGATCAGATTTACTGCTAATTCGGCAAATTGTGATTTTCCCGCTGCCTCATATTCACACTCGGCCTCTATAATCGCCGCCGGTTTCATCTTCGTTTGGTGAAGCGTATTTTTCTTGAATCTCCTTGTGATTCATGAAGAGAATATGTCCTGCCACTAGGGTGTCTCTTAAAAATGTAAATATGGAATTTAAAAACGTTCGCTCCCTGAAAAATTTCTAAATAAATAAATAAAAACATGTCCCGAAGATGGGCTTCGTAACTTGTTTCTAACCCGTGCCTCTGAGGCCTTGCTTTTTCCCATATAAAATGCATGGGGATTTTCACGACAATCTGATATTATTTTTTAAGTAAACAAAAAAAGTAGGGAAAATTCTGCCAGTATGGTGGATCAATGTCTTTGAGAAGGGCTTTCCAAAGGGCCTATCCCGGACTTTCTCCCCCTGACTAATAACGGAGGTCAATATTGAATTTTTCTCATTTTTAGCCCCCATTATCTCCGTTATTAGTCAGGGGAGAAAGTCCGGGATAGGCCCTATGGAAAGCCCTTCTCATAGACATTGATCCACCATACTGGCAGAATTTTCCCTACTTTTTTTGTTTACTTAAAAAATAATATCGGATTGTCGTGAAAATCCCCATGCATTTTATATGGGAAAAAGCAAGGCCTCAGAAGCACGGGTTAGAAACAAGTTACGAAGCCCATCTTCGGGACATGTTTTTATTTATTTATTTAGAAATTTTTCAGGGGGCGAACGTTTTTAAATTCCATATTTACATTTTTAAGAGACACCCTAGTCCTGCCACATGAACTATTCCTCGATTTTATTAATTAATTTCCACATTGTTAATGTGAGACATAAGTGTAGCGTCCTTCTTGATTAAATCAAAAATGCCACCAGAATCAGAATCAGAATCATCAAAAATGACCCGTTTTCTGTTAACCAGTATTTTTGATTTATAATCATATATTACGTCACAGCCTCCAATCCAAACTTAAAAGCGTCCTTCTTACTCACATGATTTAATTTTCGGTAGTCCTGGACCATCCTGTTTTCTCTAGTTTTCTTTTTTACCAATAACACAGGGCTGCTCCATGGCGAAGTCGACTCTTGAACTAAATCTTCATCAATAAGCTTTTGCAACTCTTCATGTAAAATTTTCTGAGTCGCTGGGTTTACTGAGTAATATCGCTGTTTAATGGGAACAGTATTGGGTTCCACATATTCTATGTTTTGCCGGTTTCGTTCTTCCACGGACGGTTTTCAATTTATCCTGCCGACTTTGTAAAAATTGGTTGAAGTCCTTTTGCTGATTTTCTGTTAATTTAAATTTTGGATCTAAATCCAAATTGTCTTCTGAAATGTCAATCATCAGCTTGTATTTTGAATCTGCAAGGGCGTCGACATGACTGATTCTAGAAGAAACTGAATTTAGGCAAACGTAGTGCCAGTACGAATTCGGGAACCGAAGACCCAGTGGGTAGTAGGACAAGACGGGAAATTCCCGGTCCCGTGTCAACCCCTAGCTAGACCTATTGACTGATCAAAGGAAGAGTCAATAGGTCTAGATAGGGGTTGACACGGGACCGGGAATTCCCCGTCTCTTTCTACTACCCATTGACTCTTCCGTTGTCCATTGACCGTCCCATTGACTCTTCCTCTGAGGAGTCAATATTGAGCCTATCGTGGACTATTTTTGGAAGGGATCGGGATCCTTCTATAGTGATGGACGACAAGACAAGAGCTTGGACAAGACTCTTGCGTTTTTCAATTGTTTGTATTGTTTACATAATAGTTCGCTTATGTAAACAAGACAAGAGCTTGACCGAGGACTTGTCTTGGATTGTCTTGTTCTCGCTTGTCGTCCATCACTACTTCTATCCCATTCATTCTCCGATCATACTTTTAAAAAAATAAATGAACGAGTTCTGCCTCTGTAAGCGAAATGACCGTAACTGAATGTTTGTAAACAATGGGTGTTTACTGTTTTTAACTTACCCAGATAGCAGAGTCTATCCAGTCCCGATACGTCATAAGGGTATTTATTGGATGTCCATTGGATTTACCTATGTCCGCACTGATCCAAAAAGCATTCTTTGAAGGTCCTATGGATATTCCATTGATTCGGATATCCTGCGGATATCTAATGAACAATCCACAAGATGTCCAACGAATTAAAAATGCTATCTGGGTATGCGAGCCGTATCACACACAATGAAGCGACATTTTTTGGGGTACATGAAGATCGTGTAGGAGAACGAGGGAAAAAAAACGTTGACTTTGGACATTGCCTATATTTTCTTGCCCGGTCACCTTGCTTGGCGCCATCATTTGTTCCACCAGCTTCTGCATTTCATCGAGGAATCGAATCTATTCTTCCAGACCTAATTCTTCACGATTGCCGGTGGCCTTCCGGTACCTTTCATTTTCGGGAAGCATAAGTGTGTAAAGAACCTTAAAGAAGAGTAATATTCCATTATACGTTATACGCAGTATATATCTATACAACAAAAGTAGCAGAAACTTTAATAAAGCTTAAAAGGAGCTTATAAGGACAATAAAGGAAGCTTTGCAACGGATTTCTACACCGCTTCGAAGATCTCAACATTTTCATTTCTTCCTTTTTCTTCCTGCCGTTTATAGCGATTTTTTTTTCCTTCAACAGAAAAAAAAAAGAAAAGAAAAAAAAAAAAAAAAGAGAAACCTTTTCAGCCTTGCGGAACATTGGAATAAAGGAATAAAGGACAAGGAGAACATGCTCCTCGATCGTTCCCGTTTTGTTGTAATTAAACCAATTGATCAAGTAAATAACGTTTTTTTCTCCCTTTTTATCCTTTCCTTCTTTTTTTTTCGGGATTTTCTTCTTTTTCACATGCGACAAAAAAAAAGAAAAAATTCTCGAGCTAGTCAAATAAAAAAAAGGAAGCTTCTTACGGAGTGACGAACGGCGCCGCGAGCCAAACGTCTCTTGTTTGAAAGCGACCTTTTGTTTACTTTCTGTCGTTCGACTTGCTGGACTGTAATATTATCCTTTTCTTCCTTTTATTTCATATCCTTTTTTTAGTGTCGCTCTTAACTCGAGCTCCATCGTTCTCGAATATTCTGAAGGAAAAGGAAATTGGGTGACTGAGCCGAGGAAAAAAAAAGGTTTTTTTTTTTTTTTACTCTTTCGAAGGAAAAGGGTTTTCTTTTTTTTTTTTTTTTTTAATTCGAAATTCTGAATTACTCTCAAAACGCAAACTCGGATGCGAAATAATTTCCTTTTAACAACAGGAAATAACCGTTTTCTTAACCCGAAGTCAATTTTCCTTGGGACTATTATTTCGGGATGTGGAATTTGTTCGGGGTTAAGGGAGGAAAACGGAACAGGTTAGCCGTTTGTACGTTAGCCATTGTTGTTTTATCGGGAATAATTCGGTTTGCGAGGTTTAGAAATGCAGGATAATGCATGTTTAGACCGAAAAAAAAGGAGTAGTAATTAAAATCTGATTAATATGACATAAGCGATTAACATATTTTGAAATCGCTTGATTTTTCGGAATTGAATTCGTTATTAACATATGTTCGATTCTGCGAATTCATTATTTCGTATCGCAGTTGCATCATTTACGAGGAAAAATTGATTTAGTAAAATGTAGCTCATTTAGAATAATTCAAGTTAAGAAGACTGTTTTGCTTATGTTTAGCTTATGGAGAATTAATTCATCTTAACACAACCTATTTTTCCCCCTGAATTTTTGGTGGTTCCATGTTGAATATCGTCATTCGGAGATCAAATTCTGATTCAGGGACCTCGAAAACCCCCTACGAATTCGAACCCGTTGATTTTCGAATTGATTACTACGTTTTTCCGTTTCCTGGAGGAACGTCAAACAGCCCGTAAACTCTGTAATTACCGATGCAAACGAATGCCTGAACAGCAATAATAAAAATAATCATTTTTGCCGTCGTCATCATCGTAATCGTCTGAATTTTCCGCTTTTTCCAGTTTTGAAGTATCGTTTCGAGAAGATAAAGCGCGGAAAATGTGGAAAATCAGAGAGACGAATTGGGATCGTAAAACTCATCGAAGCATAGGCTACAAAAAGTAAATAACCGTTTGCACTGGAATAAACATTGAATGACATGACCTTCAGCTTTTCTTTCTTTTTCCTTTCTTCCTTTGAATAACGGTTCTTTCTCGAAATGTGTAGAAAGTTTGGAAAGTTAACCTCCCCCGTCATTTTTTTAACATTGGCTTTTTTTTATCATCCTTTTTGTATTATTCTTTTTTGATGTTCCTGACCCGAATTTCGTCCCTGAACTGAGCAATAGAAAACAACGTGCAAGCACTGATTTTCTTCCGATTTGGATAGTTTGACTTAATTTTTTAACCATCAAAGTCGAAAGTAGGTTTTAAATCCCCAAACGTTTTTATTTTCTTTCTTCTGAAAAAAAAAGTTTTCCGGATTTTCCAAAAAAGCTCCAAATCCGGAGAAATCTTTTACTAAATAAACACCCATAGGAAAAAAAATACATAGACTGTATAAAAATTATGTATAAACAACTTGACTTTTTTTTACTGGAAATCTTTTTTTAACCTCCAATATAATAATGCTTAAATAATGCATAAATAATTATGCATAATTTTTTACACAAATAATTATGCATAATTTTTTACACAAATAATTATGCATAATTTTTTACACAAATAATTATGCTTAATTTTTACATACATTATTATGCATAATTTATACATAAACAAGAATGCATAAAATGGGAAAAAGTTAAATAAAATATTTTCAAATTTTTCTACTTTATGACTCTAGAAACTGTATGCATAAATTGTACAAATATTATGCATATCCAGATTTTCATGCTTAAAAAAATTATGCATTAACTTTGCAAAAATTATGCACGTCCAAATTTTAGTATAAATGATAAAAAAAATAATACATTTCTTATACAAATTTTTTTGCATTTATTTTGCAAAAATTTTATACCCTTTTCTCTTGACTTTTTCGTGCGGGCAACAAATGCTGCCGTAGCACGTATTCGAAATGTTCATATTTTTTCTTTATGTCATCGGGTCTCGCTGCGTAAAAGTATAACGAAGGATAATGCGAAGCGTCTCTCTCCTCTGTTTAAAATTTACTGATAGAGGAGACATGTCGCCATCATCCCTTCTCCAAAGAGTAACATTTTTTAAACTTTAACTCTTCATGAAAGTCACGTTTCACAACTTGGCAATAAAAACAGTCAATATCTGAATATGGAATGAATTCAAGATCGTTGACAAGACCGTCTTACGTATAGCAAATGTAACACTGAAGAAAAAGGATAGGAAAAAAAAAGGGAACGCAGATTCCTCCTAACTGACGATGGTTATCGCTTACGATAAACGTTTGCATCTTGTAGGAAAAAAAAAAAAATGAAGTAAACTTTTCCGGGGAAAGGAAAAAAAAAAAATCCGTGAAATATCTTCTGACAAGTAATCACGTAATACTTCGTGTCACAATATACCTTGGGAAAAAAAAACATGAGCCATAACGTTTTTTTTTTTCTTTTCGGATCTTTTTCGTTTTGTCTGTATCGTCTCACACTTCCTTAAAAATGAGGAGTAAATGTGCTGGGTTTTCTCGTCTGGGAAAACAAGCGGTTTTTGCGATTAGGCCCCGTTTTGTATATAATTCGCTAATAGACTGGCTATTAATTTCTTTTTTTTTTAAGTAGGCGTTATTAAAAGCTCGGCTTTTGTTCAAACAGAAAATTTGAACGTTATGAAAAGCACATATACCGAAAGCGTTTACTTTTACTCCCTTTTAGCAATTAAAAAAGAGCCGCGCTGTTTGTGAAGATAACGGCGTTGTAAAACGGCAATAAACTGCCACCGCAAAAGCATCGGAAATCACATTACGACAAACATTTTGTTTACGCTCCCGAGGTAAACTTTATCTTTTGTTTCAACAAAACTAACAAGTGTTTGAACATGACCCGGGGCCGGGTCGGTATGCATAACTTTCTTATAACCGCGTATTTGCATTTTGAATCCGGCGCCTCCGTTGACGTCAGCAAATTTTTTTTTTTTTTTTTTTTTCATTTTTATACCAAACCTCTTCTGTGTTTCTCCCCCCCGGTTTAATCAAGTTAGCTATCGGTGACAAATGAAAACTTGATCAAATGAGACTGGAAAAGCCGCCCCGCTTCGGCAATACAACAAAAACTTATAGCACAAAAGCAAAGTTTCCAATGATATTAACACCTGCCTTTCTCCTTTTACTTATTGTATCGGTTTTTGAAAGGATGTCTGAAACAGCTCCGGTTTTCGGAGCGAACTTTCTTGAGAAATTGCTTACGTTATCAAAATGGAAAATAACGTTCGTGGCGTTTTCTTCCTCCTTCCCCTTGGGCCTATAAAAAACACGAGCGTGTCACATTCGTTTCCTCAATCCCTGCTTGTCCAGGGGAAAAAAATCATAATAATAATAATAATACTGGACGGGTTTCTTAAAATAAGTCATTACTGATGTGTATTTTTGAGCTGATGATTCATTTGCGTGACCCCCTCCGTTTCACCAGGGAGCTGAAAATCCGTCGGAAATTTACATTCGTTTTCTATTATTCCGAGGAATTAGATGAATTGCATGTTTGACCGATGGTCGGTCGTAATTGAATCCTTATCGATTTCAGATCAATCAGTATTACCTTCGGGTCTTTGGACGTTTTCGGCGGTGAAAGTTTCATTCCGATTGACGGAAACCGATTGCTACGGATTAACGTCCTTTGCGTCCGAGCTCATTTACGTAATTGGGTAATTTTCGGAAAACGTGTGGATAAAGACATTTTTTTTTATTCCGTATGCTACAGGATGACCCTTATTTTCCGAGTTTTTGGATTTCGGAGAGTGCACTAATTTTTTTGAAGTACCCGAAAGAAGATTGCCTGAATTTTTTCAGATTTTTCCAGAAGTCCGATGCCAGCCGAGGACGGCTGAATTTCAGGTCGGTGCCGAAGCTGGTGCTAGATAATTTATTTTAAACTTGGTGCCAGAATGATGCAATGATGCCTTGGTGCCCAAATGATGCGATGGCGCCAAAAATAAAATTTTTAAAACTAAAATTGCTCCGCCATTTTGAATTTTAATATTTTTAACTTCTGACCAGGGGTCCGAATCCGATGCCGATTGCATATTATTTATTTAAATCCCTAGGGCGATTCCGATTCTGGCACCGACACGCGATGCTGATGCCGACGCCACCAAGCATCGATTATATCCGATGCCGCCTCTGATTCCGATTTTACTGAAAAAAAAAAAATCATAGAGTCATTCTAGACGATTTTTAAAATCAGGGTCCTATTCAGATGCCGATGCCGTTGCTAGCATCGGCATCGGCCAAAATTATCAAGCTTCGGACTCCTGCTTGTGACCTCAGAGTCAAAATCAGTGTTCGAAATACATAAGTTAGTCAAGTTTCAGCTTATAAAGTCAATAACAAAATTATAGGGAGAAATGCCAGGAGAAAATAAATTATTTTGGAAAAGCTGATTATGAAACGAAAGATGAAACCGAAACTTTAAAAGAAAAAAAAAAGGCGGCATGGAAAAATATCGAGAAGCAAACTATTTCCATACCAAACATTTTCCATTTTCAATACCCACACAGAGACCAGTCAGGAGTTCATATAAATTGCAAAATACATATGTGAAATAATTAAGCTATAAAAAACAATTTTAAATGACATACTCCGGAGCTTTACGTTCCTTTATGAAACAATTTGTGCATAAAAATATTTTAATATAGCCGTGTCAAGACGTCTCAAAAGAGATTTTTATGGTGATTTCAACTCATGATTGTGACTCACAAGGGAAAAATTCAGACGGAACGAAGGAAACCTAATTCAACATAAAATGGTTTTCGCAAAGTAAAATTTTACTACTTTTCTTTTTCGTTATCTCGGAAAAAAAAGGACGGATAAGGATAAAAAAAAAAAAAAAATTGGAGGCACAACTGTTTTTACGTTCATACTTCTGCACATTGTTTTTGTTGAAAAAAAAAGGGGGGGTGTGAATCTGGCAGTTTTGCATATTTACGATATTATAAATTTTTTTTAAATTTCATAAGAAGCTCAAATTTTCAGAGTTGTGTTTTCTGAAAGCTAGAATTCAGAAGAATAACATAAAATCCGTTTCTAGTTACAAGTTTAGAAAATATTAGGTGTGAACTTGACAGTGCTAAGAACCCCGCACTAAATATATGTACCTCGCTGAATGGAGGAATATTGTTCTTAAGGGCGATTAGAGGTGTAAAATATTATAATAAATCGAAATAACCTTACTTTTACGATGATAACTCGTTTTCATTGACTTTTTCTATAAAAAAACAGGGACTATTTTTTATTCGGAAGCAGGCTACGACGCCATTTTGACGTAGCCTATTTCGCCGTTTGAACGGCAATATCTGAAAAAGAAAGGAATGATTAGCGATAAATGACCTACCTGTATGATTGCGGTCCCGTTCCTGAATAAATGCACCCTATATCACAACGTAGCACTTTTTCAAAAACTTTTAATTTTAAAAAAAATGTAAATGCGTAAACAATAAACAAAGCAGAAGTTTTTCGAAAATAAAAACTCTGTGTTGATGTTGGCATGTCAAAGGAAAAGGCCCTAGAACGTGGGCAAGTGTTATTATTATTTAAATAAGCTTAATTATGCTGAAATAAGTGTAAAACAGCTTAATTTATCATAATTGAGTCTAAATAAGTTTAATGAAACTTAAATAAGCCTAATTATGTTAAAATAAACTTACACAAGTTTCTATGAACTTAATTTAACATAATTAAGCTGAAATAAGTTTAATGAAACTTCAATAAGCTTAATTATGTTAAATTAAGTTCATAGAAACTTGTGTAAGTTCATTTTAACATAATTAAGCGTATTTAAGTTTCATTCAACTTATTTAAACTCAATTATGATTAATTAAACTGTTTTACACTTATTTTAACATAATTAAGCTTATTTAGGTTTCATTATGTTATAGAAACCTGTTTGTGTTCTGTTCTAAGAACGGGGAATTCGGGAAGAAACAAAAACGTTCCGAAACTTTATTGATTTTGTTTGTTTATATTTTTCGGTCTGCTATTCTTTTTCCATTTTTCAAATAGATCGAATCGTTTTATTATTTTATAAAAACGGATATATTTATTCTTATCAGGTTATGGACCCTCGCTAAATAAAACGGAATAGTAAAAGTAAAAACGTAAAAGTAAAAAACGTAAAAACGGGTAATTAAAAATGTCGGCGGAAAAAGTTAAGCTATCGGAATTCGGGACCGTGGAGAAATTAATGGATAAAGATTCGTTCCCACTATGGAAATTTCAAGTTATAGTTTTTTTTAAATCTAATGGATTATATGACATCATAAAGGGGATTCTAAGCTGGCGGATATGGCTGATGCTGAAAAGCAAAAGGAGTGGAACCAGAAGGATGCTAAGGCGCAGAAAATCATATTAATTACAATAGGAAAAGTCGCGATGATGCACATCTTGAACCTAGAAACCTCAAAAGAAATGTTCGACAAGCTGTGTAGTGTTTATGAGCAAGACAAGGAACAGCAAAAGTGTAATTTAATGGAACAATTTTTTAATACGAAATTTCAAACGGACATTGCAAATTTAGTTAGCTCACTTCAAAATCTTCAATTTAAATTAAAGGGATTAAATCAAGACATCAATGACGACATGTTAATTTCCAAAATCCTGGCGGTTCTACCTGAGAAATTCAAGCACTTTACCAGCGCATGGGAGTTGACGGCCAAAGCAGATAGAACTTTATCAAATTTAACATCCCGGCTTTATGCTGAGGAAAATCGTCTAAAATTTGTGGAAAAAGTCGACGAAGCAGTAGCGTTTAAAACAACGGAAAAAGTATGTTTTGAATGTCAACGCCCTGGGCATATCGCAAAATTTTGCAAGAAAAAGAAGACTTCGTGGAATAAAAATCAAGATAAAGAAAATAAAAATGTTACGAAAGCATGTGGAATTTGTGGTAAAAATAATCACGGCGAGGAAGACTGTTTTTTCCGAAAAAGTAAAAACAACCGAAATGGCGGATACAGCGGATATAGGAATAAAAATTCGGGCGGTAACGGGAATAAAAACTTCGATAAAAAGGAAACGCAAACGTCTTTTCTAGCGACCGAATGTGAAGTAGAAGAGGAATTAAAAAGTAAAACGGAAGAATCGACAAGTGTAACGGAAGATTCTATGGCATTTTTAGCAAACAATCGTAAAACTGAAACTGATTTTTATGTTGATTCGGGAACAACGTCGCATATGACGAATGATAAGTCGCAGTTAACAATTTCGTTCCATGGACGTCGAATATTGCTGTTGCGAAAAAGGAGCAATCCATGAAAGCTGTTGGATCCGGAAACTTAATGGGCGTCGAGTGCAATTTGAAAAATGTGCGCTTCGTTCCAGAATTGTCCAGCAATTTACTATCCGTGAATAAAATTACGGAAGAGGATGGGGAAGTCACATTCACCAAACGTGAAGTTGTTATTTCGCAGTATGGAAAAGAAGTTTTAAGAGGTAAAAAATTAGAAAATGGACTGTATGCTGTAAAAATCAAAGGAGCGGGATGTACTACGGAAAGCGCACTGTTAACGAAAAGCGAAGTAAGAACGGTATTCGATTGGCACAAGAAACTCGGGCACATTGGATTAACGAATTTGAAAAAGCTGTGCGACATGAGTGATGGGATGAATCTAAAATTTGGAGAAGTGGATTTCAATGCGATATTTGTCTAAAAGCCAAGCAGACAAGATTTCCATTTAACAAGGAAAGGAAGAGAGCTACCAGACCACTGAGATTATTCACAGCGATGTGGAAGGACCGATCAGCCCACCGACTTGGGATGGAAAGCGTTTCATAGTAACGGTTATGGATGACTACACTCACTACACCGAAGTTTATTTGGTTGAACATAAGAGTGAAGTTGAAAATGTTATAAAACTATATATAATTAGGGTTAAAAATATAAAAGGATTGAAAGTGTCAAAATTTAGATGCGACAACGGTGGTGAATACATTGGAAAGTCTCTTCAACAATGGTTTCAGAGTAAAGGAATTGAAACTGATTATACGATTCCTCATACGCCTCAACTGAATGGAAATCGGAAAGATTAAACCGAAGCGTTTTAAACAAGACTAGAGCACTGATGTTTCAAGCGCAATTACCGAAGAAATGTGGGTGAAGCAGTCAAAACCGCTGCTTATTTATTAAATCGAAGTCCGACTGAAACTACTCCAGGAAAACTCCAATCGAAACTGGACAGGAAGAAAACCTGATCTATCGAGATTACAAATTTTTGGAACCGATGCTTATGCGAAGGTATTGGGATATTTGAAGAAACTAAGTGAGAAGTAAAAGATTTATTTTTGTGGATATGGTACAAATGGGTATCGTTTATGGGATCCGGAAAGAAGACGAATTATCAGAAGTCGAGATGTCGTTTTTGAAATTTTTTGGAAAACGGAGAAGTAAAAGCTGAAAATGAAAAAGAGGTCGATATCCTTGAAGCCTTATTTGAAGACGACGAAGAGGAAGTTCTTAAACAACCACGTAATCGGAAACAATGGAAACGAAGTAGAAAGTCAAGAAGAGAATTCAGCCGATTCAGATGATCCAGATGATCAGACATCTGATAGTGAGCAAGTATTCGAAGATGTTAGTTCATCTCCTCAGACGTCACCACGACCGTCAACGAGTTCAGCACCAATTACTGAATCCAGACCTAAGAGAGAAATAAAATTACCTCAGAAATTTCAAGATTTCGCAATGCTGACGTATAAACAAGCCATCAATGGACCTGAGAAAGAAAAGTGGCAAGCTGCAATTAAAGACGAAATGTATACCTCAAATCTATGAAATATAATATATTTAATCTTTCTTTCTCAAAACAGACATCTTTTCTTTTCAAATCGAAAATAAACAACACTCTTTTGTCGTCTGTGCGTCGTTTTCCGGTGTTCCGGAACATTCCCCCGCCGAAAATATCCTACATAGCTGGGAAGCTGTCTTCTGTAGGTGTTGTTTTCTGTACTTATGATGACATCTCTAACTGCTCCGTCTTTACTTCTAAAATCTCCTCCACCATTCCTTTTGGCCAGTAGTTCCTGGGGCTGTTCTTATCCATTACTATTACCACATCGCCAACCTGTAGGTTTTCCTGTTCCTTAAACCATTTTTTCCGTTCGATTATTGATGGAATGTAGACTTTCAACCATTTCTTCCAAAACGTTTGAGCGAGGATTTGGGACTGTTCCCACTGTTTCCTCAATCCGATTTTTCTGCTTTCTTTTCATTAATGGCAAGTGAACGATTTCTGCGCTGGAACATCCAATAAGAAAGTGGTTCGGGGTTAAAACTTCATCGTCTTCATGATTCAAGGACACATGGGTTAAAGGTCTCGAATTTATGATGTTTTCTATTTCAATAGTGCAGTGTAAAGAATTTCGCTGTTAAAGGTTCTTCCTTTTATGTAGCTTTTAATGCAGTTTTAACAGTTCTTATTAAGCGCTCCACGCTCCTCCCATGTGGGGTGCAGCTGGCGGAATAAAATTCCATTCGATCCGTTTTGTGCTTAAGAAGTTTCCAATTTTTTCTTCGTCCAAATCTCGAATCTTTTTCGCTAATTCGTTGTCTGCACCGTGAAAGTTAGTTCCATTATCAGAGAAAACTTGTTCTGGATGGCCTCGTCTGCTAATAAATCTTCGAAGGGCCATGATCATTGTATCTGCTGTAAGGTCGCTTGCAAGTTCCAGATGAATTGCTCGAATAGCTAGACAAGTAAAAATCGCGCATACATCTTCTCTTTTCCGTTTTTTCCTAAAATTTCAATGGGTCCAAAATAATCAACTCCTACTTTCTTAAACGGTCTTTCACATTCCAAAACTCTACAGCTGGGCAAAGGACTCATGCGAGGTATTTCAGGTTTAGCGTTTCCTATTTTACACGTCAAACATTCTCTTCTACATTTCTTAACAGCATTTCTTAAATTTAAAATCCAGTATTTCTGTCTTAATTCATTGACGACTGTTTCTTGTCCTTGGTGTTTCATTTTGATGTGATACTCGTTTATTAGAGCTTTGTAATGACATGTTTTGAATCTAAAATGTATGGCTGCTTCGTAATTCGTTGATCTTCGCATTGTCGAGCCTTCCATTTAACCTTATTAATTTATCCTTATCCAGCATCGGTAATAATTTAAACAATTTGCTTGATTTTGGAATTTCTTTTTTCTTACTTAATAAATTCATTTCCTCGAAGAATGACTCGGACTGAGCTACTCTCAGCCAATATTTTTCCGCCTTGAGTAGTTCTTCAACAGTCAAATACGCTTTGACTTCCTTTTTCTTAATTTTATCTGCTAGTCGAAAGAACCAAGCCGTTACTCTGATGAGCTTCTCGAATGATGAAATTTACTTGGATCAAATATTCTTCTTCTTTCTGTTCCTGAGTAATGAAAACCACTTCATTGTTTTCATGGAGTTGATCTTCTCTTCTTTGTAGTTGATTAAGATTAGGTTCAAAGACTGGCCATTGATCTTCATTTTTCAATAAAATTTCTCTCCGTTCCACCATCGGCAATCTTGAGTTAACTTTACTTTAATATCATCTTTTGTACCTTCATCTGCGACATTTAAATTCGTCGGAATCCATTCCATTCCTTTTTTGCGGTTAGCGTTAATATTTCGGTTATTCTGTTTCTAACGTAAATTTTGTCTTTCTTACTTCTGACATCTTCATTTTGAATCCAATAATATACGATCGTGGAATCAATCCAAAATCTTCTTTTTTGAATCTTCAAGCTATGTCCTTTAATGACAATTTCTGACAGTCTTGCTCCAAGAACTGCAGCTTGCAATTCCAATCTGGGAATCGTTGAAGGTTTCTTTATCGAGTCCAATTTTGTTTTCGCCATTACAAAACTGACTTCGACCTGTTGGAATTCGTCCATAAGTCGAAAATAAGCTACCGCGGTACTAGCCTTATTACTTGCATCGCAGAAGATGTGCAATTGCACTTGCACGGGGTTTCCGATTGTTCTTGAGTAGCATCTAGGATACTAATGCTGTTGAATTCAGTTATCGCATTTAAAAATTTTTTCCATTTAATCAGGAGCATCTCACTGATTTTTTCGTCCCATTTAATCTTCTCTTTCCAAATTTCTTGTACCAGAAGTTTTCCTTTAATCGTATAAGGCGTCAAGAATCCTAAAGGATCAAAAATAGACATAACGACTTGCAAAACTTGACGCTTTGTTGGTGTGACTTCGGCGTTCAAAATAGCTTTATCTACTTTTGCAAATTTAATTGGGAATTGAATTTTATCATCCTCATAATTCCAGTGTAGACCAAGCACTTTTTCAATTGCAGTTTCTTTCCTCGCTGCAATTTTATCTTCTGGCAATTCTTTTAAGAACTCCTTTGAGTTGCTGATCCAATTTCTGAAGTTGAATTTTCCATTTTCGTGAATTTTGATTACTTCTTTGGCTTGTTTGACTGCTTTCTCTGCGTTCGGTAAACTGTCCAAATAATCGTCCATATACGTCCTTTCCTTAACTGCGGAGGCCGCTTCCGGAAATTCTTTTTCGTGCTTTTCCGCGTTTTTCCGAATCACGTACATCGCACAGCAAGGAGAACATGCTGCACCAAATATTAATGATTGCATAACATATTCATCTGGTAATCGATTTCTATCCTTGCCTCTCCATAAGAATCTTAATGAATTTTCGTCTTCTTTTCTAATTTTTATTCTTAAAAACATTTCTTGAATATCAGCTGCTACTGCGACCTTGTACTGCCGAAACTGGAACAGTATGTGCAAAATAGGGTTCAATAAATCTGGACCAGTTAACAGTTGATCGTTTAAGCTCGTTCCTCTCGACTTGGCAGCAGCGTCGTAAACAAATCGAAATTTGTTGGGTTTATTCGGGTTGAAAACTGCAAAGTGCGGCAAATACCACGTTCTGTCATCCATTTTCTTAATTTCTTCCTTGGTTAATTTTCTTGCATATCCTTTGGCAACATAATCGTTTATTTGTTCGCAATACTTGTTACTGAAGTCCTCATCCTTGTCCATTCTTTTCTCGACAGATAAAAGTCTCTTGAAGGCTGCACTTCTGCTTTCGGGAAAAGGCTGATTATTCTTCCATAATAATCCAGTTTCCCAACTTCCGTCTTCTCTTTGACGACAAGTTTCTTCTAAAATTTTTACTGCTAATGTGTCCTCCACTTTTGAAATTTTGCAATTTCCTCACCAATATTATTCATTTCTATCTGCTTCCTAAATAAGACTTCTAAATTATCTAGCGTCTTCGATTCGTGGTAAGAACGGCAGTAAAATTTTCTTCTTTGTTATCTTCTCTTCGGCTTCGAGCAGGTCCATGCACTACCCAGCCCAATTTGGTTCGCGAAGCTACTGGGGCATTTTGAGATCCCTCCACATTTTCTCTGGCAATTATTAAGTGAGTATAATCTTGTCCGATTAAAATTCTCGGCTTAACGTTTCTGTAATCCACCGTTGGAATGTTTCGTAAATGATCCCAGTTACTCTTTTTCATGGATTGCACTGGGAGTTCCAGATGCTTAACGGTTCTTACGGTTAAATCAAAGACTTCGTTACTTGACCCCTTTAATTTCACGGTGATTGTTCTTGAATCCGGATCCACGTATTTTCTTCCGTTTGTCCATTTCATTTCTAGCGGTATTTTAGGACCATCTAATCCTAACTCATTTGCATAATCATCTTCCATCATGGTAAACGAGGATGCTTCATCTGAAAGCGTGAAGGTTTCCGTTGGAATAACAGCATTGACAATTGTGACCGGTGTAAAGGGAAAGAGTATCTTCTGCTCTACTGCGACATCTTCTTTTACATGGCAATTGACATCCTTTGCTTTCTTCGGTATCACGGATCTATCGCTCCCTGTGTCCGGTTTCCTTTTCTGTTCTGAATCTTCATTTCTTTTAACGTGCAAAAGATGATGATGGATTCTTCTACAATCATCTACGTTGCATTCCTTCTTTTCTGGGCATTGATTGGTGCGATGGTTCGATTTTAAACAACAGAAGCATAATTTATTTTCACAGATTGAATTCCACCGTTGGTCCAAAGAACTCCTCTTAAACTCGTAGCAATCTGCTACTGAGTGTTTTCCTTTATGACAAATCATACAATTCTCCTCAGGATTATTACTACGTTTACACGACTGACTAGCTTGATTACTTCTTCCATTTGCTGTTTCTTTCCTGTAGCCCTCGTGCTCTCTTCTCGACTGTTCCGCATTACCAATAAAAAATCTGACGTTACTCGCAGCGTCGGCGAGATTCGATATCCACTTCGAAAACACCCCTAAATCGACTTCCGTCCTACTTGAAACTTCCATACCCCAAGCCAACTTCATACTTGGTGATAATTTTAAAACTAGTTCTTTTAATAACTGAGGGTTATTTAAATGCGCGGTACACCCTGCCGATTTAATGATGGCCACTAAATTACTGACTTCATCGGCGAATTCTATTATTCCCTCTTGATTATATTCTTTTAACGAGATCATATTTTTAATTTTATTGATAACCGCTTCGATGATTAGATTAGGCCTCCCGAATCTTCTTTCCAATGTCTGCACAATCTGGTCGACATTCTCTGGTTGTAACAAAAGTGACTGCACTGCTGCTTTGGCTTTTCCCGTTAACGATTTTTGTAGTCGAACTAACTTTTCGGAATTTGAGAGTTTACAAGTTTCTGACGATCTGCGATAATCATCTATGAAAAGCGGCCAATCTTCCGGCTTGCCGTCGAACTTTTTCAAATTCTTTTCGAAGAATTGTTTGTTTAATAATTTTTCCATTGAATCCTTTTGTTTGACGTCTTTTTCCGCTATCTTCTCAATCGCTGAGGCCGATATCGACGTTGCGCTTGTTAATTTCGATAACAACGTCTGGAACAAGGTCATGGTGTCATTAATTATCAAATTTTCATTTTCACTAACCTGCTTTGCATTTTCTTGATTAGCACGTTCGTTTTGAACATCTTCAATCCATTTTTCAGTTTCGCTACGTTTCGTTGCAGTATCAATCGATCTCCTTTCAAATTCCTCATTGTCGCTTACAGCTTCCATTTCGACTTCTAGCGCCAACCGTTTTTCAAATATTCCCGTTCTGTACGTAAAGCTTCCTCTTTTAAACGTTGCTCCTCTTTCTAAAACGTTCTTCCTCTTCTAATGCTCTTTTTTGAAGTTCAAGTAATCTTCTTCTCCGATCGCTTATAATCGAAGGGTTGTTAGCACTGCGTGCTGGGGCACTCATTCCAACTTGCAATCTTGAATCTGACTGCGTATTCCGTAAACCAAAAACATTTTCGCTTCTATTTACACCATATTGTTGACTGAACTTTGTTTGTTATTGTTAAACAAATCCCCCGCCGACATGGACGTGGCACCAGGAGGACGTGCATCGGGATCCTTTTCCAAATGGTTGATGCCATTTATGTTCACCGACGGATATAAAGAATGATGTGATAAATTGTCGGAATGATGGGAAGGGCTTACGTTTCCTATTGGTCGATTTATTTCTTCGATTGATTGGGTTTCCAACATTCTTTCGATAAAATTTTCATCTGTTGAGTCTACCGCAAATATTTCGGCTATTATCGGCAAATTATCTTGGCTATCTATCGGCATAATATCTTCCTGAACATCGGTTCCATTTACATTCTCTATCAAATCTTCACTAACGTTCTTTTCCGTCCTATTTACCGATCGCGTCAGATCGGATAAATATCGCTTGGGTATCTGCCCTTTTGTCGATCTTGTGCTTATCCGCACTGGTGTTCTGTACATTTTTTTTTTTTTTTTTTTTTTTTAAATAAATTCCATAAAATTAAAATTTCAAAAACTTAACTTCTCTTCCTATCGCCCGTCCGACAATAGTCCGTTTAAAAATAGGCTCGAAGGACCAATTTATACCTCAAATCTATGAAATATAATATATTTAATCTTTCTTTCTCAAAACAGACATCTTTTCTTTTCAAATCGAAAATAAACAACACTCTTTTGTCGTCTGTGCGTCGTTTTCCGGTGTTCCGGAACAAAATGGATTCACTGGAGAAAAATGGAGTCTGGAAATTAGTAGACAAGGAAGAGGCAAAGGGCAAGAAAATTCTCACAAGCAAATGGATTTTTCGCGTAAAGGACGATGGTCGTTATAAAGCTAGATTGGTTGCCAGAGGTTTCGAGCAAGAGGAAGGAATCGATTATGAGGAAACCTACAGCCCAGTTGTAAATATGCCCTCTCTTCGTGCGTTGTTTTCTTTAGCGGCAAAACCGCAAATGAAAATAAAAACTTTCGATGTCAAGACAGCTTTTCTATATGGAAAACTCGAAGAAGAAGTGTATATGAAGGTACCAAATGGTTATGAAGCCAAGGACAAAGTTTTACGACTAGAAAAAGCACTGTATGGATTGAAGCAAGCTCCGCTTCAATGGAACAAGAGGTTCACAAATGCATTAAAAAGAAGAGGACTAATACAGTTGAATACTGATCAATGCATTTTTGTAAATAAGGATCTAACGATGATTTTAGCAATTTATGTAGATGATGGTTTTTTAATTGGATTAAATGAAGATGAAATGAATTCTTTATTACGGATGCTGCAAGATGAATTTGAAATAACAATAAACCATAATCCGGACAGTTATTTGGGAATGTCATTTGAGAAGAAAAACGGCAAAATCATTCTCCATCAACGAGATTATATGAAAGCTCTCCTGGAAGAATGCAAAATAGAAAATGGAAAATTTCAGCCTACTCCGATGATAAAGAATAATAACACTAAGGATAATCAAGTAGTGGAATATAAATTCAACTATCGAACGCTAGTTGGAAAACTGTTGTATTTAGCAAACAGATCGAGACCTGACATCATGTATGCCGTATCATTTTTAAGTCGTCATTTAGAAAATCCAACGAAGCACGATATCGATACTGTAACAGATTACTGAAGTATTTAAACGGAACGATGGACAAAGAAATTCAGTATGATGGAAATGCGGATTTTAAGAAAATTACAGCATTTTGTGATGCGGACTATGCGAATGACGAGGAAACAAGAAAAAGCACCAGTGGTTTTGTCATTTTATATGGAGGACCAATCTTATGGGCGTCTCGAAAGCAAGCCTTAGTAGCAACATCTACATGCGAAGCTGAATATATCGCCGCAGCTGATTGCGTAAAAGAGTTACTTTATTTGAAAGCATTATTAGAAGAACTCCATGGCTGTCCAATAGAATGCGAACTCAACATAGATAACCAGAGTACCATAAAAATCATAAAATGCAAGACTTTCAACAAAAGAAGCAAGCACATCGATGTGAGGTATCATTTTATCAACGAGAAGATTAAAGAAAACCAAGTAAAAATTAAGTACTGCCCTACGGATCAAAACACTGCGGATATTTTTACGAAGCCACTAGGAAAAATCAAATTTAGAGAACTACGGGAAAGTTTAGTGTGTTAGTGTAAGTTTAAAAAAAAAAAAAAAAAAAAAAGAAGGTTATGTTATAGAAACCTGTTTGTGTTCTGTTCTAAGAACGGGGAATTCGGGAAGAAACAAAAACGTTCCGAAACTTTATTGATTTTGTTTGTTTATATTTTTCGGTCTGCTATTCTTTTTCCATTTTTCAAATAGATCGAATCGTTTTATTATTTTATAAAAACGGATATATTTATTCTTATCACATTAAACTTATTTAGACTTAATTATGTTAAATTAATTTCATAGTAACTTGTATAAGTTTATTTTAACATAATTAAGCTTATTTAAACTTGGTGGAAACTTAACATAAGGTTGACTTCAAGTTGATGGCAACTTTACTTAAACTTGACATCAGCTTGATGGTAACTTGCCATTAATTTGACTTCAAGTTGATGGCAACTTTACTTAAACTTGACGTCAACTTGGTGGAAACTTAACATAAGGGCCTTTTCCTTTGACATGCCAACATCAACACAGAGTTTTTATTTTCGAAAAACTTCTGCTTTGTTTATTGTTTACACATTTACATTTTTTTTTTTTTTTTTTTAATTAAAAGTTTTTGAAAAAGTGTTACGTTGTGATATAGGGTGCATTTATTCAGGAACGGGACCGCAATCATACAGGTAGGTCATTTATCGCTAATCATTCCTTTCTTTTTCAGATATTGCCGTTCAAACGGCGAAATAGGCTACGTCAAAATGGCGTCGTAGCCTGCTTCCGAATAAAAAATAGTCCCTGTTTTTTTATAGAAAAAGTCAATGAAAACGAGTTTTCATCATCGTAAAAGTAAGGTTATTTCGGTTTATTATAATATTTTACACCTCTAATCGCCCTTAAGAACAATATTCCTCCATTCAGCGAGGTACATATATTTAGTGCGGGGTTCTTTTCGTGTCTTTTGTGTCGTCACAACTTTTTTTATTTTGTAGCTACAAATGGAACATGATTTTTTGAAAGCTCAAATTTAGGGGCATGGAACAGCGTTTGTTCTAAAATTTTAGCTTTTCACTGTACTGACCGGGAAGTTAGCAGTACAAAGTTAACAACTTTTTTGTTTTAAAAACTCAAATTCTGAAATTTTATTTTCCTAAAAGCTTAAAAAAAGCTCGAAATCCTCATATAGTTTTTATAATGAAAATACGATTTTTAAGCAGGCTCTGGGCATTTAAAAATGATCAATTCGAAGTTTTTTTAAATTTTTAACGATAACTACATGTGTAAATAGTAACTGGGCCCAGTGATCGAATTTTGTGTATATTTCGCAGAAAAATAAATATGCTGTAAAAATCGAAAAATGCTGTTTAAAACATTTTTTAATAAAAAACAGTTTGAAACGTTTTATATTATTTTCCCATGTTTTAAAACGTTTTAAAACGTCTTTTATTCGGCCTGGTTTTAAAACGTTTTAAAACACGTTCAAAATGTTTTAAATTCGTTTCTATTTTTATTCAAATTTGTAAAATGGTGTTTTTTACTCAAATGTTTTAAAACGTTTTAAAACACCGTGTTTTAAACCAATTTGTTTTAAAACAATCATCCCTGCGATTAAGCAACCATTATGAATATGAGCGGCTCATACAATCTATGGTATGGTCCATACCGTAGATGGTATAAAATGAGTCGTGCGCGAAAAATTGCGGGCTCGGGCCTCTTAAAAATGCATTTTAAAACGTATTTTATTCACTTAATAAAATACGGTGTTTAAAACAGTGCTTTAAAACGTTAGTGTTTTAAAACGGTGTTTTTTATTCAAATGTTTTAAAATCGTTTTAAAACACCGTGTTTTAAACCAATTGGTTTTAAAACAATCATCCCTGGTCCGAAGTCGGTAAAAATTGGTTGGTCGCCGGCATCGACACCAAAATATCCAAAGTGCTGGAGCTGGGCCAGGGCCCGCACCGGAATAGTGAAAATTTTGCCATTGGTGCTGGTGCCCGAGCCGAGCCAGCAGCACCCACCATCAATGTTGTCTATTTTTTTAAAATTTTATGCATATACTTATTTATGCATGGTCCTAATTATAACGGAGGATGAAATAAATTTTCCGATAAAAATAGTCAATTGCTTATATGTTATTTATTCACTCTTTATGTGCGTCCAATTTTTAGCCACAAAGCTAGTTACGGGTCATATCGATAGTCCCTCTCTGTGTAAACAACTACATTTCAGAGATTCCAACACTCGTACACCTCTCAAAACCACTTTTTTTCCGATCACCCGAACTGTCCATCACCGGAACTCCCATATATCCCATCAAACATGGAACAGACTAAGGTGAAAGCACCAATTGACCAATTATTGACCAGGCACCGATTACTGACCAGACCATAAGCTAAACACGTATACCATAAAAGGAAATCGTGTTTAGCTTATGGACTGGTCAGTAATTGGTGCCTGGTCAATAATTGGTGCTTTTACCTTACAATCCCATAATCCGGAGCTAAACTTGATATGAGTCTGAAAAGTATAAAAGATATATTTTACTTATCTTTGTCTGCCCGTAGTAGCGGTGTTCCGAGCGATGAGTTTTTTTTATTTTGTTCTTTGTTTTATTTTGTTTTAACCATTGTATTTTGGTAAAATAATTGTTAAATTGATGTCAGTCAATATAGTAAATTAAATTAGTATAATTCACATATGTTTTTTATATATAACTTATGCATCTCTTTTTCGTACAGGTTGCGTATACTCTAAAACGTTAGGGGCTCAAAATAGTTTGTAAACGCAAAGGACGAGTATCTACGAGGACAGGAGGGGCAGTTTTCTGCTCGAAATTATTCAAGAATAAATTAGGAAAAATATTTTCCGAATTTTCCGTGATTCCGATCTTGAAAAGTTAAGCGGAAACATAAATTTATGCATCCTCTTACAATTGAAAACGGATCAGGTGTGATGAACAAAATCGAATCCGTATTAAAGAATTAATCTTAATTTATTACGGCAAGAGGATTTAACCGATTAGAAATCGCATCATCGAATCATTGTGATTTTGCATTTTGATCTCCCACTCCATGCCCCATAACAGTCTCGTGGAAAAATCGGGCATATGACGGTAAAAAGCCCAAAGGATACGCAAATATCGCATAAGCATATAATAATAACAAACGGTCAGCGAGAAATGAATATATGAAGCGTTTTCGGATTATAGGCTGAAGCGCTTTTGAAAACGACACCGAGACAATGAAAATCCCTATGCGTAATGAGTTTTATCGGGGAGGGAAGGCGCTCCGAAGCGGATGAATCCGGGAAGGGATGGGGGGGGGGTTTGGAAGTAAAATAGGATTATTTTGCGTATACGAAAAGGTGGTTTCGTTCGATGTATTGATCTATCAGAATGGCAGGATATGAAAGCAACTATAACAGGATATTACTTTCTTCCCCTCCCTCCTCCTATTTTTAATGAAATTCCGACGGGGAAAATCGGGAGCTTAAGGTGTAGGACGGGTCAGTATAAACAAATCTGGCGGATTAAAATTTATAAAATAAACGGGGAGAGAGAAGAAAAAGAAGAAAAAAGGATTTATTTTAGAGAAGAAAAAATTATGAGGAAAGCTGCCGAAGGTAATTTAACACCTATCGGAAAGAAAAGTAGCAGTCGCCACTGTCATCATTAGTATCCTACCTTGAGTTATGGCGTATTTATTTACATTGATTCCTCCTATATCGTGTGTGCGTGTGTGCATGTGTTTGTTTATTAAAGAAAGCGAGAAAGGATTTAGTACATCGTATATACTTCTGCTTTTTAATTTCAGCAACCAGCTGCGGTCATTCTAATCCGTTTAGCTCTCGTTCTTTTTTGTTGTTGTTGTTGTTGTCAGAGCCGGCGGTGTTCCCGGTTTGTTCTTTGGCGAACCGTGAAGCGAATTAGCAGCATTTTTTTTTTTTTTTTTTTTTTTTTTTGTATGGGTCTATGTGCGTCACGCTTTTGACCTATTATCCAAGGGGGGTTATCCATTGAGACAAAGCCATTTTATTAAAAAAGCACAGGGTATTGTTGTACAAAGCTCCGAAAAAACCAACTTTCTATTCATATGAAAAAACCTTTCTGGGAAAATGATTAAATAAAATATGCGGTTTGTACATTATGTATTATGTTGCAGGCTATCCGGGAAAATTAAACAATTTTTGAAATTAACTGAATGTATGTGAAAAAAACTGGGTCGTGTTAAAACTCATTGGAGAAACATCCCTTTAAATTTTCAAAAAACATTCTTGAAAAATTCTTCAGTCTTATTCAAACGTCTGAAGGAAAAAAAGAAAAAAAATCATTAATATTTTTTTACCAATTAAAGTAAAAGTTTCGTCCCATGGTTTTCTTTTTTTTTCAAATTTTTCTGTGGTACAGTAGGCCTACTATAGCTACACTTGCTGTAGCTTACCTATGTTTATTTAGTTATTTATTGAAATGGCATTCTTAAAAAACAATGCTCCTACAAAATGTTGCAATTTAAAAAGAGAGAAAAAACAAGTTTATAAATTTAAAAATTTAACATACTTATTATAAAAAATACTAAATAAATACTTACTATATAAAAACAAATATTCTTTTACAATAACACTGAGAGTAATACGGAAAGAACTAGTTCCTGGGCAACAGTGATTACATCTAATAATTGACGCTTTAACCTATTGACAGAGGTGGTGAAGTCAAGGTCTAGATGGTGTTTTTTTATTGAATTATAGGTCCTCAATAAGGAGGAAAACATTGAATTTTGATGTCGCCCCGTATGGGTATGAGGGATTGGGAACGCTAACTAAAACTTAGTTTATAAGAGTTTTCGAGGTCGCTGATTTAAAATCATCAGCTTTTTTTTTTTTTTTTTTTCTAAATTAAAATATTTTAAGCCACTATGAGAGGTGTTTTGCCTACCAGATCTGGTGTGTGGAATTCGAAAAAAATTCTGACGGATTCCAAATCAGCGACCTCGAAAACCCCTGCACACAAATTTTTACAAACATTGGTAAACTTCACCAAGTGCGGATAAAAGTCGCTATATTAACTTCGCCCTTTTGAATTTGAAGGAACCGGTATCAGATTCATATTCAGCTACCCCGAAAACCCCTACATATACAGTTTTATGAGAATCAACGCAAAATTCGAAATTTCATCCGCCATATTGGATCCGCCATTTTGAATTTTTCAATATGGGCAAGTGATTTTTAAACTACACAGAAAACCAAAGTTTCTGACGCTTAGATCCTTTTTAAAGCTTTTACTGGGTCATTCTTGAAAAAACGTTCCGTGACGGGAGAGGACAAATATTGCGCATGTTGGTAATAAAAAAAGGTTAAAAAGTAATTATTTTTCCTTCAAAAAAAAGGATTTCCTCCTTTACCTTCCGAAACTTCAATTCAGTGCAAAAAACATTTTTTCATTTTATCGTTCATGAGAAAAAAACGTTGATTCTTCAAAAAATGTTCCGTGACGGGAGAGGACAAAAAATGGCTGAAAAATAAATTTTTGGTCAAAAGTTGAAAAATTTTAAGGCGACAAAAATTCTCATTGAAGGGTCTATTATCAGTAGAATAAAATCAGTACATTTCAAATATGCCCGCACTTTTATGAAAACAACTTTTTTGTTCTTCTTTTATAAGTTAAAAAAATTAAAAAAAAAAAAAAAGCTTAAACTGTTGGCCAAAAATTTTTTTTTGAGACAATCGTGTGCAGAATGATTCAACTCCATTTTAGTAGCTTCAATTTAATTTATTAAAGATTTTTAAAGCTTATTAAGTCGTTCAAATTATTTTAAATTAGTGATCAATCTCTAATTTAATAAGCTGTTGCTGGCCAAAAAAACAAAAGTAAAACTATTTCAAGGCCCATTCTAACATTTCCTAAATGATTAAAAAACTCCAGACCCTGGTAATTTCGTGATTTCCGGCAACATAAAGCACTATATTATAACAGGGTCCAAGGAAAGGGGGTGCGGGGGAAGGAGAGCAAACGAACGACGTAATTAGCCTCGGATTTACGACTTCTCTTAGATTATGTTTAATTATGTATAATATTTACGAGAGTTTTCCGACTGAAAGATGCGAAAACATCCTCCTTTTCAGCCGAGCTGAATGTTTATCCAGAAGCATTTGTAAACATTTTCCGCCGATTTAAGCTCAACTTTATATTGATTGTCATGTTTTTCCACCCTCATTATCATTCTCTCCGTATGAAAGAATATCCGAAAGGCTTTGCGGGAGTTCTGCGTCATACTTTCCGTGAATTAATTCGCCGGGCGTAGCAGGAGAAAATAAATAAAAAAAAAGAATAACAGAAAAGTTCCGAATCTATTAATGGAAAAGTTTTAGAAAATTGGGAAAATCCGATGGTTAGAGGAAAAAGAAAGACTCGCTATTGAGAGAAAAAAAAAAGGATAACTTTTTTAATCGGAAAAAATAAAAAAATAAAAGTTTGGTTTTTTTTTTTCTTTATAAAAACTGAAAGTATGAAATATAATAAAAATTTTGTTTCCATTTCATTAATGTGGATTAAAGAAGGAGAAAAAAAATGGTTTATACATAATGCCCGTAGTTTGGGTAGGAGCGCTTCATTACTTAGGATTATTCTTCCTAATTAACATAAATGAATCATCAGCGTTAACCTGAGATAATTTACACTAATTATAATTAAAGATAAAAGACACTTCAAGCCATCATTGCAAACTTCGTCATTATTATTTTAAGGGGTTTTTTGCAAGAGATAAATAAGTCTGGCATCCGATGTTTTTGTTTATAATGTTGACCTGATTAAAGGAGTTTTAGCCGGTGTCTTGTTATTTTAAACTGCATTGCATTATTTTTTTTTCCGCTAATGAAAATCACGAGTAAATTTTTCTTTTGTTGGTGTAGTGCATTCGGTTGGTTGATGAAACATTTTTTTTTTTCGTTTCACCTCACCAAGTTTTATTTTTAAAGTCTTCACTTCCTCAGATGTTTTTAGCTTTTCTTGGTTTCATTCGAATTCTGCTTATATAGATTTTCGAAGTAACCGTCTGTATTTCTAAGGTTTTCCAGCATTTTATCGGGGAATTTATTTTATCGGAAATTTTTTTTAAAAAGGATTCCGGCCTCGGGAAATGGTTAGATGTGTGGTATAAGATCATCGGATTTCTCATCTGAGAAATCAGATCTTTTTTTTTTTTTGCGAAAATTTTAAAAATTCTGCGGCTGTAATGAAAAGGATTCGTGTCGAAAACATGAAGCTATACGTCGATCCTGTAATCCGATTTTTTAAAGATTCTGTACCTCAGAAAAGAGCTCGAACATTTCTATTGTAACAAGAACGTGTTGTGCATGGTAATCATATCATGGGCGCTGTTTTCTTACAGTTTAATTTTTTCATGGTCTTCGTCTGAGGTACAGAATCTCTCCTTTTCTAATTAATACCTTTTCATCATTTCGGCGATGTAAGTTTGGTCGGCATATTTCGACGGTAATGATTCTTGGGAAAACGGGAAGCTCGGGTCCATTTTTTCCATCAATTCCTTTTTTTTAAATATTTTACGTGTAATACGGTGGGCCATTTCGGATCCAGCATGAAACGAACTATAATCATAGTAATTCATTGCAGCCTTATAAAATAATTGATAATTGTGTACGTTCACATGAAAACCTAAATTGTGGAAGAATGTAACATTGAATGTTTGAATTTTAACTCAACCAAAACAAACACTTTTTTTTTTTTTTTAAATTTGAATAAAAACATTTTGGAGTACTGCAAAGTTCTCAAAGTACTCGTGTTTTCATTCGTATCAAAAATGGGCAGATCTTTTCCGGGATCCTTTTCACTTACATTAAAATATTCATTAAAAATTTTGTAAATAGGGATGAATTCGAGATGAGATGAGACAAGAAACAAGATTTTTATTATGGAAGTACAAGATCTTGTCTTGTTCTTGTCTCATCTTGTGTTCGGCAAGATGGAGAAACAAATAAATTGATTATCTTTACTTACACGAAAAATTTTTTTTCGATTTCGAAATCTTCATTTGAATCGTTTTTTATGCATAAAATAACTTATTTTTGAAATATCTTTTACCTTAAAAACTTAAATTTTTTAATAGTAAATAAACAAACAATTCAAATTTTAGCTCAAAACAAAAACAAACAGACGAAACTTTTTTACCAACCTTAATATAACGGAGGCTTTGTTCCTTAACATGAAATATCGACTGCTACTGCTATCAAAATAAATTAATAAAACCCGTATTTCAGGCGAAGAAAATGTTTTGTAAGGAAATTTTCATTTTTGAATGTAAGTAACGATAGCTATTTTTTGATATTACAACAAAAATTTTTGTATGTTATCGCTAATTTTAATTTACTAACTCAAACTTGAAAAGCGCGAATTTTTTTTAAAACCACCATTCCAACCCGTATATTTTTCTGTTTTGTTGCAAGATTCCTTGTGTGTTTCTTGTCTTGTTCTTGTAAAATTTAAAGAGCTTTTTCAAGACAAGATGCAAGAAATTCTTGTAATTTCCTGTTTTGCCGCACATCCCTATTTGTAAATAATAACAACTGTGGACAATTGTTATTATTTACAAAATATATATTTTTTTTTTACGTAGGATTACGTCTTACCCTGTAACCTGGTAATTTTTGTTTGTCCATTGTCTGTCGGCAAGTCCACATTTCGGGATTCCCCGAAGATTTTTTTAAAAATTATTTTGGTCTCTATCATCAAAACCGTATGAGAAGTGTAACTTTTACGTACATTTTTGTGATGTGCATAAAAGTCCGAATAGAAAGGAACTATTTTTATATAAAAATGAAATTTTTGATGTTTTAGGTATAAACTTTTTAGGTCCCCGCCGTGGACTCGGCTAAACGACGTCCGAAAAATCTAAAAAAATTCTGGCAATCTTCTTTCGGTTACTATAAAAGACTTAGGGAGTGCGTTTGCCGAAATTCAAAAATTCGTAAAGAGCCACCCTAATCCTTCGTGGAAGCCAAAAATTATATCAGTATCTCTACAAGCTTCAAGTCCATCTTGAAATTCTTGTTAAAACTTTTCAAACACACTTTTAAAACACGTCCAATCCATTTAAAAATGTAGGTTTTATGCATTTAAAACATCAAAAAAAAAAAAAAAAAAAAAAACCTCACTAATATTCGCATTATCCTCAAAATTAACATCACCGATCTAATTCCCCGACAAAACGAGAAATTTATCTTGCTTTTAATATTTTTAACATATATTTATACTGGATTTTAAATTAGTTAAAGTTCATCAACACGTTTTATTATGTAAATTTTTAATAATCGCATTTGAAATTTGTTAAATCAACATAATTTAAAATGATTTTCATAAAAGAAAAGCACTACATTTTCGATGTTTTACCCAATTTATTTTTAATAAATAATGTAACTTCATTTTAAATGTTAGTCATTCCCCCCCCCCTCTCTTCCCCCCACCCTCTCAAAAATTTTCCTCTTTCGTGTTTTGAATTTTTCAAGCACCACGTTTTTAAAACTTTACAATCCCTCAAAAACCATAGTTACATTAACGCAATGCGGATTGCACCTCGACCAAAAATCTCTCTTTCTCCCCTTACCCCCCCCCCCCCCACCCTCCTCCTCCCGGGTGTGTACCGTCGGCTTTATCTCTGCCTCTTGTTTTCTCTCCCCCCGCCAAACGACTCATTATAATTACAAATGAAAAAAAAATGAAAAAAAAAAATATAAGCATGGCACCCGCCGAGAGCTTTACAACCTCCTCCCCACCGACTATAATCGCGTAAGTTAAGTTTTCCTAGAAGACTTTTGTCGTGGAAAAGGCATTTACAAAAACCTTTCCTCCACTTTTGAGATTACTGAAATTGTCTTAGTGAAAAGCTTTAAACTAATTTAAAAGTTAGTCGGAGGAAGCAGTTTGGCGACTTTTTACAAAACGGAGAAGCGAAAAACCATTCCCGGAATGAAAATTCCATACGGTTTTTACGTGAAAATTTTCCTTTTCCTTCATAATTTGGTTTTGATGGGAGCGAAATTAGAAGTGAAGAACTTGTTAAAAGCTTTTAATGACTGAAAATTATTATATTATAAGAAGAAGAAGAAGCAGCAGAAGAAAAAAAAAAAAAAATTGAGTGTTAACGATCGCGAGGAAAAAACTTTTTTTTTTTTTTTTTTTTTTTTTTTTTAGTGCACGCGAAGTTTTTATCACAAGGATGTGTTCCGCGCTTTTTTTTTTATTTTTCTTTTCGGGAAATTTTTTTCTTTCTCTTTGCATTGTACTTGCTGCGGGAAATCGATAGTTTCATAACGAACATACGTCTAACTTTGCGTGCTTGAGCCTTTGGAGTAAAGTAACGAATCGTAAACAAAAGCGCAGTTCCCCACAGGAGGAGTGAGAACGCCAGGGCAAACTGTTGTTTTCCGAAAAAGGAAAAAAAAAAATTTCCCCTTCCGGTTCTTTAAATAAATAATTTTCTTGGATTTTACATGGAATTTTTCGGTGACTGGACTATTTGTCGTATCCGTTTAAAATTATATAAACCAGTCATTCACCCTATGTAAATGGTATTAACATCATATTTAATTGATGAAAATAAAAAGTTGACAAGAGCATGCTGGCCATGTCAATCACATTAATAATAACGATAATAGTAATAATAATATGAAAATCTCCAAAACGATTCCACATGCATGGATCTGATCGGTGGTCAGATATTTAGGGTTCGATCGGGTCGAGAGGTTTTATTTATATACACCCGTTATTAAACCGCAATTCGATTCAGGAAAAACCCGATCCACTTACAATGCGCAGGGAAGTCGGTAACGAAAATGACTGATGACTATTATATTATTCATAAACTTATGGAGGATTAATGGCGGGGACGGTGAAAGAATTGAAATAAAAAATAGAAAAAGTATGATTGGAAAAACTTTAGTAATTTTTGAAAAAAAAAAAAAAAAATTCTAAATCACTTAAAAAGCTTAAATTATGACTAAACCAGGGCTGCAATTCCGATTCCGATTCCGATTCAGATTCCTAAAGATGGAAAAAAAATTCAGATGCCGATTCCAATTCTGAAAGGTGGAATAAAAAAATTTCAGATCCCGGATTACGATTCCGAATGGTGGAAAAAATTTCATATTTTGATTCCGATTCCGATTTCGCAGAAACTTGACTATTTATGAGCAAGATTCCGATTTCGATTCCGATTCCGATTCTGAAAGGTGGAAAAAGATTTCTGATTCCGATTACGATTCCGAATGATGAAAAAAATTTCAGATTCAGATTCCGATTCCGATTCCGATTCCAATTCCGCAGAATCTTGACTATTTATGAGCAAGATTCCGATTTCGATTCCGATTCCGATCCCGATTCTGAGAGGTGGAAAAAATTTCAGATTCCGATTCCGATTCCAATTTTGCAGAATCTTGACTATTTATGAGCAAGATTCCGATTCCGATTCCGAATCCGAAAGGTGGAAAAAAATTTCAGATTCCAGACTCCGATTCCGAATGGTGGAAAAAATTTCAGGTTCCGATTCCGATTTCGATTTCGATTCCGATTTCGATTCCGATTCTGAAAGGTGGAAAAATATTTCTGATTCCGATTCCGAATGGTGGAAAAAATTTCAGGTTTCGATTCCGATTCCGATTTTGATTCCGATTCCGATTCCGATTCCGAATGGTGGAAAAAAATTCAGATTCCGATTCCGATTCCAATTTCACAGAATCTTGACTATTTATGAGCAAAATTCTGATTCCGATTCCGATTCCGATTCCGATTCCGAATGGTGGAAAAAATTTCAGATTCCGATTCCGATTCCAATTTCGCAGAATCTTGACTATTTATGAGCAAGATTCTGATTCCGATTCCGATTCCGATTCCGATTCCGATTCCGATTCTGATTCCGATTCTGAAAGGTGGAAAAATATTTCTGATTCTGATTCCGATTCCGAATGGTGGAAAAAATTTCCGATTCCGATTCCAATTTCGCAGAATCTTGACTATTTATGAGCAAGATCCCGATTCCGATTCCGATTCCGATTCCGATTCCGATTCCGAAAGGTGGAAAAAAATTTCAGATTTCCGAAATTTCGATTCCGATTCCAACTAACAAACATTTTAACGATGCCGATTCCAATTGTGATTCCGATTGAAAGCAAAATTGATTAACTGTAACAGCGGTATTTCGGTGCTTTTTAAGTCAATCTGAATCGAAAATATTTCTTTGGATGCCGATGCCGATACCGATTCCGAAGATTCCTAACTGTTTTCAGACGAGATTCCGAATCCGATTCCAATTCCGATTCCTATTTCTATTTCTTAAAAAAAAATCGCGGATTCCGATTTCAGTTCCGATTCCGAATAATCGGAATTGCAGCCCTGGTTTTTTCTCATTTGATTGTAAAGACGCTCGACAACCCCCCCTCTCCCCCTTCCCCTCGTCCTAAATTCTGGTGGTCTGTGTTAATTCTACTTTGACTGGATCTTCATTTTGCCACTTCCCCTGGGTTTCTCTCCCTACCTGTCGTTCTTGAGCGGATGAAATAACTTCACATTCGACATTTTTTTGTTATAAAAATATTTAAATGTCGTGCAACCCGAAGGTTGCGGATCATACATTGTCGCCGACAAAGACAAAGCTGAAATGAGATGAGATGAGATGAAAACCAAACCGTCCACCATTATTATTATCATTTTTTTTTTTTTTTTTTTTCCTTTTGTAACTTTTTATGTTATTCGAAATGACGACATTGCTGAATGTTATTTTCCTCGGACTCGTTTTAAGGGAAAATCCCGAGCAGTCCTGGGAAAGGGACGGGGAAAAGGATGTTCGTATATATACATACCCTGAGTTAAAGCAATCTAATTTATTTTTCGAGGGGAAAATTTTCATTTTAGATCGTTTTTTTTCTGTTATCATTGAAAATATTATTTGAATTTCGAAATCACTTAAATTTGTTTACTTTAAAATTTTTTCTTTTCGTTTTGGTTTTCCCTCTTCGACATGTATTTCGATGAACAAAAAGGGGAGGAAAATCTTAATGCCAGTGGATTTTTTACTTTCCCATGTTTTAAGCAATGATATATCAGATTTTAAATTTATTTTTTTTTCCTGCTGACAAAAAAAAAAGATTGTAGACACCTTAAAGGATCATAAAAAGAGAAAAGGAATGGAATGCAAGGATTACCGTCACCTAAAAGTTATTCTTCGCCATTTTATAGAGTCCGCGCTTTTTATTACCTTTCCTCTGGCACTCAGCAAATTAAGGAAGGGATTTTCACCGCTGCGGTAAATTTTATCGCTGACCGTTTTATAATAGAAAATAAAACAAACGGCCCCCGAAATGGGGAGAACGGGTTTATTTTATAAAACGGTTTATTTGTCCGGATAAAATATAAATGATAAATAAATTCAGGGAGAGTTAGAAAGTCCCGATATAAAAAAAAAAAAATAATAATTTTCTTTTGATTATTTTTAGAGAAAGAAATCGAATGATATTAAACAAACGTTGCGTTGTAATTTTATCGATTTTTATTTTTGGGGCTTTGTTAAAATAATATTTGTGAAAGCTTTTAAGTTACGGTCGCGGGAGTTAAATACTCTGGCTCAACCGAAACTTTACCCTTTTGTTATACAGAATGTAACTATCTGGAGATATAATTTTTAAGGGAAATTTATTTGCATTGTAATTTATACCGTCGGAAGAAAAGGGAAAAATCGAACCCTCTTTTCGATAAGAAAGGAAGAAAAAAAATTGTTCGTGTCTAAATGTGTCTCATCTGATTACTTTGTTTTGATCACTTATGTCCTTTCTGGAGGTCAGTGAACGAAGTTGCCCTGGTAACGCATCTTTTTAAAGTCTTTTTTTTTTTTTTTTTTTTTTTTTCTCCACTTCAAACATAATATTAACATCTAAAATTTTATTGGGAAAAAACAAAAAGCTGGACGGGAAAAAAAGGAAGAGAAATTTTTTTGTCAGCAGCGGATGAAGGATATTGGAAATTTGATGGGAGTGAAAATTTTGCTGGCGAAGAAGGTAGCTTTGTTTTAAGGGTAAACAGCACCCGTGGCCGCAGATAAATCGTTATTTTTTTAGATGGAAAAACGAAGAAAAATCTTGAAAAAAAAAAAAAAAAAAAAACCAAGAAGTCTTTGAAATTTTATTCTGGAGATTTCTTTGTTTCCGTTTTTTTTTTAAAGATTTGTCTTCGTTTTTCCGTAAAAAGAAAAATACGATTTATTTGCTGCCACAGATACTGCGTACTCTTAAACTATAATTTGCTGCAGCCTTTGCTAGAGTTTTCCTCCGGAGAGCAAACCAGGGATGACATTCACTCAAAATATAAAATTGTCATTTTTTTGTCAGTATATTTTCTGAAATTTTGCGTACATGGATAACATGGAAAGCTGATTTCGGGTATAAAGTGAAAGTTTTAGTTTGATTAAAATCCAAAATGGCGGAGCCATTTTTTAAAATTTTTGGCATCATATTGTATTTTCCGCCTGAAATTCTGTCATTTTGACATGAAATTTAATGCTTCAAGGATAATTTGTCCAAATTTTTTTGTCCATATTTTATGCGATATTTTGCATCGAGTGCATGGAACACTGGTTGCCTATATTAAAATTCGGTAGGCGCTTTTTATAGATTTAGACGCTTATGGGGGGTTCAGTGTTGTAGGTTAACTTTCTGTCCGAGAGCATGTTTAGATGGAGGAATTTTACTCAACGGGTGCAAGTTTTTTTGATAAAAAAAGACCGTAGAGACTTTCACAGAAATTACTATACGTAGTAAAAACTCTTACGTTTTTCAGAAAATTAAACGTTTTTTAAAATTTTTTTTTTTTTTTTTTTTTCCTTTTGTAACTTTTTATGTTATTCGAAATGACGACATTGCTGAATGTTATTTTCCTCGGACTCGTTTTAAGGGAAAATCCCGAGCAGTCCTGGGAAAGGGACGGGGAAAAGGATGTTCGTATATATACATACCCTGAGTTAAAGCAATCTAATTTATTTTTCGAGGGGAAAATTTTCATTTTAGATCGTTTTTTTTCTGTTATCATTGAAAATATTATTTGAATTTCGAAATCACTTAAATTTGTTTACTTTAAAATTTTTTCTTTTCGTTTTGGTTTTC
Organism: Liposcelis bostrychophila; assembly: GCA_037577465.1. NCBI lineage: Eukaryota > Metazoa > Arthropoda > Insecta > Psocodea > Liposcelididae > Liposcelis > Liposcelis bostrychophila. The sequence goes on along the minus strand of CM075208.1, from coordinate 51,894,123 downwards.
CCTCTTCGACATGTATTTCGATGAACAAAAAGGGGAGGAAAATCTTAATGCCAGTGGATTTTTTACTTTCCCATGTTTTAAGCAATGATATATCAGATTTTAATTTATTTTTTTTTCCTGCTGACAAAAAAAAAAGATTGTAGACACCTTAAAGGATCATAAAAAGAGAAAAGGAAAGGAATGCAAGGATTACCGTCACCTAAAAGTTATTCTTCGCCATTTTATAGAGTCCGCGCTTTTTATTACCTTTCCTCTGGCACTCAGCAAATTAAGGAAGGGATTTTCACCGCTGCGGTAAATTTTATCGCTGACCGTTTTATAATAGAAAATAAAACAAACGGCCCCCGAAATGGGGAGAACGGGTTTATTTTATAAAACGGTTTATTTGTCCCGGATAAAATATAAATGATAAATAAATTCAGGGAGAGTTAGAAAGTCCCGATATAAAACAAAACAAAAAAATAATAATAATTTTCTTTTGATTATTTTTAGAGAAAGAAATCGAATGATATTAAACAAACGTTGCGTTGTAATTTTATCGATTTTTATTTTTGGGGCTTTGTTAAAATAATATTTGTGAAAGCTTTTAAGTTACGGTCGCGGGAGTTAAATACTCTGGCTCAACCGAAACTTTACCCTTTTGTTATACAGAATGTAACTATCTGGAGATATAATTTTTAAGGGAAATTTATTTGCATTGTAATTTATACCGTCGGAAGAAAAGGGAAAAATCGAACCCTCTTTTCGATAAGAAAGGAAGAAAAAAAATTGTTCGTGTCTAAATGTGTCTCATCTGATTACTTTGTTTTGATCACTTATGTCTTTTCTGGAGGTCAGTGAACGAAGTTGCCCTGGTAACGCATCTTTTTAAAGTCTTTTTTTTTTTTTTTCTCTTCAAACATAATATTAACATCTAAAATTTTATTGGGAAAAAACAAAAAGCTGGACGGGAAAAAAAGGAAGAGAAATTTTTTTGTCAGCAGCGGATGAAGGATATTGGAAATTTGATGGAAGTGAAAATTTTGCTGGCGAAGAAGGTTGCTTTGTTTTAAAGGTAAGCAGTACCCGTGGCCGCAGATAAATCGTTATCTTTTTAGATGGAAAAACAAAGAAAAATCTCGGTAAAAAAAAAAAAAAAAAAAAAACAAGAAATCTTTGAAATTTTATTCTGGAGATTTCTTTGTTTCCGTTTTTTTTTTTAAAGATTTGTCTTCGTTTTTCCGTAAAAAGAAAAATACGATTTATCTGCTGCCACGGATACTGCGTACTCTTAAACTATAATTTGCTGCAGCCTTTGCTAGAGTTTTCCTCCGGAGAGCAAACCAGGGATGACATTCACTCAAAATATAAAATTGTCATTTTTTTGTCAGTATTTTCTGAAATTTTGCGTACATGGATAACATGGAAAGCTGATTTCGGGTATAAAGGGAAAGTTTTAATTTGATTAAAATCCAAAATGGCGGAGCCATTTTTTAAAATTTTTGGCATCATATTGTATTTTCCGCCTGAAATTTTGTCATTTTGACATGAAATTTAATGCTTCAAGGATAATTTGTCCAAATTTTTTTTTGTCCATATTTTATGCGATATTTTGCATCGAGTGCATGGAATACTGGTTGCCTATACTAAAATTCGGTAGGCGCTTTTTTATAGATTTAGACGCTTATGGGGGGTTCAGTGTTGTAGGTTAACTTTCTGCCCGAGAGCATGTTTAGATGGAGGAATTTTACTCTACGGGTGCAAGTTTTTTTGATAAAAAAAGACCGTAGAGACTTTCACAGAAATTACTATACGTATTAAGGACTCTACGTTTTTCGGAAAATAAAAGGTTTTTTTTTTTTTTTTTTTTTTTTTTTTTTTTGCAAAAAATTTTTTTTTTTGCAACAAAGAAAAAGGCGGCAACATGCAAAAGAAGTAAAAAATAGATGTTTTAAGTTCGCAATAAAGAATTTTGTCATTTAAAATCTAAACGACCCTGATGCTTGAAATAATACGATATAAAATTTTGGGGGAAAATTTTTCCAAAATTTCCGGAACCCCGAAGGTGAAAGGTTAATTATTTTTCATCACTCCGTGCAGAAAACTTATTTTTCCGCACTAGTGCGTTTTAAAAAAACCTTTATTGCGCTGTGCTTTGTGATAATAAGTAGCTTACAACACAAGAACTGCAAAAGAATTACCCGTCGAGACCTTTCTAAATCGGCCTCGACGGACAATTTTTTCTTTTGCAGCTCTTGTGTTGTAATATACTATTTCGTCTTATCTGCATTTTCGGCCTTGAGTTTTCTTTTTATTTTGCATATTTCGCTATGTCTATTCTACTTTTCTGGAAAAATCAAGGGTTCTACCCACAGTCGTCCTTCCTCCCTGCAAAGACTCCCCATTTCAGAAATCTGAAAAACCATTAAAAATTCTGTTTGATGCCTAAATTGATAGCCGATTACTTCTGAGGAACCATTTTTTTATCAACAGCCGACAACACCATCCTAGTGGCCATTTAAGTACTACGTAAGACGAATTTCGGCCATTTTCGACCCCTTCCCCCTTGTATGATGTAGTAAAATTTCCTAAACCCCCCCATTTTACGTAAGATTTTTCCGAAAGAAAAATGCGATAATTTCAAAATAAAGTTAACTTTTCGCTTTATTCCCCGATTTACCGGTACAAATTCTTATGTAAAAATGCCACACCCCCTCCCCCTCCCCCTCCCCATGTAAGAAATAGTTCGATTTCACGAACCCCCAGTCCTCCTTATCCGCCTTACGTAATACTTGAATGTCCCCCTAGGGGTCGTGCATAAATTACGTAAGCATGGGTTAGACCCTTTTTGCACGCTTTATCCCATTTCGCCTATGCTTAGCTTATGAGTAAGATGTCAAATTTGGACCCCCTCCCCCCTAAATGTGCTTACGGAATTTATGTACGACCCCCTAGCGGCAGTGTTGTTAATCAAAATTACTCCATAAGCTAAACATTGCAAAACCCCAACAATTAACAATTCTTAGCTTATGGATGATGCAATTTCGATTAACAGCCCTACCTATTCGGATATTTTGGACAAACATTTTTTGATGATTATTGCAACCCGCTATTTTGTCTCGAAGCGAATTATTTTTTTATTATTAAAGAGAGCCCCAAGAAGAAAAAGACTCAAATTCTATCGAGCAAAGTGTAGTCGAGGACTCGAACCAGGACTTTGCTATTGCCGGTCGACTACTCGTACCTACTAGGCTAACTCTATACTTAGTCAAAGTACTGGACTCGATTTAGCTTGACACAATTTTTTTTCAAAATTTTCACCTTCTTTTAACATCTCTTTAAAAAAATTTTTTTCTTTTCCGATTTTTTTTTTTTTTTTTTTTTTTTTTTTGAATCCATTTTCCAATCCCGAAAATCGCATCCGATCTCTTCCGGTTGATTAATCAGAGGAACGCTAAAAAATTTCCCTCGCAACATCAATCACGAGCAATATTTTTGCAAGATGTCATCAAGAGCTGTGTTGACAGTTGTACTATGATGGAAATGATGAACGGCTTCCCCACACCCCTCGGTTTTTCCTTCCCAATGTCATTCCACCTTGCCTATGGTAAAAAGGTCCTTTTGTCCCCTTTTTTCTATCACCCCTCCTGACCTTTTCAGCATCGGATTGAGAGACGTATACGTGAAATAAAATATGAAGAAATTTTTTTTTTTTTTCTTTCTTTATTTTTTTCACACACGCAAAATCGCGATAAGATTCAACAGAAATAAAGAAAGGAGAAAGAGGAGAAGAAGAAAAAAAAGCACGTTCTCCTTTCTCTCCCCGCCCCCCCCCCCCCTTTCCCCAAAGTTTCTTTTATTCAAAAGACATATTCTTTTGAAATGATAAATGCTTTATGTAACACGATACACCTTGATTCGCCATAGATAAAAAAAAAAGAAGAAACTTCGTCTTCTTTTTCGTTTTTTTTTTTTCTTTTTTTATTTAATGGCGATGATCATTTTTTTAACCGGCTTCCATACAAAATAATAAATGGAAAAGATCAAAGGTTAAAACAACAACATAAAATTCAATAAAAAACAGAAGAAGGAAAATAACGCCGCGAGTAATTTATAAAAAAAAATAATAATTTTTTTTTTCTCTTAGAAAATATCAGTCCGGTGCTGAAATCGATCCCTTATTATCACGCCCATATTACTAAGACACCCTTTGATTTCAGGCTTGATGAACCTCGAAACAGCAAAAACCTTCCAATATTCCCTATCAAATTATGCGATCTGAATGTGACAACGGACTATTTAATTCCTCCGCCGTAAAACTTTGAATCTTTCGATTTCCCCGGGTGTAATTCGAAACGAATTAAAGATTTTTTATGTGACATTTTTACACTCACTGGTTTCGACTATGGGGTGATGAATTATTTCTAATGACTTCATTTTGTCTACTTCAACTTTATTTCCAATTTTTCGATTTATTGATATCGATCAAGAAGAAGGAAAAAAAAAAAAAAGAGAAAAGGAAAATACTATACAACCGGATTTATCTGCTTAGTGTCAATCAAAATATTGTAGCTAGACAAGATTATTCCGTCACGACATTTTTATTTTTGGGGTGTTCTTCAAATCTCTTTATAAGTCAATTTCGTGAAAAAATCATGACTAAGCATATGAGGGATTTGGGAGTTGTTGCAACGGGCTGCGGATATTTCGGATGGAGAAGTGATTGGGAACATGGGATGTCACTCGAGAATCCTGGACTTTTGGAATCGATTTTTTTCATGTTTTTTATGCATCCATTCCATGTTTTTTTATTAAATTCTATATTTAAAATTTTTTTATCGTCTTTTTGAGAGATGCCTAAATTATATAAGAATCATGTGTATATTACCTAAAAAATTGAACATACATAAAAAAGGCATAAATTATGTCTAAAGAACTTAACTTTTTATGCCTGGCAATTTTTTTTTTCATCCTCCAATATAATTATGCATGAAATAGAAAAGAAAAGTTGAATATGCACAATATTTTGCAAATTTTTCTGCTTAATAATTTAAAAAAATCGCATTCACCAATTATGCAAAAATTATGCATAGCCAGATTTTCATTCTTAAATAAATTTTGTAAAAATTATGCATATTCAAATTTTAGTGCTTATAAAAATATGCATAAACTTTTTCTAAAATGATGCATGTCCAGATTTTTGAATAAATGATTTAAAAATTAAGCATTTTCCGCATAAATTTTTTGCATTTTCCGTACAAAATTTTGCATTTATTTTGCAAAACTTTTATACAATTTTTGCATCATTCGTATCCTAATATTTTATACGGAAGCCCTAAAGGCTTTAGTATCTATGGTTTTTTCATTGTTTGTTCCAAAACGAACATTGTCTGTTCCGGAACAAACAGTGAATTTGAACTTGTCAGTTCCGGAACAGAGAATCAATAAAAAATTGGTCTGTTCTGAAACAGACAATTTGCTTATTAAGCATTGTTTGTTCCGGAACAAGCAATGAACCAAAACGAGTCAGTTCCGGAACAAACAATGCTTAATAAGCAAATTGTCTGTTCCGGAACAAACAATGCTTACTAAGCAAATTTTCTATTCCGGAACAGACCAATTTTTTATTGATTGTATGTTCCGGAACTGACAAGTTCAAATTCACTGTTTGTTCCGGAGCAAGCAGTGTTTGTTTCTGGAACTGACAGCTTTTAAGGAGTAAATTGCCTGTTCCGGAACAAACATTGCTTGTAGCGGAACAGACCATTTTTTATTGATTGTCTGTTTTGAAGCAAACAATCAATAAAAAATTGTCTGCTCCGGAACTGACAATTTTAATCAGGTGGTAAAATTATTTCGATCCAATTTTATATTCTAAATGGAAGATATAGGAAATAGTGGAACAATAAGAACAATAAATGAATTAATTAATTTCCTTCTGCCAACGTTTCGGATCCTACATTGAAATCCGATCCATTGTAATCCGAATTATGTGATATCATATTATCATCTTGATAGGTCAGGTCTACATTTGAATTGGCGGGGTAAAACGGTTTTCGGTCATTTTTTAGAGCGTTGTTGCTCAGATCAGAAGTTAATAATTTAATATTCCAAGGAGATATTCTAAGAAACAATCATAACATTAATAATCGTTTTAAATTGCAGTCTAAAACAGCCTCAGCCATCAAAATCTTTTATCAGAACGTTCGAGGATTGAATAACAAACTACAAAATTTGTCATCACAGCTGCAACTTCCCCAGCTGCAGTTTCCCAGTTTCTCTGACTTCAAGTCGGATAATTGCATCGTTAGTTCGATTCCTGTAATCATAACTCACACACGGGATCATTCAGTATCACGTCAGACCAACAATCCCAATAATCTTATTCGGATTGCTCCGGTTAAGGATGATGAATTTAGGGTCTTCTATCAGAATGTTCGTGGTCTACGGACCAAAACGCACACCTTCATTAATTCTGTCTTGGCAAACGACTATGATGCCATTTTAATAGCAGAAACCTGGCTTAACCCAGATTTCAGCGATAGCGAGATTTTCGACGATCGCTACACTGTCTTTCGGCAGGATAGAGATTCTGAAGCTACAAGGAAAAACTTAGGCGGCGGAGTTCTAATTGCAACCAAACGGACTTTCGCTATCTCCGTAGTACAAATGCCAGTCAATCCAAACTTTAATTGTGTCTGCATAGTGCTGAAGTCTCAACATTATACGATTTGCCTGGCTGCTGTTTATATTCACTGCAACAGTCCCTGCTCGGTATATGAACAATTCTTGATGGTTTCTACGATAACTCCCAAATCGGCAAAGTTGATAAATTTTTAATCATTGGAGACTTCAATCTGAGTAACATGCGAATACATCCTAACTCTAGGGATGAAAAGGAACGGGCCTTATCTAACTTTATGTCTTTTTTTAACTTAAAGTCCTTTAATACTATTTGTAATTTTAATAACAAAATTTTAGATTTAGTTTTAACTGACTTCGATGACGTTGTAGTAAATAGAGGATTACCCCTTGTACCTGAAGACAAACACCATCCTTCTCTTCTCCTTCGAGTTTTATTTACCATTAAACCAGTACCTGATGTATCATCCTCGGAATATCGCTACAATTTTTATAAGGCCGATTTTAAGAACCTGTATAAAGATCTTTCCAACTTTCAATGGGATTCTCTCTGTTCCATGACTGATGACGTCAACTGCTGCCTGGATTATTTATATGATAACCTCTACAACATCCTTGACATTCATGTGCCTAAAAATCGGACTCCTTCCAAACGTTTTCCGCCTTGGATTGATAACAATATTATTTCCAAATTGAAACTGAAGAGTAAACTTGAAAAAAAAAGATTCCGCAGTGAATCCCATAATCGGAATTTCATCGTCTTTTCGTTAACCTTATCACAGCAAATTGATGAAGCTTACACTACCTATCTTAAGCGTTTAGAGAAGGAGTTAAAAATAAACCCAAAAGTTTTTTTCAGCTTTCTCAACTCCAAGAAAATTAGTAGGTGTGGTTCCTCTATGACCTATGAGGGGAAAAAAGTAGCCGATACTCAGAAAACAGCCGACCTTCTAGCTACTACCTTTTCTAAGTCATTCGCTGTCGAGATTTCTTCCTATGACCCTGTTGCTGCTTCTAGTGGCTCAGTGCGGGAAAACGTTACTTCGACCCTGGAAGTGGAGTCGATTTCAGAGGAGGACTTGTTTCAGGCAATCAAGGAAATGAAGCCAACTAAAAGTGCTGGCTCTGATGGCATTCCTCCTTTTGTTCTCAAAGGATTATATGAGGTTCTTGCTAGACCTTTGCTTCATATCTTCAACCTTTCGTTACGGACGTGTTCATACCCGGACAAATGGAAAACTGCCGTGGTTATTCCTATTCCCAAGTCAGAAGCCAAAGGAGAAATTGAAATGCAGCGGCCTATTTCGCTTCTCAACTCTTTTTCTAAACTTTTTGAAACCATCCTTCATAAACCAATTCAGAACCATTTCCTGCCGTTGGTTTCTGACGCTCAACATGGCTTTGTACCACGACGCTCTACAGTAACAAATCTTGTCTCGTACACGCAAGTCATTTCGCAGGCTCTGGATGATGGTGCTGAAGTTCACTGTATTTACACTGATTTTGAGAAAGCATTTGATCGTGTCAACCATGATCTTCTTCTCTCAAAACTTTGGTCGTACGGCTTCTCCCATTCCTTAATTCAATTCTTTGCCTCATACCTCAGAGAGCGTCCTCACAGAGTATCTTTTCTTAATTCTAAATCTGCTCCGTATAATGCAACCTCCGGTGTTCCTCAGGGGGGAGTATTAGGTCCTGCTTTCTTTGATTATTTTATAAATGACGCTCCATCTACTTTAGTAACCTCAAAATCCCATCTATTTTGTGATGACTGGAAAATTTTGAATATCATTCGAAATCGTCAAGATTGTTGTTTACTTCAGCTTGATATTTATCGGATGGTTACGTGGTCGGAAGAAAATAAATTACCCTTCAATGCGCGTAAATGTAAAGTAATGACCTTTTCCCGCAAGCAAATGCCCACTTGCTACGATTATGAAATGAAATCAGTTCCGTTGTTACAGCAGGTGGAGTCTGTAACTGATCTTGGCGTGTTATTTGACAAGGAAATCAATTTTCACGACCATATTTCGAAAATTGTAAACAAAGCCTACCGCTCTTTGGGCTTTTTAAAGCGAAATGGTCATTCATTTAACTACGAAACTCTTAACTTGCTTTTTAACCTGTATGTACGATCAAAATTAGAATACGCTTCAGTTGTTTGGAATCCTTACCACCATAATTACAGCCAGCTAATTGACTCCTTACAACATAAATTTCTACGGTACTTGTTCTTTAAGAAATATAAAACGTCACCAGCACTTGCTACCACTACTTCTGATCTTTTGAGTGAATTCTCAAAATTGAAGATAGTTCGTTTAAGTAAGAGACGAGAATTAGCACAACTTATATTTCTTAAAAAGCTAGTTGCTGGTCATATTGATAGCTCCCTCCTGTACGAACAGCTACATTTCAGAGACTCCAGCACCCGTACTCCTCTCAAAACCACTTTTTTTTTTCCGATCACCCGAACTGTCCATCACCGGAATTCTCCCATATATTCCATCATGTTAGCATGGAACAGACTACAGTCCTATAATCCGGAGCTTAACTTTGATATCAGCCTGAAAGGTATAAAGGACATATTTTACTCATCTTTGCCTCCCCGTTGTAGCGATATTCCGAGTGATGAACTTTTTTATTTTGTTATTTGTTTTATTGTATTTTATTTTGTTTTGGTCTTTTTGGTAAATAACTGTTAAACTGTTAAATTGATGTCATTCAATAAATTTAATTTAAATTTAATTTATCCTTTTTCAGGGCTAGGAAAAGTTGCAAATTAAGGATAAAATAAATCGAATCGAAGCCATCACAGTTAATTGAAAATATTAAAATTAATTAATAAACATTCTAAGACAAGAAACGTTGATAAATGCCATAAAGAATTAATGGAAAAATATAAATAATGAAGTAAATAAAAACCTAGGTGTCATTGTTATCATAATACCAACAATTTTAAATTCATTTTCTGTTCCGGAACAAGCAATGTTTGTTCTGGAGCTGACAGCGTTTAATAATTAAATTGTTTGTTTCGGAACAGACGATTTTGGATTCATTGTCTGTTCCGGAACAGACATTGCTTGTGACGTTAAACGTGGCTTGTTCCGGAACAAGCAATGAGAACAAGCAATGAACCAAAAAGTGTCAGTTCCGGAACAAGCAATAAAAAAAAAAAAAAATGATTTCACCCTTGAGGGCTTCCGTATCATGGCCTTATTGTAACGTTCTCCGGCAAACACCGGTATGTACCGGTTCATGGATAAGGTTTGCTTTTTGAAAAATGATAAAAATTAAAATGGGTCTTTTAATCTCGTGGTAATTAAGATCTCCTCTGATTTTTTTTTTTTTTTTTTTTTTTTTTTTAGAAGATATTCCATAAGAGCCCTCGGATTGTTGTTGTTCGCAGTATGACCCTTTTTTTCCGTTTTAGGGTCGGGAAACACATAAAACCATTAGTTTTATGCGAATTTGATATATCCCTACTGGTTTTACGGGGTGTCTTGCTTAAATCCTAATTTCTTCGGGGGAATCACACCCTCTGAAAAGGATTTAACCCTGATTGTCCTTTAATGCGTGTCATATTGGCCGGTAACCCTGTCGTTTTATTCCCTGTTAGTTTTCGTCCGTCCTAATTTCCCCCTTTTTATAAGTGGATACGAAATAAAAGGATCTAGTTCTTCGAAAATGGAAAAAAAAAATCACGCGGAGGGGATGGGGAGTTGCCTTCGTAAATTGAAAAAAACGAACGGGAAATCCTTTTTTTTTTTTTTTTTTTTTTTTTTTTTTTTGATATTGATCATAATTTTTTCTTTTTTTTTTCTTTTCAGAAGGTGGTCGGAGGACTGATATGCTAGGAATTTCCACAAAAATATTGTAAGTATGAATTTTGGCTTATTTTTTCTGATCCTCTTATTCCTTAAAAAAAGAAAAAAGGGAGTCACCTGGCGAAAGTTTAACATTAAAAATCTGAAGAAAATCTTTTTTTTTTTTTTTCATCGGGAAATTTTTTTTTCTTTTTTTGGAAAAAATTGGTTTATGTTCGACTTGGTTCAACAATTCGTAAGAAAAAAACAGTTTTTTTTTTGTAAGTAAGGTTTTGACCGGTTTTTCTTTAGCTTTTGTGCAAAAAACAGGGTTCCTTTTTTGGTTCTGTTTTTTGGAAAAACTCGGTTCGGGTTCTGGGACCGGTCCGGTCACACATAAGGCTAACTCCGGTTTGGTTCCTGTAATATTTGAGGTTCGGTTTCGGTTCGGTTACAGTACAGTTCGAGGATCGAGTTGGGTTGGGCTGGGTTGGGTTGGGTTCGGGTTCGGGTTCGGGTTCGGGTTCGGGTTCGGGTTCTGGGACTGGTCTAGTCATACGTAAGGTTAGGTCCGGTTTGGTTTCTGTAATATTTGAAGTTCGGTTTCGGTTCGGTTACACTACAGTTCGAGGATCGGGTTGAGTTGGTTTGGGTTGGGTCGGATTCGGGCTTTAGGTTTAGTTTTTCGTGGTTAACTTGTCCCTGCGGTTCCGTCCAAGATTGTGAAAAACTCGGGTTCGGTCCGGTTCAGCTTGCCTGCATTGTTCCAGCACATGGGAACGGATAAGAAGGAATTGAAGAAGATGCAAGTTGCCGAAACCAGGATTTTTGACCTTGCAGAAATTTGAATTGGAAAAATCGGTCTCGATCCAACTGAAATGATCCAAAATTCCAATGTTGTACGGCAGTAGCAAATTGGCAATAAGTCTAATCTTAATACACGTTGCATTGCAGTCAGTTTTCCCAAGATTGATCCAAACTTGATCCAATTTCATATTTCATGAGGGTTGCGCCAATATTTACATAATACGTATTTTTCATGGAAAAAATAAAGTAGAAAAAAGTAAGTAAAAGCTTAGGTTTCGGCACAAAAAATTTAAAGAAAAAAAAAGATGAAAGTTTTTTTTTTTTTAAACAATTTTACTCAAAATGGTGGATTTTTCTCAATAAAGGAAACTACCTTCATGGCACTTTCCTTTGAAACTGATTTCCTAAAAGTTAACGAGTTCCAAAAAAGGGGAAAAAACCTTTTCAGTATTAAATGAAAAAAAGATCCTATTGGTAGCCAGAGAGAGATTTAAAACGAAATTGGTGAAAGTGACCTAACCTCGCCTCGGTTTTTTTTTTTTTTTCATCAATTGGGAACAATAATTGTTTTAACTTTTTTTTTTTGTAATTTTCATGCAAAGGAAATGAAGCGAAAAAACCCCCGACAGCGATAAAAAAATCTTCACATGCGATTCAGATTTTTTTTTTTTTTTTTTTTTTTTTTTGTTTCGTGTTTTCTCTGTTTTTTTTGTTTTTTTTTTTAAATGTTTAAAACTGACCCACGCTATAAACGTTGGGAAAAGGGACATCAAAAGGGAATTAAGAAAATTGATATAAGGACGAGGACTTAAACTGGGAAACCGAATTAAATTGTCGGCAATTAGATATCTTAACCCTCAAAAGATAAAGGAAAGTGGAATCCACCCTTATTAGCGGGAAGAACTTTCTCTTATAAAAATCCATCTTTCCACTTTGTGACAAAACCCGAGGAATTGGATGAAAGGTCTGGAAGGATTCTCATCTTGATCTCGAAAAAATGATTTCGAACACATATAGTTTTTTTTTTTTTTTTAATAAAAAGAAGAAAGGACGAAAAAAAAGAAAATGGATAGGCGAACGACAAAGGATTAAGTTTTTTTTTTTTTTTTTTTGATAGAAAAGCAGAAGAAAAGGATAAGCGAGCTTTTTTTTTTTTTCTTAGTGAGGATTAAATTTATATCTGATGTCCGATTAAGAACTGCAACGTGTTTTTTTTTTTGTTTTTCCTCATTGACAGCCGCGCAACCAAACCGAAATCTCCCATAAAATTTCTATTCTTCCGTTAAAAAAAAAAAATTAATTTACAGGATTTTGAAGATATATTCCCGGGAATTTTCAAAAATTTTTATATCGTGAAAAAAAAAAATTGTTGTCATGCTGGACAGCCAAATTCGCTGAAGGAGCTCAATTGTATTCTGATAAGGCTTAAGACCCCTCCCCCCTCTTTACTCCTCCGAGAGAATAGCCATCTTGGAAAAAAAAAAAGATGAACGATTTTGCTTATGGGTCAAATATCCTTTTTCAATCCTTTAATCCGACTCCAGTGTCATTTACCCTTTCTACATAAGGGAAAAAGAAAAAAAAAATGAAATATATTTCCATTAACCTGTATACGTAATACCGGATTTTCTTTTTTCAAAAGGAAAAGGGGGGGAAAAAAATTTTTAATTTACCAAAGGAAACCGAGTCAATCTATATTTACCTTAAGTCGCGAATGAATGAAAAGAAAAGCTGCAACTTAAATAAAATGAACTGGCTTCTCTTCTCTATTGAATTTCTTGTTAAACTTATTACGCCTTTTTTTTTCTTATACGGTGTCTTCCTTTTTTTTTTTTTTTTTTTTTGTCGGTTGTCGAATCCAATTTTAGAAAGTCTCCCCCCCTCACTTTTTTTTTCTCTCTTTAAATCCGCAGTACTACATCTCGGATTTTCTTATTATTGGATTTTAAGTACAAAAGAAAATAAAGAAAAGGTTTCGTTTTGATTAAGCATAGAACGGAACGGATAAGACTTTTTTCCTTTTTTATCCTTTTTTTTTTTTTTTTTTTTTTTTTGTCTGCTTTATTTTTTTGAGAAACTCTTTACCCGTTAAATACATTTGAACCATCAGGCGTAATGATCTATTACCATATCATAAAAAAAACAGCCCATTTTGCTGACGGTTTTTTTTAAATGCTTATGGCCTTAAGCTTTATAGTTAATTGGATTTAAATGGATGGCCCGTTTCACATTATTTTAATTTAAACTCCTCGTTATTTTAAATACGGTTTCGGTTAAATGGGGAAAAAATGATTTGGAGTTGTTAAATTTATATGTATATTTTTTTTGCATGAAATAATTTTTTTTTTTTTTTTTTTACAAAGAGGATTTTTTTTTTCGGAAGACAAAGGGAAAAAAACGCTGACCGAGAAAAAGAGAAAAAGAATTATTACCGAAGAAGAAAAAATTAAGAGGTTTTAATATATTTTTTCTTCTTCGTCCTTTTTTTTTTTTTTTTTTTCTTTGGCAAAACGGAAATTATGCAAAGATTATGTAAAATTGAAAAAAAGGGAAAAAAAAGGAGGAAAAGAATTCAGGTAATGTTGGCATTTTTGATTTGGAAGCACATAATTATACAGCTTCGTTTACTTTTTCCTTCTTAAGATGGGGAATAGAATTTTTTTTTTCTCGTTATTTTCTTTGAAAAGTCTTCCTCGTTTTTTTTTTTTTTTTTCTGCTGCAGCAGATTCAAAAACACTCAACCGATTCGGGAGGGGAAAAAAAAGTAAGGCACGAAATGCGCTAGTATCAACTTGGAGATTGTAGAGTCTCGGGAGGCCTTTTTTGTTGGACCTATTTCAATTTTTTTTTTTTTCTTCGTTGAAAGTTGCTTTGGGATTTACCGCAAGGACCGTCGAAGGATTTGAGTTGGGTTATTTTTTTTTTTTTTACTTTTTTTTTTGCAAGTTTCTCGGATAAGATTGGAAGCGTTCGAGGAATTCCGCTGCTAAGCTGAGCATTTTAAGCAATAACTTCCAAAAAAAAAAATCTTGATATAAAAAGCGTTCTCGAAATTTATACTTGAAGTTCATTGAGGTGTTGCAACGGCACTTCAGAAGAACGAAAAAGGATCTCGAAATGCTGAATCTCCTTCTTTGCAAGGAAAAACGTTTTTAATTTTTTGTTTTTTAAAAATTCAAATTTTTTTTGGTTAAAATCTTGTTTTACTCCTGGTTCAAAAAGGAACAAAGGCGGAACTTAGGTTTCAATGCCATAAAAATTGTTTATTTTGGTGAGTTCTAGTAGACAGGGAAATCCAGTTTGATTTTTACCGCCGTCTTTTTTTTTTTTTTTTTTTTTTTTGTGCTAAGGGCTCCGTTTTATAGCAAGCCGCAGACCGCAGCTTTTTTTTTAATTTTTATTTTTTTTTTTTTTCCGAACCTTAATTTTTATACTAAAAACATGGCAACGGGGTAAAGTGATATAAAAATTAAGTAAAATCATAGTTTTTTCGTTCATATAGACATGATTCGGCATGCAAATGAGATTATTTAATGATATATTTTTTAAAAAAATATGGAATTTTATTTTTGTTTACAGGGGAAAAAATTTTAAATGGCTCCGTAAACAAAAACAAAAATAACATTCGATATTTTTTTTAAATGTATCATTAAATAATGTTATTTACATGCCGAATCATGTCTATATGAACGAAAAAACTATTATTTTACTTCATTTTTATATCACTTGACCCCATTGCCAAGTTTTTAGTTTAAAAATTAAGGTTCGGAAAAAAATAAAAAAAAAGCTGCGGTTTGCGGCTTGCTGTGAAACGGAGCCCTAAGGGCTCTTATGAGGAAAATCGCGAAAAAAAATTGCGAAAAATTCTTGATACGGGTACTTAAGTCTACATATTTTAGATAAATTTTTAGCACCTCAACCGACATTCAAATTTTTGACGCAAAAGGTGGCCGAATTTCAAAACTTTTCCGGATATGTAAATGCTCATAGATTTGGCTTATTTTATTTATTTATTTTTTTCGATACTTCTATATGTAACTCGAGCCATACTGCCCCTGTAAGCGAAATGACCTCAACTGCATTTTTGTAAACAAAGGGTGATTTTGGTACCGATCGAATCCTCATTATCTCACGAATTACGTTTTATACCTAAATAGTGAGATAAGAAAAGGAAAAAAGCTTATTTTTATAAAATAAAAAGTAAATAAAAAAGAAAAAAAGACGATCTTCATTATGAATGCAAAGAAACAAAATATTTGTTTACTTTTTACGATTGTTTTTATTGTCATTATCTCAAAATTTATAAAAATGCAGTTGAGGTCATTTCGCTTACAGGGGCAGCATAGCTTTAAATTTTTCTCTTTCAGTTTCCATAACTTTCCAATTTTTAAATCTTTGGCTACAAATCAATTTTTTTTTTTTTTTTTTTTTTTTTTTGCCCAAAAATCTTTGATTAGCACTTGCACAAATTTTTTTTTTAAATGTAAAAAAAAATTAGGGAGCTATTTCGGGTAGTAAAGAACCGGAATTTTCCTGAGAGCGAAAATCTGGAGTTAACCACTTTTTTTACGCACCCTAGGATCCGTGCTAGGCGCTTAAATCACAAAGTGCGCCTATTGAATTTGGGTGTAGGCAACCCGCGTTACATGAATATAATGAAAAATGTCGCATAAAATTTATTTACTTCCATAAAATGATTGGGGGGGGGGGGAGTGTTTTACGGGTTGCTTACCCCGCAGATTTCAAATCTGATGTCAGAAAGACAAAATTTCAGGCAGAATATCCAATATGGCGCCGTAAATCAAATAATTAATAGGTCAAACGGCTCCGCCATGTTGGATTTTATTCTCATCAAAATTCTCAGTTCATATCTTGGATTATATTGTATTTTCCATTTTCAGTTTTTAATTTTAGTTTTATTTTTATTTATTTTAGGTATTTTATTTTACTTGCAGTTTCATTATTAGTTTGTATTTTTATTCATATTTTGTATTTTTCATTCATTTTTTATTTTTTATATTTTATAGCTGGTATCGGGAAAACGGGAGCTCATAAGCTAACACATATAGGCAACTTGTGTTACAAAAAAAAAAAAAACAACCGAGAATTGCTCGCCTGCTTTATACTGTGCTTATGGTTCTAGCAGGCGAGCAATTCTCGCGTACTGCGGATTGCATAGCTACCCCCGTAATCCCGATACCAGCTATTTTATTTTATTTTATTTTTTTATTTTTTTATTTTTATTTTTTTATTTTATTTTTTTTTTTTTTTTTGCTTTTCCTTTTTCTCTGTTTTGTTTCATTTTGCTAAGTTTTATCAGTTTTAAACTGATATTATTCGGGAAGTCGAACTTCTAACTTATTTTTATGTTGTTCTTGTTACATTTAGAGGCGGATAGCCCGTTGTAACATTTTGATAAATAAATAAATAAATATCTGAAATCAACCTACCATTTTACTTTTGAATGCAAAATGTCTGACAAATTATGACGAAAAAGATTTTGATATTTGGAATCAGTGGCTTCCCATCCGGAGGCTAAAGTGTAAGCAGGCGGATTTTAGTCTCAAATTCATGCGACAGATGGCGCAGCGAACAGCGAGCTTTCGGGACACATCACCGGGTTTCCTTCAATTTTTTCTAAAAAAAATCGTGTCCTGTCGAGCTAAGACTTAATCGATGGAGGAACCCCTCCTCCCCCCCTTCTTCTGAGGTTTCGCCATTGACATTAATTAGGGAGCTTAAAAAAGACGGCAACATCAATGGCGCGTCCCACGACCTCTCCGTGTTAATGTTCGAAATTTGGCACACATACCACCAATTTTCCTCGCGGCCCACACACGGGACTCACAATTCCCGAATAAAACAGGAAGGAAAATCTGACGATAAAAAATCGATCAAAGGGTGCCATTTAGTAAATAATTCATTGATTCTTTGTTGGAAGATAGTGAACCTTGGCGTGTCAATCATTGTCAAGATAGTGATGTTGGACTGTCATCTCGTCTAGTTTAATTTTTTTTTTTTCGTTGCAAGAGATAACGGGAGGATAAGGGGGTGCATCGTGTATGCGTGTCTTTTTAATTCGAGTGCCTTGTTCAACATCCTGAAAGCATCATTTTTTTTATACATTTTATTTTATTTATTTATTCGCGAAATTTTATTCCCTTCCGGCGATAATAATGGAAACACAACGCGTACAAGTCGAAGGAACATCCATCCATCCATCCATCCCCTTGTTAATATTATCTCCTCCCGTTCTTGTTTTCTTTATTCCTCCTCCTGTTCCTCATCCTTTTTTTTTTTTTTTTTTTTGCGACAATGCGACATGTTTCAACATAAAATCCATTTCAATTAATATCAGTTTTGCGGAATCCAATATGCCACTTGTGTTGAAACTTTCACCAACGGGAATAGTTCAATTGAATTAGTTTCGCTGACGTCGGCTCTAATAAAAAGGAAAATGTGGTGCTTTTCGGGAAGGAAGATGGAGTTTATGTGCGTTTCCGAGAGAGGGTTGAGTTTTTTTTTTTTTTTTTTTTTTTCCTTCTTCGGATGGCACCTCGAGCGTTGAAACTTCTTGATTTTCATTTATATCGGAGGCGGTGTTTATCAACCGTAGTTGCCAAGAAAAACCTGACCCGATCTTGATTAACGCTTAACTGCTGACAGCCCATTCGTTTTGTTATTTCCCCTACAGTTTTTTTCCGAATAAAGTAAGGAGTTTTTTTAAAGTCAATAAATCGTATTTTTTCTGGTGAGAATGAATGTTGTATCGATCAATAAAGTATGGCTGGTTAGCAATGATTCTGATACGAAAAAGTGATGCAAAAAGTGTGTAAAATTTTTGCAAAATAAATGCAAAAACTTTATATAAAAAATTTATTATTTTGGGATCATTTATACAAAAATTTGGACATACATTTTTTTTAAGCATCTTTGAATTAATTTTTTTTTAACATAAATTTTAAAAAATTCATGCTTAATTTTTTGGGCATGAAAATCTGGACATGCATAAAAAAGGTTTATGCATATTTTTTCAAGCAACCAAATTCGAATGTGCAAAATTTTTACAAAATTTATGCATAATTTATTTAAGAATGAAAATCTGGATATGAATCATTTTTACATTTATGCATAATTTTTTTAAGCATGAAAATCTGGACATGCATAAAAGTTTATGCGTATTTTTTTAAGCATAAAAATTTATGCATACTTTTTTAAGCAACCAAATTTGAGTATGCAAAATGTTTTATGAATAATTTTTTAAGCATAAAAATCTGGACATGCATAAAAATTTATGCATAATTTTTTTAAGCATAAAAATCTGGACATGCATAAAAATTTATGCATAATTTTTTTAAGCATAAAAATCTGGACATGCATAAAAATTTATGCA
The DNA here is from genome assembly GCA_037577465.1 of Liposcelis bostrychophila. Classification (NCBI taxonomy): domain Eukaryota; kingdom Metazoa; phylum Arthropoda; class Insecta; order Psocodea; family Liposcelididae; genus Liposcelis; species Liposcelis bostrychophila. Next base: position 51,875,499 of record CM075208.1, on the reverse strand, counting down.
TAATTTTTTTAAGCATAAAAATCTGAATAAGCATAATCTTTGTATAATTTATGCATGCGATTTTTTTAAATATTGAAGTAGGAAAATTAACAAATATTAAGCTTATTCATATATTTTCTTCTATTTTATGCATACTTATTTATGCATAATTATATTGGGAGGATTAAAAAAATTATCCGATAAAAAAACTTAAGTTCATTACATACATATAATTTATGCATTTTTATGCATGTCCTATGCCAAAAAACAAAAATTTATTTTTGGCCCTTATATCGGATTTATCCAAATTTTCGGGCCCTCGGGGCCCGAAATTTCCATTTTAAATGGTGACCGATCGACCTAAACATTTTTGTGGTGTAATCTTACAGGCATTGGAACAAAATCGAGGGGATTCGTCTCCAAAATTCAAAAATTGTTTTTTTTCCTCTCTTAAAAAAACCACCCCAGTAAGTAGCGCCATATTTTTCTGATAAAAAAATTTTTTTCCATAATACCAAATTATCAAAGCAGAGGCCAGGCGCTGCAATTTTCCCAGACATCCGGATGGCTAATCCGCGGGTCCACCTACGCCTCGCCCATGCCATTTACCCAGTTTTGAGACCTCGTCCAGTTAAGAAAAGCCAAATTCCAAAAATCGAACCCACGCGAAACTGAAGACAAGTAAAAAAAAAAAAAAAACTTGTGACCTAATTATAAAAAATTGACCGAAGACCCTCCTTTGTTTCAACTCTAACCTGGTTAAAATTGCAAGAGGACGAAAAACAATAAAAATAAAAAGTTATGTCGAGTGATCCGGCAATAAACAAGGCAATAACTTAGCAGACCATAGATTATAAATTCCATTTGTATATTCTACATGTTCATTTGAATTTTTAATATAAAACGAAACGGACTGTGGACTGGAGGTGCTTGACTGCGTTATGATTTAATGTCAAATATAGAGGCAGGAGGGGCGTGATGGGGGCAAGTGTAGCTAACATATGGGGATTGTAATGTTTTGATATATTTTATGTTTGATATCTTTTGCCACCCTTATCGAAGATTAACCTTTTTTTTTTTTTTTTTAAATTAAGTGATCAAAATCGTTTTCGAAACAGTACTAATTTTTTTTTTTTTAATCTTACAGTGATAAAAAATGGAGGGCTAAAAAGATAAATAGATTCATCCGTGTGTCACTAGAATATGTCACAACTGTCGAAGACCACCTTAAAAAAACAATCCCTACCGTACCTTCAACTCATCAAGACCCTAAAACGAAAATAAAAAAATGGTGACTCGGGAGTAGATTGTAGGCGCGAGTTTGCATTTTTTTTTTTTTTTTTCTAAAACGAAGCTGCATATTGCACGGTTTGTTTTACGATTTCTTTTTTGTTTAGAGGGATTTGTTTGCATTGACCTTTAACAATATACATGATAGACCGCAGCTGTTGTTAAAAGCAGAGCATATAATGGGAGCGGTTATTCTATATTGAAATTATTGAAAAAAAAAAACTTGGAAGGTTAGGCAGAGTTTTATTTTTTAGCGCCACCTTGGCAGCGCTAAATACGTTAATTAATAATGGCTCTGGTTTTTACACGATTTTTTTTTTTCTCAAGAAAGGTTCTAGAAAACCGATTTTTAAATAAAAGAAACTTTTGGGTCCATCAAAATTATGATTATATATTTCATATATATAAGCTAAACATACAATACATTTTCGGCTCCAGATTTTTTTTAAACTCATACTGGTCTTAATTTCGGACCAAAATCTTAAAGGAATTAGATTTTAAGCCTAGAATCAAATTTTTTTGTTGAAAAAAAAAAAAAAAAAAAAAAAAAAGAGGTAGAAGTTGGCCCAAACTAATCGCTTAAAGTAACCAAATGTTTAGCTTATGGAGTAATAAAAATCGTTTATTAATTTAAGTTTTTATTTGTAAAAAAAATTGTAAAAAAATGTTTGGCCGATCAAAATTATGATTATATGTTTCATATATATAAGCTAAACATACAGTACATTTTTGGCTCCATAAATTTTTTTTTAACTCGTATTTGACTTAATTTTAAACCAAAATCTTACAGGTATTAGTTCGTTTACATCACTGGCCGGTTAGCCGGGCGGTGGGGACATTTTGAGATAAAATAAGTAAAAAAAATTTTTTCCATCCGGTATTTTGTACATGAAAACGGGATCTGAAACCGAAACGTGCCAAAACGTTTTTGTGATGTTCAGAGATACAGATACAGAATCAGATACATGATTTTCAATGCATGAACAAGACTTTAATGTTCTTATATTTTATATTTTTGAATTGTTTTCAAGATAGAGAAATGTTCCTTTCCGAGAAACTGGGAACTATTTTAACAACAAAAAATAAGCAAGGTCGTGTTATTTTTTCATTTGCGAAAACATTTTAAAAAATATTAAAGTTTAGGAACCATAAAGCCTTTTTCATGCATTTTAAATATTGAATTTTTGCCTCTGAAATAAAACAAAACTTTTTGGCACCGTTTCTGTCCGACCCGATCTCATTTTCATTTGTAAAAACCGAATTTTCGAAAACAAAATTAATTTTTTTAAAAATCGATATAATTATCCACCATCCGGCTAACCGGCCGGTGGTGTAAACAAACTAATACCTTTAAGATTTTGGTCCAAAATGAAGACAAGTACGAGTTTTAAAAAAATTCTAGAGCCGAAAATGTATTGTATGTTTAGCTTATGTATATGAAATATATAATCATAATTTTGATGGGCCAAACATTTTTTTACAATTTTTTTTACAAGTAAAAACTTATCAATGATTTTTATTACTCCATAAGCTAAGCTTTTGGTTAATTTAGGCGATTAGTTTGGGCCAACTTTTACCTCTTTTTTTTTTCAAAAAAAAATTTAATTCTAAGCTTTTTTTTTTTTTTTTTTTTTTTTTTTTTTGCGTATTTGTACGTAGTTATAACAAAATTTTCGTTCATCCAGGTCTTATTAGTGACAAAAATGTTTTGTGATTTTTATGATTTTGGCCGTTAAAGTCACCATTGCACCTTCAAGATCCAAATCGAAACGCATGATTTTATACCAAATTTTTGCGTACTTGCACATGATGATAGCGAAATTTGGGTCCATCGGGGTCCTTGTGGGCGAAATAAATTTTTTAAAATTTTGTGGCACGAACCTTACGGTAAACCGGTGCCAGCCTTTTCCTGCTTTATGATTTTAAAAAAATCATATGCATAAACTATACATAGCCATATTTTCATGCTTAAAAAATTTATGCATAAATGTCGTAAAAATTATGCATATTGAAATTTTGGCGCTTAAAAAAAATATGCATAAACTTCAAAATATTAACGATTGTCACCTTTATTTGAAAAATGATGAATGGCACCTGAAAGTTGCATAAACACGTGAATTTGTTGCCGTTTTAAATTCCATTGTCTGACTGATCTATTTATGCTGAGTTGATAGGTGACCGACCAAGCCCCGTGATAAGCGAACCATATGCTTTTAAGGCTGTATGGCGCCAGTTTAAAGGCTTAATTGTTTCCCCAGGAATCGAACTATGAGCTTGATATTTTTCTTACATAGATATCGCCTAAAATCCTTAATTACACTACAACTTTTTTTTTTTTTTTTCATCGCGCCTTAACGCTGGATTTTTATATATATTTAGTTAAAAATCACAAGGATTCTATTCACGTTGACACATACATTTTTTTTAGTAAACATTTTCTTTTTATTATTACCTCCGATAATTAACTTACGAGGGAGTAAAATCAACACTTCAACTTTTTTTTTTTTTTTTACCTTTTTAAAATAAAATATATATAGAGAGAGAAAATCTTCTTGAGGAGGAGAACTCGTCGTCGTTTTTACCTCATTTCAAGCACCTTCACGCGTATAACGTTTCGTGAAAAGATTATAACAAATCAAATCGGGTGATTAATAAAAATAAAAATCGTAAGAAAAATGTTATGATATTATTTCCCTTAATAACTTGGAATCATCCTCCGCGGGGCACTGACATTTCAAATGTGAGACAACTTATCAACGTTAATGAAATACTTGTGTCGATTTGCTTAATGAAGTAGAAAATACTGTCTCTCGATGACATTGTTCTATCTCAATTCTGGATTCTATTGTGGTTTGGGTTAACGACCTGGAAATATTACATCCATTTTTGCGAGTTTTAATAATTATCGCGTTGGTTGCACAATTTTCCAACAAATAAGAGACCTACCAGTACGAGAAAAAGTGATTCAAAAAATGCATAAAATTCTTGTGAAATAAATGCAAAAAATCGGTATAAAAAATGTAATTTTTTTTTAAAATAATTTGTATGCATAAAAATTTGGACGTGCATAATTTGTCCAAAGTTTATGCATATTTCTTTAAGCACCACAATTTGTAAATGCATAATTTATACAAAATTTATGCATAATGGTGAAAATCTGGATGTGCATTATTTTTGCATAATTTATGTATATAATTTTTTTCAGTCCTAAAGCAGGAAAATTTGCAAAATGTTATGCTTAATTGATCTTTTTTCGATTTTATGTCTTTATTTATGCATAATTATGTTGGAGGATGAAAAAAAATTATTTTAGTTTAAAACTAAGTTTTTTATGCATTTTTTTTGCATATCCAACTTTTGTATAATTTTCACTCAATTTGTCCAAAGTTTATTCGTATTTTTTGAATCACAAAAATTTGAATATGCATAATTTTTTTAAGCATAAAAATTTGGATGTGCATATTTTATGCATACGATTTTTTTAAATCATAAAGCAGGAAAAATTGTAAATATTATGCTTATTTTTTTTTTTCATTTTATGCATACTTACAAGATAAACATAATTTATGCATTTTTTATGCATGCCCAATCTTTTGTATAATTTACACACAACTTTTCCAAAGTTAATCTATATAATCTATATTTTTGGAAATACAAAAAATTTGAGTGTGCATAATTTTTTTAAGCATGAAAATCTGGATGTGCATAATTTATGCATATAATTATTTAAAATCACACAGCAGGAAAATTTTTAAATATTATGCTTATTTAACTTCTTTTTCCATTTTATGCATATTTATGCAGGATGAAAAAAAAATTTCGGAAAAAAAAATTAAGTTCCTTACACATAATTTATGCATTTTTTATGCATTTCCAATTTTTTGTATAATTTACACAGGATTTTTATATAATTTATGCATCTCTTCTTCGTAAGGGTATATTATTACCCCCTCCTTCCTAGTTGTGTCATTCTTCAAAAAAAAAAAAAAAAATTATCGTTCCGTTCATTTTTCAAAAAAAAAGTGAAATGTAATCTCCAAGATCTAAAAATCGGGTGTAAGGAGAGGGAAAAAAATACCTGCACATGCAGGTGTATATATTTGTCCAGAAAAAAAAAAAAATTATTATCCAGTGTTGTTTATGACAATGATACATGTCAACTGACTTTTATCTATTTCAACCGTGCTTGCAGTGAACAATAATTCTTTTTTTTTTAATGTAAATATTTTGTCGTGCGTCCCTCTGTTTGATTACAAAAAAAAAAGATATCCTTATTCTGCCCCTGAAAACACATGTACCATGAAGGTGTTAAGCTACATGCAAAGTGAGGACAACATTTTTTTTTTTTTTTTTGCTTCGTCTCTCTCTTTCTCTCTCTTCACGACAAACCAGTAACTGTTCACATAGGTAAATAAATCCACTGAATGTTTATGTAACGTAATACCAGTAATACATATATCAAGAAAAAAAAATTTAAAAAAAAAAAAAAAAACGTAAAAACAAACTTGTAACACCCTGTGGTTTATTCGAACCAATGTTTACCTTATCAGCTGTTTAGATTGGATGATATGTACATAAATTCCTATCACATTATTTATCAGAGTAACAGGAACGTTTAGCTTACGGACTCGTTTAAGTTGGGCTTAATTCCACGACGAGATATGTTACTTAATGAGAGGATTTTAGACGTTTTCTTATCGCAGCGCGAAAAAAAAAAGTTGAGGACTTTCTCACTGTACAATGTTACCTGTCCTTGTAATCAAATGTTATCGTTTTAACCGAAAAAAAGAGCTCTTGCATCTTCGCGGTGACGTCACCGGATTGAAACGCAGGATTTTAGTTGGTCGTAATAATTATCGTTTTGACTGATTTGATTGGTTGATAGTTGTGCTTTTTATCAGCGGTAGAATTGTTTTTTCGACATATTGTTGTTTTTAGTGCGCCATATTGCTTTTTGTAAATTAAATGAGAGTGAAGAACATGGCCGGTTCTCTCGCAATCTTATCGAGGAAATGTCGCTATAGGGGTCATTTAAATACTACGGAGGGACGGAGGGGGGGGGGTCCAGGAAATCTTACTATATCTTACAAGGGGGGAGGGGGTAAAAAATGACCAAAATTAGTCGTATGCAGTACTTGAATGGTTTCATAATGAAAAGGAGTGTACGTACACACCCTAAAATGGATATCGAATCACAGCCTTCTGTTTGAAGTATTTAAAAGTATTAGAGGCATCGCTTTTCAATCAAATATGGGGGGGGGGGGGGTAGAGAAAAAGTTCGAAAAATTTTAAGCCGGTTTTATTGCTCGCTACAAGTCCGCCAAATAATACCCTAAGTTATAAAAATTAAAGAAATGCCGGACGCCATTTTTGAGGCAGTTTGAAGCCTAAAAGCTTATTCAGTACATCTACAGCTGGTGAAAAACCGTTCGAAAAAGTGATGCAAAAAGTGCATAGAATTTTTTGCAAAAAAAATGCAAAAAAATTATTATTTTTGAATCATTTATACAAACTTTTGGACATACATAAGTGTTGTAAAATTTTAAAAAAATGCAAAAAGATATTATTTTTGTATAAATGATTCCAAAATAATTTTTTTGCATTTTTTTTTTTGCAAAAATTCTGCAAAATTTATGCATAATTTTTGCACGATTGCATGTGATGCATAATTTTATGCATAATTTTTGCATGATTCATGTGATGCATAATTTTATGCATAATTTCTGCATGATTGCATGTGATGCATAATTTTATGCATAATTTTTGCATGATTGCATGTGATGTATAATTTTATGCATCATTTTTACAAAATTTATGCATAATTTTTGCATGCATGTGATTTTTTTAAAATCTTAAACCAGGAAAATTGGCAAATATTATGCTTATTCACATTTTTTCTTTCCATTTTATACATATTTATTTTATGCATAATTATATTGGAGGATGAAAAAAAAATTTGCCCGATACAAAAATTTGGACATACATATTTTTTTAAGCATCGAAATCTGAATAAGCATAACTTTACAAATTTTATGCATAATTTTTTTGAGCATGAAAATCTGGATATGCATAATAGGGAAGTTAAGTGTTACAGCAAGTGAGGCATATTCTGGTTAAAATGAGTTCTTTACTTCATAAAAATATTATTTTAATGAAAATCAAGAAGGGTCAATGAAACAAAGTCGGAGAAAAAAATTCCAAAAATTCCGAAAAAAATCTGACATTTTGAAAAAATTAAAAAAGCGGCAAATAAAATTGTGACGTCATTGTACTATATTTTGAATTTTAAAAGTTGGTTTCCTGCTCGCGAGTCTTTCTTTTTTTTGTTGGAAAAATTACAAATCAAAACATAAACAAAAAAATGGCCCATTCACGGATCAGTGTTACCAAACTTCTTTTTTTTTTTTATAGTACAATTACGTCATAATTTTTTTCCCCGCGTTTCAAACGACTTTTTTTTACATCAAAATTTAACAATTTTTTACTATTATTTTCGGTATTTTTTTAAAGTTTTACATATACCTCGGTTATTAACTCATATTTAGGGATCAAAATATAAAAAAAAAAAAAAATGCTTAACTTCCCTATTTTTAAACGATTTATGCATACAAATCTTTTAAAGTCATTCAGCTGAAATTTTTGCAAAATTTTATGTTTAATCAACTCTGTTTCCATTTTTTACATACTTATTTAATATTTATGCATAGCAAGTAAAATGAAAAAATAATGGAAAGGATGAAAAAAAATTTTCTGGTAAAAACGGTAAGTTCTTTGTGCATAATTTATGCATTTTTTTTATGCCCGATTTCTTCGTATAATTTATACATTATTTTTATATAATTTAGGCATCTCTTTTTTGTACGGGAACCCCCGTAATTATCTTAAAATTGGCAGATCAGTAAAAAAAGAAAATTCTGTCAATGTCATATCTCTATACAGTAGAAAATAGTATGTAAACATGTTCTAAATGGTCCACATAAATTTTTTCTGTTGTTTTTTCCAAAAGGTAAACATAAACAAAAACAAAATAAGAATTATGTGGACCTACTTATGTTGATTTTGACATAAAATTTTTTACTGTGTACTTTTGAACTGTAGAATATCTGTAGAAGGTGTAGAAGATCGGGCTTACTGGCAAGGTGGGCCTCGTTTTACTCTGCAAAAAATTTTCTGATCTACGTATTCACTCAAATGACTTCACACCCATCGAAAAGTTGAAAAAATTAATAGAAATTAATTTTACAATTGCAAGTATGTGACTAATTTCAAAAAAGCAATAAATAAATAAAAATAAGTTTTTTAAACTTTCGAAAAATTTTAAGGGTGCAAATTCACTAAGGAATGTTGTACAATTGAAAATTTTAAAAATTAAAATTGGCCGATCAGCCGTAAGAAAAAATTTTAAAAAATTAAAAAAATTAAATAAATAAATTAAAAAAAAAAAATTAATCAATAAATAAAATTTGCGCTAGTAGAATAAAACTTGGACTTATCACGTTTCATTTCTATACGTATTTAACAATATCGTTTTTACTAAAAGTGTGGACTATATGTTATTGTGACTGTTTAGTTCTTCGCTTTAACGCCTACCTATAACTTGCACGGACTTTTTTTTTTTTTTTCCGGGACGTTTCACGTTATTTTATAATCAATCGCGATCGTGTTTATTAGAAATCGTTCTTTATTTTGTTTTGCGCGAGTGTGTGTGTTGTGTGCATGTGTCTGTTTTTGGGCTTTAACTTAAACCGGATAAATATTCTTCATCATCTTCTCCTTTTTCGGATATTTATTAATTTGAGAAACGCCGAGGTAAGAGAAGTTGGAAGCCTCGAATCCCCGTCCTCCTCCTTTTTCAGCTTTTCCTTTTGCAGTATTTCAAATTTCGCGCTTTGCACATTCCGGTTGACGTTTTCTGTTGGGAAATTTACGCGGGAAAGCTTTGTTTTCCGGTTAGGATTCGTTCCAAAAACCGCTAGTGAGTTTTCCGCATCCGGGAAAAATAATTAACGGGCGAAAATTAAGAGTCGGGAGAGGGGGCAGGGGAAAAAAAAAAATTCTCTGCGGTCGTGAATTATTAGTTTGTATGGTGCACCCACGTTTGTGTCTTTTTGTGATAAGGGATTACGGGTAGTTCATTGCACCTGATATTTTTTAATAATGCTTATCCGTTCGTGCGTGGTGTTTTTTTTTTTTTATCTATTTCGTAATTTTTGGAGTTTGCTTTAATAATTGGTGGTGTGCGTGAAATCTGCTTTGCTGGATATGAAGCTTCTTGAGGATATGAGTGGTTGGATTTTCTGGTTTTTACGATTTTTGTAATGCAGGCTACTAGTATTAGCAGAAAAAAATGAGGATATCAGCTATGATCTGCTTATAGCATTATAAATGAAGAGTAGTGAGAAGTTTTTGGAACCTATCTATAGATTAATTGGGGATTTTTGATTTAGGCATTATATCCTGTCTGAGCTTAAGCAAACGCAAGATTGGAGCCGTTTTATGAGGTTGCTACAGTTTCCTCTCTATCGAAATTTCTCTGACATTATGTATTTGCTAATTTTTTTCTAAATATCCGGGACCTAAATACCCAGGAATTTTATTTCGTTTTTAGAAAATTTCTAAAAAAAAATCTGGTGGATTTCAAACATTTTTATTTCAAAATTTTTCAAAATAATTTTTTAGTTTTTTTTTTTTTAATTTTTTAAATTTTTTAAGATATAAGTTTTTATTTCTGTTTGGAAAAAATTATCTCTTTGTAGAATTTTTCAAAGTTTCAAAAATCAAGTTTTCATGAAAACAATTTTACTTACAATTTTGGTAAAATTAGCAAAATTGAAGTTTTTTGGCATTTTGTTTGGCCTTTTTCACCCTTTGCCAAAAATTTAAAAAAAATACTTCTCTAGAGCAACTTTTTGAGCTAATTCATGCTATGGTAGCGAAATTTGGACCCGGACTCAAAAACGTGGGTAAAATTTAATTAAAATTTTCGGCATTTTTTTGGCCCATTTTGCCCTTTGCAAAAAATTTTAAAAAAAATACGTATCTAAAGCTATTTTTTGGGTACTTTAATCCTACGGTGGCGAAATTTGGGTCCGGCGATCACATTACAGAAAAAAAAATTGTTTTGAATCTTTGAAAAATTCTGGCACTTATTCTGGGCACTTAAAAAAATTGACGCTTACACCAAAATAAAGCTCTTATTTTTCTCTTTCATCTGGATTTTCATTTTTTCAAATCGGACGATTCGTTTAGGAGTTATAAACGAAGAACGAATTTTCTTCAACCCCCAAAATCGCCCCTTAGGGGTTGCAAAAAAAATTTTCGACTTCACCAAATCTCATCTCTGAGGTACCCGAACAAAGTACCAATGATAACTCAAAAATTTTTTCCCTGGGAGCTACCTTATGGCTATCCTGTACCAGCCTTTTCCATGGACCCTAGATGGATCAGTGTAGTAAGTCGACTTCTAATGCCCTATGGCCTAAGGGACCAAATTCAATATGGCGGATTCGAAATGGCTTATATCTTGGCATCCGATTGCAACCGTTTCCTTTTTTAATTAGTTGTTTGTTTATTCGGATTAAGATAACGATCCCAGCGAGACTCACACGTGACTCCAATCTTGAGTTACAAAATCACGGTTTTATTACATTTTTTTTCCCCCCTCTTCTTTTTCATTGACACTGCATTCTTTTTTTATCGTTTTGCAATTTAAATTATGTAAATTCCCGATAGACTATTTTGACGATTTTGCAGAAAAAATATAAATAAATAAAGCTGTAAAAAATGAAAATGGAAGATGAAATTTAAGTTCAGTTCATATGCTAAATACGGAAAAAAAAAATCGCTTGACCTCTTGATCAGCTGCTTTTAATCAAAAACGATAAAATTTTTGTTGTTTTAGTTCATTCTTAAAAGTCTTTACTTTGTTTGGTTGGTCAATGAGGTAAACATTAGCTAAATATCAGAGGCGAACGAATGTCACCAAAATCGTTTGAATTAAATGAATTTTTTTTTTTTTCATTCAATCAGTTATTATTTGTGATTCCTTTGAAGACCCCTAAGGATATTTTCGATTTTAAAATAATTTTCAAAATATTGGGAGCTAGTTGAAATCGGGTTCCTGTAAATGTAAAACTACCAAAAAAAAAAAAAAAAAAAAAAAAAAAAAAAAAAAAAAAAAATTGATTAAATGAATTTTTTAAAAATATTTTAGTGGTTTCCCAAGGACACTTACGCACTTAGACACTTAGTTCGCTACAGAAAACCGGACGGTGAATCTGGCGATTTTTAAAAATAAAAGTATTTTTATTAATTTCTTTAAGGCCAAAAATGGGACGAAACCCACACCAAAAGGTCCCTTATTTTTAGGAAAAGTCAATTATTCATATTAAATATGACGGTAAGCTTAAATTACCTTAAATATTTACAAAATTAGCCAACTGTTTTATGTTTTTTTACATCGGCTATTTTGTTTTTATGTAAACAACATGAAATTTTGAGAATATTGAAGTAACTTAAGCTTACCGACAAATTTAGCATGTATAATCTACTTCTTCTAAAAATAAAAGACAATTTGGTGTAGCAATGCTGCCCCTGTAAGCGACTTCAGCGTAACTCCATTTTGAAAACAGCTCGAATAGAACCGTTGTTGACAAAAGCTAAACATCAGAAAGAAGCTATTGTTTACAAAATGGAGATACGCTGAAATCGCTTACAGGGGCAGAATGTTAGCCTTTAAAAAATTTAATTGAAAAAAATATTTAAACCGGCTAGTTCACCGTCTGGTTTTGTGTAGCGAACAAAATGCCTTCTTTCTAATTATTTTTTTTTAAAGGTCAAAGGGCTTAAAAGTTTTTTGAAAAGTATGTTCTTCCATTTTCAAAAACGGAGAATGCTAACCAACTTCACTACCCCGGTTAATGCTGCCCTCCAGTTCTATAATTTATTTTTTATTTTATTTTATTTATTTTTTTTTTTTTTTGGCCTCACATCAGGGCTGTGGTTCCGTTTCCGATTCCGATGCCGATTCCCAAGATTCTTCAATATTTTTGGGGCCAATTCAATATTTTTAAGTTTCCGATTCTGATTCCAATTAGAAAATATTTCACTGGTGCCGATTCCGATTCTGATTCTGCATTCTCTGATTCTGCACCGCAGCCCTGCCTCATAGTGGGCAAAAAAATTTATTTTTGACCAAAACCTAGGCGTAAAAGGGCTCAAAAATTGTAAAAACGTTTTCGATTTAGAACCTCTAGGTTCCATAATGAAATGAAAATTGAAAACTTCTAAATAAGCAGACTAAATTTTGAAAACTTCTTTTAATTTTGAAAACTTCTAAATAAACAGACTAAACGCTTATTTGAAAAATAATTTTTATAAATTGTCTTAATTAATTAATTAATTAATTAATTTTAAATACGAATTACCGCCAGAAATTTGAAATTTGAAATCAGATTTGAAATCAGAAATTTGAAATTTTTAGGTCCCTAAGAACACGGCTAAACGACTTCCAAAAAATCAGAAAAAAAATCCAGGAATGTTCTTTCGGTTCCTATGAAAAAATTAGGGGGTGCGTTCACTGAAATTTAAAAATTCGTACAATAAGGGCTACTACCCTAGCTTAGTCCCTTAATTATGTTTTTAAAAAAAACCTGCCGCCATTGATGAAAGTTCCAGAGTGTGATAATTAAAAATTTTTTACCGCCCCCTCCCCTCCAAAAAAAAAAAAAAAAAAAAAAAAATTCTAGTAGTTACACTCCTGCTGGTATCAGCACTAATAAATTTGTGAATCCGGTGCCGGTGCCGGTGCCGGTGCCGATGCCGATTCCAATTCCAATTCCGACTGTTTAAAAAACATGGGATGCTCGGCATCTGCCCCATCCAATTTTTTGAAATTTTTAGGTCTCCCGGCGGAGTCAAGGCTAAACAACGTCAAAAAAATCTGAATAAAATTCAAGAAATCTTTTTTCGGTTACTATAAAAGAACTAGGAGGTTCTCAAAACGAAACTCAAAAATTTGTAAAATAAGCCCCCCCTTCCCCCCAGCCTAAGCCCCCCTTTACCATTTTACTGGATACGAACCTGCCGGGAAGCCCCCTTTTTAAAAGGGAAATTGCCCGTTTGGCCTGAACTGAAATCGCCTGTTTAGTTTATGAAAAAAAAAAAAAAAACAACAATATAATCTCCGGGCAACAATCCATTAGCGAAAATAAGACATTAGATACGCTACACAATGACGGTATGCTTACGGAATTATGGCGTCACTAAACGTGCCCTCGATCCTTTAATAAAAAAATTAATTTTTTTTCCAACGAATTCTATCGAATTGAGGAAATGAAAACTTATCATCACAAGCTTTCATCAATCTCTCTCCCTCTAAAAAAAAAAAAAAAAAAAAAAAAGAGAATATAGCCGTAAGGGATATGCTTTTTCTCCTCCTCCTTCCCCCCTTCAAAAAAATCCATAAAAATATTAAAATCAACAAAAAAAACCTTATTTAGCTCGTTGAATTATTAAAATTGAAAAAAAAAAAAAAAAAAAAAAAAGCTGCATATACTCATATTCATACCGTAAATTAATTTAACCGAATCCCTACGAAACTGGGTAACAAATCATCGCTAATTTCCTTATCCAAAAAAAAAGCATATAAAAATTAATACAACCACTTGACTTTATGTCAGGCCTCCTGATACCAGATCCATTACATGATACATAAATCGTTACAAGATTGGAGTTACGTGTTCGTCTACTAGGATCGTTATCTAAATCCGAATAAACAAACAACTAATTAAAAAGAAAACGGTTGCAATCGGGTGCCAAGATTTATTAAAAAAAAAAAAAGTTTAGCTATCTCCATTTTTAGAGAAAAAAAAAATGGATATCGAGAACAGATAACCAATTTAATCTTTCTTTTTTTTTCCTCGATTAAAACGAACCGGGAAAAAACAGTATTAATAATCTCCTCGCTGTTTTTTTTTTCTTTCCTTTCATCTGGAAAATCTGGTCTTTTTTTTTTCAGAAAAACTTTTTTTTTCCCGATGCGCGGAATAAGCGTTAATAAAAATTTCATCGTCCGCCTAACTAAAACTTCTAGATAATTAAACAAAAGTTTTTTTTTTTAAAGCATATGACCTTAATGCTCTGCGGGGACTAAATTTTTTTTTTTTTTTTTTTTTTAATTTAATGGTAAGGACTTCAGGCAGGATTTATTTTCATAGCAAACGCATTGCTGTCATGGAAATCTGCCAAAAGTTCAATTGCTCAGGGTTAATGGCTGGTTATAGGGTATGCTTTTGCCTTTGGGGAAGTTTTATCGAGAAACTTTCCTTTTTTTTTTTTTTTCGGTGGAAGGAAAAAGCATTTGGCGAGGATTCACACCGAAGAGACGACGACATCGGCCATTAAAAGATTTTCACATTATTTATAAAGGGGCAGAGAGAGAGAGAGAGTGAACCGCGGTTTGGGGCATATGGGATATGCGAGCATAAAACGAAAGGGTTGAATTTTAAAGCAGGGAAAAACAGGGTTGGGTTATGATGAATGTACAATTAGGCCATCATGTTTCAAATAAGAATCCCCGTGGCTTGACCATCGATAACATCTTCCTTTTTTTTTTTTTAAAGTTACGGATCAGTGTTACGTAGGGGCTGAAGAAAATTTATTCCCGGTTTTTTAAGGGTTTGACGGGCGGTGATGAAACGAAAGGTGGTTCTCTGGTTCTATTTCCTGTTGTCAAAACCGAATCGTGTTTAGCCATCAAACACTTTCTAATAAGGGAGCAAGCAAAAAATAAAAAATGTTAAAACGGTTATACTGGAATAGATTACTTTCTGGAAGCTATTTTTTTGGGCCTCACAGCGGGCAAAAAAAATTATTTTTGGCCAAAATTTAGGCGAAAAGAGGCTCGAATATCGTAAACAGGTTTTTTATTTAAGACCTCTAGGTTTCATCATGAGATTGTAGACGTTTTTAAGACTTTTAATTAAACAGACTAAAAGCTTATTTGAAAAATAATTTTTATAAATTTTTTTAATTAATTAATTTTAAAAACGAATTACCGCCGGAAAAAAAATTTTTGATTATTGGTATTTACGGAAATTTTTAGGCCCCTAAGGACTAGGGTTTGCATTACTGGGTTCGGTAAACCTGTTTTTAACCGGTTTTACCGGTTTTTAAAAAAAAATTTAATTTCGGTAAAATCGGTTTTTTAATTTTTTAAAACCGGTTTTTTTTTTAACACGAAAAATATTGTCATCCTTTGTTACAAAAATTTAATTGATCTATTTTTTAAAAAAATTTACATGAATTGTCAATACTTATTAATTCGTGGCAGTAGTTCCTTGTGCCAATAGTTCCTGGAATTTTGTCGGTTTTTTTGCTAGGTTTCGCATAATTTCAGTTCGAATGAAAATGAGTTGATTATAAAATAATGAATTGCGTATACAGTACCTACGATAAATTACAGTAATTGATACTGTTTTTTACTTAAAATTTTAAAAAAGGATTTAATAGAATTAAAATATTAAGTGAATAGAAAAAAATTCTTCAAAATTCAGTTTTATAAAAAATTAGCAAAAAAACCGGTTTTACTGATAGGAGACCGGTGAAGGACAAAAACTTTTTCGTTAAAACCGGTTTTTGAAAAACCTTGTAATTTGCAAACCCCTATACTAAGGACACGGCGAAACGACTTCCTAAATATCTGAAAAAAATTCAGGGTTCTTTCGGAACCCTAGCGATTACTATAATAGAAATAGGGGGTACGTTCACTGACATCTAAAAATTTGTAAAATAAGGGTTGCCCTACCTTAGCCCCTTAATTATATTTTTAATAAAAAGTCTGGCGCCATTGATGCAGGTGTCCAGAGTGTAACAACTGAAATTTTTTTACCACCCCCCCCCCCTCCCCCCTGAAAATATTTTCTATTATGCTTATACTTGGGCGCAACATTCCCCTACCCCCAAAAAAAATTTATAGGAGTTACAATTCCGCTGGTATCAGTACTAATAAAATTTGTGAATCCGGTGCCGGTGCAAAAAATTTAAAAAAATTCAGGGTTCTTTCTGTTACTATAAAAGAATTAGGGGGCACGTTCACCGAAATTCAAAAAGTCTTATAGGAGAGCCATCATATATAGGAAATGAGCGCCACCCTACTGAACTTCGATAACTAACTCCTTACTGGGGGGGGGGGGGGGGGGGGTAAGGGGTTGGTCCCCGAAGTTAGGGAATAGCTCAAAAATTTTGTAATTTTATCTTAAGTAATATTCCGTGGTTAAAAATATTTCTTTTTTTTTTATTTCCCTAGGACGGCACTATTTTTCGCCAATACTGCATTTACATTTGACTAAAAAAGTAAGACGTACGGACCTTGCCTCCTCTAAGAATTATCCTTTTAGGGTTCGAATACTGGAAAATTCCTGAAAGTATTTTTCCAAATTTTTATTTTTGAATAATTTTGAGCAAAAAAATATCCCTCGTCCCCACACAGGAAAAACAACCGTTCCGAATACCCTGTCATCTCCTAACGCACTCCAGACTGGTCCTCACACCATCTGCCTGATCCCAAATTTTTTTTTTTTTTTTTTTTTTTTTTTTTTTTTTTTTTTTGTTAAGGACTGGATTGTAACGAACCACTTATATGTCTTGTAATAATTTAACTTGCAGATAGACTCGTGGTGATTAAACTGGTCTCTAAAAAAATTTAAAATACTATTTACTTAGTAAATGAAAAAGACAAAAAAAAAAAAAAGACTTGTGTTGACATCCATAAATTTTCAAACTTTTATGTGAATACTATCCAATTTTTTTTCGGCAGTCTTGTTTTATATTTTTTAAGAGGCGTTAAATCATCAAAAAGAAAACGCGTGTGTGTGCTTGCAATTACCAAAAGCTTTTCATTCCTTGTGCATATCGCTTTTGTGCTTTGCTTCTTTTTTTTCCCCCCTTTCTATTTTTTATAAGATGAATTCAGCGCAATTTATCCGATAGGGATCGTTTCACGCTTGAAACGGAACCTTCATTATAATTCAGTGACGATTTTGATATTTCCCGAGGGTAGAAAAAAAAAAAAAGCTTTCCTTTTTCGCTATTCCCGAAATATTACTTTCTCGTATTCCCCTCCTCCCCTTTTTTTCCTTACAAAAATTAATGACCGGCTGAAATTTTTTCTTTTTCTTTCAAACGTGACGATTTGGGTTGGTAACTAAACTTATAAAATAAAAAAATACTGGAAAATATAAAATTTTTTTAATGGTTTTGCGACGGGTGATTCCTCGTAATTTTCGAGACAGATAGAGAGAGAGAAAAAAAATACAGATAATTTTTTTTTTTTTATGTATTTGAATGTATAATGCAAGACTTATGTGAAACCCTGTAGGAAGCAGAAGTGAACGACGTCGCCCAGTGAGTATTCAAATAAAACTGGATGCGATTGCCATGAAAATTACAATTTCTAATGCCAGCCGGGGTTTTTATTATGCAGACTTTGAAGATCCAAGAATTTTTACATTTTTTTTTTCTTTTTTTTTTTAAATTGACGTTCGTTTTTTTTTTTTTCTTCCTTTGACTTTTGTTTTTATAAAATTAGGGATCGAAGATAAATAAGGGTTTAAATTATTCGGTGGTTCGGTGTTTGTCTTGTTATTTGAAATGCAGATTCCGTTTTTTACACGTATAGGCCATTAAAGCGATTTCCTCCTACGGTCGAAAAAGAGTGCAAGAGTTTGTGAGTTCTTATGAAATTTGAAGGCTACATTTAGGTGATCGAAAAGTCCGTGTTTGATTGAGCATTGGAACAGGAGTCCGAAGCAAGTGTAAATTGGTTGGAGCCGATGCCGAATCCAAATGAGCACCTCCGAATTCGATTATTTGTAAATGTAAATTTTTAGAAATATTTAGAAATATTTGTAAATTCTTAAGTCGTGTCTCCATTAGCGATTTATCCGATGATCGGATTTTCCGACCACCGGAAGTACTGTACTTTCGAACACTAGGAAAAAACTCGAACTTGAAAATAACAATGGCGTATTCGATATTTTTTTTGTTTGTTTTTTGCATGCAAGATATAAAAAAGTAATTTGTTGTTCCAATTCCGAAGATTCCAGGAACAATTTTAAAAAAAGTGTTTTTCATTAATTATGCCGCGGAAAAGTCAACTCAAAAACAACAAAGGAGAAGCAAAAAAGACATTTAGCACTTCCAGTGGTCGGATAAAGCCAATGATCGGATAAATCGCGAATGGAGACACGACTTTAGAAATATTTGTAAATTCTTAGAAGTATTTATAGATATTTGTAAGTTTTTATAAATATTTGTAAATTTTTAGAAATATTTATAAATATTTAGAAATATCTAGAAATATTTGTAAATTCTTAGAAATATATCTTGTAAATTCTTAGAAATATTTGTAAACTTTTAGAAATGTTTATAGATATTTGTAAATATTTAGAAATATCTAGAAATATTTGTAAATTTTTAGAAATATTTGTAAATATTTATAAATTTTTAAGTCGTGTCTCCATTAGCGATTTATCCGATGATCGGATTATCCGACCACCGGAAGTACTGTACTTTCGAACACTAGAAAAAAACTCGAACTTTAAAATAAAAATGGCGTATTCGTTATTTTGTTTTTATTTTTTGCGTGCGGGATATTAAAGAAAGAGATTTATTGTTCCAAATCCGAATATTCTACGCAAAAAATATCCCGCACGCAAAAAACATAAAACAAAATACCGAATACGCCACTGTTATTTTCAAGTTTGAGTTTTTTCCTAGTGTTCGAAAGTACAGTACTTCCGGTGGTCGGATAATCCGATCATCGGATAAATCGCTAATGGAGACATGACTTTAGAAATATTTTTTAAATATTTAAATATTTATTAATTCTTAGAAATATTTGTAAAATTTATTTATAAATTCTTAGAAATATTTGTAAAATTTATTTATAAATTCTTAGAAATATTTGTAAAATTTATTTATAAATTCTTAGAAATATTTGTAAAATTTATTTATAAATTCTTAGAAATATTTGTAAAATTTTTATAAATATTTGGATAAAAATAAATATGGCTTCCGTCGTTTTTTTCCTACGAAGGAGGAAATGGGGAAGGGGTGTTGAAAAATTTTTATAAGTTGGTATCAAATTCTGCTGTAAAAATTGATCCGAAATGATCATGTGCCACTTAAAATTCGCACATGGGACCCCAAGAAAGGACCCTCGGTATTGGGAGCTATACCTAAAAAATTTTTTATTTTACCCTAAGTAATATTCCGGGTTTAAAAATTTTTTTTTCTTTTTTTTTATTTCCCAAGGACGGCGCTTTATGGTGCAAATTTTTTTCGCCAGTACTCTAGAACGTTATTGGTATTATATCGAAATTTACCTGAAATAAAAAGTTTAACCTAAACTTAAAGCGAAAATTTTTTAAAAATAGGTCTACCACACGAAAAAAAAAAAAAAATAAAATAAAATGAAAATATCCCCCAGGAATTTATTTACGTCATTAATGACAATGAATTCGCAAAATCCGACTTGTGTTTTTATCAGTGGATTACAGGAGTTATGAATAATAAAAGAATTAAAATAGAAGGTTAAACGATTAGAGATTAACACTGCCAACTTGTTTTTAGCAAATCAATCGTAAGTTTTAATAAAAGTTCAAATAGTAAGTTTAAAATTCCAACTTAAAAAAAAAAAAAAAAAAAAAAAAACATGAAAAATAGGACATTAAAACCGCAGTCAGCATTTGACTACGTGATATTATTTCGAAAACAAAACGCCAAGTCGAGCCATAAAACACTTTGAAAATCACCTGAAAAATATACGTCATTTTCCTTATCTCGAATATAGTCTCAGCATTGGTCCACCCCAACGACCTATTCTCATTTAAAGGTTAAGCAGGAGAAAAGGAAAAAAAAAAAATTACCAAACAGAACATAACACTTTTTTTTTTTTTTAAAAACTTGGACAGCGATAAATTGAAATCTCAACTCCTTAGATTCCTACCCACTGATAGCAACTTTTTTTTTTTTTTTTTTTTAATGATAAAAGCGTAAATAAAGAAACCTTAAGAACGGAAATCTTTAATCTTCGTCCGGTTTTCTTCGAAATTCCACCCAAAAATTAAGTTTTAGTTGGAAGGGAAAAGATTAAGTTTTTAGTAGGTGTTGAAAAAAGTGCGAGATGTCTTTATTCTCGCTTACGTAATGTCTGAAAATTTTTAATTGAAACAGGTAGTAACACAACTATAACAAAAATATTATGATATGAAGATACACGGGTCGTTAATCAAAACTGTCAGATTAGTTCGATAAATATTATAGCGATTTCTGTGTGACTATTGATCGATAAAAAAAAAAGGAGTTGTTAAAAACTAAAATATTTTCGTGTTAATCCCTTTTTTATTTTTAAAGCTTTTTTTTTTTTTTTAACCTCGTACATGATTGAGTCTAGAATCAGTATCGTATAAACATAAACATAACAAAGTGAACGGTTTAGCGAGATTGTAATAGCAGGAGTCAATCATATGCAGTCCATTTCACGGGCACATAATTTTTACGAGTATGTGGTGCAGCAAATTTGCATTTCAAGTCGTGTTAAAATTATAGTACGATTTCATTAGTTCATGGAACTCGAAAGCTCGTTTCAAAGGAACTGACGCCCTTTTTTTTGTGAATGGCGAAAAAAAAAAGGTTGTAAAAAGAAAGACCAAGCAAATTAAATTTCTAAATATAGTAGTGTGTGTGTTGCGGCCGGTGATTGAATTTTCTGGAATTTGTGAATTGTGGGCGTGTGTGTTGTTGTTATTAGGGGTTATGATATCGTCGGGGAAATTTTCGTATCATTCATTGATTTTGATCGGAGATTTTTTTTTGTTGTGCCAGGAAAAATTTGAAAAACGGTGTGGGAGTTTGTGCACCAAGAAAAAAAAATCCGAAAAGTTTTTTTTTTTTTTGTAGTTAAGATTAGGCAACAAAAGAATAAATTTTATCATAGATTTTAGGCTAACAGCTACTAATGATTTCATTAGAAAATAAAAGCTTCCACAAATTCGTCTATTGTTTTGGATGTGTCTGACAACAAGGTGTCTGCATGCTTTTCTCATTCGAGTCATGTCATTTTAGCAGAACACGTTTTATTGAACAAATAATTAAGGAAAGTATGGGCGACATTTGCCCAGACGTCAGCAGTTTTAGGAAACACCAAATTTCAAATCTATGGGATCAAAAACCCCCGTGAGACACTGTTTTCCTGATTATTTTACGGAAGTAAACAAGTTGTACGTGATATTTTGCATTGTATGCATGTGATGCAGGTTGCCTATACTAAAATTTGGTAGGCGCTTTTTTTTTTTTAAATAGGCGTGGCAAGGGCCAATTTGGGATTGTAAGTTAGTTTTATAGGAAATAAAATTTTGGCATCATTTTTTCCGGAGTCCTGGAGCCCGTACGATAAAGAGAAGCATAAATTATATAAAAATTATATATAAATTATACTAAAAATTGGATATACATAAAAAATGCATAAATTATATGTAGTAAGCTTAACTTTTTTTATCGGAAAAATTTTTATTTATCCTCCAAACATAATTATGCATAAATAAGAATGCATAAACAGGAAGAAAAAAATTTTGAATAAGCTTAATATTTGTAAATTTTCCTGTATTAGTATTTTTAAAAAAATTACATGCATAAAATATGCAGAAATTATGCATACCCGGATTCTCATGTTTAAGGAAATGATGCATAAATTTTGTAAAAATTATGCATATTATGTGCAAATTATGCATATTCAAATTGGGTTGCTTAAAAAAATATGCATAAACTTTACAAAAATTATGGATGTCCAGATTTTTAGGCTAAGCTTAAAAAAATTATGCATACATTTTGTAAAAGTTATGCATGCCCAAATTTCTATACTTTAAAAAAATTATGCATACATTTTGTAGAAATTATGGATAAAATTAATGCATTTTTATGTATAAAATTTACAAAAATTATGTATGTCCAGATTTTTATGCTTAAAAAAGTTATGCATACATTTTGTAAAAATTATGCATAATTATGATTTTTATGCTTTAAAAAAATTATGCATAAACTATACAAAAATTACGCACATCCAGATTTTTATGCTTTAAAAACATTATGCATAAAATTTACAAAAATTATGGATATCCAGATTTTTATGCTTAAAAAAAATATGCATACATTTCGTCGGATCAGAACCATAGGATTCCAAATAGGTCCCCCCAAAAAAATTGAGATTTTTATGCCAAAAATTTTCTTTTACTTTAGGCTTATAGTCTATGAATGGAAAATTTTTAATTTTGGTTTTTGGCTGAGATATGCGCAAAAAACCTGATTTGGAACCTTATGGCACCAACAATTTCTCATTAAGATTTCATTTAGAACCTTATGGAATTTTGTTCCTCCTCCGAAATGTAAGTGCCTGACCTTCAAATTTACATATTTGGCATCCTTTGGCCTTGCTTGAACAAATAAAAGTTAAACAAAAAATTAAAATTGGTTAGGACTTGAATTACAGCCATTTTTGATTTAGAACCTTATGGCGCTGAGTTTATTTGCGTTTGATTTTGCATCAATTTCGGTTTCCTTTCATACAAAATGTTCCGTATCTTTTTTCAGAGTAATGATTTTCAAGCAAAAATTATTTTGCAGCGTCGTAATAACATAATAACTGAATTGGTACACAAAAATTTAAAAATAACTTTAAACCAACTGGGCAGCAAAAGCTAAACTTTTAGAAACGCTCTCCTGTAAAATTTACATGTTAACGATTTGGAACCCTATGGTTCTGATCCGACGATTTTGTAAAAACTTTGCATATTAAATTTTGGAGCCTTAAAAAATATGCATAAAATTAGCAAAAATTATGCATGTCCTTTTTGTATAAATGATTCAAAAAATATTTCAAATTATTTTGCGAAAATTCTGTACACTTTTTGCATCACTTTTTCTTAGGGGAGGTAAAAGTTAATCATGAATATCTTCCACTTTTTACCGGTACTTCCTTCCTTATTTTTGTTTCGAAAAAAAAAAAAGTCTTTATTTTTTACCTTTTTGAATAACCCGATACGATCCAATAACCGTTGTTATTTTCGCTGATTATCTCCTGCGTCCATCCCGGAGATTTATCCTATATGCAAAATAACAGGATTACAAACGCCTAAAACTAGATTCACAATCAGAAACATGATTATTACCATAATCGTAATTATTAATCATCGGAACGAGAATCGAATTTTGAATCGAGATTTAACCCCGGCGGAAAGATCGAAAAGCCCGAAACCGCATATTTAATGGGTGCATGCGCCATAACCCAATAACGATAATAATACGGACATAAACCTCCCTGAAAATTGAATTAGGCCTGCATTGACAGTGACAAACAAGAGATGGATTAATGAACCATTTGGTTCGATCCCATAACAATACAAATAATAATCTGTAATTGCATTAATTATCGTTCCTATTGATTGTCGCCAAGATCCCGCCTTTTTCTTGTTCTCATCAAGCGCGGATTTCTATCGAATTTGTTCGTTTAATTTATTCCCCATTGTGTTCTCAAGGTTGTTTTTCCCCTTTTCTCTCCCCCCCCCCCACCCCCCGTTGCTAATTTTTCCTTTTTAGTAAAAATCAGAAAAAAAAAACAATTTTTTTTTTGTGAAACTGATAAGGATGATAATTAATTCTTTTTTAATTAAGACGTGATTAGAGTAAACAATTATAATTAACGGGGTCATCGGTCAGTTAATTAATAATTGGGTTTATTATTTTTGTTTTGGCAGATAACGAGAAGATTTTTCCGAAGGGCAACTTACGAAAAAGACAAAAGTAGCTGCAGAAGACCCATCATCGGAGAAAGCATTAGCTATTCGTCGCTTCTGGAAATGTAAACGATTTATCTTTCCGCTTCCGTAATTAATCCGTCGTCGAACACATTCGGGTAAATAGATGTTTCATATAAATCATCCCCCACTTTTTTTTTTCTTATGCTCCATCATCATCATCATCCCTATGATATTGCTCTTATTTCTAGAGTTCTGTTTTTTATCAGAAAGGCTGGAGGAAATATAGCGGGATCGGGATAAGGTTCGGTCACGTTTTTTTTTATTTTTATTTTTTTTTAACTTTTTCTTGCGTCTTTCGTGTTTATATTTGTAATATTTTTCTATTTGCTCTTCGGGTTAAGAGATTTGTTTTGTTTTAAGAGCTTTTTTTTTATTTTATTTTGTTTTTATTTTTTTCGGGAACGAAAAGGCGTATTTACTTGACTTTTTTTTTTTAGGTCAGTTTTCTGACTTTCGTCGTAACAGTCTCTTCAACACATTATTACTATTTTCATTACTATTTTTATTATTAGATTCATTATCAGACTCATTAATAGATTCATTATTAGATTCATTATTAACTTTCAGCACCACGATACGAACATACCTGTAGGTTTCGACATTCTCCGCTAGATGGAGAGGAGCTTCGATGGTCACCCATCCGGTGGCCATCCGCGGTCGTTGAAGCTTAACTTCATTGATCGCGAGACGTTACCTGTCGTAGTCGACCCCTTGCTTGACTCTATATTTTTCCTGATTTTGAACATGTTAATCGTTTATTCTTTCCTTTTCCTAAAATAAATTCGTAATTGAACTTTTGAGGCGGCTTAATCTTTTAATTTTTTTAGAATAGGGTGATAGAATTATTTTACGAATTTTTGAATTTCGGCGCGAACGCACCTCCTAATTCTTTTATAGTAACCAAAGGAAGATTGCCAGAATTTTTCGGATTTTAGGGACGTCGTTTCGGTCATGTTCCCGAGGACCTAAAAATTTCAAAATCCCCGTAAAGACCAAAAAACTAAATTTTTTTTTTTTTTAATGTAAAAACGGTTGTTTTCTATTCCAATTTTTATGCAGATTACGAAAATGAAGTTATAATTTATAGCAATTTATAAAATTTTACCGTTTTTATAAATATTTACAAAGATTTACAAATATTTATAAAATTTTACAATTTTTTTTATAACTATGAAAAGGGGTTAGGAAACAATTATTTTTAAAAAATCTGATAGGAAACAATAGGTATGTCTCCATTGATGAATTAAATACATGATGTAATTAATTACAGGATGTAATTAAATGATTTTAGAAGGTACTAAATCGTTGTTTTCGATCTTGCTGGTTAGATCTACATTATGAAAAAGGATATCGATCTCCAAAAATTTGAAAAAGAAAATTAACGCCTTTGTAAACCATTTAATTGCATTCTGTAATTAATTACATCATGTAATTAATTCACTAATGGAGACGTATCTAATTATTTTTACACAAAAATAAAATTTTTGGAGGCAGATTTCTGCTGCCCGCAAAGGCCAGAAGTTTTTCAAAGTCTCATTAGGGCCGAAAAAATTAGAGCCGTATTTTAGTTCTAAAGAGTTCATTTCCTATCGGAAATTTTCCGGAAACTTCAAAAATAATGACAGTTTTACAGTAAATGGAGCCATTTTTTATAAATGAGCCGAAAGAGGTATAGGGAGTTTAATAACTGTCGTTTTTTGCTCGTAAACAAAAAAATGGCTTTAATTTTTGTAAAACCGTCTTCATTTTTGAAATTTTCGAAAAATTTTCGGTAGGAAATTAATTCTTTCGCACTAAAATACGGCTTTTATTTTTTCGGCCCTTAAGATTTTAAAAAACTTTAGGCCTCTGGGAGCAGAATTCGGCCTCTAAAAAATCTGAAAAAAATTAGGGTTAATATGGAGGCTAAAATACGACTTTTCCGCTCTGTGGAATTTTCAAATTCAAAAATTCGTGTTTTTCGATCCACCCTATCATTTAAGGGGAAAAAATAAGAATTTTATTTTTTTTTTTTGCTGAAAAAAAGTGTCGTTTTCTATCGGAAATTTCGCGTAGATTACGAATATGAAGTCCGGAATTATTCTAAGGGTACAGGTTTTGAGGTTTAGACATTTATTTTTAAACACAGAAATTGTTTGGACCTTTTTTTCCCTTAGCTTAAAAACTTCACACAAAAATGAATTTCGGACTTCATATTTATAATCTACGAAAATTTCCAGTAAAAAACAATTCTTTTTCACCAAAAAAAAGAAAAAAAATCGTATTTTTTGCCCTTACACGGACTTTTCAAAATCTTCAAGGCCATTGCGCGATCTCAAGATGACATTCAAAAAATCTGAAAAAAAATTAGGGTTTATGGTGTTTTCCAATAGGCACCCATTTCACTGTTAGGAGTTTTCAAATTCCGAAATTCGTTATTTTCGGTCCACCCTAATGGTTTCAAAAAACTTTTAAAAATTCAGGGAATCTTCTTTCGGTTACTATAAAAGAATTAGGGAGTGCGTTCATCAGAATTCAAAAATTCCTAAAATAAGGGCCACCCTACTAAGCATAGAAATGGTCTAAATGAACCTGATAACTTCAACAAAAAAAAAATTGTTTAAAGAAGGAAAGGAATCTTAAAAGTAATATTTTTATGATGATAAAATTATTTAAGAAAAATATAAAACGGATTAGGGTAGAATATAATTTTTTTTATTCAATCTTTGCCCTTTTTTAGTGAACAATCACGCTCCAGAAATGTAAAAAGTTGAAAATGAAAATGTAAAAATTGAGCAAACCCCGTACGAATTAAAAAAAAAAATGAAAAACTTTTTTAATAATTTCAGATTCGACGTCGCCGAGAAGTTGGGAGCTTCGGAGGAGACAAAAGCATGGAAATGTAGCGCCATACGGAGATTTCGAAAAAAGAATTTAAAAAAATAAAAAGGAAGAAAAAGAAAAAACAGAGGAGGAGAAGAAGGAATACGTATTTCGGAATTTTTTAAAAAGCTTTTTACGTCTCACTGACAGGAAATGGATCAAAGCCTAGCGAAGGAAGAAGAAAAGCAGTGTTGACTTACCTAGAAATACTTCATTGACAGCTTTAAACTAAACTCCCAATTATTTTTTTTTTTTTTTTTTTTTTTTTTTTTAAACAAATCCCCCGAAAATAAAAACAAATATGTTCGACAAGAAGAGAAACGAAAACGTAAACGTTTAAATATTTAAAATAACATCTCATGTTTCATTGCTTTGTCAGGAATGCTCATTTATGAATAAAAGGAACCTATTTAACGGCGATCACCCTCGTCGATTTTTATTTTCAAAAACAAAAGGAGAGAGAGAAAAAAAAAGGGAAAGAGAAAAAAAGAAGCCGTGACTTAACAATTACAATATTTTATTTTTTAATAAAAAGGAGTTTGATTGAAGAATGTCACGGTTGATTACTGAAAATTGAGATATATTGTATTTGATCTTTCTCTCTTTTGGAGAAATAAAAAAAAAAAAAAAGAGAAAAGACGAAGAAAAATGTGACGAGAATTTATAAAATTTCTTCGCTTTTGCCAAAGGAAAACAGGGAGAGAGAAAAAAGAAATAAATAAATAAATAATAATAATAATAAAAAAAATACATCGATATTTTCCCGTGATCACGTTTTCCGCGAACCTCCGTAATATATTTTCCGCTTTAATTATCCAAAAACGTGAGAGATTTTATTTATTTCCCATGGAAATAATCGTTTTTAATAAACCGAGGAAAATGTTTTGAAGAAGAAAAAAAAAGGAAGGATGAGCTTAAAGGGAATAATTTTGTTAGTCGCGGTATGGGCGACTTGGACGACCGCGTCGGAAAAACCCGCAGTCGCGACCGGAGGGACTTCCGGGGGTTCGTCCAGCCCCTCGAATTCCAGGTGCGAACCCATCTCGATCCCCATGTGCCGGGGGATAGGATACAATTTGACGTCAATGCCGAACGAACTCAATCACGAAACCCAGGAGGAAGCCGGTTTGGAGGTCCATCAGTTTTGGCCGTTGGTCGAAATCGGGTGTTCTCCGGATTTGAAATTTTTCCTGTGTTCGATGTACACTCCGATTTGCATCGAGGACTATCATAAACCCCTACCGGTTTGCAGGAGCGTTTGCGAAAGGGCAAGAGCCGGATGCACCCCCCTCATGCAACAGTACGGATTCCCCTGGCCGGAGAGGATGGCCTGCGAAAAATTCCCCGTGCACAACATGGACCCGGAGAATTTGTGCATGGAGCAAAGCAACCGGACGGAATCCACGGGGAACCCCCAGCAATCCGCGACTGTGACGTCCAAGCCCCCCAAAAAAAACTCCGGAAAGTGCAAACCGGGAAAAAACGGAAGCACAAAACATTGCACGGGAGACGAAACTCAACCTCACATCCCAAAAGACATTCACGCTCGAGATTGCTCCTGCAGGTGTCAGGCTCCCCTCATAAACATAACCCGTGATAGTCCCTACTACAACCGGAGCATTTCCGTCGGGAACGTGGAAAACTGCGGATTCCCCTGCCACGGAGTTTTCTTCAGCCAGGAGGAAAAGGAATTTGCTTCGGTTTGGATAATTTTATGGTCGAGCCTGTGCTGTGTTTCGACTTTAATGACTTTAACCACTTTTCTCATTGATACCGAACGTTTTAAGTATCCGGAGCGACCGATTGTTTTCCTCTCGGCTTGTTATTTTATGGTTAGTGTTGGCTATTTGATAAGGGTGTTTTTGGGACACGACGAAGTGGCCTGCGAGGCCAAAATGATTAGGTATAACGCAACGGGACCAATTCCATGCACCATGGTCTTCCTCCTGGTTTATTTTTTCGGGATGGCCTCCTCCATCTGGTGGGTGGTCCTCTCCTTCACTTGGTTCCTCGCCGCCGGATTGAAATGGGGGAACGAAGCCATCGCGGGATATTCTCAATATTTTCATCTCCTCGCTTGGCTCATACCCACGGTGAAATCCATTGCGGTTTTGGTTATGAACGCCGTGGACGGGGATCCCGTCGCCGGGATCTGCTACGTCGGGAATCAAAACTCGGACAATTTACGCGGTTTCGTTTTAGCGCCGTTACTAATTTATTTGTTGCTCGGGACGTCTTTCCTTCTGGGCGGGTTCGTCTCGCTTTTCCGGATACGGAGCGTCATCAAACAGCAGGGGGGGATCAGCGGCCGGAGTAAAGCTGATAAACTTGAAAAATTAATGATACGTATAGGGATTTTTAGTGTTTTATATACGGTACCGGCGACGATCGTTATCGCTTGCCATTTATACGAAAGTACGTTGTACACGGATTGGATGAGTCCGTTGGTGTGCCCGTGCAGTGATGTGAACAGGGAAACGACTTTCGCTTACGTTTGGAGGACAAAAATGAAACCGATGTATTCGATAATTATGTTAAAGTATTTTATGGCACTCGCGGTCGGGATCACATCCGGAGTGTGGATCTGGTCAGGGAAGACTTTGGATTCTTGGAGGAGATTATCTAGGAGATTATTCGGGGGCGGCCGAGGTCACGGCCACGCCTCAGCACTCATTAATCCTGCCAAACAAAGAGCTTGCGTCAAACAACAATATCAGGTGAGTCTGAAAACCTTTGAATTTTCCGGAAAGGTCACCCTTTGATAAATTTAATAAGGGGATCACTTTCCATTTTTTTTTTTCGAGCACCAGAAAAATGATTTTTCGGTGTGAGGCCGAAATTTTACGCTGAATTATGTTCCAGTTAAATGTTACATAATCATGTTGCTGAATGTGCTGTAGGGTGACGCTTAAGAAGCCTAAGTCTGAATTTAATGGAGGCCAATCGCTCAAATGATTCGAAAAAAATAAAAAACTTAGTAGCCAGAAGCTGAATTCTCCCAGTCACCTCCTAGTGGTGCCCATAAGCAGTCAGTTTTTTCCGTTTAAAATACATGTGAAATACTTGCTGTTGAAGACTTTTTTTTTTCTCGACGTAAATACACATCAGAAAAATCGATCCGATGGTGGAAGTAATACTCATATATGTAGCTTTCAACATGAATTTTTTCAGGTTTTCAAATCTTACGTAACGGCTGTATTGGGTGGCTAAAATTAGCCAAAATAATTCAATTTCAGCTACCCAATACAACCGTTACATAAGATTTGAAAACCTGAAAAAATTCATGTTGAAAGCTACATATATGAGTATTACTTCCACCATCGGATCGATTTTTCTGATGTGTATTTACGTCGAGAAAAAAAAAAGTCTTCAACAGCAAGTATTTCACATGTATTTTAAACGGAAAAAACTGACTGCTTATGGGCACCACTAGGAGGTGACTGGGAGAATTCAGCTTCTGGCTACTAAGTTTTTTATTTTTTTCGAATCATTTGAGCGATTGGCCTTCATTAAATTCAGACTTAGGCTTCTTAAGCGTCACCCCAATGTGCTGCAGCATCAAAACATGTTGCCCAACATTTAAAAATTTTTGTTTTTAACTTTTTAGTGTTGCGCAACATGTTTTCACCTTTTAACAAGTTAGGCCTATGCGAATTGTTGGCAAATTGTTTCTAACATTTTCTGCAACAAGTTACTAATCAACCTAACCTAACCTAACCTAACCTAACCTAACCTAACCTAACCTAACCTAACCTAACCTAACATAACCTTTTTTTTTTTTTTTTTTTTTTTTTTTTTTTTTTTTTTTTTTTTTTTTTTGTGTCAAGGTGGAAAAATCCGTTATGGACACCGCAGGATTTCTCTGCGGTAGTGTCAGACTCGCACTGACTAAAAAACCACCTCTGTTTGCTGAACCGTCCCCGGAACCGCTGGTAGCATTACTTCAGGGACAGTTACTCCTTATCTGCCTAAGGCTCGTTCATGATCTTCCTTCTTTCTCATGACTCCGACGATGTAGTTGGCAACTGTCCCCCAGTTTCCTTTGCAATCCAGCATCGTCTCGCAAATGTTGTCTGGTGTCAGGGTTATCCCTACTGCCGCGTTCGTTCGGATCCTGTCTTCCTCCCACCTCTCGCAGTCGAATATCGTGTGCGCTGGGGAGTCCGGTATTCCGCAGAACCAGCACGCATCGGAAACGTCCAGGTTAAAACGGAGAAAATAGTTTCCAAACACTCCGTGACCCGTGAGGAACTGCGTGAGGTGGAAGTTAACCTCTCCATGTTTCCTGTTTTTCCATAGCCGTACGTCCGGTATGCGCGTACATTTTCGTCACTTTGGCGACCGATTGTGCAAATTCCCTTATCACTTTCGCGACCTGTGCACTCTGACGACCAATACCCTGGTCGCCAGAGTGATCACGCGCTGATCACGACCCGACCACGTGCTAAGGGCGTGACCTTGGCCGGGTAAAATTTTGGACTTATACGGTTCTGGAACTCCGGTCGTCACAGTGTATGGCAATGTGCGTATTTATGAGCCTCCTAGTCCATTTGGCTGTAGTTGCGGTTGGATCCCGCCATTCTTCCTGCCATCGGTCCTCCATCCATCTCTTGGCCTCCCCTTTGTCCGTTGTGGGATCGGCTCGGGTTCTCTCGGCAACTTGAAGATGCATTGGCGGTATGCCGGATATGACCTCGATTGCGGCGCTTGGAGCGGTCCTGTAGGCGCTACAGATTCTGAGGTTGGCTCTTCGCATGACTCCGTCCAAGATCTTCCTGTACTTTCCGACTTGTAGTACGCTTTCCCATACGGGAGCGGCGTAGAGAATAGTCGAAGTTGCGACACTGGCAAGAGTCCTCCTCTTGCTTGCCCTTGGCCCTCTAATGTTTGGCATCAGTTGACCAAGGCTTCGCAGGGTCTTCTCCGCTTTTTCGGCCACTTTGGCTATATGCGTCTTCCACGCCATGTTTTTCTGGAGCCATACTCCCAGGTATTTGATACTGGACTTGGTACTTATGCTAGTGTCTCCCAGCTGGAATTCCATTGATGGAGTCGCCCTTCGGGTGTATAAAAGAACTGCTTCCGACTTCTCGGGGGCCAGCTCCAGTCCCATGCTCTCCATTTTTCTCCGTACCCTCTCAAGTGTGGAATTCGCCAGGCTTTCCACATTTGCCTGTGTCTTGGCGAATACGACGATGGCCAAATCGTCCGCGAATGCTATTAATTCGACCCCGGCCGGCATATACATCTTCAGCACGTCATCGTAAAACACGTTCCATAGGTATGGGCCGAGTATCGATCCTTGCGGGACTCCGCAGGTCACTTGGACTTTTTCCCCGTCGACATCTATCCATCGGTTGGTAAAGTAATTTTGGATCATACGGACAAGATACTGCGGTGTATTCTTCCTTCGTAGCGCCTCGACGATCACGGACCATGGAGCTGAGTTAAAGGCATTTTTAACGTCGAGAGCAATCAGCGCGCAGATCTTCCTGTGCTGGTATGCCCCCCGCGCTGCCCTTTTCCCAATCTCGAGGACCCTCTGTATTGCTTTGACTGTTGAGCGCCCTTTCCGGAAGCCATATTGCCTGTCGGACATGGTTCCCCCTTCGGCCTCTAGTCTTGTCAGGAGAAGTCTTTCCAGGAGTTTTCCCGCGACATTGAGGAGACATATGGGGCGGTAGCCAGTTCTTTGTCCGGGCTTCTTCGGTTTTTCAAGCAAGATAAGTCTAGCAATCTTCCACTTGTCTGGAAAAATTCCTTCTGCTAGGTACCTATTCATCATGGCCGTAAAAGGTTTTGGGTCCGACCTAATCGCGGCTTTGATTAGCTCCGCAGGAACTCCATCTGGGCCGGGTGCTTTCCCTGATCTCAGCATGGAAGCTGCTTCCAGCACCTCTTCGTCTGTAAACAGCTGTATGGGCCCGGCAATGTCTACTCTCGGCCACTCAGTTTTTTCGTGTGTCGGGAATAGACTATTTGCAATTTCCACTTGCTGTTGCGTTGTCAGCGATGGTGTGTTAGTAAACTTCAGCTTCCGGAGGACAATCTTGTACCCCAGTCCCCAGACGTCGTTATCCAGGTCTTCCAGGATTTCGTACCACGCCCTCTCTTTTTCAAGCTTGATGGCAGTGCGGAGTCGTCTTCTTGCATCGACGTAATTTTGGCGAAGGATTTGCCGGTCCTCTTCCGTTAAGTTTTGGTTGTCGTTTCCTCGGACCAGCTTCCGTTTGTGTTTGAGACATAGTTTCCGGATTTGCGATATCTCCGCGGTCCACCAGTAAACCGATTTTTTGCCGTTTCCTCCTTTTTTTAGGTCGTATACTCGGTTGCAGATGTTAGTGAATATTTCTTCGAACCGTTCGGCGTCTAGGTCTAGGTTTAAGTCGGTAAGGGTTTTCCGCAGTTCTTCCACGAACTGGTCCAGGCGATTGGGGTCGAACTTCCATCCTTTAATAGCGGTTCGTGCATTTCCGGCGTATTGTGTTATTTCTGCCTCGGTTGAGAAAGAGATCCATTCGTGGTCAGACATGTTTTCTTTTTCTACTTCGACTTTCCAGTTGGAAATTTTTCGGGAAATTTCCTCTGAACTGAAGGTAAGGTCAATAAAAGATTCGGTGTCTCCTCGCTTGAATGTAGGTATGACACCGTCGTTGTGCAAGACGAGTGAGTCCGTTGCCAGCCATTCCATAACTAGTTCGCCTCTTTCGCACGTTTTCTTCGAGCCCCACACTGTAGAGTGCGAGTTAAAGTCTCCTGTGATAATGATTTCTTTCCTGTGTCGTTTAGTGTCATTTTGTAGGTTCGTGAGGAACCGCCTGAATGTATCCATGTCGACGTTCGGTGAGATGTAACAGCTGTATACTACATATTCCGGCAGCTCGATCCAGACAAAGCCCTGACCTGATCCGTTTGCGATTATTGGTGGGCCCCGGGGTAGAACCATTATTGCGGCGTCTTGTTGCGTATCGGTCATCCAACTAGGATTTTTGATCCATTGTCGGTTGGGTTCCGAGACGGAGATTACGGCACAGTTGGTGCTTTTGGCCTCGGCATACAGTAGGTCCAGTGCTGCTCTGCATCTATTGACGTTCGCTTGAATTATTTTCGCCATTTTTGGTTCTTGGTCCTGGTCGTCCGCCATGTTGCTCTCTGTTTACTAACTTTTCCCGCGTTTTCTCTTCTTTCATGATTTGGACTTTCTGCCGGAATTCAGGGCATGCCATCGAGTCTGCTCTGTGTCCTTCTAGTTTACATACGTAGCAGTTGGGGTTGTTCTGGCATTCTCGAGCTATGTGTTCGTGGCTGCCGCATTTATGGCATCGGCGGATGTTGGCGTTTTCCCTACATTCTTTTGCGCTGTGGCCGAACGCCTGGCATTTGAAACAGCGGACCGGGGTTAGCTTTTCCGTGACTCTGCAACGTAGCCATCCGACTCTTATTCTTTTCGATTTGAGTATGTTGGCCGCTGCCTTTGGGGGAAGATTTACTACTGCCGAATATGTTCCGTATTGGTTCTTTGTCACTGCTCCTATTTTCATGTCTACGTTCTGATCGAGGAGTTTCGTTAAAGCTTCCTTGATCTCCTCTCTTGTTATGGTCTCGTCCAGGTCCCTGATGATGACCCGAGTTTCCTTGCTCTGGATCTTCACTTCTGCGGACTGGATGTTCTTCGTGACCTGCTCTACGAAAGTTGTTCTTGCTCCCGGTTTTCGTTCTCTGACAACCATACGGATATTTCCGTCTTTAGTCTTGGTGGTTTTTTCCACAGAAATCCCGATTTGGTCTGGGCTAATGGCGGCTTTCATAGCTTTGACGGTGTCTGCGTACGTCTTTTCTTTTGGTGCTGTTATAAGTAGCGTGGATGTTTTTGGTACATTTCTCCGTTCTCCTCTTTTCTGTGCTTGCTGGGTTGTTCCCTTTGGTAGCTTCTGGCGCCCTGTGTATATTTCAGCCCTGATACCGGTTTGACAGAGTTCACATTCCAGCAGTTTTCTGAACATGAGCGTATCCATGCCCTGCGGTGGTGAGTATGAGGCAGAGGTGATATCGCGGCCCAGTAGCTCCTTCAGGGTTTTGCTCAATGTTTGTTGTAAGTTTTCCAACGTGGGCTTAGGCGGAACGCATCCGATGACAAGTAGGCGTTTGTTATTCTGGCCGTCGTTTTCTCCGGTGACCACTAGGCTTTCTCCTGTCTCGAGGCAAATGACCTGGCCCTCCGTCATACTTCGTCGTTCCGAAAAGACCTTCAACGATTGCATCTGGTTGGCGAGGTTCATTATCCTAGAGTCGGTTTTAAAACCTTCGCTGTCTACCAGTACTATACGTGCTGCGCTCGAAGTATCCGAAATGATGCTCTTTTGCAGAACTTTCGTGTGTTCGTAGGTCTTAAGCGGCCAGTTTTCGCTGATTATAGTTTCCGTCTCTTCCAAGGTGCGGTCCTTTTTTAGACGAGATCTGATTTGAGAGACTCTTTCGTTTTCTTTGGCCAGCTCGGCAGCTTTCTTTGCTTTCTCTTTTGCGGCTGCAAAATCTTCAGAATCCGTCTGCGTAGAGACCGTGTTCTTCGTTATCTCCTTCGACACTGTTTGGTCTGTAGACTCCGTTTCCATAGGTATCAGGTTCGTCTGCTCCAAGCTTTCGATATTACTCTCCGTGTTTTCTTCGTCTACCCGCCTTTCGTTCCCTTCGATTTTTTGGGATAGTGCGGTCAGATCCTCGGTGATTTTTTTGATCTCAATTTTTGTATTTTTGTTGTTCGACACAATGTCTTTTAATTCTTTTATCTTATCGAGGATCCGTTCCACGACATCAGTTTTGTACATGAACGGAGACCCGTCGGCTTTTCTCTTCCTGCTGGCTCCGCCAACTGAAGATGCCAGTTCCCTCGAGGGAGTCGTTTTGGTTCCCATCCGGAAAATTGAGGCTAAATTGTTTCCTTTAGGAGTCCCGGGACTCTTTGGAGTTTTTTCAGAAGTATCTTCGGTCCCTGGTTCTCTACCGCTCTTGATGTTCCGGAGGTCTACTCTAGATCGCACTGGTGACCGGTCCAGCCCACTCTTTCGGAAAATTGCTTCCGGTGGGAGGTTTCCGAGTTGGTTGAATCTATCGTCTAATTCCTTTTCGTGATGATCTGGGGTGGGATGCCCCTCTCCTTGGTTTGGCACTTTTGGATTAATTCCTTCTTTGTTCTGTACACTCATTTCTTGGTTTGGTTTCGGAAGGTAAAGGCAGGTGCTAGGATGATGATTGATGTGGTGTTGTCACTTTCCAGTCGCAGAGAAGGGTGCCCCATGTTGGGGTCCCGCTCCTCCCGACCCCGGTCCCCGGTGGCCTCGGCAGAGCCCCCCCCTAGCTATTGCAGGGTCCCATCCGGTCGCCAATCGGCACTGCAGGTCGCGGGGGATTTTTCGCCGGCTGTTCGGAGCAGTCAGGACTTGAGTAGCTACTCCCTGCCCCATTCGCGAGCTCTACCTATCCGGCGGCCCGGGAGTGCCTGAACCCGGTTTTTAAGCTGTACCCTCCGCGGGCCGGGGGCAGGGGGAGCAAGATCCCAGAGTGCTCCCCCCCCCTGGCGAGAGGCTAGTGACTGGTGATAGAGTGATTAATGGTATGTGTCGAGAGGAAATAGCTAGGGCTCGTGGGGTTGCCAGCCC
Source organism: Liposcelis bostrychophila (assembly GCA_037577465.1). Taxonomy (NCBI): domain Eukaryota; kingdom Metazoa; phylum Arthropoda; class Insecta; order Psocodea; family Liposcelididae; genus Liposcelis; species Liposcelis bostrychophila. Next base: position 51,838,838 of record CM075208.1, on the reverse strand, counting down.
CCATTGGCCTCCCGTTAGGGCCAATCCCTTCGGACTCTCCTGGTATAGTGGGAAGTTATAGTAATTATGCTTATGATATGATAATCCCCACAACTGAGGGTTAAAGTAACTTTATTTCGCCCTGTTTGTTGTTGTTATGACCGCGGAGAAACAGGACCCCTTTTAGTCGCCTTGTACGACAGGCAGGGAATACCTCGGGAATTATTCTATCCCGGCCAGCCTCCTGCGCCCATCCCCAGGCGGGCCGTCCCCACCCCACCGCGGTGCCACCATGTACCGGTTGAGGGGCCAATGCAATGGCCACGCGGCGGAGAGAAGAAATGCCCCCCACGGAGGGGCGCAGAAGGCCGACCCCCCGTCCCCGCACGGGGTAACCTAACATAACCTAACCCAACCTAACCTAACCCAACCTAACCTAACTCAACCTAACCTAACCTAATCTAACAACCTAACATTATTTCCATAATCTTATTGCAACATGTTTTAGCTTGAAATTTCGGTCTAAAAATTCTGCTCAGCATTTCTACCTTTCCACGTGTCCGCATGACGCAAAAAATCGAAAAAATCTCTGCCCTTTGAGTTACGAGGTTGGGTTTAAACGAGTTGAACGTTATTGAACGCGTTTCGGAGACCTTTAGGAGTCGAAGGAGATTCAGTGAATAACAAAAGCTCCTTTTGTCATTTGTCGGGATAGGGAACAATGGGAGAGAGCTTTTTTACTTTTTCATAGAGGCAACACGCGGATATTATACTCTGATTTAATCTTTTAATATTGTAGGATAATCCGTTTTAGTTTTGAATAAGTTAATTAGAAATAAAAAGGTTACATTTTTTTTTGTTTTCTTGTTTTTTCAGATTTGGAAAAAAAAAAGTCTTTTTCAAGCTTTTTCCCTTTTGCATAGTACAAAATGAAAATGCATAATTTTTTTAAGCATGAAAATCTGAACAGGCATAATTTTTCTATGTTTTATACATACTTATTTATACATAATTTATGCTTTTTTTATGTACTAGCTTCTCCGTGCTCGCGGAGCTTCAAAGCTCTCGCTTTGCTTCATGCTTTTGGAATTATTTCTGAAATTTTGGATATTAAAACTCACTTCCAATTTAAAATCTTTTTTTTTTTTTTTTTTTTTTTTTTTATGTCGAACAAAAAAATTTAGTATTTTTTCTGTCAGAAAAAAATTTAGGACGTGAAAAATGGGGATTTTTTTTATCTTTTCCGCGCTCGCTTTGCTTCTTGCTTTTGCAAATATTTCTGTCTTTTGTCGAAAAAATTTTTTTCGACAGAAAAAATATTTCTGACATTTTGAACATTAAGACTCGCTTCCCCTTCAAAAATTTTTTTATGTCGGGAAAAATTTTTTTTAAAAATATTTTTTCTGCCTGGGCTTTTAGGGCTCACTTCCAATTGGAAAAAAATTTTTTTTTCTTCCAAAATTTTTTTTCTCCTACAAATTTTTTTTTCAGAAAAAATTTTCTTAAAAAAATCCCGATTTTACACATCCAAAATATTTTTTCTACAGAAAAAATACAGTATTACGGACGTGGAAAATAAAGTATTTTTTCTGAATAACCTAACCCAACCTAACCTAACCCAACCTAACCTAACCTAACCTGACCTGACCTGACCTAACATTTTTGTCTCATAAATTTATTGCAACATGTTTTAGCATGAAATTTCGGCCCGAAAATTGGAAACCAACAGCACTCTGGTCAGCGTGCTGTTGGTACTGCCCGATAGAAATCTTTTTTTTTAATGTCCAAAAATTAATTTTTCGACATTCAGGACTCGCTTTCCATTCAAAAGTTAGACAGAAAAAATTTACAGAAAAAATATTACGGACGTGGAAAATAAAATTTTGTTTCTGTCGAAAAAGAGTGGAAAATTTGGATTTTTCAAAGAAAATTTTCCATAAATGAAATATTTGGCCCGGGGAATTTAGTAAAAAATATTTTCTGCCCCGGGAATTTTTCAAAGAAAGCTTCTAAATTTAAGCAATATTTTTTTGTAAAATGTTTAGGCTTGAGCTAAAACAAATAAAAATATTGAGTTAAAATTTAAAAAAACGATCGAGAAGATTTTTTTTTTCGGACATAGCGACTCATTTTCTTTACGCGAAAAATTTTAACGAAAAAGAAAATGTAGCCTTTTAAAAATTTTCTCCATTTTCTCAATTTTCTGTCCGCGCGCTTGCTTTGCAGCTAGCTAATGTCCGAAATATTTTTTCTGTCGACAAAAAATATTTCTGACATTTAGGACTCACTTTCCATTTAAAAATTTTTTTTATATAAATTTTTTTTTCTGTAAAAAAGGAAAAAAAAATTGCAGAAGAAAAAAATTTGAGTGTAGAAGGAAAAAATGAAGTGAGGAAAAGAGGAAGCGTAGGGAAAAAAATTTGCTCGTTCCGTTTTGTCACTATTTGTTTTCTGTTCGAAAAATTTACGATTGGAGAGTGAGTCCTAAATGTCAGAAGTATTTTTTGTCGACAGGAAAAATATTTCAGACATTAGGGCTCACTTCCCATTCGAAAATTTTAAGAAAAAAGAAAATGGAGCCTTGCAAATATTTTTTCCACGCGTTCGTTGCGTACGAACCTTTTATATAAAAGACGTCCAATTTCTTTGTGCAATTTATACATGACTTATATATAATTTGTGCATCTCTTTTTCGTACGGTCATACTCTTTCCCCCCTTTTTTTTTTAAATTCACTTCTGGTCTCTTTAACATTTCAGCTAATTTTTTTTCTGTAAGTTTCCACTCTGCCAATGAAACCTTTTTTTTTTTTTAAAAAAACGCTGATCAATCCATTCCGGAATCCTTAGTAGCGAGGTGTGAATTCAAATCCTTCAAATGCATAAATAACCTCTCAAGCAGAGAAAAAAAAAAAGATCATAAACCGATACGATTTCATAAAAGGATTAGAAATCTTTCATTGCTTTGATCCAGTTTGCTTAATGGGAACTTAACGACCGCGTCTAGCTCTTTAAGGTGGCCTCCACATTTCATATCAAACTCTTGATAAAGTGATTTAAGGATGAAGAGAGAAAAAAAAAAATGATTTAAAAGAAGATTTAAATAATGTCTCCATCAAAGATTGTGAAATTGCACCGCCGAAGGCGTTGCGATCAAGGATATTTAAAAATTCGCTTTAAAAAAAAAAAAAAAAAAAAAATTTACGATCTTCTGGTTGACGTGCGAGTGCAGGCATTTAATAGTTGAAATGGAAAATAATAATTCGAAACCGCATATTTTATAACTCTAACAAGTCAGTAGAGGGTGATCCTATAATTAGCTTGAATAATCATTAACATCACGTCCCACACGATCAATCAGAATTTAATGGATTTTCGAAAATATCGTAACTTTGACCGGATTTCCACTGTATAATTCGATTTGGAGAATAAAAATTTCTAATTTTTCTAGTAAAAAAAATATATATATAATAATGCCCGGCGAGTAATAAATCTGCATGTTTTTCTCTCCTGCGATCATGCCTTTAAAGCATTTTCCCTGGAAAAATGGGTTTGGGGCGGAGGTTCGGTCCATGACTTAATACCCCATAAATCAAGACTTGGAATATTATAAATATAGTTATCTGAACGTGACCCGTACTTGTGGGGTTGTGATTCATTGCCGTCACATTTGCAGTGGCCAGTCCCAATTGTTAGCTTATCTTGGTTTTGATATCTTGTTGTTATCCCGAAACGGACCTCCCTCCCTCCCTTCCCCCTTAGGAACCCATTTGCTTTTGCCTTTTGCGATCCTTCTTCCCGGCGTCCTCCCTCAAAAACATTTTCTCCCCACTGAATATCTTGTATTATGTTTTCTCCAAATGTCCACCAATAAAATATTTATAAAGCCTCTGAAAAAAAAAATAGTTTTCCCTTTTTTTTGTGGAAGTTATGACGGATTTTTTTGACAATAAATTCAGAATTTAAACTTTGGAAAAATCAGCAGTAAAATATTTATTGCATTTTTTTTTTTTTCCTTTTCGACTTAGAGCCCCGTTACTTTTATAAGGTTCCTCGCCATCTTCCAGATTTAAAATTTTGGGTGTAAATTCATATTTGTAAAAAATTTCTAAAAAATTCTGTAAATATTTTTCCAAATTTTTATTTTTGAATAATTTTGAGCTAAAAATGTTCTCCCGTCCCCATGGATCCTATATTGAGCGCCTACCGATTTTCGAGTATAGGCAACCCGCATCACATGCATGTAATACAAAATATCGTGCATTTCGCTTCGTTTTGCTTAATACTCAATTCACGGCGAAAAAATCCCCATTTTAGGGGCTTAACGAACTTCTTTGGTGAATCTTGGAATTTTCGGTGCAAGTTTGAACTTGTCTGAAATGTATATGCGCCCATTTTCAAAAAAGATGTGCGAGTCATACTCGCGTCGTGATGAAGTGAAACTTCTTGGATCGAATAATTTAAAGATAAAAGAAATAATGGTAGAAAATTGTATTTTCTTTGATCAAAATCAAGGTGCAGGGAGTGCACCGAGCCAAGTTTTATATAAAAAGCCGTTCAAAACCGTTCAAAACAAAACACTTAAGGTGCACTCTCCACCCACCTTTTACTGTAATCAGAAAGTTTTTTGTCAGTTGACAGTTAAAAAAATGTTTTCTTGGCTTGGCTGCCCTTTTTGATATCAAAACTTTAAAGGGCAGAATCTTTTTGTAAAGAATAAACTTGGCTCTCTTTTTGACAGGAAATGCTTTTGTTGGCATTATCTTTTTAAGATTTGAATAGTAAAAAAAATTTAAGGAAAAGAAAGATATATTTTTTATAAAGAATCATTTGACAAAGGAGATAATTTAAAAGCAAAAAAGTAAATTTCGGAAAATGCACACCCGTACGGGAAAGTAGCGCGGCGCGTTAGTCGCGGAGCGGCTAGTTTTAAAAAATAATTTAAGTCGCATTACGCGGCCAAAAAAAATTTTTTTTTTTACTTTTGGGCATTGTTTTGGCCACTTTCTTGTTGAAAGAAAAATTTAGAAGCACGTATAATTTGATATGACAAAAAAGTTGGAATGAATCGAATCTTAGCCGAAACTGCAAAATAAGCAGAACTCAAGCTGAGTCTCGGGTAATACTTCTCTCCGTTACGATGTATATTTTTACCTTTCTTTATTATATATTCGGTAGATTTAAGTGCCGTTTATTTCTTATTTACTTATCGCCTACTTCTACTTTTGCCATATCAACTTAAGACGTAATTTTTGGCTTTCACAGCGAAATTTTGGTCCGGCGACGCTAACACGAAGAAAATAATTTTTTTTTCTCTTTAAATGGCCATTTTAACCACTGAGACATTTTTTCAAAAAAATAACAATTATGCCCTTCGATAGCCCTTTAAAAGAGCTTTTTTTTCGTTTTTTGGATTCTTCAACCGGACGACGTATTCTCAGCCAAAAAATAAAAACTGAATTAACACTCACATCCCGCGCCTCAAAATCGACCCTAATATTTGGCCTAATTTACTTTTCACTAGATCCTACCAATGGGTGAAAGTCCAATAAAAGTTTAATTTTTATTGGCACAAACCTTACGGTAACCCGGCGGCAGCCTTTGTATGAGGTTTCTATTAGTGGCAGCACTATCGAGATTTCAATTTAGGACCAGATTAGGTTAGAATCCTTGGCTAAACGTCAACAAGATAACGCATATCTTGTTCAGGTATTGAAGCTAACATAAGCTTACTTCACTTAACTAAAATGATGTAACATAATTATTCATTAACCCCCCACCCCATACCCCCTCGTAAACATCAGTCGACCAACGAACGCCCCCTCCCCTTCACCCCTCCAAAATAACAATCAAACAATTCCTTTTGTCGCTTTTTTTTATTTCCAAACGGTCCCCGCGTCTGTTATACGTACCTTACACGTATTCCCCCGAAATAGTATCAGGAAGAAAACACTTAATTTCACATAAAATAATGCTTTTAACCCGAGTCAAGCTCACTCCCTGCGACATTTTAATCTAATTAACACCTTCTTAGCTCTCACAAAATATCAAATTACTCTTTTAGGCGTTGCTAATGTAAAATTTTCATCGTATCACACACCAGATGACAAAAAGGATAAATGGGCTCGGGAGGTATCGAACTACCGCCGCTTGTGCGTTATATACCGAAACTTTTTGACTTAATAAAAAAAAAAATAGGCGAAGAGAAAAAAAAAAAAAAAAAAAAAAAAAAAAAGAAAGAAAGAAAGAAAGAAAATTGCCTTTATGTTTTTGCCCCCCCCCCCCCCCCCCTCTCTTCGCCACCTCTTTCTCCGATAGACAAGTTTTTACGAAATCCAATTAAAGGTCGGAAACGTTTGCGTATCGGCTTCAAAACGGAAAACAACAACCCTTTTTAGACTGGTTGTTTTGAACATGTATGACACGTTCATCGAGGAAACATTTCTCGAGAAAAATAGAATTTTTTTTTTTTTTAGAAAAATCTAAGAGAAAAAAAAATGAAACAAAAGATTACGGAGCTTGCCAAGATTTTTAGCGTTTTTTTTTTTCACCCTCCATTTTTTTTTCCTCGACTCGAATGCGAGGAAACCGAGGAAACATTCAAAATGCAATCATTTATTATCACTTTTTTTTTTCGGTCGCCGTTCTCTCGACCAATTTGGAAGTTTTCGGCGCCTTTGCGAAAATTTCATCCGTCGGGTAAAATTTTCCTTAATATTTAATTTACTCCCTTGAAAAATTTTTTTTTTTGCTCTTGGATTTTGGTTTAACTTTTTCTTTTTTGACGAATTTTTTTTTGATTGTTTCTTTTCAGAATTGCCTGGAGTATTGTCCGCAAGTTCCGGTGCAATCAATGTCACTGCCTCCTCCTAGTTCCACGTTACTTTCCGGGCCACACATCTCAGCAGCTCCGGGGAGCATTCAATCCAGTCAGCATCACATGGCCACCTCGGGGAGTTTGCACCATCACGTTTTGAAGCAACCGCTTTCCCACGTATGACAGCAGGTGGTTATTTTTTCATTTTTAGTGTGTGAGGGGTAGGGGGGGGGGTGGAAATGGATTGGTGGTTATAGGTTTTTGGGGAGAAAGTTCTGGGTTCAAAAAGCTGGGCACTCCTTCAACCCTGTCAGAATTATGAGCTGGTGGTGAGAAGCAGCTCCACCACTACTGGGGTCGGTTGAAGGCTTGGCCTAGTAGGGGTGAAGCCTAAAAGCCTTTTATCGGCGAAAATGGGTTGGTGGTTGTAGGTTTTTGCGGAGAAAGTTCTGGGTTATCCGGTGCTGGCGCTGGCGCCAGCACCGCATTAACAAAATTTTTGGCCCTGGTGCTGCCACCGGCGCCGATTCCAGCGTCGGTGCCAGCACCAAGGTTAAAACACTATCTAGCACTGGCACCAGCATCGGCATCGGCCTAAGGTTTTAGCCAGCCGCCGGTTGGCATCGGCGTCGGACCACTCTTTTTTATTTTTTTTTATTTGGTTTTATTCATGGTTTGTTGACTAAAATGAGGGTAAAAAACCATGGTTTTTGTCTAATCAGGTTTTTTAAGCTAACAGATTCTGGTTTTTGGTTCCGGTTTTGATTTCATTTTATTTTCGTTATTGGTTTTGGTTCTGGTTCTGGTTCAGATATTTTGGCTATAATATTCCAAGGGTTTGATTCAATTTGTGTTATATAATTTGCAATTAAAAGTAGTTCGATATGGTTTTAGTTTTTGGAACAAAAAAATCCAGGGGCCGAATCCAATGCAGGTGCCGATGCCGATGCCGATGCCGATGCCGATTGCCGATGACGGTCGCGGCCGGCTGAAATCTCGGACCGATTCCATATTATTTATTAAACTCCCGATTCAGATTTCGGCTCCGACACCCGAAACTCGATGCCGATGCCGATGCCAGCGCCGGCGGCACCAAGTATCGATTGTACCCGATGATGCCTCTGATTCCGATTTTAGTGAAAAAAAAAAAAAAAATCATAGAGCCATGCTAGATGATTTTTAAAATCAAGGGTCTGATTCCGATGCCGGTGCCAATGCGGATGCTGATGCCAGCCGCGGCCGACTAAATATCTCGGCCCGAGATATTTAGTCGGCCGATGACGATGCCGAGAGAGTTGCGATGCCGATGGCATTTTTACTGGCATCGGCATCGGCATCGGAATCGATGAGAAAAATAACCGGAATTGGTATCGGCATCGGCGTCGGCATCAGCGTCGGAATCGGATTTAAAACCGGCGTCGGCGTCGGCGTCGGGAATAGTTTGACAAACCGAAGTCGGCGTCGGCGTCGGCGTCAACGCCGGAATCGTGAAAAATTTTCAATTTCAAGAATATTTTTCTTTTAACTTTTTTACAACTGCAGTTAAATTTAATAACCGATTAGACTAGATAGGGAAAAAATGAGTGGAGAAATTTAAAATTATCGGTTTTCTTGAGTGATATAAATGCGATGCACAACAACTCAATTTAAATTTATGACAAAAATTTAAATTTTTTAAAAAAACCTAGAGAGGCATTTTTTATTTTTTATATGGAGGAATCGCAAATTTTTGAATGGAATCGGCATCAGCGTCGGCGTCGACGATTTTGAAATAACTATTCAGCATCGGCATCGGAATCGCAACCCTGGATGCCGATGTCGATTTCGGATATCAAAAAAAAATCCGAATCCAATGCCGATGCCAGCATCGACATCCGCAAATTTAAAATCTTAAAATCCGCATCCCGATGGCGATGCTGAGAAGATGCGGATTTTTTTTCATCGGCCAAAATTTTTAAGCTTCGGATCCCTGAACGGCCTGAAAACCAACTGGTAAAACCAGTTTGGTTCGGTTTGGCTTTCCATCCCTACACTCGAAAAGAGAGCAAAGCAATCTTTCTTTTTAATCTTAGCCTATGCTAAAGTCATTTCTTAACCTCAAATTTTTCGAAAAAAAATACTTGCATTACCTGAACATGACCTGAGTTTCAAAGCTTTTCTTGAGATTCAAATTACATTTTGCGTTGCAATTTGCATGAAAAAGAAATCGTTTTTAACTTACCTTCTTTTCTAAAAAAAAAAAAAAAAAAAAAAAAAAAAAAAAAAAAAAATAGCAAACTGAATATAAGAAAATATCACTCATCCAGTTCACCCACCTTCGATGAATTGCTTAAGATTTTTTTTTTTTTAAAAAAAAGGTGAATTCGCCATTTACGTCAGTCCCTTGAAAAAGAAATCGTTTATCCCTATACAAGGTGCATCAATTTAGTAACTGGTTCGTAAAAAAAAATAAAGAGAAAAATATCATTTTAATTTTTCCTTTAAAAAAAAAAAAAAAAAAAAAAAAAAAGTAATCGTTAAAACATAAATTTAGAGATGTTCCTTGTTGAAAATGACATTTATGCTCCATCTACGTCACAATTTTATAACTATGAATAAAATTGCGCTCGTTTTGGTATTTATTTTAGTCTTGAATTTTGTGCAAAAAAAAAAAAAAACTGAAAAATTTGGTTTTTTTTTTTTTACCTTTTTTATTTATCAAAAAAAAAATTATTATTACGCGTGATTTTTTTTTCCCAAACGTTTGTTGAACGTGAATAGTTAATAGATTCGAATTCACGTACGCATTTGAAATATTGTCAACATTACAATTTTATATTGACTCCTTCTTGTCCGATACTCGTGTAAATATTTGACAGTCGTGGTGAATTTCTTTCATATTTTTTTTTTTTTTTCTCTCTCTTTTTTTTTCATATTTATTTTATTCCCACATGTACCGTAAAAGTATATTCGATTTTTTTTTTATTTGTTCATTAATTAATGTTTTTTATTTTTTTTTTTACTAACGGAAAGTGTCAATACGTTGCGCAATTTTTTGGGATTTGAATAGCCCACAGGGTTATTGACTTAAAATGCGATTTACATGAAATTCGAAAATTTTACAACTAAATTATGATTTGGCATTTTAAAACCCGATTTCCGTCTTGAGGATATTTTCATCCGAGATGTATATTTATCGGAATTTTAATGTTCCGTCTCTCTTAACCTCGAGCAATTATCAAAATAGTTGCTTAGCGAAACTTAGATTTCTGCACTTCGGAAATTTTCGAAAATCAGGTCCCAGACAGACTCCGGAACTTTTACTTCGGGATGTTTTAGTGATTTAATATCGGCAAAATTTTCCGGATTTGCATGAAGAGGGGGGAAGGGGGGGGGGGGGGTAAGAGGTAGGGGGTAGGTTACAGCCTTAGGAAGAACGTATTCCTCGAATGCAGGATATTTCATATATTTCAATAATTTTTTCAATTTAAAAATTTTGAATTCTCAATTTTAATTTTTTGTTTGTTATTTAATTTATTTTCAGACGAAGCAATCCGAAGAATCAGATTGCATCTTCGAAGGCGAATACGAAGGAATCAGCGAAGCCATGTCGATGATCGTACCTACCAAGGGCCCCATCAAAGGTTTAAGCAACTACGGCCCAATTTAAAAAGTTTGAAGAGAGCTTTACAAGAGAGAAACTTCTTGGTTCTACCGCTCAACTTCGCATACCAAGAGTGAATTTAACCATCGAAAAAGAAGTTTTCTCTTTACGATTAAAAAAAAAAAAAATAAAAAAATAACTATACGTTGACGATAGTCTAGTCATTAATAAAAGTCAAGTCAGTTTTACAAAAGTAGCCATTCCCTCAAAAAATGATCTTTTTAAGTGTCGAAGTTAAAAAAAAAAAAAATTGTAGATGCCAAATGTAAAGAAAAGGAAAAAAATTATTGGAAAATTAAAAGAAAAAAAAAATTCGTATGAATATTTGAAAGAAATCGCAACGATCAAAAATCGATTTTGAAAGACTGATCTTTTTGTAATTGAGTCATTAACGTTAATGAAGACGTCCTAATTATAATTATGTTGTTTTTTTTTTCTCTTTCTGGAAGGAATGAACTCTCCGAATCGGTTTCATTACGAAAAGCAAATTAATAACGAGATTGTGCAATCATTATTATCTTTTTTTTTTTTTTTGCATAAATGAAACGGATCCATTCAGTCTCGATGACGCATTTATTTATTTTTTTTTTTTTTTAGTGATAACCTCCCATTCTCCTGCAGCAAAATAAATTCACAAGCAATTCGTTTCAAAAGCAAGAATGAATTATAATAATAAAAAAAGGAAATTAGAGCAAGAAACTTGATAACCTTTTTGAATTGAAAATTATAGGTTGATATTGAAAAGAAATCATTTAACAGGCTTTCCTCTTTGTAATAATTTAAACATGATGGGAATTTTATTTTTGTGCGGAAGTCACACGCCCCATTTTTTTTTTTGTAACAAAAAGAAATTGTTACAATTTTTTGTAAGAAAACACCAAGGGTGTTCCAAAAAATTAAAAAAGATTAATTTAAATTTAAAAAGAAACGGGGAGCTGAAAATCCCTCTTCTCTCACCTATTATTCTTAATTGCATTTTACGGAAAAGGAGAAAACCAAATAACTCTTGTTAAAATTTTCGGGCTTTTTGCTCCCGGAGGAATATTCCTTTTCCGAAATAATTATAAATGATACTCTTTATCTGCTCCATCCTATAAATATTAAATAAATACGTAATAAGACATTTTAAGAAGCTTAATTTCCACGATAAAAACAGGAAAACCGTATTTCACTGTTAAATTACATAAATTTCCCGGTTTTTAAAACAAAATGTGAAAGGACTGGGGGGAGGCTTATTTTCCTTCTTTTTTTTTTTGCTTCCACGAAGTGTTATCGAAAGTATATATATACGTAACTGACAATGATTCCCCTTGTGTAGGTCTCACGGTAAAATTAAGCTGTCATAAGAAAGGAAATATATGCTTAAAAGTTTACACGCAAACATTTTTTTTTCTCCTCCTGAAGGGACCCCCTCGGGACACGCCCTCGACTCCCCGATACAGCGTCGGACTCTTTTTTTTTATTCTTTTTCGAAAAAGTTATAAGAAAAACATACTATGACTCATATTGCTTTCATGAATAAATTACAGCCCTAATTTTCTTTTTTTCTTTTTTTTTTCGAACCCGACATGGGGAACTATTAAACTTGCCTTTCTCGTTAAGTTTTAAGTTTTATCATAATTTAAGGGAAGAAACAGCTGGTCGAGAAAGCCTCCTCGAGAATGGAGAAATTCAATTGGATAAGGGGGGGGGGGGGGGGGAGGGGGAAATTACTTTTCATTTATTATAACAACAATTTTCTTTAAACCAAAGATGATTATTAAATCTTTTTTTTTTTTTTTGCGAATTTGATTGGTGCGATTTCTTTCGTTTATAAAATTCTTTTTTAATATTTTACATGTAAGGTACTTGATCCATATTTGAGCAGAGCCAATTTTTCTGTCATTTAAAAAAATTAAATTCCGATCTGGATCAGGACACCAAGAGTACAGCGGATGTATTGATTAAAAAGTGCCACTGATTTAAATTCAGGAAAAATTACAAAGAGAAATAAATTTTGATTCCTAGATTTTTAAAATTATTTAAAAAATTAGAATTAAGATGACTCAAACGGAGCTGGCTCAAGTATGGATAAAGTATCTTTAAATAAATTAGTAATGGTGCAATATTAATACTTACTTAAGGAAGGAAAAAAAACCGGAATATTGCATGGATTTTTATTATATATTTTAAAAAAAATTGCATTTGAAAACATTGCATTTATAAACGTTTTTATAATGATTATTTGTAGAAAAAAAATAAAACGTCAAATTATAAAATATTTTATAAAAAAAATTACAAACGTTTTTGTTTATCAATGAAAAAACCTGTTTCCTAAATACTACCCTTAAGGCAAAATTTTTCTGCCCAAGGGGCGCGAGATCAAAAGATTGCTTCAGAATTATTGAAAATGCTTTTTGCTGTATTGACTTATTAGCAGAAGAAGCTTTAAACTGAAGTAAGGTTTTAGAAAAATGTTTTTAGTGACATGTGCTTCTTTGGTTAGAGAGATTTTGCCTTTTAGTTCATTTTTATTTAAAATATAAAAATTTGGTGATGCCACGTTTTTGCTTCGCTAATCGTGCTGATTCAATGGTACGAATTAGGTGTGTTGTGCTGGAGTCTTACATTATTCATTTAGCAGTCAGTATTGGAATATTCAACTGATTCACAATTATGTACGAAATAGGAGATAAAAAAACCTTGATTGAATATTTTTTTTTCATCTTTAATTCTGTTGAATGCAATAAATAAATAAAAGAAAGAATTTAATTATAAATAAAGAGACTTCTGGTTGGCAGTGGGTCTACTGAGGCAAAGTTTTTATCGTTTTTTTTAAAGTTAATTTCTTGGAGAATTAAACTCTAACCTAAAAGCATTTTTTCAAATTAAAAGATTTTAGACGTCGGCGTCGTTGATCAGTATTCCTCATTTTATGACTTCCATGATTGGTTAAACTCAGCTAGGTCAGGAATAAATGAAAAAGGATCAAAACAGTATACAGTCTCAAAATAAAAACAGTATATTTATCCAGTTATGCTGAATTAAAAAAAAACTTACCGAAAAAAAATATGTCTGATGGACCATTTGGAGCAATCATCGAAATATTGCATGAAAATGATTTTTTTGATTCATTATGGACGACTCCACCTAAACCATCTTTCTGGAAGAATTTTTTTTTTTATTCGAAAAGTGGTGCTTTTAACTGAACACATTTAACCATAATGGCGATTTAAATCATCGCTCAGCCAGTTCTACCAAGAAGGATAAGGTAATGAATAAAAGGCATCAAAGGCCATTTTGAATCAACTGAACTCTGAAGTCACTGTACTATGAAATTAAATTAATATTGATTTCCATTTTCAATTGGTATTTCAGCTGAATAAAACGGCCTTTTCAAAGTAAATTTAAATAAGGAAACAAAAATTAAAAAATAAATAAATAAATATATTTTTTATAACAAATAAATCTTTAACATATTTTGAACTATAATTTTTTAGTCAAGTTTAAAAACAATTCCTTGAATAACAAGAAAGATTCAAATGTTTAATACTATATCAGTCTTGAGGTTTCTTCTGCTACTGTTGTCCCTTTAGTTACTAAAAACTTTTGCACTTAATTCAAAAAAAAATTTATAATACATGCCATGGAAGCTAGGAACTTAAACCATCTTTTTGAGCAGATAAACAGTTGGAAAAATAATTACCCGTAATCCTTAACGAGGGGACATCTTTCTAAAATACAAGATAGGGGCGATTGTGAAAACATGTCGTTTAAAGTTCTTCCATGTAATTTTTTTAAAAGAAAATAAAAAAATATAAAATGTCAACAATTTAATAGATAATATCAACAAAGAATGAACATCGCCATAAACTTTTTAAATGCAATAAAAGGCGAAGATCAGTCTTAAAAATTCCTCTGGAAAATCTAGAAGAAAAAAAAAATGATCAAACGAAGTTTTCTGAAAAAGAGAAAGACTAGAAATTTTCGTAGGTTTTAAATATCGATGAAAACGTAGAATATTTTTTCGACCTATTATTTAGGTCTATTTGCTGAAGAACCTGGTCCTATTTTGGACTTTTATAAATAGTGATACATGACTCGGCTTTAGAATAGAGACAAAACAGTTAGTTAGTAAAGGTCTATCGGTGAAATAATACTTGAAAAAAGATCTTATAGGAAAGGTGAGTATCTAAAGTGAAAAAAAAAAAATGTTGATATATGTGAACTTTTTTTTTCTTAAGTAATGGATTTTTTTTTTTTTTTTTTTTTGTTCTTTTTATCATAGATGGCTTCCTTAAATTTGGAGGGTTTAAAAATGGCTAATAAAAAGAGGATGGACGTGGCGTTCATTAAGCCATCTGCGTTAAAAGTAGATTTTAAATATAGTATACAACGTGTTGAACGAGTTATAACCTCGAAGAATAAACAAGCCGTAAGGATTCAGATAACAAATTCTTCTGAGGCGTCTGAGGGACATCTAGTGAACACAGTCCTGTACCCTTTTATTTACATCTCAGAGGCATACCTCGACGCATTTAGTGAGGAGTTCACAGACAAGTATAACAACATTACCATTCCAAGGAACCTGAAAATAATTTCTCAAGGACCGTGTAAAGACATGCCGTCGAAAATTATGTATCAAATAACGCCAGAAGTGGATGAAACCTTTTCGGATGATGATATTATATTCTCACCATAAATGATGATGTAGTAAAACGTAGCTAGAAATTTTCGTAGGTTTTAAATTTCGATGAAAACGTAGAATATTTTTTCGACCTATTATTTAGGTCTATTTGCTGAAGAACCTGGTAGTCCAACTTCGTCAGTGGACATACGTCCTCAGGGGAATAGGCTGCATGTTCGTAATGCGGATAATCACCAATAAGTCAACGCCAATAAGTCTGTTCCGCACTTAAGCAACCTGTCTTTATGTAGAAAATTATTGGTGGTCAATTAATAAAGCAGTAAATAAGTACCGTGTGACATTTTATTAGAAGATTTCCTAGGATATGTATCGGCAGACGATGAAAGCAGCATATTGAGGTTTTTATCCGGTTGCGGTAAAGAAGGGGATTTATTAAGTATCCTTAGCAAATTTGGGTTCCGGGGCGGCAGTATCTCAAAAGAAAGGGCCAAGTTGGAAATATCCAACCTTGCTAATACCCACACGTTCACATTGCTAAGCCCACACGTTTACGGCCCCCGACGGGAGAATTCCAGGGAATATGCCAACGCGGGCGTATGCTGATTAAAAATTTGGAAAAATTCAATGGATAATCAAGGGAAGAATTCCCCAGAAGGGAATTTAGACTTATTAAATTTTGTCTAGAGGAGCTTTTGAGGATTTTGATATTGGACCATTCGACCACGTGGTTGTGGTCATTAAAAACCAATTGATTTTTTTGGAAAAATTCCCTGGGAATGGATCCAAGGTTTTCCATGTTTTTTTTTTTTTTTTTTTTTTTTTTTTTTTTTTTTTTGGCTCTTGCTACCGTTTTCTCTCTTCTCTTCTGTTTCATTCTGATTTTCAGTTACTGAAAGAAAATGACAGTCCAGCGAGGAAAGATCTTAGTCGATATTTTGAACAATGTCGAAGATTTTGTTATTGGACCAGGAGTAATCATGATTATCACTAAGGTGATTTTAGTCTTTCTGGCTGTGAATTGTCTAGGTGAACTGTCTGATTTCAATTATGGCTTCATTACAGATAAATTTGTTGATAACATTCTGGTCATTAATTTGCCTTCCTTCTGTAAGATTGTTCAAGATGTTTCTCAATCAACCTTTTAACCAAAATCCTAGCTTGTACAATCCACTAAAACAAAAACTGGATTTGATATGCAAGATGTATGATGCTCAGATAATGCGTTATTTAGATTTGGTAAATGAAGAGAGAATAATATCAGGCAATGATAAGCAGGCAATAGAAAAACTGAGCCGGAATAATGAATATCACCATATTTCACCTCCATTAGTGCGAAATAAGAGAGGATTTGCATTCTTACGTGCCTTTTTTAGATTTTTAAGACCCATATCCAGATTTGCAAAACCCTTAACAAGATCTAAAGTATTAAGATGTGGTTGGAAGGCAGCTGAAACATTGTCAGTTGGTTATATAGTCGTAGAATCAGTATTAGATGCAATCAATCCGGCGATAAAAAGGGATGAAATTGATGATTTGATTCATCAACTGAATATACAGAAAGCCAATGAATTAATGATTTATAAGAACTTGACATTATTGTCCCAATTTAACAACGATATCATGTCTGATTTTGCAGCATCTTTTAAAGAGTTGTTTCTAAATTTCCAAGATGATATGAATAGGATGGAGATCCAGTTCTTATTCCAGGAATACTACGACCAGCTGAAATATAGTCTGAATCGTCTTAATAATGGTTACATTTTAACCACATTAATGTCAGAAAATTCACAGCTTCAATGGATTAAGAAATTTTCACCCGGACTAATAAATCAAAATCAAAACCATTCGACCATATTTCGTCTGTGGTCATTAAAAACCATGACGGAACCGAAGAATCAGGGCGAGGGAAATATATTTATTCCATAATGAGAATAGCCAATCATTTCTTTACTTGTAAATTTTGACTTACTACTACCAACCTATCCTAGGTACACTTGACACGTGATAAGAAGTTGAGCTTGATGTGTGCACTTATTGAAATAACAGATTCCGAACAGATCGACGACCATCGTAATCGACACCAGAGAAAATTTAACTGAACTCCGAAAGGTCGCCCAAAACCTTCTTCATTTCGTTTTTGCTTGTTTGTCGGAACTCATCATTGGTGAGTTCCTGATTATATTTATTGTTTGGGGAGAACTTCAGGGTGAACACTCGGGGGCTATCAATAAATGCGGTATGACCATCCATAGGATGATCATACCATTCTGGATTAACCTGCATGTAGATTCAAGACGGACTTGAAAGAATTATCCAAATGTGATGCGTAAATCGTATCCTGAGTTTTGGCAGCATGTCGCAGTCATTATTAAGGTAATTAGGGAGACACAAATTAGGCCTTCTGCTGAGGATAGCCTTGTTCGAACGTATGCCAAGAGGAAGTGCCCGAACAAGCCTTACGACCAATCGAGAGACTCACAACGTGTAACCTCAGACAGGTTAGGTTAGGTTGGGTTAGGTTAGATTTGTCACCAACCGATGTTTTATCGGTTTATTTTTTTTTTGGGGTTATAAATCTTATATAAAGTATTCTTGCCAAAATGACGTCAAAGAAAAAGAGTAGAGCAGAGATGAAAGCGGCTTTTAAAATGCTGGAGGAGGGATATCGTCGGTTGGCCGTTTGTTACGACTCGTCTTCCGACGAAGAAACGGAGTTTCCTGAAATAAACCTGCGACAACTTCGATTTATTTCTTTGTTAATGAAAATAAATTTTTTTGAATTTTTTTTTTATTTTATTAAAAGAGAAAAAAAGAAAACATAGTATTGTGAATGTTGAATTGACGTTTTTGTCCTATATTCGTCCTATGTTCTTTCAGAAAATGTCCTTTATTTTTTCGACGAGGCGCTGTACAGCCTGTAGTTTTACCCAGAAAAAAGTAATTTTTTATGGTCATGTATGCTCATTGAAAATTTGAATAGATATAATAATTTAATTTGCGCCTATGTTTAACTTATGCAACTGCCTCATCATGAATGTTTACTAATCAATTCGTTTTGTAAATGTTGATATATGAATAACGCTCACAAATGAACATTTATGGTGAGGCTTGCATAAGCTAAACATAGGCGCAATATCAAATCGTCATATTTACTCAAATTTTCAATATGAGCATTGACCATAAAAATTACTTTTTCCTGGGTATTACCAACCTATTTACCTACATGACATCATATTATGTTTGTGGCGAAGAACTTTTTTTTTTTATTTTTTTTATTCAATCACCGTCACTCCAGAACAATTTCTGCACTTCGCAACGGGTTTCGACAAACTTCCTGCAACCGGCAGGTAGCGAGATCGTAATAGCAGACTGACTCCCCCAATACCTTTTGCATTCACAGAAGTGCATTTCTGCAATTATTCTATGGTTCCGCAGGCGACTATGGCTGCAAATTTTTCGATGCTCTTAGAACTGTTCAGAAGCAAACAATTAAAAGAGTGGCAGAACAAAGGTTTGCAAGGATTGTCGAAAATTTTTCGACTTTCGAATTTGCTAAAAAAAAGAATCGTTGACTTCAAAAAGTGGACATGACGTATAAAGCAAAACAAAAGACATATCCCCTTTTTTAAATCAACGATTCGAATGACATTCTTCTCTTATCTAATTTTTTACACTCCCGAAAAAAAAGGAATAAATAAAACAAATTTTAATTTACTATTTTCAGACCTTGTTCCGCATCTGAGAACGACAATCGTTAACGCTACGAGGTAAAACCATAAGGGATTAAACGCCTTCAAAATCTCATTACTTTTTTTTTTCTCGTCCTTTTTTCCCTTGTAAAAAAAAAAAAAAAAATCCACGAGAACAATAAAATTAGGAAAAAAAAAAGCTTAAGCCTCACAATTAAGATTAAATCCCCTAATTCTAAATTCAAATTAGCGCAAGGGAAAATATTCTTCGGAAAAAAAATAAATGCTGAGTCAGTCGGGTTAGCCCTGAATGGTTTTATATTAACGGTGCGATGACCATGGCGATCAGTAACATGCCAAAGGTCAAACAGGCCAAAACAGGCCAAAACAGGCCAAAACTACGCCGATCATTCGGTCTCATTCGCAGCAAACACTTCGATTCAGCAACATCATGCGAATCTAGGCACGCGGTTAACTTGATTTTTTTTCTTTGTTTTTTTTTTTTGTAAAAGTTTTAATTTAAATTCGCTTTGTTTAAATTGTTAAAATGGTTATCTTCGAATTTTAAGCATATTTTTTTTTTGAAACCCGAAAGGGTAAGTTGTGATTATCAGTTTTTTTTCGCGAAGTGAAGTGATTTCTTTTTTTTTATTTGTTCTCGATCACCACGTGTTCGACTAATTTCTTTTTTTTTCCATTTTGTTCTCAGGTTTTTTTTTTTTTTATATGAATTTAATATAGGAAATGGATTTTATGGATTAGTATTGGATTTTGGATTGGTTTTGTTCCCTTTTGACGGCCGGATTTCCAAAATTCCTAAACGTTGCTTCAAAATTGGCGAAAAGTACGTTTTTTTTAAAAATTACCGTAGATTGGGGTGAAGTTGAAGAGGTGGGGTGAAGTTGAATGGAAATTGAAAACAACATGCTAGGTTTATTTTAGGCACTAAAAATAAAATTTTTTGCTTAAGCATTCCAAAAACAATATCCACTTAATGAAATAAAAAAATTTTATTTTTAGTGCCTAAAATAAACCTAGAATTTTGTTTTGAATTTCCATTTAACTTCACCCCACCTCTTCAACTTCACCCCACCTCTTCAACTTCACCCCAATCTACGGTACTACAC
This sequence comes from Liposcelis bostrychophila, assembly GCA_037577465.1. Lineage (NCBI taxonomy): Eukaryota > Metazoa > Arthropoda > Insecta > Psocodea > Liposcelididae > Liposcelis > Liposcelis bostrychophila. The sequence continues at coordinate 51,818,958 of CM075208.1, read as the reverse complement.
ACCTACCCAATTTGCCTAAATTGCCCTACCCCAATTTGTCAAAATCCCTACATGTTTGCTGTCCAAGGAACGGAAAACAGTCGTAAGAGAGGTAGCAACAGTATTCGAGATGCCGTCGATTATCCCCACAGTCGAGTAAATTTTAGAGATAAAAGCCTCCTAACATCGACGAATCTGTCCGAACAATGAGAAATGAACAAATCGAAAAACTTTATATAAACGATCACTACAATCATTCTGAAGACATAAGCAACAAATTTTAAATTTGTAATTTGGAAATTCATACGTCAACTTGATTAAAAAAAAAAAATTAAAATTTGTAGAAAAAAAGGAGAGAAAGAAAAAAAATCGAAATAGAAACAGGATGGAATTTGAAAACCGCGTTAACGTAATCAAAACAAAACCCACCAGCCACATGATACAATCAAATTCCACCCCTTGCATTTGTTTTAGTGCTCCTGTAACGATCTGTTGATTGAAATCGACGAAATATTTAAAAATCAATTCCTTTTTTTTTTTTTTTTTTTTTTCTTAAAAATAACAGATAGTGCTTTGTGATAGGATTCGTGTTTTCGCTACCGAAATGCAGAGGAACGATGCATTAGCGAGATCCCATGAATTCATCGCCCTTTCCCCAAAATGGGATCAGTCACTTTGCATCCGTTCACTTCTAGCTTTAATATTTCGTGTCACCAGGCGGATGCCCAGTTGAAGAATCGAATCGAATCGAATCGCATCGAATCGAATCGTCGAGTCTTATTCGATTCCATCTCGATCATCCCAACAGTCTAGCTCTTCGGACCCTACAGTTACTTTCCCTATCGTTTCACCAAATCAAACAATCTTTCCAAACAAATCTGTCTCCAGCTGTATGTCTCACGCGAATAGCCTATGATTTCGCAAAGACTAACTTCGTAAACGTTCCTCCCGTCTGGGATCTACCGGCTGGAGTAACATGTGCTGTTTCAGGGTCTGTTCCGAACGTAAACCTTCTCGGATGGAAAAAAGCACGTAGATCGGAACCTGAATGTTGTGCTGCTTTGCAAAATGGTGGTATGACGGTAATCTTAAATCAAGCTAATACAGAGATTACAAATATTAGGCTTGATTCTGGAATTGATGTTGGCAATACAAATATCTGGCAAAATCTGATAATGTACGTCAATGACATGCTGTAAGAGACGAATAACGCCATGATTACAACTGTTTCTAGTTCTAACATACGATAGAACTGTAACTGTAGGATAGAAACATAGAATAGAACTGTAACTAGTTCTCCCATCGGATCCTAAAGATCATCAGGATTCATCTCTACAGACAGTACCGCTTTAAAAGCAGGTTTAAAACATTCGGTCATCACAAATGGTAATTAGAGATTCTGTCATTCTAACCTCATACCAAATCGCGCTAATATGATAGCAATATCAAGATTTAGGCGTCAAAGATCGAATCAGAATGGCGACTACTGTTACACCTTCACAAATGCCGACATATCCGAAGATAAACGAGAAGATAGGCTAAGATAGACGTATATTGACGATATTGACGTTCAGTTTTGTACTGTTTCATATACAAAAAGATTAAAAAATATTCATCGCTATATACCAGCCTATACGTCACGTATATGAACAGACGGCATATACAAAAATATTCCCATAAGCTGAACATAGAATTTTTGTCATATATGAAATAGGTTTGCAGGGTATACACCAGAAAGCAAAACAAGAAGGATTTCCGGGGACTATTCAGGAATTTCAGAAATCTTCAAGCGCACAATTAATTCGACAAAATCGGAATATAGCAGAATTGGAACATTTTGTACAACACGGACAATTTCCAGCAGGCAAAAGATCCGACTACGACAATTTAGACGGTGCGGGAGCGTCGCATTGGATCGATGGACGAGAACCAACTGCTGAAATACCTTTTTCTGGTTCTTCTTCTAGTGATTTTGTTAGTCCTAACAGTGATAATATGGAGTTGGATCAAACTCTGCCGCCATTTGCACACAATAATGCAACACGTACAGGAGGAAGCAGCGGAGGTTACGGTTCAGTAAGCAACACGCTAGGAGCACATTATGTCATTTATAAAACGCCTAAATTATTAGAATACGTCAATGTCATTGAACACGATTGGATCTTTTATTCGTTTGCTTATGCGCAACAGATAATATCAACGAACAATAATATATATAACTGGCACACGACTCCCCTTGCTTTAGTTCCTGTCGATTATTTACCATTCTGGATATCAGAAAGTGAGTATGCCGGGCTACCTACAGGGACTACAATCTCCCACGTGTCTTGTGAAGTTTATTGTCTCGGGAGTCGTGTTGCTTTCGATTATGGAACTACTCTATCTGGAGTTGCAAATTCGGTGCACGTTGCTATTGGGATTACTGCTGTAGGTTTGAATCTTGCTGCAGACGGACATAACAAGGAATATGACGTTGACGCGACAAACCCAATGGTACCGACGAACATAAAACAGTTAGACATGACGAAATTTTTTAATAAATTATACGAAGGAGCAGCTTGCGCAACGATGTGCGTTCCTCGAGCTATAGACAAGCACTGGTGTTTTCAATATTCGATTAAAGATAACAGAACCAATGCGACAGATACCCATCAAGACTTTTCGAGTTATTTACCTTTCCCTTTAGATAGATTCGCCAACAGATTTTTAATTAACGGAGCAATAGGACAAAAAATAGTAGATTATAGTTACGAACCCTCTTACGCTCCAATCGGGGAAAGACCGTTAGCTTATCAAAGCGATTCGCAAGGAGCATTTTTAAATAGTCACATGCCATGGATGTGTATATATATATATATGCAGAAACATGCCATGGATGTGATATATATATATAGTGCATATGTACACCATATATATTATTGGTGAAAAATCGTTCGCAACCCCAGTCGTTTATAAATATAACTCGCTACATCAAACTCTCTAGTGCCAAAACTACATGCTATGTCCAAACTTAAAATTTGGACAATCGGATCTCTAATATTGGTGAAGAATCGTATAAGTGTAGGCGTAACACACGGTCATGGCGTTCAAGGCTTAAGTTAGCCGTTCGCAACCCCAGTCGTTTATAAATATAACTCGCTACATCAAACTCTCTAGTGCCAAAACTACATGCTATGTCCAGACTTATAATTTGGACAATCGGATTTCTAATATTGGTGAAGAATTTCTTGTACAAGTTCTTCCCCAAGTGCCTGATTCTTCACGCGTTACTCGTCTCGTGTTTCACGATACTAACGCTTCGCATGTGCCAATAATCAATACTCGATTATGCTTCAAAATGGCGGATTTATCCGTTGTTTACAATTCGCAATCCGAAGTTGTCTTTAATATTGATAAATCAGAATGTAATGTAGTTGAAAAGGAAGATTCAAAGTTTCCACTATGGCACAGGAGATTTTGCCATATTGGGAACTCTGGTCTAAAGAAATTAATATGATATAAAATGGTTGAAGGACTCGATTCAAACGTAAATATTGGTAACGATGTTTGTGAAGCCTGCGTAAATGGCAAAATGTCTCGTTTGCCATTCACGTCTAGGTCTAAAGCGACAAGGCTTTTAGAAAATCAGAGGGCAAAGACTTTCTGACAAAACGGACTCAAAACAGCAAAAAATCATATGTTTCAAAGCTAGCAGTTTTAACATGGAGAAAAGGGTCATAGATGATTCCTCGGTCCAGACAGCAATGGCCAAATTCCAATTGGTCGATTTCCGCTCCTCAACAAAAACGAGGAGTCGCGAGAACACGTCTTCTCTTCCCGCTTCTCCCAAGAAAGGGAGGGGGGTAATCGATATTGGCTTTGACGGATTGCCTCTGTTCAAAAATTCGGGGATCGGGCTTTGACCAATTTTGGGATGTGCCAGGAATCCGTCGGCCATCCCACTCATAATTGCGGCTTATTGCAGGGAAGACAAGCCGCCGGTGGATGATTTATTGAAGTCCTTCGTCGTGGAAGTACAATACCTGAAGGCTTCACCGGTTGTTACAGACAAAATAAATGCTCACATCAAAATCAATAATTATATTTTGGATGCTGTTGCTCGACAATACATAAAATGCATAAAAGATCACAAGGGAAATTACGGATGCGAACGATGCACAACCAAGGGTCGGCGGTATAAAAATGATGACACGGCTGCAGTTCAGATGACGCGGCTGCATCCGGAAATTCTAACAGCTTCCTTAGGCAAGGAAGGAAGCTTTGCTTGTGTGCAGGTTCCAGTGGTCATACTTGACCTGACTGGCAACCCCCTTCGTCTCATTCATTTGGACGAGCCAGTAACGATGTGGCACCATGGAAATGTAGGCTTGGGTATGCTGTTCGCCGAGCTCAACTATTGACCGCCTCCTATATAAGCGTGAGGGTTTGTGGAGCCCGAGCGTGCGGTAGGGTCCGGTGTCGAAATAAAAAGGGAAATGGAGCCTGCCATGCCGTCGTACAATCCCCTTTTAGCCCGACGAACTAACACAGGAGATTACGGCGTCATTTTCGACGGGCAATTATACGTCCTATCCAAGGAATGTTATCAACCTATGCGTACATCTGTCAATCAGAGAAAGGGATTCTTTGAACTGAAGGCTGTTCATTGTTACCGGTGCCACAAAAACCATTCTTCGACCAAGCAAGATTGTAAGCCTCACTTTATCCCGACCTGCAGGGGGTGTGGACGTTTAATCAGGAACGCCAAGGGTAGGCCCGTTACGATTTCAGTACGTTTCAACCAGTGACAAAGTTTCTGCATTGCGCTCCTGCATGTCTGTTTGATCATTGCAATCCTATCCACTATGCGATTTTGCTTATGTTTACATTGTTTCCGGCACTTTATTATGCTTAGATGTTATGGAAAATTTCAGGGAACTAAGTTTAAAAATGTACAACCTTGATTTGAATTATTAACTCAGTTTACAGAGGCTAGTGATGGGACGCTTTGTTATACATCACAAAAGCAGAGTTAGAATTGCTAACAGATCCCGACCAATTGCTTTTTTTTGAGAGAGTTTTGCGGGGAGGGATAAACATCTGTAAATTTTGATTTTAACAATCTGAAACGGATTGAGCTATCGCATATGGAGAAGGGATTTATTAAACACACGCAATTCAAGAAAAAACCTTCTTGGACGAATAAAAGTTGTTGGAATGGTAAAAGGAGAGAAGTTCACTTATACTTTAAGAGAATTGTCTCCCAAGCATTTAGGTTCGAACGAATTGAAAGTTTTGAAAATGATTCACTGGAGTTCGCATATTCCAAAAAATAGACCTAGTTTTAAAATATGAGAAATCAATTTATCACACAGAAAATATTGAAGTTTATTTCATGCAAAAGCGAATAACTAGGCAAAAACCATAGTAGAAATAATAATAATAGAAAAACCATTAAAAGCAAAACACCAAGGGAAACAACTGATGGATTTGTGGATGTGGCCTACAAAAACAAATCAGATTTTTATAGTGTTGAAGATAGGATTGGCATGTGCCAATATTTAGGATTAATGAATGAGAAAGGCAATTGGACTGCTGAAATGAATAAATGGGTGGATTGGGTTGTAAAGAATAAAAGAATAATTGGAAAGCTACCATTCATCTTGATAATTGTTTTGAATTTAAATTTAACCAATTATTCTACTCTGTGTTTCTATTTTAGTGGATGATATGGCACCTAAGACAAGCATTGAGCTGGCTCAGCGGATTGCACAAATCATTGTGGATAAGCGGATTCTCACCCAGGAAGAAGCGGATAAATTCATCGAGAGAGCTGAGTTTGATAAAGTTGATTTGGAGAATTTTGATAAATTAATTCAATACCCTTCATTTTCTGTAAGTGAAATTGTTAAAATGCTTTGTAAACGAGGCCAGGGTGCCAAAGGCAGCTTCACTGTTTTTAGTACCAAAGAAGGGAAATTTGTCTCATCAACTGAAAGAAAACCAATGGTTGACGTCATGTTAATGATCAGATTGTTTGTACTGCGTGGGAGCAATTTAAAGAAAATTCCTGAATCTCTAGAGCCAGAACCCAAAAAGTGGTTCATTGAAACTATTGGGCTGTATAATGTGCAGCAACAAGTAAAAGGTCAGGGTAAGTGTATTACACTTGCTCGTTTAGCTCAGAGTTTCCCACGCATTACAACCTACTATACTTCAAAAGTGGAGTAGCTAGGACATTTGGTGAATACCCTTCTGATTTCCCTGATGTTTTCAAATCTACAGTTTTGCATCACTTTGATCCGACTGGTCATTTAAGACCAATAGCAATTATGAATAATAGAAACTTGGCAAAAACCATTAAAAGCAAAACATTAAAGGAAACAACTGATGGATTTGTAAATGTGGCCTACAAAAACAAATCAGATTTTTATAGTGTTGAAGATAGGATTGGCATGTGCCAATATTTAGGATTAATGGATGAGAAAGACAATTGGACTGCTGAAGTGAATAATGGGTGGATTGGGTTGTAAAGAATAAAAGAATAAGAAGAAATAAGAGGGCTCGTGATGATTCTGAAAGCGAATCAGAAAGTGGTGACGATGATCAAGGTGATGAACCTCCACCAAAGAAACCTAGAATTCCTCGTGATACTCCTGCACAACACTCCGACTTCATCCGTCTCTGCACAACACTCAGACAAGCTGCAGAACAAGGGTTGACAGCTATCTTTACTATAAAGAAAGCATTTACAGAGTTTCCGCAATTCAACTGGAATAGGATAGATGCAATATTTTCGAGAGAGATAGCTGCTGTGGTAGCAGGGTTAACGGCGATTGGAACGAATCCCTCCCTACTATGGATTCAGGAAAGATCTTGGTGCCGTGAAGTCCATTACCTTTAAGAATGTTGCATATGTAGCAAAAGAGTTGTTTGGTGCATACAGAGGGCTGCTCCACTCACGAAATATGGAGACTAGACAACTGTACCCAAATACAAGCAAGCACTTGATGATTTAAAAAAATGAAAGAACAACACCAAAGAAATCTCGTTTTAAAAGGTGCAGTCAAATCGTAGAATCGCAGTAACCCATGACTGCGATTGTTTCTTAACGGTTATCATCCCTAATTTTTTTGTAAATCATGAAAAAATAGAAGTAGCTTTTCCCACATTCAACGGCAAGAGGAGTCGGAATTTTGTGCGACTTACTCTTCCAGAATTTAAAACCAACAAAACAAGAGAAATAAGCAAAATGGTAGAAAATTAAAAAAAACTTTTGACATTAATTTCAAATATAGTCAATCGGTTTGGCATAACCAACTTTTTAGGACCAAGGAAACCAAGGTTGACATCGCATCGATTAAGCAAGGTATTTTTCGTTCCCTTCGGGGACCACACGAACAACCGAATTTTTATCGGGAAAAGGGAAATCCAACTGCCCTTCCAAACCGAAATCGGAGCTATCCAAATTTATAATCCCCGACTCGCTTTTTTCCAAGGTCCTATCTAGGGAAATTCCCTTCTCATGCAAATTGCGCGGAAAAAGAAGAATCCCTTTGGAAAATCGTAGTATGTCTTTATCGGTGAGGGGTTTGTTCCGAGGCAAAAAAACTCGTTTTTTGGGTGAGGAGTCAAAAAAAGACCCTGCCCTCGGCGATAGGGTTTCAAAAACAACCGGCTTCCAACTTTCAAGGCTTTCATAATTCGATTATGACGTTTGGCTTCCTCCAAGGTTTTTTTTCGCATTTTTAACGTCTTGGATCGTCTTCGCAAAGGCCGCCATTCCACCCAAAAGCGAACCCAATGCGCTAAAAGTCTGATATTTAAGCACAAAATTTTTAACAACAGCCTTGGTTTAGAAAGTTGGGATCCTATCATACCTTGAATTTGACTATGAAAGAGTTATCGTAGGGCCCCCTGGCCCAACAATTAGAGTCAGTACTTCACCGATAGTTTCAGTAAACTGTTTCAGTAGCGGGAATACACCGATCAAAAATTCACCAACAAAAAAAAAACCTTATGAAATTGTTGTCTTAAGTATTAAAAAATTTAAGGAAAAATGGAAGGTTCAACGACGATTGATATGCAGCATTTCAAAGGAGAATTTTGCTCTGGCTGTTGCAACTCCCGTTTAAGAAAAAGGGTCGGATGACACAATCCACTGAGTGACAAATGAATTTCCTTAATTCCTTCAAAACGTTTTTTTAAGGTAGATCACGGATTAAAATTACAGAAAGGACAGGGGGAAAAATAACCAACCTACCGCACAGACCACCGGAGACAAAACACAATCTACATAATTTTTTTTTTATTCTTTTAAAATATTATTTGAACGAATGACTGGCTGATATTTTTAAAGTCAAGTGGGGTTAACTTATATATATGGGTGTGCCCCATTTTTTTTTGACAACTTTTTAAAGATGACAATTGCTATATCGAATCGAGTCCTTTTGATTCCTGTCTCAACTCAAATCAAAAAAGAAACGGAAGCTGTGTTTTTTTTTTTTTCGATTTGCCTCTCTTCCGTTATTTCATTCTCTTTTTCGGGAAAGTTTTGTGAATTCGTAATGAAAAAAGGAAAACGGGAGAAAAAGAGATTTTCTAGGGCAACTCAAAAGGAGAGAGAGATAGGAACAAAAAAAAAAAGGTACACGGAATGAACTGTTTAGATCCCAAAATGCTAGGAACACACGGGGAGTCACTTGAAATTCGTAGCCCCTGAAAATTTGAATTTCAAATGACGTCTGCTTTGACAACCTTTTACAAACTAGAACAGAACAAGAAAACGCTGAATGAAAAGTTTGTAGGAAAAAAAAAAAAAAAAAAAAAGTTTTTGTTCGGACATTTTTTTTCACCCCCCTTTTTACTTTTTTTTTCTCTCTCTCTCATTTTAAATTATATAATTAAACCGTAGGATTCCTTTAGACCGGTTTTTCCGCTTTGACAGTGAAAACGAAACGAACGACATTTTCGCCTCCATTTCCTAGCAAATTGAAATTTATAGAAAAACATTAAACGGGGAAAGTCTTTCGGTCCTTTTCGTTTTCAATTTAATGAAAACCCGTTCATCTCGCAGACGCGGTTCGTTCGGCCACTTTCGGTTTTCCCGTCATTTTTTTTTTTTAAATTTGAAATGATATCGGATGTAAATCTCCCCCGTATCGATGTTAACTTATTGACGAACCCGAAAATTTAAATTGTAAATCACCCTCATGATATCCTTTGTGAGTCAATTTCATTTTATCGAAAATAAAACATGTCGTCTTTTTCAAATTGTTGATGTCGGCTTTTTTTTTTTTTTAAAGTTGGGAAACACTAGGATGAAAATATAAAACAATAAACTAAGTTAGCTAATTTAACCTATCCGGGATTGGTCAAAGGAAAAGGCAAAATTTGATTTTGTAATATCCCCTGCAGTTTCCCTTCATCTAAACCTTCATAAAGTAAAATCCATTTAAAAGTTAAAGTAAAATGATTACTGGGACGTAAAAATACATTTTAAATCCCTGCAGCTTCCTCTTTCCCTTCCGGTTTCTCTTGTTTTTACGTTTGTTCCGATACTCTTTTAATTTAATAATACCCATCTTCTTTTCTTTTCCGATTTTGACAAGTCAAGTCTGTCTGATCGAACTTTTGTATTTGTGGTTGAGGAATTGAGGCTGCTTTGAAAAATAATGCTTAGGGTGGTTTTTTGAAAACGACTATTAAATTTTTGATTCAATGCCAATAAGATTATTCCACAAAAAATTTGAGGTGAATTGGTCACCATTAAGAGGTGCCCCATCAGGGGCCCAAAAATTTTGTAAATTTAGAGTTTTTTTTTTTCTTTTTTGGCATAAAAGACCATCGAATCCTATTGAAAATTTTGCGTAGACTAAGAATTTGAAGTTCAAAATTAGTTTTGGTGCAAGGTTTTTGAGCCACAGGCAAAACACCATAAAAAGGTTTGCAGAGCTTCTAAATTACTTGTATAGCTACTCACCCTATTTTTTTCATTGACCTCCAACGATATTTGGGGGCCTGGGAGGGGTCCGAATTAGGGTGGTTCTTTGGAAAAGGGGAAAAATTTTTTTTTGAATTTTGGTGACGAACCCCCCTGATTTTGTTCCAATGCCTATAAAATTATTCCACAAAAAATTGGAGGTCGATCGGTCATCATCAAGAGGTGCCCCAGGGGCCCAAAAATTTCCAAAGAGCCCATATAAGGGCGGAAAATAAATATTTTTTTGGGCATAAAAGAAAATTGATTCCTATCGGAAATTTTGCGTAGATTTCGAATTTGAAGTCAAAAATAAGTTTCGGAGCATGGTTTTTGAGCCACAGACAAAAGGCCATAACAATGTTTGCAGGACTTTTAAATCCGGCCAGTAGCACATCTTTTAGGCATTGGAACAAAATCAGGGGGGTTCGTCACAAAAATTTGAAAGTCGGTTTCAAAGAACCACCCTAGTCCGAATTCAGTATAAATTTGAAAAATTAAAAAACGTCCGTAGTACGAATTCTTCGACTTAAATCTCAGCATTACAGTAATTTTCGGGAAAAATTTTCGGGTTTTCGGTGTGTTCCGGGGTGTTTCGGGTTTTCGGGTGTTTCGGGTTTTCGGGTTTTTTTCCGTGTGGGGCCCATTTTGGGGCCCATCCGAAAATAAGTTGAAAATTTTGATATGGTACTGGAATCTGACATAATCGACGATGCAGATTTCGATTTCAAGATCCATAACACTGTACGATTGCCGGGTGACTGACGATTGAGGAACAGAATTAAAAAAAAGTCAAGGGACTTAAGATTATTTTATCTTTTTTTACAGCTTAATTAAAGTATCCTTATTACAATTCTTAATTTTTTTTCTAAATTCCGATATATTTTGGTAGATGCATTGTCTTTAACTTTCATTTTTGGTCAATTTGGAAATTTTCCTTAAAATCCTATTTAAAATCAAAGGCACTTAATTTATCAAAATGTTTCAGAATACATAATAAAATTTAGAATTTTAATAAAATTACTTTAGGATCGATATTCGCGTTTACCGCACATAAAGAGTTTTAAATTAGTGAATTTTGAAATTGATCGTGTTGTTTATACTTAGCAAATAGCAAGTCACATCCGTGAAAATTTCGCAGTATTCACCTAACACCTTATGTAACCTAGTTCAGTACGAGATGCATCAGAGCCCGAGGTAGCTCAGTGGTAGAGCAGCCGTCATGAAAACGGAAGGTCGGTGGTTCAAGTCCACTCTTCGAGTGCCTCTGGTGTATTCTTTTACTGAACATCTTCCCGGTTCCCTCTTTGATCCATATACCGATAACCCCAACTGAGAGAATTACACCCCTTCTGCCTTAAAGCAGTTTTTGGTTTGTTGGAAAAATTAAAAAATTACTTTAATTAAGCTGTAAAAAAAGATAAAATAATCTTAAGTCCCTTGACTTTTTTTTAATTCTGTTCCTCAATCGTCAGTCACCCGGCAATCGTACAGTATTATGGATCTTGAAATCGAAATCTGCATCGTCGATTATGTCAGATTCCAGTACCATATCAAAATTTTCAATTTATTTTCGGATGGGCCCCAAAATTGGCCCCACACGGAAAAAAACCCGAAAATTTTTCCCGAAAATTACTGTAATGCTGAGATTTAAGTCGAAGAATTCGTACTACGGACGTTTTTTAATTTTTCAAATTTATACTGAATTCGGACCCCTCCCAGGCCCCCAAATATCGTTGGAGGTCAATGAAAAAAATAGGGTGAGTAGCTTCATACAGTACATACAACAATTTTTAAGAAGTATGACCCTCAATGAGTTTTTGCTAGAAATGCCTCAAGCGCAGAAAATTAATTGGAAAGAGGTTCAAAGAAATAAATTCAAAGCCTCAACATAAAAACTCATCCCGCAGATCCTGCGGCCTCTTTCGAATAACTCGGGACGGAACCGGTCGTTCCGTGAACGGGAGTTCCAGCAGGATGCTGCTGCGTCACACTCGGTGGTTGAGCACTATAAAAAGACAATCAATATTAACGAATCGATCGTTTTCTGTACCAAAAGTTTTGGTCCAAAACTAATTTTGGACTTGAAATTCGTAATTGATTTGAATAGGAACCTATGACCCACTGAATATATAAATATTATTCAGAAAAAACCTCCAATTAGGTCATAAACTATTTTTATTTATTGTGAATGATCATTTCGACGGTCTACAGGCCGTCATCATCAGCACCTAAAATCTAAAATAACAACAATTTCTTTTAAAATTAAAATTAAAGTGAATCCTAACCTCAAAAGAAATATATAGCTAAAACTCACTGCAAAATTACATCAGAAAAAACAAAATTTCCTCACAGCCATAAGTACGGTAAGCCTTACGATTATGAATATACATCGAAAAAATAAATTATTTATTTATATATATAGGCGCAACATCCATAAAGAATATACTAATCTTACTCCGTTTAATAATGAGTTAAAAAGAATAATTTTACCGTTTAATAGTAATCTTTGTAAAGGATTGGACCGAATTTTCCGTTCGTTTAATTATCAACCTGTTTTTAAAGCTTCTAACACCTTAAAGAATCTTTTAGCCAATCCGAAAGATAAAGTGGATTCAAAATCTAAATCAGGAATCTATCAAATCGGTTGTTCTGTTTGTGATGCTAGCTACATAGGGCAAACAAAACGTTCCATTCATATGCGGTTTAAAGAGCATTTTGCCCATGCTAAATATAATAGAATGGGAAAATCGAGTTTAAGTGACCACATGTTAGATACAACTCATCCGATCGAAGAGAAAAACCTTAAATTGTTAAAACATGTCAATAAACGGAATTATTTAAATGCGTGGGAAAGCTTATACATTTATAAAAACCGCGAGAATAACATTTTGAACGAAGATGAAGGTCCGATTCCTGAACGTACTTTGTTTAAGTTGTCTGATTTGCTTTAATTTCCCTGTTTCCGGTTTGTCAGCCATGAGGACTAAGAAAAGAAAGAAAAAGAAATGTAAATCCTAATTAATTTTAATAACTATGTAAATAAATAATTTATTTTTTCGATGTATATTTATAATCGTAAGGCTTACCGTACTTATGGCTGTGAGGAAATTTTGTTTTTTCTGATGTAATTTTGCAGTGAGTTTTAGCTATATGTTTCTTTTGAGGTTAGGATTCACTTTAATTTTAATTTTAAAAGAAATTGTTGTTATTTTAGATTTTAGGTGCTGATGATGACGGCCTGTAGACCGTCGAAATGATCATTCACAATAAATAAAAATAGTTTATGACCTAATTGGAGGTTTTTTCTGAATAATATTTATATATTGAAATTCGTAATCTACTCAAAATTTTCAATGGGGATAGGGGGTCCAGCCATGGCATTGTCGGCGAAGCCATGACAGCCGGCTAGGGACCCCCGTAGGCCTTTAGCGTGTTGTTGAATTATTTTTATCAGCAGCCAGTTGTTTTTTGATCTTTGATCCTATTGACCTGATGCTGTGGTGGCCTGCTCTTGTGGTGGATATAATATAAATCACACACAGTGTTTACCAGCATTCAGTAATGTCAGACTGTGGAAGTGAATATTCAATTATTAATTCGGAAGTAGACGTTTCAGATCTTACTTGGGATTCCGACGATTTAGTAGGTGATAAAGAAACAGAAAATATTATTGATTCATTAGAACGACAAGGAGTATCATTATTGTGCTATGAAACGATCGGGGAATCTGTTCAAGACGGCGGAAAAAAAAAAGAAAGTAGCGTTCGAAGAACCACAGCGATCACCGGAAGTGATAGATCTTCCAAATACGCAACAAGTGATTGCAGACTTGGAAGAAGAATTATCACCGAACAGCCTTCTGTATCATTTGGAATTAATGTGGGAAGACAATTTTTTGCAAATTCCACCGAAAATATTGAAAACGATGTGTGTGGAAATAACAGTGAATCAGGATCCGATGGGGAAGCGGAAATGGCAGACGATTCGAGATCAACTCAATTCTCTCATAAAGAAAGTGATCTTATCAGATTCAAACGACTTGCAAGATCTTTCCTGGAATGCATTCAAAAATATTTTGCAAAGAGAAGAGTTGTACACGACGTTATTCCATTTGCACATGTCGGAGGACGAATTGAAATATTGGAAATCTGCCGCGGAACGGAATTTAACGGAGCAATCTTCATTATCGGCGAGCACGAAGACCACTTCCACATCGTGCACGATTGCACCTACAACGGGTCCCGATGCAAGTGCAGCCGAATCGAAAACATCAGAAAAGGTAATATAATTGAATTGTTAATACTTTTGAATTTTAAATATTCCTTTTATATTACAGGCAAAAAGTTTCCGCGACGCGTTTTTTGGTCGCGGGAGTTCACCCGATCGCATTGGAGAAACCTCATTCAATATTTGGTTTCGGGAGGGCGCCGACTTATTTACCTGGAAAGCTCAAGGACCGATTCCATATGCGGCCATCCGCTTGGACCTTTTCCACCAGAATCAGATTTCAGGGATGAAGAGGGAACACTGGTGGAAAGTAGCGACCTGGAAATCATTGACGTCGATACAATCTGCAAACAGCGAGACGTATCGTCTAGTGGAGCAACTCACGGACCAGATAACAAAGGACGCGCAAGCTATTGGAGGCGAAACCGAAAGGAAAGGAAACCAGCGTGGCAGTTATTCCAATTTTTAAAAGAAAATTTGGCTTCACCTCCATCACATATATTTTCAACAATTGCATTTTTAAATTCGGAATTTTCGTTAATAGATGCCGTGTCTAAAAAGCAAGCATTAGAACATGTTGGTACTTTTTTTGCAAATAAAGGTTAGGTAGTTGAAATATATCGAGTTATCGATATATTTCAGACTTATCGCCATCACTAGTACTAGCGCTGTAAACGGTAACACGGACATTTACCGGTAAAAATTTACCGTAATTTTTAGTCGATTTACCGGTGAATCGATAACCAGTATTCCGAACCCTACAACCGAGGTCGACTTACAGACAGTAAGTGTCCTTGTAGGGTACCTGCAAGATATTTTTCTTTATTCCTGCAGAAAGTCAGGGATTTCCCCACTTTTTCTCATTTTTTTTTTAAAATCAACATAATACCAAATGATTGCCTACAGTTTCTCAAAAATCAGCTTTTAAAATCAAGCTACAATCATCCAGTACATGAATTTTATCACTTAATTCAGCCGTGAAAAAATAAATAAAATTTCCGGTTTTTTTTTTTTTTGAAAGTTGCGTCCACCCCACCAGGAAATTAAATTCATTTGAGACCGATCGGCATGTAACTGGAAACACCTGCTGCGGCGGCGGTGAAGGAGAAAAAAAAAAAAAAAAAAAAAGTCAAACATGAAATGGTGAAAAATGAGCTAGGAACACACCCTAATGGTGTACTTTGTCACGGTGATCGATACTTTAACCCTTTTCTTCCCGGTTGCTGAGTAATTGGCAATAAATTAATCCAGGTAGACGCAATCTTCCCTATATCAAATCCTCCCCCACAGCACCGAGACATATTAACTGGATGGGGTGTATTTAACATTGGGTTTTGTGCAGTTGGCTCGTGACTTTATTACGTTTAAATTAAGGTCTCGTGTCTGGCGTTGAATTTTTCGGACGGACGTCCTTCCTTTTTCCGTCCATCCGACGACCGCGGATGTGGGGTTTTCTGGAGGGGGATCTGGTAAAACGCTTCACTGATGCCCTAAAGGAGGTTACTCTCTTATTAAACTTGCATGGGTGTTAAACGCTAAAATCCGGAAAATAAAAGAGATCGAAGACCCTTGAAGGAGACGTAATTCGATGTAAGAGAGAAAATAAAAAAATTAAAAAAAGATTTTCCGGGAAAGGAAAGGAAAAAAAAAAATATGAAAGGGTTGACGATTCGGAATTTCCCCTCCCTACTTTGCTTATCATTAATTCAATTTCCATACGCACATCCTATTTTCAATAGTTGAGAGATTACGTGTTTTCCTTTTTTTTTTCACTTTGACGTGAAAATTTTCAGATAAAACAAATGATTTTTTAAACTCCTCGTTGTTGTATCAAAAAACATGCAAGCATTATTAAGCTAATGAAGTGGGAATTAATTTATCTTTTTTTATATACGCTGCTTTTTTTTTTCTTTTTTCTTTTTCACCTCTCTCCGTTAGTTTTCCCGTTCGGAACAATAGGTAATTATTCTTTTGTACTGTCAGAGGACGCTTTTCCTGGTGACATGTTACGAACGACAAAAGAATCGAAAAAAAAAATGAAATTAATTTCGGGAGGAAATAAAAAAAATAAAAAAACAAAATAAAGAAAAAAGAAGATTAAAGAAAAAAAAAAGAAAATTAAAGGTCAACGGACATACGGCCCGGAGCTATTGGAGCCCGGAGCATAATAGGGCTTAAGAGTAGGTCCATCAGGCTGCTGGTGAAAAGTTATTGAACAGTTTCGAAGGCCGGACTGAAGGACGTCAAAAAACAAAATAAAACTGTACATATCTAACCTAAGGGTGAAAAGTACAAGAAAGGGGGTAAAGAAAAAGCTTGTATTTAACGGGGCAGTATGTTTTTAAAGTTTTTGGGCAGTATTATTAATTGGCAGTTAGGGCGGGTCGAAAAACGCGAATTTTTGAATTTGAAAACGCCTGATATGGAAATCTGTGTCTTTTTGTAATGCTATTAACCCTAATTTTTTTCAGACATTTTGAGGTGCCGCAATGGCCATGAAATTTTCAAAACGCCCATTTAAGGACCAAAAATGAAAATTATATTTCGCATAAAAGACCGTCGTTTCCTATCGGAATTTTTTCGTAGATTACAAACTTGAAGTAAAAAATTATTTTTGGTGCACAGTTTTTGAATCACACACCGGATTCCAAAATTCTGAAAATCTTTTTATGGTTTTCTGTTTCTGGCTCAAAAACCGTGCACCAAAAATAATTTTTGACTTCAAATTCGTAATATACGCAAAATTTCCGATAGGAAACTACGGTCTTTAATGCGAAAAAAAAAATTCATTTTTGGTTCTCAAATGGGTTTTTTGAAAATTTCAAGGCCATCACGGCACCTCAAAATATCGTTTAAAAAATCTGAAAAAAATTAGGGTTGATGTTATTATAAAAAGGCATCGATTCCCATATCAGGCGTTTTCAAATTCAAAAATTTGCGTTTTCGACCCGCCCTATAGGCAGTGTGCAACAGTTCATTAAAAATAAGTAAAAAAAAAAAAAAAAAAAAAAAAAAAAAAAAAAAAAAATTTAAAAAAATAATCAAAAAAGAAAAAAGAAATTAATGTATTTGGATCTTGATTCATCGGCAAATGTACTATCCTCTATATAGGATAGAGGATGGTGACTATATAGAGGATGGTGCATTTGCCGAAGAGGATAATATTTCCACCAAATCCAGACAAAGTGATAATAGTGGCTATGACATAAACAGTAATCATAGTTCTAACAGAGCCAGTAGCAATGGTAGAGATAAAAAAATATTTAGAGGTCGCTCAAGATCTTTAGGCGGTAAAATTTTTTTTCGGGCACGAGACATTCTTTTTTTCCCTGTTATTTTTAAAGATAAATAACTGCTCATTTTAAATCAGTCATATTTTATCAAATAACCATAACTGCTCATTTTTATATTATACTGACAAAACAATAAGATACTGCCACAAAAAATTTAATACTGCCAAAATTTCCCCGTCCCGGAATACTGCCCTTGTAAAATAAATATTGCCCATTTAAATATTGGCCTAAAGAAAGCCATAAAGACATGGGGAAGATAAGCAATTTGAGTGCTAAGTTCAAGAAATAGTAAGTAAAATTAAATTTCAACAATTTTTCAGTGGCGACGTTCCCTTTTTCTTTTTTAATTATTTTTGCGTTTATTTTATTGTAATTTAAACGCTCCCCAATAAAAAACAAAAAGCTGATCATATCAATCCGACGAAAAAATTTTTTTTTCCTTTTTTTTCAGTCCACGTGGCAAGAAAAGACAAGGAAAAGAAACTTTTTGCCGTGTTCTCCTCGAGACCACTTCTTTTTTTTTTTTTTTTCTTCTTTCATTCTTTACATAAATTTTACAAGAATGACTCTTCGATAGCACTCAGAAAACAATTCATAAAGTTTCTCAATAACATTTCAAAATTGTGTAAGATAATAAAACCCAACAAATGACAGCGTAATAAAAAAAAGTTTTATGAAGTTTTGAATAAGAAAACTGCTGATCATAAGCTTTACCGTAGCCAGGCTAGGGAGGGGACGCGAGAGGGGGAAGGAAAAAAAAAAAAAAAAAAAACTTGCCGGGAAAATTTTCCATTTACATGTGAAAACAATATCTCTCCGGGGTTATTGAAAAGTAACAGACTTCTTATAAGCAATTTTAACAGGATACAAAATCAAAAAAGTCGTCGAACGTTTAAGGGTTATTCACCTTCCTTTTTTTTATCATCCGAACAGACGTTTTTTTAATAAATACAATAAATGCCCCTTTAAAAAAAAACCCCTCTTTTTATTGAAAAACATTCGATTACAAGTGTTTTCATCACATTTTACAATCTGTCTTTTGAAACGAAAAGCGTCTAGATTTAATTAAAAAATTTTTTTTAAATTATCTCGATCGACTTTTTTTTAATTGCATAAGACTTTGACAAAAAAATTTTTTTTTTTTTTTTTTTGAAATTTTTGATACATTCTATTCCGTCTTTTAACTTTTCTCTTATATAATTTTTTTTCTAGTTTTCTAAAAAAAAAAAAAAAAAAAAGCGAACAACATTTTTGACTTTTCCGTGAAAGCTTAGCAACACGATAGGTGGTAAGCATGAGAGAAATTTATTTTAAAAAAATATACGGAAAAAGGGATGAAAAACAACCCAGACGCATATGCCCAATAGAAGTCTGTCATGTCTTTTCGTTTTTTTTCTATTATACAAAAAGCAAAAGTTTTTGTTCTTCGTGCTTCTAGTAAGTCTTTCATACAGTATCGCAATGTTATTAACCCTTTAGCGGCCGAGTTTCGGAAAATTTTACCGGAAAATCAAAGAAAATCTCCTAAATTTTTTTTTCCTCTCATGATTTCGCACTTAAAGTTAACCTACAACGCATTAGGGACCCGCACTATGCGTTAAAACCCGTATTAGACGCCTACCCATTTTCAGTTATGTGCAACCCGCAACACATACATGCAACAATATAAAATGAAGGGTTGGTTTTAGATAAAATCCGATTTCAAATTTGATTTTTTCAGCTCAGAAAATATACGGATACAAAGTTTCAGCTTTCTAAGTTGACTGGAAAATGTGCAAAATATTTTTTTGGGCGGTTTTATGGAAAAATTTTAAAAATATTTATTTTCTCTATGAAGAACCAGTTGCAAGTAAAATTTGACTACGGATTCGGATTCCTCGACCTCAAAAACCCCCGGAACCATGTCTTCATCATTCCAGTCTTATCAGTTACGAAGATATGCACTATTCAAAGCTTCGCTTCGCTATTCAAAGCTTCGCACTATTCAAATAGAACTTCTATCCTTCTATTCCCAACAAAGCTTCGTAGTGCAGTTGGTAAGGGCGTCGGGTAACACGCAGGAGGTTCTAAATCAAATCCAAGTCAGAGTAAAAAAAAAACGGAAATTGTCCCGGAAATTGTCCATAGACAACTAAATCGGAAGAAAGACAAAGATGGAACATTATCCTCGATTATATACTGTAAAAAAAATTATTTTTTTCGTTTCGGGAATTGTCTATAGACGAAGAAATAAGACTAAAGATGATTACACTCGTCGATGGAAGGATATATTCGACAAAACGGGCAAAAAAAAAATCGCGGGAATTGACTATATACGTATACAAACAAATAAACATGAATAAATGTTTGATTCTTACCCACTAGGGTGTTCCTTATTTTGCGAATTTTCGAATTTCAAAGTGCTCACCCCCGGAATCCGTGATGCCTATGGCACAGATGAACCCTATTTTTTTTTAGATTTTTTACTCAACGGGAAAGCGTGGCGCATCGAGCTTAAAGTTTTGAGCTTTTCCAAAATTTTGCATAAAACCCCCTCTAACTCTCGGACCGTTGTAGGTAGCAAAAAACTCTAAGGACCTTTTTTGTAGAGCATTAGTGGGGCTACACACCAGTCTTTACGATTTCCTTTTATCTTAAACCGTTTCCGAATAATCTCGGGAAAACTTAGGAAAATTTTTTTTTTTGAATAGGCAACCCGCAACCACTTTTTATGAACACAATTAAAATAGCTATTCTAATCGTGTAAAATGTGCATTTTTAGAGGCAATTCTTATCTTTCAGGATTAGCATTTTTGGATTGTAGTGTACCGCTGTTGTTCTAGCGGCTGCAGCTGCTGCTGCTCACTAACGCTGCTGGAAAATATGCGCTGCTGGCAAAATATTAAAAGGTTTGTAATCAAAAAAGTTTTTACTCGCACTCATCAAATTTCCGTTTTAAAGTTTTTCTACTGCAGTCTGGATAAAGCTGTCGGTGCTGCTGAATTACTTGCAGGGCATAAATCTTATTTCTCCGTTTTCCTTGATTAAACCGTGGCAGTCCTGCATAAGTTCAACCGACCTTTCCGCGCAATCATTAACAACTTTTAACGACTTAACATCGATTTTTCGTTAAAGGGCTTACTTAATAGTTTGCAAAATGATACCTAATTATGTAAGTTGAAACAAAGCTTAAATTTGAAGTTTTAATTTACTTTTATATTCAGTTGCTCGGTGATCGTTAACAAAAATTTTCAGGTCCGTTTTTAAGTTATCTGTTTTTACTTGTTTTATGTTTTATCCGAAGTTTTATTTAAATATTTATTTCAATGCTTTAAAAGTGTTATTTAAATTGTTGAAATGGCGGAAAGATTAAGGAGCGGCAAAGAAAATATTTTCTTGATCGTTGATGTTAACCACCAAATTACTGGAGCTAAATTGCCGTCAAATAGACAAGTATTATCCGTTCTCTTTCATAATATGCGGGAAGTGAAGTTGAATTTCGCAGAAAGCGCAATGTTAGCAGTAAAAGAGTGTGCAATATTGTGGGAGAAAGGCAGAATACCGACAAAACCTACACAACACTCTTTTATTGCTCATACTCTTTTACTGCTAACATTGCGCTTTCTGCGAAATTCAACTTCACTTCCCGCATATTATGAAAGAGAACGGATAATACTTGTCTATTTGACGGCAATTTAGCTCCAGTAATTTGGTGGTTAACATCAACGATCAAGAAAATATTTTCTTTGCCGCTCCTTAATCTTTCCGCTATTTCAACAATTTAAATAACACTTTTAAAGCATTGAAATAAATATTTAAATAAAACTTCGGATAAAACATAAAACAAGTAAAAACAGATAACTTAAAAACGGACCTGAAAATTTTTGTTAACGATCACCGAGCAACTGAATATAAAAGTAAATTAAAACTTCAAATTTAAGCTTTGTTTCAACTTACATAATTAGGTATCATTTTGCAAACTATTAAGTAAGCCCTTTAACGAAAAATCGATGTTAAGTCGTTAAAAGTTGTCAATGATTGCGCGGAAAGGTCGGTTGAACTTATGCAGGACTGCCACGGTTTAATCAAGGAAAACGGAGAAATAAGATTTATGCCCTGCAAGTAATTCAGCAGCACCGACAGCTTTATCCAGACTGCAGTAGAAAAACTTTAAAACGGAAATTTGATGAATGCGAGTAAAAACTTTTTTGATTACAAACCTTTTAATATTTTGCCAGCAGCGCATATTTTCCAGCAGCATTAGTGAGCAGCAGCAGCTGCAGCCGCTAGAACAACAGCGGTACACTACAATCCAAAAATGCTAATCCTGAAAGATAAGAATGCCTCTAAAAATGCACATTTTACACGATTAGAATAGCTATTTTAATTGTGTTCATAAAAAGTGGTTGCGGGTTGCCTATTCAAAAAAAAAAATTTTCCTAAGTTTTCCCGAGATTATTCGGAAACGGTTTAAGATAAAAGGAAATCGTAAAGACTGGTGTGTAGCCCCACTAATGCTCTACAAAAAAGGTCCTTAGAGTTTTTTGCTACCTACAACGGTCCGAGAGTTAGAGGGGGTTTTATGCAAAATTTTGGAAAAGCTCAAAACTTTAAGCTCGATGCGCCACGCTTTCCCGTTGAGTAAAAAATCTAAAAAAAAATAGGGTTCATCTGTGCCATAGGCATCACGGATTCCGGGGGTGAGCACTTTGAAATTCGAAAATTCGCAAAATAAGGAACACCCTATTACCCACCCTATAACGGAAATATCAAATTTCATATAGATTCATAATATTCATACATTTCAATGAAACCCATTGATTTAAAATCAGCAACTCAGCAAGTTAAAATCATTAATCAGCAATTTGTAAAATTTATAAAAAAGAAAACATAGCCAAAATATACCAGTCATTATTTTTACCGTTAGCAAATCAGTTTAGTTTTTTCTCTGGTTTCCTATGCGGTTGTTCTTTTAAATATTATCCCTACGATGGGATCGTCCGACA
Source organism: Liposcelis bostrychophila (assembly GCA_037577465.1). Lineage (NCBI taxonomy): Eukaryota > Metazoa > Arthropoda > Insecta > Psocodea > Liposcelididae > Liposcelis > Liposcelis bostrychophila. The sequence goes on along the minus strand of CM075208.1, from coordinate 51,796,513 downwards.
GCAAAATATCCGAGAATAACGGAGAAGTTAATAACGTGGTAAATGTAGAAAGTGCAGTGGAAATCGAAAGCTTGAAGCTTACGATTTTATTGTATGTTATCGCGGCCGTCAAGTTAATAGAGCTATCATATTTGTTATACCGATCCCACAGGCATGGCCTGAAACGCAAATATCAAAGCTCCAATCCATTGTAATCAAACAAAAACTCAAACTCCTTACAGAGTTCAATTCAATAAAGATATATTTATTTGAATATGGCTTTGAATTTTTTTTTTTCGAAATTCGAATTCCTTAATATAGGCTCTATCCTACATTAGATTAAGATCAAGGAGGCTTCGCTACTTTAGAATCGCGGGGGCCTTGAGCCACTGCCTTGTATCTTTATGTAAATAACAGACGAATATACGTAGATGGATGTATGTATTATCGCATTTTAAATGGTTTATTCTTTTTATTAATTTTATATTCGATTAAATCAGCTGGATCAGTAATATCTAACAATACAATTAATTAATTGATTGACTGATTTTTAATGTACCATTCAAGGTAATTTTGAAGAGGTCCGCGCAACCCCGCAAAGTAGGCAGACAAGTTTGTTATTCATTCGGAAATAAAATAGACCCAGCCAGGATTTGGCATTTTTTTTTCTCAAAGAATTACTTAATCAGCAAATTAATAAATATACGCCTTCAATTTTCAATCTATATTATCAACAGACAGATTCAGATAAGTATTACTTAATGCACTAGTTATATTTATGTTTTTCATAAATAAAGATAAAATGCTTTGTGATTTTTCTTTTACTTCTTTTCACAATTCGTCAATATTTGAAGAAATACTTATGCGGCCTTTGGCAAAAATAACGGCCCACTTCAATTAAATGTACCATAGAAGAGATGTCCTGGAAATTAATTAAAGTCAATTCGGCTTCTGGAATAACAGGTATGATGTGATTTACAGTGATGTTTAATTGTGTTCCGAAAGTGTCTTGAGAGATACTTGCAAGATATTATTGGCCATTACACAGAGATGTTTAGCTTTTACGGGGTGATTATTTTCATCTAAAATAAGTTGTAGCGTCGTTCCCAAATGGCTCGAGTTAATCCCTTTAGCTAAACACATACAACATCTCTGTAAAATGATTATAATATCATTTATGGTGACTGTCTTCCATATGGTTATTAAAAAATGGACACAGAGAATTTATTACTAATATCATTAAGGGAAAGTACCCGTATCCTGACCAGGCACCTAAACCTGACAGGCTCATAAGTTAAACACTTAATACCATAAAAGGAAAACGTGTTTAGCGTATGAGCCTGTCAGGAAGACGTAATTAATCATATGGAAAAGGAAAAGGTAGGTTTTATTTTGTATTTGCATGAATTTTACTAAACATCTACATGTTTATTTTAGATGGACAAAGAAGCTATACGTATTGCTTCCGACACAAGATTAAAGGAATTTATAAAAGCTTACGGAGACCGGATTGCGGTAAAAGAATTTTGCGCGACGAGGTCCGAAAAGTGGTCGCCGCCGACCCGGGTTGCGTCTATTAAGAAATAAACGGCTGGACTCCGTTGCATTTTTCTTGCCTTTATGGAAACGCCGACACGTCAAAAATCTTTCTGGACGCAAAGGCCGATCCCCTGGCAAAGCTTCCGTATTCGTGGTGGACCCCGTTTCATTTCGCGGTCGCTTCGGGCAATACCCAATTGGTTGACATACTAGCCAATTATTTACTTTCTATCCGCAAAAGCATTAACGTCCAGGCACGAGGCGGCTGGATGGCTCTGCACGTAGCGGTGGCGTACCGAAACTCTCCGATGGCCTATCGATTGGTTGTGCGAGAAGCGGACGTCAATTGGGCGGCAAAAGGCGGTTGGACACCGTTCGTGTTTGCGGCCAGAAACAGAGATGTTTCAACAATGTCGATAGTTCTTGATAGCGGGAAAATATATGCTATAGACCATGGAGTTAAAAGTAGGAGAAAATAGACAGCGCTGCATTTCGCCGCTCGACACGGAGACGAAGCAGCCTTGACACAATTACTGAAATATGGTGCTTACTGGAACTGCAAGGATCACTCCAAAGACCGAGTGATTCCGCTGGACCTGTGGCTCCGCTGCCATTATCGAACCAGAAAAAATTCGACCATGTGAAAAAATTTGCCCGAGGAGGCAAAAAAAGATAAAAAGTGGTGCGATTCTAACGCGATTGTGACACCGTAAACGGCAAATCATTTTCGGTTAATTCTATGTCCCTATCCTTTTTTTTTTTTTCTGTTTCCTAATTTTTTTTCTGGGTTTGCATCTATGAAATTCGTTTTTTCCCTAATTCGCTGGGCAGATGTGCATCACAGCATCATCTGCCTCGCAAACATTTGCAATCAGTTTCATAAATGCAATCTAATCAGATATTCGTGCAATTGTTCGTGTCGTTGCAAATGATCTAAAAGGTCAAATTGCAACTTTACGACTTTCCCATACGCCCATTTCTGTTAACACCGCAGAATTAAGAAATGACGTATTAATTGAATTAATAAAATATGTATTATTATACCATTTATACTCATGGACACCGTTCGTGTTGGCGGCCAGAAACAGAGATGTTTTAACAATGTCGATAGTTCTTGATAGCGGGAAAATATATGCTATAGACCATGGAGTGAAAAGTAGGAAAAAATGGACAACGCTGCTTTTCTCCGCTCGACACGGAGACGAAGCAGCCTTGACACAATTACTGAAATATGGTGCTTACTGGAACTGCAAGGATCACTCCAAGGATCGAGTATTATTAGTAGTATTAGTATGTATTATAAGTAAGTATTATGATTATTTGCAATATGCAACAAAATGTATTTAAACACATCAGGGTACCACTGCTGATTTCCAAGTTGCAAAGTATTTCACAGAAAAGCCTCGAAATATTATGTTTCTAAAGCAGGATCGCTATTGGAGTGACTTGCCAACTTATTATTTTACTTCTTTTTACTATTATTATATTATATTATATATTTTACTTCTGCTAGGCTATATTATATATATTTTACTAGGCTATATTATATTATGATTATTTTACTTCTGCTGAACAGAACTTTTCTAAAAACAATTCATTTCATTTATTTCAATCAACAAACTAGTTCTGTTGTGTATTGATACATTAGTTAGCGATTATATTTTTTTTTTTTTTTTAGATATATATAACTCCTATTCTAATTCATTGCATTTTATTAGGAAACATACAGCAATAACACATCTTAATTATATATATATATATGTATATATGTATACGTATATATGTATATATACCTATATATTTTCCTATATTTTCCAATTCTAGTAAGAATTTTGGATGGAAAAATACTGACTTCATTATTTTCCTCGGTAGCACAACGATTATGGATCAAGGAACTTATTCCAGAATTACTGAATTACTTAAGCCTTAAACTATAATCCGTTAATAATCCGACCATTCGGCGCCGACATCGGGCATCATGTATTTCCACAGCAATCATTCGCAAGCAGTATTTAATTCAACAAAATTTATGGCAGACGATTTTATGACAAACCCTTTTTTAATAAATTTGGTAACGATTTTGATAACAGCCGTTTAATGATGATGAACTTGGAGACGTTCATCGAATGACACGAAATCATTAAGTTTAAATTAAATCGAGGGGATTGCAAGAATTTTAGAAAAGGGGTTGGTTTTTTTTTTCCATTTGATCGATTTCAACCCTTTCATAATTGAGTTCAATTTACGACTCAATGTTCTTTTTAAAAATAGGTTAATAGGGACTAACCTATTTTTAAATAGATCGCCTTCGAATAAATAGAGGAGAGGAATAAAATACATAATCAAAACCAGTTGAATGGCATTAAATTCATGGGGTTATTCAAATTCGGTCACAAGAACGTCACCAAAACAGGATACGACGAAAAAAAAAACAAAGTCGGAAACAAAGGATTATATACGTCTTGGATTTTGACTAAAATTGATGTTTCAAGTGAATTAGACGATGACTAACGCTGCTTTACTTATCAGAATTCTTGATGCTGCTTTACTTATGAGATTGTTTGTGCTCAGAGGTAGCAACCTCAAGAAGATCCCTGAATCCTAGGAACCAGAACCAAAGAAGTGGTTCCATGAAACAATAGGCTTATACAATATCCAGCAACAAGTTAAAGGGCAAGGTCGTTGTATCACCCTTGCTCGTTTAGCACAGAGCTTTCCCCATATAACAACTTATTTTTCAAGATTGAGACTTTTGCTCACTCCCATGAATAAGGTTCCCAATAATTTATTTAAATTTTGTCTGGACTCTGAATGCACGGATCACTTTTTCACGGATCACGGATAACGGATTTTATTGGGAGAAATTAAGCAAATTTCATAAAGTTTATTGCTTAACTTATTTCGCGAAATTATGTTTTCTACGCTGCATGTCTAAAAGCATGTTTTTGCAGAATCATTGCGAAAACTGCGAAGACTGTCTTTTAAGTTATGCAAAAATTCTTAATCCACCCATTGCTATGAAAATTCCTAATGGAATCTTTATTGATGTCACAATAATAGGAGTAGTTGGAGGTTTTACAATTATCTAAGTTAAAAGGGTACCGTCTGAAATAGAAAATGTATTTTATATTCCAGAACTGTGTAGAAATTTATTATCCGTTAAAAGATTTGATAGAATGAAAATGAAAATAAATTTCGAAGACGGATTATAATCACGAAAAAACTGAAATCGTGCTACATGGTACATTAAAGAATCTGTATGAAATGTCAATAGAGGTACTCGAAAACCCATCTTGCCTTGCTACTGAAAAGGTTAAAAGATTAAAAAATGATGACAGCTACGGCGTAAGAGAATTGCACATATCAGTAATTCGTATTTTGGCAAATTAATCAGGAAAAATATAGTGGAGGGCATTGGTAAAAATTTAAAAGTAGGAAAGGAGAATTCGATATTTTGCGAAAGTTGCGTTAAGGCCAAAATTATTAGACTCCCGTTTACGAATAGACGCAGGGCAACTCGTATATTAGAGATCATACATCCGGATGATCGTGGATCCATTAGTCCAATCGCTTATTACGGAAAGATATACTTTGTGACTTTCATAGATGATTTTTCAAACTTTTGTGCTATATATTTACTACAGAACAGAGATCTGATCAAGTTAAAACAAAACGACAGCTTTCAACAAATTTAACTTTGGAAAGGTTTTTTCACCTGTTTTAGGGCAAAAGCGGCGACACTTAAAAAATGTCAGGGCTGGGTTAGAAGCTTGTGGAATTTTTCCATTTAATCCAGACAGGATTCCGCCTGAAGCTTTGGTACAAAATACAAAAAAAATCAATGGTAAAGAAAAAATTTAATTTTTAGCTAATAAAATGCAATTTTTAGGTCTTGCCAGTTAGCAAGCATAACTGGTCAAGGAAGTCGTAAAAATAACCGATTTTGGATTCTTTAAAATCATGAACAACAAATATATGCTAAATCCATATAATAATCACGTGACGAAATTTCTCGCCCAGTTCGAGATTTTTTTTTTTTTTTTTTTTTTTTTTTTCGAAAAAATAATACATGACGAAATTGGGGAACCATTTGACCCTAATTTCGTCATGTATTATTTTTTCGAAAAAAAAAAAAAAAAAAAAAAAAAAAAATCTCGAACTGGGCGCTAAGAATTAAAAAATGTTTTTTGGTATTTGGTAGTCAGATTAATGGGCTATAAAACTGACCTTTTACGATTTAAGAGAAAAATGATTTCGGGCAGAAAAAAATTGATTTTCCTTAGGGTGACGAAATTAGGCACATTTACATGGTCTTCACCGCGATCTACACATCATGTGTAAGGTTAAGACCAACACCGAGTTAGGAGAGAGAGTGAGTGGAGGGCGAGGAAAACCTCGCAAATTTAAATTCCTGAACAAGGAATATGACGTGCCGCTTAATGCGGTATGGTTTGTTTTGTGGATGGGTAGGGTCTTTGACGCTACTAATTCGCAAAATGTTAAGGACAATTTCGACGACGACTTTAAAAGCAATGGAAAAAATTATAAAGAATAATTTAAGGTAAATTTCAAAGAATTTTGATCCATAACTAGCGCCATCACCCTAATTTAAAATCGAATTAAAAATTAAAAATACGAAAAAGCAGGAATCAAGGTGCTGTACTGGTACTCCAAAACTAATTTCTGCATCCTTTAACAGTAACGAGTGGGCGACATACGAAACCTTTTAATCGCCAAAATCTTCAGACGCCCACCTATCGGCTAGAACGCTCAACCACCTTCGGACCAGTCGACTCATATCGAGTCCACGAAGATATAACAGATGCCAAACATATCTGCGACGCTTAGTGCCCAACATAATATAAGATTTTTTTTTTTCTTCTTCCCCTTTTTTCCTCTCTTGTTGTGTGATGGCTAGTTTTGACCCAAATAACAATAAGAAATTTCAGTATTTTGCCCCTAATTTCAATAAAGACAATTCCGACGATTTTAGTAATTTAAAAGAAAAAATAAATGAAGCTCTAGGAAAATTATTAGATTCCTCCCGACCTGAAGACATTTCACGTTTCTTACAAGCCTTAAGCTCAGATTTTTCCAGTACAGTAGTGGATCTTTTTCCCCTTTGTCAGAAGCTAAATCATTTGTTCTCAGCGTTCCAAAAAGCTGCACTCCTATTATCCCAAATAAGAATAACAGAAATGGACCCTGAAAAATTTTATTCTGTCGTGAACCCTGTTGAGAGTCCAATCCCTAAGTCTGAGGAAATTTTAGCATATTTCCCTGTAGTGACTTTGGTAGAGTCAGACGAGGAAACCTTAGAAGACCCTCCCTGGAGATTTAAAATCCCTCCGGAAAGTTCTTTACTTTTTATTAACGAGTGTTACGTGCAAGAATGCCCTAACAGAAATAAAAACGCATGAAAGCGACGTTCGCGCTAACATAAACAAAAGATTCGCACAGCAGCGATAGAAAATATAATTAAACAAATTATTCGTACGGGTCATCTTGATTAAGTTAGTTCGTTCAGCTGAAAATGGTATAAGGTGGAATTATATATTTTTTGTGTAATTATATATTTTGTGTGTTACTTAAATACTTGGAAGATTGGATTTTGATTATTATCAGGTAAAGTGATTACTGATTATTATTTTACTTTTATATTTGAATCGTTAATTTGAAAAAGGGGACATGTCTCATAACATAAACTAAAGACATGACCCCCTTTTCAAATTAACGATTCATTTTAGTTTATCATTTAAAATAAAGTAGAGTTAGGGAAAGAAACGGATATTTTTTTCTTTTACCGCCTCCGTGAAAACACCACATAACACGAGCCTGTCGAGTTCCTTATTGAAAATAGCATTGAATCTGTTGATGATAAAAATTTTTTCGAAGATGATGACGTTGTGGAAATCCCCCCTTCCTTGATTTCGAAAATAGTCGCGGAAGAAGTGGAACTGGAAACGGACATTGTTGAGTCAGAATCTGGCCCAGGCAGATAAAACTGCTAATAGCAGGTACCAATGTCATCGTGCCAAACGCACAGAACAGTTTCGTCGTCGCTACCAAAGCTCAATTTCACCGAAATCGCCCGGCTATAAGGAGCAGCCGCAGCAGCAGCTCCGGCTGTCCGGATGGCTGCAGCCTTTCCCAACGCACAAAACTTCGTTGCTGTGCACAATTAGGCCGTACAGGAATCGGGAAACGATGGTGCCATACTTGTCCATCAACGCACGAAGGACACTCGCATAAATTACATACCAATACGAAAATGTGAGTGCAATGCCGTTTCACTTCTCAAATTTTCTCAGACCCTTATACCTTAAGACAACATACGGAATGGGCTGTTCAACCTACGTCAATATCAAGGCGCAATTCTAAAAATAAAACTAGAAAATGCCGATAAGTGGAAGACCAAAAAAAGGTGGTCATAATGAAATCAGTAATATCATAATTATATATATAAAAAAAAGTATGTAAAATTTGGAATCGACAGTGAAAAAAGGTTCAATCAACCGCAAACCCTGCCGACGGAGCTATGTCAGCGAGATCAAATTCCATTTTTAAATGGCATATTCCAAGTTAACTTTGACGCCATAATCCTTCTCGCTTCCTCCCTCCTCAGAGATTCGACCTGCCATCTAGACGGCGCTCCTCTCCTACGACTCCTCTTGAGTTCGAACCCAGGAAATCAAAGTTTGAGACGAATTGTCTTAAACTTGTCTGCTTTCCAAAAAAGAAAAAAAACCGGAAAAACGAAGCCGAGAAAATAAAGCGAAAATATTTACATAGTTTTAACATTTAACATTAAAAAAAAAAAAAATTAACTTTATAAAAAAAATCCCCACAACTGAGGGTTATAAATTACATTATTTCTAATAAGCGGTTTAATACGTATGAGGAGGGGTACCAGGCTTAACTATGGCTCAATTGAATGTTGCTGAAAATTTGCTAAAAAACGATTCAGAAAATCCCATGAAACTGGCGAGTAAAAAAAAAAAAAAAAAAAAAAAAAAAAAAAACTTCTGGTCTTATCTTTTTCCGACATTGAAAAAGAGACAAAAAGCGACATTGCAAAAGGCAATAAACTAGATGAAGTGGCTTGGGTTGAAATCGATGAAGGTAACTGAACAACTTACGAATGGGGTAGTTAACCATCACCCAAGGGGTTCAAATATCTATAAAATTTTTTAGATCAATTAGAAGAAGAATTAAGTGGAAGAAACGGTGATGTCTACGTAAATGGTGATTTTAATGCGCATAAGATTAACCTTACAAAAGTAGGGGAAGGGGAAGAAAAAGAGTTGTGGGAAGAGTCTTGGGCGGATGGGGGGATAGGAGCATAAGGAATTTGTGAAAAGAAAGAGCCAACAAGGATGAAAATATCGATATACAGGGATTAGAGCTGGTAAGACTTTGTACTGAAAACGACCTTATCCTAGTAAATAGTTTTCTTCTTACGGTGCCGTACCTGTATCCAGGCGTAGGAGACCATCAATGAGACTTTGATATTCGTCTCTATCGGGGGCTAGTGAATGGTAGAACTGAGGAATTTAAGGAGGGGGTCAGCAGGGCTCCAGCATAGCGGACTATGCTCTTACCTCAAGAGGAATTATTACCAATCTCCAAGCGGATTTCGAGGTATTAGGAAAAATCGAGTCTAATCATATGCCAATAAACCTGGTACTCGTTAAGGAGGGGGTCAAGAGGAAAAGAAATTAATTCAGTAAAGCTATTCCAAAGAAATTCCAAGCTTCTCCGAATAATAGAAGATACGGTATTCAAACTCAACTCACGATATACTCCCTTTTTAAACCCAAAACCGAACAACCTTATGCATTAACTCTTTTGTCACTCAGTTCCGGAGATCCATCAAACTCGTACCATCAGCAAACGTCCACTTGTCAAAAAACATCAGCCGTCAGACTACCAGACGCCACGAACAACAAAAACTTCAAACTCAAAATAAATTTTTATCTTTCTTTTTTGCCTCCGATCCTATTTTCTCAATAAATCAACCAAACTTAAAAACAAACCGAACGAAAGAGGGAAACAACCCTAAAACCTTTTTCCAAAATATAATATCTAGTGTTAATGGACGATCGCAAAAAAAAAAAAAAAAAAAAAAAAAGTTTCAAGTACCACTCAACACCTTACAATTTTCTCACGAAAGGAAAAAATTGAGAAGGGTTTTGTCCGACCCCCCTCTTTCCGCCGTCTATGATTTCCCATCTCTTTTTGTTTATCCTTCAAAAAGAAAGAAAAAAAAAATCAAAAGCAGCTGTTTTAATTTTCCATCGGATAAGTATTTCGACTTCAGATTAAAAAAAAGAAAATAAAATAAAATCTGTATTTTTTTCGCGAAAAAAAAATCTCATTATTCAACCGAAACCCTTGTTAAACTGGGTTTAATTAAACGGAGCAATGTTGTGTTTTGTCATTTGATGGATGTCATGCATTTGACATGAACGGCCGGCCGTCCCAACTGTTATTCGACATGCTTTCTCCCCCGACGAAAAAAAAAAAGCCTCCCCGCACCTCCCTTTTCGCGTGACAAAAAAAAAAAAAAAAAAAAATGACGATCGCTGTTGTGGGAGTTTTCAAATTGATATTCCCCAATCCCTAAATGGTAATAATCATAACCGTAAAAAAACGCTTTTTTTTTATTTTTAAAATATTTAAAAAGTTTTTTCGAACGTTGCAGGTGACGGTTACACGAAAATATTTCAAAATGACGATGAACGCAAACGGGTTCTTTGTGATGTTTATCGCTTTTGCATCAACAGGTCACACATTTTTTTTCCATGTTCTCTCTCGTCTCCGATACGAGGACGAAGCAACGAACCTAATGAGAAGCTCACATGATGGGTGGAGCAGAAAAAAAAAGGAAGAAGGGAAAAGAAAATCAAAAGTAAAAAAAGACGGAAGAGAAAAGATATATATATAAAAAAAGGTACTTGAAGCACACTTGGGCACGCTTTTAGTTTTAATGGGCTTAGTGAGGGTTGACATGAGGATGGAATGTATGGAACGGTAAGATGAAGCTTACCAGGAGCTTTATACGAGTGCGATATCCTCCATTTCCCGATAACTTTAGCAGTGTCGGGAGACGGTTATTATGGACTCAATGTTTGAACGTGACTAAACATGAGATGACACTATATCTAAAAATGGTTTGCTTATCCCGTGCGCGCGTTTTATGTATAAAAAAAAGGGAAGAAAAAATGATTCAAATCAAGAATTTCAAAAATAATTTAAATCTTTTTTTTTTTTTGTTCACTTTTGTTTGTCCATTAAAAAAAAACTTAAATTTTGCAGCCGAAAATGACGTGGAGTTACAAGTTATGCTTCGTGAAGCTTTCAATAAAATTCGCGAAATACTTAAAGAAGTAAAGCAAAAGAAAGCTCGCATGATCATTAACAAATGAACAAATGGCTCACTCGTCATTTTGCACGCTTTGAGCAATCAGAACTGAATCCCGAGAGTCCGAAGCCGGTAAAAATTGGTTGGAGCCGACGCCGGCATCGGCGCCAAAATATACAAAAAGCTGGAGCTGGCGCTCCGAAATAGCAAAATTTTTTCCCTCTGTTGTTGGTGCCGATTCTAGCCGATTCTAGCATCGGTACCAGCACCACCATCAATTTTTTAATTTTTTTTTTTTTTTTTTTTTTAACTTAAAAAAAAATTGTTAGAATAACCGCTTATTCATAATAATTATAATTTCTGCAGTGCCGGTTAATACAATCCGCCGCTTTATATGATCAAAACTCGTCGGGTCATAATTACAAGACCGGTGCCAGCACCGGCTCTGGCCAGGGGTCCGAAGCCGGTAAAAATTGGTTGAAGCCGACGCCAAAATCGCCGCCGAAATATCCAAAAAGCTGGCGCCAGCGCCAGCACCCGAATAGCAAAATTTTTCCCGCTGGTGTTGGTGCCGGAGCCGAAGCCGATTCCAGCATCGGTCCCAGCACCACCATCAATTTTGTCAATTTTTTTTTTTACTTAAAAAAAAAATTGTTACAGTAACAGCCGCTTATTGTAGTGCCGGTTAATGCAATCGGCCTTTCATATGATCAAAACTCATGGTCTTTCTCAATTATATTCAGCATTGCCATCGGCACCAAGTTTAAAATACATGATCTAGCGCTGGCACCAGCTTCGGCACCGACCTGAGTTTTCAGAGGGTAGTGGCTGGCCTCGGCATCGGTTTCGGACTCCTGGCATTAGATTCAAGGATGGGTGGCTAGGCTCCGTTACAGTCGAACAGAGCGTTCAAGTCCTCCAAAGCAAAGTGTCGTAAGTATCCATCAGTAAAAAAAAAAATTAATTAAAATGAACATTAAAAAAAACGATAACCATTCATAATTCAATCAATACCAATCATAATCCAACGACCTCCGATACATCTTCAATTAATCTCCTCCCACATAAATGAGGGACATTGCTCAGTACGCGGCCCTGCATACCCTAAAAAGTCATTGGTTTAAACCGACAACTTTGATCGGCCACTTTAAACGATCACTATTTGCCGATTTCATCCGATGACTTTTCAGGACATGCAGCACTGCGCAGAGAGCAAACGTTTTTAACCCACAAAATTCCGAAGAAAAAAAGAAATCATCCAAAACAAAAAAATGTTAACTAAGGAAAGTATAATTTTATTCATTGTACTTAATAGAGAGTAATTTTTCTTTTAAAAATATCATTAAATTTATAAAACTTAATTTTAATAAAAAAAGAAAAGAAAATGAAATAAGAGATCAAAATTTTCGATCGATTGTTTTTTTAACGGCGCGGCGCTCCTTACTCAAAAAGAAACAAAAAAACTTGAATTTTCTAATTATCTTAATAAAACCTAATCTAATTATAAGTCTTTAGGTCATTTTTCTGACTGGGTTTATCCACTAAAATAATACTTTTTTGGTCAGATCCAATCTAAATAAATACAGAACAACCCCAAACAAAAAAAAAACCAGGTTTACACGAAAAATTAAAAGCAGGGGAAAAATCGATTTCGCTGAAATGCGTGTCTCGTTTCTGAATTAAAACCCGAAAGAAGGTACAACTACAAAACAAAAAAGTAAAATGGCTTAAAAGAGGATTTTCTTTTAAATCTCAAGATAAAAATTTTGGGGGAAAGCCAATTTAAAATTTGAACCTGCCTTTTAAGTCCCACAAACTAAAATGAAACCAAAGTTTCTTCTCTTTTCTACCAAAAAGAGAATTCACATACGATTTCCACATTAAGCTAAAACCATATGAAAAAAACTTCTCAAACGGCTAAAAATATTTTAAGAAGTAAACTTTTTTTAAAACGAATTATATGTATATGGCAAATCGGAGAATGGTAACTCAATATATTTACACTACATTTTTAGCCTCAATTCGGCCTAATATCTTTTTAACAATCTCATTTTCGTCTTTATTTATTAAAAAACTTTTATTTTTAAGAAAATAAAAAAAAAATCGAACTGATGCCGCAAGACTAGTCGATCAAAGACTTTGGGAACGTAAGAAAAAAAAACCAAAAATTATTTCTACAAATAAACAACACTTATCAAAACGGAACAGAAGTAAAATGAAAGAAACGAAGAAAAAATAATAAAAGAAATTCTACCTTGAAAAGAAAATCAAATGACGATCACGTCGATAAAGTTGCCACCAATGTTCTCCCTGTGGTACCGCTTGTAGAAGGCTTCAGCGGATGACGAAGTTGAGAACCTGATTCCCGCAGAATTTTCTCTCGGAGAATTGAGCTTCACTTCCTATTAAAAAAATTAATTAAGCTTAATTAATTATTTAACCGAAAATCAGACTGGGATATGGGGCATGTAGGACCTACGTAGGACTATACTGCCCTAATATTGCTAAATTTAAACAATGAAACGATTTTAAAATTTTAAGGAATTTTTTTTGCTCGTTTTTGGTAAAAAAAATTCGAATATAATTTTTTTTCCAGGCACGAAAAAAACTTAAAATTTTGCTAAAAAAGGTTAAAATTTGAAAAAAATTAGTCAAAATTTTAATTAAAGTCTTCAAAGAGAAAATTTTAGTATTGAAACGTAGTTTTAGCTCATGTTCTTGCCTTAATTAAAAAGGGAGAAAATTAAAAAATGTAGTGAACATTTTATTTAAAATTTCTAACTTCTTGTTTTAGTTCATGTAGTCTAATTTTAAAATCGTGCCTCTTTCGAAATATATAGATCCAATCCCGCCAATATGCTAATAATAAATTAATGGATCCCCAAACTTTATCAATTATCTAATTTTAACATTTAAAAAATAAAGATATTTCAAAAAAACGGCGAAAATTTAAAAAAAAAGTTAAATAAAATTTCAAGAAATTTCGAAGTCCTTGCTTTAGCAACTTTAAGTTTCTTTAAAATTGACAAGAAATTTTTTAAGTCCTTCCTTTCGTTCATTCGTCTAATTTTACTATTAAAAAAGGCCAAAAGTTAAAAAAAAATAGTCAAGACGTTATTTAAAATTTAACTTTTTTAAAAGTAAAATTTACAAGAAATTTTTTAAGTCCATGCTTTCGCTCATGTCGTCCAATTTTAAAATAAAATTCTAACTTTAAATTTCTTGTAAATTTTTTAGAAAGTTTCTTGTAAATTTTACTTTAAAAAAACAGCGAAAATTAAAAAAAAAGTTATATAAAAGTTACAAGAAATTTTTTAAGTCCTTGATTTCGTTTGGTATCGTGGCCGATGCGACAAATAAACGATAGACAAGAATACGCTTCTATTTCCATATATTTCCCAAACGCTTCAGCACGACAACTACTCTAATCAAACGACAAAAGACGAATGAATAATAGACGCCGAAAGCCTGCCCGCGCTGAGTGTATCTCAGCTCGGGTGCTTAGTCAGCGGTTCAGGTTCGATGGAGGGATTCGTGGGAATCGCTGAATAAGCGATAAACGAATCCGTCCATCGAGCAACTGGTAGCTTTAGGACCGTAACTAGGTTCGTTGGATCGAACCCACTTTTCGGTTTCCGGCGTACCACGTTCATGTCGTCTAATTTTACTATTAAAAAAGGCCAAAAGTCAAAAAAAAATTCCTATGCTTATAAAATATAGCTCACGAATATATAAGCATGGCTTTCTTACAGTTGAGATCCAAATTCAAGTTAAATAAATTACCAAAAAAAGTTTTAAAAAAATATTCAAAATGTTATTTAAAATTTTCGAGGTTAAAATTTTAATATTAAAATAATTAAATATAAATTTTTGGTGCGAACAGTGCAACACCCAGACAGACAGATTTCCCCAGGACCAAGCCCCAAGACGTAGTCCTACTTAAAAAAATAAAATAAATCGTAATAAAGAAAAATTATTACCAAAGCATGTCCAAAAGGCGCAACCATTCTTCGAAGATCATCTTCATTAAGGCTAGGTGGGAAATTTAAAATTTTTATAATACAACCAGTGAAGACTGTATCCTGAAAATAAAAAAAAATAAAAAATATTAAATACCATAATTATTAAAAAATAACGCTGAACAAAAAGATCACATTAAAATTTTAATAATAAAATGATTTAAAGGATCGACCGCTACCATTTTGAAGAAAAAATTTTCTTCAGGTTTTTAAAAGCGTTTTCAACTCGAAAAACGATTCCTTCGAATTTTTTACAAATTTCGAAAATCGGCCAAGGTATAAAAATGCAACTGATTAATTATTTAATACATCTCAAACAAAAATATACTGGTTAAGATGAGCGGGATTACAGATCTGGGCCTAAATAAGAAATATTTTATTTTCGTTAACATTCTAAAGTTGTTCGTTGACTGCCCATATGTACACTAAACACAATCAGATTTAAGTCTCAATTGGCCTTTATTAATATTTTTCCGATGCATTTCTTCGTCACTGAATGCAATTACGTCGCATTTATATTAATCAATCCGATGCGTTTTTCTCAAGGCTGCGGTTTTAGAGCATGCATTAGTCGTAAAAAAGCTTTTATTAATATTTCTTAGCTCAATTTGAACCGAAATTATTTTCCGATGCAGATTTTGATTTCGATTCCGATTTATTTTTGAATTTAAATCAGGATTTAAAATCAGATCGGATTTTACTTTAAGGCTCATTAATTTCGAATTTAATTCAGTTTAAAAATGGTTCCATTCGATTAAAAAACTGCGGAAATTATTTTCCATTGGGAGTATTCCCAAAAAAATAGTACAGACAGGAGGAATTTTACAAATAGACTTCAGTGGTTGCTAAAAGGGATGGCTCTGCGTAGTATTAAAATTAAAAGGAAAAAAAAAAAATTTAAGCTACCCACGAAACTTCTTTGATTAACCTCAGAATTTATTTTCCATATAAGTTTCAACTTATCTCAAACATAAGTGCAGCCGAAAAATAAATATAAAAAAATTGTTAGTCTAAACGTTTTTATGCCTTTTTTCCGGGTTCGCATTTATTTGGATCAAGTCAAAACTTGTATTAAAAAATGCAAGAATTTACCAAAGAAGTTTCATAGGTATCAAAATTTTTTATTTTTCTTCGAGTTTTGGAAAAGAAAACCATTCCCTTTCAGTATTTACTTAAGTTTCGTCTTAACTACGCTGTACATAAAGGGCTTATCATAATGTGCGTATCAAACCGAATGCATTAAAAAAAAAAAAATCTGAAACCCATGCAGAGCTTGCTTCTCCACCAAATTTTCTACATTCACCACAAAGCCGTAACTTTAAGCAAAATCATTCTTACTTCTTTATGGCTCTCTTCAACATGAGAAAGTTGAGCAGAGGAGGCTTCGCTCCCTTGAAATGCATATTCATTAAAAATAGTCTTTCGAATAGGCAACATATCCTATTTGGAAAAGAAAAAACGAGAAGAATTAAGAAAAGAAAAAAAAATTTCAAAACTAATCTCCACTTACTTCGGTCAAAACAAAATTTGGTGAAGTGGTCTGAGAATGCGGAGCCGAGTGAGGGATTTCATCGACGGGTCTCGAAGCCGCGCTTCCAAACAGGAACGGAGATTTGGAACGGGTTACCGTTTCAGCAGATCTCGAAGACGCGTTACCGAATCGATAAGGAGATTTCGGACGAGATATTTCAGCAGTCCTCGAACCCGGATTTGCATACGGATACGGAGATTTCGGACGAGGCGCTTCATCGGCATTTCCAACAGCTGCATTACCGAAACGATACGGAGATTTCGATTGAAGCGGTTCCCTTAATACCGGTTGAGGGGTTTTACTTCTTGCGGGATACGGAGACTTCGCACGGGGCGCCGGCGGTTGTTTCTGCACGTTCCTAGCCGGGAAAGGAGATTTACTACGCGGCGGCCTAGGTGGACTATTAGCTCTGTTAGCTCCAAAATCCTCCGCCGATCTGGTTGATGCGGCTTTGCTCGATGGCATTTGCTGTATAACAGAATCTTCCAACAATGGACCGGTAAATCTGACACATTCTCGCTCGATTTCTTCTTCGGTTTTAACATGTCCGGGATCGACTTCCATTTCCGATTCTCCGAACGGATTTTTTTTCTGCTCTAGCACCTCCCTTTTAGCGACCGGATACTTCTGAAAGGGTTTCTTATCTGAGAAAAAAAAAAGAAAAGAAATAATTATATGAGTAAAATAACATTTTCGAATATTGTTTAAAAATTTACCATCCGGCATCCATTCGGTATCCGCAGATTTCCTTTTCAGGAGTTTCTGCCTCATTATTTCCTCTCTCCTTCTTTTTTGCTCCTCCATACCTTTAAGATAATCATCATCGATTTCAAGGTTGTCAATGGAATTCCCTTTGTCGATAGTGAATTCTAAGGAACTTTGGCTGCTGGACTCATAGCTGACCAAAGATGGATTGTTAAAACGCTGTAAACGCTCTTGTTTTTTCTGCAAAACCAATTCCTTATCCTCTGGAGTTACTTCAGGCACGGCTATTGCAGGTTTTTCTTCTTTATCATTCGTTTCTTTAGGAGTAACTTTCGTTTCCTTATTTGTAAATCTTTTATCTTTATCTTTGCCGAAGTTGGCCGAATTGTTTTCACTTTCGTTCCTCCTGCTGTCATTTTTAAAAAGATCATTTTCTTCCCTTCTATCGATTCTATATTTACCACCAGGTCTCCTCCCTTTCGAATGGAAATCGTTTCTGTTCGGCATATTGCCCCTAAAATTGTTCGATTCATTTCTCGAATTTTGTCTAAAGTTACCGCGGTTGTTTCTGTTGTCATAGTTGTTAGTATTAATGTTTGTGTTGGTATTTTCTTTTTTAACACCAAAACCGGAATGGCAAACAGCATTGTAACTATAATCCTCGGTAAAATCGTAGTCAGGCTCTTTTTTCGTTGGTGGATTTGAATTATCAGTACGAAACCTAGTCGGAAATGATAAGCGTCTTTCTCCTTGAAAAGTTTGAGCTGCGGAGTCACCTAAAAAAAAAAAAAAAAAAAGAAACTATTAACATATTACGTAACAGCAATAAAAAGCAACGATTTATTATTAGTCACAGATTTCTCTCAGATTTTTCTTTTTTGAGCTAACCTCATGATTTTTTTTGTAAATAAATAAATTTATGGATCCTGCCTAATAAAGACTACCGTCTTTATATTTTTCTAGTTACAATTAAAAAATGCCAAAAAAATCTTTTTTTCTTAGCTAAATTAATATCTATCTCCTCTACCTATATAATAAAACCCCTAATTTGTCCGCGCTTTTCCACATTTGTCCAGGAAAATTGGTCCGAACTTTCATAAATATTTAATTATTTTAGTATTAAAATTTTAAGTAATATTTTGACTATTTTTTTTTTTTTCACTTTTGACGTTTTTTTAATAGTAAAATGAAGGAAAGCAAGGACTTACAAAAATTATTTGTTAATTTTCCAGAAACTTAACTCTTTAAAATTGTATTTAACATTTTTTTAAACGAGTCTATAACGAAACGCCGAATTTTTCAAACCCCGAATCGGGGTTTGGAAAGAAAACAGCAAAATGCGATATCGCGTTTTAAGAACCCCGAATTTTATAAAACCCGAATTCGATTTCGGGTTTTATAAAATTCGAGGTTTTAAAATACGCTATAATTAATATTTTTTTTTACTTTCGACGATATAATAATTCGGGGTTTTTAAATTCGGCGATGTAATAATTCGGGGTTTTAAAATTCGGTGATATAATAATTCGGGGTTATGCTAACTGACTGGGTTGGCTAACTAGGCAATGGCTAACTTAAAATGTCATTTGCTAAATTAAAAAGCCTTTTCGGGTCAATTCGACACAGGTTTATTTTATAAAATTTTTTCACTTTTTTTTTATCATATCATGAAAAATTACTTGAAAAATTCCCCGTATTTTCCACACTTTTGTGGAAAAAGCAGGAAATTAAAAATAAATAGAACAATCTTAAATAATTAATTAACTAATTAATTTATTAACCATATAATATTTAATTACTGGCGGAAAACTCAGTATTAGGGGCAAACTGGTAAAGCTGATCCCTTAACCTTAGCTTATGTTGGCTTTCGGGCATTGCCCGAATCGATCGCATAAGCTAACTATAAGAGATCCGCTACCCGCCTTGCAGTTCCATGTAGGCACAGAACCTGTTACCGTCCGTGACTATGGAAGATTGTGAACCGAAAACATAGGGAACTGATGGAGGATAGAACCTAGTACGAAGTGCCGATAACCTGCTTCCAGTGCTGGGCGCTGGTAGCTATGTTCTCCCCGGTTATTTAATTTTATTCATTTATTTTGTGTTTCTGAAGCCTATTTTTTACTAGAGGAAATCAATTTTAAAATTTTTTTAAATCGTCTAAATTTAAAATCTCCAAATTAAAAAACCCCGAATTATTATATCGCCGAATTAAAAAACCCCGAATTATTATATCGCCGAATTTAAAAACCCCGAATTATTATATCGCCGAAAGTAAAAAAAAAAATTAATTACAGCGTATTTTCAAACCTCGAATTTTATAAAACCCGAAATCGAATTCGGGTTTTATAAAATTCGGGGTTCTTAAAACGCGATATCGCATTTTGCTGTTTTCTTTCCAAACCCCGAATCGGGGTTTGGAAAATTCGGCGTTTCTTAAGGGCCCCTTTTAAACTTCCGACGAGACGTTTTTTTTTTTTTTTTTTTTAAATATTGAAGTTAGACTTCGAAATTAGACAAAAACAAGAAATTAAGAATTTTTATATAAAATGTGTCAAGAATATGAACTAAAGTAATATCTTTATATTAAAATTTTAACTTTAAAGACTTTAATTAAAATTTTGAATAATTTTTATTAAAAGACGTAGTCCTACGTAGGGATATGCCCCCATATCCCAGTCTGATTTTATTTTAGTCGTTCGTTTGACTATTTTTTGAAATACTCCGTACCTTAGGAAACGAACTTTCATAAATTTTTACGCTATTTTTTTTTATTTTTGGAAAAAAATAAAGTATTTAACGTTTTTACGTTTTTCCACATTATTGTAGGCTAGGCGCGTAGGGGTCACTAAGCGGCCCCGAAGCGGCTAGTTTTGTAATAAATTAGTTATTTTCTGCTGCAGTATTTAATTTTTTGGTTAGGCCTATTTTGTCTTTACTTGACAAACTTTGTCGTTATAATAAAAAAAATTATTTTTCAAATTTCTTTACCAAAAATTGTGATCCCTAAAAAAAAAAAAAAAAAAAAAAAAAAGGAAATAGAGTTTTTTTTCTGCTAATAAAGGCCCTTATCAGCATTAAAAATTTTTGTAAACACTATACGATGAACCCGGCTCTAATAAGAACTACATTTTTAGAGTTGCATTTTAATGGCATTCTTCAAAATTCTGATCATCTCCAGCGATCAGGCATCATAGTCCCTCCTTAATAAAAAAAATAGGACATTTTTTGAAAAACTATAGGACCGGGTTTTTAAAGAAATATAGGTCAAGTACAGAAAAAAAAACTCTCGATTTCCATTTTTTTTTCAGGGATCCCAATTTTTTGGTAAAGAAATTTGAAAAATAATTTTTTTTTATTATAACGAAATAAATTAGTCAAGTAAAGAAAAAATAACAAAAAAAAAATCAAATATTGCAGCAGAAAATAACAAATGTATTGAAAAATATTAATTTTAGCTAAGAAAAAATTCATTTTTTTGGCATTTGTTAATTTAACTACAAAACTATAGGACAACTGTAATGCCTGCTGGCGATGGATGTTTGAGCCCAGGAGCATCCACAAAGTAAAAAAAAAAAAAATGTTAGTAAAAAAAAAAAAAATGGTTTAAAAAGTGCCAATCAGAAAACTATTTTAAATCCAGTTCTAACTTTTTTTTTGGTCATTTTTTCTCCGAGCAAAACAAATCTGGCTTGTCTAAAACCTATTTTAAAAGCAAAAACTTTTTTTTTACAACAGCAAAACACCAAGACATTATTATTATTTTTTTTTTTGACTACTAAGAAAGCAACGTCAGAACACGTTCTAAGATTTTGAACTCGCAGAGTTCCTTCTTCGGTCATTCAAGTAATATGAAAACTAGAATTCGATGCACTACACTCTTATAATAAAACATAATCGTTGAAACTTCTGAGAAAAGATATGATAAGATTTGTTTATATTTAAAGGAGTCGTTCTTCCAAGCGATAACTTAACTCGGCTCAATAAAAATAGTTACTTTCATACTGGCAATAGGGGTATGAACGGTAATTTTTATCTACGCACGATACATAACACTGATCTTCTCTCTTCTTTTTTTTTCATCGGGAGGGAAAAAATACTTCCGCCGATAAGAGAAATTCGAACGATATCTTGTATGTCAAAAGGTCACAAGATAACGAAAAGCCGCTTGTTTTTAAATGTCTTTATTTTTGGAAAAAAATAGCAGCCTGCATAATTTAAAACCATTAAAAAATGGTGAACCCCTTTGTGAAAGGCAAGGTACAGTCAGTCTTCTAACGCATACCTAACAGATCATCAAATTTCGTCTGCTCAGACCTATTATCTTGACTAAAATTCTTGGAAGCAATTCGATAAGCAAAAGTTTTCGGTAGGCCTATTATCAAAAAAAAAAACATTCCACACTTTTATTTTTAAACAGCCAAGATTTGTCATGTTAAAGATATCAATGCTTTTCAGTCTAGAGCGATTGCGATTATTTTTGATCAATTTTGTTCTAACACTTCGTTTTCTCTAATTTAACTAATGAAGCATTTTGATGCTGAAGTAAAAATAATTAAACAATATACTTTGAGCAATTTTTTTTTTAAATAATCAGAATTAGGTATTCTTCGACAAGGTAACTAAAAAAAAAAAAAAAATCAAAGATTTGTGTCTAGGGCTAGTCAGACATTCGCTCCTTCCACAACTTTTAGATGTAGGATTGAGCCCTACATATTTACCTTTAAATTACTTCTTGATATTCAAAAATAAACCAATTACAACTCTTGAGACAATTTTTTTTATAACGTCTGTTTCAAATTTAAAAAAAAAAAAAAAAAAAAGAGAGATTTAAATAAGCTTAAATAAATAAAAAATGCTTCAAGTGTATGCACCCGGAGACCGATCCAAATTTTAATTTTTCGGTCTAACGAGGAACAAAAACTATACCACTCTGTTAGCTAATAAACTTCTGCCTTATGTAATACTTACTATTTTTATTATAATCGGTGATTCTGCTTTCGAACGGTTTTAACGAAGTGTCGAAATTCGAAAGATTTGGTCCAGTACACGCCCTTGAATTATTTCCCTTCATATGGACGTCCATCAGCGGTTTAGAGGCAGAAACCTGAGTAGTACGAAAACTATCCGAATTCGATGGAATCAGTGGGTTACTCATGTAAAGGCTACGATCTTGAGGCAATGTTTGACCGAACCCTGGCTTATTAACTCCAGTCGTGGTAAGAGGCTCTCTTCTCTGTTGCATAATAAATTCTCTTTTCTTTTGTGCAACAGAAGAATCTACCAACGGAGGGATTTGAGCAGTCTGTCGTGAACCTAAAACAAAAAATACATCTTACACTATCCGCCCAACTTCATGAATAAAAATTTTCAGTATTTTACCTGGTAAAGGATAGGAAGCAGTTACGACATTTTCAGGTGCTGCTCCTAATAAACCTTTCCCTGTCGGATTGCTAAATGAGGCGCCGGGTCTACTACACCTTTCTGCTCCAGTTGGCAGAAGCTGATTAGGCTGCACTGCAGGTCGTGGAACGTTAGTCCCTATGTCCCTCGAAATAAACGGTGAGGATTGCCGTTGCTGTTGAAGTTTAATCGCTATTATCTTCCGCAAGGCCTCTCTTTCTCTTTCTCTTTCTCTTTCAGCAGCGAGACTTTGTAGCTCTTGTTGCTGGCGCTGCTGCAGTAGAGCTTGCTGCGTAATTGTAGCCGATGGGACTCTAGGCAGAACGTTATTCACAGGTCTTCCGGGAATTAAAACGCTCCCTGCATTTTGGTTTTGACGTAAATTTGGGTCTGCCATAGGCATCCAAGGATTTTGTGCTAAATCAATTTTAAAAAAATTATAATTTTTGTTTCATTTTTTTATATTAATTCGTGAACTTCTACTTACGGATCGGCTTTATCTCAGTCTGTGGCTGGTTATCAGGAAATCTAGGATTAAAATCCCGATTTTGACCCCCGCTGAAAGACTGTGATCGCGATCGAGTTCGAGACCCAGATCCACTTCCTCGAGATCCTCTTCTCGGTTGGAAATTTGAGTTATTTTTCATATTGAAATTTTTTTGTTTATTAGGACTAAAGTTGGTCCTATTCCTATTCCTAGATGGCCTGTTGCCATAATCATTATTATTACTGCCGTCGTTCTGGTAGCTGTTACTGTTATTTTTGTAAATGTTGGCATTATTAGTTTTCTTTTTATTTTTTTTGTTCTTTTTGCTATTGGTACTCGTAATGTTATTGTTATTATTATTACTATTATTGTTAACATTAACATTAGGCAGTCTTTGATTGGTAACTTGTGGCGATTTACCTCTTTGAGAAGGAGCTAAAATGAATAATTGATATTACAATAATTAATTTTAAAATATTAGAATGTCTGATTACTGTTCATGTCAATTAAAATAAACACTAACTGTTTTCCTCTGCTGCTGTACTGGCCTCGTCAGCTTTAGTGCTCATGGTTTCTTCCTCTTGAAAGTCATCACAAGTGTCCAAGTCAAGATAATCACTCCTAAAAAAATTATTATTTTCAAATTATAGTATTGGCATTTAAAAAAAGATTCGTGAATAAAACTAAGAAGAAAATTTAAAAAAAAAAAATGAAGTTGAATGAATTCTTGAAATTTCATGATTCTGAACAAAAAGGAGAAATTTCAGATGAATACAGAAATCAAGTGAGTTCATAAAAAACAGAGTAGTTAATAACTGATTTTGTAAAATTTAAATAATTAAGTAGAAAAAAAAAGTTTAACAAAAAATTCCTTCCATTTATCTGCCAGGGTAGTTTCAAACATATCAATCATGCAATGAATGGCAATCAAACTCTGACTAAGCATTTCAATTAATGTATTAGGCCTGTTGATATATTTTTTTTTTTTTAAAATAACATGCAACTTCTCATTTGAAACTGAGTTACGGCCCGTAGGGTATAAATAAATGAAGACTCCTCGGGAATAAACAAAGATGTCCACGGCATCTGCATTGGACATCTTTGTTTATTCCCAAGGAGTCTTCAAATACTAATAGCTGCCGCATTTCAGAAAAAAATATAAACGTTCTTTTATTTTATATGGAAAACAATGCTTTAGCTTATATCATGAAGACACAGGTTATGTAATTTATACATTTATACTTACTGCTCTCTCTTGCTTGCATCATGTTCACTATTCTCAATTCCAAGCAAAGTATTTTCGTCTTCTGTGTTCAAATCACCACCCTGTAAATCCTCGTCACTATAATCCAATTCTTCTGTTTCCATAATAACTGCAACAAAAATAAAAATAAATTAAAACATGTATATTAAATAGTAATTTAAAAAAAAACCACAAAAAGCATGGCATGAAGATTTTCCTATTGCTTGATGTGATTAACATGAAAATAATCATAATTTTATAGATGAAATGTGGTTCCATTCAAGGTCCCTGTTTCTATGCAAAAACAACAGCAAGCTTGCATTTTCCAAAATAAACAGGCCAATGGCTAATGAACGGCAACTATGAAGAATATTTTTTAATTTTTGAATCTAAAGCTTCTACCTCAATTATGATCGAAAATAAAAAAAAAAAACGTGTTGCTTCCATTCAAACACGTTGCTCCAGATCCAGTCAACAGAATTCAAACCTTTCAAAAAACAGCTAGAGCTCGCAATCCAATCTCAATTTATTATTGTGTTAGTAATTTATAATGGATTCTCCTTTTATAATTTAAAACTTACATAGTTTAAATTCAGTAAATCCCTAAAAAGTCATCCGGTTTTTGAGTCATACAGCACAAGCCGTTGGTTCAATTCCCCAACAAGGCACTAATGAGGGGCTGTTGGAAACATCGTGTCAGAAGACTATAGAACGAAGTGGCAGCAACGAAAAAGGAGGGGATGAGATGGCTCTGGAGGAGGATAAATATGAAAATAAATCCGTTATAACGAAAGCCTTATTTGTTGAGACTCTGATGTTTTTTATGTATAAGATTCATAGTTGAAAAAAATTTGAAACGATCCAACAAGTATTCAGCATTACCTGACATTTTCCTTTTATTTTACAGGACCCTGCGAAAAATGGCTGAATCAGAAACTATTTTGAAAAAAGAAATAATGGAAAATAAGTTTGGGAATGGCACATATATGTGTTATATAGTATAGCTTGTGCATTTTACTTAAAAGAATTTATCATAGCAGAAAATGCAGTTTAAGAAAAAATTGTTATTCGAATTAAACTGATAAACATTTGTGGTGAAACAAAGAAAAAGAGGGAACAAGAGAAACAAACCATTATTTCCAGAGATTTTCGTCTTGTTGAGAATGAAGATTAGTTTAAAATCACAACTGCAGAAAGGAAAGATTACTACGTTACTTTTTCTTGGAGAAACTGCTAAAACAAATTTAATTAAACTACCATTTTGTATAATATTAAAACGTTCAAATTTTTTTGTAGTCTCTAATATATTTTTTTTAAAAAAAATTTTCATAATCACACTCAATCCTAGAAAGTATGCCCTTTCGGTGTGTTTTTTGTTAATTTTTGGATGGGATAATCAAAAGCTTCACTTATTCCAAGGTGATCCATCCACTTCTTATTTTGGCTGGAAAGCTAAATGTTTTCAGATAAACAATACAGCAAAGATTTGAAACTGGATTTAGTTGTTAATACTGCAATTTAAATGCCGTATAAAATGCAGTTCAAGTGGAATAAAAGAACTGTTCCATACAGCGTAATTTTTAAAACCGAACATGTACATATATGCGACTTTCCCTCTCAGGGTTCGAATACAGAACTAGATTTCTCTTTATTTATAACGATTTTTTTTCCAAAATCAGTAGGTACAAGGATTTATTTAAAGCAATGAATATGTACGGTATTTTAATACATATATTTTTTCCGTTGCAAAACATTAAAAATTCGATCTCCTTTTGGAACTCATATAAATTTGATTAAAACCTTTAGGCAAAAAAAGTCTGCCAAGAGACATTTTCATGATTGATGTTAATATTTATGGACTCTTCGTGGATTAAAAAAAAAGTCAGATTTTATAAAGCATTAAAAACATTAAACACTAAATTAAGGTTTTTGTAAATCCTTGTAAATCTTTCCTTTAAAAAAATAAAAGAAAAATGAATACAGTACTTCATCACAGAAAATTCATTCAAAAAACAGTTGCACAAAACGTTTTCAAAACTTATTTTTTAAAAAAATAGGAAAAAAAAAAGAACTACAATTTTTTTTTTGAATTTTTTTACATTAGAATAGATTTGACCAGAATTTTTGATTTTCACTGTCAAAATGGTTTAAAATTTTTAATTTTTCTTTTTTAGCGTGATTGCGTTAAAAACTGCCTGATGGAGTCTTCATCTCTTTTCAACCACGCTTCATTCAACCGGATCGTTTCTAAACTTTGCTGAACAGTTCGTTCGGTACCGGGAAATTTATGGTTTTTAAAGAATTCCTCCACCTCTTGTGCTTTTTCCTCGGAAGCGTAATTTTCCGTCGTGAATTTGACAAGGCGAGCCAAAAGAAAACCACCCTGAAAAAAAAAAAAGTTTATAAATAAAATTAAATCAATAAAATAATTTTATATCAAAAAAAGAAATAAAAATTGCAATACTTACTTCGTATCTTTTCAGTAGAACCTCCCAGTGGTTTTTGAAAAATTCCCAGGCAAGATCTCGACCAATACTGCTTAACGCTGCTACGGAAATAATTACAAAAACGGAGTCTTGGCTTCGGACTTCTTCGGAAATGGCGAAGTCGAGGACTTTTCGCAATATTTTTTCGTCTTTGATAGCTCCTAAATTTCGGCAAATTCGGTCCTTTTCTTCGTGTAAATCTGCTTCTCTGTAAAGCTTTTTTAACAAAAATTGGTTTATTAGTAATGACTAAATCGAACAGATACAGCACTTGTCTTAAGAGTAAGCGTTTGACGTGGTGGTAGACAATCCTTCCGTTTATGCTTAACTTATGGATCGATTAACGCTTAGATTTCGCTGATGCGCACTCTTTTAAGATCTCCGAAAAATATAGCAATAAATTTTCGAAAATTGGCAGCCCCTTTATTACCAACTTGACAGAAAAAAGCTGCCAGAGGGTGATCGGCAGTAGATCCTAAGCTTAAAGTGAACCCTTGCTTACCTTTAAAAATGCATCGTACGTTTTCTCGTCTCCGCAGGTCATAACCGCTCTGTAAACGGCTCCTCTCAAATCAGCCGGGATTAAACTTTTTCCTTCGTAGTGATTCTCGAATCTTTTTTTGGATTCAGCCACAACGGACTCATCGGCGCAATAAGCTAAACTTCCAATGATTAATGATCTCAAAAGAGTATCCAAATGACCTGCAAAAAAAAAAAAAAAAAAAAAAAAAAAAAAAAAAAAAAAAAAAAAATGCATAATTTTAAAAATAATTGAATTAAGCTCTTCTTTTTTTCCGTTAAGAGGAAGCTTTAGTAAATCTGTAAATGTCAAAAAGAATGGCCGCGTTGCCTGAATCTGGACTCACGGCCAATAAATCCAAACATTTCAGGCATTTATGGAATTCCTTTGAATTTTTAGTAAAGTTTCAACTTGTTCCAAATAAATGCGAACCCGTATAACAAAATAAAAATCATTTTGATTCCACAAGAGTTTTTTTTGAAATTAACCTTTTACCTCCGGGAGTCCGGAGGATTAAATGGGAAATTAGGGGAAATTTTTTCTTAAAATTTCATTTCCTAATACTTCGCGAAGAAAGTTAACCTGCTTTACTTTTTAAGAACCCATTTAACCTATAAAAAGAGCCTACCGAACTTTAGTATAGGCAACCGGCATTACATGCATGTAATGCAAAATATCGCGTAAAAGTTAACTTTGGTCAAATAATCGGAAAAGAATTGTTTTGGCAGTTTTCGACCCCGTAGATTTAATATTTTATGTCAAAATGAAAACATTTCGGCAAAAATTCAATATGACGCCGAAAATCAAATTACTGATATTTAAAGCGGTCGGCCATGTTGGATTTTAATCTAAACAAGATTCTGACTTCATATTTGAAATCAGCATTCCATTTTACCCCTATATAAAAAGTTTAAACAATTATGACGAAAAATAACTTAATATTGATATTTTGGGTCAATAGCATCTCATAATTTTCCGACCCCAAATACATTTAAAGACTATACGCTAATAATGATAAATGTCCACATTTTTGTTGACATTTTTCTACAAAAAGTAAACATAACAACAAAGTATTAGGGGAAAAAAATGGACGTCTAGATGGGCGTCCCGTGTAATTCACATTTGAAACAAGTTATTTAAACTTGTGCTAAAAATTCCAAGAAATACCAAAGGAATTCCTTACATATGTATTTTGATTTTTTGCTCGCAAGTCGAAAATCAGCCAAAACACCGAAGCTTGCTCTTTTAAATTTAAATTTAAATTTTTTTCCCCTTACTTTCATTATTTTTGGGCTCCCAACCGAGCCTCCGATAAATCGGCGTCATCAACTTCATCGTGTACCGTTTCAAATCGGGTTCGAGATCGGTGTGAGACAAAAGGAGTCTCAGTTTAAGAAGGCAATTGTTAATGCTGGACCAAACGGTGTAATTATCTTCGTCGGTAAACGGTTCCATCATTCTCAAAACCTCCACGGTCGAGGTTTCACCGGCTTCGACGAGGGCGAACAAGTCATCCAAAAGACCTAACCTATCCAACGGTGGGAGGGTTTTATCCTTGATTGCCGGCAAGAACCGCTTCAACAATTCCGGTGGATACTGGGTCCTGTAATAGCCGATCGTTCCGGGATTTATCTTGATCCAGCTTTGGGAACCGACGGGAAGGGTAACGTCCATCGATTTGGATTCGAGAACAGTGGAAACGACTTCTTTCCCACCGGATTCGGATGTAGATATCGTTACCGGGATTATCCACAAAGTCTTTGAATCTGGAAATATCAAAAAAATTTAAAATAAAATAAAGAAAAGGGGGGATTAATTTAAAATGACAAAAAACTAAAAGTGGAACAAAAAATAAAAATTCAAGATGAGAAAAAAACAATTAGAAATAAGTATCGAGTTAGCTCAGTCGATAGAACAAAAGTCCGGGGTTCAAATCCTCGGCTCGACTGCACCCGATAAAATTTATTCTGAGTTTTCCTCCGTTTGAAATTCCCTCCCAAAAATAAAAAATTCTTACTATTTCTAATGCCATCGGCACAAAACCTTTCCTGGGACAAATTTAACGTCGTGGATCCAGGTTTTTCCTCTTTTATGCTAACTCTAACAACCGGGAATCCCATCTGCTTAGTCCAAGTACTCATAACAGCGGCCACCGGTTTTTTAGAAGCTTCTTCCAACGCTGCCCATAAATCTTCGGTGAATGTGTTTTTGTACTGGTGTCGGGTGAGGTAAATATTCATTCCTTTTCGGAAATCCTAAAAAAAAAAATTCATTTTTAAATGTTTTTTTTTCCTCCCCCTTCGAATAAAAAAAAAAAATTGAAAGGGACGTACTTGGTCACCGATATATTTGTGCAGCATCCTTATCACTGAAGCACCTTTATTGTACGAAATATCGTCAAATATTTCATCAATTTCGGATGGATGACCGACTGGTACTTCGATGGGGTGAGAATTGTTGAGGCAATCTAATTCTAAAGCTCTGCAATACGTATCGGTAACGAACTGAGTCCAAATGTCGTATTCCGGGAATAAGTGCTCGACGCAAAGGAACTCGACGAAGGAGGCGTAGCCTTCGTTAAGCCAAAGGTGGGTCCACCATTCCTGAAAAAGATTGAAATCCCGTTATTGTTTCGGTTAGCTGAAAATTTACTTAAAAAAAGCTTCAGGAAAAATTGTAAAAAAACTTTTTTTTTTCTGGAAAACTCCGATGCAAGAGCATTGACAAGACGTGGCAGAAGCAAAATTTTCCACGGCAGGGGCAAATTGGCCATACGGGTGATGACTTGAAGAGCCCCACAAAGTAAGAGAAAAAATATGAGGTATTTAATTTTTTTTTTTTTCATTTTTGTCTCTAATTAGTATAACTTTTTTTTTCGAGAAAAAGCAGTCTTTCCCCATCCCCTTAGCGACTTTCATGGGTCGATTTAAAGTTCTACCCGAGCCAAAAAACTCCTGGGGCCCCCTTAACTTTCTAACGTACGAAAAGGAAGAGTAAATGGGCACAAACTTCCAGAGACCAGCAGAAAGCAATTCTCAAAGTATCAGCTCCCTTAGTCATTGTAAAATCAAGCCGTTAAAAACCTGCAGCATAAGCTGTTAACGTTGTAATAAAAAACCGCTTATTCATAATAATTCCACTATTGAATTATGAGCCATTAACTGTTAGCATGAAATGCTGAAGCAGCAATTTAATTTAATAACCAACTTAAAAAAATTTTTCCGCGGGCCTAATTTTTTTTTTCATTAATTTTTTTTTACCATGGTAACCAAGTTGCCGAACCACTGATGAGCGAGTTCGTGACCAACGACTAACGCAATCCATTGTTTCCTGATAGCGGATGTATTTTCAGGGTCGACTAGAAGACAAGTTTCTCTGTATGTTACTAGGCCCCAATTTTCCATCGCCCCTGCAAATTAAATTTAAAAAAAAAAAAAAAAAATTAAAAAATTAAATCAAAAGAAAAAATTAAACTTTGGTCTGTCTTATTTTACCGGCAGAAAAATCAGCGATTGCAATCAAATCAATTTTCGGCAGAGGGTAAGCAATGTTAAAATATTCTTTGTAGTACGGCAAGACTTTGGTAGCAACGTGAAGAGCGAACCTCCCTTGTTCTTTTTTCCCGACTGGTGTGTAAACTCTGACCAAAACTCCATCTTTGCTCCTGTCCTCTATGTAATCGTATTCCCCAACTACGACGGCTACTAGATACGTCGACATAATAGGAGTCGTGTCGAATTTGACCATTCTTAACCCGTTTTCTTCGACTTCACTTGACACTGGCTAAAAATTTAAAATAAAAAAAAAATTTTTTTATTTTTTTTTAACAGATTTTAATTAAAAAAATGAAATATTTACCATGTTTGAAAGGGCTACTTTGTTTTCTGGCACGGCTAAGTTAATGTCGAATGTGGCTTTGATGGCTGGCTCATCCCAACACGGGAAACATCTTCTGGCATCTGTCGCTTCAAACTGCGTGACGGCTGCATATCTTTCTTCTCCATCTGGACTGAAATTGTGGTTAACACAATTAAACAAGTTGTACTATACAGTTGTACTATACAAGTTATACTATACATTTGGTGGAATGGATGATTCTCAATTCAGATACATGGCCAATTAGATGTAAAAAATTTATATTTTAGAAAATTCTGATTAGTCGACTAAAAACTTCCCAGAAATTTCCATTGTGCTTCAGTGTTAAGCTCAAATGAAAGCCCTGAGCTTTTCGTTTCTCAACAAAAAGCCTTCTTAAATTTTTAAAAATTAAGAATCCTCTAGGTCTGTAGCCAGAAAAAGGGCCAAAAGAGACTCAGCTCTCTGAGAAGCTGGAATGCCTCATCATCTTTTTTTTTTTTTATTACAATAAGAATTTTTATTTTATTGTATTCGATCTTCAATGTTAAAAGAACCATTCAGATTTTTTCCTCACTTCTCAGAACGGCCACAGGTCTGGGACAACATCTCAAGCTCTCATATTTATTTTAAATTAAGAAAGAAACTGACGGAAAAATCAGGTTCATGATCATCCAAAAAATTTTAAGATGCATGTAGTCTGAATCGAAAAGGGTCTTCATTCAATTTAAGACATTTTAAAAAATTAACAAACCTAGTGTATTTGCTCCTATATAATCCTTTCATTTTATCATTAATCTCTCCTGTAAATTCCAGGCTCAGCCAAGCCCTTCCAACAGGTACTACATTTGGGAATACCAATGTTAAAGTTTCAAGGTCAGTGTTTAGCGTTATTTGGCTTGCATCTTGTCTTGTTGATCCATCGCTGGCTATGCTAGCTTTACTGACAGTTAAATCTAAGCAATTTAATACTATGTTGTCTGTGGCTGCTTTAACCTAAAGAGAAAAAAACAAAAAAAAAAAACTATAAAATAACGATTAATTATTTCGAAGAAGCATGCAATGTTAAAAAGATAAAAACAGACACTTGTCTTTCAATTTGCATGAATTTATCAATTCAGTTTTGATAAGAAGTTCAAAATCGACAATTGATGATAACAAATGCAGGCATTTCTTCTTTTAATAATAAAATTTGTAAAAAAAAAATTTGATCAAAATTCTTTTAGAAATATATGGAAGCTGCATCGGAACTAAAGGATGTTTTAAAAGATTTTGCAGTAGATGATTTTGCAAAAAACCACAGCATGTTGTTGCTAGTGACCTTGACCATGACCATCCTTTAAGCTGGTTTTGTAATATTCAATAACAAGAATTTTTTTTTTTTTCTTTTTTGGTTTTTTAACATTTAAAAAAAAAAAAAAAGTTGTTTCAATTTTAAAATCTTAAATCATAATCAATCTTACCTCAACATCGATGATCTCCCTCCCCTCGAACACAAACTTTTTTAAATCTGGCTTCAAAAACAAATTATAATGTGAAGGCACTACATTTTTCGGTAATCGTTCAAATGGTTTCGGCTCAGGCATTTTAAATTCCGGTTCCTGTAAAGCTTCCTTCAAATGAAAGCGACGCCTGTTTGCACTGTTAACTTCGAAATTTGATAACAGTTGATAAGGAACACTCGTGATCCTACACAAAGCTATATTCGTACTGGCACAAAAGCCTAGTTTTGAATAACGGTACTTGGATAGAACCCGTTCTAGTATTTGAACCGGTTGCTTATGATGTAGACCAACACTTTGAAATAAACCAAATATTACCATGGTTTTCCAAACCATATATCGTGAAAGTCGTTCATTGTTGCCCGTAAATTAAAAAAGTCGGAATAATTTATAAAATAAACAAGAAACCGGCGTTTAAAAATACGAAAAAAAAAAAAAACGAGAGATGTATATCAATGAAAGTGAAAGTACAATGAATTCGATCGGGGCCCGATAATTATGCTTCACTATGAAAAATTATGTCACTGTAACAATCGCGTCTTCTTCGTTTATTTCCTCTCAAATTCCGAAT
Organism: Liposcelis bostrychophila; assembly: GCA_037577465.1. Classification (NCBI taxonomy): domain Eukaryota; kingdom Metazoa; phylum Arthropoda; class Insecta; order Psocodea; family Liposcelididae; genus Liposcelis; species Liposcelis bostrychophila. The sequence continues at coordinate 51,763,309 of CM075208.1, read as the reverse complement.
TATTTAAAATGATCCTTTAAACGGTCAATATTTATTTTTATTTCTATTTTCCAAAAAATAATGACTCACACCACATTCGCCATTTGCAACTAAAAAAAAAAAAAAAAAAGAATTAAGAAAAATAATTAAGATTCACAACGATTCTGCGTATGTGACGATGATTTTGTTGCGAGATTGTTGTGGATTTTGGAAAACGCTGCATTGTCTCCTTTATGCGTTTTTAAGAATAACGGTAAATTTCAAAAAAAAAAAAAAAAAAAAATAGGATGGCCGAATTATAAAAAAAAATCGGTTCAGAGGTTGAGAAATTGGGTCACTCGATTTCCATTCTTTCATCTGAATAAACCAACTGTACTTTGAATTTGATGCGTTGAAATGAATTCTTTCTTTCTCTTTCTATCTTTTTTTTTTTTGTACCGTATGCTCTTATGCATTTCTGAAAACTTTTTATTTTTTTATTTTTTATCCAGTATCAGTTAAACATGAATAGGGACGAAAGAATTTTTAAAATTTTTTTTTCTATGTTTCAGTAACAATAATGGCATGCTGAATATTTTTACCAGTAAGGGGGGCAAGGGGGCTCCAACCCTTTTGTAAAACCTTGTTACCAATGTATTTTCCTATCCCGCACGTTAAAAAAAAAAAATTTGAAGCTCCTTTTAGCCTCTTATGCTGGCTAGAGGCCTACGTTCGGAAAAAAGTAGACATCAGCTCCCACGGACGAATCTAGAATTTTTTTCTAGGGGGGGCTAAGAGTATGGAAAACAATTTTCTGGAAAGGCTGAACCTATTCAGGCTATATAATTTTAAAAATCCTATTAAAAATAGGCTTGCATTTTTCTAAACGTCCAAAATTTGTTCTGAACCAAAATTTTGGCGTGTGGAAATTTAGTGGAAAATCCACTTGGATTTCACTGATCATCTGCTGATTGATATTTTTTGAGTCGTGACAGGCCTATTTTTGCTACTTTTGGCTTTTTAAAATCATAATTAAAAATGATCCATATTTGACGGCTTTCTACTTCAGGCATTTTTAGTCGATTATTAGGCAGAAATTGGGCCCCAAAAAAACTAACATGGGAGATATGAAATTATAATTCCAAGCCCCAAAAAAAAAAAAAAAAAAAAAAAAAAAAAAAAAAAAAATCCAAAGGAGCTCAAACCTGCTCAGAAGCAACTGAGTATTCCCGGTACTCCCGTTTTTAAGACATGCTCAGAATCTCTTAGAACGTCCTTTCAAAAATTGGTCCTGTAGCTAGACCAAAGCAACTTTGCAGCCAAGGGAAGGAGACCAAGGGGCACTCTTTCCCAATGAAATTTTTATTGCTTAAGGTGACGCAGGAGTGATTCATTTTTTTGAACACCCTATACTTCGAAATATGCAAATATTACTCTTTTGGTGCTAGATATCAAAATTCCGCTTCCGAGTAACAATTTTTATCAATCTTAGGCACCTTCAGGAAAAATTCCATACCTGATCATACAGTACTTTTTTGGGAAACCTTAATTTACTATAAATTCCCGGGAATTTACCCTAAATCAAAGTTTCCATAAAAAGTACTGTATGGTCAGGTGTGGAATTTTTCCTGAAGGTGCCTAAGATTGATAAAAATTGTTGCTCGGAAGCGGAATTTTGATATCTGGCTCCAAAACATTAATATTAGCGTTTTTTAAAGTATAGGGTGTTCAAAAAAGTGAATCACTCCTGCGTCGCCTTAAGGCTTTTTTTTCTTATGCCATAAGCTGCCATCTGTCACACTGAGTGCCCCTGAGAAGCTTATCGTATGCCTCCCCTAAATAGCCTCCCTTCTTTAAAAAACTGTGAACATTTTCTTAAAAAAAGGGCATCAAACAAGTGTACTGCTGTACTTAGCGAAATCAAAACCAGATACACAAAGCGACATTTTTTTTTAAAAAAATTATTCTGAAGCTTCTCCTACATTTCATTCTTCGAACATAGTGCCTGGACATAATAAATAATGAAACTGTGGCTCATGCAGAGCACCTAAAAACTCAGAATACCTGAACAAGGTAAAAGTATAATCCATCCCTTTCTAAAACAATTTGCTTAATAACATCCAAAAAAAATATTTTCTAAAAAAAGTTTTTTAAAAAATATTTCTAAAATTTTCCTATCCCAACCATATTTTTGCAGAAAAAAAATTAAATAGAACAATAAAATTTTATCATTTTTTGATAATCTTCTTTTAGGTCCATCTAAATAAATGAAACATAATCAAAGTTCTATAAATATTTACAAATTTTAAGTGGTTCACAAGGATATTTACTGTCAAGAATGTTGCTCACGAATCAACTCATGGTCATTGAACTGTAGGAAAATTAGATAAAATTGAAATAATAGACAGACTACAATGAAAACCAATTTTTAGGAATCTGCAAATGAATCTAACGGATCTTTAAACTATCAGCAATCAAAAATTTCACTGATAACAATTCATGTAAATTTTTACATCATACAAGAAATTTTTGAAAAAATTAATTTTTAAATTAATATAAATTTATATTACTCTCAGATTTACACAAACAAAATTATTACAAATCTACATACGAGAAAAAAAAAATCACAAAGAAAACTTTTAAAAAAGTATTCAATAATATCAGAATATCAGAAAAAAAAAAAACTTAAAAGCATTCTTTTTCAAAAAAGAGCATTCATTGTTTGTTCAAATTCATATAAACCTTTTCTTTTACATCATCAATTTATTGAATGGTAATCAATACTCCCCGTAATGGATACAAAGTTAAATATACATCATTTCAGCCATGTGGGACATTTTTTTCGGAATATGAAGCATATCATCCAAATAACCAGCTAAATCATCAATTGTTGTGTCATCTGCGCCCATTCTTGCTTGTTGAGAACATGATACATCACTTAAGCGAGTTGACGTTGTTGGCTGCTCCCTTGTTGTTGTTATACCAGGATCGCTAAACCTCTTTGTCCTATTAGTTAAACTACCTTGCCTTGTAACAAAACTTTTTCCTAAATATTCTACATTATCCTTTTCTTTATTGTTATTTTTGCTATTAAACGATTTGAAGCTCAGACCTTCATTTTTACACTCAAAACATTCTAACCGATTATTACTGAACTTAGAAACAGGGTATCTCCTGATGCAAATGTTATCTATACCGTCACAAAGCTTTAACACAGAATCCTTAATAATCAAATTACCCTTCGATCTCGTTTTTGGTTTCAGAGCTTTGAATTTAGTAGGTGCAGTCGGAAATCGTGCTAAAACGCATTTTGAACAAGGATGATGATTGTTGTCCCATAGTTTAACCTGACCAGATGGCACATTTTGACTCTTTTTCCTAAATGGATTGACTTCATTTGTACTAGTCGCAGCCGATTTAGAAGCTATCCTTAGCTGTTCGATATATTCCGGTAGAGACCCGTCTTCGGCCATTATCTGGTATAAAACAGATGAGAAAAAGACGTAAATTCAAAGTTGTTGGATTCGGATGACTCAGCCATTACAAGTCTCGTCCTTGAGATTTGTTATTGCAAGGGTTCAATCCTTTCGAATAAATAATTAACAAATCAGAACGTGTAATAAAATAGGTAGCCATACCTGTTACATGAAAAGTTTCCTCCTCCGTAAAATTTATCTAATATACAATTTTATTGTTCTGATGGAATCAGTTTGCTCTTTCGTAGACCCATCTTTCTTTTTCCTAACCCAATTTTTTTGGTTGTTGTGTTGGCAGCGCTGCGTCGTGTAACTAGTGAGTGGTAACGAATTTACCGCCATTTTATTTTACTTTGAAATTAGTCCCCAGGTTGCTCCTTGGCATTTTTTTTTTATTTGTGCTCACTATTTTATTTCCAGGAATAGTTTGTCCGATAAATTTTATGGTTACAAATAATAAAAAAGGAAATAAATAAATGGTTTAAAAATATGGTTTAATATGCCTTGTAGAATAATTAAATTATAGATGGTATTTTGTTCGTTTCCTGCAGGGAAGAGTTTTTCAGAGCGGCAAATGCAAACAAATAATCAGGCTATTTGAATTTTTTCTGCCAATTCTTTATGTCGGATTTTATTACTTTCTAAATCTTTCCAATTCTTTTGAAATTCCTTTCCCCTGTATTATGTTTATTAGGGTGGGTCGAAAAATGCGAATTTTTGAATTTAAAACGCCTAATATGAGAATCGGTGCCTTTTTTATAATACTATTAACCCTAATTATTTTCAAATTTTTTTAAACGACATTTTGAGGGGCCGCAATGGCCTTGAAATTTCCAAAAAGCCTTTTTTTTTTGGATAGGAGGGCGAATTAGACACCACTATTTTTGATTATTTGGATAGGTCAATACACTTTCGATACAATGAACTGATGATACGATATAATATATATTCCGTCAGTAACGTAAAAAGATAAGTTTGATCTGCATAAGAGAATAAACCGTATGCAAGGGTGGGGAAGTAAAATGGAGTCGAGGTATGGGAGTAGTGGGGGTAATGATAGAAGACTCTGGCATCCATCTTGCGTCTTAAATTGTATAGCCCGTAATAGGAGTTTCACGATATTTAGCCAGAAATTTGAAGGATTAATTGTAATAATTAATTAAATTGCAATTAAAACACATTGTGGTATAACGTTTCATCGAATTACGGTTGAAAATGAAGTAGCACTGCGTGTTAATTTATATTTTAAAGCTTTTGAAGTAATTGGAAACACCATCAAAATAGAAGTAAGTGTAATTATTATTTACTAATTGTGACAGAAATTTATGTAATTTAAGTTTTATTATTATTTTATCTAATATGGAAATAAGTATTCTTCCTTTTCCATCGTAATTTGACTGCTGACATTAGTTTTTCCCTGATAAAATAACTATATCTTTTACCTTTTTTTTTTTTTAGGTTATAAATGAAAATGAAGATATTTCATACAGGATATAAGGATTCCTTACTAGGGGTTGACCTTGAGCGATATGAAAATAAAATTAAGCTGCTTGATATGGACCCATATGAGGCTGATATTGATGCAACTGTGACTGATATTTAGGGTTACCAACTGTACTATTTTGAACAGTACGGTACTATTTTTAAGCCCTTTGTACTATGTACTATGTAAAATCTACATAGTACGCCGAAAATACTATTTTTCGTACGTACGCCATTCTAAAATTTTAAATTAACTTTTTTATATTTAATTTGTTTAAAATAAAAGATTTTTTTTTCTAACTGCTGTTCTGAATTTATTTCGATAGATTTAATTTGTTTAATTTTAACTTCTCCGATTAAACTAGAGCGAGGCAACTTCGATTATATTCTTAGAATATAAAATTTTGTTCCTAAAAAACGTTGAAATTAATTTTTTATATATTATTTAAAAAGAAAAAAGATTTTTCATTCCTAGGACCGAAAATAACTGTTTTTGGTCCTCCAAAAAAAGTTAAATTTCGGTTTCCCCGGTATAAAAAATATCTTACAGTACTACGATGGAAGGGACTTTTCTCGCCTCAACATGTTACAGCACCTCGGCTTCGCCTCGGTTCTGCAAAATCGTATTTCGGCGTAAAATCAGTCTCTTTCCAACATAGGACAGCAATATACTATTAAAAAAACGTCATCTTACTTGCCTTAAATTGATAGGTACAAGATATTTAGATTAATAAGTTCATTCTAAGACTTACGTAAAATGTATAAATTCTATTATTTTTTCTGAAAATACGTATTTTCCTTGTACTATAAATAGTACTATATTTTTTGGACAAGCGTACTATGGAAATACTATATTTTTTCTTGAAAAATTTTGATTGTCCTATATTTTTCAAATTTAGAGTTGGTAACCCTACTGATATTAATAAATTCCCAAACATAGAATGTTGGAACATTTACCATTATCTAGTCAATACCACCAATGCTTTTACTATGGAGCAGTTCAATGCATTTAAGTCTTTAAATAGCCATAATTTTTTAACGAGTGGTTGGATAAGCTCATTGACTGCAATGACTTTACCAGATGAAAAAATCATTGTGTTTGGGGAAGTGAGTATTGAGCCACGATATGTTATACAGTTGCATCAATATCAGCCTCATATGGGTCCATTCACAGCTTAAATTTATTTTCATATCTCTCAAGGTCACCCCTAGTAAGGAATCCTTATATCCTGTATGAAATATCTTCATTTTCATTTATAACCTAAAAAAAAAAAAAAGGTAAAAGATATAGTTATTTTATCAGGGAAAAACTAATGTCAGCAGTCAAATTACGATGGAAAAGGAAGAATACTTATTTCCATATTAGATAAAATAATAATAAAACTTAAATTACATAAATTTCTGTCACAATTAGTAAATAATAATTACACTTACTTCTATTTTGATGGTGTTTCCAATTACTTCAAAAGCTTTAAAATATAAATTAACACGCAGTGCTACTTCATTTTCAACCGTAATTCGATACTCATACTCACAAGTGAGTATCGATACCCACGATCGAGCAATAAACCATTTAATTTTTTAAATCCGAAGAATGTAAAATAACCCTATCACAACATTGAAAAAAAAAATGGTAAACAAATATCATGGCGGAAAAAATGGCCGCTTCACTTCCCCTCCGGATGACGTCACGTAGATACGGTTTATAAGAATCCCGAATCTTTAGCGTATGAAAAATTCCATTTTGGTTGGTATTGGAATGATTCATGAGGGTGATCTTTTGGAGGAATCGTTTCTAGTTTGTGTAACTAACACAATTATTTCTGCTAGGTGTTGGTTTGATCGAGCATTATTTTTCGGTGTTAAATTTTTCTAAAAATTATTAGTGCCTTCTTTGCGATGTTCTTAAAGCTTGAATCAAATTTAAAAGAGATTGCAATGATTTGTATTGCAAAGTTTTTATGGTCGTTGCCGTGCATCAGAAAAGAAATAGACAATCTAATTTTGGAAGATAAATTTCGAGAGGTTTATGGTTTTGGAGATGCAGAGGTATTTTACACATTGGTATTTTCTTCATTACTGTTTCAGTCCAAAATAGTTAAATTAAAGATATCCGCTAAACGTTGTTTACCCATAACAAACGGCCATATTGAATTTGCATATTGAACTTTTTGGCTCTGACGTACAGGATAGGGCTTTTTTTGTTTTTAAATTTTTAGTTTACTGTAATTAAGTAATTTATTTATTACGATTTCTACTCTAGGATCCAGAGGCTGATGCTGATGCTCAATTGAGAAATTTGTTTGAGTCTCCCAGACGCCAACCTCGTGATTACACATTTTGGGAAGGAATGATTGACACCGTTTTGCAAAAGACAATTTTTCTTATTCTTCCTCGGGATTTAAAAAAAGACTTGGAAAGGATAATCGTTTTAGTTGGTGAAAAAATATTTTATTTTTTTAACAGCAGAAAATTTGTTTGTTGGGAATGTCGAAATGAGGCAGGGACACAACATTTTTACACTTTTACTTCCCATGGAGTGGGAATAGATACATGCTCCTCGTTGCATTTCAAACGGAACATTCCAAATGACCCAGATGAGCGCATATCGTACTTAGAGGACGCCCTGGATCATTGTCAGGAAAATATAGTGGAGAAATATCAGAAGGAAATCATTGCAATGCTTCATAGAAAGCTACCGGAATTAAATTTCAACAACCGAAAAGACATAGTATTTAATATTTTGTGCGCTTGGTATTTTACCCATCGGACAAATAGTTTCGAAGAATTTTTTTTACCTAACGGGGATTACATTCTACCATTTTGGTATATATCAGAAATGTTCCCTGTCAGCGGCATAGGACGTACTGCTAATGCTAAAAAATATTTTTTTAACAAATTGCACTCATTGGAAGTTCCGATAAAAACTTATTTTACTGAGACGAATATAACTTTCAGCGTGAGGTTCAATAATCGTTGCTATCCTTCCCTTAACGATGAGGATTGCCTTTATTACCTAAAATGTATAAACAAAATGATCCGAGAAGAACGGCTCCACGATATTCAAAATGCTATAAATGACCTAATAATTATGTTTTTACCCGTTTGGCCTTTTCAACAGGTATTTCTTCAAATTATGAATTTCTGTCTGGAAAACACCACAATAAGATTGGACTTCAAATTTTTATTGGAGTTTGTAATGCATAGTATCGGAGTTCAGAGCAGAAGTAAGCACCCAGTGCATAAAACCATGTATTTACAATTTTTCGAAACACTTTGGCGCAAGGCACCAATTCAAATTAAGCTGAAGTTTTTGGCTGAGAGATTTAAAAACTTATTCACGGAAGACAAAAAAAATCCGAACTTGAAATCAATTTTTAGCGATGAAGAAATTTGGAGAAATAACGAGGGCAGTTTAAATGGTTTAATTTATGAAAAGTGCAAAGAAATGCTCGAAAAAGGAAACCCAAGGCTTATACAACAACTTCTAATAAAAGGATTAACAACAAGAGACGAGTTCGAAGAATTTCAAGAAAAATGGATTGTTAAGAAAATGAGTATTTTTGCTTGATGTAATTCAAATCAATCCGTCCTTATCACTTTTTTTCAAAATATTTCTTCAAACAAAATTTCCCCCTGTCATTTTGCTATTACTAATCATAAATGTAATTATAATAATTTTACCCAGCGAAAAGGGTAACGTCCTTTCTTCGTCACCCATCACCAATCTCGTAAAAATCGACGTGAAGTCATTTTTGCGACGAAAAGAGGACGTCATCCTTCTTGTTGAGTAGCATCATTAAATATATAATTTTGCATTTGATTTTATACTTTCTAACTCAGCTGAGTTCAACTATTTTTAATAAATTAGACCTGAGTTCAACGAACTTTCAATTTTTTTTTTTGAAAATAAATTCCATAATGTTACCTAATCGTTAAATCTTATATTCTTTTCACTGCTTTTTTTTTTAACCCTTTGCCGGTCAAGTTTCTAGATTTTAGAAACATTCCATTCCTTCCAAATATTGTTTTTTCTGTATTATATAATATATATAAAGGTCAAGCAATAGGCCAAAGGGACATTATAAAAAGGTGATGCGGTCGATATTGCCCAGTTATGCAACCGGTGATGCAAATCAATTTCAATTTTTTTTAGCCTTTTTCCGAAAAATTTTTAATCTTATTTCTACGATTAGGGGGTTGTAGGGGTCGCTGATTCCGAATCTGAATGTGCTAGTTTTTACGTGGGGGGCACTGCCCCCCACGTAAAATGGTAACCCCTAGAAAACAAACTTTTTTTTAAAATTATCGGAAATATAACATATGGATATCGATATCGGTTTCTATGTTTTTCGGCACCCTAATCTCAAATCTAACATACGATTTTACGTAGGCGACACGTGCGGCCCCCAAAAAAACAACTTGCCTCAGATTAACTGTCTCCCGGGAAATAAACTTCTCTTTATTTTTCAAAAACCGACTATTTTTCAAGTAATAATACCTAATTAAGAAAGCACTGAAAATTTTAAAAGTTAATATCCGCCGTCTTTAACTTCATTTTTTTTTTTTTAAATTTGGACTTAAAATTCAGCATTTTTGATTAAAACAAGCCACTCTTCTAGTAGGGATAATACAAATATTATTAATGTAATAATGAAATTAAATTTTAAAACTTAGTTTTCCGTTATTTTCTGGATTCCCGAACATTTTTATTTGGACTCGAAAGTAAATACCGCAAAAACAAAAGAATCCATACATTATTGTTGTTATTATTATTATTTTACAAAAAAGATATTAAAAATGATATATTTTGCTTTAGTGGAAGGAACTGTAAATTATGGTTTATTAAGCTATGGTATTGGGAATGAAGGATCATTGAAAAGATTAGAGGGCCTACAAATCAAAATTTTAAAATCAATGATAACAGATAGAGAGGGAAGAAAAATCAAGAACAATAGCGAATTATTTAGTAAATTAAACATATTACCATTTTCTAAACTTTTCAAATTTCGATTCTACTGTAATCATTTTTATGACAAAATCAAATCGAATAGAGATGTACACAATATTAATACAAGGAATGAAACGCTAATATCCACAAATAGAGCAAATATAAAATTTGGAGAAAAAACTATCGATTTCGTTAGGGCAAAACTTTTTAACGAGTTACCATCTAAGATTAAAAATCTTGAAAAAATCAAAGAGATAAAGAAAGAAATAAAAGCGTGGTTATTCACACTACCTTAGAGGTTTATTTTGTGAAATTAATAATAATCCAGGTTCCGGGTTCCGTTATGAAACCCTTTTTAAAAAAAAAAAATGTAAAATTGTTTTGTAATATTAATCTTTCAATATACCTGTTTATTGAATTGAATTATTTTTATTTATTTAGGCTATTTATTTATTTATTTACTTATTTATTTATTTATTTATTTATTTATTTATTTATTTATTTTTTTTTTGACAAATAATGTAAATAGGCTGGACACGGATATTTCATAAAAATGTTTCCATTTTTAAATTATCCTTAGAACAGCGAGTCAGGGCCTAATAGCTGAATAAGCTATAAAAAGTAGATCAGGTTCTGACTCATCGGTAAAGTCGCGATTCCGCGTTTAGGAATTTAAAAAATATTCCATTCAGTTGTTGTTCTTCAAACAAAAGACCTAATCGTTTTTTTTTCGGACTTTTGTGTTAGCGACTTACAGATCTTAAGCTTATAAGCTAAACAATGGATAAAGCAAGTAGCAGCTCTTCCAACCAAGAGAAGGAACCGGTAATGTTTTTTTTTTTTTTTTTTTAACCTTTTCAATCATCTAAAAAATCTGGTTGAAAATCTGTAAATTTTCAAATTTCTTGTAAATTCTTGTAAATTCTCAAATTTTGTAAATTTTTAAGTTTCTCTTAGTAGGTCTAATAGGGCGGAAAAGTTGTGAGTCTCCTTCAATATCAACCCTAATTTTTTCAAAATTTTTGAATGTCTTCAGGTCTGGGGGGTCATTTAGAGTCGGTTGGGGGAAAAGTAAAACAGGGGTAAATGTAAAAATTTGTTAAAAAAAGTTTTATATCTAATTAGCGAACTTACTGGAATAGGTAAATGCAAAGCTTACTGCTTCTGCTACCGATTTCGCACAATTTATTTCCCACAAGAGCATTTTTTAAGTATTGCCATTTTTGAAATAAAATAAATTGAAAGAAAAAATCGTCGATCAACCGCCATTTAAATCAATGTTTTTATTTACGGGGGAAATGCAAAAACAATGGAAAAGAAATAGGAACAAAATGGAAGTCTTTGATTTTTTAAGTCCTTTAAAATTTTTATTTTCATCTGCTTATTTGTTTATTTACGGGCGAAAATAAGAAAAAATTAACAAACTATGAAAGACTGGGTACGTATCCTGTGAAATATTCGAAAGTCGTTTATAATTTTGCCTGGAATAATGACTTTTACATTTCTCCCATCTTTTTTCTTTTCCCCCATGTTTCAGTAATGGAAAGGTGTCTAAAACGGACTCAAATAAAAGTGTTTCTGGGAAACTAATTGACTGGGGATCATCCCACTCCCAAGACGAATTTATGAGCTAAGAAATGGGCCACATTCAGCCTTCAAAACTGAAAATCAGGAGTGAAAAAAAATTCAAAATGTTTTCATCGACAAAATGGCGGATTTTTTTACTTTTCTCCCAACCGACGCTAAATTTCGGTCGATTTCCAAAATTTTACTTTAAAATCATTATTAGAACATTAATTAGGCTGTTATGAGGAGGCTTCAGATATTTATCTAAATATACCAATATAAATTTCCATGGCTTAGAACTTTTTTTTGGAGATACAAATTAGAAATCTGGCTTCGTAGCGAACTTCATAGTGATACTGGCATCTTTCATTCCAAATTTCAGTTTCTCAGCTTGTAAAGAAACTCCGGAAAACGCTTTGGAAAATATATTCCCGACATTTATTTTTGAAAACGTTTTCCGGAGTTTCTTTACAACCTGAGAATCTGAAATGTTGAAAGAAAGATGCCAGTATGAATATAAAGTTCGCTACGAAGCCAGATTTTTAATTTGTATCTCCAAAAAAAGTTTTAGGCCAGAGAAATTTATTTTGGTATATTTAAATAAATATCTGAAGCCTTCTCTTATCTCAAGTTTTAAAAGAATTATAAAATGGTCCTTACGATTTTGCTCTATCTCAAACCGTTATCGTACCGAGAAAATGACAAAAAAACTTTTTCGAGAAAATATTTTTTTAGATAGGCAACCCTCAAGCACTTTTGATGAAGCGCGCGTATTTAAAGGAAAAATATAATTAAGAATTAAAATGCCGGACTATAGATTTCATAATTTAGAGACTTTTTCCAAGATTTTAACCAATATTTGGCTTTGCAAAATCTTGGCAATTTCGGCCAAAATTAAAAAATGAATGCATCTGTGGATTGTTTTGAATTTAATTCTATAAGGCAGGGGGGTGTAAAAAGCAGTTTTATAGGTTTGTTGGAAAAATCATTTAATTTTATACTTTAAAAAAAGGGGGAAAAAATCCTTTAAAACTTTAATTTTTTTTACCTTTTTTACTCAAAAAACAATTTTTTTAGATATTTTTTTATTCTAATTGGTTTATTGGCATATAATTGTCTATCTATTTTTTCATTTTAGGACGTTTACTGTCCCAAGTGCTACAAGAAATGTAGCTCGAAAGAGGAAGCTAATGCATGTGCAAAACAGCAAATAGACGACGAAAATAGAAGGAAGGAAGTTAGAAAAGCGTGGCATTCGGGGAAACGCGACGGCAGAACGGACGTAGGTTTTTTTTTTCAAAACATTGTTTAACATGAATTTTACTTAACATTAATACTAATTTTTTAATCTTTTTTACAGATCTAAAAAAAGACGATATAATGCAGTTTGAGAAAAAATTGTTCTTCAAGTTATTAATAAACATCTTTGGTGACAAAGGAAAGGAAAAAAAACATCATTTTCAGAGAATTTCGTCTTGTTGAGGTTTCCATTTCTTTTATTACATGTCCACATTTTATTTTTAACTAATATTTTTTTTAAATTAAAATAATTCTAATAAAAAAAATCGCCTGGCCTATTTATCTCTGAAAATTTTTATTCCGATTACCGAATGCCGACTAGAATTAATTCTAGTAATTTAAATTTAAAAAAAAATAATGCCCGCGCCAATTTTTACAATTAGAGGTTGCCATCTTGATATGTCTACATATGGCTTATTGTTGTTGAAAAGCGTTATATTTTTTAACCGTAAATTAGCCTTTAGACACTTAAAAATTTTTAAAAAAGAACATAATTATTGTTTACTTTAAAGTATCCAGAAGGTAATTTTTAGTCTTAGCAGTCCTCAGTTTTCTTCAACAAACTTTCAAAAATTTTCTAATGTAAAATTTTACGGAATCACATGTTAACAACGGGAATTTATTCGACCCATTAAATGTCTAAAAAATTGATAACTTGTAAAATTCAAAGACCCCAAACACGGGCCAAAAATATAAATTTTCTTCGGCTTAAAAAACTATCTATTCCAATCGGAAATTTTGCGTAGATTACGAATTTGAAGCCGAAAATTAGTTTTGGTACATGGTTTTTGAGCCACAGGCAAAAAGCCGTAACAAGGTTTGCAGAGCTTTTAAACCCGGCCTGCAGCTCAAAAACTATGCATTAAAACGAATTTTGGACTTCAAATTTGTAAACTATGCAAAATTTCCGATAGGAGTCGATGGACTTTTAGGTCCAAAAAAAGTTTCAATAGATCTGCTTTTTGAAAATTTTCGGGCATTAAGGGGGCATCCTTAACCCAGTTCGACCCAATTTTTTTTGCGGAATAATCTTACAGGCATTGGAACAAAATCAGGGGTGTTCATCACAAAAATTCAAAATTTTTTTTTCCCTCTTCCAAAAACCACTTCGTTCTGGGCAAGTTATGTTCCACCGTTTTTTCGATGTAATTTTTATCCATTAATTGATTTACTCACGTATTTATTGCATGAGTCATTAAAACCAAAAGATGAAAGAACTGAAAAACGTTTTTACCACCCACCAATTAAATAATCAGCAGGCGAAATGGGGATCATGTTTCAACAGGCTATAAACGAAGAAAAAACAAACTCTCAAGGATGTGTTTTATACGTAAAAGTAAGGCGAATCCGAACACATTATGAGAGAATATTTCCTCTGTTTGTGGGTTATTTTAGCTGCTGGGATCGCAGCATCATCTATACAACTAAAATGGGATGACGGTAAGAGCACAAATTAAAAATTTAACAAAAAAAAAAAATTTTTTTTAATAATTAAGCATTCTTTTTTTAATTCAAAATGTTAATACGTACTGAGTGTCAACAGCGCAGAAGCCTATAGGCAGATATGACGTATTTAGAAAATAAGTAAATATTTCTGCACCTCAGAGCCAAGGTTCATTGTTTTGAAACAAATCATTGTTCTAAAACAGTGTTGTTTATACCATTAAGAATAAAAAAAATTAAAATTAATGGGTCATATTTTCCAGACTACCACGACCTGCAAGAAATGAGAAACACAACGATTCTAAACCTCAATAAAAGAATAATTGGAAATACGGTACTGCCCCAAGAACAACCAAAACCGCTGGAATCACCTAAGAAAGTCGATGGTCAAGGAGGAGGTCGTTTCAATGGGGGAATCATCGGAGAATACGGTAGAGAAAACAATATCGGAAACCACGAAAGGGGAAATTAAGGGTAAGGACGGGATCACCTACTCTGTTGCCTGTTACGCGAACGAACAAGTGAAAGACATAACAGGAAACAGATTACATTTTGGCAATGATTGTAAATGCCTTCTGGATTTCGCTCTTGTCATTCAAAGTCGGAGGATAAACCGTCAATTCTCCACCTACAGCTTATTAATTAACTAATTGTCTTCCCCCGGTTCTTGCGCGTATAATGCTGCAGTAAACATTGTTAACCACGTAAAAAATTATAATACACAGTATTACTAAAAATTTTTAAATAATTACTTTTTTGGAACACCCTACCCGAACAAAAACACTTCGTATAAAAAAGGGAGCCAAGTTTATTCCTTTAAAAAAAATCCTGCCCTTTTAAGTTTTCATACCAAAAAGGGCAGCCAAGAATAATGCTTTACAAAAATATTCTGCCCTTGAAAGCTCTGAAATCAAAAAGCCCAAGAAAAAATGTGTTATAAACTTGAGTTATTAAAAACTTAAACTTCGTTATAAAATTTTATAACCCGTCAAAAAAGACATCTATTTATAATTCGTTATAAAATTTTATAACACATTATTTTCAATTTTTTTCTAAGTTTTTTTATTTTCTTCTAACGCTTCCCGAATTTTCCTATTTGTTTTCCTTTATTTTTGAGCCTTTGTCAAATTGAAAATACAAGAAATAAACCGAAAATTCGGAAAAAGCTAGAAAATATTATAAATCAAAATAATTGGCAACTTAAGAACCATATTGCCGCTTTTAAAAATCAGTTGAATAGTGGTGCAGTGAGTAATGGCGGCTGGTAAGACGACCACAAGACTCGGGTTCTCTTTTAAAATTTTTTTTTTCCTTTTTTTCCTCATGAAAACTGTTTAAAAAAGAGTCTATAAAGTCCCCGTATGCTAAATATAGTGCAATTCAAGCATAAAATTAATATATTGCTCAGTTAAAAATCTTAATTATAAAAATTTATAAATAGTTATAAAATTTTATAATCGGCCAAAATGTTATTAGAGTTATAAAATTTTATAACGCACTTTTTCTTGGAAGGGCAGTCAAGCCTTTGTACTTTTCATATTTTTACGAATCGCCTATTAAGTAAGTATCTTTAATTCAGAAAAAATCCCGAATTTGAACTTTTTAACTATCTTCGAAAGGTCTCCACATTGATGGTATGAATCACCCCCTCAGTCAGTCAGTAAGTGACTCTAAAAACGCTCATTTTTGATCGCTGTCAGCACAAGAACGATAAATCCGCCGAGACTGAGATTAAACATCCTTCGTCCCACGGGCCCCAGCAATAAAACTTCGGGGAAAAAAAATTGCAAATAAGTTTAAAGTTTAAAAAAAAATCAAATAAATTACACGTATAGAAATATATATAAGATCCAGGATTCTCATGCTTCTTCGTGTTAGAAGTAGCATGACCCGAATCGGATTTCGAAAACTGCGAAATCAGTTAACCGTAATCGATCCAATAACGTCTTGCATGTTCATACTTATTCAAGCTCGTTTGGAATAAGATATGCTCATGTAAAATGGTCACTCTTCTGATTATTGATTAAAATAAAAGGTACCTAAAGAGTGCACCTTTGGTGTTTCAAAACTGGATTTTTTTTATAAAACTTGGCTTGGTGCACTCCGTGCACCTTGATTAACTATAAGGTAAGGGTAGGGAAGTGCGACCGTCTGAAAAGTGCGACCGGTTTAATAAAAACTGATAAAAATCCCATACTTAAAAAAAAGATTTCAAGGGACGATTTTTTAATGTTTTCAGAACCTATTATGATCAAAGAAATGTATTGATGTCGTCCATTTTTGAATAAAAAAAAATAATTTTACAAAAGCAAAAATTCATATTCGTCGGAAAGTTAGACTGCCTCATTTTCAATTTGATTTAATTTTATGTAAACATTGGCTTTTATTTATGAAATATGCTCCATTCAATTGTCAATACCTTGCATTATTTTTTTATGCTATCAAGAATTTTTTACTCGACTTCCTATTTGATAAACCTTAATAGGTCGCACTTTTTTGGCAAAAATAATATTTTCGAAAAGTGCGACTAGCAGACGACTTCTTTAATTCCTTTGACAAAGGAAACCATCTTGTTTTTATTTACATATGCAATTCGGAGTGCCACTAATAATAATTATTTAATTGTAGTTTTAATAAACAAGGATTATTTGTTTTTAACGGTGTTCAGCAATTTTTGAAAGAAAATTCATCGATCTTTTATAAACAAATAACTTTTGCTTTGGAGAATTCATTTTTTTTAAAAAAATAAGAACGGTCGCACTTTTCAAAAAATGGAGGTTTGAAATATTATACGTCGGCAGTCAGAAAAATCTGGTTGAACTCTAAATCGCGCCGTTTTTCAAATTTGAGGCTAATGCACATTAAAGCTTAATAATGGAGCAGCATATTGTAATAAAAAACTTGGCTTGATTCTCTTCCTATTAAGAACTAATGAAGGTCAAAATCAATTTTTTCTAGAACCCGGTCGCACTTCCCTACCCTTACCTTATCCAAAAAAAAAAAAAAAAAAAAAAAAAAAATTGCTTTGGCATTTTAAACGGGGAAAAAAAATCGAAAAAAAAGTACAACGATTACATGTTAAGGTTTCGATTTCGAAGGATGTCATATTGTTTTCGGTGTTAAGAGCTGTACGCATATTCAAAACGAAACTTAAAGGATTCCGATTCCGTTCGGTGAGAGCAACTCAGTTATCAGACCACGATGCTCGGCGTAACGTCAAACCAAAACCGTGTACACGTCATATTTTCAAGTAACGTTCACGTTGCATTTTCACGCTAGCGATGCAATTTAAAAAAAGTATAAAAATAAAAAAAAATGATTTTGTGTATTAAAAATTTTTAAATCCATCAATCAATTATCGTTCATAACCGAAACAAAAAGAAAAATTATTCACGAGTGATTTAATGAAAACATTTAATTTTACAAAAACAAAGAGATCACGCTGAAGGATATAAAAAAAATTAATTAATCGTCGAAAAATTTTCCATTGTTTCTTAATTTATTGATCAGGGGGGGGGGGAGACAGGGGGAGTTTCCGATAAATTCAAAATGTGGTTTTTGGAGTGGACTTTCGATTCCTCTCACTTTCCCAAATGACCTTTTGTCACCGGACGGACAGTTAATGACAGTTTCATGACCTACTTTCAACTTGTCACATCAATCATGTAAGTTTTGTCCTAGGACAAGATGATTCAAAAATGATAATAAACGAGAAAATCATCCACCAACCACCCCGAGTAGGGTACGATTAAAAAAACGAAGAAAAAAAAATGTTTCCACCTCTTACTACGAAATTAGAAAATCCCCGAGATCGTAAAACAAGGGAAACTTTCGTAACGGGATATCTGCTTTTGATTTTAGCAGACAAGATCCGAATAGGGAGGAAATATTCCGCATGATCCAGGAAAACTGGAATCGACAGGTTGGTGGAAGTTAAGAGTATATTAACCGAAAAAAAAAAAATTTAACATTTTTCGAAGTAAAAGTTAAACCTTTTTTTTTTTTTTTTTTTTTTTTTGGCAAAAACTTTTTCACGAAAAGCCCATCAAATGCAACCTCCGCAAATTTCCCGTAAATCGGATTTCCCCCACGAAAACAAGATTTGGAAACTTTAAACTTATTTCCCCCCTCAACTTTTCTCCCGTTTTGTCATTAAATGTTCATCAACATCTTTACCCCTCAAAGCATAAAATTCAAAATAACAACCGACGGAAAATCCTTCAGCGTTCCCTTAAAAAAAAAAAAAAACTTTCTTTTTCCGGAGGAACGAAAAGTTTTATCCAAGAAAAAATTTTAACATTAAAAACTAACAATTGTTTTTAAAATGTTTTTGCTTAAGTTTCAACAACAAAAAGTGTTTTAAACATCATCTTCCATGAATTATTTATAAGTTTATAAAAAAAAAACACAGGAACATTTATCCATCAAAACAACAATGGAAAACTTTTATTCTTCTAAAATTCATGGGTTTCCGAACATAAGTTCCTTGTCGAACGGGGAATTCTCCCAGGAAAGCGTCCTATCTCTTATAGCAGTTCTGGGAAGTAGCATCTCGCTAGTCGGATTAGTCTTCGCCTTTATAACTTACAGGTATTTTACTTAATGATGTTTAAGTCTTAACATGTATTGAAAGCCTTGCCTTAATCGAATTTGACAGAGGAAAGGTTCTAAAGTGTATCCTCACGTACATATAAGTGGGTTTAATATCAGTTTTGTTATGCCTTTGATGGAAATGGATCATTAATAATCTTCCTCCCCTTTTCGAGTGTTACATATTGGGATCAAGGAATTAAAAGATCGAATAACTGCAAGAGTTACGTGGGAGTTTCGTGCTATAATGGTGAAGATTAAAGTTAATAATTTAACGCTTGTCCGTTTTAACTAAAAATATTCTTTTTTTCGGTTACCTTTTTGTTGCTGATGCGCTAGTGCCTGTTCGTTCACATCCGAAAAGTCTGCTCTTGGATGGTGTCCCGTTGTAGTGTTTGTTCAGCGGGCCAATTTCTTCATCTAAAATGTAAAAAAAAAAAAATTTAGAATTTGAAAAACAGCAAAGTCAATATTGCAAAGCTTTTCTAATCGCGAAAGCGGATAACGACACGAATCCGGAGGGGTTCGAGGCCGGTAAAAATTGGTTGTAGTCGACGCCGGCATCGGTGCCGAAATATTCAAAGTGCTGGCTGTGGCGCCAACGGCAGCACCGGAATAGCAACATTTTTGGAGCTGGTGCTGGTGCCGACGCTGATTCCAGCGTCGGTGCACCACCATCAATTTTTTTATTTTATTTTATTTATTAATTTTTTTTTTTTTTTCATTCAAAAAAATTTTTTTTGGCCAACTTTGCACCCATCACCGTACCACCAACTGTCAGTTTTCATTTATAGTTTCTTTGTTTAATTATAAACTAAATTTAATTCGCCAATTATTAAAATAATTCGACTGAAGGTAACTGCTTAAAAATGAAGTAGAAAGGAAGGTGCAAAGAAAATTTCGCGAAAAATTAACAGCTGGAACTCATGAAAGACTCGAACCTCCGTCTTCCTGTTTGGCACAGACTGAGGCAAGGACTAGGAATTTCCGAAGGCGAACTAAAACATTTTTAGAGGGCGCCTACTGTTTTGCAGGCCCCTCCCCTCCTTCATATTAATTTTTTTTACTATGTCCACCAAAAAATGAATTCGACATTTAGGTCATTTTTAAGTTTCTTGGATCCCATTTGTTAGGAAATTTAGGTCCAAAAATCATTCGATGAAGACAAAATAAAAAGAGGCATTCAGAAGGATAAAAAGCAAAATTGGTTGAGTTCACTTGGTTTTCTTATCATCCCGAAGCTCTAAAAAGCAAGAGGGGCCACCTTATTTTTCTAAAAACTCAATGGGCTTTTAAGCTAAAATGAATTTTTTATTCTTTTGGGGAGTTTTATAAGAATTAAGTTTTTTAATTAATTAGGCTGAAGGCCGAGCGAGGAAAAATTTGTGAAAAATCCAATGCAAATGTAAAAATTTAAGCCATTTTGACAGCTTTCTTTTTCCATTCATTATTAGAGGTTCAAAGGGTCGTCCATGTATTACTGTACGTAACGCAACCTAGGTCACTTTTTAACCCCCTTTCCCCCCTTGTAACACATCCGTAACGCAACTTGTAACCCCCCCCCCTTCGTTACTACGTAACATGGGTTAACCCTCCCCCCCTAAAAAAAAACACTTATCTTTCCACTCGGGGGTCAACGTGATTAACGTTTTAGAAGTCAAAAAAATTTTCAGTTTCATGATAAATTTTTATCAATTTTTACGAGTTAAAAAAATTATTTTATTTTATTTTTTTATTTTTTTATTTGGAAGAATAACCGGGAAAATATTATTTAAAAGAGTGAAACAAAATAGCAATAATTTTAATTTTAATATTAAAATTACGAAACACATGGTTCAGTCCCCCCCACCCGTACGTAACAACGCGTAACACATTCCTCGACCTCTACCTCCCCCCCCCCCCTCTCCAGGCGTTACCTAATACATGGACGATCCCCCAAATGACAAAAATTCTTGAATTTAAAAAAAAAAAACCGATTTATAGCAATATTTTGACTTCTTTGCTTATTTCTTTTTTTTATTTTGTATCATTGAAGGCGCCTTTTTAGCTTTTCGAAAAGGCGCACCGGGAAAATCCCGGTAGCTCGGGGCGCCAGTCCGTCTCTGCAGGCTGTTCTAGCTTCTGTACTACGAATGAACGAATATATTATATTGCTTTTAAAAACAAAGGTTTTTTTTCAGACTTGTCACAATAAAATTAAAAGTTCACATACAAAATTCAGAATTTAAAATTCAAAATATAAAATTTGAAGTCTAAAATCTAAAACTTAAAACTTAAAACTTATAATCCAAGTATTCCTGAAAGGTGTATAATGGATGCGATATAACGAGTGAACACCGAAAACATGAAATGTGCTTTTAAAATAAAGCCCAGTGGATATCAGTCTCCTGGTTCGTTGTTTTTATTTTTTATTTTTTTCACTCACAGAAAATGATTAATGAAAACGCGGTTGAAAAAAAAAAAAAGCGTCAACGCACCATTAAAGAAAACCATTCTAAACAAATTTCTTCTTACTATTTTTCAAACTCGAAAAGAAAAAAATATATGTATTCGAAAACCTTCTTGTCGCCTTTTTTTAATGGAAATGCCACATAAACTTTTCTTTATTTAAAAAAAATAATAAAATAAAATAAAGGGAAAACTGTAAAAAAAAATTGTAAAAGCTCATACTCTTCTTTTCAACAACGAAATTATCGATTTACAGTGAATTGCAATTATTATTTTCCTGACGTATTTTGAAAAGGATCCCTTTATTGTTATGTCAACCTTCTTCGCACACAATACATCAATCTCAAGGGTTAACGTAGATTAATTTCTCCACGTATGAAGAAAAAAAAAAAAAAGATTCATTTTTTATAATAAAAAAAATTTCTCGTCATAATTTTAATTCATATCGACGAAGGATTCGATGAGCCTTTAAGGTTAGAAAAAAAAAGCATAAAAATGTAAATAATAAATGAAACGAGGGAGGGACCTATAAAATAAAAATCTACCATTGTAAACTTACGAGACTGACTAATATGTAAGTCGACAAAATGAAAGACTATGAGTTTCATTTCGAGTATTCCCAAGCGAATTTAGTTAATATTATTTCCTTTTTTTTTTTTTTCACTGGAAAACCCAATGAACGGGGTAGGGAATAAAAAAAAAAAAAAAAATCCTCCGGATGAAAGATAATCTCTTTTATTTCAAATTTACTTTTTTAACGGATCTTTTCGAATTTTAAGAGAGGATACAATAATAAAAGTCGGTTCTGTTTTTTAATATTCAAAAAGGACGATGTAAAAAAAACCTTTTGATTGAAAGAATTTTTTAAATGAACAGGCATTTAACGATAAGAAACTGAAGGGCTCACGGGAAGAACGAGGTAATTGACATTCGAAATTGTTTTTATTTTCGTCAAAAGTTAAGCGTGAACGTAATGGGTCAGTTCCGAACGTCGGTCAGTTTGTTCTTCCCGTGTGCCCTTTCAAATAAAAACAAACATAGGAGAAAATGAACAAAGATAACCGGCTTACTCTTCTATCGAAAATCAAGTTCCATAAACACGTCCGTTTTGGACGTACAAAACGAATTCGGTCTGTCAAGCCTCCCTTATTGTACGAAAATTTGCAACCTATGTTTCTCTAAAGTACTTTAAAAATCACGACCATCCTCCAGTAAGATTTGTCCAAAACAGGTAGTGCCATAAAGAACCTTTTTTGATGAAATAGATGTCAGACGAAGGAAAATTTTAAAAAAGTTATATTGAGAAAGTCGAGTTGAGGACTTGAACCCCGGACGTTCCGACTGTCGGTCGACTGCTCTACCTACTGAGCCATTCAACTGATTTGCGTTCCATAAGCTAAAGATTATAGTAGATACCTGTCAGGCATCACCATAGCAGAACATATGTTCATCACATCACCGAATCCGATTAAAACGCACCCATACGAAAAAAATAAGCATAAATTGAATCGTTAATTTAAAAAAGGGGACATGTCATTTGTTTACCTTATGAAACATGTTCCCTTTTTTCAAATTAACGATTCAATTCTAAAGAAATCATGTGTAACATGGTTATAAGATCTGTCTCTTTTAAAATTGGAAGTGAAAAGTCATCGTCTGAAACCGTTTTTCCGTTTCTGCAGCTTGTGAATTATCGGTTAAAAAAATTAAAAAGGTTTAAATCGGAAAATAACCAAATACCTGCCTTTGACATTTTTGGTTATTTTCCGTTTAAATGTTACTTAAGAGGAAAATTATCTGAACGACGAGGCCTTAAAGAAAATAAGTGCGAGGTCCAAAACAACGAAATTATTCGGAGATAAGGACTATCTAAATTTAGCTGGCATCAAAAGAAAAGATTTCGATCATCTCATGACATTCATAGACAAGAAAAGTGTAAGAAAATCCAAATTTCGGTGATCTAGAAGGTGCGTGGCACTATTGTTAATTAAATTAAGGACCGGAACGGATATAGAAATAATTAATAGCATAAATGCGCGAAAACCGCTTTAATCTAGTATTTTTAATTCTCTGCAGTTTCATGATGTTTCATTGATGTTTTAAGTACTGCACCTTATTTGGGATGTCTTGAAGATCAGTTAAGAAATCCATTGAAAACGTTAGAAAGTTAATAATGTTCTCATTTGTCGGCAAAAATGAGAAAATTAATAATTTTCTGCATGAATATGATTTTAAGCAATTTTATGCATAAATTATACATATTCAGATTTTCATGCTTAAAAAAATATACATAAACTTAAAAAAAATTATGAATGTATGAATGTTCAAATTTTTGCAAGAATGATGCAAAAATAGTATACATTTTTTACACAAATAATTTTGATTTATTTTGCAAAAATTTTATGCATTTTTTTGTATCACTTTTTCATACGGGCATTAACTATTCACCCCACACAGCTAAAATATGTCTCAGTTCACAGAAGTATTCAAGTATTGCGTAAACACCTTCGTGGCCCAGGTGTTCTTTTCAAATTAAATATCAGCCTAAGATTTAAGTGTTATCATGACAATATTAATATGATATAAATTGTATAATACAATGTTATTGATCAGACATCACAATGATTTAAAATAAAGAATTCGCACTGTAAAAAGGTTTATATCATAATGATATTAGAGTGACATTAGTTTTTTGAAAATTAAAAAAAAAAAGTCGCCACTGAGACTAGAACCCACTCGGTTTAGATTTCTATTCTCACAACTCCTTCACCTTACCATCTTCACCACTCCTTAAGTTACAAAAATGGTTGATAATTTGATTATTTAAGCCCACAAACGATGGACTTAGAATTTTTTTGACTGTTTCATTCTTATCACTTTTTCAAGCGGAAGAACAAAAAATTTCAAAAAACGAAGGGCAGAACAGCCAAAGCTCTTGAATCGTAGATTACGATTTTGCCTATATTCTTGTCCCCATTTCAGGTATAAGGTGCGAAAATTCCAAAAAACGTAAAGTATAACTTCTAAAAAAAGTTTTTTAAGAAACTTCACAAAACTTAGTGATATTACCGCAATATCAAGCTCACTTCAGACCGTTATTATTCTATTTTGTGAAATCTAAATTTTTTTTTTGCAAGTTAAAACATCTATTACTGTCATCATTATATTAAGGAAATATTTGACCGATATATGTTTAATATAAGTCAACGATCTGACATTGGCTTGATGTTAGTGCTACATAAAGTTAATATCAGACTGATCACATTTTTTTAGAACACCTGGGGGGGTTCCAAGTTGCTTACTGGAATGGATTGGAGTGGAGATACAGAGTTCAGGTTTTGCACACAACAGTTTGGAACTTTTTCTGGAGATCTTTGAGGGGGCGGCCCCACAAAACTTTAGTCCACCTCGCTTAACGGACTTCCCATCCCAATATCAGTTCACTTTCACCGAGGTTCACCATAACCGAACTTCCCAAAAGGGGCATCTCTAAGGTTTCTTAAAATTTTTAACGAGATTATAACAATAAAGCGTATATTTTAAAAAAATTTAGATTTAATTAAGACTTACGTGATTGATTTGACAAAAAAGCTCTCACTTTGCAAGTTTGGAACGTAATTTATGTTGTGCCAATGCGTAATTTTTGAACTAAAATAAAAATTAAACACAAAAATCAGGAAATCACTCCAAAAAGCCATGTTTAAAGCTTTTTTGTAACCAAAATCGTTTCAATATAAGGTTTCGGTTCACGATTACCGAAGTAAATTGCATGGAAATTATATACAAAAGGGTAATAAATCAAGTATTATCCCATAAATCAAGTATTAGATAAGAATCTTAGGTGGGGAGGGGGCGGGGGGGGGGGGGGGGGGTCAGCATTAATCATCTTTGCCATAAGCTAAGTACTGCGAAATGTTTTACACCAGGGGGGAGAGAGTCCAAAACTTTTCTTGTGTAATACTTGAATGGTTCCAAAGGGACTGGGACCAGCAATATAACCCAGTTCATTATAAGCTTTCTCTCTCTTTCAATCCAACATCGTAACCGATGTGTCGTGATCGATTTCAAGTGTCTGGGATATTGCGAATCGCTTGCTTAGCAATATCCCTCCATTTGTCCCGGTCCATTGGCCTGTCTGCACGCCTTCTCTAGGGTTGACTCGGTCAATTTAGAGATTAGTTCTGTCCACCTAGTTAACTAGTTCCACTATAAGCTAGGTGGACTGTATTTTACTCTTGCCCCCCCGGTAAGAGGGGGGGGGGGGTAAAAGTAACAAAACTCAGCCGCAGAAATTAGATATTAGAGTCTTGCCCCGCAATATATTACAAGAAAAGATATCCCCCGCAGGAATTACAAGAAAAAATCCCATCCTCAGTCGAAGAAAACACGCCACATGCAGTAGGAGAAATTTTTTATCACCCCAGCGTCATCAGATTTAATATCAGATTAAATTTCATCAGATAATTTTCCGATTCCAAAAATTTTATTCAACTCTTACTTACATTAGGACAACTTACCCGATCACCGCCGGTTGCTATTTTCTACCAAAGAAGGGGAAGTGGGGGGTGGGGGAGAAAAAGAAATAGTAAGGATGTTGGAAACCATTTGAAATCGCTGCACCTCGAAGTGCAAAAGGAAAAGTGCTATATATTCAGTAATCTGTTCGGTTCACTGCCATTCCGATACGCACAGCTAAGAAACATGGGAGTCAAGGCAAACGTATAAATTTAATCACTGAAATCATATAAAATGCGATAATACAACATAATACCAAACATCCAAAGCAATTTCGTCCATTGGAGGTCAACTGAAGTCCCTACAGTAAATCAGTTGTCCCCCGACTCACGGTTCGTAAATTGTAAGACGTAACACACAATAAGCGAAGCAATGTAACGTCTTACGTCTGAGGTTATCTTAGACATTAAAAAAAAAACCGATAAATCAAAGTTTTCCTCTATTTTTAAAATGGAAACGTTTACAAGGAAAGAAAATTCAAGTTTTCGAAATGTGGAAATAAATTATTAAAAATTTCCAAATCACAAGGAACAGTTTTAGCTTGACTAGCTGGTTTAACGCAGTTCTGAGGTGACGATTAATAAATAATTATTTTTCCAAAATTATCCCTGAATCTATTTGAGATTTCTCTGTTGGCAATCAGATATTTCAGCCTTGCAGGAAAAAGGGTTTAAGACATCCGTGTAGGTTACAGAACGGAATTTTAATATTTCATTTATTGTGAAAATTTTAATATTTCATTTATGGTGTATCCTCTTGTAGCTCACTGAAGATGGAAGTTAAAACCTTCCGAAAAGGCCTTCTGAGGATGTTTTGAATTTTTTCAATATAATTTTTACGGTCCATTAAAAAAGGAGGTTTTCTTTGGGAAAAATTCCGTTCTGTAATTTAATATTTTGGACTGTAGGACGCCGCTCTCATTTGAATTATCCGTGTAGGTGTTTAATTATAATACCGCCTTCCTAAGCGGAATGGACTGTATTCTGGATGTCTTCTGCTTTTTATATGAGCAAACATTCAATTCTGAAACAGGCGTATACACAAGTGTCCCTTCTGACAGAATGTATTTTTCCAAATTAGTTTAGACTGTGCACCTAACGGTAAAACATAAACTAAGGATGGACACAACTCAAGCCTACAATCAGGGAGGGGATGAAGGAGGGTCAGTTTTCCTGACAGGACTTGAGCCCCCTATGAATTTCGAATGGGAAATTTTGAAAAGGATTTGAACAGCGAATGGAAAAATGTGTACTTTTCATGCATTTAGGGTCATTTAAGGGGGGAGGGTGTCGGAATCAGCGATTTTTTCCACGCCCAAAGTATTGCCAAAGGGGCGGGGGAGGGGATCGAAATTGAATGACGTATTATTTGAATGGCCCCTTTTCCAAATTTTTATTGTTAAAAAAAATTACTTGGAGCTCCCTTTAAAAAACTTACACCCTTAAGTAAATGAGGCAAGTAAATGAGGAACAAAATTGCAATCCGGGACCATTTCTTCAATCCCCGGGTTTGCGATATTGGGCTTAGCACGGGATTATCAAATTTTCGGTCCCGAGATCCCAGGATTTGATCAAAATTTTCTATTTTGACTTTTTTAAAAATGCAACCAAAAATATGCTTAGAGTAAATTTACTAAGTCTAACCGTCATCCATTTTTTTATTTTCTAGGTTTTAGGCCGGGGTTACACTACTCCGAAATTTCGGTCCGAACACCTTCGAAAAATTTCAGTCCGAAATATGTTTACACTACTCCGAACAAATGTTCGGAGGTGTTCGAAGTCATTTGGAGCTTTTCAAAGGTATTTGCAGTTACATTACGGGTTATGTGTTATAGGTATGACGTCATCGGAGTAATTCTTGACTTGTACAATTATTCCCGGCGTATAAGTTAAAAGTTTTTGAGGGTTTTTTAAGGTTTACGGAGGGATATGACAATTTTCGAAGGTGATTTCGCTGTATGTGCAATTAAAATTATCGCACGATAATTTATCGGCACAGTCCGTTAGACCTTATTCAAATCCTTTTTTAAAATATTATTTTTGTCAAATCGAATGACCCCACGGCATATATCTCTTCGAACTCCATGCCACATCTTTGCCGTCTGGGATAATTAGAGAGCTTGCATCAAATCTGATATAATATTTTTTTGTGGTGAAAAAGCGTTATGGCGAAAAAGAAATGGTTAAAATAAGCTTCTAACACCCCCTACCGAAATCTTGGGCCGATTGGCATTAGTTCTTAAAAATTAAAACGGGTTTAAAAAAAAAAAAAAAAAGTTTTTTTAAAAAAATATATATTACACTTACCATACAGCGAAATCATCTTCGAAAATTTTCTAATCCCTCCGAAAACCTTAAAAAACCTTAAAAAACTCTCAAAACAAGAATTACTCCGATGACGTCATACCTATAACACAAAACCCGTAATGTAACTTCAAATATCTTCGAAAAGCTCCAAACACCTTCCAACACCTCCGAATATTTGTTCGGAGTAGTGTAACCATATTTCGGACTGAAATTTCGGAGTAGTGTAACCCCGGCCTTACACAAAAAATAAAAATGGAAAATTTTTAAGCTGAGTTCAATTTATTCGGGGATTAGGAACAGAAAGATAAGATATTGATTCACTTCGACATGTTTCGTTGGTATATTACAACTCTTTCGGGCTATACAAAAGAAAAAAAATTCAAAAACATCAGATATAAATAGACATGTGATCTTTACAAAAATTTTTTTTTTTTTTTTTTTTTTATTTGGTCAAATTTTAGTCTAATGACTCCTAAAAATATCGATATTTCCGGCAACAAAGGAAATTTTTCTTTTTTTAATCCCAAAATTCGCGGGACTGAATTAAGTCCCGGATTCCGGGACTGTAGTTTCTACACGGTAAAAAATTTTATGTAAAATGTAACATAAATTCACTAGAAAAAATGGGGGGTCACTTAGAATTTAAGTTCATTTTTATGTTAAATTAACATGAAAATAGGTCGTCGATTTACCACGATTTTATGTTAAAAATATCATAATAATTAACAAAAATTCAATATAGACCTTTTTTTAAATAAAATTTTTAACCGTGTATCAAGAATAAAACTGCTTTTTCCGTATTTGAAATCCTTAAAGTTGCGGCAGTTTTTTAATGAAAAGTACCGCCAAGTACCGGTACCGCCTCCCTCTGCTCTTGATGAAGGGAAAAATCGAAGGTAAGAGCAATCAAGGTCGCATGAAAACTCCTGCTTCAATAATCCCAGGGGCTGGTTTGGTGTCGATTCCTTCAGTTTTTTGAGGGCTTCGGTTTCCAAAATGAAAATCGGAAGAAGAAGAAGAAGAAGAAGAAGAAGAAGAAGAAGGTGAAACCTTACTATTTTACCAAAGAAGAAATTTTCCATTTTATTTATTAGTTCATGATCGTGACTCTACCTATAATTTTTTTTTAATACCAATCCCGTCATTTTCACGGCACACATCACAAAACATCGCCTACCCTCAGTTTATTGTCTTTTTCAAAATGGAAACCTATTTATTTCCATTTCCAGTTAAAAAAGTTTCAAAATCAAACAATAGCGAAAGAGTGAAAAAGAGAGAGACAGGGATAGGGAATGCAGAGAAAAAGAGAGAAAATCAGTGATTATAATCCTAATAAAGAGGAAAATTCCTGAGTTAAAATACACGGAAATTTATATCCTAAGGAAATTAATTTCACATTTCAAGAAACCTTAGCCATTTAAGAAATGTTAAGAAGCAAAACATAACTCATTCCTTCTCCGTGTTTACTTTTCTTTTTTTATCGCTCCGTTCCTTAAGAAAATTAAAACTCGGCTTCAGAACGCAACAATTCAACCTAATTTTATCTCCACTTATTCCAAATGATTTACTTATTAGGAAAAAATTCACGGAAAATCCAAGAAGAAGGAAAAAATTCAAAGATTTAAAGACGAAAAAATATCCGACGTACTTGAACCGAAAAGTAGGGCAAAGAAATTAAAAAGACGAAGAGAGAGAGAGAGAGAGAGAGAAAGAGAGGACCCCGAAAAAGAAATCGAAAACGTAATCGCAAAATCGGAATCCGTATCGAAAAGTTCTTTTTCAAAACGGAAGTAAAAGCATCACCGAGGACCGATTTGAGTTAAAGACAAGAACTTCACAATTTTCCGTGAATATAATAATTAATGAAAATGTAGTCATGCACAAACTTCGATTTAGTCCCCCCCGAAGGGCTATCTTTGAGAATGGAAACTTTGTTTAGAATAATTCGCGGTTCCATCGCATAGTCCAACCATCCTCAAGGCTTTTGTTCCTGTTAATTAGCATGTGAAACGGGGAGAATATACGTCCGGTTGCGGTGGGGCCCAAGGGGATCTTACCTCGGAAGAGGATTCAGAAACTCGACAACGGTTTTGGCTTCGAGTCATTTCATCGGGTGACGTCTGCTTCGGACGTTTAAGGCGCACAGACGACAGACGGAAAAAAAGCTTTTTCTTATTCTTTTTTCTCACGTACCCCGAGGGGAAAAAGAAATCTTTTTTTTTTTTTTCTTTTTCTCTTTTCATCTCTCGTCATCAGTCATTTTCCCTTATCAATTTTTTTTTGCTTCTTTTGGATTTTCCCTTTTTTTTATGTAATATTTGTTAACCATCTTATTAATTTAAGTCTTTTTCGTTCGTTTTTTGATTGAGGATCTGAAATCCGTTTAGGTTTCAAAAAAAGATTTTGATGTCTAAAGTTGTAATTCCTTTTTATTTTCGTTTTTCTTCTTTTCCGTACAATTTCCTTTCGTTATTTGACAAAGAGTACGAATTTGGGATTTATGCAGGTTTTTTTTTTGTTTTTGTTTTTAAGAAAATTTTAATTCTGTTCGAAATATTTCTACAACTCAAAAAGACGATTTAAACCGAAATGTGGGTCGTCCGAAGATTTTAAGATTTTTACTAAAATATTTCTTAAAATAAAAAAAAAAAAAAAACCTCTACGAATTTAGTTGAAAACTAAATAAATAACCTTAAAGTAATTATACGCCTTAAGGGCCAAAACGTTGAATCTGAAAGTTTTCGTGTAAACGTTTCTTACGGGAGAAAAAAGTGGAAAATTTGATTTTTTTAAAAAAACGTTTCGACTCTGACTTCAGAATTTCTAATCAATGTTGGACCAAGAAACGGAACAGCCCGTTCAGATTTCTAGAGATTTCGAAAAGGTACAGGAAAAAGCTGGATTTTTCTTTCCTCCCTGTTACATAATTTTAAGGCCGAGAGTTGACCGAGCATAACATGAGTTACCATTTTTATCAAGTCAGAAGATAAATGTTAAGGAAAAGTTTTAATCAGCGCTTATAAAAAGTCGAGGCAGAAAGTGAAAAATTCATTCTGCACTCTTAACTTCGTCCAGGTAAGACCACTAATAGTAATTTATTTATTTTTTACGATGGGGTTTCCCGACGCAAAATTTATTTGCTAGAGGCGCTGGATACCTTCAGCTGTTTTTTGTTTGGTTTGTTTTTTCCGGATAAAAACAGCTCTTTGGACCCTATTTCCTTCTTGTTAGAAGTGGACAAGAATTTCGTACATAAAAAAAAGTCATTTTTTATGGTCATATATGCTCATATTGAAAATCTGAGTAGATATGATCACTTCATGTTGCGCCTATGTTTAGCTTACGCAAGACTCCCAAAATGTTCATTCATGAGCGTTATTCATATATTTATCAACATTTACAAAACAAATTGGTAAATGATTATTTAGGGAGTCTTGCAATAAGCTAAACTTAGGCACAATATTAAATGATCATACATACTGAAATTTTCAATATGAGCATACCTGACCATAAAAAATAACTTTTTCCTGGGAACCCAGGAAAAAGTAATTTTTTATGTTCATGTATGTTCATATCTACTCAAATTTTCAATATGGTCATATAGGATTGCGCCTATGTTTAGCTTATGCAAGCGTCACCATATATGTTCATTTATAAATTTTTTTTGTATATGTTCATATGTGAGTAAGGCTCATGAATGAACATTTATGTGACGCTTGCATAAGCTAAACATAGGCGCAATCCTATATGATTCTTATATGATCATATCTACTCAAATTTTCAATATGAACATACATGAACATAAAAAATTACTTTTTCCTGGGAAAGCGAACAAACTCATAAGACCGCTAAGGATACCCACCGCCACTAGCGTACAGAAGTTTGCGTCGGAAATCCCATTTCTCATATATGTCATATATGAAATACGTTTGATAAAAAAGTTGAAAATGGTAATTTACCGCATTAAACGTTTTTTCTAGGTGTTGCTGTAATTTATTCTTGTAAAATCAAAATGAAATTTGTGGTCACTTTAACCATCGCAATGGCCGTTTTAATTGCGTCATTGCACAGCGCTTATGCGAATCCTGAAGGAGATGATAAATATGGTACGTATAGCAGCATTTTATTATTAAGTTTTATCCAACATTCCTTCACAATTTGTATTTTTAATAAAAAATTATTTTTTATTAGGGTGCAATTCGGACGATTCGCTTTCCTACATCCTATGTCAACTAGGCAAGTAGAGATTATAACGGCAGCGGTAAACACTTCACAATCTTCACTGTAGCAATTTCAATGAAATAGACGTAAAATGACTAAGGCAACATTAAGCAAATGCAACTTTTAACTCACAACTTTTTTACTGTATCAATTTTAAGCGATTAGTATAAATAAAACAAACAATCTTCATTAATTTGGTTCCATGATTTTTTTTCTTAAAACATGACTTTTTACAGCACCTTTTCTGATTCTACGTAATTTGACCCCTATTTGCTCTGTTTTAACTTCAAAAGGAAAAAAAATATATATCAGAAAAAAATTTGTTCTTTGGCAAATACCGACCGGTTTTTGTGGCAAACGCAGGGTAATAATACTAATTTAGTGCCATATTGAACTTATGTTTATTATTAAGATTGGGTCCCATCGTCCAGAATTCAAACAACTGTTTTTTTACTCAGACAAAATAGATCATGGCACTTCGCCGAATCCCACACACTCAGAAAGAGGAAATGTTTCGAACGAGTTCTGTCTTGCGAGAAAACATCAACGCTCAGAAAAAACAGAAAAATGGCTAATGCGAAAGCAAAAATAAATGTCTTGTGACAAAACGATCTCTTAAAAATCATGCGAAAACAATAAACATATCTTGTTAAGAAACAACCTGTCCGTTGTCATTAAGTATTTTTTGTTTGCTATGAAACATTCCGGTTCAAAACACTTCCTTTATCTGAGTAAACGTTTCATTACAAAGCAAAAATGTCTTGCGACAACGCACGAGTTGTTTCATGACAAGATATATCGCATTAAATACTCGTTCACAGCAATCACATTGATTTCTATGGAAGATCTGAAGGGTCAAGTATCTGTTTTCTTTTATTGTCTGTTCCGGAACTGACACGTTTTGGTTCATTGCTTATTCCGGAACAAGCAACGTTTAATAAGTAAATTGCTTGCTCAGGAACCTACAATTTTGCATGGATTGTCTGTTCCGGAACTGACAATTTTAAATTCATGGTCTGTTCCGGAACAAGCAGTGTTTGTTCTGGAACAGTCAGCGTTTAATAAGTAAATTGTCTGCTCCGGAACAGACATTGCTTGTTCCGAACAAGCAATGAATCAAAAGGTGTCAGTTCCAGAACAGACAGTGTTCGTTCAGGAACAAACAATAAAAAAAAACATAGGTGCTTGACCCTTCTGGGGTTCCGTAGTACGGATTTGACTGTTAATATTATTCGCTGCTTTCTACAGGATAACATTCAAAAAGTGTACAAGGCGCGCAGAAAAAACAAAGAGCATTGCGACTTTTCCACATAGGTTCGAAAATAATTGAGCGTCACACATCTTTGAATCATGTTACATCATAATGGAACGAGCCAACTCAGGAAGCGTTCAGTGGAAATAAGACGTAGTTTTCGGGAGCAAGAAATTAACACTTAAATTTTTAATTAAAATTCCTTGATCATTTCAACTTGTCAACAACTCCAGCGAGAAATTCTAACAATGACTGCGCAACAGAGACTGATAATAATTAAAAACTTTCTGCGAAACCCCTGCAAAACTAAACGCACGGCAAAACTCAACCTGTCGAGATATAAATCCTAATTATATTTGAAATTGCGACAATCCCTTTTCTCCCCCCTTCGAAGTACCCGAGTGGGGGGTACCAAGAAAATGAAAATGATTAAATCCCGTAATAATATTTAGCGACAGTCAGAAATTAAAAATAACATCTCAGCCGTTTTGACTTTCGCGAGCTTCACTTGTCGGTTTTAATTTTCACAGCAATTCATCACTTTCGCGTTTCCCCCGTCGAATCCTTTCTTCCACTTTTCCTTGTTCTAACGAACTAATTAAAATCTTTTATATGCGTGATGTAACATATTCTCGCCTACTTAACTTTTGTTTCCATTTTTTCTTTCTTCTTCCTTCATCATCATCGTCGTCGTCGTCATCATTGGAAATTGTTTTAGAATTTTGATTTCTCATCCTAAAGAATAAAAAAAATAAAAAAAAACTTTTCTTCAAATTAAAAAAAAATCTTGTTTATGAAGTTTTTCATCGTCTCTTTTTTGCTAATGAGTTTACTCCCAAAAGATTGTCAGCAATGAGTTATCAGATCCTTTTAAAAACCTTATCTCAAGTTTAGAAAGGCTTATTTAAATTTGTAAGAAATCTAAACCAATAATGGAAAACTCCGAGGGGGAAACCTTAGCCGACTTTTCCTTGTGATGTTTATCTTTTCCGTGAAATATTTTAGTTTTCTCCAAATTAGTTTTTTTCTCTGTCTTTTATTTATTTATTTATTTATTTTTTTCATATTTTTTTTCTCTCTCGAAGTCGTAAATGAATAAATTGAAAGAGGTTTTTCATTTTGATGGGAAAAAAAAATTGTAGTAATAAAATCTTCATTTTCATTTTTTTAATTTTTACTTCAAAAGAGAGTCTGGATGATGTCCCTTCCTTTTTTTTTTTTTCCTGCCTGAGTGATAACAGGTGAGTCCAGTTTTTTTCCCCTAAGGGCAAGAGGAAAAGATAAAATTTGATAACCTTTAACCTGACGCTTGGAAAATTTGTCACCTGAAATTCCTTTCAACCCGAAAGCGATAATAAAGTTCGCTTCGATAAAAAAAAAAAAAAAAATGTTGCCTTGAGTATAGTTTTTTTTTTTCTGCGGGACAAAAACCCTTTATCGCATAATTCTCAAATAATCGGTCGAACGGGTTTTTCTTTATTGTACAAGGATTGGATTTCTGTTTATTTGATATGAAAAGGACTTATTATTACCAATAAATGCGTTTCCTATTTTTTTTCCTGGAAAGAAAATGATAAACCTTAGGCGAAAGGTAATAAATCTTAGGTGAAAGGTAAAAGCCTTACACGAATGGTAATAAGCCTTAGGTGAAAGGTAATAAGCCTTAAGCGAAGGTAATAAACCCTAGGTGTAAGGTAATGAGCCTTTAACGGAAAGGAATAAGCCTTAGGTGAATGGTAATAAGTCCTAGGTGAAAGGTAACAAGCCTTTAACGAAAGGTAAAAAGCCTTAGGTAAGAAGTAAACCCTAAAGAAACGGAGCTTCTTTCCAAGAATTTAATGAATTGTTTTACAAAAGCCGATCATTACCGAAAAAGCTCGGTTGACTTCAAAAAATACGAAACCCGTTCGAGACCATCATGTCTCACTGCAGCGCGTATCAGAGTGAGTTCTCTCTCCTTCACAGATACAGTATATTTTAAAGTGATAAAAGCTTTATCGTGGCTGAGGGACCCATAAATATAATATAGGGAAGTAACTCTCATTTTTTCAATAAAAAGATAAGACAGGAAACTTCTGCTGTTTTTCAATCGAATTTTTCCAAACTGAGCAAAGTGGCCATTCAAGTATTACGGGCAGAGGAAAGGGTTGGTAAATTCCTACGTAAGCATACTACACTCAAAAAAATGAATACTGGTCGCCAATACAATTTAAACTGGATTTTGCGCCTAGTTGAAAATTGATTAGCAGCCATTACAATTGTATTAGTCTCCAGTCAATTTTGTTTTCGAACTAGTCAAAGCGAACAGTCAAAAATATATTACCCTACTTTTTTTTTGAGTGTAATTAAAACCTTTAGTTATAAGCTAAAGTTTAATTTAGTAAGGGGGTCAAAAATTTCCAAAATCATGTTTACGTAATACTTGGAACGATTCCAAACTGCAGAAATAATAAAAAAAAAAATCACGCAGATACCCCTCTTAAGCTTTTTCTTTTTTTTAAACTTTCTTGTTGAATTAATACCGTGATCTGAAATGCGTGAAATCCAGGAATTAGCCTCCTGGCACATTCTTTTAAAATAATGGGATCGAATTTTAAGCACAGATTATATATTTTTAATCTATTTTTTTTTTCTCGCTTGCACTATCTGCAAAACCATTCAAAAAGAGGAAAAAAAAATGGTAGTGCTAAGTAGTAATAGGATTAAAGATTCCTGTGTTTCGATCGTCAGTTTTCCCATATGGAGATGTGTTCGTTCACCTCCGACTCACGGATTTAAAATGGCATTGAAAAAATCTTTCAATTTGTCAAGCCAAGAATACTTTACTAACCAAATTTTTTTTTCTAACAGCTGACCAATAATTACCGTGTCAATATATTAATTAAAAAGTAAATATTAACTTACTTATAAAAGATGTGTTGAAGTCTTCTTAATTAGAGGATGAATCAGGATAAAAGTATAAACTCAGACTTATAGCTGCAGCCATTTTTTATTTAACATATATACAAAGTATTTACAGGGTTGCCAATCTTTTTATTAGCATTATTAGAGGTTTGAATTATATCATCTGCTTCGCGCCAACACGCCTTTCTAATTCAATACCTCTAAAAAAAAATTTAAAACCTTTTCAGTCCAACATTTTCCCTACACCATTCGTGTTTTTCTGAGTTTATACTTTTATCCTGATTCATCCTCTAATTAAGAAGACTTCAACAGGTTATGGGCCCAGGACTTCCTATCTGATTATTGTTTCCAGGCAAAATGGGAGCTGAATTATTTTCTGTCACCGATTCTGTTACTTGAACCTTAATTGACTCATCCTGATTTGATTCATCTTCCAATTTTTTTTCTGAAGATGCGCCTGTAGGATGTTTTGTTTCTGTTCCCAAGTCCTTTAATGTAAACACACTCCTAAGATTTGCAATCAAAAGATTTTGTATATATGTTAAATAAAAAATGGCTGCAGCTATAAGTCTGAGTTTATACTTTTATCCTGATTCATCCTCTAATTAAGAAGACTTCAACATGTTTAAAAGTCAAGTCTATTGCTCCTTTGTATAGTTTAAATTGAAGCGACTTAGATAACTAACCGCGAAAGCAATGTCGGGTCTAATGCAGACAGCAATGTACATCAAAGAGCCAATCAAATTTTGATATGGTTTGATGTATTTATAGCGCGGCGATAGGGCTCCAGGTCCTGTAAAAGCCAGATGTGTGTGTGTGTGTGTTGATGTATTTTGCGTCTTTGTCGTCTGCATCGACTTGTTGCCTTTGTTGATGTTTTTGTTGAAGATCATCACCACCTTGATTTTTTTTCTTTTGAGGTCTGTAAATCAAAGGTGTTCTTACAGGATTACAATCAGCCATACCGAATTTATAAAGTACCGTTTCAATGCAATCGCGTTGATCCAAAGTGATTGTGTGACTTGCTCGATCCCTAGTAACTATAGTTTATAGAAAAGTTTATAGAACCTAGTTTATAGAAAAGCGAAAGAAATATTCATGTTTATCACTTTCTCTATGTATTCACATCACCATTCCGACCTCGCTCAGAATTTGACAGAACCCTCGATGCAGGTTCTCCCCGTGTTCCAACCAAAAAAACAATCTCCAAGCAAAACGGTTTGGAATTCCCTCTCCCCCTTCCCCTCAAGCAAAATAAATCTCCTGACTGAAAAAATTTTTAGGACAACGCCATTCTCCAAGGAAGAAAAATGAAGGAGACAACTCCGAAATAAATTAATTCTAACCGGGAAGCAAAAAAAATGCGAGCCGCCATTGTAAAATATCATACGTCAGTGCAAGAGAGTGATATTAATGGAGGAAAAATATCGGGTCTTGGGGTTGACCCATCGACCTCCCTTAGATTCTTGAAACCTCGTCTCAACGATTTTAGGTTTTATACGAAACCGGTTAATGGATTTCATATGTCTGGTCGCTTTCTCCCCATTTATCTTGGAGAATCATCCTGATCTCCTTATGAATAATAAATGCAACGGTCCCGGAGACTTGCTCCGCTCTCATCCATATTTACATACGATTCCGTTTAAGGGCATAATTTTGTTAATGGGTAAAATTAATTTAAGGGGAAAATAGTTTGCATCAAAACTCTGGAAAATCCTTTTCCTTGCAGGAACGCGCGGGAAGAAGGAACTTAATAAAAAAAATAAAGAGCTGAGCGAAATTAGTCGCTTTAAAATTTTCAAAAGCAACAACCCTCTTATTTTACGAATAAAACGGATAAAGATAAATAGAAAGGATTTAAAATGAAATATTTGCAAAACGTGTGATTTCATCCTTCACAAAAGAGAGGCAGGTTATCTTATAAATGAAACGAAAACAAACGCTAATTAAGGTAAAAGCGGTTTTGTATAGAAAATTCTGTTAACAATTACAAGCGGAAGCTTTAGGATTTCGAGCTTTAAACCCTTTTTTTTTGCTGTTTAAAAGCCCCAGGCTCCAGTTTTACATAAAAATAAAAGAAATGAGTGGGAAAAAATCGACGATGCTACTTGACCCAGCGTTTTTTTTTTTTTTTTTTTTTTTTTTTTTTTTTAGTGCGGTATTTTTTTCAAGTGGGGAAAATCACTCCAACCTGAAAATTTTTTAGCGCGAAATTTTGACTGATATTAAGTTTTGCGGTTAAAAACGTATAAGAGAACCATGTTTATGTTGCAAAAATTTAAGGCCGCTATTTGACGGTGAAAAATGTTGCAGTAACATGTTGCAGGTTGTTCAACAGGTTGCAGTGCTAGAAACATGTTGCCAACATGCTGCGCAACATGGGAAAATGAAAAATAAAAATTTTGGCAACATGTTACTGTAACATGTTTGATCGTGAAATTACAATCTAAATGGTTTGAGGCTCTACATCACTAACTTAAAATAAAAGATTTCCTTTTCTTGAAGTGATGTGACAAATGGCGGCATTCGAAGCCCTCGAAGTTTCATCAACATCATTTGCTGACCCCGAAATTCCATACTGGAACATGTTGTAGTAACATGTTCCGGTAGCATGTTAATCAACATGTTGCAGAGTTAAATACATTTTGCCAACATGTTGCTCAACAATATTAGCACATTTTGAGCAACTTTTATTCAGAACAGCGCACACCAGAATAGGGAATCGGTTTCGTAAATTATGATTTTTATATTCGTTGTTTATGTTTGTAAGCAAACTTGCTACTAAATATAAACAACACTGAAACAACACTGAACAACTTAACCGAAACCGATTTCCCTATTCTGGTATGCGGTGTTTTTTTTTTATTTTTCATTTTTCAGTGTTGCGCAGCATAATGCTCAACAATGTTGGCATATTTTGAGCAACTTTTACAAATTTTTATTTTTCATTTTTCAGTGTTGCACAACATGTTATTACGCTTCAAAATGTTCAGTAACATGTTAACAACATGTTTCTAATTCTGCAACAAGTTGAGCAACATGTTGCCTCATCCGTAAAGTGTATTCCGTTTCAGAAAAATTCCGAAGCGTTTGAGACCATCAAAACGTTTCTGAAGCGTTTTGAAACGTTTTTGAAACGGAGTGCGCTTTACGGGCAACATGTCAGTGCAATATGTTTTAGCGTGATATTTCGGCATAAGTCCATGTTGAAGTGTTATTATTATTGTTAAAAGTTTTTCTCGATTTTAATATCAGAGTTAACATCCATTTTTCGGTAAATTTGTACCCTAAGAAAACAGCAACTACTTAAAACAGGGGTCCGAAGCCGATAAAAATTCGTTGGAGCCGATGCTCCAAAATGTCCAAACTGCTGGAACTGGCGCCAGCGCCGGCACCGGAATAACAAAGTTTTTGCCTCTGGTGCTCGTGCCGAAGCCGATTCCAGCATCGATGCCAGCACCACTATCAATTTTTTCACCATTGGCACCAGCTTCGGCACCGAACTGACTTTTTATGTAGCCGGTTTTCTTAACTGGCGCCGGCGCAGTCAACGCCTCCGGACCCCTGACTTAAAACGTACTAAGCTCAACTGACATCAACTTTTACTATCATCTTGGTTTTGTCCAAAAACTGTGGAACAATTTTTTTATTTTTTTTATTTATTTATTTATTTATTTATTTTTTTTTTTTTTTTTGCACGATTGCCAGTCATCCGACGTCGTGACTTCTGCAGAAGTCTTCAACAGCGTTTTTGGTCCTCATTCAAAAGAGAGAGTCCCAGAACCTTAGACATGAAATCTTGAAGTGCTATATACTGTAGTCTCTCCATAACGCCAAACTCAACTTTAAAAAAAAAAAAAAAATTAAAAAACCTCATCAGAAATATAATGTTAATTCCTTTGGCGTTTCGCCTTTAATTAACTTTTTTTTTTAAAATTTTTTTATTATTTTTCATTCTCCGAAAAAAAAATGATAATATACTTTGGAAACGAATTTCCTCGTTTTTCATCCGTCACTTTCGTTTCTTTTCACTTATTTCGTTTAATAATATTTCCGTTTTTTCTTTTTAGTAATTTCGTAAAGTTTCTGTGTGTGCGGTGTGCTTCGAGAGAAAAAAAAGGGGAGGATTTTCGAATGAAAAAAATGGTTTAAAAATTAGGTTAGGAGATGTAAAAAAAAAAAAAAAAGATGACGGGTAACTTTTTATTTTTTCGAAATCGATCAGGAAAAAATCATTTTGAATAATGATTTTCATTCTCTCTTTTTTAAAATGCGAAACTTTATAAAAGATGTTTGTTTTCTTTTCATCGTAAAAAAAGGTATTAGAAATACGATGTCTTTAATCATTTTTACTGAAATTATGTTCCGGAAATTCTTGGAATTAGAAAAAAATACGATGACTTCGGGAAATTTGCTTGGGATATTTTTCCATGGAAATGCCGATTTTTCAAATTTATAGAAGTATTGTGGGTTCAAAAAAAAAGAAAGAAATGCCGCCTTGTATCTCGTAACAACTGAAGGAACGAAAATATAGTGAAAAATCGACAAGAGCATTGTGAATGTTGTAGTTAAATTCTAAGCTTGTTCGGATCAATCCTGTGCAAAGTAGTCGTAAGGACGCTTCATAAATACTTAAGCAAAACAAGGCAAACATTACTGCTCGCTGATGATGCTGGAAAGGTGCACACAAAATGGAAATGGCATAATAGAAAATAACAACAAACGACTTCAGAACTATTACAGCAACTGGGCTATTCAAATATTACGTAAGCTCAAAAAGGGAAAAAGGATCTTCGAAAGGCTTTGCTTTCTCTGACAAATGAAGAAACGAAGTGTGCTAAGTTTTTTATATAATCGCAAGGTAAATGCGTAATGCTGCTTTCTTTATTTGCGTGATTATGAACATCACAGCCAAAACGTTGAAAATTTGAAAGACGTCACGTGATCAGTTTCTTTAAAAAGAAATGATGATTAGCGGTCTTTTAAATTTTTTTTTAAATTTTAAAGTGTTTCAAAATTCTGACTTCATGTCAAAATACCCCTAGTTAAGGTGACGCAGGAGTGATTCATTTTTTCGAACACCCTATACTTCGAAATATGCAAATATTATCCTTTTGGTGCTAGATATCAAAATTCCGCTTCCGAGCAACAATTTTTATCAATCTTAGGCACCTTCTCGAAAAATTCCATACCTGACCACACAGTAGTTTTTCGGGAAACCTTGGTTTAGGATAAATTCCCTGGAATTTATAGTAGATTAAGGTTTCCCAAAAAAGTACTGTATGGTCAGGTATGGAATTTTTCCTGAAGGTGCCTAAGATTGATAAAAATTGTTGCTCGGAAGCGGAATTTTGATATCTGGCTCCAAAACGTTATTATTAGAGTTTTTCGAAGTATAGGGTGTTTAAAAAAATGAATCACTCCTGCGTCACCTTAATTGGTTTTTACAATCTTTTAAGAAATTTAAAGCTTTGTAGGGTTGCAAAATTGATGGGGACTTATGGGCCTATGGGTATTAAAATCCATGGGTCCATACATGGATCCATGGGCGGCAAAGAATTTATAACACAAATTCTTACAAAATTTTACGAACCTTTTTTAAGAAACCTTAAGAGAACTTCCTTTTACCCATGCTCAGGGATGCGATGCCGATGCCGAAGCCGAAGCCAATGCCGGCATCGGCCGCCAAGGGTCGCAAATAATTTCGATGCCGATGCCGATTCCGACTCCTTTTTTAAAAAAATAACCGATGTCGATGCCGATGTCGATCCTTTTTTTTAAAAAAATAACCGATGTCGATGCCGATGCCGAAGCCGATTAGTGAAAAAAAAATTTTCGACGATGATGCTGATGCTTTCAAAAATGAGTGAAAAATTCCGCCGATTCCGACTCCATGAAAAAAAAAAAGATTAAAAAAAAAAAAAAAGATTAAAAATAAAAAATTTGTTGAAGAAATGAAAGTTTTCGTAAGATAGTGATTTAGAAGTTGATAAACCT
This sequence comes from Liposcelis bostrychophila, assembly GCA_037577465.1. Classification (NCBI taxonomy): domain Eukaryota; kingdom Metazoa; phylum Arthropoda; class Insecta; order Psocodea; family Liposcelididae; genus Liposcelis; species Liposcelis bostrychophila. The sequence goes on along the minus strand of CM075208.1, from coordinate 51,720,901 downwards.
GGTCCTGAAAACACTGAATCGGAAGAAATTCTGAACATGTTAATGAAGTAAAAAAAAAAAAAGAAAAGGAAAGGGTATTGAAACCGACGAGGGAAACCTTTGAAGAAAAATTAAATTTTTGTGCTAGGCTTTCGGGATTGGAACAGAAGTAGGCGTTTATCTCATGCCAAAATTATCGGGCAATAATATATAAATTTTGGCATGAGATAAACGCCTATTTCTTTTCCAATCCCGAAAGCCTAGCACAAGTATTATCTTCGGAACGATAGCGTCACCACAAAAATTAAATTGTGAACTAAATATATAGTCTGGGGAGCCCCATTTAAATATTAAAAAAAGACTTGATTACGTTTTGGGAGGAGAAAAAAAAAATATATCCATTGCTATTTCAAATATCTGAAATATTTCTTGCTGCTCCTTATGCCCAGGTATCAGTCGAAAGACTATTTTCTTTGCTTAAGTATATACATAATCCACTTAGGACCAATTTAAATTCAACTATATTAAATTCCATATTGGTCCTAAGGGAAAATTTGTACAAACTTTACGGATAAATTTTTAATTTTTTATTCTATTGTTTTCGTATTGGAAGGGGTCGTCCATAAAACACGTGAGCCCGTTAGGGGGGATAGGGGGTATTTAAATGCTGACTTTTGCTAACAAGGGCGAGGGGGAGGGGTTTTACATATCTAACGTTAGCATTTGTCGCATGTAATGAACGCGCCAAAATGAAAATAACTTAAATTTTTTAAATTATGTAACCAAACTCACTTTTTTAAAAAAAACTTACAATTTACCAATCGCATTTGTTTTAAGTTAAATAAAAAACCAACCGGTTCTTTGCAAAATTTAAGTTCCAAAGAATTTCATATTTTTTAAAATGTTTAGAATTAATTTTTTTTTTTTAATTTTTAAGGGTGGGGGTAACCGAAGTCTAATGTAATTTTAGGGGGGGGGGGGTCTCGAAATGCTAAACCTATGCTAACAAGGGGGAGGAGGGGGTAAAAAATTGCCACAATAATGATCACTTGTTTTATGGACGACCGGATCTAAAATTTCATTCTCAATATCAATATCTGAGCAAACGAAAAATTTTTTTGCATTACTTTTTTTTTTTTTTTTGCTTCCAACTCGATGAAGTACGAAAGCAAAGGATCTGTTCCTTAATTTTAAATTTTTAAATTTTTCAAATTTTTTATTTTTTATTTTAAATATAAAATTCTTTATTGCTAACATTTCTGTTTTCTTTGGTGAAATACTTGATGCCGATGCCGATTCCGGCAAATAATTTTCCACCGATTCCGATGCCGATTCCGGAATTTTTTTTTTTAACCGATTCCGTCGATGCCGATGCTGATTTCAACTTTATTTTTTTTTACCGATTCCGATGCCAGGAGCGATGCCAGGAGCGATGCCGATAAAATGTCACCGGCCTCACATCCCTGCGCCATGCTTACTTAAATAACATTTGAGATCTCGCATTTGAAACCATATCGAAATTTGAATTATAACACACAAAACTCGAACCCCCCCCCTCCCCCTCCCCCTCCCCTTCCCCTCTTTCCCCAAAGAAAATTTCGATATGCAAAATCATTCTTCCTGGAAAATCCCATCCTTTATATTGTGATATCGCAAATTAAATGGAACATGATATTACATTAGAACATAAATTGTGTCTTCTAGGCGGAAAGCTCGAGAGCTGATCCATTTACGGTAGAGCTAGTAAAGTTTTCCCCTCGAGTTATCATTCGATATTCCCGTGTTGATGTAATTGGCAAAGAACAAAACTTACGCTTTGGGTGTTCGGAAAAAACTCGAAATATTAACATTCGAATTAACATTCGAATCCCATAAAAGAATAAAAGCTTTTTTTTTTTTTTTTTTGTTTTTTTTCAAAACCAAAAAAAAAATCCACAGGGATTTTTTCATTATTTAAAAAGCTCGAGACCTTGAAGTGTTGGGTAAACACAGGGTTTAAGGAAAAGAGGAAAGCGAAAAAGGAAAGAAGGAAAAGGAAGAGCCACGATGAACGCAATTAACAACTAAAAGAAAACTTAAAAGCTTAAAAAAAAAAAAAAATTAGAAAAAGTAGAATCTGTACAATTTCTTTTTTCTAAAAAAAAAAAAAAAAAAAAAAAAAAGAATAGGAAAGGATGCCTTATAGTGATCTATGCTTTGCCTCCATTTTCAATTTAAAAAAACCGCGAAAAATTATTAAAAAATAAGATTATATTAACGAGTTAAAAACGATAAGTGCAGCTTCCAATTTTTCAATATATTCACCATAATTTCATCGAAAAGGGAATGGGGAAGGGGGGGGGGGGGGGGGGAGAAGAACGAAGGAAGCACTTTGAAGATAGGGTGTATATAAGGTTTTAAGTCTTAAATTACATTTCGTTAGCAATTTCCCCTTGCTTCCACTTTTCCTATACCCAACAAGTTTTTTCAAAGGAATCGTCTTTCTTTTCTTTTTCCGTATTATAAAGTCGAATTTTCCTTCTTTTTTTTTTTTTTTTTTTTTTTTTTGCTTCCACTTTCGAACAACCAGACGCATGAGCAAAAAGAGATAAAAGTTTTATTTTAAATTCCCTTGTTAGTTGAATCCGTCAAAATTACCAGTCAAACAAGAAGGAAAATGCTTCAAATACCTCCCACCCAATTTCATGCAACCACTTCAAAAATCCTTGTTAAATGGATGAGTCCTTCTCTTTTTCGGAGGAAGAAAGTGAAGAGCTTTTTCACTCTTCGCATTCCAACCGGATAAAAGGGGGCAGGGATGGAGGGGGGGGGGGTGGGGAAAAAAATCTTTTAAGTAACCCTCTTGGAAAGAGAATCAAAAACCGACGGATTTCTCGGGAAATTTATACGAGATTTGAATTCCAAAACTTCAAATGGGAGGGGGGGTGGGGGCAAGGGGGGAATTGTAACGATAAAATCGTGTAATACGATATGGAATAAAGATGAGAGAATGGGAGGAACGCATTAAAACTTGATGACAAGATATTACGCGGTTACCCAAGACACGAATGTGACGTCAAGTTGATAAAGTTTACTAATTATTTGACTCACGTAGCATTAGCATAAATAATGCTCACGATACGGAACGGAGCGGGAAATACACAATAAAATGATATTAAAAAAGTATAAGATTTTGGAGAAGAAGAAGGAGAAAACAAAATTGAATTTTAGAAAAAAGAAAAAAAAGAATAAAGAGAAAAGAAAACCACATCGTCCGTTATTATTTTTTCTTTTTCTTAGACAAAGAAGATGAACGGGAAGAGGGAGTCCCAGTGCCTAAAATAGAGAACTATGTCGAAAAGGTTGTCCATAGATTTAAGGACAAACAGTTTCACAGCCATTTCAGGATGAGTAAACAAGACTTCGAAACTTTCATATTTTCAAGACAAGACCGATTTCCTACGTCGGTTTTAAATGTTGGGCTTTCAGAAGAAGAACCGGTTTTTCCATCAAACGTTTCAATATATGCACCTAGTAGATTTTTTAAAAGCTCAACTTTGGATATGACACATCAATTCTGCCGTATTCATGTGACCGATCAGAATGGTAGCATCGAGAGTAATTTCGAGAATACTGAAAGTTATCAATTCTTTCAAGGCACCAAGATTTGGGGATCTCTAGAGGCGAGGAAACATTTTAATAAATATCCTGTTATATTATTAAATTTTCAAGGAGTAACAGTCAAATCAATAGAAGATTTCTACCATTCAGTATTAATTAGAGTGATCCGCGTTGCGTACAGACAGCACGAATACTTAACAAAGAGCATTCACTTATCTAAAACACAAAAGGATACAGTTGAAAAATATGTAAATTATATAGGTCGAAAGTCTGACGCTGAGGGGGAATTTGATTCAGATCCTTTACAAACACTTGTTTTTTTGTTGAAGAAACATTTTGATGGTGAGTTTAAAAGCAAAACAGTCAAGGTTATGGTGCTTGCGGACGAAGTTGATTGTCCGATTACCTCTGCAATCTTGAAGGGGCGAAGTGAGGATTTTATTTCTCTCGTTAGCGAATCAATGGATAAACTGATGACCACTTTAATCAAATATAACTCGGACGTCGGTCGTTCCCTCTTCGTATCATCATTGTATATAGGCGGATATTTGTCACCAAATAATAAAGACCTTAAGCATATCCATTTCAGAGATGAGTTATTCAACATTGCAAGTTATTTCACCTTTACAGAAGAAGAAGTCAAATCGTTAGCGGGAAAATTCCATCCGGTGGGCGGCATTGAAGATTTAAGATTATATTATGGAGGATACGGCATCAACGGTGCTGAACTTTATAATCCGTATTCAATTTTAAACTACTACCAATACAAAAAGTTGAAACTTTATTGGGCAAATGGGGGGACCATCGAAGTGATTCGTAAAGCTTTTTGTTACAGAGATATCTCAAACAAAATATCAGACCTTATGAAAGGAATTGAGGTCGAAGCGATTTTCGCTCCGAAATTTGATGTTGAAAATATAAAAAAATTACAGCTATTTGTCGGACCCTACATAAAAGTAGATAGAATCAGCAACTCGAACGTAGATCTTTATCTTCAATATTTAACGGCTTTGGGAATCTTAGTTGCAGACCAGATCCCAAATTCAACATACAACCATTACATTAGGATTAATAATCAAGAAAATGAAATAAGATTATTGAAGGAGATGTACCAAGCAGAATACTTACAGGTACGGTTGTTATGATTTATACTTTTTTAAATTCCCCAAAGTAAAAACCACCCGTTCCCCCGAGGACTATTGTGTTTGAATAAAATGGGGGGAAAAAATTAATTTGAGGGAAATTTTAAAATTCCAGTTTTAGAATGTAGTTTTTTTCACATTTCTCGAAATTTTTAATCTTGATTTTTCCGTGATGTCTAGATTTTGGATTTTCTGGGAATTTAAAAAATTCAAAACCCAGAAATTAATTTTTTTTAAAATTCAATTCGTTACACGGGTTCGAACCCAGACGTTTAATTTTGTTTACACATCCAAGGCGTCAGATAAATTTTATTATTTGTGACCGTGTCAAAGAAAAGGCAGCTTAGGGTTTAATTTTTCAAAAGTAATTAATGGCTTTTATTTAACTTGACCAGCGATATATAGATATATATCAACAATATTCAGAAATATAAGAAAACGTTGAAACCCATTCCTTTACGTTAACTTCCCCTTTCAACTAACGATAAAAAAAAAGAAAAAAAAAAGAAATTTAAAAAGAATCCAAGCTCCATCCCATTATAGTAACTTCCGCGTTCAACTAACGATAATGACGGTTGAAAAAGCAGTCATGCGCAGTTTCATCATGTTCGTTATTTCTTTTATTGTTATCAGCGTGGATTTTTTTTACTGTATGTAAAAAATAAAAGCCATTTTAAAAATTTTAAATTTTTATACGTTTATTTTTTGGTTGCTTTTAATTCGGTTTACCATCCTGAATGCAAGGACCTTTTCCTTTTTTCAATCGACAGAAAAGACGCCATTTTGGCCGAGATATAAAAATGTAAAATACTTATAATTAATGCCGTTTAACTTAGTTTTTCTTTCTCTTGTAAAATCGTTTATTTTACCTAGGCTACCTTTTCTTGTACACGGTCAAGTTTATCTCGTACTTTCGAAGCATTTAGTTAATTCTTTCTTTGAAAGTTAAGCAACTTTGTTTTTCTTTTTAAATGTGCTCTTTTGCCCATGAAAAGTTTAATCGGGCACCAATTAAAGCCGGAAATAATTCAGTCGATACCAAACAGGTACGAGTACGGTACGGTACCGGTTTTCGATTCCGGAATTTAAGAAATCTGGTTTTTTCGGAAGCCCCATTCCTAAGAATTAAAAAAATTTTTTTGCCTCAAAAAATAGTAGAGTTGCTTTGCTTTTTGATTTTGAATCCAAACTAACAGCATTCCAACAAGACTCTTAATAGCTTCCGTTTGACCCACTCGTTTATCTACGGCTCGCCTTCGACTCCGACTCCTTAAGGAGTTTCCGCAATGCGGAAACTCCAACTTATTTGTCGTGAAATACCTTACTATCGAATCGATCCTTACCTTGCAATTTACTGTTTCAAATGTACGGCACCGGTATCTATCTTCAGCAGTACCATTTTTGTATATATATATATATATATATCAAGATCTAATCCCCTTCGAAAATGATTATCATTCTTTCCAGCGCTCGCGGCTGGAAAAGAAACTGTTGTGTACAATCTGGTACTTGGCAAACATGGAGTGTTTTAAATATGACCACTGCGATGAGCATCAGGAACGAGAATTAAATTTTTCTTGTACTTTTTTTCGTTGAAGATACGTCTCAGATCGATTCGGTGTGAGCAAGTCCACCGCCTGGTCCTACGTTCACACCTTTTGCAAAAGCATTATGGATCTGGATCAAGTTAAGAAAATTATAGAATGGCCTTTTGGAAGGAGAAGGCAATATATTGTAGATAAGTTCGAAAGGCGCACTAAATCGACTGATTATAAAAAAATTAGGTGAGCCTAATTTTTTTATAATCAGTCGATTATAAAACGATCTTAAACGATTATTAATCGTTTACTCTTCTCTTTTCTTCAGGAGTAGTTGGGGCAATTGATGGATGTCATATCGCAATAAAAAAAAACCCCATCATTGCCCCAATCGGTATATAAACCGGAAAGGTTTTGCGTCAATAATCCTTCAAGCAGGCGTTGACTGCGACCGTCGTTTTATCGACATATACGTCGGCGAAGTAGGCTCCAATCACGACGCCATGGTCTTTAGGAGGTCCCCAATTAGAAAACGTGTGGATGAGTTACTCGGCAACTACGAGCTCCATATGGTGGGGGACTCAGCCTACCCCCCTAGGCAGTCCCTAATGACATCCTTTAAACGAGATCATGTGCTTACGCCCAAAGAAATAAAACACAATAGAATGCATTCGGAAGCACGTGTCTCGTCCGAGCACGGGTTCAGTCTCGTCAAGACCAAATGGAGACGACTCCGTTTGCTCGAAAACCTTCGCATCGATCTTCTAATTAATATAATCGCGGCAGCATGCATCTTGCATAACTTTTGTCTTCGCAAGGAAGACAAATACATCGATATTGCCTCTGCCGTGTCGCTGAATCGCTTCCTCAGTGGTGACGATGACGACGACGACGATGTTCTTCAAGGGATTGAGGGAAGATGGAAGAGGCAGCAAATTGCGGCTAGTCTCCCTTAGGTACGCTTTTGCACGCGGTTTTCTTTGGTTGTACGATTCAGGAAGAGTCCTTCGTTCTCTATTTCGAGGTGTTGATGTTGCTTGCAAATGGTAAAGGTGATTTTGCTGAAGACCTTGTCCGCTTTTTGCCCCCATCATCAAGGAAGGATGCCATCATCGAAGGATGGTGGCATCCTTCCTTTCATGCTCTAAGAAAGTTATCGCGACTTTCCCTAGCTTTAGGCCACAAATAAGCTCGTTTTGTTTTCTTTACGAGAGTTTCACTTACTGATTTCTCTTTTTGAGAAACAGTGGTGTCTGTGAATAATGACGATAGATATGTGAAATTTAAGAAAAAAACTTACCTAAAAAAAGTACTAATTCCGCGGGGAAAAAAAAAAAAAAAAAAAAAAAATTGGCCTCCGCCCAAAAAGTGGTCTTATGGGTCCACGTTCTTTCACGCTAAAACATGTTGAGACAACATGTTACGCTCAACATTGTTCAACTTGTTGCAGGGTTAGAAAAATGTTGCCAGCATGTAACTCAACATTTTGAAGTGTAAAAACATGTTGCGCAACACAGAATAAAAAGAAAATGTAGCGCTACATATTTCCAATACGTTTCTAACGCGGCAACATGTTGAGTAATATGTTGACATGTTTCTAACGCTGCAATATGTTGAGCAAGGTGTTGACAACATGTTCCTAACGCTGCAACATGTTTAACAATATGTCACCGCATGAAATTTCGGTCCAACAGGACAATTTTCGTAAAAAAAATAAATAAATAAATAAATAAATAAATAAAAATATAGAGAAAAAAAGAAAAACTAATTTGTCGTACTATTTCTCTTTTTCCAAGTTGCTACAGAAAACAAAAAGCTACGCTGATGTACAATATATTCTGGAGGTTTAAAAATTACCATAAGCTCTAAGAAGCTTGTTAAACAATCCCATGTTAAACGATTATAGATCGTTATTTCCAACGTCGCAACCGCAAACCTCGACTAGTATTTACCCAGACAAACTTGGTGAAAATTTAACTGGAGACGGCTTTTGGCTATTTAAAACGAAGTATTATAGGACAGAACGTCTGTTCTGCTAAAAACCATGATCATCGAGCAAATCCACGCTTACAAAGAATCATGAAAAAGATGAGTTTTCTTTCGAATCTTCTTGTGAAAAAAAAAAAAAACTCTTTCTAAAATTACGACCTTGGAAAGGTTTTTAAAACATTCAGCAATTATTAGACCTTGATATTTATGGCGAGAAATATTTTTCTGGTACTGATTTGGAAAGAATTTTGAAGTTTGTTTGATATGTTGGTAGCAAATGATCATGAATGATGTAATTTGCAGACTATTTTTCCGACCATTCTAACAATGAAAATTATAATGTTTCGCAGTAGTTCAATGAGAGTTCATATCCAGAAGAAAAAGTTTGATAACTCTCATATCGAAAATTATTATTAAAGGCAGACAACATTAGGATATGTGTAGCTCAAATTGGCACACCTCGTGACTCTGCATAGTCAATAGGGAACGGAAATATACCGTATATTTATTTTTATGTATACTTGGTATATATATACGTATATATATACGTATATATATACCGATTTGGTATATTTTCGTTTTTCAATCATCCTCCGAATTTAATTAACAATTTTGGAGTTTAAAGCTATTTTACGTACTTTTTTTGTTTGCCATATTGGAAATAGTAAAAATAGTTAGTATAGAAGTAAAAAATGGAATAAAATACAAAATTATGTAAATTAAAAAACGAAAATGACATTTTCTATGAGAAAATATACCGTATATTTTCAAAAATGGTATATATATACGTATATATATACGGTATATATATAGTATATATATACGTTGGATATCTCTAATAGTCAACCAACTTGTATATTTTTCTCAATGAGATAGCGGCAACCGAAAACCTCGACTTGATTACGCCTCCCGTATTAACTTCCAGTGATCAAATTTTCCAGGCAGTGTTCTAGGGACGCCTTGATCCCCATAACAAGACGAGAAATCAACGAGTTTATTGCACTTCATCCAAATGAGGTGAATCAGACAGCAAATCTGAGGGTCATTTTAACAGCGTTTGACATGTTTGAACAAGATGGTGTTGACTCTGGGCACAGTTCGTAAAGAAAGTTAAGTTAAGATATTAAGAGATATTTTTAGTAAAAGTGTTATTATGGCATTTAAGAATTCTGTTTTTCTACTGTGGATTTTGATAACCACTTTTTTTAAAATGCAAAGACTTTAATTTTTTATTTTCCAACAAAGACTTTGAATGCCTTTTTTTTTGTGTGTTTTGCAATGCCTTCGCTATGATACCTGTTACACAAGGGATCATATTTATATTAATACCGTTAATTCAATTTTTATCAATTTGTAACGGGCACAATTCCTGCCCTTAATTATTTCATATGAAAATCCCGTCTCTACTACGCGTAGAAATACAAAACGATTACAAACCGGATCGAAACCGCGCACGCGCCCGCGATCGTCAAATAGGACGAGAGATGACCGTGCGCGAGCCCGGCCATAATCTCGTCCTATTTCGTAGCCGACCGCCTCAAGGTGCGGATCGTTCAAACCGACAGGGAAACCAACGACAAATCGTTGGTTTCCCTGTATTTTTATAAGATTATTTCCAGTTAAGAAATATAAATTGGATTTCTTTAACACGAATTTGGACTACTTTTATCTTCAAATCCTCTGCAAACCAAAGGACAGCCAAAAAGCTGTGTGACAAGTGGCAACCCAGATGTGGGGATAAAATTTTTTTTTTCACGGACTTCACAACTTTCTCAACTGGACTACTTGGGACATCCATTGGGAACTCGACTTTCTTCAAGAAAACCTCCTTTCTTCAAGCTCATCGTCAACCAGACATTCATCAAGGGCCACTGTGCCGTTGGATTCGCGTTTTTTTTTACAAGAGTAGACGAGCTGGCGCGGCTCAAGCCGTCCGCCCTACCTTGTCGCAAGTTTTGTAAATCCGACGCCCATTGGACCCCACCGAAATTCGTAAGTTTAAAACAAAATTAAGTGCGGTTTTTATTGCCTTTCTCCCATCCTTTTTCTGTTCGTGAGGGGGGGGAGGAGGAAAGCATGTGCATTCGTTAAATTTCTGAAGGAAATTTTCTAAAAAAGCGTTTCAAACCAAAGCAAAATCACTTTAAAATCGCCCCATTCGCGTATTTTTACATTTAGGAAAAACCGCAAAAATTTGATAGGAAATCGTAAATTTTTCCCTTCTTTATCTAGAGTAAATTTAAAGAAGAAAAAGCTAATTTCAATTCCGATATAAAATTCTTGGAACCTAGCAAAATTGTTCCGGGAATACTCGCATCAAAAACCTTGTTTTCTGAAGATCTCGTATCGCTTAATTATACGCTTGTTTTCTAATCAACCGTTTTTTTTTTTGCATCAAATGTTTTAAGCAGAAAATTAAAATTTTAATCTCAAAAATTTAGGGAGAATCGCTCGAAAACGAGCCAAAAATCATAAAATTCTCATTAAGTTCATCAAAAAAATTCAATCCCTTTTTTGATAAGCATAAAACGTTCAAGACGAAACAGGATTTTCATAAATAGGCGTTAATCCTATTTTTATCAGAGTTCAAGGTCGTTACATCGACACTTGAATTAAAAGAAATGTGAATTTACTTAAAACGTAAAATTCGTAAAATCCTAAATCGATTTAAAACTTCTTTTTTTTTTTTTTTTTTTTTTTTTTTTTTATGATTTGAACTCATTAAATTTTTCATATAGAAATTCGAAGACACTTTTTTTCCCTCACTTTATATAAGCTAAATATAAGTTATTAACAAACTGTTTTACCGACTTAGGTTATAATTAACTTTTACTTTCTTTTTACGTAAACGAGCCTAAATTCGTTTTCCTGCATTCTTTCACGTATGCTTACGAATAAAATAAATTAAATTCCTTTTTCAGTACCGAATTAAGTCAAATTCAAATCTTTCAAAAACCGAGATTGATGCGAGAAACGGAAACTTTAAACGAACCAAACGATTCATTTTTTTTCTCGGACAAAAATTTCATGATTTCAAAGTAATTTTTAATAATCAATAAAAAGGGGCCAATCTCGTTGATTTTTTTAAAATATGATTTAACATACTTTTTTCGATGCTTTCCTTCCCTCCTTTCGACAGAAAAGGATGGTCTGATTATAATTCGTTTTGTACAATCCGGGACTAAGTTTTTCGAAAAACCAAGTGAATGCTCTTTGATTTCTCTAAAGAGATTTCTTTTAGAAATTATGGGATATTTTATATATTAAAAGTTTTATTGTCTTAAATGATACGATTACATCATGGCCGTCGCCTCCCCGTTTTAAGCAGTCAGCGGGTGTTTCTTTTCTCTCTTTTCTTTAATTGAGACATTTTTCTTTTTGTTGTCGAATCGGAGTTTCTGAACTCCCAGAAGCTAAGCTTCTACATCGCTTGAGAATTTCCTCTTTTGGTCTGAACATTTTCTTACTTTTTCCATTTCTTTGGACTGGAGGACCCTGTCCCCTCCTTTCCACCAGTTTCAGCTGACTTGCCAACCCACCCAAATATTAAATATTATAGGAAAATCTTCATTTTCTGTATATTGAGTCCGTTCGAGTTTGTTAATTGACAAAGGGCAAATTCTTTGTTAATTCTTAGGCTCGAATCATTTTGGTACCGTTTTCTTTAAAATAACACTTTCTTCATTTAGCATATTCTATTTGATCCAGTTTATAATTAGTTGGTGGTAAATTGGAAAATTTATGACCGGCTAATAAAATATCTGTGAGCTGATTTCTTTTTCCTCTTGTCTGAAAGGAGGGAAGAGAGATTCTTTCTTTTCTTTTGGGGCAAAGCTCTAAGCTTTCTCAAAAGGGGGAAAGATACCTTTCTTTTGGTTACATTTCGACTTGAAATAGTTTCGTATTTGAACAGTAACATACTAATTGAGTTATCTAGAGTTCTAACGCACATAGTTAACATTATTTGCTTAGTCGTTTGATAATAATTTGAAAAATTTATTATCAACTGACACAAGCTAACCGACGCTAATTTGACGTTTAAATTGATTCAACACGGATCCAACACCTTCATATCGAATTTGGCAAAAAAGCATAGTTTATCTATTTTTTTCAATAAAAAATTGGATTGGATTTAATTTTCTTCTTTTCTCTTTATCTTTCTTGAATCTATTTTTATTAAAAAATTGGAGTTGTTTTTCTTCTTTTGGGAAAAAATAACCCAAGTTTTCAAAAGGGAGAAAATCATACAACATAAAAATTTAAAATCATAACAATCATGCTCATATGTTCATGTCACGATTAAGCCGGGACAAGGTCCGACAAGCTGCGACAAGTTAGACGTCTTCTATTGTTTCGCGTTGACAAACAACTTGTTTTGCTCACTTGAAACAGTGGAGCCGGCTAACTTGAGATTTATCCAAGGTCAGACTTCTAATTAAAAAGAAGAAATTCAAAACCTGCTCAGAACTGAAATAGTCCTGAACTGGTTTTAAGCAGTTTTATTATACTCTTGGTAAACAACTTATTTACTCAAAGTTTTACTTCTTTTATCCTCATTCAAGGTCAACCTATTAACAATAGGTTTTAATCCCTCCATTCTATTTTGGGATTCAAATTTAAATTAACTTGAAATATCTTGTCGAGCCAATTAATTTTTTTTCTTTTCTTTTTTTTTTTGAATATAATTTTTATTCTTTTTTCTTTTATTATACTAATAATTAACGAACTTCCTTAACGGATTTTGGAAATGTTTCTAACCACCTGAGATTAATGGAAAACACTTCAACGATTTCGGATTTTGATTTTGGATTCTTCTTTCAAAAAATTATTTTTGAATAAAAAGTTTTTTTTCGAATTGCCCTTCGTCTTTAAATAACAGTAGAACAGTGGATCATTCTATCTTGGCATTGCCTTTCATAAAATTTTCTTCTTTCTTTCATTCTTTTATTTAAAAAAAAAAAAAAAAAAAAAAAAAAAAAAAAAAATCTTCTTTCTTCTTCAAGTTTATTCTTGGACCGAACTTTTCTCCTTTCGCTAATTATAGGCTGGAATTACTTTGGATTACCGTACCGCTTTTATGTTGAAGTCTTCCTACTGAGCTTCGTCTCTGCTTGTTTGGATTGTTTCTACATGATTGGTGGTCGCTTGTTTTAAAATGAAACGATTTGACCATTATACAGGTGGGGATACACCTCATATGTATAATATGAGACCTAGTTTTATAAATGGTAGTCAAAACCAAGTGCTGTTTTCCTACAGACATGGCATCCCTAACACATGCCAAGTGGTACATGATTTAGTCGACCTATCTGAACCCAGAAATATTCAGGGCTCATCAGGTTGGCCACCCAGACATTTGATGTCATTTGAGCATAACCAAACTTCTATCTTGATTGATTTAAGCGAACCCGCCAAAACTGAAGGGAACTCAGGTACAATAGCCACCCAGATCTTTTTGAATGCGAAAACACCAACATCCATCATGGCACCCCATCAAATACATACCGACCCCACACCTGCACCAATCCCATCAGGAATTAAAAATCCTTCAACCCCGGTTGCAAATCCTCCCAGTTATGGCAATCTTTCCGATAGAATCCTGAGTCTTTATGATGAAATTCCTTCTTTCTCCAACACCCTACGGCTGAAAAGAGAGGAGGGGGAGGAGAAGGGAACAGTCCCTAAAACAATGAATATCACAAGGAAAATGAGTGATGAATTCGACACTGACGAGGAAAAAAAGGTCCCCTCGCTTGATGATCCTACAAATAAATCAGAGAACCCAAAAAGAAAAAACCTATACTCCAGGGCACGGACCCTAGCCCTCGAAATCTTCAATGATCCAACCAGGATCAAAAGCCTCCTTGCCACCCGCCAAGTGAACCCGACGTGGGTTAACGCGGTGATTAGGGAGCTGAAACGTTTAAAAAAGGGACAACCCGTACAAAAAAGAGATGCATAAAATATGTAAATTTTTTGCAAAATAAATACAAAAAATATATATTAATTTTGTATAATTTATACAAAAATTTGGACCTACATAATTTATATATAATTTATGTATAATTTATGTATAATCATATATATAATTTATGTATAATTTATGTATAATTTATATATAATTATATGTATAATTTTTCGTTGAAAAAGTTTATGTTTCTTAGTTTCTTATACATAGTTTATGCATAATCATCCCCGAGGATAAAAAAAAAAATTTGTTAAAAAAGTTAAAGTTTTTTATACATAATTTATGTATAATCATATTGTAGGATAAAAAAATATAAGTTCTTTATACATAATTTATGCATTTTTTATGCATGTCCAATTTTTTGTATATTTTATGTATAATTTTTGTATAAATAATACAAGTTTTATGCATCCCTTTTTCGTACGGGAAAATGTCGAAATAAAAAATAAAACCAAAGGAGTTGAACCCGAACCTGAGCCTCATCATATGATCTAAAAGAAAACTTGATCTCTAATCGGAAATGCAAATCACGACGTAGACACCATAAGTTGTTACAGACAAACTTAGTCTCGATTTAAGATAAGGTTAATGTAAGAAAATGAAAAGATACAATCCATTGCAGACGCTAACCCTAAAACTCAGAAAAATTTTATAATTTCGTTTCGGCCTATAGACGGCTACAATCCTTCTGCAAAAAGGGGCTTACCAGATCCTCCAATACCAGAAACCAAAATCTATTTCATCCTCTCATACTTAAAACCCCGACTAAATAAAACCTATTATTATCCCTTCCCATACTCGAATATCAGAAGCTAAAGAAACCTATCTCGTCACAACCTGACCTT
Source organism: Liposcelis bostrychophila (assembly GCA_037577465.1). Lineage (NCBI taxonomy): Eukaryota > Metazoa > Arthropoda > Insecta > Psocodea > Liposcelididae > Liposcelis > Liposcelis bostrychophila. The sequence continues at coordinate 51,705,840 of CM075208.1, read as the reverse complement.
GTTTATTTCCTATTCTCCTTTAGAAGACAAAGAATAAAGAATTCCTACCGATGGTTCAACAAATTTTATGTTATTATTCTGAGTTCATCTTGGAATACTGCCGTCTCTCCAGACGACTGCATTATTATTATTATAACTTATTTATTTATAATTAGAACCTATCGGAGTAAAAACGATTAATGAATTCATTAATGAGGTCTATTTGAGTATATTATAAAAAGCTGGGAAAATTAAAATCTTCATGGTATCTAGCTTCGAACAAACCAAAGACAAATAAGCGAATTACCTGACAAGGTCGTATCGCTACTATTAACCTGAAAATGACAAAACAACAATTCCGATACTCCTCTTTCCTTATGAAATGGGTTCAATCGGACACAACTCCTGTGTTCGATCCCTACCTTTGTGCCGCCTATATCTTAAGGAAGGAGTTGCGTTGGAACTGCCATCCCTGATCCTACGTTATGAATTAAACTCGTCCCCTTCAAGGTGCAATTCATTTAACGAGTTTCCCTTGTCAATGGTATCATTGACTTGTGCAAATGACCGATTATGACTTTCTTTCGTGGCTGTAACAAGCCATGCCCCCTCGGCTTTCGCCGTCGTGCAAAATTACAGGGTTTTTAACCCTGCCCGGCTTTACGCCGTGCTCTTTCGACTACTTCGAGTCGCACAAAAAGAAAAAAATAAGATTTGCATTACAAATCTAAAATTACCTCAGAAAAGGGAATTTTCTCAAACCAAAATAATTCGATATTGAGACAAGTTTAAAAAGAAAAGTGAACGATGAGTAACCCTCTCGAAGAAGAGCCTCATCTAAAGAGGGACGTTAACTCTCCAAGCGAGTATGCGATCCTTTCACCCGATACCCTTTAACACAAATTTGGTAATTGGGTGTAAAACTAAAATGAAATAAAATACACAGTAAAAAATTGGAATAGACCAATTCTGACGGACATACAAACACAAGTTTGGGAAAAATAAAAACTTCTAAACTTGTTCCTAAAAATTAAAGATATTTATAAAAACTAAAATAAGGAATTTCAAACTCTCTCGAAAATGACGTTCTCGCTTTCTAGTATAGAATCAGGAAAATGCGAAATCAAAAGAAGGAAATGAAAATCACACCTGTATAGCATTTCCTTAAAAATGAGCTTAAGAATATCACATTCTCATTCGATATTCTGAGTCGAATAGACGACGAACCCACGAATCCGCGACAAATAACATGCCGCAAAGGAAGGATAAAGCAACAAAAATAACGGAATCACAATGCAAACTAGTTCTAATAAACTTCGACTTGAAAACAAGAAGCTGCTTGTCTGGTGTTAATCTGTCTAGTGGACAAGGTCGGATTTAAGAGCATAAGGGCACAAAAACGTCCTAATCGAATAATCTGAGAAATAAATAAACAAATAAAGAAAAATTAAAACTAAAAGAATAGAAATAAAAATTTCTCGTTTTTATAAAACGAGTGGCATCCCTATAATAGACAAATAATTTCCAATCTTAGCAATGAATTAGAAAAAATTATCGAATTATCATCATAATCGAACCTTTCTTAAACAGTGTGTATTCTATACCACTCTAGTTTTGGGTCTCAAAGTTGAGATTCTCTCCTGACAAGTAATTGATCGCTTAAGTATTATTTATTTACTTAAGTAATTATTGTCTTAAGAAGGATTTTAATTACTTCAATGCTTCGTACCGCTCTTTTGAGAAAGCTGAAGAAAGCTTTTAAACCTAAGTTAATATAATGTATTTTTTATAGTCATTTTAATATGACATTTAAGCCAAATTTTGGGCTTGTTTATTTAATTTCTCTTCTCGAAACAAAATTTCTCATACTTTAAATTTTTGTGATGTGCAAAACGATTTAGGTGAGCTACCTAAAAAATCGAATTCCTGAAAATGTTTCCCTTGACATTTTCCCAGGAGTTTCGCGTTCTGCGAATTAAATTAATTTATTAATGATTTTCTAATGCGAACAAGCATTTATTTTGACCGAAAAGATGGTCCTTAAAGTTTTGTCTCTGGACAAACTTTTTTTTATATATTTGTTTTATTAATCGAATGAACATAAAACGTTCGTACGGTGAAAACGCTTTATACGACAAGACGTCGTCCGAGCCCCCATGATATTTTTATCACCAGCTTACGGTACTTTAGAAATTTTTAGTATTATGCCGATCGGTAATATCATTTCTTAATTCGTTTTATATTATTTTTTTTCTCTTGTTTTGTCTTTTTGTATTACGCATCCTTTTGATGCTAAACTTTTATGTAGTTTATGTAATTGATGTGATTGAGGAAATCAACGATCCCATCGAATTAGTCAATCCGTTCTTTTATTCTAAAATTTTTTTTTAACCCCCTCTCCACCGGGAAAGGGGAAGAAGTTATTACAACGCGAACATTTTTCATACTTTTTTTCTCTTCGTCTAAGAGTATATTAAAACTCTCCGCGTGTAATTCGATTCCAATATCCTTGATTTCATCAAAACAATTTTTTACGAAAGTGTAAAAGAGCATTCACACTATTAAATTTTTTTTTATTTTTTATTTAACATTTCCGTAATTAAAATTTTTTTTTTTTTTTTTTTCTTCTTCCCTTTCGATAAATGTAGACGATTTTGATAACAGTCTTTTAACGAACATTCGTTTCGAATTTGTATCGTTTGCTCAAATTTTTTTTTTACGTTAATTGTATATTGTATTTAGATATTTAAAACAAAATTTTTTTTTATTATTTATTCGATTTATACCAAATCTTGTCAAAATTTTTTTTTTCTCGCGAAAGTTAACATAACCGTTAAATTTTTAACTATTGTAAAAGCACAGGTGGTAACTTACGACTTCCGGTACCGCGTTTTCAAATTTTTTTTTCACCCCAGTTTGTCTGCCTCAGTCCTCGACCTTTGCTTCGCAAAGTTCGACCACTGAATCCAGCCACAAATGAAGGGGGGGAGGTTGTAACGGGCACAATTCCTGCCCTTAATTATTTCATATGAAAATCCCGTCTCTACTACGCGTAGAAATACAAAACGATTACAAACCGGATCGAAACCGCGCACGCGCCCGCGATCGTCAAATAGGACGAGAGATGACCGTGCGCGAGCCCGGCCATAATCTCGTCCTATTTCGTAGCCGACCGCCTCAAGGTGCGGATCGTTCAAACCGACAGGGAAACCAACGACAAATCGTTGGTTTCCCTGTATTTTTATAAGATTATTTCCAGTTAAGAAATATAAATTGGATTTCTTTAACACGAATTTGGACTACTTTTATCTTCAAATCCTCTGCAAACCAAAGGACAGCCAAAAAGCTGTGTGACAAATTTTTTAATGTAATAATTAGCCCTGCTGTCAATTTTTTTTTCCAAACATCAAAATATCAAATAGTGAAATCTTGTGTGAGTTAAAACCTTTAAAAAAAATGTTTGAGATAAAAAATTACTGCCGAAGTAATTTTTGTTTATAAATTCTTTTTTCAGCTTAATTTTTAAATTTTTTTTTTTTTTTTGTAATCTATAATATTTTCAATAAATCTATTAAATAAATAAATAATAGCAAAATAATGCTTCAAACCTCAATTATATTTATATTCTCTATTTCCACAGTAAGATTTTTAGGAAAGCAGATAGTTTCCTAAAATTTCAGCCAAACCGAAATAATAGCCGGAGTGAACAACTTGACTGACATTTTTTAGGAAAGCAGACGTTTTTCAAAATACACACACACACACACATAAGGCGTTTACAGGGCATGAAGCCCTATTGCCGCATCACAGACAAAACGCCAGGCGGCTCTATCCTGGCAAGCCGTCCTCCAATCGGGGACTCCCAGCCGACCCGCATCAACCGACACATTATCTTCCCAACGAAGTCGTGGTCTGCCTAAAGGCCGAGGGCTCGTCGGTCTGTTATCCAGGACCTGTCTTATATAGCGGGTAGGCGGCGCACGAGCGACATGTCCAGCCCACTGAAGTCTCCTTGATTTGATCACACCAGTGATGTGAGGCTGACCAGTGAGTTGACGGATCTCGTCGTTCGATCGAATTCTCAAGCGCCCCGTAGCCAGATCCCTTCTAGGCCCTAGGATAATTCTCAAAACCTTGTTTTCGAACACCTCCAACCTCTTATACGCTCGGGCGGTAAGATTCCACGTTTCACAGCCGTAAGTGACCACAGGGCGAATCAGGGCATTATAGATACGGATTTTGGCCTTTCTGGATAAAGCTTTACTGCGAAGGAGACGCCCTAAAGCAAAAAGGCATCGATTACCCTTTTGGATGCGTGCAGCGACTTCATAATCGGTATCGTTGTCGCTGGTAACGAGAGACCCGAGATACTGAAATTCGGTTACATTTCCAAATCTCAGATCCCCAACGTCCAAAGGAGCCTCATCCTGCCGGTTTCTCGCCATAACCAGGTATTCGGTCTTTCCCTCGTTTACCTCAAGCCCTACCCTACAAGCCGTACTCAACAATTCTCCGCATAGTCTTCGAACTTGTTCTCGGGTTTCCCCTAACAGATCAAGATCGTCGGCGTACCCTAAGTCCTTAATAGGTCTCCCCAGAACCACGCCTCCAGGGACGTTCTCCAGACATCGAACGACTTTTTCTAGAACTAGGTTAAAGAGAAGAGGTGACAACCCGTCCCCTTGCCTAAGTCCGGTGTTAACGTCAAACGCATCGCTCATTTCTCCATTTACTACGACTCGCGACCTCACATTGCTAAGACAAGTTTTTCAAAATGCCGATGCATATTTTAGGCAAGTTAAAATCTTGAAATTGCCTAGAGTAATTGATATAGGCTGCAATATCAAAAAATTAATTTAATTGTAAAACTTGAAATTATTGCGGAACTATATTTAATTTTAAAATAATTCTTCCCTTACAATTAAAAATTCGACTGGGTCATCTCTTGAGCTTCGTTTTTCTATAACATATAACTTCACCCTTTATTCAGCACAATTCGTATTTTTATTGAAATAATACTTCGCTTTTTTCCCTTTTTCTTCGATTCCAATAATTTATTTTTCACCTCGTTGTATTTTTCTTTCGTCCGACTTGTGTTATTTGATTTACCCTTGCAATAATAAAACTCTACCATTTTTTTTTTTTTTTTTTTTTTTTCAAAATCTAACCGAGAACACATTTTCAGAATTAAACGCTTCCAAGACAAATTTCCAAGTCATAAACAAAATCTTTTCTACTTTCCTAATATTTTTAGTCAATTAAAAAAATAATGCATCAAGTTTTTAATTTCCCAAAAAGACGCCCGTAAGTTCCAAATTTTTCCAACTTTTCTGATTTAATTCAGCTAAATAGAATAAATCCATACCGTCCTTCAACTTTCCTGACATTTTCAGGCAAGTTTTATTTTCCTAGGAAACCAGCTACTTTCCCAAAAATTAGGCATGTAGATGCACGACAGCTACGACGCACCGATCAGAAAGTAAGAATTTTTAAGGAATTTTTGACTTGTCCCGTCCGTTACATTTTTCAAAAAATTGTGGAAGCCAAGGAACGAAAATATTTTCAAACGATTAAATTACAAACTTACGCCACACTTATAAATCTCGCGGAAAAAAAAAATACTTTTTTCTGCTAGCTCGAAATTATGAAAATACCTCAAGTTCCTTTTGAATGTCCCATCCGTTACGCGCTAAAAGCTGTCGCTATATCTTCTGCTGCATAGTTACAATTTTGAAAAAAATACCGGTGGTAGATCTTGATTTGTATTATGTTATACTATAAAAATAGAAACAATTTTTCTCACTTTTGAGGGGGTTTTGTAACGCTTCAAAGAGTACAAATGTCCCGTCCGTTACGTACGAATTTTCTCAATTAATGGAGAAAGATAGGATCGTTTAAACAGGACCAAACAGGACAAATTCGACATTAACAAGAAACAACTTTCATTTACCAGAACTCAAGGATCAAATTCCACAAAAAAAAAAAAAAAAAAAAAAAAAAAGAAAATTAGCTCGAAAAATGGCCTTATCGACTCTCATCCTTCGCCAAAAGAATTTCGCAAAGAAAGTCTGCCGAAATTAAACCACAGCCAGGCACATAAAGAGAATTTTTTTTTGTAGATTAAAAAAAATAAACGTCAATGAAAAATTTTATTTGATCTCCGTCGAGCTAAGCCTTATTTTAAAAGGTCAAAGGTTACTAAGGTTTATAAAATGAAATTCAACAAATCGTCAACCTTTCGCCCCCTTTTTACAGCATCAAATGAAATTAAAACAACCGTCGGTTTCGAATTATGTAAAAGGTGGAAATTCCCATTGAAAAGTAAATTTTCGCAGGTGAAGCAGTACCTCAAACAAGAAAATTCTCATTTTTTTCTCTTCCAAATATAATTTTAATTTTTTATTTTTAAATCCTTTTTACATACGTCATTAACCCGAGGGGAAAAGCTCATAAAACGATTTTTATGAACAACGATACAAGGCTATGATTTTTCATAAAATTTATAATTAGTGATAACTGTTTATGCGCCGGACTTGTTCGATGTTATAAAATATTTATAGAAACAAACGGTTATTGATAAATTAATGGTTGTACATAAAGAATTTATAAATGGGCTATTGTATACATACGAAAGTTTATAAAATTAAATGAGTATGCATATACAAGTTTTTATACAAGTTTATCAATAATCATCCAAGTTTATCAATAATAATCCAAGGTTTCATTTGTAAATATTTAAAATTATTCATAAAAGTTTATGTTGCCCAAAAGTGCATACAATTTTATGAGCTTTTAGCATACGTTTATGAGCTTTTTCTCTCGGGTAAGCATGTAGGAGTGAAGCGAATCTTATGCTTATGCAAAGTTTTCGGTATGCAAATTTTACTTGGAACAGACTAGCGCCCCAAAATTATGTAAACAAAATTTATATGTGAAAACGGGGAAAAGGGGGAGAAATCGGAAAAGGTGAAATGTTACAGGAGAAAACCGGGAGCGGAAAACCGGCTTGATGTCTAACTTGATTAACTTATATAGGAAACATCCTGAAAATGAAAAGACGAGTTTGTTAAATAGGCATCCGATAGCGAGCGATCGTCGATTGTTTCCCTTACGATTCGGACACTCGTATAAAAAGGGAAAAAATTGCTTTTTCCTTTTTTTCATCTCTCATTTACTACTGAGGACATATTACTGACGTAAAAACTTATTCGATGGACATGTCACTTTAAATTGGGAAACTGACTTATAGTCAACGTCAGTGATATCGAAGTTGTTAGATGAGAATCTTTTCAAAAAAAAAAAAAAAAAAAAAAAAAAAAAAAAAAAAAAAAAAAAAAAAAGAAAATGCGAAAGCTGGAAAAAAAAGTGTTTTATTTATTTATTTTTTTCCCTCAAAGAAGTTGAATTCGTTTGATGCATTATAAATGATGTTAATCCGATAAAAATGATTTACGCCCATTCATTCGTTGATTGAATCTGATCATTTTGAAGTTGGTTTTTACCAGAATAATGAGAATGACGAGAAATTCGAGTGAAGCAAGTTTGATAGGTTTCCGTCTGGTTTTAAATTGGAATGTAAATTTTGCGAATGTTCAAATATCAAATATTGTATAAGAAATTAAATATTCGATATTCATGTATGAGATGCGTAAGTTTACATTATTTAAATGATATTTTGTTACTTCGGGAAAATCTTGCAAAAACAAAATATTTTTTTACTTCAAAATTTTCCCGTCCTAAAAGAACTAGGGATCAAGGTTATGCCGGCGGCTGGCATCGGCGTCGTCACCGGCAAAAAACTTAAGATCGGTGCCGATGCTGTGCCAGTGCTGGATGATTTGTTTTAAACTTGGTGATCTTAATGTTATTCTACAAGGCTTGTTAAAAGTTGTTTGATACGAGGCTCCTTTTACCAGACGCCACCCGTACAAAAAAGAGATGCATAAAATATGTAAATTTTTTGCAAAATAAATACAAAAAATATATATTAATTTTGTATAATTTATACAAAAATTTGGACCTACATAATTTATATATAATTTATGTATAATTTATGTATAATCATATATATAATTTATGTATAATTATGTATAATTTAATATAATTATATGTATAATTTTTCGTTGAAAAAGTTTATGTTTCTTAGTTTCTTATACATAGTTTATGCATAATCATCCCCGAGGATAAAAAAAAAAATTTGTTAAAAAAGTTAAAGTTTTTTATACATAATTTATGTATAATCATATTGTAGGATAAAAAAATATAAGTTCTTTATACATAATTTATGCATTTTTTATGCATGTCCAATTTTTTGTATATTTTATGTATAATTTTTGTATAAATAATACAAGTTTTATGCATCCCTTTTTCGTACGGGCATAAGCGGCAGCACCAACGACACCAATTTCTCACAAGGCACCTATCGATCAGGACTAGGAAATGTAAAAGACATGAAGACTTACCTGAAAGTAAAAAAAAATGAAAACAACATTAAAATTACATAATATATATACATAACATGAAAAAAAATTTAAGATTAATACTTCAGAATAACCCTTGGGATTCACAGTAGTGGGTCACAATGTAAGAAAACTGGTCAAAATTCAGCGACATTTTCAAAAATTTAAACGTGCTACCAGTTTACTTGGGAAACTTTGACAGGTTGGTTCCCGTAGGAAAAAGAGATACATAAATGATGTAAAAATCATGCATGAATTATAAAAAAAAATTGGACGTACATAAAAATGCATAAATTAATTGTAAATTATGCATAAATATGCATAAAAACAGTTGAACAAGCATACTATTTTTGCAATTTTCTTTCTTTATGATTTTAAAAAACTATACATAAATTTTGTAAAAATTATGCATATATTCAAATTTTGGTACTTAAAAAAATATACATAAACTTTGCAAAAATTATGCATGTTTAAATTTTTGTATAAATAATGTACAAAAATTATATATTTTTTTATATAATTTTTTTGCATTTATTTTGCAATAATTTAATATACTTTTTGCGTCACTTTTTCGTAAGGGAAGGTTTTTCAAATACACTTTTAAATTTTTAGAAACTAACCAAGACCATCGCCCGCCAATTCTTCGACCTCAAATTTCCCTTTAAAAGCTGGCCCAAAATTACGCCAACACAATAATTTTTCTTATATTTTACGCTCTTCTCCTTCGCCCAAGAAAATTATTTTCCCCCTTGCGGACAATTAACATTTCGTAGACCTTGACGGCCCTCACAGGTGCTGCCGTAATGCTTGATCGTCCTCTAACGACCGGGGAAACATCCTTGAGTCGTCCCCAAGAGACTAATTAACACGAATTAAATTCACTTTAACAAAGACTTGAATCCCATGCAAGCTTTTTAAGATTTGAAAGATTTTTCCAATAAGGCCCGGCGAGCAAAAGATTTTCATTAATTACAGGAAATGCGAAATGATCGAAGGGAAATATCAAGTTTCTCGGATCGCTGATTTACAATTTACTCGCAATTCTAAGTAAAAAGAGATCCCTATGGATGAAATGTTGAAAAATAATTTTTACTTGGATGGACTTCTGTTATGCAAAGATAAAATTATAAGCCTTTCACATTGTTTTAAGGGATTATAGAATGAAAACGGAACAGGGGTTAAAAAAAGAAGGGAAAAAAAAGTCGCTTTTATTCCCATTCACCGTTTTCCCTCCCGTAACATAAACGCTTCTCAGGTTTGCTCTGAATAAACTTCCGGGCAAACATAGGAAGGACGTTAATTTCCATTACCCGAGTGCCTGTGTGAGCGTGTGTACACGCTCGATTACTAACAGTTTTCGAAATTTCAGTTTATTTTCAGATTGGAGAAATCTTAGCGGGACAGCCTTGATGAATCTCCTAGCTTCCCTCTTTATGAATCAGCTGCTTTATGTTATCGGAGTCGGGGGAGTTCAGGTGGGTGATATAATTTCCAAAGACCTACTAAATTAGTCATTCGTATAATCCACGTGACCGTGGTAGTCTCCCAGCACGTGTCCGAAGTATAAAAGACTCAATTATTACGGGAAACAAATGAGAAGCGAAGCTAACTGTATTGTTTTTTATTTTAAATGCCCCTTCCCCCCCACACTCCATGCTTTAATGGAATTTTTTTTTCTTCCCTTTGTCGTTTCATTTGTAAAACGATATCAGGGTGAATCGAATGAGGCATTTCATACAATTTTTTTCCCCGTTTTTTTTCCAGGATAGGGAATTATGCATCGGATTGGTTTTCGGCCTGCAATATATTCGCATGACGGTTTATTGTTGGCTACTGTTAATGATACACAACACGTACAGGTAAAAGATTTATTTACATTTCTCCACTAAAACGAGAAAAATAAAATTCAGCTATCGCTTTGTGCTTTGATCGTAACTTTATTTTATGAAATAAAAGGAAATGAATACCACTTCCGGCGCTTCAGGTTTGTTTTTTTCCCTCCCCCTTGAAAAAAAAAATTATCAAAGTGGAATCGAAAAATCAGCAAAATAAAAAAGATCGTTTTTTTTTTTTTTCATTTTTTATTATCCGATTTTTTTTTCTCTTTTGTTTGTAGAGCGTTCTCCGAAAACATGAGTCTCCTACCTCCTGTAGATCCGAAAATCAAAAGTACATTTTGGAAATGCAGCCTCATTGGTTGGGGGTTCCCCGCAGCGATTTTATCCACCGCCGTCGCGCTAGAATCAACGGATACAAATCATTTTATGAACGTATCCGAATTACAAATAACGAATTGTTGGTTCCTCACGGGTTATGCCTACATCCTAGCCTCCACCATTCCGATGGTTGTAATTTTTGCTTTGACGTATGTTTATTTAACTAAAACGTACATCGCCATTAAACAAACAGTGAGCGTTCAGGTACGTCACATAATATTTTTTTTAAAAAATTCTCTCTCTATCAAAGGGTTTTTACAAAAGCCCCGAAGCCCTATCGCACCATCAGAAGTTCTCCATTCGGTATTTTTCCTTTGGTGAATCATAACAGAATGAAATTCGAAGGCAAGAAATCAGTTCAGAGTTAAGTGTCCCGTACCCCCGGTCAAGTGGAGAAGGTGGTTTCTTAAAGCGACGCAGCCTTATCCGAGAGTAGCTCCACAGCGAAAAAGGTGACGTACCTTAAACGTCATAAAGACGTCAACCATATAAGTATCGGAGACGTCATCAGGGATTGCCAATTTCCGGGACTATTTTACGGGATTTTCAATGTCAAAATGGCGTCATTAAATATGACCAATAATGAAAGTCGCAACGCCATGGCGACATCAATAAGACGTCGCATTAACGTCGTCATGACCTTTCGTATTGCGAAATCAATAAGACATTAATATGACGTCATAAAAACATCATAGAGTGGCAGATGTCATAAACACGTTATACGTTGGCCAACATTACCGGTTGCACTCTTTAACTTCATTTGGAGGTTGAAAAAGACCACAAATCATGGCGAAAATATGACGTCTCCCTTTTTTCTGGGCCTAGCTACTGCCCTAGCCAGCTAAATGTAGTTTCAAGGAGAGTGTTAGTACCACACGATGCACTGAAAAAGGTCCTCACTTTAAAGGGGGTTGCAGTTCCCCAGTAAATAAATAAATATAAAACCAAATATTCCACCAGGAGAGCGCTGCAGGTCCTTGTCGGTAACAAATCCAAATTTACCATATCAGAAAATCGTTAGCTTCGATTGGTTACCAGGAAATCCGCAGAATAATTTAGCTCTGAAAACTCTATTCCCCGCATTGCAGTACCACAACCAGTTCGGGGATATTCCCAAATGCTTCCAGAAAATAGGTAGTAAGATGCCACCTTAGTAGTGGTAGTAAGACGCTACTTCCAGCACACTTGCAGTACCCGCTATGCCCCATCTACCCCCCCCCCCCTCTCCCCTCATAAAAAGCATAAAAACAAATCTAAAACTAAAACTAATTTTTAAAAAATCTCTCATTTAGGTGAGCAAAAAAGCTAGGGACAAAATGCACAAGAAGAGGAATCTTCAATTCTCTTTATTCATCAAAATCACGGGGATAGTGTCGGCCGTGTCGTTTTCATCTGTCATTTATCAGCTGACTCCGTTACGAGTGTTTTGGGTCGTGTTTAACATACTACAAGGGATTCAGGGGATATTTGTAGCGCTGTGCGTCACTTGCAACTGTCAAGTCCTTAAAATATATACAAGGTCTTTCAGGAGAACGAAATACGGGGAATACGGCGGAATTAATAATGATTTATCAGTGAGCACGAGTCTTCAAATGCTGAACCTGGATCCGATGCCGGACGTCGTCTAAAGGAAAATTAGGCAAAAAAAAAAAAAAAAAAAAAAAAAAAAAAAAAGAACTAGCCTAACATTTTCGTATAATTAATTTCCGTTAATGCTCGAGAGGCTGGTGACTGTTATAATTTTGATTATATATTGATTATTTCCATTAACGAATTAAAAAGTTTCTTTGACATCCTATATTTTCCTCAACATCCTGACCTTTTTGATGAGGAGAATAATGGAGCTGGGGAAAAGATAAAGTTTGTTTTCGATTTTGAAGCAACAAAAAAAGTTCCAACTATCGACTTGCTTCGGGGAGTGAGTTCTACAGAAATAGCTCGTCCTCGCTTTAATGTAAACCGAAGTCGGATGTGCCGACGGATTCCTTTACGGAAGTTCATAGGTCATAATATCACAGCAAAATGAGTTAGCATGTAATGCTTCCCTTTTAGGATAGAGCAAGTCATTTGAAAACACCGTTCTATTCGATAGCTTTGCAATCGCCTTAACTTTAAAAAATTGTAAAATGGAATCGAATAGTCATTAATTAAAATCGAAGAGAGCTTGACTACCAAATGAATATTCCGATGTGCATCCTACTTTCTTCGTCAAGATATATACCATCCTCTCATTTCAGTCAGGATTGCTTAAGAAACAACCTGTGCGTTGTCGCAACGTAATTTTTAATTACGACGAAACACTACGGTTTTGGTGCAAGACAGAACCTGCTCAAGGCAAATGCATTCTTCTCAGTCTGAATCCCTCAATTCCACCTTGTAACTAGGTACAGTAAAAAGGGTGAAAGCTTATATTCTTCTAACAAGTCGAAACATGTGCCGACGTATTTAGCATAAGTTAATAACATAAAAATTAAGAAAAAATACTATGTGGATTTGTTAAAATAAAATTTTTTACTGGGTAGTAACGGCCACGGCTCATGTTTTTGAAGTCCCAAATTTTCTTATTTAAGTCCATTTAATTTTTCAATCAAAAAAAATTTTCGGGGGTCTTTTTTGGATTTTGTTTCTTATTTCCAATTATTATCCTAAGGTCGGAGTGGTGACTCGATTAATCTAGCGGCATCGTGATCAATGAAGTTAAGCAGCATTGTGAACGGCCAGTTAGTGGATGGGTGACCACCGACACTCCCTCCCTCTAGTAGGGATTGTAGGAATTACTTATACAGTCATCTTAACCTCATTGTACAAGTAGTTCCTAAACAAAAACAAAAACCGAGTTTCAGACCGCAATGTCAAATAAACTACGAAAGAAATAAGACTGACCGAAAAGTCAATTAAACTACCATTAGTGCATGGACATGGCAATCTAGCCCGTCCAAATAAAGTCAAAAAAAAAAAAAATTATTATCCTATACTATCCAAATTTACCTGAAACATTTTCTCAATAGTCGCATCAGATTTTTTTTTTTTTTTTTTAAAGAAAATTTTAAAGTGAGTTCGACATATTATCACCACCGCCACTTTTAAAAAAGAAACAGACAAAATAAAAACGATTTTTCAATAATGATTAAGGCGTTGGTTACATTACTCGAAAGTTTTTGTTCGAAGAGTTTCAAAAATTTTTTCTCGATGAAAGTGTTTACACTTTTCGAACATATGTTCGAAAAGTTTCGATGATGTTCGATATGTTTGATGATGTTTGACGTTATTTTTGGGGTGGTATTATATGGTGGTATTAATATGGGTACTCGGCCGATGATATATGTATTTTCCCATTATTTAAAAAATATAATACCACCCCAAAAATAACGTCAAACATCATCAAACATTTTGAACATCATCGAAACTTTTCGAACATGTTCGAAAAGTGTAAACACTTTCATCGAGAAAAAATTTTTGAAACTCTTCGAACAAAAATTTTCGAGTAATGTAACCAACGCCTTATTTTTGGGGTTGTATTATATTTTTTAAATAATGGGAAAATACATATATCATCGGCCGAGTACCCATATTAATACACGGCGGAACAATTTTTATGGCGGTGTTTCCTATGTTTACCTTAATAAAATCACACCACAAAAGTTGTTCCACCGTGTATAATACCACCCCAAAAATAACGTCAAACATCATCAAACATTTCGAACATCATCGAAACTTTTCGAACATGTTCGAAAAGTGTAAACACTCTCATCGAGAAAAAATTTTTGAAGCTCTTCGAACAAAAATTTTCGAGTAATGTAACCAACGCCTAACGATTAACGAATCGCAACAAATAAAATTAAAAAGAAAACCAAACAGTGGATTTTATCAAAAAAAATAACGAGGAGCAATTCTCTTTAACTAGATCGGATAGATTTAAAAACCAGTCCCTTAGGTTGGCAACGCCACGGTTATTGGCAACGTCGCAACACGTCGTGTCGTTAGATTCATACACTTCAACATGGCTGGTACGATATTTCCTTGTTTTTAATTATTTGTCATGTAATATTTCGCTGTTTATTAATATTTATTAATGAATCTCAAGAATGTTTAACACTGAAATGAACCTTACAACTAATCTTTCAAGAAACTTTTTGGTTTTATACAATTTCACTCCGTCGTTTCGCTATGGTTAAAAAAAATGTTGTTGCAATGTAGAAAAATTAAAAAACTACATGTAAAAAAAATATGAATGACGAAAAAATCCGTATTTCGTCCTTTAGAGACCTAAGGGTTCCTTTACAGTTTCCATGGAGTAGATTCACCATCTTCAGGTAAGTCCGTAACTTCATTTTTTAAAATATTTTCTCGGTATTTTATCTGACTTTTTTTTTTTTTTTTAAATGTCTCCCGTTAGGAGGTCAGACACGATGATTAGAAGGTTCAGTGTACTGGGAGTAATTCTAGTCTGTTCAGTTTTTCTTTTAATATTACTCGTAAGTCACAGACTCGTCACATCTACCTCATTCGAAAATTCGTCGTTAAATAGCTTTGGACGAACGATCCAAAGCTGGAGCCTGGGAAACGAAATCAACGATAAATTTGACGGATCTGATTTCTTAAACATTTTCGAAGACAACATAACCGCGGAGATTATCAACGTCATTTCGGAGCAGAGGAAGCTCATAGCACAGGAAATGACAGGTTATAAGTATCCGCATGGGAGATATAATATTGCAGCCAAGTAAGTTTTAAAAAAATTAATAAAAATTCAAATGAAAAAAAAAAAAAAAATTTATTACTTTTTTAAAGCGCCCTGCCGGATTTAGTTCCTGAGCTCGGTGGACAACCACTCAGAAACGTTATCATAACGACATGGAGATCAGGTTCTACGTTCCTGGGCGATATACTAAACAGCCATCCTGCGAATTATTATCACTACGAGCCACTTTTGGATTATGAAATAGTACAAATAAGGGGCCCTCCAAATGCGAAAAATGCTGTTACAGTGCTAAGGGATTTACTCAACTGCAATTACTCCGGATTAGGTATTTGAAAATTTTTAAAATTATAGGGGGAAAAAAAAGTGCGCTCGCTCATTTATTTCTCCGTTTCAGATCATTATTTGGAGTACGGCAAATCTCACATTTGGCTATTTAATCATAATACCAGGCTTTGGGATCAATGCCAACAACATCCAAATTTATGTTGGCTCCCCGAGTTTCTCGATCCTTTTTGTAGATTATTTCCTTTTCAATCTATGAAAGTTGTGAGATTGAGGTTGAGGCTCATAGAAGAATTACTTGATGACACAAGGTAATGATTATTTATAACTTGGAATTTACTTTTTAAATGAAGAAGAAATCGGGAACAGAAGTGAAAAAAATTAACAACGATGGGGGTTTGACAATGTGGGACATGAGGGGTCCTTTAGGGGTCCTAAACTTTGAATTTATGCATCAGAAAAGTAATCACAGTCAACCGGCTGCAAATGTATTAGCGTCAGTGGAACGTTCCAACCCCTACAGTGTCTACTGACCTAAAATACTCTCAAAACCTAAAAATGAACTTAATTTCGATAACCGATGAAAAAATTTCTGTTTTGTTTGAAAAAGGTAACGATCAAGAAGGTTTAAATTTTCACTCCGTTGCATATTTTACAAAGTTTCTCTCACTCGGTCGTCGGCCTTGCTCAGAAGAGCTAAGTAATTTAAACACTTGCATCTTTCAAGACCTGAAAAAAGAAGAAAAAGAAATGAAAAAGAAATTAATTTGAGCTTACAATTAAATTTAGAAAAATGACCTTCTTTGCTTCCTAGATCTTCTGAGTGATAAAAATACCAGGCAAAGTCAGTTTCAGTCCTGCTAAAGTGCTCTTTCTTGTTTACTTTGAACGTTTTTTCAACCTAAATTTTCTAAAAAATGGGACCTTAAAAATCTAAAAATGACCTTAATTTCGAATTTCATTTCCTAGTAGACACCCTGTAAAAAATCAACGTTAATTTAAATTTTAAATTTTTTCAGACTGAACATAAGAGTTTTACTATTGGTGCGAGACCCTAGAGGTACTCTACAATCCAGGAAGCACAGGGACTGGTGCCCAGGCAATCCGGATTGTGATGAAGCCGAATTGTTATGCGCGGATTTAGTCTCGGATTACGGAGCCGCAGTTCGACTGACCGCCAAGTATCCGGGAAGGTTTATAGTAATGAGATACGAGGACTTGTCCTTGGATCCTTACAGAACTGTTAGACAACTTTTTAGGTTTTACGGCTTGGATTTCCATCCAAGCGTCAGTCTGTTTCTAGATACTCATACAAAGGTTAGTCTCACAAAAAAAAATAATCGAAACGGAACATCTTTAAAAATTTTTTCCTTTTCCGAAAAAAAATTCAGGTTGACGTCGGGGGCGTCTCCAGCACGTACCGCAATTCAAAATCAGCGCCTTTCCATTGGCGTCAAGATCTATCACACGAGGAAGTTCGCATGATTCAGAGCAAATGTGAACCCGCTATGAAATACTGGGGCTATTTAAAAGCCGAGAATGCTACTCATCAAAGAGATTTCAATCCGTTGGTGGATTTCAAACTCACATGATATTGGCTTTACGCTTATGGTTAAAATTCCAAAGGAGCAGAACGGGTAATCAAATTCCGTCGAAACGGAAACTTATTAAATTTTATAACGAAAATGAGTTTAGGCGCAGATTTAAAAAAACCGGCTGCAGTGAAATTTAAGTAGTAAAAAAAAAATATTTTTATGTAAATACTAAAATACTTTTTATATTATTCGAAGAATTTTGAGATTTAAAAAAAAAATCCGAAATACCTTTTTAAGTGACGCAACACAAATTGCATTAAGATTTAGAATTTGGTGGTTTTTTTTGAAAATTCACTCATCAGGATTTTCTACATTAAAACGACGCTAATTTTTTATTTTCAATAATTCGATTTACTATCAGAATTAAGCAAACAAAAAATTATTTTAACGAAGGCTTTCGGCAGATTAACAATTAAAAAATTTAAAACTTTTAAGATCATTCAAATCATTTTGGGCTTCCGTCGGTTCGAATTTCACTCAAGGTGTGGATTTTATTGATTTTTTTTTTTAAATATAAATTTTCTAAATATTTTAAAGAAGAATCGTAGCAAATAGCTTGGTTGGTAGGTTATTTGGCCCGTTAAGGTTTACTTTAAACTTTCCTAATAACAAATGATCTGAATGGTCTACGATTTTTTAAATTAAGAATTTCCCCTAGGTCATTTCCTTCTTAAGAAAAGTATTTCATAGTTTAAATACTGCCGATTAAGTTAAATTTTCGAACCAGATTATGAAATTATCTACGATAGGAATAAAATCAAAATAATATTTAATTGTAAAATAAATATAAAACATGCTAAATTTATTAAATTGGAATCGACTTTTTGAAGTTGCTCTTACGTTGTAAATAATGCTACATATAGATATTATAATTTTGCTGCAAAGGCCAATTTAATCGTAGCTTTCCAAGAAATGCTTAAAGTTGCCATTGGTATAGTCGCGACATTAGGTCTAATTTATGGGCTAGAGAACTTTGCAACCTCAGGCCATTCGGGCTTTCTTCAGGCCTAACACTCTTAAGACCGCAAAATCTAAATCTCTATTTTTTAAACAAAAATTATCTGATACAATTTTTAAAAAAACTAAAAATAGTATCTTTTTTTTTTTAAATATAAAAAATTATTAACTTTGCACCTTTAAAATTATAGGCGATTATTTTACATTTTGGCGAGAAAAAGAATAAAAATATCATATCACAAAAGCAATCAAAAACCAAAATTTTATTCAGATTTTTAAAAAAAATTCATATTTATCTTTTCAATCCGTTTAAATGAACAGAGTATACAGTATATAATGCAAATAAAGCAATTATAATGCAATAAAATTTCGACATAATTATAGAAATTGCAATTCGTCTTCCTCAAAAATTAAATTTTAAGTAAAAAAAAAATATATATATATCGGGTATACTAAAAGTTACTACTACGATTTCACTGCAACACATAAAAAAATTTGAAAACGTTGTTTAGACGTCCGTAGGAATCTTGGCCTGGACCCATTACTTTCTGTCCTTATGTCCATTTTACGGATTTAAAAAAAATAATAATAATATTAACTAATTTTTATCGTAATGGCAATAATTCGCCTTTACTTTTGGCTTTAATAGTAACGTTTAAAACGATTTTAAAAAGACATGAAAAATAATGTTAAGCACTGGCGGCGTATTTGATAGCGCTCCCTGTAGTCAATTCGATTTAGGGACTTAAAAAAAAATACTAGACCAAAAAGGTAGTTAGATACGATATCATCTTGAATTTTATTGTACGAGGATAAAATAGCATTATTCTTATGTCTAATTAGAGAAAAAAAAATCGCACATAACAAACAAAAATCGGCCTATTATTAGCTTCGTTGAGTATATTTCTATCTACGCACTTTCCGGCCTCGAATCAGATGCACCCCGAGGTAGTCGACATTCCGAAACGTAAGACAATAAAAAAAATACGAAATCCGATAGATTAATAAAAATAATTATCTTAATGTAGTAGAAGATTGTTAAAAAAAAAAATGTAGAGTGTGAATTAATTATTACGTGTTATTAGAAATTTAAATTAAAAAAAAAAGATTATATTTTGTCGACTCCTCAGCATCGTTTTTTGCACTTACTGCTGTTTTTGTTCCAATTCCTGGGGCAATTTTTGCCCCAGGGGCTTTCAATACTCAAAAAATTTCTTTTTTAATCTCTCTGTTTTGCATTTATTCAAAAAAATACATACATGTTTTTTTTTTCTCCCCAGTAAAAAATTTTACGTGAATATGACAAAAAAAACGGTCCATTAAAGTTTTTTTGTATTTTTAAAATGTTACATTTAAAATAATATATATATAATGTTAATTTAGTTAACATGCGGCAATGTTAGGTTTTAACATAATGTTTTTTACTGTGTTCTAAGGAAGTCCTAAAGGGTTAAGTATTGTTATTTATTCCTGGTTACTACTTAAAAAAGTGAAATCTACGATGTCATGTTGTAATGGGGACATGTAGAAAAATGGAATTGCCAAGACGCGAGATTTTCACTGAATGCCATTTTTGGGGTATGAAAATGCTACTCTAAAACATAGCAATGCCACTTTATGAGTTGGCGATAAATTTATAAACATGACACTTTGGAACTTGGCATTGCCAACTGGCAGCATGGCATTGGCAATTACCAACATGACATTGCCATTTTGAAGCATGGCATTGCCAATTTGCAACATGACACGACACTGCTATTTCGAAACATGGCATTGGCAATTACCAACATGGCATTGCCATTTTGAAGCATGGCATTGCCATTTTAAAGCATGGCATTGGCAATTACCAACATGGAATTGCCATTTTGAAGCATGGCATTGCCAATTAGCAACATGACATGGCTATTTCGAAACATGACATTGTCAATTACCAGCATGACATTGCCATTTTGAAGCATGACATTGCCATTTTAAAGCATGGCATTGGCAATTACCAACATGGCATTGCCATTTTGAAGCATGGCATTGCCAAGTAGCAACATGACATGGCTATTTCGAAACATGGCATTGTCAATTACCAGCATGACATTGCCCTTTTGAAGCATGGCATTGCCAATCACCAACATACCAGCATGACATTGCCAATTTGAAGCATGGCATTGGCAATTAGCAACATGGCATTGCCAATTAGCAACATGACATGCCCCTTTGCAACATTGCACTGCCAAATTCCAACATGGCATTGCTTAAACTTCGCAACAACTAGAATAAAATAATATACTTGACTCTTGGGCTTTTCCGTAGCCGTTCAATTTTTGCTAATTTTTTGTTTTTAGATTACGATATTAAAATTACAAGATTTCAATTAAAAAGCTAGTCTGAATTTGCATTTTTGTTGCTTTTTTTTTTCTTAATAAAAAATGCTTGTTTACGCAGTGTAGGTAATTTTTTTTTTTTTTTTTTTAAATTTTTTATTTATTACATACTTAAATTGCACATAAAAAATGCATTGTTTTATACGTTTTTATTGAATCATAACAGTGTAGATAATGTAGCATATCAGTTTAGTCATGCATATCTTGTTTTTAATAGAAATATTTTTTTTTTAACGAAAGAGGTTATATATTATATTAGTTATATTTCAAAAAAAAAATTATCATACGAACAAAAAAATTGAGATCTGATACTCATAATAAAATCATATTTTTATTTATTTTTTTTATAATTTTATAAGTGTCAATTTATTGTAATAAACACCATTTTTATGGTTAAAAAAAACAAAGCAACGAATCCGGTGACTAGTAACTAGCAGAATTGTAAGATTTTTTGGGTCTCTGTTCCGTTCATTGCCGAAAAAAAACAACTTAGAGTCGGAATATGTGCTTTAATGATTAGTGCAATAGGGGTCTATATTACGTAACCCATGAGAAAGGGAGGGGAGGGCAGGAAGGCAAAAAATAGCACTACTTTCCATAAGGCTACGTATTGGAATTAGCCTTACGAAAAGGGGGGGGGGTCAAAAAAAGTGAAAACGGTGTTACGTAATATATGGACGATCCTTAAATAATGCGAAATGGCGGCTAGACGGAACATGGACAATAGATAACGAGTGCCTTGACAAAATTTTTCGAAATTAAGCTTAATAAGGTTTTTTTTTTTACACGAGGGTGAAAAAATCTGCTAGTATTCCCGGTTGTGAATTTTTGAATTTATTTTTAATTTTAAAATGCTCAATATTTAATATATTCGTTCTGTTTTTTGTAATTATTTCTTCAAAAGTTAAGACCTTTAGTTAATGAGCGTAGGTCTTAATTAAATAAGTTACAAAGAAACGAAAAAAAATTTAACGTAAAAACCGAAATATACGTAACATAAGAAACCAGTAATTTGGGGATTTTCCAATGCCCAAACGTCTTGCAATCATGCAATCACAACCATTTTCCAAATCCATTAGGTCTTTTTGCACGTAACATAAAGTTATGTACAATATCAAATTAATGTTCTGACACTAAGTTTTTTTTTTTTTTTTTTTTTCTGTGAAGAAAAATTTTATTTATGTGATTATGCAAAAATGTTTTCCACATTCATTGCATTAAGACTCTAATGTGAATTCAATAAATTTAGTTTTTAAAAAATTCAGTAATTATTTTTTCTATTTATCCAAAATATTCCTCAATTCCAAAATAGGCCTAATTGAAATTTTTATTTACATTTTAATTTTATAACTGCCTTTTATGTCCAGCAGAGAAATGATAATAGTTTTGGCGGGAAAAAATCCGGAATAGGGTAGAAAGATGGAAAGAAATTTTCGAGAAAAATTAACGGCCTGAAATCTCAGATCGTCAGTTTAGGGCTCACAAAAGCACGGGTCAAAACGGAAAGATGGGGGTTCGAGTCCTCCATGGGTACGAGCAGTTAATTTTTCTCGGAAATTTCTTTCCATCTTCCAATCCTGCTCCGGATTTTTTTTCCCCCAAAAATAATATTTTTACCACTTTATGAGATAAAAAGGCCTTGGTAAAATTGAAAAAATGGGATCAGGAAATGCTGCCCTGAAAAGGGGAATCGACCTATCACATATGTCTGACTTGGCCATGTTTGTTTATAAACTAAACATAACAAACTTGGCCATCCCAGAGATGTGCGATAGGTCGATTCCCATTTTCAGGGCAGAATGTATGTCTTAATGTTGATCCAACACTGACCCAAAAATTTCCAATATTGAACGCTTGAAAAGAAGGTAAGGTATATTCAAACATTTAAGAAAGTTTTCCCATGATTGATCCAAATTTTTTTCCAATCTAATATTTTCACCGTATCTTCATATCTCAAAAAGTGAAGAAAAAAAAAAACCTATTCTCAAGCCTTAAAAGCCAAAGTTACCGACTTCCCACCACGGTTCCATATGAACCTAAAAAAGCTATTTAAAATTAAAAAAATACAGTAAGCTACGTCATTCTCATCTAAAGAATCAATGAAACTTTCTTTAAACCGACTAACGCTTTTAAAAAGCTCCGGTAAATTTAAATAAAAAACAGTCGATGTTAGTTCCCGAATCTGACGTTCGATGTCGGTAGAAGACAGTAAGTCTGGTTTTCGAAAATGCAGTCAAAAAATAAAACAGCGTTTTCACCGAAAAGTTTTTCACTCTCAAAAACGTAGGGCCTTTCGAGACGATCCCTCTCTTAATAGGATACTTGGTTTTCACCATCCGAGAAGCAAGACAAATTTTTCCTGAACTATATGCTCACTTAGACGAAGTAAAATTTTCCTAATCCATAATCTGTTCATCTCCTTTTAGCCAATCTAATTAGGCGAAAATTTTGGAGAAAACCGAAATAAAAGCGTGACTCCGCCATTATCAAAAATTTAAAAAAAAATCTTTTTAAATTTCAACTTCCTCTTTCAAATTTTTTTACGAATACTGCGTATGCAAAGGGGTCCAGAAAAATTTATTTTCATCACTCGGGGCGGAAAATGGATCTTTCCGCCCTCTTGAAAAACGAAAAAATTCATTTTCCGCCGTTGTGATGAAAAATATTACAAATCAGGCACGGAGGTGGCTTGCAGGCCTCGACTGGCTACGGTCCGAACAAAGTGAGAGCCCCCTCACTTTGGTCGGGCCGCAGCCGGTCGAGGTCTGGAATACGCCACCTTCATACCTTATCTGGTAAAATACTATTTTGGCCAAAACGATTGAAAATTTTCACAATTTTACATCGGACAACACAATTTTTAGGTTTTTTCTATTCCTCATAAAAACAAAAAAATTCATTAAAATTTTTTTTTTTTTTTTTTTTTTTTTTTTTTGCTTTTTTACATTGTTTTTAACTTTTTGTTAATATTGACATAAAATTTGTTAATGCTGTAGTCATGTTTACGGAAATCATAAGCAATCGAATATAATTTACTAATAGTCAGCGATCATGGAATGCAAATTATTTCCCCTTCAAAATTTTTTTTCTGGCGGTAATTCGTTTTTGAAGTTCATTTAGTAAAAAAAAATTATAAAAATTATTTTTCAGCTAAGCTTTTAGTCGGTCAATTTAAAGGTCCCAGACATGTCTATGGCTGCTTACAATTTTTGAGCCTCTTTGAGCCAGTTTTGGCCAAAAATAAATTTTTCTGACCCACTATTTTCGATTTTATCATTCATGATTATATTTTCGTCGATTATATCACACGTCTTCATTTTTTTTCTTTATCAACGATCAAACGAAAAACCAAAGACCTCCAGTTTTCTACGTGATCAAACTCGTATAAAGATTTATTCTTCGAAAATTCGGGTGAGATTTTCTGGCCGGAGTCCAAAAAGCCAAATGAGATAAAAAAAAAAAAAAAAAAAAAAAAAAAAAAAGCAAAACCTCCGAAGCACATTGGCTACGCCACTGAATCAGAAAATTAAATCCGATCCATGACGTAATTTTAAACCTTTTCGTCTTCATGGTGACAAATATACTGGAGCGTCTCGGATCATTTAAATGGAATTCCAATCGAAACGGAAGAAAATAAAATTTATGTTTAAACAATCCACGGAAAAATGCAGCGGGTGAAAAATAAAAAAAGAAAAAATTGTCGGCGGGGTGCTAAAGTTTGCACAAGAGTTACATTTGTGATTTTATAGGCGGGGGATTCTTCTAAAAGATTTTATTTTTCAAGGGAAAAAAAAGAAGAAGATGAAGAAACAGGGAAAAAGAGAAACAAAACAAATGGAAGAAAGTGTTAAAAAAAAAAAAGGCTTGAATTATGTGAAGCAATTTAGCCGACACCGAACCACGTATTTCGTCGTGTGTCGTATTAACAAATATTCCGTGACATGGGTTAAATTTAAACCGGACTATTCTAAAGTGGGAATGATGAATACAAGGTAACATTTTCGCAACTTTGAGAAAATTATCCGACGGGGGTTTATAATCCCTTTAACAACTTTCGATCTTTTTGTCAGTGAAAAGAGATATGAATTATCATATGGATGTTTCTGATATCCTCAAGGCAATAAAATACAGAGAGGCAATTTTATTTAACCATTGTAAAATTATTTTAACGAGAGTATTTTTTTTTCTTCAAAATTCCCGGAAATTTTCAACGATTAGCCTCGCTCTTCAATTTTTTTTTTCGTTTTTCGAAGCTGCCGTATAAAAAACCTAATCAAGAATGTTTTTTATAACTTTTCTCGTTTTCCAGGAAAAAAGCGAAAAAATTAGCCCGTATTTCGCGACTATAACCATTCAGCCAAGTGCATTAATTACAATTTTACCATCAGTAAACATATTAAAGTTTTCCCAGGCATGAAAAACAAACACCGCCATATAATCAAAACGGCTGAATTCCCTTCCAACATAACTATAACCGCGAAAATGTTCATCCTTGAAATTCCTTTTTCCCACCCTCCTTCTCATCTCTCTCGTCTTCTTTCATGACCTACTTTTAAATCCACGTAAAAAATGTTACTTCTGAACTGTTGAAAGCGACAAATGAGTGCCTTTAAACAAAGGAAATTCTCAGACAGATTTCCCCAAATTTTTCGCACTAAGACGAGCTCGTGCAAATTTAATTCCTAAATTAATTTTTTTTTCTATTTACAATTTTCCCCAAGTTCAAAATTTGCTTTCAGTGGATAACATCGCACAAAATCCGCTGGAAAAACCGCTAAACTCTGTTAAAATATTGTATTTTACCAGAAAACTGAAAAGCGGAACTTCCGGTATTTCCTCAAGATAGAGGACAAACTTATTTTCTTCGTTTACTTTGTCTAAAAGGGATTTTCCAAAAAAGGTTGGTTTAACTATTTTATAAAAGATGTTGCTGACGTTAAAAAAGGAAAAAAAATAGTCGCGCCTTTATTTTCGGAAAATTCGTGACGTTATTACCTATTTTCCGAAATAACCCCCTTTTGAGCTCGCCACAATAAAAAAGCTTTAGCTAAACCGATGAATATTTTAAAAGAGTCATTCACTTTTGAGAGTGACGTAAGGGAAAATGAAAAGGATCGAAAAGATCAAAAAACATACATCCCGGAAAACTTTAAAGTCACCCGTCCTTCAAAATAACAAGGAACGGGTTCCCGTATTTTACCCGAGATACTTTCGTGCATCCACGAAGCAAATACGGTATAAGCTTTTTACGAGGATAATAAAAGTTGTCTAAATGGTTACTCAAAAAGTCCGATGGATCTGGTTATAGTCGAATGATGGAAACAAAACTCGGGGCTTTAATCCCTGGGGATCTCTATGAAGGATGTGAGGGTACGCCGGGATAAGTGCTGTTGATCTTTTCCTTTGGCATCTTGATTTTCAATAGTTAATTTGGTTTTCAAAGAGGCGAAATGTCCATGAGACGAAATAAATAAATAAAAAAATAAAATAAATGAACAATGAAAATGAAAAAAAAAGTAGATGAAATTCTTGCCACTTGCAACACCACCTTATTCTTCGCAGCCCTCTATATACCTTCGACCCTACACCAAATTTTCGACAATCCAACATACCTTCGACCCATCAGCATACCATCGACCCCCCCCCCAGCTTCAACCCTCCACCAATCCTCGATAATCCGACATACCTTCGACCATCCAGCATACCATCAACCCCCCCCCCCCCCCGGCATACCTTCGATCCTACACCACACCTTCGACCCTCCACCAAATCCTCAACCCTACACATACCTTTGACCTTCCAGCACACGTTCGACCCATCAGCATACCTTCGACCCTCCACCAAATCTTGACGCTCCAACATACCTTCGACCCTCCACTAAATCCTCAACCCTCCCTCAAATCCTCGACTCTCCAACATACCTTCGACCCTACACCAAATCCTCGACCATTCACACACCTTCGACCCTCCAGCAATTCCCTACCCTACAACAAATCTCAACCATCCCCCCTCTGCAAGTCTTACTGGTCCCGCAACACTTGCATGGGGAGGGAGAGTCAAAGGTTGTCTTGTTTTCCATATGACTAACATTCAAATGGACATTACGAAAGGAGGAGGGAGAAGTTATAATATATGAATCGGATATTAATGAATCCAAACTCACAGGCCAGTCGACCGTTTTTCAACATTTTACCCTAAAAGATTCTTGCTCTGCCCTATGTATCCAATCCAATGTTTTTTAAGCAATTTCTTAATTAATGCTCCAATTCTTAAAAAAATGAATAAAATTTGATTTCCTTTTATTTGATGCATCTTACCTTTTTTTACTCCTCGATTACGTTCCGGCGCATCTTGAAATAGCCAACCAGGAAGACGATCACCAAACTCTATCGAGGCTTCATGCTTCTTTTCGTTGTTTATCATTTGTGTTTGTCAAGAACTTGTTGAGTCTTGTCGTATATGGCGTTACCTGGAATGAAGATTATACGATTAATATGCAAATTTTAGTTTGCACTAAGGATTACAGATGACCTTTTCCGTTACACTATTTTTAGCTTCAAAGGAAAGGTCTGAGCTGTTATTTACTTTAAAAGGTGAAGATTTGAATACATTGAACTTGAGATGTCAACATCTACAGGGTTTGGAAGTGTACAGACAGATATTCCCCCTAAAGCGCAAATTTTAAAGTTATTGCTTTATCGACCGCAGGGAGAATAAAGCATTGTTTTTAGCACAAATTTCAGATTTTCAGTTTTTGATATTTTTACACGTTTTGAAGTCCCCTGATGCCGGAAAAAACAAAATTTGGATGGTGGCCGTGTGTGTGGATGTGTGTATGTGTGTATGAATGTATGAATATATGAATATATGTGCAAAAAAATCTGTCCGTCGAAAGGCAGAAAAACGAAAGAACGGATCTCGATGATTTTTGGTGGGTAGCAACTTCTAATGAAATGTAGGTGCTGATTAGTTTTTGAGCCAAATCGGTTCAGCGATTCGGAAGCAGTGAGTGAAAATGTTAAATTTTCAACAATTTCAAGATCTTTTTTGACTATAAATCGTGAACGCAGCTACGGATTGAGTCCGATTTTCGTACTGCAGTAGATATTCATCAAGATACGCTACCATTAAAATTTGGTTAAATTCAGTTGAGTGGTTCAGAAACGGTGAGCAGGGCTAAAAGTATGGGTATAGGCCTAAAAACCGATATCTCCAACTTTTGAAACGTCACGATATGACGTCATCGATTATGTCAACAGAGCGATTTGGATGCTGATTGGCGGGTTCCTCGTGGGAGCTAACGAAAAAATAACCGTATTTTTTAAAATATTTTCGGGGTGGAGGATTCCGAATCTGAAATAATTTTTCCCAAATTCGAATTCCTTATACCCGTATTGCGGCTTTGGTGGGTGTCTGATCGAAAATCTAACCGAATTTTTGAGAATATTTTCGGGGTAGAGGATTCCGAATCTGAAATAATTTTTACAAAATTCGAATTCCTTATGCCCGTATTGCGGCTTTAGTGGACCTCTGATCAAAAATCTAACCATATTTTTGAGAATATTTTCGGGGTAGAGGATTACGAATTTGAAATAATTTTTCCAAAATTCGAATTCCTTATGCCCGTATTGCGGCTTTAGTGGACCTCTGATCAAAAATCTAACCATATTTTTGAGAATATTTTCGGGGTAGAGGATTACGAATTTGAAATAATTTTTCCAAAATTCGAAGTCCTTGTGCCCGTATTGTGGCTTTGGTGGACCTCTGATCAAAAATCTAACTGTATTTTTGAGAATATTTTTGGGGTAGAGGATTCCGAATCTGAAATAATTTTTCCAAAATTCGAATTCCTTACGCCTATACAGCGACTTTGGTGTCTCTAATCAAAAATTTAACCGTATTTTTGAGAATATTTTCGGGGTTGAGGATTCAAAATTTGAAATAATTTTTCAGAAATTCGCATTCCTTGTGCTCGTACTGCGACTTTGGTGGACCTCTGATCAAAAATCTAACCATATTTTTGAGAATTATTTAAATAGTCGATAAAGCACTTTGATCGGTTCACCGATCTCATTTTTTTTGTAATAGCATTTATCCGTAGGCTTCAAATGGTTTTTCATATAACCCCGTTAGTATTACGTCCCTTCAATCAAGGGGCGGAAAATTATTTGTCGATTTTTCTTTTTTTTTTTTACTAAAAAACACCACCGCCTTGAAAAAGTTAAACGAGCTCCAGTTATAGTTATCAAGTTATAGACCATTTAATAGGTGTATGTGAAGTTAGCGCCGCCAGATTCGATTGTCAGGTCGGCAATAGGTCCATTAATTTGTACCCGGAAATTAGAATTTATGCTGTTACCGGTAAAGAGATATGGCGAAAATCAATTGGGCGGCGTCAGCTTCACGCAGCGCTACCACCTCGAAATTAGGTAGGAGAAGTGGTCGTAATCATTTTTTCCCAAAAATTAGAATTTGTACTGCTCCCCGAGAAGAGTTATAATTTTTTTAATGAGTTAAGGTAAAGGACTTCAGTTTATTCGATGGCGATTTTATATATAAACTAAACTATATATAATTTTTAAGTTATATTATTTATAAGTATACTATATACATCTTATACATGATATATAACGTATATTTATAATTCCAAACCCTTTACCTTAACCAATTAATACAAAAGGATAGAATTGTACTTTCATTTGAAATAATTTATTCACAATTTATGCACAAATTAAAGTATCTTAAATTTCTGAACAGCTGGTACGTTATGTTCTTTTTAAGCTTCATTGTTGTTATATTACTTCAATATTATGCCCCGCAAAAACAAAATATCGAAAACGTCAGCCAAACATATTACAGCACCAGCAGACCGATTCTGCATCATCGAAAATTCGTTTCGTTAATGTGTTCGAAAATTCACCAATTCGGAAAAAATTTAATTTCTGATTTCGAATAACTTTTTTAAAAACAAAATGATAAGATTTTGAATAAATGCGATGCCAAGCCGATTAAGTTTGCTTGAAAATATTGAAGGGAATTGGAAATGTACGCAGATAGTCAAAAGTAGTGATAGCAAATCGAAATGTAAACAAAAGATGTTTAGGCGAAGCCATTTTTGTTTTCAACGATCTTCCTCGAATACTAACGAAAAGGAAGAACGTCTCGTTAAACTCGGAAATAAAAATCATAGAGTACAATGTAATTACAAGTTGTAATTTCATTTTGATTTGCTTTCATTAATTGCATCCTGCGTTGTTGCCAACTATCCATTTGCGAGCCGCAATGTCCTCTCCCAATTTCATTTGTTTATAAGCGCTGAAAAAATTTTGAAAATGAAAATTACTTAGAGAAAATATTCTCCGCCGAAAATTCAAAGCAAATTTAAAAAAAAAAAAATGCAGTTCAAGTAGTCTTGGACAAGTAATTTTTTTTTTTTTTTTTAATTAATTTGAAATATATTTTCCAAATGAATTGCGTTCTATCAGTTAGACGCGAAGGTGAGTTTAGAATAAAATTTTGAGTTATTATCTTTTTTATTACAAAATTCTGTCGATTCATCGAAGGACGGTTGGGAATACCAGAAGATGACCAAATAGCCTGACACTTAATTACCACCAGGATAAACAAAACGATAGTTCAAATAGCCGAAAAAAAAATTATGCCTTAGTAAGAAAGCGATTCGGTCCAACCAGATTAGGACCGACAAACGTTGTTGTCTTCGACAGAAATTTTGAAGTTAGAATTTTTGGCTCATTTTCTTTGTTATTTGATTTTTTATTCTACTGTGCTACAAAAATTAGCACATAGTTTAACTTTTTTATATTTTATTGAAGGATTTGTAGAAAATACACGAAGCAAAAATTTCGGCTCTAAACGAAATGTACTAAACATTTATCTCCAAAGATATGGCAATATCTACTTATTTTCTTTTTTCCCCTCATTAAGCGAAATTTCATGTTCGGCGAACATGTTTGTGTTTGGTAAAAAGTGGTGAACATGTTCAGCGAACATAGACAAACATTTTCATCGAACATTTTCCCCGACATGTTGGGAAAGCTCTACATAGGCAGTGACGGTATTTTAGGCATGTTATGTGAAAATGTTTGTCCGAACATGTTCGCCACTTTTATCCAAAACTAACATGTTTGCCCAACATGTTCGGCGTGAAATTCCGTCCATTATTTCGCACTGACGTTTTTCACGGAAAACGGAAATTAATGGTTTTTTTTTTTTCGTAGGAGATTCCCATCAGAAAGGAGACACAAATGAGGCGCCGAATAAGGATCCATACATAAGTTTCGTACTGCAACTGCAACTGAAACTACAATAATTACTTCGTTTTCTTACTTTAAGATTAATTTAGACTTCGGAATGGTAGTGGAAGGAAACTTACTACAAAATAAAAGGCAGTTGATACAGAGTTCCGCAGTTTTTACGCAGTTTTTACGGGAGACTTAATAGAAAAACTGGTCGGGAAAACCGTGTTAGCTGCCTCAACGTTGACGGGAAAGTCAGAAATGGACGAGTGTAGAACCACTGGATCCAAATGCCGTGGCCGCCGTCAGAAGTAAGTTGTCAAAGGAACAATAGTAACAGGCAGAAAACGGTTAATTTCAAAGACGAAGGCGTTGGTTACATTACACGAAAATTTTTATTCGAAGAGTTTCAAAAATTTTTTCTCGATGAAGGTGTTTACACTTTTCGAACATGTTTGAAACGTTTCGATGATGTTCGAAATGTTTGATGATGTTTGACGTTATTTTTGGGGTGGTATTATATGGTGGTATTAATATGGGTACTCGGCCGATGATATATGTATTTTCCCATTATTTAAAAAATTTAATACAACCCCAAAAATAACGTCAAAAATCATCAAACATTTCGAACATCATCGGAACTTTTCAAACATGTTCGAAAAGTGTAAACACTTTCATCGAGAAAAAATTTTTGAAAATCTTCGAACAAAAATTTTCGAGTAATGTAACCAACGCCTAATGTAACCAACGCCGAAGACACGGATTATATTTCAAGTTCAAATATTTTTGGAGGGCTTATAAATGAAAAATTTGTAATAAGAAACAACCGACCATATGGCCAAAGCCAATACCAAACCATTGGGAAAATATTGGTATTGGCCTAGTGCACGGGGAAATTTTCCCTCGATTTTTTTCCTCGTCGTTCTACGAACGAAATGTTCTCCGAACGCATCACGACCAAGGACGATGAGACCAACGTAACTGACAACCTCAAAACGAAGTTGATGGAAATATCGAAATACAACAATTTAGAGGAGATTAACAGTATTACTGCGGTCTTCCATACTTAAGTGATCTTAGCCATCCAAGGTAATTATTTAATGAAGTTAATTAATAGATAATTCATTATTCCAATTCCAGTCTGATATGTAACTACAAAACATGTCCATAAAGCTGACGTTATTGAAAGCTTTCAAACCACAGCCATTTTAAATTCATATTTTCCGAAGGCCTTTTCGCAAATGCTTACTTTACTTAAGAATCTCAGGGACTGGTTTCGAGTTATAAAATTTATACTTAGTTTTTAAAAAATTAAAATGTGGACTAACTCTCACGATGCGTAAAAATTAAGCATCGGAGCGGCCGGATTTTACGAATGTTTTTCCCTCGTTAGCTTTACGTGCATTAAATCATTGAAAAAAGGTGTATTAACGGGAAAAAAATTGAAAGTTCGTGTAAAACAAAGAAAACGACCAATAATATTAAAACAAATTGTAGATTTTTTGGTAAATTTTTCGGTAAATCAAGCTACTTCATTTATGGACGGTCCCGTGGCACATATCAACCTCAATTTTTTTGGGGATTGTAACTTTAATTTTTACGCATCGTGAGAGTTAGTCCACACACTCAGAAAACAAAATAAATTGGCATAAGCTGTTATTATGCTTTAAACGCTTTTGTTTTGTGGGAAGACATTTTGTGACTTGTCGCAAGTCATTCAGTCGGCTGTCGGCAAGTCATATATTGTAAACAAACAAAATGGCGGCTTACGTAGAATTTATACATTATATGTTATGATAATATTGCTCATGCTCGTGTAAATATGCATGCAAAACCATCATAATCTATGTGATATAACTTTTAAGATTTTTAATTTGATTTTTAAATCTTCTTTTCATAATTTTATATGAATAGTAATAACATAACCTAAACATAACCCGTATCGTCTGCAATGGACAATGTTAGATTTCAATTCAATTTTTTTAAAGAAAATATTTAATTTAAGTTACGTGAATATAAAAATAATCCTGAATATCCATCTTGGTTAATCCCGATGTCCACTTACACGTTTTTAAAATAAAAATTAAAATGACATTAAGTTTTTATTTCATTAAATAATAATCATTGTTTTCGCGAGCCGCCATTTTGATTCTAATAGCATAGTATAAGAAATGTCCGCTAGTGTTGCCTATTGTTTTGTGGCAAGACATTTTATCTCAAGGCGAACCGAAATGACTTATCACAAGACATTTTCTTGTTTTCGCACGGTTTTTACGAAAAATGTCTTGTCTCAATGCACTTTTGCGTTCGCGTTAGTCATTTTTTTTTTTCTGAGTGCATTTTAATTTTTTAAAAAATAAGTATAAATTTTATAACACCACACTAGTCCCTGAGATTCTTAAGCCATGAGGTTTTCCTTCGGCCTTGCTTGCGCTTACCCTCGATTTTCCTTGAGCCCGAGCCGTGGTTTTCACTTGGCATCCTCATATAATCAAACCTTCTAAGAATTTTTTGCAACGCAAGGAACATCCCATTTATCATCATTTGAACTGCGATCATTTCATTTGCGGCACATGTTTTAATTTGATCAGGAATATTTATGGAAGAGTGGAAAAAAAAGTATGGAAATTTTGATATCAAAAATAGACAGAAATTCATTAATACGATCCCTAAAAGCGAAAGAGCAAAAATTTCGAATTATTCCATATCAACTTTTATGAAAGGTAACGTTCATGAATGGGATACCCCTTTTTCCGCTTTGAGCCTCAAACATTTGAATAAGAAATACGCATTTCTCGAAATTGTTACAAAAATTCGCAACGAAGTGCACCACCGCCCGATAATTGTAATTAACGAAGCGGACACGAACAGTTACTTAATAGAAATTTTCAAAGTATACCGGCAATTGGGGTTAAACGAAACAGATATAGCAGAATTAGAGAATTTCCTCTGTTATATAAATATTAAATAGAAATTGAATAGAAATATCATTCTGTAGTCATAAATTAGAAGACAATCAAATTATTTGCCCAGTAGCAACAAATTGTGGAATAAGAGAACATATTGGTTATAGTTTATAATGTAAAACAAATCAACGATCAATTAACATTACATAAAATTGTAATTCACGTTAGATACTTTGACAAACTAACGGATTTCTTTTTTTATTGAAACCGAATGAGTATAAAATTGGCTTTTTTGTATGAGATTTTTTTTTTTTTTTTTTTTAAATTTTCGTGAAAAAAAAATTTTGTATACGATTTCGATCTGTAATTTATTTAAATAGTATATTGTTAACCTAGGGAGGAAAATGAATTTTCCCGTTGAGATTTATTTAAACCCGAGCGCGAAGCGCGAGGGTTGAAAAAAACCTTAACGGGGATATTCATTTTCCTTCCTAGGTTAAACAAGGTACTTTTCATTACAGGTGTGGATTCTTTTGTCGAATCCTAAGATTGCAAATTAAAGATGTATTGGTAAGCTGCATTTTTAGCAGCTGACATGAGAAGGTTCACTTGCTTCTTCATTTTATGTAAGTATACAATACGTAATGCAAATGCTCTTGTATACAAATCTGGCTGACCAATTACCACATTAGAAAAATCTTTTAAATTCATAATTTTGCAAAGAATGATGTGAAGCTTCATGTCTTCTTTGATAGCCAATGATCTGTGATTTCAACTAAAAAATAATTTAATCTCTTGTATGATGTTGTACAGCTACCTACATGATTCTAATTGTTTGCAATTATTCAATGCATTTTAGTATTCAAAATTCAGCATTCCGATTGTCCTATAATTTTGTTTTCACTAATTCAAACCGTTTCCTGCAACTTCAAGTAACTTCCTATACATTTTCTAAAATTAATTTAAGTGGACAGACTTTTTTTTAAATATGCTTAAAGGATAAATAATTTTCGTTTCTACGATTAATGCTTTCGTTCCAATTTTTTAAATTAAATTAAAGGAGAAGTCTCGGGACATGGAACAACAACGGTTATTTTAGGCTTCTGAAGATGGTTAGCTAATTATAACCGAAACATTTTAAGCATAAATTGAAGTATAATTATTAATTGTTCCATGTCCCGAGACTTCTCCTTTAATTTTCGTTTCTTTTTTTACATAGTTCACAGGTGAAAAATCAAAAATGATACACGTATTTCGAATGAGTCAAAAGACCTAGATAATTACAAAATTTATATATTTTACTACAGTATTTGGACCAGGTGTTCCTTTAAAATTGAATATCAGTCTAATATTTAAATGTTATTAGGACAATATTAATATGATATAAATTGTATGATAAAATATTATTGATGTGATATCGCAATGGTTTAAGACAAAGAATTTGGACTGTAACAATGCTAATATTATGGTGACATCGGAGTAACATGAGTTTTTATGAAATTAATTTTTCATTTTAAAAAAACGTCGTCACCGGGGCTAGAACCCTTTTCCTTTAGATTCGTACTGTTACTACCCCTTTACCTTATCATCTTCAACCCTCCTTAGATTATAACACGATCATACATACAGGTCAGGCAACTCGTGTATCTCTCATATGGAAAAAAATGTCCCCCGAAATTGAAGCAGGAGAATAGTTTACATATTACTCAATAGATGGCAGGAGCTGTAGTTAGGGAATCACGTGGTCTGGCATCCATCATAAAAAAAGTGTTGTTTGTTGTTAAATCAAATAAAATAAAATGAAAAAATTAATAACAAGAGGATAAAAAAAGAAATTAATAACAATATGCACCAGAAAACTCATTTATAAACAAAACAATCTTTTTTTTCATGATGGAAGGCATATCACGTGATTCCCTAACTACAGCTCTAGCCATCTATCGAGCAAAATTTAAACTATTCTTATGCTTCAAATTCGGGGGACACTTTTTAAGATAGCAGTTGCCTGACCTGTATGTATGATCGTGGATTATAAAAACGGTCGATAATTTGATTAGTTAAGTCTTTAAATGAGGGACTTAGAATTTTTTTGACTGTTTTATTCTTAGAAAATTTAAAATTTTTTGTTTTTTTGTTTTTGTGACGCTTATGTTTCAAAATATGTTTTTATTTTCCTTTCAGAATGATGTTGGATCTGCACCAGTACCGAAGCCTGGAGCCAACGACGATTCTGACAAACAAAAGGTAAATGAGAATTTTAGTATATTTCAGTAAATTTGAACAACAAATAGTAATTAGACTGTAATACAATAGTAATAAGACAAAGAATTTGGACCTCCTTTCCCCCCCCAAATATGCTTACGTTAAATATATGTACGGCCCCCATCTGGTGTACTCCATTTAATACACCTTTACCTAAGCCCTACCGCCCCTTTTTACTCTTGTGGCCTCATATATTTCTACACATAACTTTAGGTTCTTTAAAACCTCTTTTTTTTAATACCAGTGAAGATACTGGTGTAAAAATGGTGTAAATTTATCTGAAAATACATCAATAAAACACGTGTAAGATACACCTAAAATAAACGTGTATTTCTGTTGTATTACACCAGTTCTGTTTTCGGGGACATGGCGCCAAGCCTTGCGAGCCTTAATTAATTATTAATACATTTTATTCCACGTAACAAATCCCGAACCTTTGCGTGGGGGGAAAAACTTTTCAGTATTTTTCTAAAGTAAGTACCGTAGATTGGGGTGAAGTTGAAGAGGTGGGGTGAAGTTGAAGGGCCTGAAAAAGTCATTATCAGCACAATTTTTAGCATTACGACTATGCAGCGGAAAAGTAGAGAACATTTTTAGTTATTTTCATTGCATTTAGAGATAAGCAGGCGATGCTTAATAGCATTTTTTAGGCCCTTCAACTTCACCCCAATCTACGGTAATTTCTTTTATTTTTGTTTCCGGTCGAATCAATGGAAATTGTTCAAAATCGTCAACAATTCATACAGGAAAACAATTTAAACAATAAATCTCCTTCGGTGATGGAAGAAGTGAATATTGTAAGTATATTTTTAAGTATACTGCACTTGGTGACGTTTCTCGTTTTGGAATTTAGCAAGACCTTCCAGACATTACTAAAACTTTAAAAAAAACCTAAAATATTTTATGACGTTCCGGAAAGTTCCAATTGAGTCAGTTCTTTTTCATTGATAAACGAAAATTTTTAATAAAAAAATAATTTAGATAAAATTAAAAGTTGCAAATATACTGCATATTCGTACTTTGATAATTCATCCGAAATTCTAATGTTTCTTTTCATTTTTTCAGACCGATTACTTCAAAACATTAGAGGGAATAATTAAAACTTTAGAAGAAGGGAAATCGGAAATAAAAGAACTAAAACAGAACCAAGAAATGTTAGGAGCAAGAGTTACGGTTTTAGAACAGTACCAAAACGAACAATTGCCAAATTCAGTTGATATTGCCTTTCCCAGAAAACTTAAAAAAAGAACATATTAAATAGAGCCAGGATAACTGAAATGCAACATTCTACCCACATTCATTTCTAATGTCATCTTAAATTTCCAGGATATGCTGTGAATATCGTTAGGAAGAGGCTTATCTATCTGCGTTATGCTTCACGACATAACACTTTAATTTCCAACAAAACTGAGTTTGTTGAACTATTAATTTCAGTTGCATATTTTAAAAAGCAAATTTTTATATTTTCCCTGTTATGAAAACATTAAAAAAATTTTCTTCGCATCTACTTCATTGAGAGAGATAATCAATGATACAGCGGCTTGGTAAATTTTTATCATTCAACCTCCAATCTTACGTATATCGTTTTCAGGAACCTCCGAAAAAGCTCCAAATCGTGGACATAATGCTTTTTTTTTTTTTTTTAAGTTTTCCACCGCAACGCCAACTTGACTCAGCCCATTGACATCATCTTTTTTTTTTCTCTGCCAAAAGAAATAAAACCGGATGCGTCACAATTCAACAATCTTCGAAAACCCCTAAAAAAACTTTTCAAACCCCATTTTCTTCTGCAAAAATATTGACTTTAAACCTTTTAGTTACGTAGCACGTGGTCAGCGTACAAAATGATAATAACTTCCCAAGACAAAGATTGTATTTTACTATAAATGACAAGTTAAAGGAAATGAAAGAGAATTTCGTGATGGAAATTTCAAAATTACAAAAAGGATTTAAACTGCAGCATTACGCGGAATAAAGATTCTTATAACCCACATAACGACCTCAAATTATTTTCGCTGGAAATGGTCTCCCTTCTCCTTCTTTTTTTTTTTGATAGTCCCTAGGGTAGTTTTTTGAAACCAACTTTTTAATTTTTGTGACGAACCGTCCTGATTTTGTTCCAATGCCTGTAAGATTATTCCACAAAAAATTTGAGGTCGATCGGTCACCATTTAGAGGTGCCCCAGGGTCCAAGCATTTTCAAAAAAGGGCGAGAAATGAAAAATGTTTTTGGCATAAAAGACCATCGATTTCTATCGGGTTACCATAAGGGTTGTGCCCCAAAATGAAATTTTTTTGGACTTTCACCCATCGATAGGACCCAGTGAGGGGGTAAATTAGACCAAATGTTAGGGTCGAAATGCAAGCCGTTTCTAAGGCGGGGATGTGAGTGCTAATTAAGTTTTTATTTTTTTTTTTTTTTTGCCAGAGAATGGGTTGTCCGATTGAGGAATCCAAAAAACGAAAAAAAAAGCTCTTTCAAAGGGCTATCTAAGGGCATAATTGTTAATTTTTTAAAAAGTGGCCCATTGGCCAAAATGGCCAATTCAAAGGAAAAAAAATTATTTTCTTCAAGTTAGCGTCGCAGGACCAAAATTTCGCTACGATATTCAAAAAGTACGCAAAAAATTGGCCTAAGTGCATGTGCTTCTAAATTTTTCTTTCAATGAGAAAGTGGCAAAAAAAATGGCCAAAAATTTAAAAAATGTTTTTCGCCACGAAGATGACGCCGCACATAAATTTCGCTATCACCTCGTGAGAGTACGCAAAAAACTGATCTAGATACGTATTTTTTTTAGTTTTTTTTCCCCAACGGCCAAAATGGACAAAATTTCTAAAAATGTGTTTCGCCACAAAGAACACGCTGGACCAAAATTTCGCCTTCACCATGTGAAAGTACGTAAAAAAATTGGCCCAAAATAATGTATTTTGCCTTGGCACCCTAAGGGGAAAAGTGGCCAAATTTAATTGCCAAAATCATAAGTATCGAAAAAAAATTTTTTCACTGACAAAACCCGGCTGGTTCAAAATTTTGCTATCACCACGTGAAAGTACGCCGAAAAATAGCCTAGGATCATATTTTTCCGTTGGAGAAAAAAGGTAGAAATTGGCCCAAACTAATGGCCTAAAGTAACCCAAATGATTAAAATTCGGCTTCAAATTCGTAATCTACGCAAAATTCTGATAGGAATCGATGGTCTCTTATGCCAAAAAACCTTTTCATTTTTGGCCTTATATCGGCTTTTTAAAAATTTTCGGGTTCCCGGAGCATCTCTTAATGGTGACCGATCGACCTCAAATTTTATGCCAAAGAATCTTATCGGCATTGGAACAAAAC
This sequence comes from Liposcelis bostrychophila, assembly GCA_037577465.1. Classification (NCBI taxonomy): domain Eukaryota; kingdom Metazoa; phylum Arthropoda; class Insecta; order Psocodea; family Liposcelididae; genus Liposcelis; species Liposcelis bostrychophila. The sequence continues at coordinate 51,666,514 of CM075208.1, read as the reverse complement.
CAGGGGGAGTTCGTCACCAAAACTCAAAAAAAAATGTTTCCCCTCTTTCAAAAAACCATCTTAATGCTCCCCTCGTTTTTTCGGTTCAACGAAACCGGACATCCCAGAGACCGAAAATAACTGGAAAGAGAGGCAAACAAATATCAAAACAACTTGTTTTTGTTTCGACGGTAAAAAACAAAAAAAAAAAAAAAAGGCTTTCTAGAAAGAAAAATCTTGATGTGGGTGCCTCTAAAGTGGCAGTGAAATTACGGAATCCTAGGAATGCGATATAGAGGGAATTCCAATTCTCGAAGCGCAAGTTTTATTGAAAATATAACCGTCTGTATTGTTTTTCTTTAAACGCTTCCAAATTGGTTTATAAGACCAAATCTTTCGTGACAAAAAAAAAAGACAAAATAGGAATCGGTTAGTGATCAATCTAAAACCATTTGAATCTAAATCAATATCCGTAACCCTAATGACATAATTTCCTTTCCAGAGATTTATTTCGCGTCGATCCCAATTTATTTTCTAATCCTGGCGACGAGGAATTTTCTTTTTTTTTTTTTCTTTTTATCTTTCTTTCTTCCGCCTTGGCGTTGTTACAGGTATAAAATAATTACATCGGGATTTCTTTTCTCCGGTTTTAACTTTTTACAACGAATTTTTTCCCGTCCATGACTTTTTAATGTGAAAAAAAAAAACTTTTTTTCTTTCCCGGAGTCCTCTTGAAAAAAAAAAAGTGTAAACAAAGTTACTATAGTTAAATTGACACTCCCGATTTTTTCCCTCTTTTCTTCGGGTTGAAAGTGGATAAAAGTCAACCGAGTTGAAAAAGTCTGATGAGGGAAAGTTAAAGAAAAAGGAAAAAAAAAGTTCTTCCCGCCAAGAGATTTCTCTCGTTTTCTTTTTTGTTTTTCCGAGTCGAGGCGCCGAAGATCTAAATTTCGTTTTAAATTCATCAATCCCGAAATCAATTAAATCCAGATTATGAAAAGGACAAGTTAACTGGAAAAGGTAAGGAGCCCGAGAGTATCGGAAAAGGTCAGACGACGAATATCGAGTTTTGGCTTTTCATTAACTTCAAAAAGTCGAGACACGGATTCCATCGGATATTATTATTATTGGGGTATATTTTGTGATTTGTCCTCTCCGCCGGAAAGTACTTAATCTTGCTTAAACTCTATCTCTGCGGGATAGGGGTCAGCTCCCGAAGGCTGAATTTCGGAATGTCTTTTGCCCTTTTAATAAATTGTTTTGCTAATTAGTCCCCCTCCCCCCCACGGATTTCATTTTCTCCTGTCCCGGCCCTTTCTCTCTCTTTCTTTTCCAATTGATCAGCATTAATTCTAACAAATCGACGAAATAAAGAATTCACGGAAATGAAAACGCTGAGTTAAGAAAAATTTCATTTCCGTTTTTACGTAGTGCGTGTTTGCCCACAAAACTAACGGAAATAAAATTAAACGACTCCATTAATCGTGAATTTTTTTAAAAAAATAAGTAGATTTGGTGGCACCTTGACTAGGGTAGTTTTTTGAAACCGACTTATACATTTTTGTGACGAACGCCCCCGATTTTGTTCCAGGATTATTCCACATTTGAGGTCGATCCAAGAGACCCGACAGAAAAAGTGAGCGCGAAATTTTGGAGGAATGCTCATGGATTTTTTTCCTCTGTCTGTTTGTGTTTTTAATTGTTTTCCAAAAGCACATTTGTATTCGAAATATCGATATACCAGAAGGAAAAATATCGACTTTTTTTTTTTCGAAACTAAGTTTCATATCGGTATGAGATATCGATATTAAAATGTAAATATCGAATATCGAAAGTTTCATAGGATCAAAGCCGGAAAAAGTATTTTTTGGCCCTTTTTTCAAGTTTTTGGCTTTGCTGACAGTAAGAAAAAAATTAGTGCGTGACTAGATAAAGATTTTTTTCTGACACAAATATCGAAATATGGATATTTCACATGTAGATATGTTCCTCTCCAATATATCGATGCGGCGATATTTTATTTTTCGATTTTTATCGATACCGATTTCGATATTTTCTTTAAAATACCGGCATTAGGGCGGGTCGAAAAACGCGAATTTTTGAATTTGAAAACGCCTGATATGGGAATCGATGCCTTTTTATAATACCATTAACCCTAATTTTTCCCAGATTTTTTAAACGACATTTTGAGGTGGCGCAATGGCCTTGAAATTTTCAAAAAGCCCATTTGAGGATCAAAAATAAAAAAATTTTTTTCGCATAAAAGATCATCGTTTCCTATCGGAAATTTTGCGTAGGTTACGAATTTGAAGTCAAAATTTAGTTTTGTTGTACGGTTTTTGAGCCACAGACAAAAAGCCATAACCAGATTTTCAGAATTTTGGAAATTTTGGAAAAACTGTGCACCAAAAATAATTTATTTCTTCAAATTCGTAGTCTACGCAAAATTTCCGATAAGAAACGACGGTCTTTTATGCGAAAAAAAAAAAAAAATTTCATTTGAATTCACCCTAAGTGATGATGCTAAGCTGAGATTTCAATCTGCTCCTGCAGGCACACACAGGTTGGTAGTTGCAAGAGCAGCATTAGTACGGCTAGTGAAACACTCTGCATTTGACTTCTGTCCAAACTTGGATGAGTTGTTTCCAAATCCGAATCTGTATGTATCTGTATGTCAGCCCCAGCATCTTATCACATTGGTGCATCGTACCTAACTGGGAAGCCAAGAGCTGCTTACAGTGATTCTGAGATGGAGTCACTCTTATGCAGACTAGCTGGCTTTGTTAGGACAATGTACCCTAATTCTACCTTAGCTAAAAGTCCCCATTTATCGCAAGCTAGGGTTCAGGGGTATGAGGATTATAACCCTGAATGGATAAATTTCCTCAATCAACTCAAACAGAATCAGATTGATTTCTCAAAGATCAATATATCCGAAATGAAATCAAGTGGATCTGAGAGGGCAGAAGCTCTAAGAAACGCAGCATTGGGTATCTAAGTCTGAATCTGCGATGATTAGTCAGTCCATTGTAAATAATTTTGTAAATATGTTTATTCTCATATATATCTTATTAACCATGACGAATCACCTCATATGGTGTGCTTGTATCTTTTTACTCACGTTTCATATATTTTTGGTTCTCAAATGGGCTTTTTAAAAATTTCAAGCCCATTGCGGCACCTCAAAATGTCGTTTAAAAAAGCTGAAAAAAAAATTAGGGTTAATGGTATTATAAAAAGGCATCGAATATCAGGCGTTTTCAAATTCAAAAATTCGCGTTTTTCGACCCGCCCTAACCGGCATCACCACTTTTTTATTTATTTATTTATTTATTTATTTATTTATTCATTCACGTGATTACTTTAACAAACCAAATCAAAAGAATCTAATATCTAAAACACAATTTATTTTTTTTTTTTTAATTTATTTTTATGAAAGAAAACATACAATATTAAGAAGGGAACCCATCAAATCCCGACTGTCTCATACGCATATGCTACATTGGAGTGTAGCAAAATCCGACTAGGCATTTTTTGCCCTATCTTTTTAGAATCCGGAGAATTTTTTTTTATTTAAAAAATATTTAAAAAATAAAAATAAAATAATTTTCGGGATTGGACACAGTCGGGTGTTTCAAAACTTAGAAAAAACGTATAAAAAAAAGCGCTCCAATTCATTGCAATTTCAGTTTTTTATAAGTCTTTTCCAAGTCTTGAAACACCCGACTGTGTCACATCCCGAAAATTTTATTATTTTTATTCTTATTTTATTTTAAAAATATTTTTTAAATAAAAAAATTTTTCGGGATTCTAAGAAGATAGCGCAAAAAATGCCCAGTCGGGTACACTCCGGTGTAGCATACACATATGAGACAGTCCAGATTTGATACGACCTTGTCGAAAATAATAAAAAAGTAATCTCTAAGAATTCATTTTTAATAAAACAATTTAAAATTACTCATAACGGTTTTAACCATTTTTTAAATTTTTTTTCAAAATATTGACAGATTTGGCCCAGCTATGGATACCTTTCCAACTATGGATACAATGATAATAATAAAGCAATAACCCAGACCAGGATGACGCGTGGGCGCTAAAGGATTTCCATTGGAACAAAATCAGGGGTGCTCGTCACCAAAATTCAAAATTCTTTCCCCCTCTTCCAAAAAACTACCCTAAACTTGACGAAGAACTCCCAAAACTCCCAATTCACCAAAAATAATGCTGCGTCTCCTTTACTTCAAGAAAAATCTTTTTATTTAACGAACGATAACTGCAAATTTAAAAAATCTTAAAAAAAAAAGATCGACATTTTTACACGATGCTAAATTTGATATTTTTAATAATATTCGTTTGCTAAAACTTGTATACAAAACCCTCCATTCATCATTTAAAAACTTTTGCAATAGAAATAAAGTAATAAAATGCGACTACTTCCCTCGAATAAAAGTTTTCCTCGTTTTGTTTTAATGAGATCGAAAGGAGGGGATATATATTATTAAATAAATAACTTCCCCAAGTTTTTCCGGAAAAGTCTTAAAATTTATATTTATTTTTTAAATTTAATTAAGCCCTGAAATTGTGAAATCCTTTACCAATTTATACATCGAGTGTAATTCGGATTTCTCGGAAAAGAAAAAAAAAAACGAGTTACACATTCATTTGAGTTAATTTTCGCTTGCGAAAATCGTCAGGTGACACAAGCCCTAAAGGTAAAATCCGACATTTTTCAACAGCTTTTTAGAATTAATCAACTCAACGTTCTCAGCAAACAATTTTTTTTTTTTACTTTCCTCACTTCCTCTAGTTAACTTTGGTATATCAGGTTTCCTTATTAAAAACCAAAAGAGCGAAACGGTTATAAGAAACCAAAAAAAAAAAAAAAAGTAGAAAATAGATTGCTATTCTCGGCGTCGCTAAGGTTAAAATAGATTAAATCTGGGAAAAAGAAAACGCTTATTGTCGACGTTTGTTGTTCTCAAAAATTATTAAAATGGCGTTTCCCGGATGTTTCTATTCCAGGAAATAAACGAGGTTTTTTTTTTTTCGTTTTTCATTTTTTGAGCGCAAGAAAATCCTAATTATTTTGTTTCTTGCTCCAGGATGGAAACGGAAGGGTTTTTTTTCGTATATAAATTTTTTTATGCAGCGGTGGCTTAAGATGAAAAAAAAATCATTTTCCTGAAATTTTATTTCCATCATTGAATAATTTACCTGAAAGGCATCAAAAAAATAAATAAATAAATAAATAAATTATCATGGAAGACGGAAAAATATTTTCATCGCCGGAAATAAATCCTACTAAAAAGACTCTCGGAACTAACGAACGATTCAAACTACACAACACAAAATCGCAGCATCCTTCTTTGAAACAATGGATATTAATAAGCCCCGGGGCACATTCCCAGAAGTAAAGTTTTAAGATTTAAGATTAATTTTAAAGTTGTCGGCAAAAGCAAATTTAATGCCTGCTAGTGAAAAAGCTAAAAAGAGGAAGCATTTAATACAGTCTTTTCGGGGAATATTTTCATATTTTCATCCTCGAAAACGCCGTTCTAAACACAATAACATCGCGACGTTTATGATGAAGGGGGGGAGGATTAACGCTCAAAATGGAAATTTAATCGAGCCCGGATCAAGACCTCGGAAAGAACAATAAATTAAAAAATAAATAAAAAAAAAAAAAAAAAAAAAAATGATGTTTTGTCTAAACTCGAAAACACTCGCCAAAACTCAAATGGAATACAAATAATACAAAATGAAAATGAAAATGTAAACAAACAGGTGACTCATTATTCCCTTTTTGTTTATCCCCTGTTGTTCCATCCATTTTCGCAGCTATTGTCAACGGTATCGTCTGCGGATGTAATGCTTTTCCGATACCCTGATATTCCATCAAACGTATTAAACATCGACTGGTGGAAAGAAAGCAAATACAAAAAAAAAAAAAAAAATCCAGACATCTTGGCTCAATTTCCTTTCGTGAGAAGTCGTGAATTTTCTTCTCCTATGCAATTTTCGATTGGGTTCCCGTTATAAAAATTTCATGAAAAGAATAAGAAAAAGGGAAGATTTTTTTTTCCTCAATTTTTTTCCGAGTTTAAATATTTTTGTAATAATTCTCAACAGCAAAAAAATTATACAATATTTTTTCCTTTTTCCTTCCGCCGTTTTTTTTTTTTTTTTCGCGACATTTAAAAACGTCGATGCTAAAAATATTTTTTTTTTTTTTTTGTCAATCAGTAATGAACATTCTTTTGATAAAGAAACATCAAACAAGATTTTATCCGGTCCCTCAAGGGTTGTAAATTGCTTCCGACATTTGAAAGATATCATTTTAAGTAAATTTTTAACTTAAAAAAGCTTTGATTTTTTTTTTTTTAATTTAATAAAATGACGAAAAAAATAAAATTAAGAATATTTTTATTACGGGCTCAATGTATTTGACAGACACTTTGTCTTTAGGCAAGAAGTGGCCGGAAGAGGCAAAAATGTGAACTAAAGTCTGGCAACATAAGAGGGACACTTGTTTCGAATTCAAGCATAGGGATATTAGTTACCTGTCTTTACTACCGCTGTGATCAAATGACCAGTTTGACGACAGCTTCACTTAGGATCCCTTTTTCTGCACTGAGCGAGTCCTCTTTTATTTAGGCGTTGGTTACATTACTCGAACATTTTTGTTCGAGGAGTTTCAAAAATTTTTTCTCGATGAAAGTGTTTACACTTTTCAAACAAAGTTTCGATGATGTTTGATGATGTTTGACGTTATTTTTGGGGTTTTATTATATTTTTTACGTAATGGGAGGGTACATATATATAATAACTTTCGAAATACAGCAGATTCCGATTTCGATTCCGATTCTGAATAAAAATTAATCGGGATTTTTTTTTTTTTTCCCGAACTTTTTTTCAGTCTTTTTTTCCTACCGCGTGTAGGAAAAAAATGACTTAAATTAATATGGGTACTCGGTCGATGATACATGTACCCTCCCATTACGTAAAAAAATATAATACAACCCCAAAAATAACGTCAAACATCATCAAACATCATCGAACATCATCGAACATCATCGAACATCATCAAACATCATCGAAACTTTGTTTGAAAAGTGTAAACACTTTCATCGAGAAAAAATTTTTGAAACTCTTCGAACAAAAATGTTCGAGTAATGTAACCAACGCCTTAGACACAGAATTCGAACCGTGTGGGAACTTAAGTCTAACGTCTTTTATTCACATGTATGCTTGTCATATACAGTGGTGCGCTACAAGCCCCCCGATTCATTGCATTTTCAATTTTTTTTTAAAATAAGTTTTTTTCAAGTTTTGAAACACCCGACAGTGTCAAATGCCGAAAATTATTTTATTTTTATTTTATTTTATTTTAAAAATATTTTTTAAATAAAAAAAAATTCTCCGGATTTTAAGAAGATAGGGCAAAAAATGCCTAGTCGGGTTTTGCTACACTCCGGTGTAGCATATGCATATGAGACAGTCGGGATTTGATCGGTCCCCTTTTTTTGAAGTGAAATTTCTTTAGGATCGACCTGCGTGAACACAAAATATTACAACTCGAAAAATTTAATCGATTAAAAAAGATTGGGGTAAAATGGAAGTGTTCACGCACTTTTTGAAAAATTGACGTTAATTTACGAAAATTAACGATAATTAACGAAAAATTAATGATAATTAACGAAAAATTAACATTATTTAAGGAAAAGCCAACGAAAATTAACGATAATTAATAGAAATTAACGAAAATTAACTTAAAATTAACTTACATTTTTTTTTTCATTTTTTGTTAATTTTCCGTTAATTTTTCTAAATTTTTTTCATTTTTCGTTAATATTTAGGTAAATTTTCCAGTGCCAATTTTTAGTGAACAAAAAATATATTTGCTCTTTTGAAGTTTCACTTCCCTTCTTCAGTGAGTTTGCGTAGCGAGACTCACTACTTTTTTTTTTTTTTATTAATTTTTTTTTTAATCAAAAATTTCGTTAAACGAGACGAACGGCAACAATGATTGCAGGACCTTAACAAACTTTCGATCTAAATCGCGTTTCCCATGCGATGATTTACTTGCCTTTCCTTAAGCCCTGCTCAGTTGTTAGGAAAATATAAATTAATTCTATTTTAAATCAAACAAGTGTGCAGTATCTCGAAAGATTTTGGCTTAAAAACTCCTTCAAAATAAACTGACATCTGATCCGTCAAACTAAAATTCTTTCGCTGTTTTTACTCTATAACGTTTACCAAGACGTAAAGAAAACGGTTAACGGAAAGAATTTTTAATGGCGTCTTCAAAATAATCGACCACAGCCGAGGAGGTATCTTACAAAAGATGATGAGCTTTGTGAATTTTCAGATCATTCCCCTGATCCATTTGGACTTGTTCCAAGAGTCTTGAATTAAATTATTCTAGTCTTTCATCTCATTTTCTTACCACGAAAATTGTTTTTACGATATTTAAACAGGAAATCCGTTAACCGTTTTTGTTTTCTTCTTCGTCGTCCAGTTCGACAGTTAAATTTTCGGGTCGGCAAGTTTAAGAAAAATTAAATAAAAAAGGGGGGAAAAATATACAGCAGAATAAAAAGCCATCCTTCTTTCCTTGATAGTTATTGTAAAGGAATAAAATTTGAAATAAATATAAAGAAAAGGGATTTTCTTTCCATTTATTATAGAAATCTTTCTTCACTTCCTTTAATCTTTCGACGGACGGATTAAGTCTCCCGATTCTTAAGATTTATTTTTTTTTTCTTAAGACCGTCTCTTGTTTTCGTTAAAAGATAAACTTTTAATCTGAAAATACCACCAAAAATTGTATAAGAATTTTTGAAACTGCAGAAAATATTCCCCGGATTAATCAAGCATCAATTACGCAAGGAAGAGAGAGAGAGAGAGAGAGATGTCAGATTTGATGCTGAATAGCGATTCTCATAAAATTTCGAAAGCTTGCTCTCACCACTGAGTTCACTACTACCAATTTTTCGAGTCAGAAGTAGGAGAAGCCCTAAAGGGTCACGCAACTTGTTTATTGTTCATTGCCTGTTCCGGAACTGACAATTAATTTACATCCAGTTCCGGTGGCAGTGAACAATAAACAAGTTGCGTGACCCTTCAGGGCGATACTACTGTATCTTCCGTAATGTGATGAAGAATCCTTCAATTTAAAGGCCAGAATGACCATCTACTAAAAGCCAGAATGGCCAGAATAGCTATACTACAGTATCTTACGGCAGTAAGATACAGCCAGAAGAAGTGACGGGATTTCGTGTGACTCACCCCCACAAAATTATTAACAAAATTAGACTTTTTTAAAAATTTCCAACAAACCTAAAAACTGCTTTAAGGCAGGGGGGTGTAATTCTCTTAGTTGGGGTTATCGGTATAGGGATCAAAGAGGGAACCGGGAAGATGTTCAGTAAAAGAATACACTAGAGGTACTCGAAGAGTGTACTTGAACCACCGACCTTTCGTTTTCATGACGGCTGCTCTACCACTGAGCTACCTCGGCTCTGATGGATCTCCATTCTAGATGCTCTGATGCATCTACTCTCGGCTATGATGCGTCTCCAAGTTAGACTTGAAAAGTGGGTATTATCAGATTCCGACATCATCAACGTGATTCATCAGTTAACGTTGCACAACAACCGCGTTCAAAAAATTAACAGAGAAAGCTTCCACAAGAAGTATTTCAGCACCGATGGTAACATCTAATAAAAGAAGAACAAAGCTGGTTCCGGAAAAACTGATGATCGATAGTGGAGGTGTGAAGGAGCTGAAGAATGTAAAACCGAGAAACTTGGTAAGGCAAAATTTTAGAGAGCAATTTCACGCCAAATATGTACGGCGAACATGGTGTGGAGCAAAAAAGAGTGCAGTAAAGTGGAGCAAAAAAGGCTTCACATTCAATTTATGTTATACCTACGGAAAGTTGAGTGAATTTATACACAATTTTTCGGACTGCATACAGTCAAAGGACATTTTGGACGTCGTTGAAAACATTATGAATGATCAAACTATCACTGACACCCTCAAGGTGGTGCTAATATCTTCTTTCTTCTTTTTCGGCATAATCAGGACATGAAGCTCTATGACCCGGCGCCTACCTTTACTAAGTTCAGTTTCTGGTGTAAGGTTTAGGCGTTACTACGTCATACCCCTTAATGTATCGAGTGACGAGCTCGAAGACGGGGCACTCATATCGCAAAGGTGAATGAGCGGGACCTACTTTATTTAGACAGGGAATCCCAAGCCTGTGACACATCGGTCTTCTTCACATGATACACACATGAGTATCAAAGGTGAATGCTGGCGGAAAAAAATCCTGACCGAAATCAGGTTCGAACCAAGACTCCACAAGATCATTCGTTTCGGAGTCGAGCACGCTCGCCACTCAGCCAACGTCGTGTCGTGGCACATGGTGTGTTTGGTAAAAAGCGGTGAAGATGTTCGGGGAACATGTTGGACCAACATTTTCATCGAACATTTTCCCCGGCATGTTAGGGAAGCTCTACATAAGCAGCTTTTTAAGCATGTTATGTGAAAATGTTTGTCCAACATGTTTGCCGAACATATTCGCCACTTTTATCCGAAACCAACATGTTTGGCGTGAAATTGTGCCCTTATTTAAAATTGATTCCATGCATTTACTTATATAGCCTATTTATTCAGCTTGTTCCATAATTTCATTTACTTATTTTCTATTTATTTCTAGGAGATGGAAATTCCGTAGTAAAGTTCGACAAAAATGGGAAGGCGAGGGAAGACGACCGAACCTTGACGAGGGCGTTCATTCAAAGGCTGGGTTCCAAGCCTTACCAAATTTTTGAAGAGCCGATCAAACAAGTTAATACCTTTGGGTGTGCGTCAAAACGTCGAATCGGACGGACAAGCAATACGAGTTCTCCCGCGGTTAACCAATGTTAATCGGGCTGCTTGATGGCGCCGTTAACTACCGTAACAATGGCCAGACAATTGAGCCTGTCCACGTCAAAACAGATCGGTCCGCGGGGTCATGTGAGGGATTCCGGATTTGATTTCACTATTCGGTAGGGTATATGGAACAACTAAGAAAGCCACCTCTGTTTGGTTCTATCACGCTTTTTAACGGAGTTATGCAGGTTTGAAATTTTTGAAAATTTTTTTTAGCCAAAAAAAAATCAAATGGGTCGATTTGGTTTTTTTCGTCTCCCGCCCTTATTTTTCAACCGATTTAGGTCGGGGAGGTCTTAAAATGATCAGGATAAAGTACTGAATCGAGTGAACCTTACACCTTTCGACCGGGCCGCCATCTTGAAAAATGGCGGCCGGAAACCTGTTAAAAAAGTACCAAATCTTCAACTGCTTCTACAACCCCTTCCCCATAAAAAAATTTAATTTTTTTTTCACTAAAAAATTCCTTTTTTTATAAGCTTTCGATTGGTTATAGGGAGAATTTTGGCCCGAACTTGCATGAGGGTCAAAAAAATTATTTTTTGATGATGCAACCAAAAATTTTGAATTTTTCGAGGTTTTTCACCGGATATTTTACTGTTATTAGCATAATAGTCTGTGAAGACTTTAAATATTGGTTCGCAGTGCAAATATTAATGTTTTAGTACTTACAACAATTACTTTTCTTATGTTTTATTACTTTTATCTTCTAATATAGGCGCGCGATAACACTAAGACTGGTTATCTCCGATCGGCGCTCTGCCTGAGTGGCGACAACTAGTTCCACGACCTAACGAGTGTGTCGCTAGGGGTGGCTTTTGTTGTTGTAAGTAAACAACCTCGTTTGCAACAAGAAATCGCACCATTGGAAATAAAAAAAAAATTACGAAGTGACGTTTATATTGTGTAGTGTTGTGTTGTGTAATTAGATCTTCACGTTTTAAAGATAGATTAATAATGAGTGAGTCTTTACCGAAGCGTTTTAAATCGGGAAATCCCGAAAAAAAGGAAGAAAGTTCTCAAGATCTATTTGAGGAAAGTCCCGATATGGAAGGTGAGAAAATAAATACGCCAGTTGTATCAAAAATGCTCAATTTTTAAAAGGCGTTCTAAAATCAGTTTTTACTTTACATTGCAGAGTTTTCACCGGGCAAAACGGTTTCCTGTTTTGTGTTTCAAAATAGTTCGACGTACTCTAAGCAGAGATGCGAAGGTAAAATGGTCCAAATCAGTGATTTAACGTGGGAGGACAGAGAATGTTTAAGATTTTCATTAGGCATTAAAATTTGTGATGATTCTTTAGTATGTGAAAAGCATTTACCCTCTTGCCTGCAGAAAATTGAATCCTGGAAAAGCGTTAATCTATCTTGCTGCAATCCGTTCGGGCACCATGAAGGAAAAACTAAGCCGAAGGGATGTATAGAAATAAATCTTTAACTTTGTAGAAAACTTGAATATTTCAACAAAAAAATTATTAGGCCTGGACAAAAACTGTGTAAAAGGTGCAATTTTGAAGCATCATTTAGAAGAACCTTCAGAGAGTTCATCTCAAGAGCAAAGTGACAATGTCATCCCATCTCTCACACCTCCTGAATATGCTTTGCTTGATATAAACTCCCTTTGCAAGGCTGTAGGTGTAGAGCTGAAGATAACAGACAACAGGCCGGATGGAAAATTGAAACAAGTTAAAGAGTTTTATTGTGAAGCAAAAAAAAAAAATCAAGAACAAACTGAAAAAATTCCTTGGTTTCGAAAAGATTGATGTATCGGATTGGGAAGAAGAGAAAAGAAGAAGGAAAGGAATTTCAGAAGATTTTGATAAATTAATGGAAGATCTCAAAGTTCAAATCGCCGGAACATCCGATTACAGGAGGATAATACAACTTTTGACTTTGATTCCCCTGTCATGGAAAATTAAAGAAGTGGTAGAATATTTTTCCGCCACAAAACATGCTGTAACATTAGCGCGTCGTTTACGAATGTCTGAAGGGATTCTTGCTACGCATTCAGTAAGAATCGGGAAAACTCTTCCTCAAGAAACAAAGTTACTCGTATTGGAAATGTACAATAGTGAAGAATTTAGTCGGGATTGTCCTGGAAAAAAACAAAATATAAAATCAGGGAAAGCGTTTATACAAAAAAAATTACTTTTATGCACCATTGACGAAATGTACGCCATATTTAAAGAGAGTCATCCTGATAATGAAATCGGGCGATCAAAATTTTTTGAGCTTTGTCCTAAATGGTGTGTGACCGCTGGATGGAAAGGGATGCATAACGTCTGTGTGTGTAAATACCATGAGAATTTCAAGCTATGCATTGGGGCAGTTGGTTTTAAGAAATCAGATGTCGATTCTTTTATGAAAGATGCTCTCTGTCCTGAAGCAACAAGAGCATGCTATTTACGAATCTGTGAAAAGTGTTCAAGTAATTCAGTGAATTTAAGTTTAAAAATAACCAATCGTATACAGGAAAAAATGGAGCTGAAGAACGTCCTCGATGAATCTGAAGATGACGGTGAAACGGCCGATAACACAAGTGGTGATGAAACATCCGACGATGCGGCTTCTTCATTAGATGTAATTTCACAAATGACAATCAAGGTCAAACAGTGGGTGTCCACCGATCGCCCAGAATTAGTATTTCAGCATCTCAGTTTCCCTGAATTCTGCGATTTAGTTTTAACCCAACTGCTAATACTAATACCTCATCATTATTATACCACTGAACAAGCAAAATACTTCAAACAAAGAAAAGAATCTTTATCTCCGTCTGAAGTGATTGTAGTTTTGGATTTTGCCGAGAACTACACGTATACCATCCAAGATGAGATACAGAGCAATTATTTTAACAAGCAGCAACTATCGATCCATCCCGCTTGTCCGTATTATAAAGACGAAAAGGGGGAGACCAAAAAGAAGTCATTTTGCTACGTTTCCGAAGATACCAATCATGATGCAGCTTTTTGTACAGGTACTTTTAGGCCACCTCACGTCGTACGTGAAAGAAACTTGGCCAATTGTTAGTAATATTGAGTATTTTTCTGACGGATGTGGTCACAATTACTTGAGGTTGCCATGTATTGCCGCATTGGGTTTCCAGAAAGCAAAGCTGGATTAGGATCTAGCTTTACGGAATTGAATGCTTACTGATGTTAGAACTTAACTGTCTAAGAAACCAGATGACTTTTAAAGAAGAAGAATTATGATGTAAAGAATATGGCTTTGGGCATCGCGACATTGTCTGACAAGAGACCACCTTTTCCTTCTAAAAATGCAAATTTAATTTATGGAAGACCCACAACACAAAGTGCAAGCCTGCCAACTTAGAGACATTTTAAAGGGCTCGGAATCTCATCACTCAGAAAAATCACTGACTATCTAATCGAGCTTTGGAAAGGAAGCAAAAAAAAAAAAATGAGATCGGTGAACCGATCAAAGTGCTTTATCGACTATTTAAATAATTCTCAAAAATATGGTTAGTTTTTCGATCAGAGTTCCACCAAAGCCGCAGTACGGGCACAAGGAATGCGAATTTCTGAAAAATTATTTCAGATTTTGAATCCTCAACCCCGAAAATATTCTCAAAAATACGGTTAGTTTTTCGATCAGAGTTCCACCAAAGCCGCAGTACGGGCATAAGGGATTCAAATTTCGGAAAAATTATTTCAGATTCGGAATCCTCTACCCCGAAAATATTCTCAAAAATTCAGTTAGATTTTTGATCAGAGGTCCACCAAAGCCGCAATACTGGCTTAAGGGATTCGAATTTAGGAAAAATTATTTCAGATTCGGAATCCTCTACCCCGAAAATATTCTCAAAAATTCGGTTAGATTTTTGATCAGAGGTCCACCAAAGTCGCACTACGGGCATAAGGAATTCGAATTTCGGAAAAATTATTTCAGATTCGGAATCCTCTACCCCGAAAATATTCTCAAAAATTCAGTTAGATTTTTGATCAGAGGTCCACCAAAGCCGCAATACTGGCTTAAGGGATTCGAATTTAGGAAAAATTATTTCAGATTCGGAATCCTCTACCCCGAAAATATTCTCAAAAATTCGGTTAGATTTTTGATCAGAGGTCCACCAAAGTCGCACTACGGGCATAAGGAATTCGAATTTCGGAAAAATTATTTCAGATTCGGAATCCTCTACCCCGAAAATATTTTCAAAAATACGGTTATTTTTTCGTTAACTCCCACGAGGAACCCGCCAATCAGCATCCAAATCGCTTTGTTGACGTAATCGATGACGTCATATCGTGACGTTTCAAAAGTTGGAGATATCGGTTTTTAGGCCTATACCCATATTTTTAGCCCTGCTCACCGTTTCTGAACCACTCAACAGAATTTAACCAAATTTCAATGGTAGCGTATCTTGATGAATATCTACTGCAATACGAAAATCGGACTCAATCGGTAACTGCGTTCGCGATTTATAGTCAAAAAAGATCTAGAAATTGTTGAAAATTTAACATTTTGACTCACTGCTTCCGAATCGCTGAACCGATTTGGCTCAAAAACTAATCAGCACCTACATTTCATTAGAAGTTGCTACCCACCAAAAATCATCGACATCCGTTCTTCCGTTTTTCTGCTTTTCGACGGACAGATTTTTTTGCACATATATTCATACATTCATACATTCATACATTCATACACACATACACACATACACACACACGGCCACCATCCAAATTTTGCTTTTTTCGGCATCAGGGGACTTCAAAACGTGTAAAAATATCAAAAACTGAAAATCTGAAATTTGTGCTAAAAACAATGCTTTATTCTCCCTGCGGTCGATAAAGCAAAAAAAAAAAAAAAATGGTTTGAAACTCCCGCAAAACTGCTTTCACGCGTTTCCTTAATAAGATGAAAGAATAATGAAACAACAAAAGGATTTTTCATTAAAAAAAAAAGAAAAAAAAAGTCGGGTCAAAAAAAGGGTTTTCCCTAATATGCGTTACCTAACAAAAGACATATTGCTTTTTTATGTAATAATAAAAAGGCGAAAGAAAAAAAAAAGGAAAACAAATACTGGTTAAGTAAAGCCAGAGACGATATTTTCCTTACTTTTCCGAAAATGTTATCGTTAATCTCGGTTGGCAATAAAAAGTCCTCTTTTTTTTCAAAGTTAGAAGAATATCAGTAGCGTCTTGTATAATTAAAAATAATGGATCCTCTTTTTTTTTTTACTTTTGCTCACTCTTTTATTCCTACAAAACATTTCCATTTACGCCGCTGAATTTATTTATGGAAACGGAAGATAATCCAAAAAAAGGAAGAAGAAAAAAAAAGTCAAATTTAAAGTAAAGGTATGTTTGCTTTCAGACTATTTCCCATATCTTTATTTAATGTCAATATAATGTCGCATCCCAGCATTTGCTAAACAAACATATTTCCTTGGATATTTTTCGAAATGCAAGTTTTCTTCTTCTACTTCTTCTTCTTCTTCTTCTTCTTCTAGGCGGTTCTCATAAATCGATTTCCCCTCCGTTTTAATCGGGAACAAGAACCCGAAAACTGAAGGGATGAAAGGGAACAGGGTTCCGAGGCAAAAAGATAAGGTTTGAAAAACTAATGAAGCGGAACACGAAACGGAATAAATGGTCTGACCTTATTTCGAAAAACCGCGCTCGGAGCCTTGAGGATATTTCCCGAAAATTGCGCGATATCGTCACAAATTCGGGAACGGTTGTTGAAAACTACAGAGAGGAGGAGGAGGAAGAGGAAGTGAGATGTGGGAAAAACGAGTGGGAAAAAAAAGCGTTAATACCCGAGAGCTTCCTGAGAAAAAAAGAAGGATGAAACAGTTTGAATGAATGGTTTCATGCGCCGTGATAATTGTTTTTTTTCTCATCAATATACATTCGGACGTACCTTCATTTTCGAATTTAGTGAACCGTTTTCTAAATTTTCAAGCGTTTGCTTTTACGTTTCCGAATCCTTAGGCGAAATTCAAGTACGAAAATATTTTGTTAGCAACTATCAAAAGGTGTTCTCCAACTGCAACCTTTCAAGAACTTCCAAAAAAAAAAAAAAAAAAAAAAAAAAAAAAAAAAAAAAAAATTTGAATCCAAATATGAGACTGATATTAGCAGATGGTCGAGCGGAGATGATCATTTTTTAAAAAAAGTTTCACGGTTTCAATATTTTCTTCGTTTTTTTTATTTAATCTAATTCGGTGCTCAACAGAAACATAAAAAAGCTCGTTTTTCGGATAAAACCTTCCGAAAGGAAAAAAAAAATTGAAAGCTTTTTTGTTATCATTTATTTCGATCGGTATTGAGGTTATTCATAGCGAAAAGAGCTCTTGAAAAAAGAAAGAGTTGAAAAAATAAATAAATAAATAAATAAAAAACAAACAAAAAATCACAATTTTTTTATCGCAATTTTTTTTAATATGGCTATTCGAGACCAGCCCTTTAACAAGCAATTTAATTATTAAACGCTGCAAGTTCCACAACAAACATTTCTTTTTCCGCAATAGACAATTAATAAAAAATTGTCTATTCCGGAACAGGCAATTTACTTATTAAACATTGTTCCGGAACAAGCAAGAACCAAACAAAACGTGTCAGTTTCGGAACAGGCGATGTTTGTTCCGGAACAAACAATAAAAAAAAACTTAAATACTTGTCTCTTCAGGGCTTCCGTACCGAGGCTTTCCGAGACCGATACGATATGGGACGGTCTCGTTTCTCATATCGGAAAAGAAAGAGCCTCAGTCTCGTTATCTCATCTCGATTCTCGATACTAATACGTATCTACTCAAAAAGGGCTGGTCTCAAATGGCCCTAGTCAAAAAAAAAAAAAAAAAAAAAACATCCAAAGGTTGCAGAAACAGCTTATGGAAAAACCTTATTAACGTCCGAAAGGATTCCAAGGTCAAGACACAATTCCAAGGATTAGAGAAACGACCCCTACCCATAAGATAAAACTAAGATTAATAGAGAAAGGTAAGGCGAAGGAAAACGTGATATTCAGCGAAATCAACCAGGATGAACGTAGATAAAGTGAGATCAACGGAGGTTAAGTGAGGAAGGAATCTTAAGGAGAGCCGCAAATCCGGGTGAAGTGATGTGAAGTGATGTGGAGTTATGCACAGACGTTAGGAAACCACTTAATCGAAAAAAAGCTGAGACGGTAAACGAAGAAAAAAAAAAAAAAAAAAGTAAAGGGAAAATACTTTAAAGTATTTCTTTTTACCTCCTTCAAAAAAAAAAAAAAAAAAAAAAAGAGTGAAATAATCAAAATAGCGAGAGATAAACCTTCTAATGAAAACTTAAGTTTGAACTTTTCTCTCTTCCTCAGGTCAACTTTTGAATGATAAAACTGGAAAAGATTTTTTTTTTCTCCTTTTTTTTTCAACTTCGAAAATGAACTTTGTCTTCCTTTTTTTTTCATTTATTATTTAAATTCATGCGTCTATTTTCGGAGAGAAAGAAAATCAGATTAAAGCTCGTTTCGATTCTCGGGACCCATTTGAAACAGGGATCATGATTATTATCATGACCAAGGAGGTTTAACAGGTCAAGCCGCAAAAAGGAAAATGTCCAATTTTGCATAAAAGCCTTTTGTTCGACGTTCGAATAACAGGGAGGTAAAAGGTAAAGATTTAATACTGTCGGGGAGTTTCGTGATGGAGAAAACAAAAGGACTGATGATGAGCAGATTTCGGGCGCCCCCAGAGTTTTTTTTATAGACGAAAAAATATATAAAGACTTCATTGATCGTTCCGATATGTCATTTATTATTTATTAATAGAAAGTAAATAAAGCGTTTCTATACGTCAAACGACCGATCGCTGAAAAATGCCAATCATAGAGAGAGAAGAATTCCGTTATTTTTTTTGCTAGCTTCTTTTTTTTCTCGTTTTTTATCCTTGTTTTCACTTTGAACTATCGTACAGTTCTTCGCTCTTCGCATTTAACAAATTCAGTGATTAACTAAGAAAGGCAAAAAAACTGCACTTACGAAAAAGTGATGCAAAAACTGTATGAAATTTTTGCATAATAAATACAAGAAACATATAAAAAAATGCATTATTTTTGCATCATTTATACAAAAGTTTGAACATGCAAAATTTTTGCAAAGTTTATGCATAGCTTTTAAGCATTAAAATTTGAATATGCATAATTTTTTAAGCATAGAAATCCGAATATGAATAATTTTTTAAGCACCAAAATTTCAATATGCATAATTTTTAAGCACAAAAATCCGGGCATGTATAATTTTTGCAAAGTTTATGCATAATTTTTAAAGTACTAAAATTTGAATACGCATAATTTTTTAAGCATAAAAATCCGGATATGAATAATTTTTTAAGCACCCAAATTTGAATATGCATAATTTTTTTATCCATAAAAATCCGGATGTGCATAATGTTTTTAAGCATAAAAATCAAGATATGTATAATTTTTGGAAAGTTTATGCATAAAATGCATTTTTCATGTATGTCCAATTTTTGAATAATTTATACATGATTTTTATTTAATTTATGCATATCTCTTTCGCAAGGGCGGGACTTTGGAATTAGGAAATTGCAGCGGAAGATAAGGGTTTTAAAGGAATTTGGATTTTTAAAGTTTCTTATCAGAAGAGGGGGTAAGAACCCAAGCTTTTGAAGTGGGACTTTTATAAAGTTAAGAAGAAAACCGGCCGTTGTTTATTCAAGGAGAAAAGAGTAATCAAAGAAAAGTTAACTGTTATACGTGGCGTATTGGGTTCGGGTTATTACTACTTGAAACTGCTTTTTGAAACTTTATGGATCGTATTTTTCCGTTTCCTTCTTTTGTGCCATGGACGATCCTTATCTCGCATCCAAATCATAAAGAATGTTTTTCTAACAATAAAAGAACCTTTTTCTAAATGAAACAGTCAAGTTCACAAGAGGACGTTTTGTAGGGAACGGTCAAAGATTTTCCGGAAAAGGAAAACAATAAGAACGGGGGAGAAAAAAAAGGAGAACAGCAATACAGAGAGCCTGGTTATTGGACGTTTAATCCGCTGCAACTCATCTGCACGTATACAGTGATCCTTTCCCTCATTTCTTGAACCTTTAGCAATGTTCGGTGGTGTTTCACGACGTGATCCGATTTACCTTCTTCTGTTTCAGGCCACACGATCCTGTACTTAAATACTCGGGGAAAAAACCTTTCTTTAATCAGAAGGGATGGCTTCCCTCTTGCTTGAGTAATTTTTTGCTGTTCATTAGGGTGGTTCGAAAATCAACTTTTTGGAAATTTCAAGGCCAATTTGACACCTTAAGATGCCGTTAAAAAAACCCCAAAAAATTCTGGGTTGATACTCTACCTATAAAGAAACTTTTCCCGAGCCGACGCAGCTGCAGCCTCAACTGCTGAATCTTCTGATTCAACTTCAAAACTAAATGTCAACGAAATGGCAAAAAAATGTTTTGTGGGTCTTGGAAATAATTCAGATGAAGAGGAGCTAGACTTAGGATTTTTTTACTCAGAAGAGTCCTTTTGGGTGTTCCCAACTTCCACACTAGTAAATGGCAATTTGGAAGAACCTCTTCAGTCTCTTAGATTGGCTACATGCCTGTAATTTAATTTGGACGGTACATTTTTTTCTTTTTTTTAATATTTTGAGAAAAGCCCCAAGTTTCTCAAAATAGAGCAAGAAATAAAATAAAATTATATAAAAGAAAGAAAGGAGAGGGGAAAAAAAATTAAATAGGAACGAGAACTGTATAAATGCAGACCCGAATTGCATCCAATTTTATTCCACCGAGAAAAAAAATCATGCCTTCCATTTTCCGGTCGCAAATGGAAAATCATTTGGTGCATTCGCAAGTAAAAAAGCGTAAATCAGGACACTTAAAGAGATTTTCTTTTTTTCCTCCCTTTTTAGAGACTCATTATAACTTCACCCAAGAAAAATCAAATTCTCAGAATATAAGAAGATCCTCCTTATTTCGGTGCAAAAAAAGGGTTAAATCCTGAACGAGTTTCAAGCACTCTTTACTAAATTGAAATGTATGAATAGGTCAAAAAATCTTAAGATCTTGCCATTTTTGATTATTTCCCTCGAGGTTGGAAGCGAAGGTCTTTCGTGTCATCCTTGCTCTTGAAAAATTGTTATTTTTCTTCTTCGATAACTGATAAACTAACCTGACGGAACGGAAAAAAAAGAGAAGAAATAAATAAAAAAATCCAGATTTTTTTTTTTCCCCATTTCGTTTTTTCTTTTGGACCGTAAAGGCACAATTTCGTAATTTCCCTTTTCTTGATTAATCGTGCGGGTAACGTGTAAAACACTCCCGACGGAGCAAAATAATTTTTTCCCATACTCTCGTTTTTTTTTTTTTTATTATTAAAGACGGCGAGATTTTCTTTCAGTAAAAAAAGGAAAAAAAAAAATTAAAGAGAGGAAAAAAAAAAAAATAAAATAAAACGTATGCTTTACCGGTAAAATTACTCGGCTTAATCTTTTTTCACATTATCTCCTTTTCTTTCTCTTATTTTTTGCACTTATTGTTGTTAAAAGAGAAAAGAGATTTATTGGATACAGATTCTATGCTGTTTCTCCATTATGGCTCAAAATTAATTTTCTAGAATTAAAAATGGATTCTAACCCAATTTCTAACCCAAGATTTAAAAATGGAGTCGGCCATTTTTAAATCTTGGGTTAGAAATCCATAGAATAACAAAAGCACAGTACTTCCGGAAATTTTGAAAATTAATTCTAGAAAATTAATTTTGAGCCATAATGGAGAAGCGGCATTAGAAAAAAAAGACAATGAAGACAACAAGAAGTTCTATTATTTAAATAGGACTTATTCGTTAGTTGATTTAGACAGTAATGCAAAAACTGTCATACATAAAACTACGGGAGCGAAGGTTCCTCCTATGGAGAAGTACTATGAAATTTTAAACTCAGTGCACAATCCGGACCATAAAGGTCGGGATAAGATGCTTGAATGCTTAAAAAAAAAATATTATATCCCCAGGTCCGTAGTTATTATATTTATAAGAACTTGTCCTAAATGCTGCAAAAAATATTACGATTAAATAGTCAAAAAAATTCGAAATAAAATTTATTTAATAAAATTTGATTTAGATAACTTGGTCTGTTTATAAAAACACTCCACAAAATATCCAGGAACTGGAGATTTTACAAAATGATTAGGCATTTAATGAAATGCCTGGATCAGCGTTTAATCAATTGCCTGGACTGAATAACGGGACATTTTACAATGTGACTAGGCAGTTAATAAAATGCCAAGCCATTTTTTGAAAAATTCAGGCTTTGATAAAAAGTCTAATGATTTTGTTATATGTCCAAGCATTTCATCAAGTGCCTAATTATTTTGTAAAATTTCCAGTCATTATAGAAAATATCAAGTCATTTCATAAAATGCCTAATCGTTTTGTACAATGTCCAGTTATTTGGTCAATTGCCCTTTGACTTTTTATGAAATGCCTGAAAATTACCCACTTCTTATCGGCCAGTAACAGAATGCTGCTGTAAAAATAGGATTCCTAAAGTGATTTCGTACGATAGAGATTGGGCTACTCTGCGTATAGTTCAAATATGACGTCATCATTTTTTGGGGGAGGGGGGGTCTTCAGAATGATGACGTCCATGTTAAATGTCCATAAGAAAAGCCTATTTTTGACAATGGGGGATGACAAGGGGGGAGGGGGGGGGTCCAAAAATCCTCAAAAAATGATGACGTCATATTTGAATGGCCCCCAAATTAAGAAGGAGAAATTAATTTTACCCGGATTTTGTTTTTCCGGGTTTATTATTAAAAACTTGGCTTCAGGCATTTTATAAATAGCCTGGTACTGGCTTTTTGTTACACGCCTGATTCTAGGTGTTTTGTAAAAGCCTGAATGTGGGACATTTAATTTCAGGGATTTTTAAAATATTTATTTTAGGGATTTTAAGGTGGGTCTTTACACTTAATTCGTATAGGAACATTTTTCAAAATTCAACCAATCATAGATTCTTTTTTTTTTTTTTTTTTTTTTTTTTTTTTTTTTTTTTGGCAAAGTTTAAAAACAAATGCCAATTGGCGTTTTGTTTTTAAAGTTATTTTTAAAGTTTGATGGAAATCCGAAAGACCCACCTTAAGAAATTTTATTTTAAGAATCAAAAAATAGGACAATTGAAAATTAGAAAAAAAATAGTTAGGAAAACAATTTTAGGAACCAAAATTTTTAGTAAATAAATTAGGAATTAATTTTTTAAGGAAAAATGGATTAGGACTTATTTTGCTTTTTAGGCATACTATACTCATGTCTTCATCTCTAATCTCAAATAAATTTCTTCTCTGGTAATTAACTTAATCTTACCTCTAATTTTAGCGATTTATGAAATACCTAAACTCTAGGCAGATAATGAAATGACTGGAATTTCCGGCCGCTATATTTTTCAACTTGGACTGTTTTTATTTATTTAACTTACCTGAAACAAAATAAAAAATACATTAGGATTTAGAAAAAAATTTATATTTACTAGGCGTTTACAAAGATGAATATAGGCGTTTTGTAAAAGGCCAAATGTAGGTTTTTTTGTAAGAGTCTGCTAGGCATTTCATGAAATGCCTAGACTACTTAAAATTCATAAAACGCCTAGTCATTTTGTGAAGAATCCAATAAATTGAGAATTCAGGTTTCAAAAAGATGTTGAGAATAAATTGAGAATTCATTTGAGCCCCCCAAAAAGATATTTGCCCTATTATGAAAAAATAATTGACCAAAGTTCTGAATTCAACACTCGGTCAATTCCTCGAATCAGGCGTTTTATCAATTGACTGAATCCGACATTTCATTTTTTAAAGTAAAAAAAAAAAAAAATTTTCATTAATTTGAAAAAGGGGAAGTCTCATAAGGTAAACGAAAGACATGTCCCCTTTTTCAAATTAACGAAATGAAATGACACCAATCTGCCACGCCGTGTGGTTAAGGCCTGCTATAGAAACTAGGTGATTTCGCTACCTCGGGATAAAAGGCTTGTATCTCGTTCTTCGAATTGAATTCGTCTCGCTATAAGCTAAATATGCCTAAGAAGCATCAATTCGAAAAACGAGATACAAGCCTTTTATCCTTTATAGGCCTTTTATAGTCGTGATATGGTGAAACTTGAGGCACTTCACACAACGTCTGAAATGATGGGGGAGAAGTTGTCTGATAAGTCCTCACAATTGTCACTGAGTCTCGACTTTTTTCATCGTGCACTTTTTTTCGGTCCCGACTTTTACGCGAGTCTCGACTTTTATAGATGCGTGCACGTATGTTATGTCCGAGCTAGTTATAAGTTGGTTGGTAAGGTGGTTCGAAAATATGGGTCGTTATATGGGCTTTTTGGAAATTTAAAGGCCAATGCGACACCTCTAGATGGCGTTCAAAAAATCTGAAAAAATTCAGGGCTGATACTCTACGTATAAAAAAACTTTTCCCGATGCAGGAGTTTTGAAATTCCAAAAAAGTTGATTTTGAAACTACTTTACTGGACAGTTTTTTGACCGCAGACAGACAGTACGAATACGCCGAAAGAATCATAAGCTAAGCTTTTATAATTTGCGGCATACCGCCCTTTATTACACAAAAAGCTAGTTAACTTTTAGGAAAAAAAAATTTAGAGAATAAATATAGGGAAAAAAATCAAAATTACCAAAAAAACAACAAAGTCGAACTCGGTCTCAGTTCCGACTCCAAACCTTTTCCTCGGACCGAGACAACAGCACGGAAAGCTTTAGAAAAGTTTTCTATAAAAATAAAAAATATTGTATACATTTAAAAATAAATTTTTCAGCGAACAGAATATATTTTGAAAATCTCCTTGAAAAAAAAAAAAAAAAAAAAAAAAAAAACAGACGTATATTTTATGTATTTATAAATAGATAAGTAATAATTGTGTCTAGAGGAAAAGTTTGTTCTAAAACTGGAATAAGTTAACTTTAAATTCGCGTTTAATTATTAACAATCTTGTTTCCAACGGGAAGTATAGGAGGATTTTATAACCGCAAAAACTTTTTGCAAGAGATGAAGAGAAAATTTTTAGAGAAAAATGAACAAGAATATCTTATACTGCTAAATGAGAAAATGTTTCCATTCTCGAAAACAAGGTTGGGTTCCAGGAAGTGAGATCAGAATGAAGGAAATGTGATTAAGTCTTACCCTGAAAGGAAAACGTATAAGATTTCCTAAAGACCAACAGGGGGATATGGCTTTAGAAAAAGTGTAAAAAAACAAAAAAACGATTCATCATATTTTTTTTACGTAATGATCACTTTTTTTAATGGATAAGAATGGATACCAACATGATAGGATCAGATAGACTGGATTATCCAACGGATATAAATTAGATAGGATCAGATAGACTAAATTATCCAATCTATCTGATGCTTACCAATTTATATCCATTAAAAAATACACTTAAATTCTGCATCCTTATCCACTGCATCCTTATCCATCCAATGGATAAAAATCTATCCAGTCCCGAGGAAGTCTTCAGGACATCATGAGGATATTCTGTTTATCGGACGTCCATTCGATTTAGCTGTGTCCGCACTGATTCAAAAAGCGTCCTTTGGAGGCCACACGGATTCGAACACTTTGTGGATCTCTAATGGACAATCCACAGGATGTCCAATGGATTGAAAATACTATCTGGAATGGTATGACGGACCTCGAGGTAAGAGAAGCAAACCCTCAACGGTGCCGAAGAATGGAAAACGAAATTTCCAGTAACATCCAGCAATTATCCAAGGCACATTTCCTAAATACACATGTATATTTTAGTTAAATCTAAAAATATCGTTTTCTTTAATTTAGCCAACCTCCGATTGCGAATGAAAAAAAAAGAAAAAAAAAAATACAATTATGTAAAACTACCTCCAGACATATAATTTATACAATGAAAACGAAATAAGGAAAAAGTACAAAAAGCACGTTCGCAAAACATTATTTTTATATTTCCCCCGAAATATAAAAATTTTTTTATGAAGCAATTAAAAATTATCCCTAGAATTTTAAATTAACAAATAACGATTTACATGTAATCCCGGGTACTAAATTTTGATTGAGTTTGTAAATAAAATTTACCCAGATTCGAATTCATAAAAAAAAAAATTTTTTTTATTGACTCTAAAAACCATCTTTTATTAAAGGCAATTAAAAATTTCTTCCCGTTTACCTTTTCCAAACTGTGTTTAAGGGAAGGAGGGGGGAGAAAAAGGAGGAGGAGGGGGGGAGATGGAAAATAAATTGACAGACGGATCGTTACCATCTAACTGCGGGTTAAGTTTCTCCCATAATTAGGAAAACACTTTTCAGACGCGGGATTTTGATAAATCAATCGGTATTTAATCCGACAATGCGGGATGCGAAAGAAAGGAGGGGGGAAAAAAACGGAATAACACCCTTCAAGATTTAATTCCAAGGATTTGGTTGATCTTTTGAGGAAATGTTTATTTACGTTGATGTAAGAACGAATGAATTTTTAATGATCAGGCTTTAGATCCCAAATTGACGTAAGACGGAACAAATTGTTTTACGCCTCTCAAGACCGTGGTTCGCTGACGGTGAGAGAAATTGGAGACGAACGAGGCAAGGCTCCCTCGGGGTTGGTTAGAGTTTATTTGTGAAAAACTTACGGGCGACTTGTTAAGTAGAGAAGGGTTTCGGTGGTGTTAAAAACGTGGTGAAAAAAGAAGCAAGCACAGGGAATCTCTGTATTTGTGATCATGGGTGAATGTGAAAAAGTAATGGTTTCCTTTAAGACAAAACCAAACAAGAGGGAGACCATTTTAGGAATGACGCGGTTGTAAAAAGAAGGTACTGTAAAGCACTACCATCAGAACCCTGACGGCAGGTTCGCATTTAATAGGACAGTGGAAGGAATTTTGAAGAGGGCCAATCATTTAAAAAAGAGTTGTCTTGATAACTAAAGAGGCGCCAAATCCCTTGTGATAGCGACGCAGTGAAAAATTCGATTAAGAACCAAGATTTTTTTTGCAAATTTGGTTGTTATCAATTAGTAATACATAAAGCTCGCTCAAGATTAATCATTCCTTGGGAAAAGTTTTCCCTTTTGACTTTTGGAAATGGACGATAATTTTTATAGAACGAAGTTAACGCGTTTGCACCAATTTTAGGATAATAACCACCGACAACGACGGATCTTGTTTACTCACCGTTTAGGACATGTCATCTTCAACATCAGGAAAAGATATCCAGCAATAAAGGCAGCGAGTTATGCAAGACTGTGATTTCAATACATAAAATCTCATTGAAACAATCGTTCCAGTGAGATCTCATGTATTGCTACTGCATTATGCTATTCATACCGTGAATGAACAAGGAGTGTCGTATCAAACTGCAGAGGAATGTGCTGCAGATATGTCGCGAAATTCTACTTTCGTTGATTTAGCAGGAATTAATGCTTTAGCCGCAATTCATCAATGCAGAATAATAGCATTTTGAGATCTTCCAAATCCATTGGGAGACTCAATTTTTTTCCAGTTCTAAGAATTGAGAACACTGACAGTTCTGATCAAAGTAGTCGACACTTGACTAGGTTTTATGAGGCCTAAGAGCTAGCTGTTGATGACGATTACGGAGGTGAAGCCGACTAGAATTTGGATTCTGAATCACACGCTTTAGATTCTGATTCATATTGAGTTCAGTTCAGTCGCATCAGGGCAGCGTGTGAAATTGTGTTACGATCTGCACTGATGTAAACATAAAGAACACAAGTAACACCTATGTAAGACACGATTTCAAGAAATTCAAGTATTGAGAAGAGGAGGGGCAGCCCCTACCCGAGGAGCAGTAAGTGGAAATTTATTGCACCATCAGCTTCTGGCACCAACTGCACTGCAATTTATCAATCTCTTACAGGCGTTGGGACGGATGCAACCTCCTGTACTACAAAAAGGCTTTCTGGATGTTGCTCAAAATCCTAGAATATCGAACGCATTTACATAGGTGCACCTTGGTTTTTAAAAAACTGCATTTCTGCATATAGAAGTATACTTGGATATGCCTTCGAACATACTCGGATACCCCTTACCCGATTAAAAAATATTTCAATGACGAACTCCAACCACCGACAACGACGGATCTTGTTTATTTCAAAGTTTAGGCAGTCAATTTTTAACAACAGGAAAAGACATGCAGAAATAAGATAGAAAGTTGTGCAGTACATAATAACTATCTGGGACTATTATGCTATTCATACCGTGAACGTGCAAAGAGTGTCGTATCAAACATAAGCGAACAAACTGTAGCATGTTCGCTAATGTTTGATGTCATGGAAACATTAATGTGTAGGAGTATATTATAAATATATTAACGCTGTGTTCATGGAAATATATGGAGGAAGAAGAGACAGAATCCTTCTCCTAGAAGTACAAATTAGATCCCAGAACAGTAATAAAATGGGCAGATAGAGAAGCAGCTGTGGAAATAGATAATACTGTCTAGTCAAAATCTAGGGCCCGAAAACTCGAGTCATCAGCTTCTTCCTTTGTTGCTCGACCATTCTAAAATAACGTACATCGTTGAATAGTCCGACTCTGATGCTGTACGTCAAAATGTAAAAGGCGGTCAAATGAGACTCAAAGTCGGGATTTTAAATGCTGATATTCTAACTGCAGGTGTACGCAATGATACCCACTAGCCAGAACGTAATTGCTGCCTAGATTTACCAGCAGACCAAAAGACAAGAGCGCCAACTTTCTTCCCCCTTTAAGTCGATCAAGACAAACCAGAAGGACGCTACCCGGCTACCCGTAAAAGTCTCGTTCAGTCAAAAAAAAAACAACTATTTTAAAAAAAATAAGCGATAATAAGATCGTAACAAACTATTTTGAAACTTCTTCGAACCATAAAACCAAATTGAACACAAAAACAGTTTCGAGGCAATTTACATTCAACTTTATGGTCGAGTTTTCATCTTAAAATCGGGGAAAACGACCTTCGCATAGAAATCGTTCTCGTCATCCTCATCTTAATCCCCGACTTCTCTTGGAAAATGAATGATACATATGCAAAATCGTGGGAAAATTAGATTCGATTAAATTAAATGTTAACCTCATGTATATCTCCCAATCTAAATCGCATTACCGAAAGATACGAGGAAGTTGTATCAACAAGAAAAGCTAATCCTCTTTAACGACACAGAAAGATGATGATATCATTAAAATCCCACACGAGAAATTAGTTTATCAAAGAAGAGATCTTAATTCCAGCTTTACCTATCAATCAAACAACTTGTTATGGAAACTCCCCCCCCCCCCCCCCCTGATCCGCTCACTGAATTTCCACCTAATTAATTGATATTCCATTTACAAGAGAAAAACTGGTAAGGTGTGCAGGAGGTGAATAAATTCGTTTTCAACCAGGGGTATGGGGGGGAGGGTGGAAGTGACGGAGGTAGTGTTCCCCCTTTCCCCCCGCCAGGTAATCACCATTTCAATTATATCATTTCCAGATATCAGTCTGGTAACATTACCCCCGTCAGCTTCAGGGGTGTTTTTCAATATCCAGCATCCCAAAAACCAAGAGCAGACACATTTTAAACACAAATCCGGGAGATGAAAAACGAGAAGAGAGGAAGAGATCCTCCAAAACTTAATCTTCTCAGTTGGATTGGATTAGGAAAGAAGATAGGGAAAAAAAAACCGCCGAGACGAGTGTTTTCTATTTAGAGTGAAGAGCATAATAATTCTACATACGAATACAAATACAACTCGCGAATGCATCGTGACTTAGCCGATAAAAGCGGGAGGAAGCACACACACACACAAAAAAAAAAAAAAATTATATAATGAAAACAGGCAGCTTGAAAACCACGTTTCGAGAGACCGGGTTTTCCGCGCCTGGGCTGTAGCTTAGCGACGCTAAAGGGCGCTTTCCCTCAGTCCAGTCACATCTTATCGGTTCAGCTTTTCGAACGTGCGTTGATAACGGTTTTTATTGGGGGATCTCATATCAAATGGCGGTAATTTTAAACAAGTTTCAAGTTTGTGATGTGCGGTGTTTCCATTTATTTTCGAAATGGATGGATTTTTCAATGAGATTACACTAACAGGTATGGCTTTTTTTAATTTTTCTTTTTTCCCTCTCCCAAAAATACTCAAATGGCATGTTTAATTTTTTTTTTTTAAATTACCGGCTTTTTACAAGGAAACGAGAAAACACCCGAGCGAAAGGAAAACGTGCCTGATAAAGGAATTAAATTTTTAGAGTGGAAAAGATTTTTAAAGAGAAGAATCATGAAATGTAGATCTTTTTCTAAAAGTAAAAGGGTTAATTGCGAAAAAGAAACTTTCAACCCTTCGCTTTTTTTTTTTTCAGTACAAATAAAAGGCTAAGTAATAGCGTAAAAGATTAATAAAAACATCGCTGAAGGAATTCCCTTTCCTTCGAGTCTTTCTTCTTTTTCAGAAACAAAAATAATAATACTTAGTTAAAATAATTAGGGTATGAAAACTTTATAGTACAAAAAAAAAAATTAAAGACAACTTTAAATGCGCTATAATTCGTGTTACAAAATTTCTTTTTTGTTCTTTTGAGTGTATGCTCTGCAATATATTATTTTAAAAACCCTTTTTTTTTTATGTCTCGTGCCTATATTAATGGGGGAATCCCTAAAACTTTTTATTTTTATTTTTTTTATTATCGTTCTTTCTCAAAGTATTTTAAATGAAACAAACAACATTGAAACGATTTAAAAAGTCGTTTTAAAAATGAAATAACCGAAAAACTTTTAAAATTTATTATATTGATACTAACGCGGCAACTTTCGAAAAATTTATGACACACAAAAGATATCCCCAGCTTCGAAAGAAAGGAAATTGCATATGGTTTATGTAATAAAGTTTAAAAAACTATATATATATAGGAAAAAAAAATAGTCAACAGTCGTTTTTCTCCTTCATCTTTTTTTTTTTTTTTGAAAAGCTGAGCGCTCATATTTCATGATTTGTAATAAGAAAATAAATTTAAGAGTTATAATATTTAGTTCGAAACAGATGTTCCAAGGCGTTAAAAAACCCTTTTAACTTTTATGTCTTTTGCATAAAAATCACTCAGAAACACTTTTGAATTATCCAGGAGCTCATTACCGACGCCTTATTTAGGCGGTTTAAAGCTTTTAAGGTTTGGCTATATTAAACGAATCTTCTTAATATGATTTTTGAAACGTCAAAAAAAGGTCTTCAATCAAAAAAGAGAAGCAATAACAGAGACGATTTCCTCGAAAGCGAAAGTCATCGAACGACGTGCAGAGATTGCTTTTTCGATTAAGCTTTTCTTTTTTTTTTTTTTTTATCGTCGCTCAAATCATCCATTTCAAGTAGACAGTCGACAATTTCCGAATAATTTTTTAAAATCGTGGACTTTAATACAAAAGCAGTCAATTTGTTTTAAGAATTAAAAACTGCTTACAGTTTCCAATTTTTAAAATAAAATTGTGATTTAGATATCGATTGCCAAATGGTTTCTTGAAGAAACAATCCAAACCAGTCCTTTATTAGGAACGATATTTTTGCATCAAAAGTATAAGAAATCCACCGCCTTTTATTTATAAATTTAACTCAAGCAACACATTAGAAAATGTCGTTGATTAACCTCGCAAGTTGTTTAATCCTCGCTTTTAATGTGTTGTCTCGTATTGTCTATGTTGACGGGACCACTCTTATGTTGACATCAGCTTCCTTCGATATATAGGCAGATAATAGTAAATATGCACATCAACAGGAGAAAATCGTATGTTGTCTTGAACTTGTGTTGACATCACAACTTCAAGAAAAGACAACACACGCGTTTCGGCTTGAAGCAGAGAGTTTTTCAATTCCACAGCTTGTTAAAAATTTACAAAATATGCAATAAAAAAATTGATAATCCATGGTTTTCAAAGGTTTCGTTTTTATAAAAAAAGTAAACAGTCTGTTTGTTTACTTTCAATGTAAATGTACATTAATTCAAAAATGTTGACTTAACCAGAAAGATAGTAAGTAAAAACTGTTATCCTTTAGCAAATTTTGTTTCGTTAATTTTTTTTTCCTAATTAATATCGCGTAAGCAGTAAGTGAGAGCGATTTCTTTCAACACCCGAAAATTTTACTTGTCAACACAAGTCAAACTCTCTGATCTCTCTCACGGAAGAGTCCATTGGCTCGTTTCATTACCAAAATTTTAGTCACGAGGCTTCATGTTTCTTAAAAAGGAACAGATCCAAAACGGATGCGATTGTAAAACTCAATTTTCGTCCCGCCTTACTCACCTCTTTAACTCAGTCAGCAAAAACTAAGTTTCCCCTCACGGACATTGCACAATAACATACGACCCTTTCCGCCCGAAAGTAGTGACATAATACTTCAATGACTCTCAAAAACAATTCGAATCAATAAGCGAAAATGTCGGTAAAACTTCGCACAACCTTCAATTTGACTTTTATTTGTTTCTTTTGACATATTCTCGAAGAAAACATTTTTTTTTCCACGAAAAGAAAAGTACAAATAAACGGAATCCGAAAAAGAAAAGAATAAATAGTACAAAATATAAAATGTAGCCGCTCAGAATGTTTTTTCTGTATTATGTTTACTTGGTATATTTTCACATTTTGATTACATTCCTAACTGGAGTTTTCGTATAGAGACTTTTTATACAACGGAAGCGTTGTTCGATGACCTTGAGACGACGATTACATCAGTATTGCGTCATCCTCCTACAGTAGAAAACCAAGATGATAATCAGTCTATCGCCGACTCCAGCACACGCGAAAGGAGCCACAAAAAGTTGCCAAAATTGGAATTATTTAAATTCGATGGAGACCCACAACATTGGCTGAAATTTTGGTGCTCATTTGAGACTGTACATGAGGACTCAACCATTGGGATAATGAAACGATACTACCAACTTAACATTTCGTATAAGTCGGTATGAGACTTCGTATGTTCCAATACAAAAGAATGCCCTGCGATTGATATCATTAAGAATTGGGGACCAGCAATACGGATATGTCCAATGTACGAATCCGTATCGCAGGACTAAAACTTGGTAGATAATGGCATGCCTTAAAAGCCCCGTACGAAAAAGAGATGCATAAATGATATCATAATGCATAAATCATGTATAAATTACACAAAAAATTGGACAAACATAAAAAATGCATAAATTATATATAAAATGCTTAACTTTTTTCTGAGAGAATTTTTTTTCATCCATTTATTTCATATAATTATGCATAAA
This sequence comes from Liposcelis bostrychophila, assembly GCA_037577465.1. Classification (NCBI taxonomy): domain Eukaryota; kingdom Metazoa; phylum Arthropoda; class Insecta; order Psocodea; family Liposcelididae; genus Liposcelis; species Liposcelis bostrychophila. The sequence continues at coordinate 51,633,360 of CM075208.1, read as the reverse complement.
TTATGCATAACTAATTACGGTACGCATAAAATGGGAAAAAAGTTGAATAAGAATAATATTCCTTCATTAAGAATAATATTTGCAAATTTTCCTGCTTCACAATTTAAAAAAATTATATGCATAAATTGAACAAATCCAGATCTTCATGCATGAAAAATTAAGCATAAATGTTTTAAAAACTATGCATATTCCATTTTACTTCTTAAAAAATTAGTGATGGACGACAAGCGGGAACAAGACAATCCAAGACAAGTCCTCGGTCAAGCTCTTGTCTTGTTTACATAAGCGAACTATTATGTAAACAATACAAACAATTGAAAAACGCAAGAGTCTTGTCCAAGCTCTTGTCTTGTCGTCCATCACTATAAAAAATATGCATATATTTTCTGAATTTTCCACACTAAACAAAAATCTTTGGGCAGCCTCTTTTAAAACATCACTCCTTCTAGCTCCTTAAACTGGCTGAACCAGTTAATTTTGTTGCTATTAATTTTAATCAGTCGAAAATGAGAAAAATAAAAGCAATTGCAAAAGTTAATTTGTGTTCAATGAAGTAAATTTTTAAATTTTTTTCCAATTAAGTATGTACATGTCATTACAATCATTTAAAAATACAATCCATTATAGAGCTACAGCATATGCTACCTTCTGCAAAATCAATACCTTGTTACTATTTTTTCATTTGAAAAATTCTAATTTTTATTTCCGATGACTTTGACAACCAACAATGACTGAATGATGGAACCATAAAAAATTCTACAAAGTGACAACAAGATATTGCTTTATCTTTGGGCGCATTTACCCTAACGTGCCATTAGAATAAAAATGGTAGAATCAGTCTAATCTTTCAAAATAAAGAAATGATCCTGAATAAAACACCATAACCCTTGATCATCACGAATAATTTTAATTCTTGGTAAAAGAGCAAATAAAAAGGAACTTAATTTCTTGCTCAACTACATTCATCCTGTAAGCTAAAATCGTACACAGATACAGTGAAAAAGCAACTATTCTGCCATTGACTCTAAAATTCAAACACCAAGATTTAAAAGAAAAATGTTTTCCTGTTTTGATGCATAAACTTGCACAAGAATCAATCCATGATGAGACTATTATTCATTAAATTGCAAAGCAGGAAAATTTGCAAATATTATTCTAAATGAAGGAATATTATTCTTATCAATTAAAAAGTTTATTTATTTTCAATGAGATATGCAATTGCTATGAAAAAAGGAATTTAAGCATAAAAACTTGCTTACGAATCAATAAAACCTGAAAACAGTGGCACTGGAAGTAAATCGTGTCTATTCCCTTGCAGCTTTTCCAAGAACATAATAAAAAGCAAGCAATTAAAAAACTTACCAAACCTCTAGGGCAAACCCTGATCGAAAAAAATGTCACCTCCTCCATTGGGAAGACCTCCAGTTGAACGAAGTCCACCTTACAATTAAAGAAAAAACTTGGTTAATTTGGTACCAGTAATCCTCCACACCAATGGCAGCTTGTAAATGTTCATTTATGCAAAGTTAAACAGAACTCGAATTGATCTGATCTGATCCATTTACAGCATTCCTCAACTTTTAAGAAAACGTTTCACAATGATTCACAACCGAACACCCGTTTTTATAAAAATTATAAGACGCGGATTTTCTTGTAAAAAAAAAAAAAAAAAAAATACCATGTCCTTTAAATACCGCAGCCATTTCCTTTAAATACCGTTTAACATGAAATTACATTCACATGGATGGTATCAACCGTTTTCCAAAGTAATATTTGAGTGAAATTCTATTCGCAAAATCTTAGAATAATATTCTCCTACATTTAACTCACTCAGGAGAACAGATCTCAAACACAAAAAACCGAAAAACATGTGTTTCATTAACAACCGTTTATGGTTCGACCTTGGCAAGGTTATTCTTATTCCCGAGCCGATAGACATGATTTTCAACGAAAAAAAAAACACAGACAAATATTGGGGCATGCACAGAGAAATAACATTATCGTAAAAAAAACCACGGAACACATTAAATATCGCGAAAAAAAATACATTTTAACCGGTAAACGAAATTTTCCGACCATATCCCGACGCCATTTTGTCAACTAGACTAGACGTGGTCAAACAATGTATAAGAGAGAGCCGTGGTATGAGTGCAGCATAGACGATACAAAGACTGGAGTGGGGGTAGAGGTTTAATTCCAAAACCCCTTTTGTGGGCGGCCATATTGTTTTGCATCAAATCAACTTTCTTATGGGGGAAAAAAATATAAAAATTTTTTATAAATCACAGACGCTATTTTTATTTTATGAAAGGCTGATTTTTATTTATGAAGATTTAATGGTTTTCGATCCATTTTTGCAAACGAAAAAAATGTTAAATGTTCAGTTTTCCGTAAAAAAATTTTTAAAAAAGCTGTCTCATTTGCATTTGTAAATTGCAATGCTACGTCATTACATGGTTCAGGCCAAATCAAAGCTGAATAAATATTCATTTATTGCCGGTGATTATTATAAGAAAAAATTTAATAATTCAATTTAAAAAAGAAAAAAAAGTCTAGAGTGAGATTATTGGCAAGAAAATCTTGCTTCTATCTATAAACGCATATTTAGCTTATGTGTAATATCAATTGCGAGTAAATTGAACGTCCGCAAGTTAAACATAACGAACGATACTGATTGGAAATTCACTTCTAAAAAATATTAAAGAAGGTTTGTTGCAAAGTAGCTTAATTAGCTTAATTTTTGGAGGGCCTTCATTTAAATTGACTACGTTTCATGTAATTCTTCCTTCAGGATTAGTAGATGTGGTTTTTCTGCTTAAAAAACTAATAAAATAAAAAGAATTTCTATTCTTTTTATTTTATTAGTTTTTTAAGTAATTCTATAATTCGGTACTCTTATTTGATTTATCCAATTTAACATGTTTTCATTTTGATTCGGTAAAAGGCTATAATTACGAACATGCTGAAACTGCTATGCTAAACCTAGGATATCACCTTAATTTAAAATTTTCTTTAATCGAACATTTTACTCCCCAGCAGCAAAATTCTTTTTTCCATTGTTGGAAAATTAATAATTCTATAATTTTCGAAACATCATAATTTTCAAAATTCAAAATTTTCGTAAAAATCTGAAAAAAAAAAAAAATAATTATATACCGTAGATTGGGGTGAAGTTGAAAGGTGGGGTGAAGTTAAAAGGAAATTCAAAAAAAATTCTAGGTTTATTTTAGGCACTAAAAATAAAATTTTTTATTTCATTAAATGGATATTGTTTTTAGGATACTTAAGTAAAAAATTTTATTTTTAGTGCCTAAAATAAACCTAGAATTTTTTTTTTGAATTTCCTTTCAACTTCATCCCAATCTACGGTATAGAAGCAATATTTTTTGCCAATAATCTCACTCTAGACTTTTTTTCTTTTTAAAATGAATTATTAAATTTTTTCTTAGAATAATCACCGGCAATAAATGAATATTAGGGTGGGCCGAAAAATGCGAATTTTCGAATTTGAAAACGCCTGATAGTGGAATGGGTGCCTTTTGGCAATAATATTAATCCTAATTTTTTTCAGATTTTTCGAAGGTCATCTTGAGGTCGCGCAATGACCTTGAAGTTTTTGAAAGTCCCATATTAGGGCAAAAAATAACTTTTTTATTTTCACTAAAAAAAGTATCGTTTCCTATCGGAAATTTTGCGTAGATTGCGAATATGAAGTCCAAAATCGCTTTCAGGATACCGTTTTCAAGTTATAGGCCAATTTCAAGAACACTAAAATTCGTTGGACGTATTTTCTAATTTCGGCCCAAACCCGTACGTTATAAGTAAGTTTGGACTTCATATTCGTAATCTACGCAAAATTTCCGAAAGGAAACGATACTTTTTCAGTGAAAATAAAAAAGTAATTTTTTGCCCTAATATGGGACTTTCGGAAACTTCAAGGACATTGCGCGACCTCAAGATGACCTTCAAAAAATCTGAAAAAATTTAGGGTTAATACTATTGCCAAAAGGCACCCATTCCACTATCAGGCGTTTTCAAATTCGAAAATTCGCATTTTTCGGCCCACCCTAATGAATATTTCTTCAGCTTGATTTATTTAGAAACACAAAGCAACACCAATACTCATTTTCATGATTTTTTTGCTTTCTGTTTAAAATTATTTGAATTACTGTTTAAAAGACTGGTTCCGAGGCTAAGCCCCGGAAATCCGGGATCCGGATATTCTTAAAACCGGGTACCCGGTCGGTTTTTGGTACCCTGGTTTTCGGGAACTATATTATTTTTGAACACTACGACGTCAAAAGAATGTCTGTGTTTAGAATGCGTGAAAGGCAACCGAGATGAGACATTAGCTAAAAGAGTAGGAAACCCTTGTGTGAGGCTCCCCATGATGTTTAGCAGCAATGTTTCCTTTTTTATTTTTTTCTTTCTCTTTACTTTCCAACGAAATAAAGCTTTTACAGCCTACATACTCCCAATTTTTGCAGATTTGCTTGGGAAAAAATATATAAAATATATGGTTCAAATGTGTCTGAAAATTTTTTGTAAAATATCTAATCATGACAAGAACTCGAGAAAAAGCAGCAAAGAACTACAAATGAAAATTATTATTATAATTTTTTTTTTTAGTTTTACCGAACGGAAGGTAATTTAGATGTTTTTAAGGTATTAATTCGTTTACGCTACCGGCCGATTAGCAGGGCGATGGAAAATTATATCGATAAAAAAAATTAATTTTGCCCAAGAAAAAGTGTGTAAAAAATTTTTTAACTCTATAACGTTTTGACGGATTATAAAAATTTATAACTATTTATAAATTTTTATAATTAAAATTTTTAACTGAGCAACATACTAATTTTATGCTTGCATTGCACTATATTTAGCATACGGGGACTTTATAGGCTCATTTTAAACACTTTTCACGAGAAAAAAAAGGAAAAAAAATTACAATTTTTTGGAATAGAACCCGAGCCTTGTGGTTGGATTCTACTCGTGGAACCAGCCGCCTTTACCCACTACACCACTTTTCAACTGATTTTTAAAACGCGGCGATATAGTTCTGAAGTTGCCAATTATTTCGACTTACAATATTTTCCAGATTTTTCCGAATTTTCGGTTTATTTCTCGCATTTTTAATTTGACAAAGGCTCAAAAATAAAGAAAAACAGAAATAGAAAAATTCGGGAAGCGTTAGACGAAAATAAAAAAACTTTGAAAAAAAACTGAAAATAATTTTTATTATAAAGTTTTTTAACGAATTATAAATAGATGTCTTTTTTAGCGGGTTATAAAATTTTATAACGAAGTTTAAGAAGTTTAAGTTTTAAATAACTCAATTTTATAACACACTTTTTCAGAGGTCGACTTGGCATGGCTGGTCTCGTAACGTGTGGCGAACAACGAAGTTAAGCTTCTGAGTTCGCGGCGCAAAACACGGATTGGTGTGACCATCGAAACCTCGCTCTATCTAGCGGAGTAAGTTGGAACTTACTAGTATACTCGCATGCAGGCGCTGGGTAAATTTCGATGCGGGTATAACGGTAGTTCCACATAAAGCTAGGCATTGACGTGCTTAAGCAAGCGAAATTTTATCAGTTGACAAATCTAAATGTAGTATATGTGTGTATATAGTCAATGTATTAATGTAGTAATGTGTGGTGTAACACCCCCTGCTTATGCTTAATGGCGAAAAAGCAGGGTTATCAATGTTATTTATTTATTTATTTATTTATTTATAACACACTTTTTCTTGGGTGTTTTCTAAAATTCGGTTTTACAAAAGTTAAATGAGATCGGATCGCACCAAAATTGTGCCTAAAAAGTGTCTTTATATTTCAGAGGCAAAGATTCAATATTTAAAATGTGTGAGAAAGGCTTTACAGTTCCTAAATTCGATAATTTTTTTAAATGTTTTCGCAATAACAAAAATAAAACGCCATCGTTTATTTTTCGTTGTAAAAATCGTTCCAAATTTCACCGCTAGAGCGCTGTACAAGTCTATCGGAAAGAAACATTTTTTTTATTGCGAAATAAATTAAAAATTATGAAATACAGTATAAGAACATTTAAGTCTTTTTCATGCATTTAAAATCGTGGATCTGTATCTCTGAACATAACAAAACGTTTTGCTACGGTTTCAGTGCGGTTAGACGGATTAAAAAAAAAAAAAAAGTTATATATTTTTTTATCGCTAAAATGTCTCCACCGACCGGCTAACCGACCGGTGGAGTAAACGAACCTATATCTTTAGTGGGAATGTTTAAGGGAATATTTATTTTTAAAAAATATATCAGAAATAAAATCCATAAAAAGAAAGAAGGGACTTTTCAAAAAGGCCTGAGTAAGAGCAAGAGACAACGGAAACAGCGGATGTCCTGAAATATTTAATTGATGGAAGAAAAGTCTTGAATGTTGATGTTTACGAAAAAAGAAAAAGAAAGAAAAGAAAAGGATTTTTTAAAACATTAATGTGAATTCATTTCCCAAATGACGAAAATACTTCCATCCCCCCGAGTGCTCTTACACCGTCGAAGGAAACTGGATATAGTTTTAAAAAAAAAAATACATGTCTCCATTTCTGAAATTTTTTCATTGGTCTCATTCACCCAAAAATTGACTTTGGAGTGCAAAGTTCCATATTAAATAGCGATTTCCGTTGTAGACAAGATGAAAAAAAAAAAAAAACTCAGGAACTTGGCAAGACTTTGCTTGTTTCGTTAAAACTAGACTCGGAACTTCCGATCTAGTTCAGGGGATTCTGCTGCCACGACTAATGGCGACGGGTGAATTAGAACTGATTTATTGTCATTTAATCGAGCATAAAGCCGAAAAAAGCAGCGACCGACACAGCAGGAACAACAGTACGGGGAAAAGAACTTAGCAACAGGGAAGCATTTGAGGCTGAAGAGCTTTCAGTGAAATTAATTAAGATGTGGTGTAACAACAGGGGGGTTGAGGGGGTCATTGTCCCCCCCCCCCAACTGCAGAAAAATTAATATGGGAGGTACAGGAATTTTCTTCCCCAGTAAAAAATGTTCGTACCCCGCAGAAGCAGTTTGAACCCCCCTTGTCAAAAAACATCCCTCCTCACCTGACCGGCCAAGTTTTCGAAACGTTTATTAATTTATTTCCATTTTTAAATATATAAAAAAACAATGCTGTTAATTCCGTTTACCACATTCGAAATAAACAAAAAACGCAGCTTTAATCTTACTTTCCATTATATTTTCTTTTTAAATCCCACCGGTCCAATTTAATTCAATTAACGCTCTCGCCAAACGGGGGGAAAAAAAAAATATTAAATCGATTTCGTATTTTTTTTTTTTTTTTTTTTTTTTTCCTTTTTTATTTTTTAATCTCAATTATCGTCAAGACTTTTACCAGATCAAAATTTACTCCTTTTAATATACTGAAAACTCTTTAAACTCCGTCCAAGTTTGTTACTAAAAAACAGTTGTCCTCAAGAGGGGGGGAAAAAAAAGAAGAAAGAAAAAAAAAAGCGTTCGACTTTTCAACTGAAAACTTCAACAAACTTTTTTTATTCTTTTTTTTTTTATCCGTGAAGTTTAAAATTAGGTTTAATACACAGACGAAATATCCTTTCTAAGGAAACAATTTATAAAAAGATTAAAAAAAAAAGAAAGAAAGAAAAGAGAAACCCTGGGAAAGAAAACCTGTCGTAATAATTTAAAAATCAAATATCAACAAAGTTTTTTTTGTGAAAAGACCGCCGCGCCGGTTTCGCTTTAATTTTCTTTTGAAAAATTGCGAAAAACCGAAATTCACGGATTTTAAAATAATAATGAGATGGAATTCATTCGTTTTTAAACGGTACAGACGGTATTTTTTACAAAACATTTTTTTAAAAAAACTGAGAGCGGGGAAGAGGAGAGCCAATAAGGGGGGAAGAGGAGAAAGAGGGAATGAGGGTGGGGAAATTCGAAATTTAATATTTTCTCAATTGGACGATGAAATCTGACGCTAAAAGCAAATGCATGCATCCCCTCCGGCCCGTAAATTTTCACAGTTAATTTTATTCATTTGTGTAAAATTTTACTTCAAGATCACCCGGCACGCATACGATTCCGACATAATATAACAAACTTTAATCGCATCCCCCTCGTTCCCAGGAAATCAGGTAAAACGCAAATAAAGTGTCGTCATTCCGCTCTGGTTTTCCGCGAGGCTAAACAGAAATAAACGAGTCGGAAGATGCACATATATAAACTGTACATAACGGCAACACAGAGAGCAACTAAAAACGTGTATGTATAATAACGTACACTATTCAGCTACGAGGGGTATCCGGAAAGTAATGCCCAAAGATGAATAACGTTTGCTGGCACCATGGTAAAATTTTTTCCAACTGTACCATCTTAACCGTTTCCGGCCGGAAACGCCAAATTTGGTTTTTGCAGAATTAGGCAAATAATACGTGACTTACCAATATCTTATGGGCCCTACATAGCAAACCCAAAAAACAAAATGATTAATTTTCGGAACAAAATGGTTCCTATGCTTAGCTTATGGGAGCGATCCCCTTAGTTAAATTATATTAATTAATGTCATTAAAATTGTAATTACAATATAAATATTAATAAAATGCTTTAAAAAAATATCATGTAACACGATTCAAATGGAATGGGTTTCATTAAATTGAAACCCCATGTTTAGCTTACGAAGATTTTCCCATCCATGTTTAGCTTATGGGGATATGGGAAATTCTGTTTTTTAAGATATTTTATTTGTTAAAACCTCAGAAAATCAGCCCGAAAGCTAATCACGTATGTTATTTAAGCACCCCGGTGCTTTTAGCACCGGGGCTCCTAAACTTTATTCTGACTCACTTTATCATTGTTTTAGGGTATTTTTGAAAATTTTACTGGAAAATGCTTTTATCATAAGCTAAGCATGGGCGATTAGGAAATGTTTTTAGCAATGCCAATGGTCTCTAGGGACTTCGGCGTATCAAAATATTAAAAAAAAAATTAATAGCTATGACGTCATAAGAAATGGGCGTTTAAAACGACGGGAAAATTCATTTGACTTCCTAGAATAGCAAGATATTTTTCATTACGAATCTACGGCGTATTTTTGTTGTAAGAATCGTGGTGTACGAACAATTTCTATTTTTATTGCTGTAGAATTGAATTTTTTTTTTTTTTTTTGCCAAATTTTTATGAATTTATGAATTTAATTTTCAAAAGTAGTTAGGCCTAAATCTGGATTTATTTAATTTTTTTTTTTTTTTTTTGGTTATGTTTACAAACAATCTGGTTTTGTGGTGTGAGGGAAATTTGCCGCATTAATACCGGAAGTACCACCTTGAACGGGAAAACCTATTTTTTTCCCGTTTTTCTATAGCGGAAAGTACTTCTTGCCGTCGATGAATAATGAAAAAGTTATTCTCCATTGGACATTGTTTTCTGGATAAGAGGGGTCTCTTTCTAAGTTTTCAGGCTTCCGTATCGTTTCCGATCTAGCGGAAAAAGAGCCTATAGCCTGTCAGTCCCTGTTTATAAACCGACGGACGTCAATTCCTGTAAAAAACCTCACGGGAGAGAAACGGTCGGTACCGCTAAATGGAATAAAATAAAAAATTGGGATGCTTAACACAAAGGATGCCAAGTACAACGTGGAAAGCATGTTTCAATGTTAAAATGTTAGGAGAATACAACAAGGCTGACTGTAAACGTAAATGGAAGAAAATAAAAGTCTACGTTACGTTAATTACGTCATTCTCATTCCTTTTTTTTTTTTTTTTTTTTTTTTCTTAAATTTAATTTTCTTTTATAAATGGGATATTTACGTTCGAAGCGTGAATCTTCTCCACAGCGAAAAGCAAGTCATTGCTACGCTCTACCTTTGAGTTTTCCAACAGGAAAGCTCAAGAAAAAAAAAAAAAATACCGCTTTAGGTCAATGGAAAAATGCATTGAGTAACTTCCTATCGGTGCACATTTTTTTCAATTTTTTCCCCGAAGGGAGGAGAGGGGGGCGGGAGGGAGTTTTTAAAGAAGAAAGCACCTTCCATATATTCAAAACACCTTCACAAACGTCGTTTTAAATTTCGTAAAAAAAAAAAAAAAAAAAAAAAAATTAACACATCCAATTTTCCCCTCATTTTTAAAAGAGTAAAGAAAAGAAAAATGGATAACCAGTCCAACCGAAAAAATGGACTGAAGCGGAGCGAACCGAGATTGGAAGAAAAATGTCAAAATGTTCTTATCACCGTGAAGGGATTTTTTTTTTTTTAAAGCTAGAAAAACAAAACTTGATACACTGCCAACTCGACGTAGATATATATCCTTTAGACCAGGCATTTCGCAGCAAAACCCGCCGTTAAAGAAAAAAGAAAAAAATATATATATAGGCCTATATATAAAAATATATAAAAAAAGAATTTTAGGTAATCGGAATAAAATCTTCCTTTTGTAATGAAAGAATTCTGACAAAGCATCTACCATCATCGCGTTTCCCAAAGCGAATCTAATCATTATTTCGGAAAAAAAAAAAAAAAAAAAAAAAAAAACTCTTTATCTCACGTGAATATTTTTCCTCATCGAAACGAATACGAGTTGAAGTAAAATTCGATTCCGGAAAAATGCGAAAGGGCTTTTTTTTTTTTTTTTTTTTTTCTTTTCTTTTTCTTGCTGTTTTATTTAAATCGGATCAGGTTTTCTTTGCTCCTGTGCAATAAAATAAGAGCTTCGGTCTCTTTTGCACTTAAAAAAAGAAAAGTAAACGCCAGAAATATAAAATGGAACACCATTTTTGTCCATTGGAAAAACTAGTGCAAGACCTAGCATAGTAACGGGAAAAAAAATCAGACCCTTGGGGACTCTGTCGTACGGTATGTCAAATTGTATTTTTTTTTTGTTTACTCTATTCGTTTCTGTTATTATTATTATTATGATTATTATGGTTTTCCTAAGGAAAAAGGTATCTGAAAACGGTTTCAATCTTGTCCTACAATTCCGGGAAAACAGGAAATTATAAAAGCACCAAAACTTGGAAAGTAAATAACTTGTTTTTTTTGCCGCACTGAGGAAGTGGAATGATTAAGAGAATGCATAAAATAAAATCTAAAATGTGGGAGTCCACTTTATGATACTTTTGAGACTATTTTCTTCTTCTCTTCTTTGTATATTCAACCTCGGGGAAATGGAAAATATTACTTTACCATTCTTCTTTTTTTTTTGGCGCTTAGGATAATTTAATAGGGAGAAAGAGATTCTTGTCGTACTCACTGTTTGCTTTTCATTAAACGGGTTACCAACCATTTTTCCAAAACCTACATCACAGTAAAATTTCCTACAACGGTTTTTGAGTTTCCATTAAGGCTTTGAAGACAACTAATTTAGAACCTCTGGTGATTAGATATAAATTGTCCCCATACAAAGTTGCTATTATGTTTTATCTGGGAAATTTAAAGGGGGAAAAAGCGGAAGCACGTTTTGTACCTGATACTGGAGTCTGGTATTATGCTCGACAATATGCTGAAAACAGGTGGAAAAGCATAAACCTCAAAGAAACGGAGTACCATTTTGAACAAAGAGGCAATGATAAAAAAGCAATTACAATTAAAGATGACTGGCGTTTCAATAGAATGTTGTCACGAATTATGGTAAATAGTTTCGAAGAACTTGAAGTTGAACTTTTATTATCTCACCAGATCGAAAATGTTTTAGTGATTGGAAATTAGACGATGTTGAGAAAAAGGTCCTTAAAGGGAAAAGCTGGGACACTTTTAAAATAGATGAAATTGTAAAACCTGAAGCGAAAGTCAATGAAGAGGAATTTTAAAAACTCACTGAGGAATTAAAAATAAGATGTTATGCTTTCAAAGACATTAAAAGAAATGAAGCGACTGCGCGTGAATTTATCTCTCCCTTTTTGATTTATGCTGTTGCACATGTTAAAGAAAAAGTGTTGAAGATCAGCTGTGATTAAATGTGGCTTGATGTGGAGATGAAGCTGCAGGGAAGCAAGGGTTGGGGTAAAGTGGATTATGCTATTGTTTACAAAGATGTTATTATAATGGTGGCTGAAGCCAAAGAATGTGATTTGAAACAGGGATATGCCCAGATCATTGTCCAAATTCATTGTCTTATAGAGAATCTACCAACCGGAAAGTATAAAAGAGAGGATGGCACAATTATAATACCTATATGGGGCATCGTGACAAATGGGACAGAGTGGGTATTTTTCAAGTGGAGTAAATCCTTACATGATCCAGAAGTGAAAATATCTAAAGAACTTGTATTTAATCTTGAAACTTTTGATGGAGCAAAAAAAGTTGTTGAATCCGTCATATCTGTGATAATACAACGGTTTTTTCATAAAACAAGACACTTTTTACCAATGCCTATATCACTGGTAAACATGCCGCAGGGCGTAGGAGAGCTGTACCTCCCAGGTACAGCGTGGCAAGATGGAACCAGGATGAGGCCGCGGTGTCCGGTGGCCATCGTATACAAATAACCTACGCGAAGGATGGCACAATAAATTCCAACTTATCATTGGGAAACATCATCCCAGTTTCTATTACGGCCTGGGAGAACTGCAAAAGGAGCAGTCCGAAACCGAAAGCCAACTGGCGGATTTTTCACTGGGGAAACGCGTCAATGTAAAGCCTAAAAGGAAAAGGGTTGATCTAAAAAACCGAATCCAAACCATAGTCTGCATTATGAAACCTATAAAAATATAGTTTTTAAGACAATCCACCTTCTATTCCTCAGGTAGGATAACTAAATTTTTGAAAATTAAATAGAGAAAAAATTGATTGGAAGCTGGATTCGAACCAACGAGGACTCACACATCCTTGAACCCCAATCCGTGGGAGAACGCCTTAACCGCTCGGCCATTCCAATCGTACGCTTCCAACTGCATTTTTCTCTACTTAACAGATTCGTTTCCTGATATTAACTCATATGAACTAAGCAGGTCTTTACGACATTCGACTTTCGTTCGAGATATCTAGGTGAATCACACCTCCTACGCCAGAAGGGACGTAATACCTTTTAATTTAGTTTTTAAGACAATCCACCTTTGTAGTCACCTTCTTGTCGTAAAGACCTGCTTAGTTCATATGAGTTAATATCAGGAAACGAATCTGTTAAGTAGAGAAAAATGCAGTTGAAAGCGTACGATTGGAATGGCCGAGCGGTTAAGGCGTTCTCCCACGGATTGGGGTTCAAGGATGTGTGAGTCCTCGTTGGTTCGAATCCAGCTTCCAATCAATTTTTTCTCTATTTAATTTTCAAAAATCTATAAAAATAGTAACACAGTGGACTATTTACGGACTTTAGGCTATCACTTTTTAAACGTTTTCATTTTTCAATTTTTTTTTTTCCCCCCAGAAATTTCGGTTTTTTTTTCTTTAGTATTTTTTTGGACAATCATATGATCATTTCGGATCTATGACAACAGATCCATCCTCAGTGACTAAAAACAACAAACAAAGGAAAATTAAAAATTAAAATTAAAACTTCAACCAGGTGAGGTTATGACTGGACTCGTTTTTAATTAAATTTCACGACTTTTATAGAAGATGTTTATGTCAGTTTAGAGTATGTTTCTGTGATATTTAATTCATATGGTGAGTTTGTTTGTAAAGGCTTAGTCATAACCTCACCTGGTTGAAGTTTCAAGTTCGCGACCTTCGAACCAAAGAGTGCTATCACTTTTTGATTTTTCGTCAGCTAAACATAGAAAAATTTTTTTAGATAGCACCCTTTGGCTCTAACGTCGCGATTTTAATTTTTAATTCTCCGTTGTTTGTTGTTTTTAGTCACTGAGGATGGATCTGTTGTCATAGATCCAAAATGATCATATGATTCTTCTTCTTTCAAGTGCCGTCTCCGCGACGAAGATTGGCTACCATCTGGCATATTTTTACTTTTGAGACCGCCGCTCTAAAAAGACTCAAGGAATCAACACCAAACCAGTCTCTGAGATTCTTAAGCCATGAGGTTTTCCTACGGCCTTGCTTGCGCTTACCCTCGATTTTTCCCTCCATCACAAGCTGAAGGAGGCGGTACTTTTCATTTCGAATCACGTGGCCGAAATAATCGAGCTTCCGACGCTTGATCTCGTACAGCACTTCCAACTCCTTTCCCATACGAGCCAAGACGTCCGTATTTCTCACCCTGTCAGTCCACGAAATTTTAAGCATTCGACGGTACACCCACATCTCAAAAGCCTCCAACTTCTTTTCCAACGCCCTAGTTAAAGTCCATCCCTCGTGTCCATATAAGAGCACGGGAAAAACGTAACATCGGACGATACGGATTCTTGTTTGGAGACTCAAGTTGCGATTGCACAACAGGTTCCTCATTTTGAAGAAAGTTCCTCTGGCTTGCTCAATACGTCTCGACTTCCTGGTTACAATCCCAAGAATCATTTACGCAGCACCCAAGATATTTATACGAGTGGACCCGTTCAATTTCCTTTCCGGCGATAAAGATTCTCACGTCAACATTTTCCCTGCTGACAACCATAAACTTTGTTTTTCGCAATTTATGGTTAAGCCGTACCGATTGCTCATTTCGTTAACATGATCGAGCAAAGTTTGCAGATCTTCTGCACTGCCGGTCGGTAAGACCGTGTCGTCTGCATAACGCAAATTGTTGATTTCTTCGCCGTTGATCACGATTCCTAGATTTAGGCCGTCTAAAGCTTCCGAGAGGATCATCTCCGAATACAAATTAAATAATAACGGGGACAATACACAGCCCTGCCGAACGCCACGCTGTATTTGGACTTCCTCCGATAACTCATTTTCGATCCGCACGCTTGCGCCCTGGTTCCAGTAGAGGTTGGCAATAAGTCTCACATCCCGACTGTCGAGTCCTATGCGCTGAAGGATTTCTAACATTTTCTGGTGTTGAACCCTGTCAAACGCCTTCTCATAGTCGATGAAACACAAAAAGACATCTTTGTTTACATCTCGGCATCGCTGCACGAGTACTTGTAAGGTAAACAATGCGTCGCGCGTGCCAAAACCTCCACGAAACCCGAATTGAGTATCAGACATAAGTGCCTCGCACTTTTGAAAGACCCTTCCATGGACTATCTTCAGAAAGAGCTTTAATAGGTGGCTCATAAGGCTGATGGTTCGGTATTCTTCACAACGCCTGGCGTTCGTTTTCTTTGGAAGAGGAATGAACGTGGATTTTAGCCAATCTTTAGGGAAAATACCGCTCCGATAAATCTTATTGAAGAGGGATGTGAGGACATCTAGACCTTCATCGTCACTCAAAACCTTAATCATATGATTGATATTCTTTCAATAAATTAGTTGTGGATCTTTAAGGACGAGTTTTCATTTTTCAATCAGGAAAATTTCTTTTCCATTCTCCAATATAATAATGCATAAATTATGCAAAAATTAATGCATATCCAGATTTTTATGCTTCAAAAATTATACACATTTAAATTTTGGTGCTCAAAAAAATATGCATAAGTTTTCAAAAACTTAATGAGCCCTAGTCGTTCGTTTGCCAATAAGCTATATTTATTTAAATAAACAAGTACGTTTTTCATTCACCAAAAACTTCTTCAGGTAGAAATTTAAACTACAAAGAAAGTATTATACGTCTGATATAACTTTCGTTTGGACAAAAAAAAAAGGTCATTTAAACCTGACAATGTCAAATTATCATTTCTTTTCCGTATCAAAATAAATGATCAACTGCTTGCAGCTTTTTTTTTATAAACAAGAAAAAAAGTTTCAAAATTTAAATAAAACCAACATCAATTTTACCGAAAATTGTTGTGTAGGAAAAAAAAAGTTTCATCTATATTTTATTTTCCCTAAGAAACCTTATCTTTTTCTTATCGCTTTTAGAAATTCAAGGAAAAAATATGGTACAGAGGGGTAAAAAAAAAAAGAAAACTCAGGGGGCACAAAAGTGAGACCTCATTATTTTTAAATGGCCTTCCATCTGTCCCGGGGGAAAATATCAGTGTCCGCTGCCTGATCTCGCCCAAGAAGGAGGAATCTTCTGCTTTATAAAGAAGCTGATGTTCGGGAACCAGGGGTCCGAAGCTTGGAAATCTTGGGCGATGCCGATCGAATATTTTTTTGATATCAAAAATCGGCCTTGGCTCCGGCATCGCGAATTTGTTGGAGCTGGCATCAGCATCAGTGCCGGCATCGGCATCGGCGCTGGCACCGGTACTGGCATCGTAATTAAAAAGTCGAGATTTAAGTGATTTCACACGAAACAAGGCTGCTAGGTGCCTGCATGATTCAATAAAATGATACTTTCAAAAACGTCTAGAATGGCTCTATGATTTTTTCCTACTAAAATCGGAATCGGAGACGGCATCAAATGTAGTCAATGCCGGTATCGGATATAACTGATGCTTGGTGGCATCGGCATCGGCATCGGTGGTCGGTGGTCGGTGGTCGGTGCCGGAATCGGAAGATAAATAATAAATAATATGGAATCGGCATCGGCACCGACATCGGATTTGGACCCCTGTCGGGAACTTAAGCTTCTTTATAAAGAAGATTCGTTTCAGCAATTTTGAACAACTGCATGCAGTCCCACAAATTTTCGATGTAAACGTGTTAAAAAATTTAATGAAATTGAAAATCTGCAGAAGAAAAATAAACATCCTATTTCTGAGAAAGATAAAATGGCCAGCGAGGGAAAAAATCCGGAGGCGTTAATAGCTGCCGGATTCAATGATCGTCCACGAGTTTGCGGTTAAAAGGTAATGCAAGTTGTTTCCATAACGACAATAATCTCTTTTAACCATTAAAAAAAAAAATAACAATAGATAGCCTCTATACGTATCCCGAATAGCAATTAATTCGGAGTAAGAATTCCCTTAGGAAACCTCTGAGAGAAAGTATAAGATTCCGAAGCAGAAAATGTCTTATTAGTCCATGTTTTGCTTTAGCTCCCATTAATTATTATTTTTTTCCCTTTTTTGAGAAAGCTTCAAATAGCCGATATTTTTTTCCCCGTCATCTTTTCATTTTTATTAGGCAGAAGATTTCAGATATTCCGAAAATTATGAGGACGGGTAACTTGATAAAATACTTTTTGGTAGGAGATAAATTTGTATCAACCGACGGTTTCGAATCTCATAAAAAAAAAAAAAAAAATCCCGAAGGATGTTATTGATATTTTAGGATTAGCATAATCGACGAATTCGGAGGGGGGAGGAAATTTATGGAATCAAATTTGTGGCTTTCAAAATTTTCGGGAGAGTTGATGTTTATAGGTGACCCGAGATGACCCGTGGAGAATTTATTTTAGGGTTGAATTACACATCTTGATTAATAACAGCCCTGGCCCTGTAGAGGATGACTTTACACGCACGAAATGAGGATATAGTTTTTCGTTGGGGAAATTCATCGTCGACGTGATTGTGAAAGAACCCCGCACAAATTACCGTAGCAGCGGGTTACTTTTTACACTTTTTGATTGGTTTTTCCACGAAAAAGACATAAAATTGAGAACCGAATTAAAATATGTTTTTACAAACATTAAGAGTGGTCCTTTAGCTTTCGTACGATACCCTGTTATAATATCTATACTTGTTACAACACGAACAAAAACTCGATTTTCCAAAAGGTGTCATTCTAACAAGAATGAGGTTACTTTTTACGATCATGTTTATACCTGAATATCTTAAATAATTGAAGAGGATATGACAAATTATTAGTTTCTGTAAACGGAAAATGTCTTAATAAAACAATTCGTTGTGGATTTAGAACCCATAGGACATCGCCTTTGAAATATCTGTAAAAAGTAACCCCATTGATCTTAATTTTTTTTTCCCTTTTCAATTTGTTTTGGCTATTAATGACCATCGCTGTTAATTTTAAAAAATTAGTGAACCTAGTAAAAACGTGATCAAAACCTTGAAAACGTTATCAATTCGTTGTGGATTTAGCAAACATAGGACATCGCCATTGAAACATCTACAAAAAGTAACCCCATTTACAATCGTAATTTTTTTCTATTCAATTTTTTTTTTTTTTTTTTTTTGCTTGTAATAGTTTGATTTTGAGTGAAATTAAGATGGTTGTTTAAGGGACTATTTAGGGCAAGTGCGAAAGGCAATTTAATTTCAATTTGACCGGCGGATGCAGCAGAATGCATCTCAGTATTTTACGTTGTTTGATTCCTTAATTTTTTTTTTTTTTAATTAAAAACTTAACGTTTTCATTATAAATCAAGTTTAGCAACGAGGCTTGAACATAACACTCGAAAATTATCAATAATTCAGCATAAGTTTAATTTTTGAAAAAAATCTTAGTCGTGTTTTAACAAAGATAAAAATTTCAAAAGTAACCCCCTGGAGTTACTTGGGAGACTTGGAAACGCTGGAGTCTCCAAACGAGGGTCCGTATCGTCCGATGTTACGTTTTTCCCGTGCTCTTATATGGACACGATGAGTGGACGTTAACTAGGGCTTTGGAAAAGAAGTTGGGAGGCTTTTGAGATGTGGGTGTACTGTCGAATGCTTAAAATTTCGTGGACTGACAGGGTGAGAAATACTGACGTCTTGGCTCGTATGGGAAAGGAGTTGGAAGTGCTGTACGAGATCAAGCGTCGGAAGCTCGATTATTTCGGCCACGTAATTCAAAATGAAAAGTACCGTCTCCTTCAGCTTGTAATGGAGGGAAAAATCGAGGATAAGCGCAAGAAAGGCCAAAGGAAGACCTCATGGCACAAGAATCTCAGGGACTGGTTTGGTGTTGATTCCTTGAGTCTTTTTAGAGCGGCGGCTTCAAAAGTAAAAATCTCCAGATGATAGGCAATCTCCGTCGCGGAGCCGGCACTTGAAAGAAGAAGAACCCTTTGGGGCAAAAAGTAACCCCCTGGAGTAAAAAAAAAAGCCCCATGTTGCGGTAATTGAAAATTTCAAAGCTGCACAACTCCGTTCAGTGGCGCGATAGATAATGCTAGACCATTTAATAATAATCCATATACTCCATCGGTTAGTGAAAAAAAAAGTAACCCCCTTGTTAGCCCTTGTTCGCCCTGAACGTGGATAGGTTCCAATATATAATACTACATCAGCATAACACGTATCGGTCTTCTTAAAAGAGCTTGTAATTCCGTATCTCAGAGGCAAAACGTCGAATCTAAAAAGCTACGCTTTATCACTTTCTCTGCCACTCTGTCCCTTTCCTCTTTCCTATTTTCTCTTTTCTCTACTTTCTCTCGCTTCCTAACTTATATACATCGCAGAAAGTGCCAGAAGGTAACTTAGTTTGGTTTTTGCGATCAAATTTTTCCAAACCTCAATCACGTTATCATCGCTTAAACGCAAAATTCCACAAATTCCTAAAATGTTCACATCAAAAAGGTATCCCGATTTTCCCTTGCAAATGGGAATATTAATCGAAACTTCCCGGTATAGTACCTATTATACTGTGAAATTACATTTCACACTTTCGCGGAGGCGATAAGTATTGTTCATGACGCTGCTCAGCCATTAGAAAATAAAAAGGGAAAAACCAGAAAAAGTTGTGAAGATCAGACTCGTTGAAAACTTATTCTTTTTCGTCTTGACGATTTAAAAAAAAAAATTTTTTTTCTTTTTCATGGAAGTCAAAAACAGACTTCACCTGTTTTTTGTTCCCTCGTTCAGAAAAAAAGGGGGATTTTTTTCACGTTTTTCTTTTTTTACGTTTAATTGGTGTAAAGTAATAAATCGAAGGAATGAATTTAATTTTTTAGGGGGGAAAAATAAATAGAGCAACCAGCTGGGTAATTAATTAGTGCATCGAATCGAGAGCTTTGATGAGGCCAACATTTTTTATTACATGGATGATTTGGTCCCTGCCCTGGAGGTATTTATACATTAAATATTTGGATTATTGAAAAGGTTATTACCCATTCAATGTCATCTTCCCATGTTATTTCGTAAAGGATCCGAAAAAAAAAACCAATCAACTTTCACCCTTATTAAATTTTTTATGAAATCTCTTTACTCTTTTTTTTTTTTTTAAACGTTAGCTAAAGTTTCGAAATTTAAAATTTTAATTCATATTAACGCCGCAAAGTATAATTACATTGATTTTCCCTTCGCTTGTAGTGGATTAAAGTTTCGTTACATGAAAAGCGCTCAAATTATTAAAATTTAATTAATACTGCATCTTTTTTCCACAGTTTTTTTGATTATAATAAAATCGACTTACTACGTGGCGAATGAACGATCTGGAACGAGCTTTTCTTTGGGGGTAATGCAATAATCAGCAGATGAAGGCTTCCCTACGAACATACCTATCAGGGGGTTACTTTGTACTCGACCGGGTAACTTTGGACACTTCGATTTTCCCTTAAATTCTTGAAGATAGAACAAGGAAAAGCCCAAATAAGGATTGCATTTCATAAAGTGAAGCTTCTTAAATACTATTTAGTAAAATGACTCTTCAAATTGATATTCGATTTTAAAAATGATGCGAGACGGGAAAAAAGATCAAAGTTCGGAATACTAAGGTCCCTCCAACGGTATCTGAAAGCCGAATTCAGGTTCAAACACGTTCGGCACTTGCCCTACATCATCCTTTCACTACCCAAAAACTTTCTTTCCAAAGGGATTTTCCAGAGAGCAGAAAAACAAGAATTAACAAAAAAATGTTTGTAAACACTCCATAAACACCATGTTTACTAATATCAGCCATTTTATTCATCCAAACGCATTTTATTTTGGTTTGAAAGAATTTATTTTTCTGGATCATTTCCTCTTCTTAAAATTATTGAACGGAATAAAAATTGTTTATTTATTAACGGTAATATGTTTTGAGAATATTTTTCGCCATTTATTGTTTTAATTAAGGAGTTACAGATGCAGAAGCAAAAGTGTCCAAAGTTACCCCATTTTCAGATCGTCGAGGGCGTTCGGGAAATTGATTCATAGATTGACTTAAAAGAAGTATAACCATAACAAAAGGGTATCATTTCGACTGCTCCGAAGAAAAAGTACCTATTTTTTTTTTTAGCAGTACAAAAACTACCTATCTTTTTTCGGACAGTTGAAAAAATACCTATCTTTTTTTTGACGACTTATAAACGATCTATTTAAATGGCCATTGCTATATACGATAGATCGTTTTTGCAGTAACAAAAAAAAGATAGGTATTTTTTCAACTGTCCAAAAAAAGATAGGTAGTTTTTGTACTGCTAAAAAAAAATAGGTACTTTTTCTTCGGAGTAGTCGATTTGAAAGCTGAAGGATCTCCCTTCTTGTTTGTGAAGGCAGATTGAAAATCGCCTCAGTTATATACAAGTAATAACAAAAAAAAGTGAAAAAAGGTAAAAAGTAATCCCTCCGTACGGTATCTACATTCTTGAACCCCCCAATCGGCAAGCCATAAATATTTAATTTCTACTTTTTTTGAAAATTTATTTATTTATTTATTTATTTATTAATCATTGGCAGTAAAACCAATTCTGGCATTGCCTGTGTCGTACAAATTCAAGTAATCAATTAAACAAAATTTAACAAAATTAAAAAAAAAAAAAAAAAAAAAAAAAAAAAAAAAAAATTACATTAAAATATTACTGTACAATATCACAATCACTTACATAATCAATTACATAAGATCAAAATTTAAAAAAAAAAAAAAAAAAAAAAAAAAATCAATAATTTTAAGCATCAGTTTCACTCAGATTATTTAGATTATTTAGGCATTGCACAGCTTCCTCGTTGCTGTAAGTTTGAAAATATTTTCAAAATGTCTTATATATTTTTTACAACATCTTTTAAGGTTCTAGTTCGTTTACATAACCGGCCGGCTAGCCGGGCGGTGTACACATTTTAACGATAAAAAAATATTTAAAATTTTTTTTTTTGAATCCAATATTTTATACATGAAAACGGGGTCTAACTGCACCGAAACCGTACCCAAAACGTTTCGTTATGTTCAGAGATAAATTTCCATGATATTAAATGCATGAACAACAGTTAATAGCTCTTATATTTGAAAATATTTAATTGTTTTCGCAAAAAAAAAAAAGAAAAAAAAATGTTTATTTCCGAGAGACTAGTGCAGCGCTCTAGCGGTGAAAGCGCGAACTATTTCAAAAACAAAAAGAAGAATGGCGTCGTATTTTTTTATTTCGAAAACATTAAAAAAAATTATCAAATTTACGCACAGTAAAGCCTTTTTCATACACTTTCAATAACGAACCTTTACCTTTTAAACATAACAAAACGTTTTGTCACGGTTTCGGTGCGATCCGATCTCATTTTAATGTGTAAAATACCGAATCGAAAAAAAAAAAAATTAAATTTTTTTTATTGTTAAAAAATTCTCACCGCCCGGCTCACCGGCCGGTTATGTAAACGAACTAGAACCTTTAATCGTTCTTAAAATATTTTTTTCAAATATTCCTGCAATATTTTTTAAAATATGTATTTCATATATATGAAGACAAACACACACACACGTGGCTTTTACAGGACCTGGAGCCCTATCGCCGCACTATAAACCTTCTTCCATTCGGGCCTCTCCTGGCAGGCAACTCGCCAGTCGGACACTCCCAACCTTCCCGCATCAGCCGCGACATTATCTTCCCATCTGATCCGGGGTCTTCCTTGAGGTCTAGGACTCGTTGGTCTGCCCTCCAGGACCTGCCGGATATATCTTGACGGGGGCGCGAGAGCGACATGTCCCGCCCACTTGAGCCTTCGAGACTTAGTCACGCTAGTGATTAATGGTTGCCCAGTGAGCCTACGGATTTCGTCATTTGAACGCATTCGCACCCTGCCAGTGGTTGGATCCCTTCTAGGGCCTAGAATTCGGCGTAAGACCTTATTTTCGAATATATATGAAGAGCAAGCGGGAAAAAAGATTAGCCATGTGCCATGTGAGTGCCCATGGAAATAACGACATTGTTGAGAAAAAATTTCATCGGGTACATGAGCCGAGTGAGAATCGAACCCACGTCTTCCGCGTTTTCCCGCGCTTTGTGATTCGTGTTGCAATTTAAGTCCTTCATTGAGAGAAGATTTGCCGAGTGTGGGTCGGTAGCTTAGTGGTAGAGCACCCGTCCGGCAAGCGGAAGACGTGGGTTCGATTCCCACTCGGCTCATGTACCCGACGAAATTTTTTCTCGATGATGTCGCTATTTCCATAAATTAAAAAATGAGATCGGTGAACCGATCAAAGTGCTTTATCGACGAATTATGAAATGTATATTATAAATAATATACATAACGGTTAGATTTGTGATCAGAGGTCCACCAAAGCCACTGTACGGGCATATGGAATCTGAATTTTGGAAAAATAATTTTAAATTCGGAATCCTCTACCCCGAAAATATTCTCAAAAATTCGGTTAGATTTTTGATCAGAGGTTCACCAAAGCCGCAATACTGGCATAAGGGATTCGAATTTCGGAAAAATTATTTCAGATTCGGAATCCTCTACCCCGAAAATATTCTCAAAAATACGGTTAGATTTTTGATCAGAGGTCCACCAAAGCCGCAGTACGGGCATAAGGGATTCGAATTTCGGAAAAATTATTTCAGATTCGGAATCCTCTACCCCGAAAATATTCTCAAAAATTCGGTTAGATTTTTGATCAGAGTTCACCAAAGCCGCAATACTGGCATAAGGGATTCGAATTTCGGAAAAATTATTTCAGATTCGGAATCCTCTACCCCGAAAATATTCTCAAAAATGCGGTTAGATTTTTGATCAGAGGTCCACCAAAGCCGCAATACTGGCATAAGGGATTCGAATTTTGGAAAAATTATTTCAGATTCGGAATCCTCTACCTCGAAAATATTTTCAAAAATACGGTTAATTTTTTGTTAGCTCCCACGAGAAACCCGCCAATCAGCATCCAAATCGCTTTGTTGACGTAATCGATGACGTCATATCACATATCGGTTTTTAGGCCTATACCCATACTTTTAGCCCTGCTCACCGTTTCTGAACCACTCAACAGAATTTAACAAAATTTCAATGGTAGCGTATCTGGATGAATATCTACTGCAGTACGAAAATAGGACTCAATTGGTAGCTGCGTTCGCGATTTATAGTCAAAAAAGATCTTGAAATTGTTGAAAATTTAACATTTTCACTCACTGCTTCCGAATCCCTGGATCGATTTAACTCAAAAACTAATCAGCACCTACATTTCATTAGAAGTTGCTACCCACCAAAAATCATCGAAATCCGTTCTTTCGTTTTTCTGATTTTCCTCCGACAGACACTTTTTTGTCCACATAAATACGCACATTGCCATACACTGTGACGACCGAAGTTCCAGAACCGTATAAGTCCAAAATTTTACCCGGCCAAGGTCACGCCCTTTGCACGTGCTCGGGTCGTGATCAGCGCGTGATCACTCTGGCGACCAGGGTATTGGTCGCCAGAGTGCACAGGTCACGAAAGTGATAAGGGAATTTGCACAATCGGTCGCCAAAGTGACGAAAATGTACGCGCATATATTCATACACACATACACACATACACACATACACACACACGGCCACCATCAAAATTTTGCTTTTTTCGGCATCAGGGGACTTCAAAATGTGTAAAAATATCAAAAACTAAAAATCTGAAATTTGTGCTAAAAACAATGCTTTATTCTCCCTGCGGTCGATAAAGCAAAAATAGAAAATCGAAATTTCGGCTTTTGTAATATTATAAAAGACGATAAATTATTTTTCATAAAGTGTCTATGTTTTTGTTTTGAATGCTTTGACAAAAGCTTAACATTTTTTCTTTTCGACCAAGACTTTTTACAAATAAACAATTAATTGTCTCTAAAAAAAATGAAACTAAATCATACTGTTAGATTTCGCGAGGATGAAACCTAGTATACATTACATTCCGATAGAAGCCTAATAAATTAGCTGCAGAAAATATTTCATTCAAAAAGGATTTCGTAAGATAACATTAGACGAAATTAAAATATTAAGGGTAAAGATTTAATCTCTTGTTACGGTGTATATCTCCTTTCATGAATTCCTTTTCCCTTACATTTTCTACATTAGATATGTCACTTTCATGCAGATGTTTCTTAAATAAGACGTTATCTCCTTCGCTTGTAATTAAATGAAAACCGTTTAAAATATCTATTAATTAACTCCTATCGCATGTATTTCTTTGTTTGAACTAAAATAAATCCCTTTTGTATAGGCAAAGAGTGGAAAATACACTCGAAACGGAACAAACAACTTCGGCCCCTTTTGAATTCAAATTCAAAAACAACCCGAAATATATTGAAATATCTAGCATCTAAATACCGAATCCATGGTAACCCGTACTACAAAAGGAGAAAAAACATTTCGAGTAGTTTTTTTTTTTTCTCAAGTTTTTGCAGTTCGTAATGTTCCACACAGGAAAAAGTTGGGGAGAATTCCCTTTTTCCCTAAACTCCAAGTGAAAAAAAAAAAGGAAAAGCAAACACAATAAACAAAAAAAAAAATGTGTTAGAAATAGCGAGAGGAAGGCAATATCTGTATTAAATTTGGTTACAGTCAGTCTGCATAAAGGTTTAGCAAACATTTTCCTTCGATTTTTGTCAACAAAAGTTACGGCGCGAAAAAGAAAAAGAAGGGAAAGTGTTCCGTGACACAGATTTTTTTTTTTCCTCCCTTAAAGGCAAAGCGGAATTCCCGAA
Source organism: Liposcelis bostrychophila (assembly GCA_037577465.1). Lineage (NCBI taxonomy): Eukaryota > Metazoa > Arthropoda > Insecta > Psocodea > Liposcelididae > Liposcelis > Liposcelis bostrychophila. Next base: position 51,607,743 of record CM075208.1, on the reverse strand, counting down.
AAACAGAAGTCCCAGTTTTGTTATGATTCTTTATGCATCTGATAAAAGCTTTCTTTCTCCCCTTTTTTTTTCAAACAAGTAAAGAAGCGGCGGCATAAGCGTGACGTCACATTTTTAAACAAAAGGGAAAATAAAGTAGCTTTCACGGTTTATGACTTCTTTTGCCGGGTTGCGTTTTCCAAGAAAACTTTCCGTCTAAGACAATGATGACGTAAACTTTTGACATACGGTTCTCCTGATGCAGACACTTGGTCCCACAGTTTTTGAGGTCGGAGGATGGGGGAAATTTCAAGCTGAGCGCGATAAGACGGACGAAAACCGCCTTCCAAGTTTTCCCCACCAACTTTAACCTTAAAACTTTCAACTGACCTTTGATTAAATGGTTAAACGACCTGTCAGCTAATCGACTTAACGGTTCAAATGGTTTGGGGCGGAGATTTGAGAGAAGAAGCGGCGAGTGATTTGTGTTACGTCTCCCGCGTCACGGGGAAAAATCAAGGGGTCAACCGCAATGCCCTGGGGAACTTCAACGGAGGAAAAAAAAAAAAAAAAAGTTTGGTCATCCGTTAAAAATTTCGTTCATTTAATTTAATTTTTTTTTCTCCCCTTCGACTGTAATGAAGCCGTCTCTACAAAACGGAAGAGGGAACCGGAATACAATTTAGTCAGTTCCGATCGCACGTTTCATTGAACAATAGATACCGCGATCGAATACAAACCTCCTTTAAAATAGGTCATCGTTGAAAATTATTAATGAAATTTTCAGTTTTCGCACCTTCGATCATTTTCTATCCACTCCCGTCCGTGATTAATTAAAATAAAGTTTAACGTTATCTCTTCCGGAGAAATTGATTTTGGAGAAAAAAAAAAATTAAATTGGGATTTAACGAGAAAAGATCGTTCGATATGCTTTTGTTCCGGCGGGTATATATATTTTTAGAAAAAAAAAAAAAAAAAAAAAAAAAAAAAAAGAATGAATTACAAAAAAACAAAAAAAAACAAAGTCACGCAGAACTTTGTGAATTTTTTTATTTCTTTTGTAACAGATTTTTTCCCCTAAGTTTAAGAAAATAACCCAATTCTAATTTTTTTTTTTTTACGAAATGTTGAACAATTTCCTTTTAAAATGGAAATTTCCTTTCCTTTTTTTTTTTCGTTTGTTTTAATGTCACCAGTCGAGTTTAATTGTTGGATATTACGTTGATGAGGAAGAAACATGAAAAAGTTACGGCGTCACGTTTTAAAACGACTATAAAAAAAATTCCTTGCCGAATGACATCCGAAAAAAAAAAAAAAATACCCATTTAAAAGGGACCATGTTACAGGAGGAAAAAGAACGCCGATCGCTTTTCATTTAAGCAAACTTCAGTTGATAGGTGAAACGTTGCCAGCCGATTTTTCACTTGTCTTTCACTCTCTTTGCCTTTGACGTTCATCGAAGTGAACAAATGACAGTTGTGGCGAAAAGCCTGCGGGGAGCCGGAGATCCTACGTTGGGAGATCTCCTGCTATATAGGTGTGCCGCTTAACCCATCTCAATATGAACGGAGTTTGATTAGTTTTCTGTTCAGGAATTGATATATATTTCTCGACTTTTGATCACTATCTGCAAAATTAATTTTGAACGGGGAATTGGGAGGATTCACGGGTTACAACTTGTCGAATGATATGATTTTTAATCTTTTCAAAAACGAAACTAAATGTCGGGAAATGTTCCCGCACCGCCAAATTTTTATTTTCTTCGTATACATACTAACATCATGCCATGCATAGAAACGACCGAAAATATTCCAGGCAGAAATATATGGATTTAAGGGGCAACTAGGCGACCGGCAATACATGTCTACTTCATAACCAGCATTTTTTTTTTAAATAATCTTTGAATCGAAATTTTTCTTGTTTTATATCAGAACTAATGTAAAATAAGCTGTTTTATGTATTCGTAACTACTTTTGTCAAAACTAGGCCTAAATATAATTCATTCCAACATAAAACTTATAAATACGAAAAACTGCATAAGCTAAGCATACAAAAATGTTTTACTCACAAGTTAAGCACAGGGAATCAAAATAATCGTGTAAAGTCATTAAGGCTTAGTTTCCATGATTCGTAACAGTTTTGCAATTAACGAATTAGATTAAAATAATAATATTAGAAAAACGACTCAGTAAAATGATATAATTCCGCCCATAAGCTAAGCATAGGAATCATGGAATTTTGATTTTTAGAAAACTTAATGCTGTAAGCATTGATTGCGGCTTATAGGAGGGATTTAAGACGAACCTAACTGCTTAAAATCTCAGTTTTTAAAAATTTAAGTTATGCACTTTAGGAACAACACGCCCCCTACCCTAGTAGCCACTGACTATGCAATGTTATTGGGTTTATTCAAGAATGGTTGCCTCAAGTTATTTAAGGACAAAGACCTCGAAGAGACTTAACAGAAAGTCACGGAGGAAGATAATTATCAAATTATCTCGGAATTCTTTCCCGAGGAATAAATTTTTTTCTCGTCTTCTTTTCTTTCCCACAGATCCTGATGCAGTCAATTTTGTATCAGAATCGGAGCAATCGAAGACGCAATCTAAGACGAACCGAATTGCTTAAATACATACCGAATTGCTTAATATATATTTTGTCATTTTATCGTTCATGAGAAAAAACGTTTATCATTCAAAAAATGTTCTATGTCGGGACAGGACAAATAACGCACACTTTTGCCAATGAAAATGGCTTAAAAATAATTTTTTTTCCGCCCAAGAAGAGAAGCAATTCTTTAACTTCTAAAACTCAAATCCACTGCAAAAAAAAAAAGAAATAGTATATTACATATCAGGTATGGAGGTGGCGTATTGCAGGCCGAGACTGGGGTTTACGGCCCGAACGAAGTGAAGGCCGTGACCAGTCGAGGCCTGTAAGCCACCTCCATGCCTGATTTGTAAGATATTTTTTATTACGAGGACGGGAAATGAATTTTTTCGTTTTTTAAGCGGGCGGGAAAGTTCATTTCCCGCCCGGAGTGATGAAAATTTTTTTTTTTTTTTTTTTTTTTGCAGTGGATTTGAGTTTACATTAAGTAATATTGGCTAAAAATAAAAAGGTACGTTTATTCAAAAACTATCCAAATATAGGCAAAGATAAATAAACGTGGGGTTTATTAAGCAAATTTATATTTGCTTCAAAAATTTTTAACCAACCATGGGGATGTTGTTGCACCCGCTTTATTTTTTTTGACAACTTTAATTTTGTTTTAAGGTTGTTTTAATTCGTCCCCGAAAAATAATTTTGCTGGAGTGTAACCAGTAGTTTCATTTTTGGCGGTTCTGATTGCAAAAACAATATAGGGTAAAATGGAACAGAAATAAAGATAATCTCACCATCTCTGCAAAGAGTGACAATAAGATGTATCAAGCATCAATTATTTTTAATAATTTACCGCTTAAACTTAAACTGATGAAGTCGAAATCAGCATTTAAAAAACAGTTAAAAGAACTGCTATTAGACCATCCCTTTTACAAATTAAAGAATACACGGATTTTAAGTTTAAGTAACAATATTCATTTGGTCGCTGCATTTTCTTTTTCTTTTTCTTTTTTTTTTTTTTTTTTCTTTTTCTTGGTCGAGGCTAACAGTAGCATATCTTGAGTAATTTTTGAATTATTTTATTTATGTTTATTTTATTGTGTTTCCATCGTATTTTTTTATTTTTATTTTTTTAAATTAACTGACAATGTCTTATGTTTAAATGTAAACAATGGAATGCTAAATCAATATATCAATATCAATATATCAATGGATGTCCCATGTCCTTTGGTCTTCATGTACAAACATGGCCAAGGATGTTTTCAAGGTCCTGTTATATCTCTCAGAATTGTAAATTTGAATTTTATACATATAAATTTGAAATCTATATACATAAGACTGACTGTCCTTAACGACTCATAATAATAGATTACGAGATCTCATATCCCGCGGCCCGAAAAATCTGAAATTTTCGCAAAAGGTTCGTTTCGATTTATCATTTAATAAATAAGACTTTCATTTCGGAATTCCGAACCGGTCCCGAGAAACCCGGAAAACCAAATCCGGTAAAATCCTAGCTTTAACTTACGGCCGAAGAAAAAAAAAAGAAACGTAAGGGTTTCGTTCACTAGCGAGGAATGTTTAGGCGTGGCAATACCTTAAAAACCACATTGCTAAAAATAATTTTTTTAACAAAGAAAAGAAATACCTAACGGGACTTCCAACCCTCACGAAGGGTAGTTTTCGTTATTGTTCACCAGTTGAGAACGAGAATTCGTATTGTCAAGTACTCAAAAATAAATTACCGAGTTTCAACCACGTTTTTTTTTTATTTATTAATTTTTACTTATTTTGTCTTTCTTTTTTTTTTTTAACGCCTATTTGCACGGCGCGAACATGGTCCTTCGAGCCGGATCGGAACGCGAATACCAATTTTGGATTACAGTGCTAAAATTAATTTAAAGGATAATCAAAAAAAAAAAAAAAAAAAGTGCTTATTAATGTAAAAATTGAAAAAGTGCAAAAGAACCTGCGAAATTAGTTTAAAGGATAATCAAAAAAAAAAAAAAAAAGTGCTCATTAACGTAAAAAACTAAAAAAGTGTAAAAGAAACTGAAAAGGTGTATAAGTGCCGTACGTTTTAATAAAAGATAGTGCAGTTTTCTATTTTTTTTAAACTGCATTTTAAAAATAAAACAATAGAACTAACGTAACAGTGATCATAAGCTAGGAATCATCATTCTTATTCAAAAGGGATTATTTCTTCCACGGAAACGACCTGCCAAGACAGACACAGGTGGCGAGGACAGATCCAAGCCAGGAGTCATCAACCTAAGGCATAGCGAGTCAAAAAAAAAAGTACCGAATACCTTTCGAGTGAGTAAATTCCTATTTTGAATTTAAATTCCCCAATCGTGCGATTTAATACCATAAAAATGGTGAAACCAAACCTTAAAACTTTAAAAGAAAAGCGGCAAATGCAAATGGATTTGCTGAGTCGAACGGCTCAATTTTGTGGGTCAGTGCACCTTGACGACATGTCTTGGCCACTGTACTATCAGCTCGAGTCGCGGCGAAAAACATTAGAAAAAGCCTTCGAAATTTTTGACGACGTTCAAAGCCAAATCGAAAAATTAGAAAAGAATTCTGAGAGAGCTCAAGAGGAGCGCTTAAACTTCGAAAATGAGTATTTTGACCTTCATGGCGAAATATTGAGAGTCTTAGAAGATTTTTCTAAGAAAAGAAATGAGGAAGATGAGGGATCCTTGAATACTTCTAATTTAAATAAAAATAATTCATTAAATATCAGTGAGCAAAATCATTCAGAAACGACGGATAAGAACAATACCGGTTCTGGCTCAGCCTCCGCTACAACAGTGGCGTCGTCAGGCAATGTCAATAGGTCCATCCAGCCTCCAGTCAATTTTGAATTAGAAAATTCACGACCTGGAGAAGGAGGGGTGTCGACCAGCGGCGTCCTCAATTCAGAGGTTACCGACCGCAATCTACCCGTCTTTGCTACTGGAGCTGAGTCTGACTCTGGCCAGTCGCAAACGCCGGCAGCGGGTCAATTTAATTTAAATAGCGCTGTTGCTCCTCCCGCAGGACCAGCCAATGCACTTTTATTATCTCAAGGATTCCCTCCTATATCTTCAAACGGGTCATCGCCTTCAATGCCTAATTCGTTTAATATGGGTCAAGTCAATCCTTTTTTTTTCTCGCCAGCGATAATGCAATATCCTAATGTAAATTTTCCAACTATGAATTTACCGAAATTTCACGGCGACTACGACAAATGGGTTGAATTTAGGGACTCTTTTAAGGCACTAATTGACATCAATCCCTATATACCGAACATCATTAAACTACATCATCTGAGATCGTGCCTTAGTGGAGTCGCCTTTGACGCCATAAGGTCCATTCCAATCACGGACAACGGCTATGCTGCAGCCTGGAAGGCACTCACGGACCGTTACGAACGGAGTCGATTAATAGTGCATCAGCACACGAGTGCATTGCTCAAATTAAATTCCCTAGCAAAAGAGTCAGCCAAGGAATTACGGACTCTTCAAAATGAGATCACCAATAATGTGGAGTCACTCAGAAATCTCGGAGAGCCCGTTGATTCGTGGAGCTCTATTCTTATCGCCATCATAACTCCGAAATTAGATTACAATACGAACAGGGAATGGGAGAGACTATGCGTAAAAGGCCCAAACAAAACCTTCAAGGACCTAATGAGTTTGATACAAAACCGTTGCGAGGTACTTGAGAAAATCCAGTCCGCCAGATCATCGACCGCTCCCGGGAGGAATGAACCAGAAAGAAGAGTCCCCCCAGCCAAGAAAATTTTTCGCTCAACGTGTCACGTGGCTCCCACAGGCAGTAAAACTTGTGAAGTTTGCAAAGCAGACCATTACATTTTTTACTGTCCTGCATTTAAAAACCTGGCTCCTCAAGATAGAAACGCTGTAGTAAAAAATAAAGGATTATGTCTAAACTGCCTCAAAACCGGCCATAACGCTGCTCAGTGCGACCGCTCAAAATGTAAAACGTGCGGGAAAACTCACCATACTCTTTTGCACGTCAATGAATGGCAAACTCCGTCCGAAGATCGGTCAGTCGTGCCTTACAGGGCGAGGCACTCTGAAGGACGAAGACCTTCAGTGTACACCACTACTTTTTTTCCTAGAAGAAAACATACGAATTCCAATGCAGCTGCCATCACTAATGAAAAGGAAAGGGAAAGGAGACCCCAGCGAGAAACGAGAAACAATAGGACTACCTCAGGTACACAAAATAATAGAGAGCCGAACAATAATCCAAACGGGTCAACGATCTCTTGACTAACAACAACCTCTGCATACCCCGTTTCCCAAGGAGAAGCACCACTATCAACAGCCATGGTAATGATAGATTTTCTTGTAGTATCTCATCCCTGTAGGTCATTGCTGGATATGGGTTCAACAAATAATTTTATTACGATGTCTCTTTGCGAAAGAATAGGGCTAAAATTAAAACGGATTAATTTTTCAATAAATGGAATAGGAGCTGCGGTACTGGGAGCGGAATACATGGTAAAAATAATCATACGGTCTAATCATTCGTCATTTAAAAAATCAATATGGTGCATAGTTTTGAGGTCAATCACCGGCAATATACCCGCTACAACAATGAGCAAGGAAGGGCTAAAACTACCTGGTTATGTTCGCCTGGCCGACCCTTCCTTTAATATTTCTCAACCGGTTGATCTTTTGTTAGGCACGAATATTTTTTGGGAAGTTTTAGGTGCGAGGGATTATGATATCCCAAATTCGAAATTAACAGTACATGAGACTGCTTTAGGTTGGGTGTTCGGCGGAATCCGTGACCGACGATTTATTCATGCGCATCGGATTCAAACTCATTTAACAACAGCACGCGTCCAAGAAGTGTGGCAAGAAAAATTGGAAAACCAGATCCGAAAGTTTTGGGAAATCGAGGAAGTTAACTTAGGTCCTTTTTTTTCTAAGGAAGAGCAGTTTTGCGAAAATTTATTTATATCCACGACAAAAAGGGATGAGACAGGAAAGTTTATTGTGCACATTCCATTTAAAGAGAATCTAAAACATTTGGGAAATTCCAAAAATACTGCCATCAATCGATTCCTAAACTTGGAAAAACGATTAGTAAAAAATCAGCAGCTAAACTCTAAATATGCTGCCTTTATGAATGAATATATGCAAATGGGACATACGACGGAGATCACGGGACAAGATGACCCAGAACAACTAAGCTATTATATTCCACACCATCCAGTTATCAGGGAGGAGAGCTGCACCACCAAGCTTCGAGTTGTTTTCAACGCTTCTGCCAAGACTGACAGTGGACTATCTTTAAATGACGTGCAACACGCAGGCCCAGCTATTCAAAACGACTTGTTTAACGTCTTAATTAATTTTCGTCTTCATAACTTTGTGATGGCTGCGGACGTGTCTAAAATGTATCGAATGGTATGGATTCGCCCGGAGGACAGACCGCTTCACCGAATAGTATGGAGGTCATCTCCCGCCGAAGTTCTTAAGATTTACGAATTGAATACCCTGACTTACGGAACTGCCTCGGCCCCATTTTTGGCCATTCGGTGCCTACATAAGCTTGCTGAGGAAGTCGCAGAAACCAACCCCGAGGCTTCTAAAGTCATAAAAAAGGACTTTTACATCGACGACCTGCTGTCTGGAGCTTCAACGCCCGATAAAATTCTGCAACTTCAACGTGATGTAACTACCATCTTGGCTAACGCAGGCTTAATTTTGAGAAAATGGCTGTGCAACGATAAAACTCTCTTAAGGAAATTCTCTGTCGATTGCGAAGTGGACCACAGCACCTTGCGGCTGGGAGAAGATGAAACCAACAAAACGCTAGGAGTCCAGTGGAATTCGACGAAAGATACCATCCAATATTCCACTCGGGTGCCGAAAACCTCCACAGAAAAGTTCACCAAACGAATAATTTTATCGCAAATATCTCAAATTTTTGACCCTCTCGGGCTACTAGGTCCGGTAGTTCTAAGAGGAAAAATAGTTATTCAAAGACTATGGAGCGAAAATCTAAACTGGGATGAGGAAATACCACCCAATCTAAGAAATGAATGGCTGAATTTTCGGGACGATCTTGAAAATTTGTCATCTATCGTTATTCCCCGTCAGGTTACAGCCCGAGACTTCATTTCCGCGGAACTACATGGATTTGGCGACGCCTCAGAGACATCATACGGAGGAGTAGTCTATCTCCGCACCATAAGCCCGGATGGAAAAGCTACTGTACGGCTTATGTGTGCAAAAAGTAAAGTCGCCCCCCTTAAAAGGATCTCCATAGCAAGATTAGAATTATGCAGCGCAGTACTAGTGACCGAGTTAATGCAGAAGGTCAAGGAAATCATTGATTTGACGATATCCCATTGCTATTACTGGTCTGACTCCATGGATGCCCTAGGGTGGATAAGAGATTGTCCCAGTCGATGGAAAACATTCGTAGCCAATAGAGTAAGTCTCATTCAAGGCTTGTCAAGTAAGGAGGATTGGAATCATGTCTCCACTTCCGATAATCCAGCCGATCTCATATCTCGCGGAGCGACAATTGAACAACTACGGCAATCTCAGCTATGGTGGAATGGACCGCACTGGCTGAGTCAGGAATTATCTACGGAAAAGAATCAAAATTATAATCCATCGGAAAATGGAGTTAGAGAATGGCAAGTCTTCGCTGCGATTTCTAGCTCCTACAACGTTGATGTTTCCATTTTTGAACGCTATTCGAAGTACCAAAAATTAATAAGGGTCACAGCTTATATTTTCCGATTCTATTATAATTGCAAAAAGAGAGTCGAATTTAAGAAGAAATTCAAAGCCAACGGTCAGGGCAACACCATCAAATTATCTGATGTCCTTCAAACGAATAACCTTACCATTTCCGAAATTAATTTAGCTGAAAGAGCTCTAGTTTCCCTAGTCCAACGACAATCCTTTTCCTTTGAATATAATGATCTCGAAAACAAAAAACCAATTACCCATGCTAGCAGATTACTAAACCTTAATCCTATTATGAAAGGAGACAAAGTTATTAGAGTCGGCGGAAGAATTCATAAAAGTTCTGTTCCTTATAAACAAAGGCATCCAATGATCCTTCCTTCTGATCACCGCTTCACAAAGCTACTCTGCGAATATTTGCATCACCAGCTGAGACATTGCGGACCAACATTGCTTTTATCAGCCGTTCGAGAGAAGTTTTGGATCTTGCATGGCCGGAACACTGCAAGAAAAGTCGTTAGACACTGCATTAAATGCGTCAGAGCTCGACCGAAATTAATGCAGTATAAGATGGGCGACTTGCCTGAAGCCCGAGTAAGTTGTCATTTCCCGTTTTACAAAGTCGGATTAGATTTCGCTGGACCATTTTCTTTCAAAGATCGCAAAACTAGGAAACCGGCAATGACAAAAGGTTACCTTTGTTTATTCGTCTGCATGGCAACAAAGGCCATTCACCTTGAGACTGTATCAGAGCTAACTACTGAGTGTTTTCTTTCTTGTCTTAGTCGTTTCATCGGCAGGAGAGGCAAACCCGCCGAGATGTACTCTGACAACGGACCTAATTTTGTAGGCGCAGCCTCCCAGTTAAAGGAATTATTTGAGTTCATAAATGCACATAAACCTGAAATTTATGATTTTCTGACGAAACAAGGCATTAAATGGCATTTCATACCCGCACGTTCTCCCACATTCGGGGGACTGTGGGAAGCTGGTGTAAAATCTGTTAAACATCACCTTAATCGCACGATTGGTACCACCCCTTTACATTTTGAAGACTTTAATACCATCCTGGTCGAAATTGAGGGAATTCTCAACTCAAGACCTTTATGTCCTTTAACCTCAGATCCTGAAGATTTAGAGCCCTTGACTTCAGGGCACTTTCTCATTGGGCGCAGTCTTATTCGCCTTCCTGACGAAGAGGACTACCAAGACATTCCAGACAACCGCCTGAAGCACTACGAGCGACTTCAAAAGATGGTACAACACTTCTGGAACCGCTGGAGGAAGGAGTATGTGAGCGAATTACAAGTTCGCTCAAAATGGAACCGAGACAGTGAGCGAGATCAGAGCCAATTGAAAGTTGGAGCGCTGGTCATAGTCAAGGAGGACAAGTCTCCGCCGAGTCATTGGCCATTAGGCCGAATCACGGAAGTTTTTCCGGGAACCGATGGTATTATCCGAGTCGTTGCGATCAAATGGAAGGACGGAAACATCATTCGTCGATCCATTAGAAACATCTGCATGCTTCCGATCAACGATAGTGTAGTGAATCAGTGTGAAAAAAGTCTCAAGAGACAACAAAATGAAAATGCCAATGTAAATGCAAATTCAAAAAAGCAAAGGGTTACAAGTGAAGTGCCAGTGAAATTAAAGTAAATAATACGCCACGTCAGTTGCAGACGTAATTCTTTTAAACATTAAAGTGAAACTTAAGCGGCCATCTTGGTTTTTTGGCGAACTAATAATCTTTGTAATTTCATTTCTTTTTTTTTATTTTATTTCTCGTTTTCAATTCTAAGGAGCAATACATGCGAGTTATTATTTTATTGTGTTGACAACTTCGGCTCTGCACAAGTTGTCAAGGGGGCCGGGATGTTTAGGCGTGGCAATACCTTAAAAACCACATTGCTAAAAATAATTTTTTTAACAAAGAAAAGAAATACCTAACGGGACTTCCAACCCTCACGAAGGGTAGTTTTCGTTATTGTTCACCAGTTGAGAACGAGAATTCGTATTGTCAAGTACTCAAAAATAAATTACCGAGTTTCAACCACGTTTTTTTTTTTATTTATTAATTTTTACTTATTTTGTCTTTCTTTTTTTTTTTTAACGCCTATTTGCACGGCGCGAACAAGGAACTTTTTTTTTTCAGTGATGACCCATGCTTTTTTTTCACTCATTCGATAGAGGAAATCCCAAAGAAATTTTCGGTTTTTTCAAAATTAAAATCGGCCGGAAAATAACCGAGAAACCGATTTTTCAAAATTCCCTTTTTTTAAAGTCCGTGGATGTTAGACATAATTAATATACAGAAAAAAAAGAAACGTAAGGGGTTCGTTCACTAGCGAATAACTTTTTTTTTTCAGTGACGATCTATGTTTTTTTGGACTTTTTCGACAGAGGAAATCTCAAAGAAATTTTCGGTGTTTTCAAAATTTAAATCGGGTTGTAAATGACGAAGTAATGGCGGCTCAAACTTGGGTGCATCGGTCGGGCTCATATAGCGGGAAGTAGAGTTACTTATGAACGATGAATTGAAACGAGCAACGGTTTCTGGCAAGAGTTTTTTGTTTTTTCATGCAGGCTATGTCTGTTCAAATCTCGGTGTCAACTTTTTTTTTTTTAAATAGCTGAGGGGGGGGGGGCTGTTAATCTATCAAACTGGTTTGGTTGGGTTTGGTTTGATTTGCTGACTCCGGTGCGGTTTAAAATCTTAAGAGATTTTTTTTTTTTTTAAATTTTATTTGACACTTTTTCTAACAAGGGCCCATGGGATTTTTATTCACCGAATCAGCAAAAATATAATGCCAATATGGAACAAAAAAAAGAATTTTATCCCAAACTGTTCCCCAGAAACCCCGGGAAATAAAAAAAAGGCTTCAAGTTTATGCAAACGGGGAAAATTAGTTCTTTATCACCAACGGGAAGCTTTTTTTTTTTTTTTTTTTTTTTTTTTTTTACGTAGGGCTACGTCATAGGGCTCAGTCCTGGGGAAATCTGTCTGTCTGTCTGTGGGTGTCAATCTGTTCGCAACAAAAATTAATATTTAATTATTTTAATATTTTAAATAATATTTTGACAATTTTTTTTAACCTTTAGCAAAAATTTTACTTAAGTTTTTTTCGTGCCAGGAAAAAAATTATATTTTTATCATAAAATTCGTATTTTTTGTCCAAAAACGAGCAAAAAAATTGCCTTAAGAATTTTAAATCGTTTCATTGTTTAAATTTAACGATATTAGGACTGTACCCCAAAGACATAGTCTTACATAGGGATAATCTGATTTTTTTTTTTTTTTTTTTTTTTTTCCTGCCAGATTTTTAGTTTCAAGGTATGCAAAAGGCTAAAAATTATAAAATTTGATAAAGCAGGTGGAAAACACAGGTTTTGATGTTTTTGGAAGAAACTCTTACGTTGAAGCCTATAGTGTTTTAGGGCTAAACGATACTTCAACCTTTTTTTTATTTATTTATTTTTTAAAAAATAGTCGGATTGCCTAAATGTAAACGCTCTCCTTCATTTTGGAACCGAATTTCAAATATATTTTTTCCTACAAAAAATTACGTTTTAAAGTGTGACGAACATCGCAATTGTTCTTTAAAAGATATGAAGTAAATACAGGTACGACTTTGAAAGTTTGCTTAGAGGACTGATGTAATAGTGTTGTCATTTCGGTTTGATTTTATTTTTTTTTTCGTGAAAATTAACCTGTACGTAAAAGCTCACCAGGCATCTTTCCATGAACAGAAATCAGTTCAAAATTTATCTCCCTAGAATTCTACATCATTCCTAGGAAAAATAAAGGGGTGTGGACATTTTGGGAGGGTTTACATTTAGCCAACCCGACCCTAAACGTTTTTGTGCGCAATTTTTGAAAAAAGCTTTGTTTGTCAGCGAATATATACCGTAATAATATATACGATATATACGATAATAATATATACGACCTATAAGATTTCAGTGATTTCGATTTTTTTGTTTACTGAAAAAACCTTACTGAAATGAAAACAATTACCCAATTAAAAAAAAAAAAAAATTTTCCAGATATTCTTGCGAATTTGTTTATGCGAACAAACTTTTCGAAAGAATACCGAGCGGCTATTGAAATTTCTTTTTTGTATGAAATTTAATATTTTGTATAATTTTCCAACCAACCTAAAACTACTTTAAGGCAGGAGGGGCGTAATCCTCTCAGTTGGGGCTATCGGTATGTGGATCAAAGAGGAACCGGAAAGATGTTCAGTAAAAGAATACACCAGAGGCACTCAAAGAGTGAGCTCGATTGATATTTTGATTTCAATTTAATCCCAACTTTGATTTTGTAACCTAAACAATTTTATAATCATTTAATAAAATTGCATGAACTTATATTCCAATAATATTATAATAATGCGATAGGACCAATTTCGTATGAGTAATCGTTGAGGATCCTACACAGTAAAAAATTTTATGTCAAAATCAACATAAATCAACATAAGCAGGTCCACATAATTTTTATGTTGTTATTAATGGCTTTTATTTAACTTGACCAGCGATATATATATAAATATCAACAATATCCAGAAATATAAGAAAACGTTGAAACCCATTCCTTTATGTTAACTTCCCCTTTCAACTAACGGTTAAAAAAAAAAAAAGAAAAAAAAAAAAAGAAATTTAAAAAGAATTCAAGCTCCATCCCATTATAGTAACTTCCGCGTTCAACTAACGATAATAACGGTTGAAAAAGCAGTCATGCGCAGTTTCATCATGTTCGTTATTTCTTTTATTGTTATCAGCGTTGACGTTTTTTTTTACTTTTTAAATGGATTTTTTTTTACTGTATGTAAAATAAAAGCCATTTTAAAAATTTTTAATTTTTATACGTTTACTTATTTTTGTTTTATGTTTGCCTTATGGGAGAAACAACATAAACAATTTATGTGGACTTCTTAGAACATATTTACATAATATTTTTTACTGTGTATCCTTGATCATAAACGAATTGGCTCAGTTATTAATTCCATTTCTGGAGAAAGAGTTTATTTAACTCTAACTCCATCCTGTTTTTCAGCACTCTATTGCATGGATGTTTAATAGAGAACACCGCTCTTTTATATTCATTTCCTTTTTTTGGGTGTCTTGAAAGGTAAAAAGAAATTTAGAAGGCATTTAAACAGCACTGGTAATTTAAAAAAAAAAAATCTTTTAATCAGACATTCGGAAAACATAATGTAAGAATCTTTCTCTGAAATTTACCAGATTATATTAAGTATGATAAGATTAATAATAATGATGTTAATGCTCCGTTTAATACACCAGAAAAGCCGAAAAAATGCTGCAGCAAAATAAGGTTTATGGTGTTGCTCTTTCAAAAAGGACCTCGCTTTAAAGTTATGGAACGCTTAAACAAAATTTAACCGATCTGGCCAAACTGTCAGCTATTTCTTTTTTTCATAGAAATTTTTCTTGCGGCCAGCTGCTCTTAAACCGGACCGTGTATAAAAAGGAATTATGGATACGAGCAATTGAGGCCAGGTCGGGCGAAGCCCGACCTGGCAGCAGTTGCTTGTTTATATATATAACCGATGAAGCAAACTATGCGAAATTAGTTTCAGTTAACCGATGGACCATTGAAGTAATACATGGGCATTTGAGGGACGTGTTTAAGTTCTTGGATCATAGAATTGTAATGCCTCACGTGAAAAATCTCACAGATTTTTATCGGATCGCAGGAGCAATTTTGAATAAATATTATAGGCGACTGTTCATTGCCGGCTCGTCTGCTGAAATGGCCAGACAAATGAAGGAACGAGCACAGGAATACAACTTTGTCAAGGAAAGAGTCGAAAGAGAAAACTTGACAAGAAGACCTGCACATTGGGTTAGATTAAATCACAGGCACTTCCCAGATTTCCCAATGTTGAACTACGAATATTTTATTTCAAAATTTTTTGGGACATGTAATTTACGGTTATCACCAGGATATATCCAGGATACGGTTCAAAGGCAAATGTCGGTAAACGCAGACGAAAACGATCAAGAGCTCTTCGTCGATCACAATTTGAACGAAAATGGCTTTATAAGACTAAAAATAGCTTCACGCTACCGTTCCAGCGGCAAAAATTATCAGATTTTCATTAGATATGTGCCTGTACTGGACGAAGAACAAGATGAAAACGAAGATCCCATATTGGGATACTATTGCGAATGCCCTTATGGAGCTAAAACGTTTGGTGGTTGTAGCCACGTAATTTCTCCAATATGGTATTTAGGTTGGGCCAGATACCAATATGCGGTTAAATATCGAACGACGGAAATGCTGGATTGCGTCCAAGATGCAGCGGACCGATAATTTTTAGTAGACCTGAACGTGAAGACCGTGTTGTCGGGAACTGAGCTACAGTTCGGCTTGATGCTTTGCTCGATATTAAAAGTTTGGCCGTCGTCACTTTATCATGATAAAAGATTAAATATAAAACCGAAACGAAAACACAAACTAAAAACCATCCGACAAAAATAAACAAGCAGACAGATCCGCCGACAGCCACTTGCAAACTCAAAACTCTCCTTTTCGCTGGGCCCCAAAATTAATTTTTTTTAATTTCCGAACACGTTTGTTGACATTTTTCTTTTCCGTTTGTTTACAATATCTATTTCTTTTAATTTAAAAGTTTTTCAAACTGAAATATACGGTTATACGGTTATCATTCGAAACCTTGTCTTACAAGCTCTCCATACTGCCCTCTTAAGCGAAATGGTCCTAAGTCCAACTTTTTTTGTTTTGAGAAAACAACAAATAAAAATATTTTTATAAACAACTTTGTATACAAAATATATTTTTAAAACTGAAATTTCCTCTTGATCGGTTTCGGTTTCATTGAAATAACATATACGGTACGGTAGAGAATGACGTAAGGAATTCAAAGGTATCAATAACTCGAAAAACAAAAAAAGTGGACTTAGGACCATTTCGCTTAGGAGGGCAGCATAGGTATGTATATTTTCCGTGTTTAACCTTTCATTTTTAAAATTTTCGTTTCATTTAGTGAAATAGGGAATTTCAAAATGTCGGCCCGATAGAGCCGGAACCCTTCCGCGGAGGAAAAAATTTACCAGCTTTATCGGCCAAAATTTTTATGTTGCTGAATTTAGCTGGTAACATGCCTTAACAAAAAAAACTCTGCGGATCCAAAACTTTTTGTGAAAAAAGTTTGAAAGCGATCCCTCTATTCCCGAAATTACATTTAAACCGTGCGGGGTTCTTTCAAATAAAGTGAACGTGTAACAAGTTAAAATAGTTTTTCATTGTTTTTGTTTCAGGTCCTCTTCCTACCTCTGTACCCCGTCCTCATTGCCCTCTTTCTCATTTTGAAGTGAAACTTCTTATGGGGGGGGGGGGGGGGGGGGTTCGCGAAAGCGTAAGCGTAGGTGTAAGCGTAACTCTGGTGAGAATTTTATTGAAAATCAATTTTTAACATTTTAACATTTAACTACGAAAAATTTTAAATAATATTTTGACTATTCAAAATTTTAACTTTGAAGATTTAAATATTTCGAATTTTGCGTTAATCGTTTAAATTTTTCATTATTTTTCGTTAATTTTTTAAAATTTTCGTAAAAACAACAGAACGAAAGCAAAAAACGTTCGATCTGTTGCCACTTCGTCCCCATGGACGTACCAACCCCTATATTCACACTGATCTGTACTTCTGCTTCGTTATATTTATAAACAAACAGATTTGTAAACATTCTTTCTAAACAAACGTTTTTATCTTTTTTTTAAATCTTTTTATTAAACCTTTTTGAAGTCTTTTTACAACATGAGTGAATCGTCCAAATTAACAGTAAAAATTGCATCAAATCCCACGATAAGGAATAAATGTATGCAGATCAAAGCCGCGACAAATCAAGAAGAACTTACTATAAAGACATCCAGTTTCGTGGCAAAAAAATTTCAGGCAATTTTGAACGTAAATTTAACCATTTTTAACGTAGTAGGAGGCTTCAGTAAATCAGTAAATCAATTTTGTCGGTTAAATTTTCAAAGATGCTTCTTTTCCTTTTATGATATAAAATTGTGTATTAAGAAATTTATTTTTGTATATTTAAATAAATATAAGAAGCATCCCCTAAATCACCCATGCCCGGCACATCACCCATACCCAGTAGGAGCGACGATGGTAGCTACCGGGGTCAAGGTATCAACATATCAAAATAACAAACAATTAAATACCATCACAACGACGGAAATATCTATTCATCCCGATCCCAGTTCACCTCCATCTACTCACAGTTCTCCTGATTCTCCATTTACTCACAGTTCTCTTGATCCTCTTCATCCTCTATCTTCCTCGTCCCAGTCCGATCCTCCATCAAATAAAAAAATTCGCCGATTGTCATTTTAAATTTTTGTTGTTTTGATATGATCGAAAGATCGAAAGATCGAAATCACCC
This sequence comes from Liposcelis bostrychophila, assembly GCA_037577465.1. NCBI lineage: Eukaryota > Metazoa > Arthropoda > Insecta > Psocodea > Liposcelididae > Liposcelis > Liposcelis bostrychophila. The sequence continues at coordinate 51,589,996 of CM075208.1, read as the reverse complement.
CCAAGATGGAACACAACATCAGCGGATTGGAACAAGTTCCAGGAATCCTTACAACGAACGGAACCAATAAACAGCGACCTTCCGCTTTCTACACGAATCCTTGGAATTAGTAAAAGAAAAGATAGATAAAGCCGCTCAGGAAACTATGACTCTAAAAATTCCCTCCAAATCTCTGAACAATAAACCGTTCCCCCAGTGGTGGGATCAATCCTGCACCAGATCATTAAATGAAAGGAAAAAGGCGTACAAAATCCTTAGTCGGGATCCAACGTTTGAAAACTATATCATATTCCAGCGACGAGCAGCGGAAACTAAGAGGCATCTTCAGGCTACAAAACGAACAAAATGGCGGGAATTCACATCATCCTTAGGTCCAACTTCTAATATCTCAGATACCTGGAAAAACATTAAAAGCCTCCGTATAGCTAGTGAAACAGATGGAAATCGATTTTTGTCGACATCGTCTTTATGGATTGATGAGTTCTTTCGAAAATATTGTCCTGATTCAATCTTATCCCCTCCATTTCCAACTTACAACACCATGTCTGAACCACCATCCCTGCTAACGCAAAAGATTAGCCTATCTGAATTGCGGAATGCTATACAATCCTGTACTGAGGATACCGCTCCAGGATTGGATGATCACCCATATTCCTTTTTCAAACATCTCCCCGAGAAGGTGCTTATTGAAGTTCTTCACCTTTATAATGATGTGCTTGAATCCGGTGACATTCCAGAGACTTGGAAGCAAACTGCAATCAGGCCGATCCTTAAACCTGTAAAAGACCCAAATCAGGCTTCCTCCTACCGACCTATTGCCAAAATTTCATGTCACGTAAAAATGTTCGAAAAAATTTTACACAATCGTTTAGACTGGCACTTAGAAAAAAACAATTTACTCCCTCATTATCAAATGGGTTTCCGCAAGGGTAGAGGTACGATCGACGCTCTTCTGCTACTTACGAGCGACATCCAAATTAACCTCGGCCAAGATCTATCAACATATGCAGCCTTTCTGGATATCGAGGGAGCCTACGACAATGTAGATCTAACAATAATGTCTACCAGGCTTCGCGACATGGGCCTCCCGGAAAGTATTGTACAATGCATTTATAATTTACTTCGCAATCGCATATTGTATGTAGAACACGATCTGGGATCATTAAAATGTCGTGTCTTTCGAGTATCTTTAAATTTAAAATTTCCCGCCGTAATGTTTCGATTTGGGTCCAATATTTCTTTTGCAAATCGTCATCGTGGGTCGTTTCAGCTATGGATTCAACTATTTTATTTAATTCATCAAAAAATATTTCTTTTTGAATATTTTTCTCTAAACCTAACGGAATAATATTCGTTAAACAGGGCATTTGTAGAAATTTAGAAACGGAAATTTATAAACGGAAGAATGAAAATAAATAGGTTGATATATAAATAAACAATAGAAATAAGCAGAAATTTAAAGCAGAAAGCTAAATTATTTGTAAAAATTAATATATTATACGTTAAGTTATATTAACCTTATATTAAATATATTATATTTAATATAAGGTTAATATAACTTTAATATATATTTGGTATAAGATTTCATCATTCACATCATTCACACAATTCATTTATTCCTTTTGGACAGCAAAATTTTATTTGCATAAATAGAAATTTGGGATGATGTGACTTTTGGGTATCTGTCCGTTACCGCACCTGTCCATCGCCGCGTGTACGAGGATACCAAGCGTATGCGCGATTATTAACGTTATACGTTAATAATCCTACGCAAGGTATAACGCGTAGGGTTATTAACGTATAACGTTAACGGCCGTCCAGTCCGGATCAGGGATAAGCGCCGACGCTTCTGCCGTTGGGAATTGCGGAAATTAGACACGGATCCGTATTTTTTCCATAAAGTGATATGGACCGACGAGGCATCAGTCAGCAGTGGAGGGAAACATAACCCGCAAAATTTAAGAATATGGTCCTTAAGAAACCCCCATGCCGTATAGAGGCTCTTATTGCTCTTGATCATCTTGATCCCGTCGGTGTTGAAGGCAAGGGTCAAATCCCACGGTCCTCTATCTTCCCGAGAATTGACCCTTGTATATTCGGAAGCGCCTGATACCTTTTCATACCTTTTCATGCATGAAAAGGTATCGAAAAGGTATCAACTTATTTTTATTAATTTTTTTATATAACCCCGTTGGGGTTTCCGGCATGAAAAGGTATCAACTTATCTGCCATATTATTTTTTTCAAATAGAGAACTTTAATTTGCTGTCCGACGTCGTATTCGAAAAAGAATTGCGGCTCCTTTTTGCATTTGGGACATGTTTTCAGACTTTTATTCCGAAACGTTTTTTTACAGCTCACGCAAATTTTATGCTTTTCGACCGAAAATTCCGTCGCAACCTCAATATACGAGCACGCGTACGGCCGCGTACGTATGTGGTATACGCGAACGGGTCGTCGGCCGTTAACCGATAAATTTTTATACCACGCGTGGTCAGACCAGTCAGTCAAGTGGCTGCTAACAAGTAAAACTGCAGTTTGATTGGCCGGTTAGGGTGGGTCGAAAATCAACTTTTTTTGGATTTCAAAACTCCTATATCAGCAAAAGTTTCCTTATGGGTAGAGTACCCAGAATTTTTTCAAATTTTTTGAAAAGCATCTGGAGGTGCCGCATTGACCTTGGAATTTCCCAAAAGTCGATATAAGGACCGAAATTGAAAATTTTGTTTTGGTGTAAAAGACCATTTATTCCTATCGGAAATTTTCCGCAGATCAAGAATTTGAAGTTTTTATGCCAAAAAAAAAAATTGTAATTTTTGGCTCTTATAGGTATGCGCTTTTTGGAAATTTCAAAGCCAAATGCAACATTTTAAGGTGCTGTTCAGAAAATCTAAAAAAAATTCAGGAAACTTTGGCGATATAGGAGTTTTAAACCAAAAAAGTTGATTTTCGAACCACCCTCCTTATTCCTATTACCTTGAAACAGAGTGTGAGTTTAGGCAGAGTTTAAACAGAGACCAAAGTGACACTACACCATAATGATAGCAGAAGGAGGGGGAGGGTACACCAAAAGAAAATGAAAGGATGAAACCCAAACATAAGCAAGATAAGGATAACTTCGCTGAGGTTGGGTGTGATGCTTTGGGGGGGGGGGGGGATAACGTATAACTCAAGACTCATTTACAAAACACACAGACACAAAAAAACATTACTTTTTTTAGACCAATCAAGTCATGCTCTTTCCCAAGATATGCGAAGTAAATTAAGTTCCAAGAAAAAGTGGAAACGGTGATTAGATTTCCAAGAATTCAAATTGTAGAATACTCGGAAATCTAATCATCATATTAAAGGCGAATTTCGTACAATATAAAAGCTTGGGAGGTTCTTATCACTGATTGTGTAAGACGACTGAGGTGATGATTCTAGAAATTTAATTTTTGAACTAGATTCAATTGAGGTAAGATGTTGATAGAGATTTGCGCCTTATATTTTTAGACATCTGGACCAGTGGGTTCAGATGACCACAATCATATTTTACTCCGAATGGAAACTCTTTTACTTGAAAAATAAAGAAATAATTGAATTAGGTTATCGGGACTATTGGAACAGGAAAAATAGTTCGTTTTCTTCTAAACCGAAGCTTCGACTTTTTAAAAGTCCAAGACCGTTCCAATAGTCCCGATAACCTAATTCAATTAATATAAAGGAGAACGATAGCTCTACTGAGAATAAAGAAATACTTAATCAAAGACCAACTAATGAAATGAAACTGCATCGTTTCTTAAGTTGATCTTTTTTAGAGCTTTTACCAGCACTATATTATACTGTATATTACCTATACTATAAACCATACTATAACAAGTTTTCAAAATTCGCTGTATATGTTTGGGTTAACCTTTTAAATTCTTATTTTTCGGCCAAGATAATTTTGCTGTTTTAAATATTTTAAATGATGTAGAAACTTATAATTTTTCTCATAAAACCGTTTGTGTAGTTTACTTGTTCCATAGAACATGGTATTCTAAATTTCAGAAACTTAAAAAAAAAAAAAATGAAATATCGCCATATTTGACTTATCTTTCGCTTTGTTTTTCTTTGATTATTACTTGAAATAATTTCATTTTTTTTTTTTTTTTTTTTTTAATAATTTCATTTTTATTTGAAAATGATCGAAGTGCGAGTTTTTGATGAAGGTTTTGTGGCACAAGTGGACACAGGATCCAGGAGATTCGTAGTTAGTGATCGTTTATTACCGTTTCTAGTCGATAATGGTGCCGTAATAAGGCCCACGACTGCTTTTTATGTTGACGACCTTACTCCCGTCAGAATTGTAACGTTGGGGGTTCATGTCTTAAATCGATGGGTAACCATTGATTTTGCCGTGCGTTCAAACTTATCGATAGACTTTATCATTGAGATTGATGCCTTGTTTACCGTTCCCAATTAATTTACGTCTCGTTGATTTTTTTTTATTTTTATTTATTAATTTTATTTGAATATGTCGTTTGATTCCGTTGTCAAGGATTTTTAATGAATTTTATGGGGTTCTAGTCTGTCTCCCCTTATAATAAAAAGATTTGGACATAACAATTTTCCCGATATTTTTATTTACCGATTATTGGGCCTTTCGATATTTCCGCCCTTAAGGAAATGGATAGAGATTTTTTTTTTGTTTGTTTGTTTTTGTTGTCGAATTTGAGTGTTTGTAGGGGTGTCTTATATTTCCCTTATAACTAAAAAGAGTGTTGAGATTTTTTTTAGGGGTTTTTATCTTCCCCTTATAACTAAAAAGTGTATTGAGCATAAAGGTTTATAATATTCCCTTAAAAATCTATTAAATATTTTTTTTTCTTCTGTCTAAAATATACATATTTTTTATTATCGTATGGGGTTTTTAGTCTTCCCTTATAATCAAAGAGAAAGTTGAGATTTTTTTTTGGGGGGGGGTTTTGATCTTCCCCTTATAACTAAAAAGTGTGTTGAAATTTTTCATTTATTTATATTATTTTAAAATTATTAAATTAGGTATATTACCCTAACTATTGCTGTATTACCTGTACTATATTTTATTGTGCTATCTGCAAAAATAGTTATTAAAAATGTCGTTCGAAACGATATAATGTGGCAAGTGTACTGCCTGTCCTGAATCAGACCTCCAAAACCGGTGTAAGTTGGTCTATCCGTTTCTTTCTGAAAAAACGGCTGAGAAACACACAAAAAAAAATCCGATTTTGCCAATTCAACGAAAAACGTTTCAACGCTAACGAATTTATGAAGTGCTTGGTTACTTCCAATGGATAACCCAAGCATTTTATTCATGAAAACTGACAAAAAAAAAATTCCGGATTACCTCAAACGTTTGACAGTTTTAAATCATGTCAACAGTTTCAACGATTTTTTGATTGTCTAGGACAACATTAAAAAAAACCCAAGCTTGCTCGTCGCTATTTTTTTTTTTTTAATCTTAATTTTTTTACCCCGTTTTTAACCCTTGCTGTGAAATGCAAATTTTGCAGGCGTTTCTTGTTATTCTCCGTTTTCATAAACAAAAAAAAATTATTAATTTTTTTCCGCTCTCTCTCTCTTTTTTTTTTTTTTTTTTTTTTCTTTTTTTTTTCAAGTCTTAAATCATTTTTTTACCGCGAGGACACAATGCATCGCGAAATTGAATCCGACGAGCAAGAAACAAGCAAGTTGAAAATCATTTATCACGAATTTCCCGGAGAATTTAAAGTTTATACATCATTAAAATGAGCAATAACTCATCGATGCTTTCAAAAAGTCTTTCGACGATTGCGGCTCTGGGGGAAGGGATTCCTGTCTGCGGTTAGGTATAACTAATCTATCATCAATGTGAAGAAGCGTATGATGATCATTATTATTATTATCATTATTATTACTGCGTATATGTTCGAAAACCGAGAGACGTTAAACCCAGTCAAGGGAAATGGGTGGCGTAAATATTATAAACGTGTGAAGTGGCGTTTCGGTACAAGTTCGCCAAGCATCTCCATTGGATAACAACCCCCGGAATTCGGTTATTTATTATTCCCAAGGCGATGAAGGATGAATTTAAAATAATTGTTCTCGTGAGACGACTCCTAGCTTCTGATATCGAGCTAAGTGACAATAAGTTGATCACCGTTGAGACAACTCAACCGGAACTCAAGATTAGGTCTAATTATTGCATTTGTGAGGATTAAGAATTAGAAGAGAAATGGCGACCTTAGAGGGTCCCAAGTCGACCCCCCAAAAATTCCCTTTTTTTTGCACTGGTCGCCTTTATTCTTGTTTTCAAAATTTTGCTATATTTGACAATTTTCCATAATTTCGAAGTGCATAAGGTCGTAATTAAGCGTCAATAAAGTGGTGGCCCGTAGCCTAGTTCATAGCGCGCTCGATTCTCAATCATGAGATGTGAAGCGTCGTGCTTCTATCCTAGTTCACAGCTAGGGATTTTTCTCAGGTCGAAACTAGTGCGCTAGTCAGAAAATCAACGGTCACCACCCCTCGGAAGGCAATGGCAAACCACCGAGCTGGAATTGCCTCGTAAATCCCTCAAAAATAGCCGTTCGGAACCGGCGTTAAACTATAGGTCCTGAGACGATTCAAAACAAGCCTCGGTAGCTGAGGGGCATAACTCAAACCAAAAATCCAATCCCGGGCAGAACATTAGGCTTTTGGAAATTTGAATAAATCAGCAAACAATCAACATTCTCCTTTAAATCATATATTTCTTTTCCCTAAACAAAATCCCTAAAAATCACGAATTTATTAGATTTTCTCTATTAATCACTTTTAACAAATCACATCATTTTTCCCTTATATAAACGACTTACCGTTTCGGGAATATTTAAAACCGTTGGTTACATTTCTTACAATCTAAATTCTCGCTTCCTGTCAGTCTCCTTCCCTTTGAAGGGAAAACCCAATTTACTTCCGACTAATACATTTTTTTTAAAATTAACAACGAGATTTAATTAATTATATGACAACATTTTCTTTTCTTTAAATTAAAACAACTTAAACGCACATCTGATCTCTCGGAAAGCGAGTGGACGACAGACCTTTAACTTACAACACGGCGACGATAATCTCAGTGTCGCGCATTCGTTTGGCGGGCGATTTTTAGCGCGGTTTATTTAAAACTTCGGGAATACTTTACCAGTTTGTTTTATACCGTAACAGTCCCATATCCCTGTGAGCGCACGCACAGGTGTATGTGAGAGATCACCACGCTCGTAATCGAGTAAAGGACTAAGAAAAAAAAAGGTCGTAATTACGACCTTTTCACCAGTCAGGAGATAGAAGCGTTATAAAGCGCCTATGTTTAGCTTATGTAAGCTCAGAAACGGTCGTCTTACGTAGGGATATGCCTTCATATCCGAGTATGATTTTTGATTTTTTTAAAATTAACATCTTAATCCTTGATGAACTGCCTGCAGAATCACGATTGTTTGACAGAAAAAAAAATAATTACCGTACACAAAGACTAATTAAGCATCAAACTTTCAAATCGCTGTCCTGTAAAATTTCAAAGTGGCGGATTTGGGACCTTTGTATTCTATTGCGACGTTAAATGACTTCCGACGCATGAAATTTCAACTCGGAACAAATTTTGAAAACTATTACATTAGGTCAAATCCTCAACTTGAATACTATTTCTCTCTTGGGATATTGACCTGGACACTTCCCACCTTCTGAACGTAACAGTCTTACGTTACAGATGGACAAAAAAAAATAATAAAAACTTTTCTTCATCAAACAGAAGCACATAGCGCCGAACTCAATCAAGCTTGAAAAAAGAAAATATGAGCCATTCTCGTCTCTGTTGACTTAACAAGTCTCAACTGCACGATTTAAAAAAAACTTTTTTTCTATTATTCAAAAAAGAATACTCCATTTTTTTTCCTTAAAAAGAGCCAAACAAAAAAAGAAAAAAAATATACGGAGGTTCGTGAATATTTCAATGTCGTCCACATACCGTATCCGAGTTTGGCCCCCGATTATATGAGTCATATGGAAATGAAACTGCTGAGCATGGAGAAAGACGAAGGTTTTTTTGAAAAGGATCGAACAAAGAACAGCAGTTAATTTAGATCACGTTCAGATATTTGTTGCTTCTATAAATATTAAATCTAATCTAGGGCACGATTTTCCAAACAAAACAGAGGAGAAATTCCCCCTCGGGATAAGTTTCTTCTTTTTGCTTTTTCTTGTCTCAAAAAACTTTTTCTTTCCCTTCGTGTTGTTGTTGTGTTATCTTCCTGTTTTTTTTTTTCTTTGACAAGGTTTTATGCATACGCAATATGATAAATGATGTTATTCAGTTTGCTCTAAGCTAAAATAATTCCTCTTTTAAGATTTTTCCCAGTGCTTTCCAAAGAAAATTTATAAATTTCCTCGGGATTTCCGGAATTTATCGAAAAAGGCGTTTTGAGTTTTCCCGCATCGATTTTGTTCATTCGTTTTTTTTTTCGCAATAACAAAGTAAAAGCGAACTTTATTAAGCCGCGACCGGATCTGCAGCAGAAAACCGAAAAATATTAGCTTTCTTATATATAAAAAGCGCGAGTTTACGATTTTAAAATGAATAAAAAAAAAAAATTCTTTGAACAATAACCCAACGTTCAATAACGATAAAATTTTATTATCGGAAATTTGCATTTATTTCGGAAAAGTAAAAGAAAAAAAAATTATATTCAAAAGGCGAAAATTTAAAAAAAAAAAACGTCAAAGTAAATATCATATTTCTGCTTATAAAATCCTGTGCTCGAAAAAAAAAAAAAAAAAAAAATTATTCGCAATGTTCCACATTCGAAAATTACATTCCCTTCAAATGGGAGGAAAAAAAAAATTCATCTCCTTGATAGCAACTCAAAATTCTTGAAATATCGAAATCCACAAACTTTTTGAAATGCAGCGGAATATAAAAAATTACATCAAATTCGGAAACGAATGATAGCAATCGACAAATTCAAATGGCATAGATCATCGATAATTTGACAGTAAGAAAATGAAAACGACAGAGAACCACTTTCCCGGAAGCAAAATAAAAAAAAAAAAAAAAAGAAAGAAGGAGCCGACATCTAAAACAGCAAAGGAATAACAATCAGTTCATCTGATTTTTTTCCATCTTCTCCCTTTTTATTACTTCCCCGAGACGGGATCTTTCTAAAAATAAAAACGTTAACTGTCACCGATTCCTACTCACGATCTAACGTCAACGTAAAAAAAAAAAAAAAAAGCTCATTATAATTTTAAGCAGAAAACATCCTTTCAAGTGTGAGCTTAATGAATTGAGAAAATCGCAGAACCGGCTATTTTTTTATTCGCTCAAATGACTTGACCTTGAACTTTTCTCCTAATTTAGTTTTTTTTTTTTCTTTTTTTCTTTTTTCTCCTTTTGATGATCCCGTCATGATTGATCATTAATCTTGATCCTAATTTTATGAATTGATTACTCGAGGGAAAATCGGTTAAGGTAAAACGGCCTTGGAAAATAAGGTTTCTCTGCGGTGTCTTCATCCCTTTCCTCCGCAATTAAGTTATTTTCTTATCTCGTCTCATCTCATCTCCAATTGTTATTCGTCTCTTCGTTCATCTCTAAGAAGGCACGTTACACGGCATTCGGATTGTATAAGCTTCTTCACGTTTTTCAAATCCTTCATATACGTGTTTCCAAGTCGTATCATGTAGTTTTCAAATCGTTTGTAAACTTTTTACCTTTGATACAAAGAAAAGGATTTTGTTGTTCTTTTTTTTTTTTCATGATTTTTCACCGAAGTTTTCCGTAACTTTATCGATCCTACTAAAAATTTTTGGATTTTCACGAATGCAAAGTGAATTTTAATTCATTAAAAAAAAAAAATTCAGGTTTAATGCATAAAGCCAATATCGAAAAGCGATTAACATCGTCAAACCACATGAAATCAAATACTTTGTACTAAACTTTTTAATTTTTTCCGACTTTTTTTCATCCGGAATAATTTTTTTAAAACGGAGGTTTTAACACCCTCTGGAGAAAATGATATCGGTTTTTAGCCAACGCAAATTAGGAGGCGAGTGGTAGTGGTCACGTGCGAATCGAACATGAATCTGCATTTTAAAAAATTCTCAGAAAGATGAAAACAATCATTTTAACAGGTGAATTTCATGCTTTAAGGAGGGTCTTTACATCTGAAATGGCGGGAAATTTTTTAAATTCTAGCCAATGAAAACGCTTTATTTACGCTACTGTATGCCAACTTCTGAAATCAAATTAGTTAAATATAAAAAGGGCAATTAATAGCTGTTACTTTATTATTATGTGTCAAATGTTTTATTTAAAGGTCCAGAATAAGTTAAAAAGACAATAAACTTAAGGAATCTCTTTTTCGGATAGTATTTCAATTACGAAAAAAATGAAAAAACTTGGCAACACCGCAAAAAAAAAATTTAGTTTGGCGAAAAGCTATGGCGGACTGCTTGTTTTTCAAAATTTTGTTTACAATTGTTTTAAATTACTAAAATGAGGTATAAAGGAAGGTTCGTTACTGCAAAGCAGTACGAAAGGTTCATGAACGTAAAACAAACGGGAAAGAATAACGCTAATAAGAAATTTGATGACAGCAAGTTGAGTCATTATCCAGTAGAAGGCAACAGAATAATAAACTTGAAATATTTAGCCGAGCAAACGCTTTGCCCTATGTGCGGGGAAGACCTTTCAATCAGATGCGTAGAAGAGGAAAAAGTACGCGGTTTGTCCTCTTTACTATTTATAAGATGCCACAAGTGTTTGTTTGTTAAAAAAATTCATACCGGTTCCAAACACAAAACAAAAAAAGGAGCTCTGGTATACGACATTAACTCCCTTGTAGGATTAGGTAAGCTTCATTACAAGTGGAAAAAGAGCAAAAAAATATCTAAAAAGTTTACTTTTTAATCAGCTATAATGAAAAATATTGCAAAAGCTTCCGAACTGGCTCTTATCAATTTTTATGATTTTCAAATTAAATTTACTGAAACTTAACGCAGGTTCCCTTCATGTTGGATTTGGCTGTTTCCCAATGGCAAGATTTTTCCGAACTTTAAAAATTCCGTATGTTTTTAAAGTCGACTTAAAAAAGTAGTAGACCTCGATCAAAAGACTTTAATTCTCTCAAATTTTCCATATGATACCGTACAATTTTCTAACGCGAATATCTCGTAAGATAGATGGTCGATTGGATTCAAATTTTAACTGAAGGCTTATTTTTCTTTATTCTCTAGATTTTTTTATGTAAAATTTTTTTTAGTATTTCATCGATATGTAAAGACCCTCCTTAATCAGTAGTTGCCTTTTTTTTTTTTTTTTTCCAGGAAGAATCAGCAACAAGGATTCTGAAAAAAGTTTTTAGTTTTTTACAATAGGGATGGGAAACCAAGGGCACTTTGCTAATCGCTCAAATTGCAAATGGTCCAAAACTGATTTGGAACAATTGCAAAACGTCATTTTTGCAAAAGGTCCTAATTGAAAATGTCCCAAAACGAATTTAAATTTATTTGTAAATCAAACGATTTGCAAAATAACCGAAATTGCACAATACACCTTTTTAAACATCTTTGATATAACGCAAATGTTTCAAAATTTTTCAATTATTGAAAGAACTATTGGGACATTTGCAAATGATCCAATATTTTTTGGAACATTTTGCGACTTTGGACTATTGCAAAAATGACGTTTTGCATATATGTTCCAAACCAGGTTTGGAACATTTGCAATTTGGATCATTTGCAATATGGCCATTTTGAAAATAATCCATAAACATAAAAAACATTTTAAAAGAAATTGATAAAACCAAATTGGTTTTACCAATTTTTTTTATGTTTGCTTGATTACCAATTTTAAAAGAAAATAAGGGCAAAAAAAAATTATAAAGCGCAAAAAAAAAAAAAAAAAAAAAAAAAAAAAAAAAAAAAAATTGGAAAAACCAATTTTTTTAACCTTTTGTACCTATTGTTAAACCAATTTTTTTAACCAATTTTTTAAACTCTTTTATTGAAAAAAAAAATTTTATAAAAAAAAAATTAATAAAACCAAATTGGTTTTACCAATTTTTTTTATGTTTGTTTGTTTACCAATTATAAAAGGGAATAAGGGCAAAAAAAAAAAAAAAATTATAAAGGGCAAGAAAAAAATTGGTAAAACGAAATTGGTTTTACTAATTTTTTTTTTATGTTTACCAATTTTTTTTTCTTGTTTGCCCTTACTGCTTTTTATTTCTCTTTATATTCCGTAACTGGATGGACATAAACGGGATTGATTTCTGGTACTTTCAGATAATTTCATTTATAACCTTTTTCATCTTTGCGAGTTGCGAACAGTTAGCACGACAGTATGAAACCCCGAATCGGGACTTGGAACAGTTCCATCCAAAGGGCAATTAATATTATGAAAATGTTTTTCAAAAAAAAAAAAAAAAAAAAAAAAAAAAAAAAAAATTGGTAAAACGATATTGGTTTTACCATTTTTTTAAAAAAATGTTTTATGTTTATTAATAAAACCAAAATTGGTTTTACCAATAAAAATAAAACATTTTAGCACTTCCTTCTGAACAGTTAGCACGACAGAATGAAACCTCAATTTTTTTTTTTTAAATGTTTGTTTCTTTCGAAAACAAGAACTATACCTATACCAAATCATCCTTAATTCCAAATTGTTTAACCATTTGTATGAAACCATAGGAACACTGCAATCAAAACACACGAACCGGAAGGTTCTATAACCAACCAACGGCTGCCTTACTTACATTAGGTTCTTGGTCGAAGAACCAAATTTGCGTTTACTCTCGAGAAAGTTTTAAATCAACGAAGTCTTACCTGCAAGCAAAAGAAAGAAATCGATTAATTTATTAATTAAGGGAGGTTTGGTGAGAATAAAGAATCTGGGGTATTTTTTGATAGATTTTTTATAAAAACTTTATAAAGAAATACCTCAGATTCTTTTACCTTAACAGGAGATTTTTATCGTAAACTAAATCCACTGAGGGCTTCAGGCTGTATTGATATTAATCATGTGGTCAGTCTGTAAATATATACGGTAAGCATATTCCTCAGCCCATGCTTAGCTTACGATACGTATATAAACATAAATAAAAATAAAAATAAAAATACTCAATAATTAAGATCCCTAGCCAAGTCAACTGCTATCCTGGTAAAATGGGGCCGGCGGCTTTTGATTGGTTAATAAAATTTACAAAAAATATTAACACAAAAAGGTAATATTTAACAGCCAAACCGAAGCCGAGCGCCATTTCACTAACATACCAGACGACAGCCTCCAAATGGATTTACTTTGCGGTAAAAATCGTTCCTCTGTCTAGTAATTTTACTGACTGACCTTTTAATTTTTTTTGTTTTCTATGATAAATAAAACGAAAGAATGGTACCGGTAAGAACATTCTTTTTGAAATAACACTTGAAAATTTTCTTTAATGTATCAGTATCATCTCAGTTTTATTTTAATCTTCTCTTTTTTTAGTTTTTTTCAATCAAGTTAGGTTAATTTTTTTTTTTAATTCCGAAAACTTTCTCTAAATCTTACATTGGGGTGGCTCTTATTTTACGAATTATTGAATTTCCGCTACCGCACCTTATAGCAACCGAAAGAAGATTCTTCGAATTTTTTCAGATTTTTCGGATGTCTTTCAGCAATGTTCCCTGGCACCTAAAAATTTCGAAATTCCCTTAAATACTGAAAAATCAAAAATTTTATTTTTAAGTAAAAATGGTTTATTCCAATTAAAGTCTTAATGCAGATCACGAAAATATAGTTAAAAGTTGTATAAGTTATACGGTTTTGATCATAGAGCCAAAATAAGTGAAAAAATTAGCAAAATATGCTACAGCGACAATTTTTTGCAAAATTCTTCAAACGTTCGCCCTCTAGCACAGTAATCTTTGAACATAAATAATTTTTAACTTTATTTTCGTAATCTGCATAAAATCCTAATAAAAAACAACAATTTTTACATAAAAATAAAATTTTTGATTTTTTAGCCTTTACGGGAATTTCAAAATTTTTATGTTCCCAAAAATAACTGTCGAACGAACTTCATTTTGATACCTCTATAAAGGTATGCAGACTTAAGTCTTAGCTATTTTATTCAACAAAGGATATTTAGGATGTTACCCGTTGTGACAGGAATCATAAAAATATGGATTAGAAGCAAGTGTAAAGTCGCAGGAAAATACTCGGTTTTCTTCGCAAGTTCACACGCGCTTATTGCTAACGAACTTTCTGAATAAATAAAATAACGCAAACGTGTTACCATCCAAACCTCATCAGATGGAAGTTATCGTTACAAATTTTACTTAATATCCCAAATGTAAATTTATCAATTTTACAGACTAAAAAATAGAAACCGGAAAAAGCCACGACCTCAACCTTTCGTTTTAATAAAAATGGAAATTAATTCACTACATCGCTCGCAGATATTTCTGTTTTTTTTTCTTTCTGAAGCACATCCTCTCTTCTCATCCCGCAATTAAAAAAAAAAAAAAATGAAAAGACACTCCCATCGATTTCACCAGCCACTTAACTCCATTCAACATCATGTGGGTTTTGCAAACCCGTCATCCATTAATCAAACTTAATCCCATTTTTCCCTTTTCATTGTTCCATGAGCCACAAAAATAAAAATATCTTTTTAATAACCCGGGCTTATAAAGAGATTAATGAAAATAGTAGTCTAATGATCTTTAAGGAAAATGAACTGGAGGGGGAAGAAGGAACCCAGTGTGGAGAGGCAACCCATTCAGAAATTTTCAAGCGTGATTTAAACCGCGGCAAAAGTTTACCCGTTAAAGGGAAACTCCATTCGTGGGTGATTTGTCTTTTTCCAACCACCCGACAACGATCGGTCAACGAGAAAAGTTTGTAACTGATTCCATTTTAAAGGTTTGGTAATTAAATCGGCTTTCAAAAAAAAAAAAAAAAAAAAAAAATTATTAACTTTATAAATAAAATCTGTAGGGGATATTAACGGGAGTTTACAGAGTTGGACAAATAATGAAAGTGGTAACTTTTTTTTAAACATCCATCCGAGTTTCCACTCTTGAATACAGTTTCACGGGAAATCGTTTGTTTGATAATGTCATTATTTAATAAAAAAGAGTAGATGAAAGCTTTTCCCATTAAAGAATTTTTTTGAATTAGCCAGTACATGAAAAATCGATTTTCGAGAAACAAGTTCCAATTCGGTTTTTTTTTTTTTTTTTTTTTTTTTTTTTTTTTTGCGCGAGGACTATTTTTTATATTTTACCTGTTAATTTAAGATGAAAGAACTTTAAATTGAATGAAACAAAATGAAAAATTTATTACCAAAACTTCCAATATACTGCGAATAGAAGACTAGAGCTAGAGGTTGTTGTCAGGGAAGAGCAACCGGATATTATCCGCCTTGGAGAGGTTGCAATTAATGAAAACGATTTGCAATATTACCAAACACTGTGCGAGTTTTTTTCCGACAAATAGCTAAGGGTGGAGGGGCTTCAATGTTAATTAAAAATGAAATAGAAGCGAAAGTACTAAAGTCTACTCAAACGGAAAAGACTTTGAGGTGCAGGAGGAAAATTCAAACTATCAGATTCAGAAAATCTTAGTTTACACATACAGATTTTCCGATGGTAATGAGGACGGTACAACAATGGAATTGGAATTATTTCAGTGGCCGAGATGATGATTGGGCGGATCCTGACTTTTTTCTAAACTTCCACATGTCCTTAATTTCTGCAGCTAAGTCCGTACTTAGTACTAAGTCCATAAGTTCTGTACTAAGTCCATACTTGTTGACTTTCGTAGCATACGTCGACTGAAGATTATTACTTAAAGAGACAGCTATGTCCATTATACCCACTTCTTTCTTTCTAATAAAGAATGTGGATTTGGAAATAATTGATCAGTACCTGATGGAGCATTTCCAAACGCCTATGAAAGACAAATTGATAGATTGATAGAAGTACGACGAATGATCAAAAAGCTAGAGGGGAAAAATAACAAAATTACCAGTGGTGGTTCTGGAGTTAGAAGGTGACCAAAATCCTGAATATATAACCATATGAAGACATCGGTGGAAGGAGGCCGTTGAAGAAACAAAAGAAAAGCGCCATGTAAATAAATACAAAACAAATTTCGTTCTTTCTGAACGGCCTCCTTCTTCCACCAATGTCTTCATATATCAACTTACATGCCCGGTGGAAATCTACATACCGAGAATCATATAGTGTTACAACTACTTTAGATACGGACATAAAGCCGACAAATGCACAGGAAAAACAAGATGTAACCAATTTGGAGAGGAACACCAGACTGAAGCATGTCCTCACCCAGAGACAATTAAACGTGCCCTTTGTAAAGGCAAACACAAAGAGTACTGACAAAAATTATGAAAAATATAAAGAGGAAAAACAAATAAAAAAGATAATGGCACAGATACATTTCCATATTTAGAAGCAAAGACGGAACTACGGAAACCCAAAAACCGTAACATAAATTCACAAGTAAAAGCAATCTCTGGATGGCAGATGTAATGAGCAAGAATACCCAGATTACCTGGATTATTTTGAAGAGATTTTTCAGACAATCTGAAATAACACGTAAAAACGATTTTAATAACATGACGAAACGCATTGACCGAAGCGTCAGGGGATGAAGAAAGCGTTCCAGAAGAACCTGTCTGGCGATACTTTTAATAAAGTTACGCACCGGTGTATTACATAGATATTTACTACTGGATAGTATTAAACTTGGCTTTAAATCGGATTGGGAATCATTAACATATTTAATCAGCACAGCACGATATGATGCTAAAATGTGGGCGTCCACATGAAAACCTGCCTTCTGGGGAATGGCGGAGAGAACGTTTTGTTTGCAAACAATGTGTTTCTTTATAAGTTGAACTTCCACAGCCTTGTAAGTGCCATTCCCCAGAAGGCAGGTAAAATGTGGACGTCCACAAATTAAGAAAGACGAGTATGAGAACATTCCATTTACCGAAAACGAATATTGAACAGTATTACAAATACACACTTTCGCCCAACAGTTCATTCATTTTTTTCCCCTCCTTAAAAGCGGAAAAAAATGGACGACCTGACTTTTGAAATATTGAAGCATCAAAAGATGAGGCATTTCTCTTTTTCCAACTGTCGCCTTGCATATCTAATACAAACGCTGGCTGAATATCTAACTTATCAAAATGGATACTGATGTCGGTGATTGAAAGGAAATGTGATTCCATTACGTTATATAGGTGTTGCATATCGATTTTGTGACAAATTGCATTTAACGTTACATTGCCTTCGAAGGGGCAGGCGAAAGAGTTTACTTATAATTGATTACTGATCTATTTGCTGTTAATTGGCTACTTATAATTCATTCCTGATTTACAAATAATTCCTCTTCGATAAAGTCGGGGGGTCCTTCACTCCTTCTATGCGTCTTTTCTTATTTCAGCTGCAAAACCCATTGGGGGATATGTAGGTTAAAGTCGTCTTGCATTCGAAACTTAATTTGAATATAGAATTGTAATAGTATACGTGCAGATACATAAGTTGCATTTCTGAATTGCTTGGTTATTACAGAACTCAGTCAGTCGCTCTAACCAAGGATATTAGGTTCCACATCTGTCAGAAAAATGGTCAATGGTAAAACTCATCAGAACAAACTAAACTATTGAATTTTTATAATTAATTATATCCTTTTAAGGTCATAAAAACAGAATGATCTTAAATTAATTCCTAATGGCCAGATGATAGCCAATCTTCGATGCGGAGCCGGCACTTAAAAGAAGAAGAAGAATGACCATCTCGGCGTAATGCCATCATCAGAGGAAACTAAACAGTATTAAAATAATCATTTAAACAAATAAATTAAAAGTTAAAACATTAAAATTTCTAATCCTTTATGTAGAGTATTTTTTATTTTTATTTCTTCTTCATTAGGGCTGTTCGATATGACCACTTTTTGATACGATAAGCGATAAATTATCGATAAGAGGCAAAAGGCTTATCAATATAACGTGAAGTCTTATCGATAAGACGAAGCTTATCGATAATTTATCGCTTATCGAATCAAAAAGTGGTAATATCGAACAGCCCTATTCTTCATAACGAATCTTTTTTCATGCAAAAAAAGTTTAAAATTGTTTTTCTTGTTTTATTTTCAGGTAAGTTTTGATACTTGTGAAGATTGTACCGTCTTACATGCAACGGGTAAGAATTCATTGATCAATGTTATGCCATGCGTAATTCTGGTTAGCGAAAAAATGCACTAGTTAGCGAAAATGGCGTATAAACCATTTTTGTTTATTCGAGAATGAAGAAACATAATGTTTGTTTTTGTTTGAATGCCCATTAGTAAACTTCTTATATCGTACAAACATATGAAGACATCAGTGGAAGAAGGGGGCCGATCAGAAAGAATGAAGTTTTGTATTTATTTACATGGCGTTTTTCTTTTGTTTCTTGAACGGCCTTTTTCTTCCACTGATGTCTTCATATGGCTAGGGTGATAGATCAAACCATACGGAATCGATTGGTGTAAGTAACTCGGTTTGTTTACAAAATAGTTTATATGTCCTTTTAGCTAACCAGGGCAGAATTAGCGATATGTGTTACATAAGATACAAATTAGATAACTGTTTTGTTTGTAAAAAAGATATTTTGTTTTACGTAAAAATTACGAAATGTTTAAACGTTTAAAAGGTGTACTGTACGGTGGTTATTATGCTTTATACGGTTTTGTTTTGGCGTAACACATAAAACATAAAATATTAAACATGGTTCAACTTTCGATAAAACAGCGGCTTGCTTTTAAATATATTGTTTTACTATGGATAAATGACATGCAGTCCTCCTGTATTTATAAAGGACGTAAATTCAGGAGGACTGCCTGTCATTTATCCACAATTATATCGTCCTTAGTACTCTATTATTCTGATATTGTTTTATGCCAAAATATTTTTTGACTTGCGGGAAGTAATTTATTTTGCTATGCCAAAAAGCAAGATGGCGTCATCCGACCCGTACAAAAAAGCGATGCATAAAATATGTAAATTTTTTGCAAAATAAATACATAAAATATATATTAATTTTGTATAATTTATACAAAAATTTGGACATACATAATTTATATATAATTTATGTATAATTTATGCATAATTTATATATAATTTTGTATATAATTTATGTATAATTTTTGTATAATTTATATATAATTATATATATAATTTTTCGTTGAAAAAGTTTATGTTTCTTATACATAATTTATGCATACTCATCCCCGAGGATGAAAAAAAAAATTCGTTAAAAAAGTTAAAGTTTTTTATACATACAACAAAATACTCGGTAGCGACTGGTGCATCCATGTGGATGCACCAGCAAAATCAAGGAAAATAATAATAAAACTTGGTCAGATTTTGACTAAACTTCGTAGGTGGGGGTATTTTAGGGGATCTCTTCTCGAATTTGAAGTCAGAATTTACTGATTTTAAGAAACAAAATGGCGGCAGATCTTTTAATGGCAGAACCTAATAACTCACAAGTTATATTTTCCACAAGTAACTCTTTAAAAAAATAATTAGTTGCCCTTGATAACTGCCTATAGTGAGTATTACTCGGAAAAAACAGATAGATGAAACAGATATTGCGCCTATGGCTATCAGTATGAAGGTTTAGACTAGAGCTATTAAAAATTAAAGATTATGAAACGTTTTTAGAATCATTTAAGAATTTGTTACAATCAGTTAAAAAAAAAAAAAAAAAAAAAAAAAAAATAGATTTAACAGATTAATTTCAAAGGAGGGAAGAGTTAAAAATCCAAAACAGCGACACCTTCAACGCTCCATGGAAGCCATTTAAATATTTCCAATCTTTTTTTTCGATCGAATTCCAATTAAATCTTAATATAAATTCCCTTAACTTATGAAGTTTCATCTAAGATGTTAACTACAAGGAATATAGTCAAAGTTCGAACAACCCGAAAATCTAATTTGAATTGTAAATGGATAGAATCCTCCCGTTGTATTTTCTTACTTCTTCTTATAATGAAAATAACCCCTCTTTCAAAGACTTTGTTTAACTTAACTCATCCGCGCGATCCCTTAATTTATTATTAGTCAAATGCAAATTCTCTCAAAATCAAATTATCCCCGTAAACAATTAAACCGAATTTTCGCCGCGAGTTCAATTGATTATCTTTGGATAAGCTCTCCTCCGGAAGGGGGGGGGGGGGGAGGAACCCAGAGAAAAGTTTTATCTACTTTTAATCGGATTTGATTCAGTCACTTAAGGTACTTGACAGTAAAGGTTTTCGAGCCAGTCAACCCTCCCCCAACACTGCCGTTTTGCTAACTAAACCGAATTCATCAATCTTCATAATTAAGGTAAATTAAATAACGTCATTAATCATTCGGACTTAATATCTTCCGCTTTGTTTTTAATGTTTTTCAACCTTTTTTTTTTTTCGAGTGGGGAAAATATCGCGTAATTATAAATATGGAAGTCGTCCGAAGAAACATAAAATTCGCTTTGAGTACAATTTTTTTTTTTTTTTTTTTTTTTTGAAAAAAAAAAAAGAAATTTAGCAGTAATTATAAAAAAAACATTCGAAAACATTTTCCCTCCCTCTGGAGAGATATCCTATATCTAAAATAAATAAAAAAAAAATTAGAAGGATTAGATTCGAAAAAGGGGGATTTACTCTGGATGACTTGTTGACATATATGAGTAGGATGGATCGAATCGCTTTCACAATGACATTTTAAATGTAAGATAAATAAATAAATATATAGTACATCAAAAAAGATTGTTTTAAAGACAGCAATATAGTTCGGATAGAGGTTTCTAAGGAATAACCTGCGGTAAAATATTCTTAGTTGTGTGCAAGTCCGTGACTACTCTGGTGTATTTTCTTCCTTGTTGAGAAACAAATAAATTACTACAATCAGAAACGCTTTTAAAGATAAATAGAGACATCATCTGTTTCATTTTCAATTTTCTCAAAAACGCTCGCTCACATTTCTTTTCTATACGGTTTCTAATGAAAAGGAAAACCGTAGTTAGAATGAGAGATTTAACAGAAGAATAGACTGGAAAAATGATTCCTTTGAAAGACTTTTTTTTTTCGCTTACGTCAAGAATCACATCGATTTATCAACATTTTTTTTCGAAAAAGACAGCCGACAGGGGAAAACCGGTTCGACTCATAGAAATATGTTAAGCAAAGTTCTGTTACTGTTATATGTCTATGGTTTCGCTTGGCAACACTGTAACTGGAGTACGAACGTTCGTAATAATAAAGCTAGTGAAACGGCTTCATGTCTATTATTTTCTTTTATTTTTAAAACCTTATTACCATCGTATAACAGTTACTACGACGGCCCTTATTTTTACGAATTTTCGAATTTTCGCGAACGCACCCCCTAATATTTTTATACTAACCAAAATAAAATTTCCGGAATTTTTTCCGATTTTTTTGGACGTCGTTTAGTCGTGTCCCCCGGGGATCTAAAAATTTCAAAATTTCAAAATTTCCGTAAAGGCGGGAAAAATGAAAAATTTTATTTTTATGTAAAAAAAAGGTTGTTTGCTATTGGAATTGTTATGCAGATTAGGTACGAAAAGAAAGTTAAAATTTATTTACTACAAACGATTACTGTGCTAGAGGACGAAAATGTGAAGAATTTCGAAAAAAATTGTGGTAGCAGCATATTTTGCTAATATTTTTGTTTATTTCGGCTTCTATCGCCAAAACCGTATGAGATATCATAGGTTTTAACTATATTTTCGTGATCTGCATAAAAATACGAATTGGAATAAACCGTTTTTACATGAAAATAAAATTTCTGATTTTTCAATCTTCAAGGGAATTTTGAAATATTTAACCCAAAATCGGTAGCCGGGGGTTAGCGACATCGCAGATTACGAATCTGATAGTAATTTTACAAAAATTTTAATCGGAGAAGTGATACTTAATAAATAAATAAATAAAATAATCGAATGAAGAACTTAGTCGGACAATTAATCAACTGTTGCAACTTCGCACGACTTAAACCGCTTCATTTAGTGACTTTTTTTTTATTATGTCCTTAAATAATTAAAATTTTCCATTTTTAATTTTTTAGGGAGCATTTTAAATAATGTGCCTATATTATTATTTTTAAAAAATAGCAAAAACTGATTCCATTAAAGAGATATAACATTGTAAACTTTGAAAACGCTCTCCTGTAAAGTTCCCTGAATTTCAGATAGAAAGGTATTCGACAGAGGTCGCGAATTGTATTAAAACTATCAAACCACAACATGTTGCAACGATCGGCTCATCCAGATTAGCCCCATAGCCGATGGAACAGAACACGAAATGACACGGAACATTAACATGCTGATTTGACTGACGCATTCGATTTAATTTCTAAAATTAAAAAAAAAAAGTTTTCCAATTCAAATGATGTTTTGACATAACAACATCACCTCATTAAACGTCGAAGTGAAAAAAAAAAAAAAAAAAAAAAAAAGGCAAAAATTAAAGGTAAAAAAATCGGTCAAAAAAACCGGGGGAAAAAAAGAATCGGTTTGATTAAAGACATCACTCGACCTCGCAGGTTGAGATTTATCCTTTCCACTTTTCCCCCAACATTTTTTCCCGGCTTTATTTCCCGGATCCGACAACATTTCAGTCTTAAAATATTCCGGGTATAAACTTTCCAACTCATCGATCCTAACTTTCCACTGAATTACAACTTGTAATCGATTTTAAAAGCTAGCTAATGTTGTATATCTCGCATAAAACTTTAATCAGTTTCAATTATTATAAATTTGCATTAGCATGCAAACGCCTAGAATATCAAACAAGCTTTACGATATTTTAAGTTCTCGGTTTCACAAAAGCGCATCAGACGTGACGTAACTTTGCCAATTATGAGCTGAAGAGAAAAAAAAAAAAAAAAAAAAAAAAAAAAAAAAAGAGGCAGAAATAAAAAAAGAACAACTTCCTCGAATAAACGCCGTAAGCTCGAGAGAAAACTTCTTTTTCAAACCAAGAGCAAGCATCCATTTCCTCTTTTTTCTTCAAAAAGAATGGAAGAACTAAAAGTCAGCGGTTAATAAAATAAAATCGAACTTCTCACTCTTTCCCTCTCTCTCTCGTCCTCTCTTTAAGGAAACAAATTAATCGTGAAGGCTGTCCCTCAGCATCACCTAAGACACCCGACTCAAATGAGTTTTCCTTTTAAGTCAAAGGAATACATAAATCTTGCTGACAAGTTTCCCTTTTCCCACTCCCGGAATGAAGCGACAAAAGGACTTTGATAACACGCCCGGACTTTGGAAAATCCAGTATACATTCCGTTAATGTCGAACTAATTTCATCACTATAAAACCGATTTCGTGGAAAAGTAGGGGGGTGGGGGTAAAGAGCTTGTTTTGAGGCTTATTTTAATCGGATTCAATTAATTAATTAATAACTTGTAATTTATCAATCTCGCTTCGGACTTTGTAAAGAAGCGACGAAAAAAAAAGGAGGAGAAAAAAAAAAAAAGGAAGAAAAATTTCCTTTTCATGAAAACGAGTGAAGGAAAGAAAAAAAAAATAAAAAGACGCTCTCAAGATATTTTAACGTGAAAAGCTTTTCAAAGATTATAATTGACAAGTAAAAAGCCTTCAGTCTGAAATATAATAAAGCAAAAATATCAAAACTTAAAAACGCACCTGTTGCATGCGTTATCATGCTCGAACGATGAGGACATGAACTTTCATCCACGTGTTTACCTTAGTTTTTTTTTTTTTTTTTTTTATGGGTTTGGGAAAACGTCAAAAATAATTCGATTACTAATTGCTCGGGGTCATTCCAATATCGTGCAGTATAGATACGATGGAGAGGGAAGGGGGGTCAGTGGGGCAATCATGCTGTCGGCCAAATATTATTCGGGGGGGAAAAATACCTTTAAAAAAACGATACGCTCTATGTCTATACCCATATTTTAAAAAAAGGAAACTTTTGTTAGGGTTAACCGACCAATAAAAGAACACGACCAATAGATGAACAAATCTGTTTTCTTATTCGAATATTAGCTAAACGAATTTTATAATTGAAGGAAAACAAATTGAAAACTAAACTATTGTTCTTCAGTTTTCTTTGCAATATAAAATCATGGCAAAACGCACAAAAATTCTGTTAAAATAAAAAGTTTTAAAAGTTGAGGTAACTAACTGGCTTGTAAAAATTGACGGAAGTTTAAGGATGGCGCTTTTTCCTATAAAATAATAGGGTTTTGTTAAGCAAAAATTAGTTTTCCCGGCATATTTGAACTATTTTTAGAAAGAAAAAGGTTATATTTACCTAAAAAAAAAACTCGTCCCATTTGAAAATTATGATGTAAAATGCATCTATTTTTAATGTTCATAAACGGGACTGGTGAAACTTGAAAAAACCAATAAATGAACACCATGGCACTCCATACAAATCACTAGCACTACCGCGTGTATTTTTATTGAAAAACGCCGAAATTATTGCTTTTAAACGTGTTTTTATAGCAGAACCTTTTTTATTTTTATTTTGCAGAATTTTAATAAAAACATCAACCATTTTTGCTAGAACTAATCGAATTTATCAAGACTATTCAAGTGTTCATTTATTGGGTTTTTCTGATTTTTTCGCTATTTTCTTACATATTTCCTTTTTCAGCTTGTTTTATTGCATTTTTAAAAAATAGTAAAATTATAGCTTAAAGGCACCCATACGTTTCATTAAAATAAAATCTAAAGTTCGATTTCTTCTTAACTGTTCATTTATTGGTCGGTTCACCCTAGTCACTTTTTATTGAATTTTTACTCGATTTTTACAAAATTCTAGATTACTAACCAAATTAAAAAAATTTGCATTTTCTCAAATTTTATCAATCTCAATTTTTCGGTGATACTTATTTTATCTACTTTTTAAAGAATTAGAGAAAGCTCTTGTTAGCCACTTTTTGAATTTTCACAAAATTCTAAATGCCCAACAAAATTAAAAAATCTTGCATTTTATTTTAATTTTAAAAAACATTTCAAAAACAACAACGTATAAGTAAGTAGTTGTTATTTTGTGTTGCTTTTTAAGTGATAGTTTTCTTAACAATTTTTTAAAAAGGTTTTTTTACCTGCTATTAAAAAAATTAAATCCTAAATTTTTTTATTAAGCCCAATTTTTAAAAAAAATTTTTTAGTCGTTATTTTATGGTGCTTTTCAAGCGATATTTTTCTTAGCCACTATTAAAAAAAGTCGTACTTTTCTTATGCTATGTCTCCACGAAAATAATTAATTATACTATAATTAATGATGGAATAGTTATTGTTCGAATTCGAAATACTATACTTTTTTCCTGATTCAACCACGCGGACTCAATCTTGTTGGTTTGTTTATTTCAAAATTTTTTCGTAAGAGAAAATAAAAATTTTTTCCCATATTTTGGAAAATGAATATTTATTTTTATTTATACTCACTTTTTGAATTTTAACTTAAATAATTAAAATATTCGTTTGATGACGCCACGGACTTCACTTCATTAGGCGGACCCGCCCCATAATAAGTTTCACTTCCAAAAAAAAAAAAAAAAAAAAAAAAAAAATTATAATTTTTATTCTGCTTTAAAAATTATTGACATCGAACTTCAGACAAAAGTCTCAGTGGGAGCAATAACGAAGGATTTTAAAAATGTGGACGAACATGTTCAAAGAATTAATAAAAAGGAAGAAGTACAAGACGATAGGATTAGAAGATTGGAGTCAAAGTTTGAAAATCAAGAGTTGACTGATGCCGATGCAAAATTTCTTTCTTCTTCTTCTTCTTACGGTGCCATACCTGTGTCCAGGCGTAGGCGACCACCAATGAGACTTTTATATTCGTCTCTATCTGGGGCAATCCTGAAGAGCTCCTCGACACTTAAGCAAGTCCAAGCTCTTAAATTACGCAACCACGATAAGTTTTTCCGGCCTATTTATCTTTCCTTCGATATGCCCCTGAATGATCGTCTTCAGAAGCTCATATTTAGGTCCCCTGAGAAAATGACCGAAGTATTCCAACTTCCGTCGTTTAACGATTTGCAAAACTTCTCTCTCCCTATGCAATCTTCGCAAAACCTGGTCGTTGGTTACCCGATCGACCCATGAAATTCGAAGGATTCTGCGGTAGCACCACATCTCAAAAGCTTCAAGTCGATTCATCATGGAAACTTTGAGAGTCCAGGTCACGCATCCATAAAAAAGAGTTGACCAAACGTAGCACCGGAGAACCTTAAGACGTACGGATAGTTTTAAAGACCGACAACATAACACATTCAAATTTCTTTCAGAGAACGCTTATTTCTGCAAAATTAAGAGGAGAGTAGACTATCAAAATCAGTCAAAATCTTACTACAATACCCCACATTAATTACTGCAAACAATTAGCAGCCCGGAAATGGCGACCACCAAATCAAAATAATTCTTTCCGCCGCCTCAATCCTTCCTCACATTTTTCTTCTCATTCAAATAAAATTACGATTCTTTTATTCTTTTCCGATTCCCGGAATTAGATTGAGACAAATTCAATATTAAAAGAACTTTAAAAAATTGAGACATCAAAAGAATCAGCAACCCGTTGTTAAAACGATTCCTTTTTTTAAAAAAAAAATGGACAAAGAAATAACTAAAAGAATTCGTGAGCAATATTTTCTTTTCCTCCTCTCTTCCCAATACTTTAACCTACTTTCCTTAAAGCCTTTAATAAAGCTTTTGATAAACTTGGATTTTGACAATAATCAGCTTAAAAAGTTTTGTTTTCCGTTAAATTTTTCAACGAAAGAAAATAATACTTTTAAAATTATTTTTAAGAAACGAAACAATTCCGAGGGAATCCGACAAACAATTTTAGATTTTAATCCGCTCTTATGACATCTTTTTTTTTTTCAGAAAAAAAAAAACCTTTTTTATTATACAAAATAAACACTTGGTGCCAAAACGGTGTGAAAAATAGCAGCTAGTTTCTTTGCTATGCGCGCCCGAGAAAGAACTATACCGAACGATACCGAGTTGTCACGAATTACAGATTCGAGTGGAATCGTAAGAACACTCCGTCGCGTTATCTATTTTTAATGCATTGGGCCCGCGTCTTTCGAGTCTTTAAAATTTCCGACAGATCCATATAGCTCACAGTGAAACGTCTAATAAAGAAGGTAATAATAAAAAAAGAAGGTAAAAAAAAAAAAAAAACTTATTCAGAAGAAATCGTCCTTCAGCTTTAATTGTTTAGTATTCCTTCCCCTAATTATATTAATGGAGATCACATTTATTAGTACATAAACAATTGAACATCCCGGTCGAGATTTTCGTTCCACGAATTCCCGGGTTTGCACGCGAACAAAAAATTTTCAAAAATGGGTTTCTCCTGGATTTTAATTTACCAGGAATTACTCTCCTTAAAACTTTTTAAAATCTTTATAATTTTGATAAAAGATTCATCAGAGCCCATCAGGTCCAGTTCATCCAGCCCATTTTGATCAGTTCATCCAGCTTTTAACAGTAGTCGTTTTATGGACATATTCCTCATCATCTCCCTCTTCAAAAATATGAAGATAATGGGAAAATGAAATTCAAGACGAAAATAAAGACTATCCAAGAGGAAAAACAAGATGTGAAACCAAAGTCGGATTAAAACGCGCTGGCGTGAAAATACGTGTTTATTGAAAAAAAAAAAAAAAAAAAAATGAGATCGGTGAACCGATCAAAGTGCTTTATCGACGAATTATGAAATGTATATTATAAATAATATACATAACGGTTAGATTTTTGATCAGAGGTCCACCAAAGCCACTATACAGGCATACGGAATCTGAATTTTGGAAAAATAATTTTAAATTCGGAATCCTCTACCCCAAAAATATTCTCAAAAATACGGTTAGATTTTTGATCAGAGGTCCACCAAAGCCACTATACAGGCATACGGAATCTGAATTTTGGAAAAATAATTTTAAATTCGGAATCCTCTACCCCAAAAATATTCTCAAAAATACGGTTAGATTTTTGATCAGAGGTCCACCAAAGCCGCAGTACGGGCATAATGAATTCCAATTTTGGAAAAATTACTTCAGATTCGGAACCCTCAACCCCGAAAATATTCTCAAAAATATGGTTAGATTTTTGATCAGAGTTCTACTAAAGCCGCAATACGAGCATAAGGCATTCGAATTTTGGAAAATTATTTCATATTCGGAATCCTCTACCCCAAAAATATTCTCAAAAATACGGTTAGATTTTTGATTAGAGGTCCACCAAGGCCGCAGTACGGGCATAAGGAATCCGAATTTCTGAAAAATTATTTCAGATTCAGAATCCTCTACCCCAAAAATATTCTCAAAAATACGGTTAAATTTTTGATCAGAGGTCCACCAAGGCCGCAGTACGGGCATAAGGAATTCGAATTTTGGAAAAATTATTTCAGATTCAAAATCCTCTACCCCAAAAATATTTTCAAAAATATGGTTAGATTTTCAATCAGACGTCCACCAAAGCCGTAATACGGCCATACGGAATCCGAATTTCTGAAAAATTATTTCAGATTCGGAATCCTCTACCCCAAAAATATTCTCAAAAATACGGTTAGTTTTTTGATCAGACGTCCACTAAAGCCGCAATACGAGCATAAGGAATTCGAATTTTGGAAAAATTATTTCAGATTCGGAATCCCCTACCCCGAAAATATTCTCAAAAATACGTTAGTTTTTCGATAGCTCCCACGAGGAATCCGCCAATCAGCATCCAAGTCGCTTTGTTGACGTAATGATGACGTCATATCGTGACGTTTCAAAATTTGGAGATATCGTTTTTTAGCCCAGCTCACCGTTTCTGAACCTCTCAACTGAATTAACCAAATTTCAATGGTAGCGTATCTGGATGAATATCTACTGCAGTACGAAAATCAGATTCAATCGGTAGCTGCGTTCGCGATTTATAGTGAAAAAGGTCTTGAAATTGTTGAAAATTCAACATTTTCACTCACTGCTTCCGAGTCGCTGAACCAATTTGGCTCAAAAAAAAAATCAGCACCTACATTTCATTAGAAGTGCTATTCACCAAAAATCATCGATATCCGCTCTTTCGTTTTTCTGCTTTTCGACGGACATCCCTCTTTTTTGTCACATCCGGTCATACGGTCATACACACACACGGCCACCAGTCAAATTTTGCTTTTTTCGGCATCAGGGGACCTCAAAACGTGTAAATATATCAAAAACTGAAAATCTGAAATTTGTGCTAAATGCAATGCTTTATTCTCCCTGCGGTCGATAAAGCAAAAAGAAGAAAAAAAATCTGGATTTAAAAATAGTGACCGTTTAAAAACTATTAAAAAAATGAGATCGGTGAACCGATCAAAGTGCTTTATCGACGAATTATGAAATGTATATTATAAATAATATACATAACGGTTAGATTTTTGATCAGAGGTCCACCAAAGCCACTGTACGGGCATACGGAATCTGAATTTTGGAAATATAATTTTAAATTCGGAATCCTCTACCCCGAAAATTCTCAAAAATACGGTTAGATTTTTGATCAGAGGTCCACCAAGCCGCAATACTGGCATAAGGGATTCGAATTTCGGAAAAATTATTTCAGATTCGGAATCCTCTACCCCGAAAATATTCTCAAAAATTCGGTTAGATTTTTGATCAGAGGTACCCAAAGCCGCAATATGGCATAAGGGATTCGAATTTCGGAAAAATTATTTCAGATTCGGAATCCTCTACCCCGAAAATATTCTCAAAAATACGGTTAGATTTTTGATCAGAGGTCCACCAAAGCCGCAGTACGGGCATAAGGGATTCGAATTTCGGAAAAATTATTTCAGATTCGGAATCCTCTACCCCGAAAATATTCTCAAAAATTCGGTTAGATTTTTGATCAGAGGTCCACCAAAGCCGCAATACTGGCATAAGGGATTCGAATTTCGGAAAAATTATTTCAGATTCGGAATCCTCTACCCCGAAAATATTCTCAAAACTGCGGTTAGATTTTTGATCAGAGGTCCACCAAAGCCGCAATACTGGCATAAGGGATTCGAATTTTGGAAAAATTATTTCAGATTCGGAATCCTCTACCCCGAAAATATTCTCAAAAATCGGTTAGATTTTTGATCAGAGGTCCACCAAAGCCGCAATACTGGCATAAGGGATTCGAATTTCGGAAAAAAATTTCAGATTCGGAATCCTCTACCCCGAAAATATTTTCAAAAATACGGTTAGTTTTTTGTTAGCTCCCACGAAAAACCCGCCAATCAGCATCCAAATCGCTTTGTTGACGTAATCGATGACGTCATATCGTGACGTTTCAAAAGTCGACATATCGGTTTTTAGGCCTATACCCATACTTTTAGCCCTGCTCACCGTTTCTGAACCACTCAACAGAATTTAACCAAATTTCAATGGTAGCGTATCTGGATGAATATCTACTGCAGTACGAAAATAGGACTCAATTGGTAGCTGCGTTCGCGATTTATAGTCAAAAAAGATCTTGAAATTGTTGAAAATTTAACATTTTCACTCACTGCTTCCGAATCCCTGGATCGATTAACTCAAAAACTAATCAGCACCTACATTTCATTAGAAGTTGCTACCCACCAAAAATCATCGATATCCGCTCTTTCGTTTTTCTGCTTTTCGACGGACATCCCTCTTTTTTGTCACATCCGGTCATACGGTCATACGGTCATACGGTCATACACACACACGGCCACCATTCAAATTTTGCTTTTTTCGGCATCAGGGGACCTCAAAACGTGTAAATATATCGAAAACTGAAAATCTGAAATTTGTGCTAAATGCAATGCTTTATTCTCCCTGCGGTCGATAAAGCAAAAAAGGAAAGAAAAGAAAAGAAAAAGACAGGTAAATAAAATTTCGAAGGAAGAGGATCGGCAATGCTGTGGGAGGAATGTCCTTCGAGAAAAAGTATTATTCATATCACTCAAAAAAGAGACTTCATTCCCTACCAGAAAAATCCTACTATAAGACGTCTAAAAGCCTTTTAAATTTCAGAGGCTAAAGCTATTAGCGTTTTATATTTGGGCTATATCATGTCTAAATTGCAGCTTTTTACAAAAATGTCACAGCTAATGGAAGGCTAATAGACATCTAGGTTTTAAGGCTAATAGATATCCATTTTTCTTTTCAATTGCGAAAAAAAAAAGATGAGCCTCAACATGAAATCGAACCCGTCATCCATCCGCATTTTACTTTTTTTTTTTTTTTTTTTTTTTTCCGACGATGCTATCCACTAAGCCACTTCTCTAGTTATTTTACTAAGTGAACAAAAGAGTATTCATGTCTCAAATTACTTTTCGAAACTTCCCAGATGGACCATTCACATCTAAGAGATATAAAAGAGATAGGATATCTAATTTTAATACTAGATATCTAATAGACTTCTGCTAATTGCTCTTAGATGACTAGAAGAAATCTAACAGACAGATAATCCGGGAAATGTCCGCGCTAATAGACAACTACAATACGTTTAATTCATGGATATCTAAAATCTATCTTTTAGACTTTAAATTAGCCATTTTGTAGTGAGCTACTAAAACCGGCTTTAACCCGTCGGTTCGGGTTTTATATAGTATGGTTAAAGCAAATAAAAATCAGGTTGTTGATTTTATGTTGCGATTTGCAGGTTTGTCGATGTTACTATTAGTTTAAGAATATTTTTGATATATTCCGATCTAAAACTTACTTTAAAAATGTAATTGTTAATAAATTATTTTTTATGCATAAAGGCATATATGGATCTTATATTTTCAAGGCATTTGAACGTAAAATATTTGACTCAAAGTAAAATCGGTTTTGTAATAAGATGTCAACGATCAACTGAAAAAAATGCCGACAGTAGGATGTGAACGTAAAATGGATTTAAGGATAGTCAAACATAAAATATCTACCTCACTATAAACGACTTATAAATTAACTATGAACTTTAAAAAAATTAAATTATTTAACTATTAGATGTCTATAGTATAGTTATGAAAAAAACTATAAAAATAATTGGTCTGTTTATTAGCCATCTATTAACCATTTGGTAGATATCTATTACTTCGCTAATTTTTTAGCTATGTTTAGATATCTACGGGATAAAAAGGTCCATCTGGGGAATATTTTCGAAGTAAATTACTGATTTCCCTTAATTCCTTTTCTTTTCTATTTTCTTTTTCTTTCTACTTCTTTCTTTTTCTTTCCTTTTCTCCTTCTTTCCTTCTTCCTTCTTGTACTTCTTCCTTCTTCCTTCTTCCTTCTTCCTTCTTCCTTCTTCCTTTCCTTCTTCCTTCTTCTTTCGTCTTCCTTCTTCTTTCGTCTTCCTTCTTCTTTCGGCTTCCTTCTTCTTTCGGCTTCCTTCTTCTTTCGGCTTCCTTCTTCTTTCGTCATCCTTCCTCCTTCTTTTTCCTTCTTCTACTTCTTCCATCTCTCTTTTTCTTTCTTCTACTTCAAACTTCTCTCTTTTTCTTTCCTCTACTTCTTCCTTCTCTCTTTTTCTTTCTTCTACTTCTTCCTTCTCTCTTTTTTCTTCTTCTACTTCTTCCTTCTCTCTTTTTCTTTCTTCTACTTCTTCTTTCTCTTTTTCTTTCTTCTACTTCTTCCTTCTCTCCTTTTCTTTCTTCTACTTCTTCCTTCTCTCTTTTTCTTTCTTCTACTTCTTCTTTCTCTCTTTTTCTTTCTTCTACTTCTTCCTTCTCTCTTTTTCTTTCTTCTACTTCTTCCTTCTCTCTTTTCTTTCTTCTACTTCTTCCTTCTCTTTTTTTTTTCTTCTTCTACTCTTCCTTCTCTCTTTTTCTTTCTTCTACTTTTTTTTCTTCCTTCTTTTTTCTTCTTCCCCCTTTTTTCTTATATTTTTCGTTTTCAATCTTATCCCTTCATCTTCCTTTTCGGAATCTTCTTCCTTCTCCTTCAAGAAAAATGTCTACATTCACAGCTAAAAAACATCTAATAGGCGTCTTGATTTTTAAAAATTAGATCTGATGCTAGCTTTCTATTAGACTTCGAAAGGATGTCTAATTTCATAGCTAAATTTTAGCTCTAGTCTAGACAGCTAAATCTAATTTGTTCTGATAGGGCGGTCGATAAAGTAAAATAGTCCAGATGATAGCCAATCTTCGTCGCGGAGCTGGCACTTAAAGAAAAAGTAGATGTTGGTTTTCGACCCACACTCCAGACTGATTTCTTCTAGCTTCCGAATTAAAGTCTTGCAATTCTTCGGGACTACTTGCGAAAGGTTAGGTTAGTTCGTTAGACACCTAAAAAGTAAAATTTCTCCCCCACACATCGAATATAAGGCAAAACAGCCAATCTCTGCGATATTCACTGTTTTGCAATTTTCCAATATTTTAATGTTAAAAAAAAATCGTAGAAAAAGGGACTCTTAGATTCATAAAATCGAAAATAATAACACAACATTCCTTCCTGAAAAAAACAAAAAAAAAAAAAAAAATTTCTTTCTTCTCTCACAAGAAAACTATGTGAACCGCATTTCTCTTTGTTTGAACCCGAACTTTATCCCAAGAATCTTCCTAAAAAAAAAATTAAAAAGTTCACCAACAAAATTAGGCCATCTGTAAAAACTCATAAAAGGTAATTTATCAGCCTCCGGTTAAGTTAGAAACCAGTTTAAATGAAGAAGGTTACCTTTTCTTCCAGTTTCCACTGCAAAGTATTTAAAACACCAGTGGCAAACCGAGGGAGAAAAAAAAAATCTGGAATTTTTCTCTTTCGTTTCTTTTTTTTTTATACAACAAGAAAATTACGTAATAACAACCGAACCCTTTTCCAGAGGGAAAGCAGTTATCTCCCTGTTTTTCAGTTTTACTTTTGTTTATCCCTACCGGTACATGAACAGACCGTCAAAAACATACAATGTCATCAAAGTTGAAAAAATCGAAGAAAAAAAAATTAATACAGAAGGAAAAAAAAATATATATCTGTTCTTTTTCAGATAGGTTTTGACGTCGACGAGGGTGCAGCATCCCTGTCAGGAGTAGCATTCGGAAAACATGTCGCTTTCCCGGAAAACATTATGTTGTCTTAAGCTTGAGCTCGGGAACCTATCCAGTTTCTTTTTCTCGTTAAATGAAACGAAACTGCTAAATATTACTTTGACGGGGAGTAAAATTTCAAAAGAAAAAAGAAACTTTTTCTTTTTGACTAGGCACTAAACAAACTCAGCGCCTATCAAATCCACTTTTCTTAAAGAAGTATCAACGTCTGGAGAAAAAAAAAAAAAAAAAAAAAAAAAAAGGCTGGGGAGCGAAAAAAAAAAGATGACAATAAAAGACGTTACAACTATCACAAGAAATAAAAAATGTCCCATATTGTTGATATCTCTGGAAAGGAAACCATTATCATTTATCTTGGTCTCAATATAACAGATACACATCATTTACGACAGAAATATCTTTTTGTCAACGGTTTGTTTCAATGCTCTCATCTTCTTCCTCTCGCCCTGTCACTTCGGAATCGATTTCAAAATTCCTTTACCAGTAAAAATTTCCCGAAAACCCAGACAAAATATCGCGCGCAAATACGTAATCCGACAAATAAAAAACCTCAAAAAAACGAAAATATCTGTTTGTTTTAAACGAGGTCGGGAATTATCAATCCGTTCAAAAAACAAAATAACAACAACACAAAAATATATCAAATGATTCCTTTCATTCAAAAATCCTGTTTGATTGTGTTTCGAATGGTCCGACGATTGTTTTTCCCCAGAAATGTAAAATTCCGTCAT
This sequence comes from Liposcelis bostrychophila, assembly GCA_037577465.1. Taxonomy (NCBI): domain Eukaryota; kingdom Metazoa; phylum Arthropoda; class Insecta; order Psocodea; family Liposcelididae; genus Liposcelis; species Liposcelis bostrychophila. The sequence continues at coordinate 51,555,203 of CM075208.1, read as the reverse complement.
TGTTTCACAGGTGCTTTGAAATAAAACCCGAAAAAGGACAGTTATGAAGGCGATAAATCTGCGGAGGTGGAGGAGACCCTGGGGGGGGATAAAGAGAGTTCAATAAATACAGAAAACAACTCATTTTTATTGTAACAAGTTTTCAATAGAATTAACTACTGATAAAAAAAAAGATTCCTGCGTTTTTAACCTTATTCAGAATCGGTTGATTGAAAGATAATGACAAAATAATAAAATTCCAGGGAAATCGAAAAAAAAAAAAAAAAAAAAAAATCTGGGAATTGGTTTTTCAGGTCGCACGGCATCTTCTTTAAGCATGGGGGTCGGAGTGGTGACCTGCTCATGTAGCGGTTATTGGCTATCAATGAAGTTAAGCAGCATTGATGCGGGCCAGCTTCTGGATCGGCGACCGCACCGACACTCTTCCCCTCTGGCGGGGATGGCGGGAACTTACAAATGCAGTCATCTTTACCTCACTTAGAGATTCCAAATTCCCGACGTTCTTTCATTCCCGGGAATCGGGAATTCCCGTTTTTGAAAAAAATATTAATCCCGGGAACGAGAATTCACGTTTTTGTTAGCTTTTCATTTCCCGGGAATCGAGAAATTGACACACTTAAATTCCCAGGAATCCCGGGAAAACCGAGAATTTATTTTGAAGGCGAAAAGAAAAGAAAAGAAAAGAAAAGAAAAGAAAAGAAAAGAAAAGAAAAGAAAAGAAAAGAAAAGAAAAGAAAAGAAAAGAAAAGAAAAGAAAGAAAAGAAAAGAAAAGAAAAGAAAAGAAAGAAAAGAAAAGAAAAGAAAGAAAAGAAAGAAAAGAAAAGAAAAGAAAAGAGAAGAACCCTGATTTTCGTATTCTTGGGAACCAAGTTCGGAAATAAGCGGAGCCATGTAGCCTAGAAAAAAATTTTTTTATGTTGTTTGAAGCGCACACTTTAGGCAAATTATAAAAAAAATTCCGGATTTTCATAACTTTTTTCTAAAATATTGAAAATTTTATGTGACAAATGGTCAAAAAGTTGATAAAATTGATTGTTATTCCCGTTCCCAGGAAAAAACTTGTCGATCCCGGGAATCGGGAATTCTCGAAAATGAGAAAAATTCGATTCCCGGGAAGCGGGATTCCCGACTAGTTAAAAAAAATGTACCAGGGAAAAGAAGCTTGGGATCCCGGGAAATCCCGGGAGGAATCTCTAACCTCACTGTACGAGTTGGTTGTCGCATGCCAGAAAAAATGAAAAAACAGCGAACCAGACCTGCGTTATGCAGTTTAATTAATGAAAAGACAAAGGACCTGCGATAAGCAGCTAAAAAAAATAGTTATTTTAAAAAAAAAAGCCAATCGTGCAAATACTCGAATCACAATCAAACAATATTTTTAATAAAGCAATTTAGTTTTTCCTTTTTTAAGGGATAACTTCACATTTAGCTAAAGAATCGAATAAACATAAAACCACTAAACCACTTAACCACTTTTAATTAAACGGTCCCCCTAAACAGACAGCTTTTATTCGGAAAGAATTCAAATCGCTTTAAATTCACTTCATAGACCGACGAATAAAATAAAATAAAAAAAAAAAAAGGATCGATTCAGTGTGTTTTTTTCTCTTCACTAACTACCATATCTGATTCATTTCCGATTTCCTTCAAAGTGATTGAAAATCTCAAGTCGAAAGACCAAACGTGACATGAAAACACATAATCAAAAAAAAATAGGGACTGGCCTTTTCAAGTTGAATTTTTCACGAAACGTGAAAACATTTTAAACACGTGGGGGCAGCTCTTTTCTTTCTCTTTCTACCTACTGACATAAAGCTGAAAGAGAGACGGAGAGAGTGAAAAAAAGGAGAAAAAAAAAATCATGTTACATTTTTATTTCAACTTTCTCATTGACATAATTTTTACTTCCTGCGCTCGGCAGAGCTTTTTCCTCCCATCCGCACAACTTTCGGGAATTCCTCGTTCTCCCTTTTCCGGGAGATAATATTCAATATTCGGCATAGTTTCTCTATTAATAATGAAGTCGGAAAATGGGGAATCTTTTTTTTTTTGGCTTCGGTCCAATAGTAACAGAGCTCAGCTTTTGTTTCTATGAAAATAGGCGGAGGACTATTATTGCATTTCAAAGGCAAAAATAAAAAAATGTTTGGCTGGGTTTTCGTACGGATTTTCTTGTCGGGAAAATTATTGATGATAACGTGGGATTTGTGCATGGGACAAAATCCGGAGGGGTAACTTAACTATTGCGTCAGCACCTCGGAGGGGAGGGTATATACAACGTTATCTCCTGCCCAAAAAGGTCTAATTATGGAAAGAAAACGACGTTCGCGAAGCCATTTTCCGTCCAGATCAAACTTTAAACATTTTAGCAAAAGATCTCGGCCTCGAAGGTTTACGTTTACATTTGCACTGGGAAAAAAAAAAAAAACGAGGGAATACCGTTTAATTTCCCAACCAAAGTGAAAAAATTGAGGCAAAAATGCCAAAAATGTACGAATTTGTACATCAGCCCTACGTCATAACCGAATTTTTTTTCCACAATTTGGCCCTAAAAAAATTCTTTCTCAACGTAAAAATACATGTCAAAGGGTAAAAGCCGAAATTTTAACTGTGAAAAAGCTCAAATTTCAGGGTAGAATTGAGAAAGATAGAACAGGGTAGAACTGTGAAAAAACTCAAATTTCAGGTAGAATTGAAAGCTCAATTTGATGTAGAATTAAAATTCCTAAGTTGAGGGAAAAAAAACAAAAAAACAAACGGATGTGAATCAGGCGGTGCTGGCGTTCCCAACCATTTCTCCTACACTAATTCATTTTTCCCAAAAATTTTGGGTCCTAAAATTTTCCTAACCATTTTTTCCCTCATTTTCGATTTTCCTAAAATAAAATACTAAAATGAATATTTTTCCAAAATTTTTAAATCCCTAAAGGAATTTTAGGAAATTTTAATTTAGGAATCAAAAAATTTTAGGAACCGAAATTTTTAGAAAAAACGGATTTTTTTTGCTTACGAAAAATGGATTACGAATTTATACTTTGAGGAAAAATGGATTAAGAATTTATTGTTTTAGGAAAAATGGATTCGGAATTTATTTATTTTTTGGAAAAAATGGAATAGGGATTTATTTTTTTTAGGAAAAATGGTAGAGAAACGGTGTTGCTCATTTACGATATTTGAATTTTTTTTCAAATCTCACAGGAGAAAGCTCAAATTCTCAGAGTCGTGATTTTTGAAAGCTCAAATTCAGTAGAATAACATCAAATCCGTTTCAGTTACAAGTTTAAGGTGCAAACCTGGCAGTGCTCAATTTTCGTGTCGTAAATTATTACTTTGGTATTAAAACGCACAACTTTTTTTGACTTTCAGCTACAAATTTTGTAACATGGATTTTTGAAAGCTCAAATTTAGGGGCGTCGAGCAGCGCCTATTTAAAAATTTGAGCTTTGAGCTTTTCATTGTACTGCCCGAGAAGTTAGCTGTACAAAGTTGGTAACTTATTTTGTGTCAAAAGCTCAAGTTCTGAAATTCGGTTTTCCTTAAAGCTCAAAAAAAGCTCAAAATCCTGGTAGTTTTTACAATTTGAACTTTCATTGTGCTACTGACTTCACAAACCCATTTTTTCAATATGAGAGAAAAAAAATAAAAAAAAATTCCGAAACTCTTAAGAAAACCTGGCAAGCGTTCTCCTTCAAAATCATGCAAAACACAGCCCTTTCCAACAATTAAAATTAAAGAGCCCCGGAAATTATGCATCCCTCCGGAAAAGAACAATCGTTAATAAATAATACGGATGAAAATCCGCCACCGTCAAGAGATAATTGTCGCTATATTTACTGTTTTAAAAGTTTACGTGGCATGACTCCAATAAGAAAGAGAAGGACATATTTCACCCCGGAAAGCATTTTGTTAACAAGAATTCCAGCAACAAAAGTAGAACTCCAAAAAAAAAAAAAAAAAGTATACAAAGCCAATTTTTTTCCCTGACCTATCCCTTTCCTTATTGCATTTCTCTTTCTTCCCGAGAAAGTAACAATGGGAGGAAAATTGTGGAAGAAACGATTGAAAATTATTTTCATTCTTCCAGGTTAAAAAAAGAAAAAAAAATACATAAATAAATAAATTTTGCAACTTGGCACAATAAACAAAAACGAGTGGAGATTTTACAATTTGAACTTTCATTGTACTGCTGACTTCACAAACCCATTTTTTTAATATGAGAGAAAAAAAAAAATAAAAAAATCCCGAAACTCTTAAGAAAACCTGGCAACCGTTCTCCTTCAAAATCATGCAAAACACAACCCTTTCCAACAATTAAAATTAAAGAGCCCCGAAATGATGAAACGGAGGTCAAACGTGGAAGTGGAACATTTTTTTTTTTTTTTTTTAAATCCTCCCTCCTCCCTTTTCACGTGCGTTTTTGATACCATAAACGAACTGTGCAAGCTGATTTGCAAGCGTTAACCGATCTGACAAGGCTAGAAGCCACGATATCAAATAAACATCAGCTGTTGCTGATTTTCATTAATATTTTATCCCCTGAAAGTATCATAATTCAAATCTTGTAATTAAAATAGCAGTTCCGATTCTCACTTTCATAATTATGATTTTAATCCGTCCTCGGATTAAATTATATTTCCTTTTTTTTCCTCGTTTCGTTTTTGTGTAGGGATCTCCCTGTTTTGGAGATAGGGGAATTTCCCGAAGATTAATGTGCATACGATTTTGAAATTTACGTTCGCGGACAATTCAAACTGATAAAGGGGTCATTTTCCTCGAACTGATGATTTTTCGTGCTTTGCGATTAGGGCCATTGACAAATTTATGTGTTAAATCAACATGAAAATATTAGGGTTGAACGTAAAATTTAGCATAAAACTTCATGTAGATTTTTTTTCTCTTCTTACATAAACTTTTTACCGTGTTCGGTTATATTTTTCGGATTGTAAATTAGGGTGGTTCTAATTTTGCAAGGTGCAACTCTCGAACTTTTTTTATTTGTATGAGATAAGTTTCCCTGAAATTTTTACGATTTTTTACTCGACTGGAAAGTAAAGCGTGCCTCATTGAGCTTTTGTTCAAAAAAATCCCATAAAAACCTAAATTTTTTTTTTTTTTTTTTTTTTTTTTTTTGTGTGTAAAAAATACCTTGGTTTTCTATCGGTGCGTAGATTTCAAATCTAAAAATATCTTTTTTGTATTTGGTCCACACTCAAAAAAATGCTGCTTTGGGTCTAAGCAGTAAAAATGTTTTGTGTCAAGACTCAAGAGTGCTTTGCCGCAATGGATAATGTCGACGAGTCGAGCGACGTTGCTTTGCGCCAAATCATATTTGCTTTGTCGCTAAACAACATCGCTTGCTTTGCGAACGAGGCATATTCATTTTTTTTGGGTGCACAAAGTCCACAGTTTTCATTGCTTTTTGGCTTCTATCTCATAAATCGGATCAGATACAAAAAACTGTTGTCAGATTCGAAATCTAAGCAAAATTTCCGATAGGAAACTTCGATTTTTTTGCAAAAAAAAAAAAAAAAAAAAAAAAAAAATTATCACTTTTTTTTATTCTTCAGGGATTTTTTCGAACTAATAAAAGCTCGATGAGGCAGAACAAAAAATTTGAAAAAATTCAGGGAAGCTTATATTATACAAATAAAAAAATTAGGAGGTGGCACCTCCGAAAATCCAAACTTCGCAAATTAAAAACCACCCGATAGTAAATACGCTATTGTAAATATGGGAATGCAATTGTAAACATCCAACTCCAGTTGCTAATTTGTGATTGTAAATCAACAGGCTGTTACTATCAGATGAACAAATGGTTTAATGTGTATTTTTATTAGAATTTCTATTCCTATTATTATTACTGTCAAACTTCTAGCAATTGATTGCAAAAATTTACTTAAGTTCTATTTCACTCATTTTCTTTTCAAATATCAACGCCATTTTGAATCCGCCATCTTTAATTTTAAAATCTTAGTAACAGATTTTAAATTTCCGTCTTCAAAGTCCTTTTTTGCCTAAATTCAGCGACTTAGTCGCCATATTGGGTTTGTCATTTTGAATTCTAAAATTTAGACTGCAGATTTGAAATCAGTAAGTGCATATTCTTGACTAATTTTATAAACCAGGTCATATTATTTCCTGCCGTTTTCGATATAAAATTTTCGATATAGGAATTTTAGTTGTAGATTTGACCTGCTGCCACGACATTGGCAAAAATATTATTTTTTCAATACGCGGAAATTATTGTTAAAATTAATGAATAATTAGTCATTATTTGGTGATACTCGACGTGTATAAAAGCTAAATAATTAGAGTTAGAACTATTAAATCATAAAAATAAGAACGGCGTAACCATTAGCATTAATCATTACAAGGAGTGAAATTTCCCTAACCAGGTTAGGTTATTACTCAACATGGAGAAAGATATCAGTGAAATATTGCGAAAATTAGTTGTAAATTTAAAATTACCAATCTCGAGACCCCCAAGGAGAGCATTTTTACCCTAGTATGTTATACTTTCGTTTTTAATATCCGCGCCATTTTGAATCCGCCATCTATTATTTCGAAGTCTTAGTTGGAGATTTTAAATTTGCGACCTCAAAGTCCGTTTTTGCCCTAATTCAGTGCCATTTTAAAAAAAACTAGTCGCCATATTGAGGCCGCCATTTTGAATTCTAAAATTTAGATCTTTAAATAAATTCCACACTCTGTGTCCGAAACCTAATATATTTTTAAAACTTTTAACACGGGACGACAGTTTCGGGCAACCAATCCATCATCAGCTGTAAAAGAAATCACAGAAAAAATCAAAATTAAAATTAAAATTCACTTAACGAAAAACAACAGTTACAAAATGGAGAATGATCACATTATTTATGCTAACGAAATTTTAAATAACTCAACGAATAACAACAAAAACAGAATTTCCGTAATTCAATTAATCATGGAGACGTTCACAATGTAAATAATCATAACTAAAAATGTTTTTAAATTTATTTTTCAATCACTTAAACCGAATTATTATGTTTTATATTTACTACGCTAATTAAGGTAAATTTAATAATTGAATTACGGAAATTCTGTTTTTGTTACTATTCGTTGAGTCGTTTAAAATTTCGTTAGCATAATGTGATCATTCTCCATTTTTTAACTGTTGTTTTTCGTTAAGTTAACTTTAATTTGGATTTTTTCTGTGATTTCTTTTACAGCTGATGATGGGTTGGTTGCCCGAAACGGCCCTTCCGTATTAAGAGTTTTTAAAATATATTAGGTTTCGGACACAGAGTGTGGAATTTATTTAAAGATTTAATACACCGTCCACCTGAGCTCAAAAAGTATCCAATCTAAAATTTAGATTGCAGATTTGAAATCAGTAAGTGCATACTCTTGACTAATTTTATAAACCAGGTCATATTATGTCCTCAAAAACATTTTTTGAGACCTCTGTGCGCTTTAGCTTTGGTGTATAGATTTTTAAGTTATTACCCAAAATTTATATCCAAACGTTTATCCATATTTTTACTACAAACCTCAAGAAAGTTCTTCCGCTTAAAAAGTGGAAGCAAGAGAGAAACAAATTTTGACATGACCATTCACAAATTCAGCATCTTAAACTGTCACGTCACGCTTATTATATTTAACTAAGAAAATAAGCTCATGTGTTCTTTTCGGGGTTTCGGCCCTTTTTCTTGGATTCGCCAGCGATAAAAGAGATGGCTTTAATAAAAGCGAAGCTCATTAATTTCTTTTTCTTTTTTTTTTTAACGCCAGCAGCGAACTGGGAAAAGAAAAAAATGCATGCATATTTTCTTTTATTCAAAAGTGTCCCGACTTTTAAAGAAAACAGAAACTTTTCATAAATAAATTCATGAATGTAACAAACTTTGAACTAAAAGTTAATTCTTTTTTTTTCATTCATAAATTAATAATCACTCCTTAGCAACTTTTCATCGCATGCAAATTAATCATCAAGTTTTCTTTCTTTAATTTTTTTTTTTTTTCAAAAGCGTCGTTTTTTAATTACGAAAAGCTAGCTTGAAAAATAAGATATTCCAATTTTTTTTTTTTTACCCCCTTTTCCGCCAGCAATAAAGGAAAATACGGTTGAATAAATGCATTTTTGTAAAAGCGAAAAGGCGGGTTCGAACTGATTAACGAGTGACCGTAAAAACAGAAGTTTAATTATCGTCTTGCACTTTTATAACGCCGTTTTCCTTTTTCCTCCGGCTCTGGTCGTCGTCAATTTATCTTTTAGGTTTCGGAGACCCTTTAAACCACTTACTTTTCATTAGCTCGATTATTTTGCAAAATGGGAGGTGGCATAGCTGTTGTATACCTCAGTATACGCAGGAGTGCGGGCATAGGGATAGTTTATTTAGACCCGGAGAAAGAGGCTTTAACTAAGTTCATTTTATTTAACGGAATTAAATTTATAGAGCTCTTGAGGATGGTTCCGCGCTCCTGCTGCTGGAAGATAGTTTCCTTGGGTCACGGCCGATTCAAACGATTTTTTTTTCTTCTTTTCTTTAAATAAATGTATATTTAGCTTGCCGATGGCGAAGAAAATAAAAACGGAACACGATTCCGAAGGAAAAATCTGTTAAAAAAACACTTTTAACCGTAAGAAAATTTTTATTCCCTTCTCGCTAAAAGTAGAAGATTATATAAAGCTTATTTTTTTGCGAACCCCCGGGAAAAAAAAATAAGAGAGAATTTTTTTTTCCTAAAAAAAAGGAAAAGAAAAAAATTGGAATTGATAGGAAAAAAAAAGGGAATTTTTTTTTCCTCAGTATGTTATGATCAAGTTTAAAATTACTCGCTAGCGTGGAAAGTGCAGATTTAAAAAACTTTTGATCGAAAGTGTGAAAAATCATTCGTTATTTTATGATTTTTAAAGAAAAAAAAAAGTGGAGGACATGTTGCATGAATTGGTTTATTGATGACAAAAAGACCCGACGGAACGAATTTGGCGCGAGCTTTTTTTTTTTTTTTTTTTTTTTTTTTTTTTTCTTCTTTTTTTTTAACATATTAAAAAAAATCACAAAGGGATGAAATCAGTGAATCGATGAAAATAAGTCTGATAAAAAATATTAGAGGAGGCGATATCGCCCTGAAATTCGGGATATTAATCCTTTGTGGACTTTTCCGTTCGAATTTCGGAGACGAAAACTACTAAAAAGGGAAGAAATCCCCGAAATTAAAATGGAAATGGGATCATTATTCTTTTTTGGTATTTGAGGTTCCGTTAATCGCGAAATCTCTTTCCTAAACACGTTGAAGAATATTTGGGTTAACCTTTCGCAACAAAGCATTAAGTTAAACAGCTGAGGATGAATTAACAAATATTAAAATACCCCTGAAGGAAGGATTTTAAACTTGGGAAAGCTCCTTGGTATTACTTAAGGGCGTTTAATGTTTTGTAGGTATATTTTTGAAAAGGAATTTTTTTTTCTCTTGTTTTTTTTTTTTTTTTTGCTTTACCGACCGCAGGGAGAATAAAGCATTGTTTTTAGCACAAATTTCAGATTCTCGGTTTTTGATATTTTTACACGTTTTGAAGTCCCCTGATGCCGAAAAAAGCAAAATTTGGATGGTGGCCGTGTGTGTGTATGTGTGTATGTGTGTATGAATATATGTGGAAAAAAAAGTGTCTGTCGGAAGAAAAGCAGAAAAACGAAAGAACGGATTTCGATGATTTTTGGTGGGTAGCAACTTCTAATGAAATGTAGGTGCTGATTAGTTTTTGAGCCAAATCGGTTCAGCGATTCGGAAGCAGTGAGTGAAAATGTTGAATTTTCAACAATTTCAAGATCTTTTTTGACTATAAATCGCGAACGCAACTACCGATTGAGTCCGATTTTCGTACTGCAGTAGATATTCATCAAGATACGCTACCATTGAAATTTGGTTGAATTCTGTTGAGTGGTTCAGAAACGGTGAGCAGGGCTAAAAGTATGGGTATAGGCCTAAAAACCGATATGTCGACTTTTGAAACGTCACGATATGACGTCATCGATTACGTCAACAAAGCGATTTGGATGCTGATTGGTGGGTTCCTCGTGGGTGCTAACGAAAAACTAACCGTATTGTTGAAAATATTTTCGGGGTAGAGGATTCCAAATCTGAAAAAATTTTTCCGAAATTCGGATTCCTTATGGCCGTATTGCGGCTTTGGTGGACTTCTGATCAAAAAACTAACCGTATTTTTGAGAATATTTTCGGGGTAGAGGATTCCGAATCTGAAATAATTTTTCAGAAATTCGAATTCCTTATGCCCATACTGCGGCTTTAGTGGACCTCTGATCAAAAATCTAACCGTATTTTTGAAAATATTTTCGGGGTAGAGGATTCCAAATCTGAAAAAATTTTTCCGAAATTCGGATTCCGTATGCCAGTAATGCGGCTTTGGTTTGCGTCGGATCGAAAATCTAACCGTATTTTTGAAAATATTTTCAGGGTAGAGGATTCCGAATCTGAAATAATTTTTCCAAAATTGGAATTCTTTATGCCCGTACTCGGCTTTGATAGACCTCGGATCAAAAAATGAGATCGGTGAACCGATCAAAGTGCTTTATCGACGAATTATGAAATGTATATTATAAATAATATACATAACGGTTAGATTTTTGATCAGAGGTCCACCAAAGCCTCTGTACGGGCATACGGAATCTGAATTTTGGAAAAATAATTTTAAATTCGGAATCCTCTACCCCGAAAATATTCTCAAAAATACGGTTAGATTTTTGATCAGAGATCCACCAAAGCCGCATTACGGTCATAAGGGATTCGAATTTCGGAAAAATTATTCAGATTCGGAATCCTCTACCCCGAAAATATTCTCAAAAATTCGGTTAGATTTTTGATCAGAGGTCCACCAAAGCCGCAATACTGGCATAAGGGATTCGAATTTCGGAAAAATTATTTCAGATTCGGAATCCTCTACCCCGAAAATATTCTCAAAAATTCGGTTAGATTTTTGATCAGAGGTCCACCAAAGCCGCAATACTGGCATAAGGGATTCGAATTTCGGAAAAATTATTTCAGATTCGGAATCCTCTACCCCGAAAATATTCTCAAAAATACGGTTAGATTTTTGATCAGAGGTCCACCAAAGCCGCAGTACGGGCATAAGGGATTCGAATTTCGGAAAAATTATTTCAGATTCGGAATCCTCTACCCCGAAAATATTCTCAAAAATTCGGTTAGATTTTTGATCAGAGGTCCACCAAAGCCGCAATACTGGCATAAGGGATTCGAATTTTGGAAAAATTATTTCAGATTCGGAATCCTCTACCCCGAAAATATTTTCAAAAATACGGTTAGTTTTTTGTTAGCTCCCACGAGAAACCCGCCAATCAGCATCCAAATCGCTTTGTTGACGTAATCGATGACGTCATATCGTGACGTTTCAAAAGTCGACATATCGGTTTTTAGGCCTATGCCCATACTTTTAGCCCTGCTCACCGTTTCTGAACCACTCAACAGAATTTAACTAAATTTCAATGGTAGCGTATCTGGATGAATATCTACTGCAGTACGAAAATAGGACTCAATTGGTAGCTGCGTTCGCGATTTATAGTCAAAAAAGATCTTGAAATTGTTGAAAATTTAACATTTTCACTCACTGCTTCCGAATCCCTGGATCGATTTAACTCAAAAACTAATCAGCACCTACATTTCATTAGAAGTTGCTACCCACCAAAAATCATCGAAATCCGTTCTTTCGTTTTTCTGTTTTTCCTCCGACAGACACTTTTTTTTCCACATATATTCATATATTCATACACACATACACACATACACACATACACACATACACACATACACACACACGGCCACCATCCAAATTTTGCTTTTTTCGGCATCAGGGGACTTCAAAACGTGTAAAAATATCAAAAACTAAAAATCTGAAATTTGTGCTAAAAACAATGCTTTATTCTCCCTGCGGTCGATAAAGCAAAAACTAACCATATTTTTGAGAATTATTCAAATAGTCGATAAAGCACTTTGATCGGTTCACCGATCTCATTTTTTTTTTAGAAAATACTTCGGAATAAAATATTTTGCTAACTCTGGATAAAACATTCAGGGGATATGGGGCATATCCCTAAACAGGGCTTACGCCTAGAATTTTTGGTTGGGGCATCATGGGTTCATTGTTGATGATCCCCCTAAATCCTCGTAAGCCCTGATATTAGTCCAAGTGGCCCCCTTTTTCAATAAAATTTTATCAAAAATCATCGATATCTTCTTTTAAAAAAATTTTGATGACCTTTTTCACAAAACATTATCAAAATTTTTTGTAAAAAATTAAAATTTTGAGTAAAATTTAAAAAATGTTTTAAAAATATTTTAAATAAATTTTTTTCAATAATCAAAAATTATTGAAATGTTCGTTTCAAAAAATGTAAATGATCCCCCTAAATCCTCCAAGCCCTAATATTAGTCCCCGTGGCCCCCTTTTTCAATAATATTTTATCAAAAATCATCAAAATCGAAAAAGTTTCTAAAAATCTTTCCTTTTTCCTTAAAATTAGTCAAAAATTTACAATATTTTGTAAAAAAAAATTTATTATATTTCATTGAAAATTTATACGTCAAAAAAAATATTGTTTTATCCTCTCCAGAGAAGTCTTGAGGGAATAGGCAAGGCAGGCCTCGCCTTAAAAGTATCACAGCACTTTGTTCGGGGCAAAGAAATAAGAAAGAGCACAGGGAAAGTTGGCACGTCTTGAAACACCGCCACAGCTTACCGATTTTAAGGAAGCATCAATGTCAGTCAGTAATAGAAAATTTACTTTAAAATAATTAATGAAGTTTCCTGACTCACGTTTTTCGCCTCAGATATCGGACATGAGTGAGTAGATTTTTTTTTCTTTTTATCCGTCTGACTTTGATTCATTTTTTTTCGATCCTCCTTTCAAGACTCTTGTTTTTTCTTAATTTTCTTCAAATACTTTTCAGGATTTCACTCAAAAGAAATTGTTAAGTTCTGTCAAACATTTTGATTAAATGCCAAGAAAAAGAAATTAGAACGTCATACATTTTGGAGAGAGAAAAAGAAATAAAGAGAAAATTTACTGTATTTTTTAAACTCAAGTTTTCTCCTAGCCAAAGTATCTCGTTAAAAAAAAAAAAAAAAAAAAAAAAAACCCAAGCACATATTTCATACTTTTGCCGTTTTTAATTTTTAGTTTTTTTTTTTTTTTTTTTTTTTTTTTTTTCTCCCTCGTCTGAGTCGAAGAAAAAATAATAATTGGTAGTGACAGTTCAGATTTTAAAAATATAAAAACACGTTGCTTGGAATTTCCGAGATCTCTTGCTCCTTCATTCACTCGAATGTGAGTTTACAAAAGAAAATAAACTAAGCGCCGATATCACAGACGGAGATCAGAGAGTTTCAATCCACCCTGCGATTGTGGAGAAGTTCAGGTAGAAGAATAGTTGTCTGAGTTCGTGAGAAGCTTTGGACACAAGGGAGCGTTCAAGTATTACGTAAGACCGAAAGGGGGGGAGGGGGTACTCGAAATTCTTACCATTTCTTACTTGGGGGAGGGGGGGAGTTTGGCAAACCTTACGTAAGAATTTCCATTATAACTTATTGTTCAGATTTTTTTTTAATTTCAAAAACTTAGGCCTAAGTTGTTTAAATTTTTTTCGAATGTCTAAAGTAGAAAAATTGAAAATTTTTTTCAAACAACTTCAAGAAATAAAACTTTATTTTTTATGAGATTTTTTTGCCAATTTTTTTGCCATCTTCAGGGATATGAGTATGAACTATAAATATAATATTTAAAAAAAATATTACTCAAATTTAAAATTGGCGCTAAAAAAAACGGAGGGGGGGTCCTCGAAAATCTTACGTAATATTATAGGGGGGGCTCAAAGAAATCTTACTAATTCTTACGAAAGGGGGGGAGGGGGTCCAAAAACCCGAAAAAAAGTCTTACGTAATACTTGAACGTTCCCCAAATTACAAGACTCTGAGGCTCACAGTGGTCCGGAAAAAAAAAATGGCCAAAACTCATTTCCAAGTCTGTGTGAAACTTAGAAAAAAGATGAAGGTGTCAAAAGTTTCGATATTTTGTGCAATTAAAATCCTGCTGCCAGCGCCTCAAAATTCAAAATGGCGGGCATAATATGAAAACCAAAATTTTTAATTATGAATGAAGTTTCATAAATATTTATTTTTAGGTATTTTTGTGGCTGTTAATTTCATATCTGGTATAATTATTTTAAAATTCCAGATGGAGGGCTTAGTATGGCGACAAATGTAAAAAAAAGTTTAAGTTGTTCAATTTTCCTGAAAATTTGTACTAAGGGGTTTTCGAGGTCGCTGATCTAGAATCCATAAAATGTTTTTCTGAATTTCGAACATACAACAAGTAAATTAATTTTTTTCGATTTATAGAGTCCCGAGGAATCGAACCCCGATCTCTCCGTTTGCCGGCGGAAGCTCTACCCTTTAAGCTACAGCTCCTGGTCAAAGACAGAAAGAATAATTCACTCTCTTATACCTGAGACTCCTAACCGAAGCATCGATCGACCCCCCCTCTAGTGGCAAGAACGCCACTCTAGTGGAGAGATCGGGGTTCGATTCCTCGCGGCTAATGGGCTCAGACTGGGAATTTTTTTCTCTCTTATATCTGAATTTATTTAATTATTTCAATTATCGCTTCTCGCGTTAAAAAGAGGAAACGTAGATTTCAAAATTCGAAATAAAAATTATAGAGTCCCTTTAAAACATTTTAGAAAACTATTAGCGGATTCAAGATCAGCGACTTCGAAAACCCTTTTGTACAAATTATCATGAAAATTGAACAACTTTTAACTTTTTTTTACATTTGTCGCCATACTAAGTCCGCCATCTTGAATTTTAAAATAATTATACCAGATATGAAACCATTAGCCACAAAAATACCTAAAAATAAATATTCATGAAACTTCATTCATAATTAAAAATTTTGGCTTTCATATTATGCCAGCCATTTTGAATTTTGAGGCACTGGCAGCAGGATTTTAATTGCACAAAATATCGAAGCTTTTATTGACACCTTCATCATTTTTCTAAGTTTCACACAGACTTGGGAATGAGTTTTGGCCATTTATTTTTTTTTTCCGGACCACCGTGGACCGCATCAGCCGTAAAAATCAGGCGTTTTCCAATCCAAAAATTCGCGTACTTTCGACCCACCCTACCGGTGATGCATAACATATGCTGGGCAAATAATATTTTCCGAGGGTACCAAGCTATTTATCAGAGCATCTTTAAACGCATATATCACTATTCATAGATATCACATTAATTCCGGGAAATGAAAATATCGGAAACCGCATCCATATTCCGGAGTCGAATTACATGGATTATCAATTTAACAATGATTTACCTTCACTCCTACTCGTGTTTCTCTAAATCGCTCTATTCATTTTTCAAACCTTTCCTATCAATATCACTAACATAGATAATTTTTTTTCCGAGAAACCGGGGGACCGTGCACCAAAAATTTTCTCCGAAATTTCAGAAACTCCTTCTCAAAAGCGACGAAAAAGGAAGTAATCAAAAGATAACCACTCAATGTAAAACGGTGATGAAAACACTCAAGTTCACATAATTTTCCAGGGAACGAAATATAATTAAAGGTAAATGAACCCTTATTTTGAGTTATCTCCGGGAGACTCTTCACCCAAAAAACGACATTTCATCTGCAACACTAAATTCAGATGCATAAATTTTTTTACACCTGCTTTTAACAAAATTTAAAATCCTGTAAATTGGGTCAAGGAGTAAAAAAAAAATATTTATCATGAAGGTCGTAATTAATGGCGCTTATGTAAAGAAAAAAAAATGAACGAATAAGTTAGCCGAAAGGGGAATAAATTTCCAAAACGGGCAAGTTCGTATACAATTTCAATTTTATTTCCTTCCTTTTTTTTTCCCGCCGAGTTTTTCCTTTCCTTTTTTTAAATTTGATTACAACTGCACGCAAAATATTTTTTAATTAAAAAAAAACTTAACATCATGGACGTATTTATAATTTAAGGATGAATCGAAAAATTAGCAAAAAAAAATTAAAAAGTTTTTAATTGAATTCACGTCACAAGATCAAATCTTAATTGGACTCAGCTTTAAAAAAAAACAGGGAAATTCCAAGAAGTCACTTAATTTTTCTTTTAAATAAAAAACGGGCGGCGGATTTCAGATTCCAAAAAGGTCGGTTTAGAGAGATGACCAAAATAAATCTCAATTTAGTCTAAAATCTCAGTCTCTGGAATTTTTTTTTCGAACTGCGCAGTAGCTCAATTTTTTGGCAAAACCAAGGTATTAAAAAAGGACAGGTAAGGGAACTGCTATCCCGAATTCTGTCTTCGTTAGAAAACAATTTTTAGCTTTTATTTCGACGTTAAGATGTCGCCCAGATAGACAGAAAAAAGTGCTCCTCTGTTATTTTATTTATTTATTTTCTTTTAAAAATGTTTTTTTTTTAAAAGTGAAAATTGATAATTAGTTTGCCAAGGGGTCATTCAATTACGTGTATTACTTAAGGATTTTGGAGGGGAGAAGCCTAATTATCGATTTTTGACAAATGCGATTCGATTTGATTAATCAATTTTTCGATTAATCGAAGGCTAAAAAATCGATTTTTTTTTACATTGTTTTAAAATATAAAAAATCAGATTGGGATATGGGGGCATATCCCTACGTAGGACTACGTCTTTGGGGTACTGTCTTAATATTGCTAGATATAAATAATCAAACAACTTAAAATTTTTAAGACACTTTTTTTTTTTTTTTTTTTTTTTTTTTGGTCAAAAAATTTGAATTTTTTGACGAAAAAAACTAAAAATTTTTGATAAAAATTTATTGATAAAAAATCATTTTTTTCGTGGCACGAAAAAAACTTAAAATTTTTCTTTAAAAAAATCATACTGGGATATGGAGACATCCCTACGTAGGACCACTAGTAAATTAAATACAGCTTTATTTTTTCATTGTATATTTCTGTACGTCAGTGCAGAACTGGACCAAGTCCATTCAAGAATTGCAGTTTCTTATTTCAAACCTGACTAAACAAAGCATATACCAGCGTTGCCAATTCAAATTAATGTCTTCTGCAAGTTAACTTTTCTGCTGTCAACAAAATAAACTTGCTATCAGAAGGCATAAAATCAGCACTGCAAACCGTTGAGCCTGTATACCTTTTGTAAAGTCGGGTTTGAAATAAAAAGTTGCAGTCCTTGGATGGACTTGGTGCAGTTCTGCACTGAGATACAGATTTGTGTTGTTGTAAAATGGATCGTGATAAGTTAACAATATTTGGTATGTGGTGGAAAAATGTATATGAAGTGCACATTAAAATACAATTAGAAGAGAGTATTTCATCCAAAATGGTCCAGGTTGATGCTGGACCACAGCATATTTAATGTCTGGTACAGAATTCTTAAAAGACTTTTTTTAATTTTTTTAAAGGAACTTGTATATTTATTATTAATAAAAACCAATAGAAACCAACAGATAAAATGGATTTAAAAAAATAGATTTTTAATCGATGTTTTCAAATTTTTCCCATTAATCGAAGTTGCAAAATAAAAATAAAACACTTCTTCGGTTTTTTAACATCGATTAATCGGAATAATTTGAAAACATCGATTAAAAATCGATTAATTGGTTTTTCGATTTTTTAAAACATTGTCCGTTAGTGTAATATGTGCAGATAACTGGGGATACTGGGAATGCAGTGCATGATGTGCGGTAACTCCGCTTGTAACCGCTGCAGAAAAAAAAATCTTGCGCTGCCAGACGGAGAGGGAGCAGCAGAGCGGGACAGGTGCTCTGTCTGCCGGTCATCCGATGAATATGAATTAATTACTTTATTTTTTAAGACAATCCACCTTTTATTGCTCAGCTAGGATGAATTAATTTATTATGAGGAGTAAGGTAAAAACACCCAAACAGTCACCAAAACCTGAACAGCCCATAAGCTAAACACGCATGCCCATAAAAGGATATCGTGTTTAGCTTATGGACTGTTCAGGTTTTGGTGACTGTTCAGGCTTTGGGTGTTTTACGTTATAAAACTAAGAAACCGGAACAAGTAGGTTTTTTTGAAATTTAAAATTTTTTATATTCTTTTTTGTGTGTATGGGCGCAATCTCACGCCAAACATGTTCGGCAAACATTTTCACATAACATGCTTAAAAAACCGTCACTACTTATGTAGAGTTTCCCCAACATGTCGGGGATAATGTTCGATGAAAATGTTTGTCCAATATGTCCGCCGAATATGTTTGACGTGAAATTGCACCCGATCAATTTTAATGTTAAGCCGAAACGTCAGAGCAAACATCAAATTTTTTATTTTTCCGTTCCAAACTCCAATTAATTACCTCATAATTTGATGTTTAGATTTTTTTTTCCCTTCTTTTTTTAATTTTGTTTCAGAGAGCTTTTTTTAAAGTATTCATCCGTAGAAATTTTAAATAAAATGGTTACTACATTTCTCAGTTTTGTCCTTTTTCCTTCAGCCAAGAATATGAGCTAAAAAAAATGCATTAATATTAAAATTTTAACTTTAAACACTTTAGTCAAAAGTTAAAAAAAATTAGTCAAAATTTCATCTTCACTAATTAATAAAAATTTAGTCAAATTTTGACAATTTTTTTGAACTTTTGATCTTTTTTATTAAAAATTTTACGCTTTTTTCGTGCCACGAAAAAAAGTTAGTTTTTTTTATCAAAAAATTGGAATTTTTTGACCAAAAACGAGCAGCAAAAAAAAAAAAAAAAAAAAATTCCTTAAAATTTTAAAATTGTTTCATCGTTTAAATTTAGCAACATTAGGTCAGTACCACCAAGACGTAGTCCTACGCAGGGATATGCCTTCATATCGCAATACGATTTTTAATAAATTATTTGATTTAATATTAATAAAAAAAACAAATGTTGCGAACATCAGAACATCAGAGACGGAAATCCCCAAGTTACGGGGAAAGACGTAGTCCTACGTCAAAAAAATTATATTTTTATACATTTTTTTTAAAACTTTTTCTTGCACATTAGCCAATTAATAAAACTTTCAGCATTTTTTTTTTCCACGAAAAAAAAAAAAAAAATACCCAGACAAAGAACAGGACAAAATACAAATAAAAAAAAATAGATAACAACTCCGAGAAATAAAAAAAAGAGAGAAAAAAAATTATTTTAATAAGAGAAAAACCGGAAACAAGAGAAGAGAAAGATCTTTCCCAGACGAAGAACATAATTATGCTTTTGACCAAGTTTTAAGATAAATCATTTTATGTTTGAATCGCGGAAGACAAATATAAATCGTGTCACCGAAGAAAACGATTCCCGTGGAATTTTACAACCACCCCCTCCCCCTTCCTTTCTCCTTTCCATTTCGCTCTCTTTTCTCATTTTTGTCGGTGATTAATTCCTTTTAAGTTTTTAGTACATTTAATCGAGTGGATTCTTTATTACTCCTTTTGATTTTCAGCTTTTGAAGGGGATTTTTTGACGTAAGCGCATCATTAAGAAATGGAAAAAAAAAGAAAAAAAATATATAAAACGAAAAAGAGGAAGAAAATAAAATAAAACGGAAATGGGAAAAAAAATTTTCCTTTTTCTTCTAAACGTCGATCTCATCAATCGGTTCGATCATCGAAATAAATAAAAAATACCGAGTTAAAAAAATTTTAATCCATCAATCCTTTCCTTTTAATCTTAAGATTTCATTATTATGAAGCAAAAAACCGTTTAATGTTTTATCACTCGTGTCGGCTTGACTCTTCCGAATAACGCAGAAGGAAAGAAAAAAAATTAGGTGGAAAAAAAAAACGCAGACTCATAAAAAATCTATAAAAGGAAAAATTACTTGGGAGGAAATAAAAAGTATAAAAAAGAAACTTAAGTCGAGGTTAATAATCACATAACACATCGTAAAACACTTGTCGTGTCCCAGTAACAAAAGGAAGAAACGGGTTAAATCTTCCGGTTTCGAATAAAAATTTCCTCAACAGCCTCTTGAAAAGGAAGAAAGAAAAGACCGAGAAAAGATTACAATTTCCCGAAATTTTTTTATAAAATGTATAACGAATATAGCAAAATCCCATTATCAAAGCAAAAAAAAAGAGATTCTATTTAAAAAAAAAAAAAAAAAAAAAAAGTACATATAGGCAACAAAAAAGACGGTAACAACTCCCAATGAGAGAATTGTACACAATGAATCAATTCTACCTTTTCTTTTTATCGGTTTCCTATTATATTTGAATCCAATGGGAAAATCCGAGACACATGATAACAATATCTGTAGCAAGAGCAAACAAAACTAAAGGCAGAATTTCTTTCATTTTACATATAATTTTGGTAAAATTTTAGATGTGGGCTTTTTCAAATTTATAATTTAAATATATAATTATAATATAATATAACATGTACATTTTACAATGTGATTATTTATTTACAATTCATATATAATTAGTTTGATCATCTAAAGAAGTTGTTTTCAATTTTATACCAGACGGCGGACTATAAATTATAATTATAAATTTATATAAATTACATTATAAATATATACATTATAAATTATTATAAATTATTATCAGATTTATATCAAGTAATATAAATTATAAATTCTTTATCTTCTTCTTTTTCTTACGGTGCCATACCTGTGTCCAGGCGTAGGCGACCATCAATGAGACTTTTATATTCGTCTCTATTCACTATCGTCTCTATTTTACTCTATTCACTATCGTCTCTATTCACTATCGTCTCTATTTTACATTCGTCTAAATTCATATCTATATCAAATCATATCAGTTATAATTTATATCTGATTTATATCAAATCATATAAATTATAAATTATATATAAATGGTACGATTGTTATATAATGTACAATATAATTTATGTATAAACGGTACAAATTAATTAGGACGATGACGGACGGTCGGAAAATAAACAAGCAGGATTAAAATCGACTAAGGTTGCAGCTGTGAAAGCACAAACCCAACTTTTGTGACCAAATACAGCCAGCAGAGCAACAGAGCAAAAACTACGACCTTACGCTTGTCACTCAAAACTTCGTGAAAGCTCGACGAAGCACAAGATAACAGCAGAATTAAAGTTACCTTTTAAGGATGTTCTTCCGATGAATTCGAGATTCTTAGTTAATTGTTCTCTTGCAACTTAAGCATGGGCGCAACATTGTTTAATTTTTTGGAGAAAGGTTTCCTTGACTACAAAAATTTAATCGGTTCCGAATAATTTTTCTTTAAAAGTATGGGAATATTCCTCTTAACATTCTCCACAACTTTCGTTTACATGAAAATTCGCGTTTATTATTAACAAGCTGCTTCGCGCGACGCTTCGCAGGAAGCAAAAGGAACACGAACAGGAACTCAGAAAGCAAAAAGAACGGGAACTCAGGAAGCAAAAGGAAGACGAACTCAGGAAGCAAAAGGAATCAAGGTTGCGGGAAAGGGAGGCAGCGGAAAAGGAAAGACAGGATCGAAGCGGTAGGGAAAGATCGCCTAGTTCAAGGAAGAGGTCTCAAAGAAGGGGCAAAAGAGGGGGGAATGCCAACTGTCGTTAGACTCATGAATTTGCTTACCAAATTTAGTTGAATTTTTTTTTGTTTAACTATTATTTTGAATTTTTTTTAAACAACTATTTTGAATTATTGTGTAGTTTGGAGCCTAGCGACCGGATCAATGATCATATGAAATAAATTCCTCCTTTTTCAGTCGCTTCTAAAATCGGTATATTACATTAAAAATTCATACCCTATACGTATTTCGATTTAATCATCATCATCAGGGGTAATCTTACGAGAATCTTCTAGAATATGAGCACAAACAGACAATAAATCAAATTAACAACAGCAATAATAAATAAGTATGAATTCCAGGATTTTTAGATACAAAAATAAACGCATCTTAACCGATAAAAACTGCTAAAAAACGAACAAAATACAATTAAGGAAATATAAACAAGGCAGCCATTTTATGAGTTCAAAACAACTATTTTGAATTTTTTTTTTAACAAAATTACTACTAAACGTTTTTGTAATTTTTTATTTTTTTTTTTTTTAATGAAAATTTGTATTCATTGTGTTTTTATAGATTTTTTTGAAGAAAATTTGTATTCATTTTGTTTTCATAGATTTTTGAAGAAAATTTGTCAATGTTTTAATAGTTAAGGTTCTAGTTCGTTTACATAACCGGCCGGCTAGCCGGGCGGTGTACACATTTTAACGATAAAAAAATATTTAAAATTTTTTTTTTTGAATCCAATATTTTATACATGAAAACGGGGTCTAACTGCACCGAAACCGTACCCAAAACGTTTCGTTATGTTCAGAGATAAATTTCCATGATATTAAATGCATGAACAACAGTTAATAGCTCTTATATTTGAAAATATTTAATTGTTTTCGCAAAAAAAAAAAAAGAAAAAAAAAATGTTTATTTCCGAGAGACTAGTGCAGCGCTCTAGCGGTGAAAGCGCGAACTATTTCAAAAACAAAAAGAAGAATGGCGTCGTATTTTTTTATTTCGAAAACATTAAAAAAAATTATCAAATTTACGCACAGTAAAGCCTTTTTCATACACTTTCAATAACGAATCTTTACCTTTTAAACATAACAAAACGTTTTGTCACGGTTTCGGTGAGATCCGATCTCATTTTAATGTGTAAAATACCGAATCGAAAAAAAAAAAAAATTAAATTTTTTTTATTGTTAAAAAATTCTCACCGCCCGGCTCACCGGCCGGTTATGTAAACGAACTAGAACCTTTAATAAAGAAGTTTTCACATTTTAAAAAATATTTATATTTATTTACATTAATTTTTATATTTACAAAATTATGTGTTCCCAAAAGACCCACTGCCGCAAAATATTCCTGGCAAACCATATTAATCGTAAAAGAACAGCCAAATAGAAAAAATTTGATTCTCCAGATTGAACAAAATATACCTTCCCAAAACATCCATTGCCGCAAAATACCCTTGGCAAACCTTAAACGTAAAAAAAAAAAAAAAAAAAAACGCGGAACACGAAAAAAATTTTATTCCGCGTCACAACGGTGCCGACTCCCGTGCTTGAACATCGTGCGTTTACATTATCGGAAGTATGGCATTTATCCTCACTATGACAAACACCCAGTTCGTACGAGAGACATGCAGCTTGATTTCAATATCTTATCCCTTCAGAACAGAAGGCATTTAAATGATGCCGTCTTTACTTACAGGATTTCGAACTACTTAATCGACTGCCCGGATTTACTTTCCCGATTCAATCTGCATGTCCCGAGCCGTAGAACAAGGCAAACGCACAAAATCTTCACCTTTCCTGTATTAACATCACGTTTAAACTCTCCTCTTTCAAGGTGCATGAACCTCCTTAACAACTTATGTGCTAATCAGGAATTGGATTTTTTCAATATGTCGCTCAATGATTTCAAAAAAAGAGTCACGGAGTATCTTCTTTCTGATCATATTTAGTTCATATTGTAAACATCTTCAATTTTTATACTTTTGTTGAACTTATTAATTTTTTTTTATTTTTGTTTATTTTTATATTGTTTTAAAAATTCTTTTTTTTTTAACCAAAATTTGTAATAGGGCTTTTTTATAAGCCTGTAAATTTTGAGTCCAATATAATAATAATAATAATAATAAGCGGGCATCGTAGTCTAGTACGTAGCATGCTCGACTCTCACACTCGAGACCCGTGCTCGTGCTTGGTCCGATGCTCGCTCATGACATAGGAGTGAGGCCATACTTTCTAATTAATGGATTTATGGTGTTTAGCCTATGCAAGAATAAAAAATTATACAGGGAGAGATGCTATGATTATCGTAGTCATCTTCTTCTTCCCTTTTCAGACTGGTGTAATAACGCCAAAAAAAAAAAAAAAAAAAACCACCGCGACCTTGTCTTGCACAAAAGCAAAAATCCAAAAAGAACTCCAAAAATCTCACGATAACGGTGTGGTCAGGACAAACGCTTAAGTGCAACCGTCTTCCCCCTCTATCGGAAGTAGGCTTAATTAAAAAATCTCTTTAATAAATGAGAATATTTCAGGTCTATTTTCAGAGATGAAAACTTTCGAGTTCCGACAGGTCGACGATGTGTGGAATTGTCGTAATGGTTTTACGACCTCCACCATCGGAAAAGGTGTCCCCCTAAGAAGGGAGTCAAATAAACGAAATAATAATAATAATAATAATTCCTCTGATTTCGTCATCGGCAGAGTCGAAGAGCAAGCCTGATATCATTCGACCGTGCCGCGTCACAACGGTGCCGACTCCCGTGCTTGAACATCCTCCTCGGGATCCGAATTAACCTTTTATATTACATAATAAAAATTAAATATTATAAATAAAGGAAAATAACGAACTCATTTTTAAACTTGAATCAATTAAATAATCACAAAACGTTCAAGCGATGATGTTACTCAATTAGCCGGCGGGTGACGAATGACGAATGATTTAAAAATGGCTGACCGTAGTTAACGGCGATCGACCCGTTGCCTTAATAATGGCAATGCGCGGTTTTTCATTTTTCTGAATTCACGCGGGCTTTTTAATTCGAATTTACGCGGGCCTTTAAATTTGTTACACCCTTGTAACAACTCCTCCACACTTACGGGAAAAAAAATTTTTGGTACAAAAATTTTTTTTTTTTTTTTTTTTTTAAATTAAAATAATCCGAGAGAAAAAATATTGAATACTAGATCCTGAAAAAAAAATTCTAACGAAACTTAGCATTTAAAAAAAAATTGACATAATTGGGTAAAGAATCATAATCGGGTAAAGGGTCAAAAATCGGGAAAAATAGGTCAAAAATCGGGTAAATTATCGGAATCTGTTAAGTGGAGAAACAAATCTAAAATTAAAAATAAAAATACTTTAAATCTTCTACGTTCCATCGGCCTAGATCCTTTCCTGCGAGAGTTTTCAAGTTCACCTGAGAAGGCGAATAGATCTCCGAAATGATGCATGGTCCTACGTATTTTGGTAGAAGTTTCTTTCCTGGAACCGATGAATGGTCTCTTCGTAAGACGATGTCGTTGATTTGATACGTGGCTTCTCGACGACGTTTGTTAAATCTTTTTGCCGCTGTTTTCCGAGCAGCATTCACCGAGTCAGCTGCAATTCGGCAGATATTGCGTTGCTTTTCGTCGAGGAATTCTTTGTAATCTTTGGCGTCAAATTCCAAAATTTCACCGTTGTCCGATTCCTTAAATAAAGAGTATGGCATTCGCATCTCCCTGCCAAACGTAAGCGTACTTGGGGCGAATTTGGTACTTTCACTTACGGTATTCCTCATAGCAAATAAAATATATTTCAAATATTGATCCCATTCGTGAGGCTCTTGGTGTGCGAAAATTGCAAGGGATGTTCCCATAGTCCGATGGTGCCTTTCGACTTGATTTGTCCTCGGTGTGTACTTCGGTACATGATGGATTCTGATGTTGTACTTGTCGCATTCAGCCTTAAGAGCTTTTCCTCTAAAGTTAGTTCCGTTATCGGTGACGATGAATTCCGGGCATCCATATTCTAAAATTATGTTTTCGGTGAGAAATTTCGCGATTGATTTTGATGTAGCTCTCCGAACGGGAAGAGCTATCATCCATCGGGATGCCATGTCAACAGCCGTGATAATAAATTTAGATTTCCGAGTCGATTCGGGAAGAGGTCCCACGACGTCCATGCTGTAAGCTAACCCTGGTTTAAATTTCCTTTCATAGTCCGCCATGAGTCCTGCTGGCAAAGTATTACTGGCTTTGAAACGTTGACATTTGTCGCAAACTTTAACATAATCCTTCACGTATTTCTCCATATTTGGCCAGTAGTATTTCTCTGAATGGATAAAAACGTCTTTTTCGAACCCAGATGAGCGCCATCAGTGAATCGTGATGAAACTTCATAATGGCGTCTCGGTATTCGGATGGAATGACCAATTTGTTGATTTCTGCTTTCGTTTCCAAATCGCGACATTTTTTAAAAATTTTCCCATCCCTAATGGAAAATGACGGATAATTTATCGGATTCGCTAAGATTTTAGTCTTCAATTCGGTGTACCAATTGTCCTGAATGTCGTCAAACGTCGGAATTTGAGGCAATTCAATATCGGTAGCTGCAACTTCTATATCAGTTTCAGTTTCATGATACGGGGCTCGGCTAAGCACATCTGGTACGACGTTGTATTTCCCTTTACGATGTTTGATGGTGAAATTAAATTGGCTGATCTTGATAACCCATCGAGCCAATTTTCCAGATGGATTTTTGATGTTGTGAAGCCACTGGAGTGCTGCATGGTCTGTCACAAGAACAAATTCCGTCCCTTCCACATACTGTCGAAATTGTTCAATGCCGAAGACGATGGCCAGAAGTTCGCGTTCCGTTGTGGTCCAATTCCGCTCTCGTTTATTGAGAGTCTTCGATGCAAACGCGATTGGACGTTCCCGACGACCTTCTTTCTGGATTAGAACGGCTCCTATGCCTATGGAACTGGCGTCGACGTGAATTTCGAATATTTTGTTGAAATCTGGGCACGCTAAAACTGGAGCTTTAACTAAACAAGCTTTTAATACATTGAAGGCCTTTTGATGTTCATACTTCCAAACAAATTTTTCTCCCTTATGAAGTAATCGAGTAAGTGGCACGGCCTTTTCAGCGCATCTTGGTATGAAAGCCCTATACCAATTTACCAATCCTAAGAAAGATCTTAATTGTTTTTGATTCTTCGGACTTGGAAATTTTAAAACAGCATCGATTTTCTTACTCATGACCCTAACTTCACCTTGACCTACTACATGTCCAAGGTATTCGACATAAGGAGAGAGGAATTGACTCTTGTCCCAATTAATTTTGAGGTTCGCTTTTCGAAGAAGCTGAAAAACTATCTTCATATGATGGATATGTTCTTGATAAGTCTTGCTGTAAATAATTAAGTCGTCGAAATAAACGAAGACAAATTTTCCGATGACTGACCTCAAAATATGCTCCATCACCCTTTGGAATGTAGCAGGAGCATTACTTAAGCCAAACGGCATTACTTTGAATTGGAAGAGTCCTTTCCCTGGTACAGTGAAAGCAGTCAGCGGTATGCTTTTGTCGCTCATTGGTATCTGGTGGTAGCCACTTTTTAAATCGAGACTGCTGATGAAGTTTGCCGTTTTTAATTGGCCGAAAATATCTTTAATTCGAGGAAGTGGAAAAGCGCAGGGTACAGTCTGCTTGTTGAGGGTGCGATAGTCGACACACATTCTGTACCCTCCAGTCTTCTTTTCTACGAGCAAAATGGGTGAGCTCCACGGACTGCTGGACTCCTCAATCTTTCCCTCGTCCAGAAGTTCATCGACCTGCTGGTGTGCAGCTTCCATCTTTTTTGGCGATAAAGGGTAATAACGCTGTTTCACTGGAAGAGTGTCGACTTTCAAGTAGATTTCGTGTTCTGCCACTTGACAAAGTCCAGTTGATGATTCAAACTCCTTTTTCCAATGATCCAAAAATTTGTCAAACTGAACCTTCTGTTCAGGACTGGCTTGATGTTTAGCTTGAGCTTTTAATTCCTCGATTTCAGTCGCACATGCTCGAATGTCGTTTACTTTAATTGAAGTGACAGGGTAGACAAGATCAGATATTTCGATGGTTCGTCCTCTAGGATGTATTTTAATATTGAGATCATACATCAGGTCAAGGCCCATGATTGCTTTGTACGGTATATCGTCAACTAGATAAATTCTGCCTGTCCACTTATGACCATTGATCGTTAGTGTAACTGTAGCCTCCCTTAAAGGGGGTTAGCCTTTAAGGGGTGCTCCGACTCCTTCGCTGGGGCGCATTTAGCTGTCCCCCAGCCTAGATGGCTGCTCCTGGTTGGACGATTAGATTATGATGGCTTTATGCTAGATATTAAATGCATTAAAAAAGCCCCACAACTGAGGGATACGGATTTTTATTTGAATCTTTTATTACGGAGCAGCGCCTTCCCTTTTTGTCGCCTCCTACGACAGGCAGGGATTACCGCGGAAAAATTCTGGTGAAGTGATGCCCCGTCCCCGCACGGGGCATAATAATAATAATTCCTCTGATTTCGTCATCGGCAGAGTCGAAGAGCAAGCCTGATATCATTCGACCGTGCCGCGTCACAACGGTGCCGACTCCCGTGCTTGAACATCGTGCGTTTACAACCCGAAAAAGCGTCCACTTTGAAAATCCATATTTCCGCCGTTTTTCAACCCAATTTTTTTTTTTTTAAACCAAACGTTAATTCGGTCTTTCTTCCGTCGGAAAAGTCGAAAAAAAAGGGGGGTCCTCGCTGAAAAACGAAAGCTGTCCGCTGGCCGAAAATTTTGCTTTTTTTTCGTGGTTTCACGCTCGGTCATAAGTTAATAATGCGTGTTAACGATTTCGTTTTTTCCGGTTTTCTCGGGAAAGGGGCCCATTAAAAAAATTTCGGTGATTTTTCGTAGAATGTTTCATCGAGACGAACATTTTCCACTATCGGCCATATTTTTAGGACCCCGGGAAGTATTTTATCCGGTGATCTGTCAGTCAGTCAGTCAGTCAGTCAGTCAGTGAGGACACTAACTTAGCTTTATAAATATAGATTAAAATGTTTTTTCAACTCTTTACAAAGATAAAATTGTAAACATGGTGGTGTTTTGCTTATAAACATCGGATTTTTTTTGAGAAAATCTAACCAACAAACACCACAAATGATAAAGGGATCAAGATTTTATGTGACAAAAGTTGTGGAGAATGTTAAAAGGAATATTTCTATATTTTTAAAAAAATTTATTCGGTTTCAATTAAACTTTAGTCGGAAAAACCTTTCTTCAAAAAATAAACAAAGTTCCGCCCACGTTTAAGTAGAAGGAGAACGATCAACTAAGAATCTCCAATTCACCGGTAGAACCTCGTTAATGGCCTTTCTGCCCCTTCGGTGGAGCGAAAAAAAACTTTATTTTATTTTAACTTTTAATGCCGCACAAAACGCTTCATTTGGCGTCAGAATAACGTTTGCACGGCCTCAGCCCGATCGGACAATATTTTGAGGTTCCTTAATGCACTTACATGCTAAAAACTGATATTTTGGACATTTTCCGTGTCAAAATATTTTTCTAACATGGAAAATTGGAAAATAACCCAAACAGGATTTAAGTCGATGCTTGACCTTCGTAAAATATGGTGCGACTGTAAAAAGAAAAGTTTCTGATGTGTTGTTTTTTACAGGTTGGTCAAAGTGCTTAAAAAACTTAAGTTTTTTGTCTTAGTTTTTTGATCGCCTGCAATTTCTATGGAAAATTTTATAGGGAGCTAAAAATCGTAGCGTAACTACCCGTAGGGTTAATTTATCAGATTTAACAAGATTTTTTTGAACCCGAATTTTTCCGCCAAAATGGCGGCATTAAAACCTTGATTGGCCCCAAATATTCAGTTTCAAAAGTGAGTTACGGTCAACTGGACTGGCATGCAAAAGTCGTCATTGAGAATACGATTAATTTTTCTGTCTCTTCTTCCTTTTTCAGATGCGAAACAGTGAGAAGCTAGTGGAAGACTGACACCGTCCGATCCCTCTTCTTCAAAAAAACGAAAAAAAATGGAAATAATCAAAATAAATCATGAAACGGAAAAAATAATCAAAAGATACTTCATAACATATTTAATTTTATGGCTGTCAATTGTAAACACGGTGCTATGCGGCTGGAACAATCGAAATCAGACAATAGGTCGGGGCGGTGGTCTAAAAGTCGGAGAGCGAAACCCCGGAGTGAAAATCGGAGGAAGCGAAAGAGGATTAAAGCCCAACAGCACGGGTCGCTTCGGTCCGGGAGTGAAGATCGGAGTCGGAGGGACTCTCAAACCGAAAGAGATCCCGACGGCAACGGAAATGACGAAAACAACCGTGCGGGATCCCGTGGAAAAATCCACAAACACTTACACCAACGCGAATAACGAAACGGAATCGAAACAACCCCCGAGACGTTTAAATTTGCAACTTTTATTGCCGCATAAAAGTTTCGGATCCAGGGATTACAATAAGGCAATCACAACGGGGATAAGCAGCCTTTCAAAAAAATTGGATCTATTCAAATCATACGAAATCAAAGCGAAATACAAAACTCTTCAGGTGACTCCAAGTCCAACGAGTAAGTAAAATTTCAAAACCGTTTTCCCCAAGAATAACATTTTAAACGGAAACATTAATATTAAATACAAGTAAAGCCGAAATTGAATTAAAATTTTCAATAAGATATTTTCTTTGTTATCTCTCGGATGTCTCTGGGTTTGAGGCAAAAGCGATGCATTCGATTTTTATAAACTCATTTTCATTCCTTCCGGGGAGTTTTCCTTCTCTTTCTTACTTTTTTATGCTCCACATTCAACAGATAGTCGATCAATTAATTTTTTTTTTTCCTTTTCACGTGGGGAAGCCGGGGACGGAGGGGAGGAATAGGATTCGTATTTTCGCTTGGAGGAAGGAAAAACGATTCCGAGTAGAAAATTTCCATCGCCACTTTTCCAATTTTACGTATATATACCGAAACAATCTGTAGCAGACATCCTCGTTTAGGAAATCAATTTGAAGCAATAGATTGAATTAATTGTTTACACCGGATACTACGCAACTGTGAACGAATTTCCTAGAAATAGAAATACGCAATTAACAATCGGGAAATAAAATTCTCCCCTCCCCTCCTTGTGCGTCTGTCATTAATATTTCAAACGAGACAAATGTCATCTTATTAGATATAACTTTTCCTTTAACGGCAATTTTCGGGATCAAAACTTTCTGCAGGGATTTCGACTCACAATATTTCCGAGTTTTCCCGGAAACTTGCGTCAATTTCTTTGCAAATCATTTACTAAAATTTCGACTAAAATCGGTTTTTCCTCGACGTAAAATCGACCATTAAAGCAAGAGGAAAAAAAAGTCGTAGAAACAGAGTCTGTTCCGTACGAACATTTTCAAGCCTGGAAGGAAACTCAATGTAATCGTTGATTTGACAAAAGACGACGCAAGGTAGAACCATGTAAAAAGTCTTCTCAAACTTTCTGCCGACATGCCGACACCCCCGAGGAAACAAAGTTTATATTCCCAAACATCCTACATTTCGTATATCTGACATACCTTTGGTAAATCGACTTCTGTTTTCATTTTCCAACCTCTCTCTTTATGACAAAAATGAGTTTTCTTTTTTCCTTTTTTTTCTTCTTTCGTTTTTAATAAACCGCGGCAAAACGGGTTAATAGGTTGACACGGTTGAAACGTAAATTTTATTATTTACTTTACACCTTAGGATTAACCTAACCGAGTTACTTGGGATGACGGAAAAAGCGAATAAAACTTTAAAGGTAAATTAAAAAATAAACTCCCAAGTTGTTGTCGTGAGTGAAGAGGGGGAAAAAAAAGAAGCTTTACGATAATTGGCTTTGGAAAAAGGACTTTAAAGGCTTTTTAACACTTCTCTCTTGCTTCTTTTTATATAAATTATTTTTCATGTTTGTTTATTCGTTTTTAGGGAAGTTTGAAAATCGAATTTTTTGAAATTTCAAAACTGCTTTACCTTTTTTATAGGTACCTCTACCTATCAATCCTGAATTTTTTCGGATTTTTTGAACGGCATCTGGAAATGTCGCATTGGCTTTGAAATTTTCAAAAAGCCCATATAAGGGCCAATAATGAAAATGTTTTACAATCAAATGCAGGTGAATAGGGGCCATTCAAGTATTACGTAAGCATATCGGGGGGCGGTGAAGGGGGGTCCGCATTAACCATCTTCGCCATAAGCTAAGATTGACGAAATGTCCTACACCCGGTAGGAAGGGGATCCTAATTCACCAAAATCATGCGTACGTAATACTTGAATGGCCCTATGATAGACTTAAGTCCCACACGGTTCAGATTCAGTGTCTAAATGAAAGAGGTCCTGCTGAGTGGAAGGAAAAGCCAGCATGAGTGAATCCGTCATCGAACCGGCCATTTTACAGGTTCATAGGTTTAAGGCTCAGGAAATATTATCACATTGTACTGTACATCCTCACTTCGATACCGTGCATTGCACAACCTTCAGCTGTGGTACTCACATACTACACCCTATGTATGGTGTAGTACACCACTATATGATGATGATGATGAAGATGATGATCGTAACAGGACTTACCGAAATCCAACAGATCATACTTTCAGAATCGGTAAAATCGGCAATGAAAATTTTTACCGCAAACTAAACCTGTTTCAGGATTCAGTTCTAGACTTACAGATGCCTAAAAAGGTTCTCAATCGGCGAACGTCGTGAAAAAGTCTAAAATCTATGAACTCTTACCTGAAAACAGAAAAAAAGAAAAAATTAAAATCAAAGATTTAAAAAAAATTGAATTTTTTTTTTTTTTTAAATATTAGGGAAGTTTAGAAGAATTCTTTCCAAAAATCTATTTGCGATCTTTGTAACTTAGGACACAAAGAGTCCGTAATTCATGTCCTCTTTGAGTATCCGATGTTTGACTTTTGCAGACCCTTTAAGACAGGAGGGTCACCTATTGTCGTTGAAGGATTCCGCAAGGCAATTCATCAGATTCTTTGAAAATCTGGATAAGGCGAAATGTCTGGTGGTGTATCTCGTGCTCGATCGAATTCTTTAATCAAGGGCTTTTGCCGTGCATCGTAGCCCACTCTGTCTGGTAGCCGTTCAATTCTGCTAATGCCACTGCAATATTGTGATTCGAATGTATGAACCTGTTTTGTTTTGTTTTATTGTATTTAATTGCTTTTCTTGATAGTTAAAAAAAAAAATTATCATTTTTTTGTATACTAGGCACGTCAACTGAGCTATATGTCCATCACAATCGTGCATTGACATATACTCTTCTGAACCTTTGCAGCTCAAAACCGATTCAGCCGGCGGTTCAAAAGAGTATATCTCCATGCACGATTGTGATGGACATACATACTGCCAGATGCCGTCGTGCCAAGCAGAGTCCATCTACTCTTTAGCAAAGCTTTTAGTCCAAGGAACAGCGAAAAAGGAGGCTTATCAGTTGAGGGCCCGTCTCCTTCTACCGGTAACAGATAAGAAAAGAATGGAAAAGAGTAGTAGTTCTCGTTTTGTCCGAAAAAAATATTGGCCAATACTTGACCTCATTTAATATTCAGCCGTCATATATAAGACTTAAAACTTGCAATTCGCCATATTGTGGCTATAAAAACTATGAAATTCGTTTCAGGACTGTTTCGCCCTCGTACATTATAATTTTAGAGAATGGCATAAAAAGTCTTCAGGATGCACTGCCATCATTCACACAAGAATCTACCGAATGCTTAGCCAACGTCTCGCCAGATGTACCGGTAGAATATACCATTGTAGTCGAGGAAAAAAGGAAATGTTCAGGAGTTGCAACGACAGAATTGCCGACTCCTGAAAACAATTTATTTTTCGACTTGTCTGGTTGTAATTTAAGTAGCAGCGTTGACGACTTGGAGCTTTTGCTCAAGCTTCCAGTTAAAAGAGATTCCTGTTTCCCTCACTTGTTTCCTTTACTATGTAAATTTTTTTAAAGGGATGAAAAGAACCAGTGTAAGAAAAACCCGAAAACTAGTCGAAATACCCCTTTCGTGGGTTCGAGTCCCACTCGAGGTGTGATTTTTTTCTCGATATTTATAACCATTGTCAAATAATCATGGCGTAATGCATAAGCTTTTCGCCATTTGACTAATTTTCGGGTTTTCCTTATACGGGTACTTTTCCCTCCAAAAAATTTTTAACTTATTTAATGGATCTTAATATTCAATATTAAAATTCAATGAAGACTACTTTACTTAAACTTGAATCTTGAAAGATCATTTTGCCTATTTCATGTCAGCTAACGAAGGACAAAGCAGGTACGGTTACAGTTTAAGTAATTTTCCGTCCGGAGAAACCGTCTTATTGCTCCGAGTTTCCTTTTCCTATGAGTCATTCCCTGCGTTACCAGGTGTGTGAGTCAGTATTTATCGCTAATTTATCATTAAGCACACCGCACGACCGAAATATATTAAAGCTCCCATCGCTTAATATTATAGAGCACTAACAATACCATTTCAAATCATCGGTATTCCTTACTTAAAGGGATTACGTAATGCATCCACTTCTCTCAACCTTTGAAATCTCCCTTTCAGCACCTTCGTTAGCGTCAAACGAATACATCCAACGTGAATTTACCATGGATCCGCCTTTCCCAAAAGGAACATTACGATCTTTCTCCTAGGTAAAGTTTCTTTATTACAAGAGCAGACAAGAAAAGGGTAGACAAAGTATAACCAAATACCACAGACACGGATTCGTCTGTTTTATTAATCGAAAAGGCCAAAGACAAAATTGCTGCACAAACAAACTAGCTTTATCGCCGCATTATAAACTTTTTTCAATTCGACCCTCTCTCGGCAGGTATCCCGCCATTTAGGCACTCCCAACCTACTCGCATCAATCTCGACGTTATCTTCCCATCTGATCAGAGGTCTTCCCTGAGGTTGGGACTAGTTGGTCTGTCCTCAAGACCTGCTGGATATCTCTTGACGGTGGCGCGAGAACCACATGTTCCGTCCACTTGAGCCTTTGGGACTTAACCACACTATAGTGTGGAATATTCAACGGAATATTAAATGCTATCTGGGTATAGTAATTAATGGTTGACCATTGAGCCTACAGATCTCGTCATTTGGACGCATACGCACCCTGCCAGTAATGGGATCCCTTTTAGGGTCTAGAATCCGGGGTAAGGCCTTATTTTCGAATACCAACTACCTCTCTTGAGCATGGATGGTTAGGTTCCAAGTGTCGCAGCCGTACGTGACTGACGTACAAAATTGGTAAATATTTCAAAATAATTGTGGCCGGAAGAAATATTCGTACATTTTACTAAAATCTTCATTGCTAACTTAACAAGGTAATGAACTGACATAGGCAAAGGCTTCCTTCTCAACAAGCAAAGTACAGGGGAAGGGTAATTGGATTTTTTTTCGGCAACTGTATCGCGCGCCTAATCAAAATATAAGATGCCAACTTGCAAACGAATTTAAATTAAGTTAACTTAACAGTCTTTGTTACTTATTCTGATTAATATCGTGAAACAGTTTTAACATCGTAAGTGAATTAGTAAGGGTTGATTAATATATATGGGGGTGAGAAAAGGCGAATTTTCCACGTTAGCTGAAAAACAAAATATTTTTCGCGTGGATGGGGATAAATGTGTTGGAATCAATGGCATTTGAAAGAGAGCGATAAAATCATTTTTTTCCACCCAAAACAAGGGGTTTAATCACAAAGTACATTATCCTTCGCAACAGTATTTTACCGATAAATCAGAGCCCACAGACATCACTTACAAGTCATAAATTTTTTTTCTGCCAGTTTTCTCGACAAAAAACCAAAGGTTCTACCCGGAAATAGACTACTCTCAATCTATTACGAAGACAAGAATAAAAGGATTTATTGGCGGTTATATTTTTGCTCTATTCGTCTATCAGAAAAGATACTCCGAATCAAGATTAAACTTTTCCAAAAAAAAAAAAAAAAAAAAAAAAAAAAAAGGAAAATTTATTTTTAATAAATTTTTTTTTGATATGTCTTAATTTTATTTCTTAGAAGCCATAAATCTCGGAAAATTCTTTACAAGTATCGTAACATTGAAAGTATTGAAAAAGATTTTATACCTTTTGGCAAGATCAACAGAACTAGGGGTGGACATGGGACCAACAATTTGCCATAACCGGACGATTCGTCAAAACCATTATGTCACATGGACTTTTCGTCACAAGTATTTTTTGTGACAACATTTTGTTATATAATATTTTTTGTCACATTTAAAATTCGTCCCAATGTAAATTTTGTCGCAATAATTTAGTCCAAATTTTGTAACATGCATAAAATTTCTATAAAGCGGGACGGGAAGAGACAGAGATTACAAATTCAGGAAGAAGATCCGGAACCAAATTTTCTCGAGACGGGAAAAATCTCATGGCCAACCCTAGATGAAATTGTCCAAAAATGTTTAAAATTGAGTTCGTCGGCTCGCAAGCTTAAGCAAGCGAGGGCTTAATTTCAAAATTTTTATTTATTTATTTATTTTATTTGATTTCTATTCCATAACAAAGACAGTAAATAGCTTATCGGGAGCGTCATAAAATATAAGATAAAATACATGAAACAAAAGAACTAGGTATTATATCACAGGCTACGGCAACAAATACTACCCAATAGATCGACCCTCCATGGACATAGATGAATCACCCTCGTCGGAATAGATGACTTTCTGGGTCAGACACTTCTGAAGCTCTTTATAGAAATTTTTTGTGCCCCTTAGATTTTTGATTTCGGTTGGTAATTTGTTAAAAAACCCCTCGCCCGCATACACGACTTCTTGCTTGGACTTTTCCAGGCGAACCTTAGGCAGTCTGTAATTATTCGCATTTCTTGTCATATATGTAGACACTTCCCCAACTAGAGTCCCTTCCCCTTGATTTAAGAAAAATTTGATGGTTTCAGGTATATACAGAGAGGGGGCGGTTAGCAGCTCGAGGTCTTTAAACAGTGGTCTACAAGAGGTTGATAGTGGTCTCCGACCCTCTCCCAATTTGTTTTCCCTGCTACGCATCTCACCGCGTTTTCCTGTACTTGCAGCACCCTCCTCCGTATTCCAAATGAAACATTTTCTCTGCACCATCCTCTTAATATCGGGAAAAAAAGTGGTCCGAAAACAATATTAAATAACTCGGAAGCTCGTAAAACTATGAATCTGAGCAAACTTACATGACACCGTAATTTCCCTATTTTCATCATAAAATCGTGAATAATAAGGGATCTCCCGATTTACGGGAAAGTTTGACCGCGTGTGCTTTTCCATAGACTTAATTTTGGGTAAGCGAGGATTGTAATTAAGGGTTCGAAGAGAAGGAGAGGAGAGAAAGAGAGTGCGTGTGTATGTGTATTTTAAAATCGCAAAACAGTTTCCTTCGTTTTTCGGCTTATTCACCTTTTGAGAAAATTTTCGAGGTAAATGTTACAAAGGAAAAGGTTAACACCTCTCTTCGGTGCGGGTCGTGTATTTTAACCACCTTTTGAGTACTATTAAATTTCCCACGTTCTCTTCATTAATCTTTTAGGTTGACTACTCATTACTCCCCCTCCCTCCCTCTCCCTTTTTTCGTATGCTTTTGTTTCTTTTTTGTCTTACATCCGTTGCATGGAATTTTTTTTCTCCCTTTTTAAAAAAACATTTTATATTCAATCGGCGGATTAAAGAAAAAAGTCAGTTTAGGAAATTTTGAGATTAAAAAAAAAACGAATTCTTGTTCTTTTTAAGTTTTTAGCATTCTCAAGAGTTTTGAAGAAATCAAGTGGGACTCATTGAAATTTTTTCAAAAGACGTTCTTTGACTTTAATCTCGTTCGCTGGGAGATTAATAGGTGGAAAGGAAATTGGAACAAAAGTTTTTCCCATTTTTAGTATTATTATTCTTTCCGTACTTTTTTTCCCGCAAAAGAAAGATAAATTCAGGGTATCGGTCAAAACCCCGGATAGTTTCGTAGCCTGCCGGCACTCGATTTGCGAATCTTTTAGCTTAAAAGGTGAGCAACTTCAGCATTGTTACTTCTTCAAAAGTAGGGCAATTTGTGAAACAAACCGCCGGCGCGCTTCGAGAAATGTATTTTTGCTAACTTTACGTTTGTTTATGTTTACATTGCACCTTACGACTGTTTACGCTTACATTGCCCCTGGCGGATCCAGAAACGTTTTTCGGAGAATCGAGAAAACGTCCTATCGCCCACCCCCTCTTTCAAAGGCGCACCGACAAAATCCCGCAAGAAAGATTATCTCTAAAAAGAAAGGGTTTATTTTTACTTAGCGAATTATTTCAGCGAATACGTCCAAATCGGTTTTAAGAGGATTATTTTGAAGAGTAAAGTTACTTTAGAGGCTGTTCCCCATTCGGAAAATGTAATTTTATTAAAAGCAATCGAACAAAAAAACTGAGAAATTGAATTAAAATCATGGAAACCCAACATTTTGAATTTCCACACAAAGAATGCGAGCTGTAGTAACAAGTCCTAACCTGCTCCAAACCGGAATCATCTAAGCGGACAGCTCCTACGGGTTATCCATATAGAAGAAACCTGATATAACAGGAAACGAACAGGTCACGCGGTCCAATAAGGATCGTGAACCAATTTCTCATTGCTGACATCTGCTCCCAAAAAAAAAAAAAAAAAAAAAAAAAAAAAAAAAGATCTTACTTTACATTTCTCATATGATACTTTCTTTTACTTTCGAAAAATACTTTTTTTTTCTTCTCATCCGACGTTATTAACTTTTTTTTTTCGCAATCATCTCCTTTTTTTTTCCCCAACTTTTTTCCCCCTTTCCTTACGATTCGTATTTTTCCGTTCTTGGGGGAATTGGTGGATTGCCTCGCAGCGGCAACAATATCTTGTCTCGGTCCAACTTCCGTTATATTCTGAATCCGTTTTTAACGACGCTCGTTTCCGGTGACCGAAAAAGGAGAACAATTTTCAAAGGACATCTTTGTTCCCAAAACGAAAAACCGCAACAATGGAGTAGAGGAGCTTTTAATGCTATTAAAAGGTCTCAGGAAGAGAAGAGTTGTCAAACGATTTAAGAACATAGTCCCCCCCAACGGTAATGATGAATGAAACTTCTTTTCTGTTGTGGAAGGGCTGATTTATCATACCCTGGAACATGTCCAGATACTATAAAAGAGTTAAGAACTCCTGACTCAGGATCCGAGCTTTCAAGGCTTTATATTTTGGTAATAAATCTTTTTTCCGAAGGGAGCGTAATTGTACCCTATAACGAATATTGAAACTCAAATTTGGACTCTTCAAGGATTTGGAATGATCCCTTGAGGAACGAAAAAACCTTCCAGCGTGAAGTGAAAATAAACAAGGAAAAAAGTGCGACATTTTAAATAGGAGAATTACAAATCGCGGGATCACCAAACAGAAAATGCAGATTAAATCTTTGCTTCGATCTTTTTAGGAAAAATTTCTGGTGTTTGTTTTACTTGCAAAAAACCAGTATTAGGAGTATAGGGTATCAAGCTAATCAACCAGTATTGATTTAGGGGCTAGGGAACGTTCAAGTATTCCGTAAGACCTATTTTTGGATTTTTAGACCCCCTCCCCCCCGGTTGTAAGATATTTCGCTATACTTAGCTTATGGCGAAGATGGTTAATGCGGACCCCCCCCCCCTAAAAATCTTATGTAATACTTGAACGTTCCCCTATAAGCTAAATTCGACTTGAAGAGTTACAAAAAAATGTTTAATACAAAAAAGTTTTTATTTTACAAAAAATCAAAATAAGATTCTAAAATTGCAACTCCCTGGGACGACTTCAAGTGCAGTTTTACCCCTATTTCCAATATTTAATTTTTTATAAAAAATCGCTCCCGATAATTCTGTTTCTACCTACTACAATTACAAGGGATACTTCTCAAATATTTAATTTTTTTTTGTTGCTTGAAGTGATTTCTGTCATCCTTCTCGTATCCCAAAGCTCTTTTAAATATTTCACAAGAAAAAGTGTGTTATAAAATTGAGTTATTAAAAACTTAAACTTCGTTATAAAATTTTATAACCCGCCAAAAGACATCTATTTATAATTCGTTATAAAATTTTATAGGTGTTTGCACCGGTAGTGGATCAAATAAGGCAATAGTGGACCAAACAAAGTCAGCCAATCAAAATTTAAAAAATTGTAAATATTTACAGTTTTCTGAATTTTGATTTGTTGTTTCCGCGACAACGATCCACTACTACTACTACATGGTCCACTACCGGTGCCATGACCCAAATAAGTTAAAATAATTGGCAATTTAAGAACCATATTGCCGCTTTTAAAAATTATAGTTGAAAATATTAGTTGAAAAGTGGTGTAGAGGATAAAGGCGGCTGATAGGTCGACCGCAAGGCTCGGGTTCTATTCCAAAAAATTGTAATTTTTTTCTTTTTTTTCCTCATGAAAAATGTTTAAAAAAGAGCCTATAAAGTCCCCTATATGCTAAATTTAGTGCAATTTAAGCATAAAATTAATATATTACTCAGTCAAAAATTTTAATTAAATCGGAATTGAGCACTAAGACGAATTTTAATTAAGGATAAAGTAACAACAGGCCTGATTATCTAACAGCTATGACGTCCACTACAACAACAAGTAGTTCTTCCTCCACACATCTTTTAAATTCATCAACATTGAAAAATAAAGTGCTCTTACACACACTAATGAAGGAGAGAAGAGCACCATGGCGGACTGTGAATAGGTTGAGTAAAAGAGAGGAAGATAAGAAAGTCATAAGGTGGAAAGTATTCACTTTCTGGTTAGAAAACAGAATCAGCCCTAAGGTGCACTGCCTAATTAAAAATAAATTGACGAATAACACGTCGCTCCATACGTCTTTAAATTAATTATATTATTGTAGACAGCTGTTTCGGTTAAGAAACCATCATCAGTACTACCTCTTTTAGAAAAAACAATCAAAAGTTAAAGCATTAAAATCCATAAATGAGTCTAATATTGCAGCTGTATTACAGCTGTCTACAATAATATAATTAATTTAAAGACGTTTGGAGCGACGTGTTATTCGTCAATTTATCCTTAAATAAAAATTTTAATTATGAAAATTTATAAATAGTTATAAAATTTTATAATCGGCCAAAACGTTATAGAGTTATAAAATTTTATAACGCACTTTTTCTTGGGTTATGACCATTTAGGATCGTTTTAACCGCAGTGCACAAGCTTCTTTTTTACAAATTACCGATTCAAACCATAGGTGCAACATTGAATTCTTACCGCCATTTAAATACTTGGCCTGTGTTCGAAAATTTGTTTTTAATCTTTTTTCCCGATTCGAATAAACTTTTCCAACAGTGTTTTTATGGCGCTACAATGTTTGTAAATAACAAAAGAACAAAAGATCGATTTAAAAGTATTTGTTTCAATGTTTTAAATAAAATGGACTCATTGCTTTGCCCTATCTGCCGTAGTTTTTTTTTTTTTTTTTTTCTGGAAAATTACGATAAAACGAACACTATGTAAATACCACGTGAGGGCTCGACCAATCAGAGAGCTCTCATTTGGATGTCGCCTTTCTCCTTTCAGGCTCTCTCCGGTAATAAGTACACGAATGTACTTATTACTGGTAATAAAGAAAATATATAATAATTAAAGATAAAAAATTACAAGCATATGTATAAATGTGTGTTACTCTTCCCTTACTAAAACTCCAGAAATTCAATTTATTTTTTAAATACCGTAATATAAACAAAAACACAAAAAAATGTCCATTCCGTGGATGACAACAACCTCCCGGTTTTAAAAAATATGTCTTAAGAGGAGGGTTCAAGGAATACAAGAAGCCGGAATGGCCGTTTTGTCCAACACTCGATTTACGAGGGAAAAAATAATTCTTTTAGGTATCTAATGAACTCCTTTGATAGGCCAGCGGCTCACCCATCTTGAAAGTTGCTAAAAACAAAAATATGTGGTCAAAAATTTCTAGTCCCTAAGACATAAATTATTAGAAACGTTATTAAACGTACTCACGTAAATGTATGCTCTTTTACTATAAAAACAACAGCTTCAGGGAAAATTTTAAAAAAATATTATTTTTATGTAAACAATAACAAAAACTTAAATGTTTTCTCGGAAGCCATTATTTTCACGCCTCCATTTTTAAAAAAAAAAGCAGAAATATTGTTTACAAATACAAATATTTCAAAATCATCGGTGCTTTTTGCCTAGCAAAATTCAAATTAAATTGACGCCGTACAGTATTCTGCATAATTATCGTTCGAAAACAATGGCTGCCGTAAAAATTTCATATGTAAACAGAAATGTTTACTTGAAATTTTTATTTAATTTTTTTTACCATGAAGCTGGGTTTTTAGATCAAAAAGATCTTCAAAATTGGTAAGTACTTTTAAAAATGTTTTCATTTTTTAAAAAATTAGGGACTAGAAATTTTTGACCACCTATTTGAATCTTTTGAATAGGTGGACCGCCGGCCTTTTGGTACAGGCCTCACCTTTGTTCCAAGCAAGCACGAACCCGGAAAACAAAATAAAAGTTTTTCGACCGCAATTGTTTTTGAAATTATTTTTCTGCAGTTCATGCATTCCAGACAAATTGAAACCTGTCCTAAAAATTCCAGGATATACCAGAGGAGTTAGTTAGATACCTAAAATTTGGATAAAGGCCGTAAAGGCAAAATATTTTTAGAAGAAATTTCTGAAAAAGAAAAGATGGCAACGTATTAGGGAGAGCAGGTACAAGCCGAAAAAATGGTGCCTCTCAATCCAGCAGAATCTCTCCAAAGCTACCAGTCATCAAAATAACTTTACAAATATAACAAAAGTATAAAAAAAAAAAGAAGCAACAAAATCTTTTCGATCTCGAGATTGTTTTTTTTTTTTTTTTTTTTTTTTTTTTTTATACTTCTTTTACTTTCCGTTTTTTTACACTCGACCAGCAGTTTTCTGAAAAGCTTAAGGCAAACTTGAACCGGAAGTAAATCATCTAAGGTAATGATATTTTGATTCAAAAAGTTTCTTTCCCCCCGACCAAAAAGTCCGAAAGCAGAAAAAAAAATATAAAAAAAAAAAAAAATAAAAAAAAAAGAAGAAAAAGAAAAACTAGATACAAAAAATATGACGGGATTTATTTTCCGTTCAACGAGAATTTTACTTTTTTCTCCCAGTTCATCCACTTCAATACCTTCAGGAAAGTATGGCGTTCCGTCGCTTTTTTCAAAACCAGTTAAATAAAATTATTTTCACATGCACGGTATTAAAAAAAAAATAAAAAAAAAAAAAAATCTCCAGATTTAAAAACAAAAAAAAAAGGCTTTATCGATATCAAAACTAAAAATATGAAGACACAATTAAAACAACACATAGAAATCAACACTGCATAAATCACAAAGGGCCAACAGGAAATCCTGGGAAACATTCCGTTTTTTTTCTCTTCTTGCAAATTCCGTTCGTTTTTTTTTTTTTTTTTTTTTTTTTTTTTTTCGGCAAAAATATGACGCTTTTTTTTTAAAGCTTGAAAAACTTTTTAAAAGGGTGAAGAAAATAAAAAGGTTATTTTGGTTGACTTGATGCATTGGATGTGATTTTATTCCGGCTTCAGCTTTTTAGTAACATCCATTTTTTTTTTGTCGGATGTTTTTCTTCGTTTTTTGTTTTTGTTCTGATTCATAATGCTCAAATTTATAGTCGCATAAAAAAAGATAAAAGAAAAGTGGATGCGCTTGAAATGTTTCTTTGAAAAATCTTATCTTGTACAATAATCGTCGATTTTCCAAGGAATTTTTGGATATATCTAGGGAATAACAGGTTCAGAGAGCGAATTGTCTCCAAATGTTGAAGAATTAATCAACGATTTGAACAACTTGAAGCGAAAAAGATTGAAAAAATCAAATGAAAATTTCGTATTTCTAAGATTAAGGAGATAAGTTTAGTGTGCGTTATTTTCACAAGTACACTGTAAAAAATTTTGTGTAATTTTAACATAATTTATAATTGAAAAACGGTCACTTATACGTACAAGCCGTAACTTGTCGCGACATTTCTTTTAAATTTTTCTTAAGGCCGATGACCTTGAAAATTTTTTTTTCGCCATTGTCGCGACAATTCAAAAATTTATTTCACACAGCGATTCCGTAAGGAACGTTCGGACGAGAATCGAACTGTCGCGACAACGCAAGTTTTCATGTGTTTTCTTTATTTTTGTAGCGACAAGGCCCGCTCAAACATTTTTATTTGTAAATAATAACACAATAACGAATATTGCCTAGCGACATGTGTCAAAAGTAACATAAAAGAGAAAAGATAAAAGAGCCCCGTATACAGAGTGTCTGGACCGAGTTTGTTAAAAATACACAAAATTTTTTACAGTGTAGATTAAGAAATACTCGATACATTAAGGGGTATGACGTAGTAACGCCTAAACCTTACACCAGAAACCGAACTTGGTAAAGGTAGGCGCCGGGTCATAGGGCTTCATGTCCTGATTATGCCGAAAAGAAAAGAAGATTAAGAATTTTATAAAATTCTATAAAATAATTTTATAAAATTTTTCTTGATTATAAAGTAATTTTTGGTATGCGATAAATAAATTCGCAAATGCCCTAATACGTTGCTAAGAAAGTCATTGTTACTGTTATTAAATATACGACACTAAAATAGTACAAAAAAAAAAAAAAAATAAAATAAAAAAAATAAACAAATAAATAAAAAATAAAAAAAAATGGCCAAGCTTGAAATGTTTCTTTGAAAAATCTTGTACAAAACCATCGATTTCGTCGGAAGTCCATTAAGAGAAGCTCAATCGCGCCATCCTCCCAGCAACTTAAGACAATAATAGGGTAATCTATCCGAAGTGACCAATTACATTAGCAAATTTCAGGTAAACAAGTACCAACGGGGAAATTGCCCTCAGGGGTGAAAATCTGAGTGATTACATTGCCTTTTACGCACGCGCGGCCACATAAAAATGAAAAAAAAAAGTAATTACAATTAATGTAAAAAGAAAAAAAAATGTCGGGTAAAAATAGAAAAAACCCCCAAGCGGGGGCATTTCCCCCGTTTTTTTTCGAAACTGACAAGTCTTTCCATTTCCTAAACTTACTGACAAAGTTTCAAAAAAAAAAAAAAGAAACGTTTTTCCAACGGTGAAATTTAA
Source organism: Liposcelis bostrychophila (assembly GCA_037577465.1). Lineage (NCBI taxonomy): Eukaryota > Metazoa > Arthropoda > Insecta > Psocodea > Liposcelididae > Liposcelis > Liposcelis bostrychophila. The sequence continues at coordinate 51,510,451 of CM075208.1, read as the reverse complement.
AAAAATGAACTAGACAATCCCGTTAAAACGAACTTGACTGCGATAAATTACATTGAATCCATTTAAATCTATTTGATCTAAAGCAATAAAAATTTCTATTTTCTTTATCTTTTTTTTCTCCTCCTGCAATCACCTTTTTTTTTTTTTTTTTTTTTTTTCTTTCCCTTGCGGAAGTCAAAAAAAAGTTTTTAATTCTCATCAACGCGAAAAGAGACAACTATCGTAAAACTCCGACAAAAAAATAAACCCCGCCGGTAAAATAATCCCCGAAACAAAGTTCCGGAATCAACGCAGAGATGGTGCTCCAGTCGCAAAATTTCCCCCTCGACCGTTTCGAAAACTTTCTCCTTTTCGCTTTCGGTCATTCCACTTCCGACTTCGGGAAAATTTCCCCGTATCATCCTACGTGCTAAGGGTAACTGATGAAAGAAAAAAGAAACTTTCGATGCTTCGGACTTCAAAATTTTCTCAAATTCAAGTCCGTGATCTTTTCCGGGAATCAGGATCGAGAAATTAAAAGGAACAAAAAGAGGGAAAAAGCAAGAAGCAGAGAACTTCCAAATTCTTTTTAAAAACCACTTATTAATTTGAAAAGTGTCTGGTTTTTTGTTTATCTTGAGTCTCTTGAGGAGTTTTAATTTTATTTTAATCAGATTTTAATTAATTAATTAAATAATTATCTTTCTCCTTCATTTGCTGAATATTTTTAACGCAATGGGAGAGATGGATCTCGTTTTTAAGTGCTCATAAAAGTTTTCAGGATAATTAACATAAAGAAAATCTGACGGGAATAAAAAAACTTAGTCTGAGAAACGGGCGGGCAGGGTCAAAACAGAAAGAAAATCAAGATGAAAATGTAAAAAAGGAAACAAGGAGAATGATAATCTTGAACTTTCGAAAAGATAGTAGTCTGAAGATCGTCTGAACACAACGTAAGAATACATACGGGCAAGGGGGGGGTTCAAAATTCTTAAGTTATTTACAGACGATCTTCTACTAGGTAGGTTCGCATTTTCCAAATTTTTTTCCGACCACTGCGTTTCACGAAAATCACTTTCTTTTTGGTTTAAGTATTAATAAAAAAAAGGTAATAATACTTAATACTAATACAGGCCATCACTTCTCCAGTTTCCTCCCCGCGGTAACCCTTGCCTGTCGTAGGAGGAGACAAAAAGGGTCGGAGCTGCTCCATAATAACATCAAAGGGTCATATAAAAATTCGTGACCCTCAGTTGTAGGGCTTTTAAGTGCATTTAACACCCAGCATGAACCCAAGCAGGAGCAGCGATCTAGGCAGGGGGACAGCATAATGCGCCCCAGTAAAGGAGCAGGAGCACCTCTTAAAGGTTAACCCCCTCTAAGGGAGAATAAAAAATCCATCCTACCTCGGAACTCAACGAACAAAATATCGCAAATCGAAGAAGAATCAATTCTTCGATCCTTGCAGCGAAACGTCATCTCAGAAACATCTCGTACCGTCCGGAAAATCACCAACATCATCAAGTGAATAAGTATACGCGAAAGCCCACATACATCAAGCACCATATGAATATATGAGAATCAATACCGGAAATAATAAAAATATTTTGTCACCTTTAAGGGGTGCCGCCTTTTATTAGAAAAAAGTTTGCCATTTTAAATTTAAAGCTAGGGTCATGGTACCGGTAGTGGACCATGTACGAGTAGTGGATTATTCGCTAATCATTGTCGATTTATTTAAAAATGCTAAGTTTTTGACATTTAAAAATCACTTAATATCTAGAAAACTTCATTCTGACTTAAAAAAACCAAATATGCAAGATTCATGGCAATATTTTGTAATGAAAACGAAATTAATACCTGGTAGTTCGAAATTTGACGGAAAATAACTAGACGGCCATATTTTTCCTGTCCGAATTTAATCGCTTTTACCGTTTTTGCGGCACTAATTTTTTTTGTAGCGACATACAAATTGAAGTTTAAGATGCGGACTATAATCCTATTTTGTCACTTTCTTAACTTTTTACTATTTTTCATTTTTAATCGTTGATGATCCACCACTGAATCAAAACCAATTCAAAACTCTGTTGTGGACCACGGATTTGTTTGTTTTTATTGACACGTTTTTTCCATGGTTGAATGGAAAAGGTTTGTCGTCTAAAAATCCGTTATGGCGGTTTATTTTTGTTTCGTTTGAGTTTGTTTATATTGAAAAAGATGACCGAAAAAAGAAAATTACTGCAATATGCGGAAAAAGATATGAAAACCGCTATATTGATTTAGTAAAAAGTAAAAATGTAAAGGTGAGAGAGGCAGCTCGGAAATGTAACGTCCCCTACACTTCGTTGCATAGGAAAATAGAGGAAAAAAGACTCGCTTTGGAAAAAATGGGGCCTTCCTCTGTCTTGACTCCAGCCGAGGAAAAAATTCTAAAGGAATGGGTCATATGCATCTTGGTTCCGGTTCCGAGACTATTTAAAGTAAAATCATAAATATGACTATTTCCAACTTGTCGAACTCTGCCAATTTTAAGAAAAAATATGATTTGGGTTTTTCTCAAATGGTGTAACAATAATTAATTCGTTCAACTTATATTACGGCTTTAGTTTATGCTACCATTAAACGTGCAGGAATCGTACCATTAATCGTCTCATTGTACTCGTGTACGCGTCAGTCGAATGATCAAAATGTTTCGAATTAATGAAATTATTACAGATGCAAAAAATCAAGGTTGGAAGGTGGAAAACTAATCGGGAAGGGGGGATTTGGAGAAGTTTATAGTGTTCGGTATAATGGTCGTCAGTGTGCCTTAAAAATAGACCGAAAATCGGGGGGGGACATGCTTTTCAGAAAGATCAATACTCAGCAAGCTAAACAAAGAAGACAGACTTGGAGAATTAAAATTGTTTTTTAAATTGAAATGTTTAGGCAAAAATTGGGACATATTTTTGGGAGAAAAAAATTTGATGAATTGCATTTCGGTCGTTTGTAATTTTTGCTGATTTCTGATCCTGTTTTGCTGATTTTTGCTGATTTCTGGACCTGTTTTGTTATTTAAAAAAAAAAAATTAATTTCATGTTAATCCACTAAATATTAGGGTGGGTCGAAAATCAAAAATTTTGGATTTTCAAAATGCCTGATAGCGGAATCGCTGTGTTTTATCATTCGTAAAAATTTGTTCCTTTTTGAAATTTTTTTAAAATGGCCTCTTGAGGCAATTTTTTTAAAATGGCAAGAGGGCCAAAGTTTTGCAAAACTCCATAAGGGATGAAAATTTGACTTTTGGATTTTTCTGAAAAAAGTATCGTTACCTATCGGATTTTTAACGCAGATTTCGAAAATGAAATAGGTTTGCGTCTAACTATTTTTGCTCTTGAGGTATAGGCCAAATATGGCATAAAAATGGCAAAAATCTGAAATTCTAATATTTTTATCCCATTTCTTACAATATCTCAAGGAAAAAAATAGTTAGACGCAAACCGATTTCATTTTAGAAATCTACGTTAAAAATCCGATAAGGGACGATACTTTTTTCACAAAAATCCAAAATTCAAATTTTCATTCCTTATGGAGTTTTCCAAAACTTTGGCACTCTAGCGAAACCTCAAGACGCCATTCCAAAAGATTTCAAAAAGGAAAACTTTTTTACAAATGACAAAACGCAGCGATTGCGCTATCAGGCATTTTGAAAATCCAAAAATTTTGATTTTCGACCCACCCTACTAAATATGTGCAAAATACTGAACACTAATCATTATTCCAGAATCCTAAGAAGAAAGGGCTAGAAAATTGTTTTCAGCGTTTTCCACACCAGAGAGAATTTTTTGTGGATTTCAGTGGAATCCATGCTCAGCATTTTCTCTAGCCTCAAATTTTCGTCGCGAAACTGTTACCATTTTCGGATTCTGCACCCTGAAAACATAAAGTCTGACAATTCGGTAAATTTCTTGCTGCTTATCAGAAAATACTGATAATTTATTTAAATAACTTGTAAAATAATTTTTTTTTACTGACAGTCAAATATTTCAACTGATGCCGCTTCTCCATTATGACTCAAAATTAATTTTCTAGAATTAATTTTCAAAATTTCCGGAAGTACTGTGCTTTAGTTATTCTATGAATTTTCGACGATGGATTAAGAATATAAAAAACGCAATTTAGTAAAAATGGCCGACTCCATTTTTAAATCTTGGGCTAAAAATCCATGGAATAACTAACGCACAATACTTCCGGAAATTTTGAAAATTAATTCTAGAAAATTAATTTTGAGCCATAATGGAGAAGCGGCATGACACACAGTAAAAAATATTATGTAAATATGTTAAAAACGGTCTACATAAAGTCTATGTTAAGTTATTATGTTAAAAAATCAACATAACTTGTTTGTAAACAGCAAAAAAATGACAATCGTTAATGGACGCAGAACATTAAACAAAACAATTATGTTATTTTTCTTAACAAAATATTTATGTAGACCGATTTGGACATACAATTTGTGTCAATTTTAACATAAAATTTTTTACTGTGCACGGTAAAAACTCACCTCAAAGCTACTGACGATTTAATTTTTTCTCTGATAAGTCAAATATAAAAAGAAACAGATGCAAATAAAAAAATAACAAACTAAGTGTCAGAGATTTTTTTTCTTATAAAAAACGTCACCTTTAAAAGGTGACAAAAAATTTATTTTACTTTTTTCATTAATATTTAGGCCAAGAGGAAAGCAAATCTCGTGGAACCCCAGCGATCGGAAAAAATTTGGAAAATGTGAACCACCCTATCCACAACAAGGTGGTTCACGATTTTCGATCAAGAGGGAATAAATTTGGAGACTCTATTATAAGCTAAACATAGTCAACAAGTGTCAACTGAAAAAATAAATTGTGTTGAAACAATTCGGTTTTAAGCTCACGAAAAAGCTATACTGTTATTGACAAAATAATTTCTTAAAATCGGATGTAACTTCGAACGAGAGGAATTTAAATAAATAAATCCCCGCCTCATAAATTAATTCGAAATTGTCACTGGAAACAGGAGATATTCGGGTCATTACGGATGACGTCACAAGCGGTGGGATAATGAGGACATACCCAGTTTCGGTAGAGCTACGGGCATCATATACACGAAACAAATAAAAGCAGGGGAATCGAAATTCAATCACCTGTCAATTTCGCAAAGTTGAAAACAGTTGTCAATATCCTGGTTTCTTAACCAAAGTTGATTTATGCTCCTTTCCTTTGAGTCAAGAAAACCGAATCGAAGTTCTCATCTTCGAAAATAATCCTGATACGCGGGGGGGGGAAATGGAATCATAAAGCCGTAAATTTAGGAATAAAATTTTAATTCCCGTGAAAATTCTCACATTAATCGGAATCGTTTCGAAACGCTGAATCCTCTTTTTTTTTTTTTGTTCCCGACAATATCCCGCTTCCTTTTTAATTGTTCTTGGGCGCGTGAACATGAGTGAAAATGATTTAAAAGCGAAAAGCAAAGTTTCCGCTCTTTTTGCTTCCCTGATTCAAATCGAATTCAAAAGTCCAGACACCATACACACACACACACACAATGGTACAACAAACTAAAAAACATTCTTCTCTCTCTTGGTCGGTCGAGAGAAAACGGGTTGATCCAAATTCCGATTTTGCTTCATTACAAGTGTGCAACGAATAAAAGCACATTTAGATAAGGAAGATGTTTCCGCTTCTCTCGTTTTAGTAATCCACCAAAATTAAATAAGATAAAAGAAAAAAACAGTTAATCCTGCCTTTTTTATATGCCGTTTTTTTTTTCAGGATTTATTCCGTGCAATGACTATTAATATTCCCTTCCTCAAACTAACTTCCTTTTTCGCGCTAAAAAAAAAGTTTCAGCAGCAAAAAAAACAACAAAGAAGCAATAAATTCGTAAAGTTATTTTCCTTTTTTTTCTCTGTCAGATCATTTACGATATCGAAAAATATTATCTTTAATCTTGTTGTGTATGTGCTGATGTTCACTGCTTAGAGAAAACAATTTATTTCCTTGGGTTTTTCTCCGCCTTGTCGGAACCTGTTTTATGGCTTCCAGAATCAGTTAATAAGTTTACTTCGTTAATGCCCATCAGATGTTTATATGACCCCGCGGAGCAATTTTACACCCGTTTTTAATCATAAGTCGACAAGTTATTGCATGAAAGATGAAACCATTAAATTATTTTCTTTTTCGATATCCTACGCGCGCTTGGGTAATTTGAAAAAAAAAAAGTCTCGGCAAAAGACTGGAAAGTTTTCACCGTTTTAATTTACGGAGCTTGATAGACGTTAGATGATTTCCTGTTTGGAATATATGCATGTCAGATACAGTAATTTAAAGTCGGACTTTGGTTTCTCCGCATTAGCTGAATCGTTGCTTTGAAAAAGGGGACATGGTTGCCGATTCTGCGTGATCTGTTCCCGACCATTTTTCCTAGAATCTTTGGTTCCAAAAAATTTTTTTTCTTAACCATTTTTGAACTGAGTAAGGATCTTGTTCCCAGCAGTTAATTTAAATAGGAATCAAACGGGATATGGAACAAAATGAAAATAATTTTCATAATTTATAATTTTATTACTCCCTCTGTCCCAAAATACTTTGTGTGTTTCTCATTTTTATTTCCCATTTCGCAAGCTTTTGATTTTTGCCGGAACTGTTTGTACCACTTTACCCACCCATCCAAGCACTATTTCACACCACCCCCCTATCCCCCCCAGGGGTCCCCCCCTTTAGGGAATAAATTACCGAAAAAATGTAAAAAATTAAAAATTTCTATTATTTTCGCCCCGTTTCAGAAACGAAAGCGAAAAATTTGAAAGTGGTCGGAAATGAGAGAGTACATTACCCTAAACAAGAATCCCCCATGAGAAATTTTTTTTCATTTGTCGCAACCCCCCAAAAAAATTAAATATGTCGAGGGTCCGACCAAGCGGGCGAATTTTTAAATCTCGATTAGATGGTCGCGAAACGTTGTTACGGGGGTTTTTTAGGTCGCTGATTTCGATTCTGAGGTCCGTTTTTGAAAATTCAAGATGGCGGATCCAATATGGCGGACCTTTTCTTAATAAATCGATTGTTTTTCACTAAAACACGTAATCGGGGGGTTATTGAGGTCGCTGATTTCAATTCTGAAATCGGTTTTTGAAAATTCAAGATGGCGGAACCAATATGGCCGACTTTTTTTCAAAAATTCGACTTTCTTTCACATAAGCACGTAATCGGGGGGTTATTGAGGACGCTGATTTTGGTTTTGAGGTCGGGTTTTTAAAATTCAAGATGGCGAATCCAATATGGCTGACCTTTTTTCAAAAATTCGATTTTTTTCTTACATAAACACTTGTCCGGGGGGTTATTAGGGACGCTGATTCCGAATCTGAGGTTAGTTTTTACAATAGTTCAAGATGGCGGATCCAATATGGCGGACGATTCCAAAAAAAATTTTTTTTAATTCAATCAAATTCATGATTAGGGGTTATCGGTGAACGTCCGCCATATTGCATCCGTCACCGTCATCTTAAATTTTTAAAAACGGACCTTAGAATCGAAATCAGCGTCCCTAATAACTCCCCGGACAAGTGTTTATGTGGGAAAGAAAGTCGAATTTTTGAAAAAAGGTCGGCCATATTGGTTCCGCCATCTTGAGTTTTCAAAAGCCGATTTCAGAATTGAAATCAGCGACCTCAATAACCCCCCGATTACGTGTTTTAGTGAAAAACAATCGATTTATTAAGAAAAGGTCCGCCATATTGGATCCGCCATCTTGAATTTTTAAAAACGGACCTCAGAATCGAAATCAGCGACCTAAAAAACCCCCGTAACAAACGTTTAGCGACCATCTAATCGAGAATTAAAAATTTGCCCCCATGGTCGGACCCTCGACATATTTAATTTTTTTGGGGGGTTGCGACAAATGAAAAAAATTTTCTCATGGGGGATTCTTGTTTAGGGTAATGTACTCTCTCATTTCCGACCACTTTCAAATTTTTCGCTTTCGTTTCTGAAACGGGGCGAAAATAATAGAAATTTTTAATTTTTTACATTTTTTCGGTAATTTATTCCCCAAAGAGGGGGGCCCCTGGGAGGGATGGGGGGGTGGTGTGAAATAGTGCTTGGGTGGGTGGGTACAAACAGTGTACAGTGTAAAGTGGTACAAACAGTTCCGGCAAAAATCAAAATCTGGTCAGGCCAACATCGTTCGTTTTTTTCATTTTGTTCCATACCCCGTTTGATTCCTATTTAAATTAACCATTTTTCCCCTAATTTTCAATTTTCCTAAAAATTTTTGATTCCTAAAATAAAATTTCTTAAAATGATGTTACACACAGATATGACATTTCACAGATACAGCTGGTTGTCTGCTTGGAGTCTGATTTTGAAAGGAGGGCGGCCTAACTGGGATACTGTACGGTTGAGGGGGTTGACAGATGGGATTTGCTGGAAAGCCGTAATACGGATACTGGAGGGGGGGTGGGTAGCCAAAATTTCCAGGTGGACATCCCATTGCTGGATTTAACTTTTTTATTATTTTTTTATTTTTTAATTTTTTAATGCAATATATTTTATTTCTCTTTTATGTTCAGAGTATATAGATTCCTCCGAAAAACATTATAAATGACAAAATTTATGTACGACCAAAGTGTCATTTGACCGAAAATACAAATGACAAAACCTCTTATGACAATTTTTGCTATGACAGCAATAAACATGACAAAAATTACGTATGACAAACTGTCAATGACAAAAGCTCTCTAAATAAAACCCAATAGATCCTGAGCAGATCCATCGAAATTTTATTACAGAAAATAACTTTCTCGATACGCTTACCACACTAGAAAGACCCTTCTTACAATGTATGGACTTGGTCGAGTTCTACTCCGGCACACAAAACAAGTTTTTTTTCTATTTTTTTAAAAATCGTTTCCTGGTATCGCTCATCAGGAGCAAAAGTTACTTTCCCAAATGACACGTTACCCATTTGATGTAATCAATTTAGGTGAACTAAACCTTTTTCATTTAAAGCAGCAGAGAAAAAAAAAATTTAAGCGCCCACATTAATATAAATTTCTCTGAATTGTAAAAAAAAACCACATCGCAAGAATTAAACCCACACGAAATACTGGGATCCATTTCTCACGACAGACATAAAGTTACATAAAAGTCGAAATAAGATTAATTTCTCACAGCCAATAAAGAAAATCTGTATCAGAAGGAAACCGAAAAAAAAGAGGTAGAGAGCAAAAAAAAAAAAAAAAAAAAAAAAAAAAAAAACTTTTCTTGTAAGCGTTTGTGATAAAAACACAAACAAATAAAGCAAACAAAACTCAGATGAAAAAGTCCCTTACCCCCCCCCCCCCTCTATCTCTATCTCTCTCTCTTCTCCTCTGGTTTTGTTTCAACAAGTTGTCGAAAAAGCCTTAGGCGGAGGACTGTACCGTACGATCTTTTAGTTCCCCCTCCTCCCCCTCTTTTTTTGCTTTTTCGAGAAAAATGATAAAAAAATAAAATAAAAAAAATCCGAATTTCCCGCGGTTAAATAAACTTTTCAAATAGATTTTTCCAGTAGGAATTTATATCTATATTTTTATTTTCCTGGAAAAAAAAAATCAAAAGGGGGAGTAAAAAGTAAAACTCTTATTCTACTATTTTCTTCCTTTTTTTCTTCCTCCTTTGCGTAAAAAGGAACGTGAGATAAAATACCATCATATGGTCCATCGTGGAAATGCGAAACAATGCAGTTACATATCCTAGATATGGAGATGCCAGGGAGGTGATATCACTATGGCAACCTAGGACGCATGCGCCATTTTCCCCCCGTAGGGTAAGAGCCGTGCACTCTCTTATCAGGGCACATTGTAGAGGGCGGCTCCCTCCCGTTCGTTATCAATACGAATATTTTCGAAATCTGCTTCGGGTAAACAAATCGGGAAACTTTACTTTCGAAATAGAAAAACGGGAAAATGCGAAAATAAATAATTCCAAATTTTTTTTTTTTTTCTTTCGTTTTTTTTCCCGATTTTTTATTGTTTGTCTTGTCCGGTCAAATGTGAAAAAGTTCGAAAAAAAAAAAAAAGTTGTGAGTTTGTTAAGCTTAGAAAAAAAAAATTTTTTTTTGTATACAGTGAGGCAGTATGTATCGTTAAAATTTTAGTGAATTTGAAATAGTGAAAAAAAAAAAAAAAAAAAAAAATTATAAATATATTCGAAAAAAGAAAAGAAAACGTCGAAGATGGAAAATTTATCCAAAAGCGTAAGAAATAATAAAAAACAACTTTACAAGTAGGAAACGAAACTTTCAAGTTTCTCGCTGAAATATTCAAAAAGCGGGGGGGCAAACGAGAGAACGTTAAGAGGTAAAAAGGTGGTATGGAGAAAAGGATGAGAAGAAGGAGGAGAGAGAAGATGGGGGGAGGGGGTAAATATTTATAATGTAAACAACACCTAACCTCGGAGTATTTGCTCTAATCAGCTCCCTCTGATTGTACAGATCCGGTACGAGTTTTAGGTAAAGAAAAATTAAAAGAGGCGTCAAGTCGAGAGAAAGGATAAGAGTTTCATATTTATGCAAATATTGATTACTCTGACGAAATTTTCAAAATTACGACCCGTGACGGATGACCCTTAATCGGAGCCACCAGGTCCTTTAAATCTGATGAAGATATACGGAGGAAAAAAAAAATTCCCACGCATAAATATTTCAGGTAAAAAAGTTTTCCGAAAAATATTCTTCCTAAAAAAGACGGCATATAATGATTCCCCGTGTTATTTCCTTCTTTTTTTTCACCCCGCGGGGATTAAATGATGTATGAGACAGATTCACGGTATACAACATAAATATTTAATAATTTGGTGGGCCGATATTTTACGCATGACTAACAACTAATACCTAAGGGATGCTGATACCTCAAAAATAACCTCGTGACAGTTTCACGAAAAAAGAAAAACTCTAGAAGAAAAATTATTTCAAAAAAAACTTTTTTTGAAGAAAAAAAAAACATAATAACTTTTAAAAGTAGAAATTAAAAACTTTCACCCAGCCCATGAAACCGTCAGTTTTAATAACGACAAGTTGCCCTTTTTAAAACCCCGAAAAATCTTTGCATTATCTTTTTGCATCCTTTACGCCACTACTAGAAAAAAAAAAGAAGCGAGAGCGGTTGGCTGGTTTATTTTTCTTTACATTTTCTCTCTTCCGTTCGGAAATTATGTTTGACATTTCAGCGATAATAATGCGACTGACGTATTCTTTTATCAGATTGAAATGCTATTTAAAAATAACACAGATTGACATGTAACTTTACCATTCTATATCCAGCCGACATCGAGGCTGACGTTATTTACACGGGAGCATCAGCTCGAGATGTAACAGAGTCGGACATTTTATAAATAACTTTATATGTTTAGATGATACCGAGTTTTTTTTTTTTTTGTCTTTTTGTGTCACTTGTCATCGTAACAACGAAATGCGAAGATATTAGTTTTTTTCCCCCCCTTGAATCTCTTGATAATTTTTTTCCCTACTGTCATGGTTTTCGAAAAAGTGTAAAGAAATAAACCCAGTTGAGGTTTTCCGTAAAAAAGGAAAAGGGCAAGAAAAGGTGAAATGAGTTTCAATTTCAAAATCTCATAACATTTTTTGAGTCGCCAATGGTCTCTCATTTATAATTTTCGAATAGGGTTTTCCGGACGTGATCTTCAATGTGTTTCCTGAGAAAAAAAACTCATGGATTTAAAGGACTAAATGTCCAAAATAGGGTTGGCGTCATTTCAAAGACTGAATTTTTTGGCTGTTATAAAGCATACAATGACCTCTCCGCTGTGAGCAAAATATTATTCGACGTTTTTTATTGCCAGAAGAGTGAACAATCGTTCCTGAGCGCGGATCTTATCTGTATTGTCATAAACGAACAATTCGTCAAAACTATTTTGTCACGTGACTTTTTGTCACAAATACATTTTTGTTACGACATCTTGTCACGAATACATTTTTGTCACATCTTTTCACAAATACATTTTTGTCACGACGACATCTTGTCACGAATAATTTTTGTCACATCTTTTCACAAATACTTTTTTGTCACAACGACATTGAACGTAAATAACGATTGAAAATAAAGAGGGATATTATTATTGAAAGAAAAAGTCATTTGACAAAATATGATCCTTCGTTAGCCGGATCGGTATGTCGCAGCGCGCAAGTCCAGGAATTAAAAAGGGCGTTGCACCGGAAAGACTCGGATTCGAGTCAGGGAGGACATTCCACAATGTCGATGGTCAGTCGGCAGCTGAAGATTAATTAAAATAAGGAACGCTAGTGGAGGTGGAAGACACGTTGACGAAGAAATAACGACAGACAGTCGCATGATGAAAATAAACAGTGATATTATTGAAAGAAAAAGTCATTTGACAAAACAGACATCTTGTCACAAATACATTTTGGTCACAACGACATCTTGTCACAAATACATTTTTGTCACGATTCTTGTCACAAATACATCTTTGTCACATCTTATCGTAAAAACATTTTTGTCACGACATCTTGTCGTTTAATTTATTTCGTCACATATAAAATTCGTCTCAATGTTTACATTTCGTCACAATAGATTTCGTTCCAAATTTTTGGTACAAGTTTTTTGTCATAAAACATAATTTCACCTCTGTATAAGATCACCATTAAAATTACAATTGCCGAGTTTGCTCAATTTTTCCGGCAGGTTTAAACGATTAGGTTTTCAAAATTAACGTTTAATAAATTAAACATTACACAGTTCAAGTAATTAATATTTTGCATTTTGACGAAAAGTAAATTTAACAAAATTTTTGGTGCCAAATATGCTTGTGACGATTTTTTTTTTAATGACGAAAAGTCATAAAAAGTCATTGTGACCAAATTTTTAGGACAAAATATGCTTGTGACGATTTTTTTTTGTGGCAAAATATACACTGTGGCGAATTTAGTTTGTGACGAAATTCCTGGGAGGAAAAGGCGTAAATTTGGCAACCGTGGAATGATAAGCAAATGAATCAGATAACTGGCTTAGCTTAGCCAAAGAGATGTTCACTTTTGAGGGAAAAATTGGAGAAAGGTAAAGGAAAAGCAAATTTAGAGAAAAATTAACAACTGGTACTCTCGTCTTTTTAGTCCGTCCAAAGTCCGCCATTGGGCGGACTTAAAAAGATGAAAAGGTTTATAGGCAAGGTTTAAGGGGAAGACAAGATGTTACTTTTTCTGGAAATTTACTTTCCATCTTACTTCTTTTTCTGCGGTTTTTCCTACCAAATTTTGAAATAATACACTAAAATCAATAGAAAGCCAATTACACACACACTGAACAACAAATAGATTACCTTCGTTTCATTATAAAGGAGAAACTCAATATTGTTGAAATCAAGATATTAACAGTATAACACGTGTATATAGGTCGAGTCTTAATTCATATTATTTAATTTAATCATCTCTTTGGGAATATCGAAACTAATTATACACGACAATGAAACGACTAATTGTAAATGACAATAGTCACAATAGGACGAAGTTTGCAATGCAGATTGCAATATATGTTTATCAAAAAAAGATGCAAAGGGAACAGAAATATCAACTACGGTAGTTCCTCTGATACGGAAAAGAAAAGTACTAAACTTTTACCTAGGCCGAAATTTCACGCTAAAACATGTTGCAGTAACATGTTGAGACATGTTGCTTTACGTATTTCAGCGTCAGAAACATGTTGAAGCGTAAAAACGTGTTACGCAACACTGAAAAATGAAAAAAAAAAACTTGCAAATGTTGCCAACATGTTTCTATGCTACAACATGATCAGCAACATCTTGGCAACATGTTGCCGAAACCGTGGATCACTGAGTCGTATTTTAAAAACAAGCCATTAGCTTTTGCTTTTGCTTAGGTTCTTTAAATAAACTTAAGCAAGTTTAATTTGAGTTTAATCACTCAGTGGCGAGCGTGCTCGACTCCGAAACGAAAGATCGTGTGGAGTCTTGGTTCGAACCTGATTTCAGTCAGGATTTTTTTCCGCCAGCATTCACCTCTGATTCTCATGTGTGTATCATGTGAAGAAGACCGACGTGTCACAGGGTTTGGATTCCCTGTCAAAATAAAGTAGGTCCCGCTCATTCGTAAAATACCTTTGCGATATGAGTGCCCCGTCTTCGAGCTCGTCACTCGATACATTAAGGGGTATGACGTAGTAACGCCTAAACCTTACACCCGAAACCGAACTTAGTAAAGGTAGGCGCCGGTTCATAGGGCTTCATGTCCTGATTATGCCGAAAAAGAAGAAGAAGTTTAATTTTGAAATTTTTTTTAAAAATTAAACAATTTTATTTAAACTTAATTAAGTAGGGTCGGGTCGCCTAAATGTAAACACTCCCAAAATGTCAACACCCCTTATTTTTTCCTAAGTAAAAAGCGTTTTCGGCCCAAAATATAATGAAACGTGTTCTTTGTTTCATAATCTCCCTACAAAAGCCTGATTTCCCCCCGAAAAATGTTTACGGTTTTTCTTATAACGTATTTAAAAAAATACGGATTTTTTTCTCGGTAAAACTCGTCTTGTGGATTTTTTTCGAATATTTATTTTGAAGGAAAGACACATTAAAAAATTTTGAAATTCCACTCATTTACTTACATGTTAATGAAGTTTATGTTATCGACTTACATTTTAAGTAATGTTAAAGATTTTAATGTTTTTTTCTTAAATTTCCGCAAAAGATCGAAAATCAAAAATATGTCCGAAGTGTCAACACGCCATTTTGTCTATTTGATTGTTATGTAAATAAAAGAATTTTTCGGGATTTTTTTTTATTTTTAAAAAAATTGTAAAATTATTCCTGTGAGCATTGATTTGTAAAAGTGGTATGTATTACTATTAGAGGGATGATGTAGCATTCTGGAGAGATAAATTTTGAACGGATTCATCTTCACGGAGAGCCTTCTGGTGAGCGTTTACATATAGGTTCATTTTTATGAAAAACCGGTAAAATCAAACCGTAATGTCAACGCTATTATATCAACCCTCTAAGCAAAATTTTAAAGTAGTACCTGTATCACATATTTACTTCATGTCTTGAAGAACACATTGGGCTGTTGGATCACTTTTTAAAACGTAATTTTTTGTAAGAAAAAAATATTTGAAAATGCCGTGTCCGAAATGGCGGAAAGTGTTTACATTTAGGCGACCTGACCCTACAAATAAACTTGAATATTGTTGGCATTTACAATATTTTAGGTATCCTGATGAGACACCTGTTATAGTTTTAGTAAAACAAGTCATTATTCCACAGCTACAAACGTAGCCGTTGATTTTACTCTTGACCTACACGTGCTTACAGCTCCAAAATACCACTCAAATTCAATTTAAAAAAAAAACCGAGCGATTGCCAAGAAAAGATTCAACGGAAATTCTTATCCTTCCAAAAAGAAAAAACTTTTCTATTTTCCAACCGCAAACCCCATCAACACTTTTTCTAGATACTTTTAATTTTGTTTTCCGCTACATAAAAATTCTTAAACTTTTCCGAAAAAAGTTGAAGGAAAAAGAGCTAATTTTAAATCAACTTATACGTGGAATTAAGGAGCCTTCTCCGCTTATTCCCCCGTAAACTTTTCCAGTCGATCCTTCCCCCTTCCCTCACCGTATTTTCGGTCTCTCCCAACAATGACCGCATCAGCTTTTACGTTTCGAATCTCTTAAAAAAAAAAAAAAAAAAAAAGGCCGGTGATTTTCTTTATTTTAATAATAAAATAAGGCAATGGGCGGAGAAAACAGAACTGGAAATTATTCTCTCGGTTCATGTCTTTTTATTGTCGTACACTCGGAGTTGATTCAAGTTACAGCTCCTGCTTAAAAAAAGAAAGAAAGAAAGAAAGAAAGAAGGATGAGATGAGAGGGGGAAAAAAAATCTAGTCTATCACAAAGACTTAAGATTTAATCTCTGGGTACTCACGTAAAAGAAATTGGATCAAATTTCTTTTATTATATCACGATGACATTAGAGAAACAGAGTCGGATAGGGTAACGTGACTGGATGCCTTGCTGAAGGATTCCAATAATGACCTAAGAACATGGAAGTCTTTTGATAAATCTCTGTTTAAATGATTTTTTTTTTTTCGTTTCGGAGAAAGAGCGAGCGATGGAACTAAAAATAAAAAAAAGAGGAATGCGAACCGAGTTCAAGGATCGTTCTTGTTTTTCCCAAAAGGACTGGGGACGTTTATTTTTTTTTTTTTTCCTGCTTCAACATGATATCAATTATTTGGAAGCGTTTCCGGAACGAATCATCGAGTGGCGACGACAATTAACAACGTTTACACATTAAAGGAGGTATTGTTTACCAAATAGGGGGGTGTCGGATATTAATTACCTGCGTGAATTGAATGGTGGCAAAACGGGCTAAACCCCCCACTCCGTTGAAACCGGGAGTAATTATAGCAAATCGCACAATAGGAATAGTCATGAAAGACGAATCCCTCAAACGGAAGCGAGGATATCAATTAATAATAATAATAAAAAAAATCCAGCTTTCAAAACTCAAAAACTAAGAACAAAAGTGGCTAATTATTCCTTGATTTACTCTGAATTGGGAATCTTTACAATTAGGAGGGGAAAAAATTTTCCAGAGTCGACTCAGGCGCCGAAGAAGCAAAAACAACTAGGGAAATGATTCCTATACTTACAGAGTTTCCTAATTAATCATGAAAAATCCATTTAAAAAAGACTCACGACTTTCGAAAGCCGTTGCGAATTCATCGCAGATAATAATATATCACATCAGTGGCGCCTTTATCCATTTCTCGGAAAGGCTATTTTTCACCGTGATTTTCGATCCTTCCCAATGGAATCGAACATGACGTTCGCAGCACACACACACTGAGGCGATTCTATATAGGAGACCCTTGAGCCTTATAATTCAGAAAAGAGATGAGGTGAAGGCCGCCGGCGTGTAAGATGTCTGACAGAAAGGGTTCTTTCAAACCCATGCTCATCTTGGAGCCCGAAAGGTTCACTGAATCGGGTGTCATAAGTCAATTCCATTTCGCTGAAAAAAGCTTAAACGACGCCGTGGAAGATGCCATTGGAAATAAAAATATTAGGGAAGCAGCCCGGAAACACGGTGTTTCATATTCAACGTTGAACCGGAATGGTTTTTAAATAATTACATTTTTTTAAAATCCACCGCCAAAAATATTTAAAAATCAAAAACAGAAACGAACTTTGACAAACCTTTATTGTTTGCTTTCTATGTACCGTAAACTGGGGTGAGATTGACCGCCCGGGGCGAGATTGACCGGCCTAAAAAAAGGTAGTTCTGGCTGAATTTTTTAAAATCTGATTGTTAGAGGGGAAAGAAAGGGAAATCCTCTAGTAATTTTATTTAAAGAAAACATAATTTAACCGTGGTTACTAACTTTTTTTAGGCCGGTCAATCTCGCCCCGGGCGGTCAATCTCACCCCAGTTTACGGTAGCCATGATTGATCTATTACTGTCGAAACAGGAAAACAAAATTTAAGAAGCGTTTTTAACTTGTAAGTGCAGTTAAACATCTTATCTTTTAGCTTTAACCGAAATCGGGTCGACGTGATTATAATTTGGCTTGAGATTTAATGATTAAAAAAAAAAATTATTCACTAACAAATCCGTTACATGTGTCAGTAACTTACACCCGTACTACGGAAGCCCTGAAGGGTCAAGTATCAATGTATATATTTTGCTTTTATTGTTTGTTCCGGAACAAACAGCGTACAATAAGTAAATTGCCTGAAAAGAATAATAATTAAACCATGTTTCAAAACATTTTAGTGGTGTTTCTAAAACTTTTTTGTCTGCAAAATCTTCTGTTTGGATACTGCAGACCGTGGATAATAGTATATTAATAAAAAATTGAATTAAAATTTATTTATTTGTGCCAAAAATTTTATTTGCATATTTCAAAATGAAACGATTAGTTGTATTATTGTTGTTAACTGGCTTGATGTATCCTGTCAATTTCCAGTAAGTAATAAAAAAGATTTGTTTTTCTAACCTAATCTGGTATCTGGTCATCGTAGAGAGCCTCTCTTAGTAGAGAGACGTCTCTTCCGGAACAGACAATTTTGTATTGGATATCTGTTGCAGAACAAACAATTTTATTATTAAACGCTGTCATTTCCAAAACAAACATAGCTTGTTCCGGAATAGGCTATTTTTTATTGATTGTCTGTTCCAGAACAAACGATTTTATTATTAAACGCTGTCTTTTCCAGAATAAACATTGCTTGTTCCGGAACAGACAATTTTTGATTCGCCTGTTCCAGAACAAACAATAAATTTAAAATTGTCAGTTCCAGAACAGACAGCGTTTATTAATTAAATCGTTTGTTCCGGAACTCTTGTCTCTTCCCTAACAAACAATGAATCAAAAACTATCTGTTCCGGAACGATTTAATTATTAAACGCTGTCAGTTCCAGAACAAACATTGCTTGTTCCGGAACAGACAATTTTTTATTCATTGTCTGTTCCAGAACAAACAATAAATTTAAAATTTTCAGTTCCGGAACAATCAATAAAAAATTGTCAGTTCCGGAACAATCAATAAAAAATTGTCTGTTCCGGCGGAACAGACAAGGTTTGTTCTGGAACAGACAGCGTTTATTAATTGAATTGTTTGCTTCGGAACTCTTGTCTCTTCTGTAACAGACAATGAATCAAAAACTATCTGTTCCGGAACAATTTAATTATTAAACGCTGCCAGTTCCAGAACAAACATTGCTTGTACGGAAACGGAACAGACAATTTTTTATTGATTGCTTCTTCCGAAACAGGCAGTTTTAAATTGATTTTTTGTTCCGTAACAGACAATGACTCAAAAATGGTCTGTTCCGGAACAGTTAGTGAATAAAAAATTGTCGGTTCTGATACAGGCAATCTTAATTAAACGTTGTTTGTTCCGGACAGACAATAAATTTAAAATTGTCAGTTCCAGAACAATCAGTAAAAAAAAAAAAAACATGGAACATTTGACCATTCAAGGCTTCCGTACGATTACACTTCAAAATTTTTCTAGCTTCAGCTAAGCGAAAGAAATTTTTCTTACCAGTTACAACGAACAAGTAGATGGAAGAAATAAAAAAAGCAAAACAGATTTTTTTTTGCCACGTTTTAGTTATTTTTCATTGTCGTTAAAAGTTCTAAAACCTAGGCCATTAATTATACAATTTACACAGCATTCTTATACCTCAGATCATCCTTTTTCACCGTTTCGAGCGGTTTTGTTATGCACGAAGTGTTACGCTCCTCACGAAACTCAATACTCGCATCGTCTAGTCGAGCTTTTCCTCCAATCGACCCCGAACTCCGACACTGTTGATAGTACTTTCATGTTTTCCATGCCGGCTCCTGTTTCAGCCTTTCTTAAACGTGAAGGTGGATTACGTTACATTTATCCGACCGTAAACTACGATCATCTGATTTCAGTGACCCTCATACTTTTCCCTTAACTCATACAGTTTCCAGACAATCTGTCTGAATCCCAGACAGAAATTCCAACTTCGTCTAAACTTAATTACAACGGCTACATAAAAAAATAATTTAGAATAATGTTCTAAAATTCGTTCATTTAATTATCCGTAAGACAAAAAAAAATATATACATCCCATTTAAATTTTATAATCGAGTCATAGCCATGAAAACAATTTTCCCAAGCTCCGAAAAGGCGCCACTGAATCTCATTCAAAACTCTCCAGGTTTTAAATCTGATCCAGTTTTCTCTTCAAATTTAATGAAATCCGTAACTTGGCTCTCCTCCAAAACTTTATTTTTTTTTATTATACATAATCTCTTGAAATTGCAACCGATTTAAAGCTCGTGCTACATTGTTACGTGCCTCTATTACGCTCATGATTTCCACTTAACGGTAAAAAAAAAGGTCGCAAAAGTCCTTTTATTTTTCCAAACGAAAGATAAAAAAAAAAAAAAAAAAAAAAAGATCTCAAAATATTACAGTCAGAGAAAACACTGTGAAACGATTGATTCCAATACAAACATCTGATATCAGGACTCCATAAAAGAAAAAAAATTCCTGCATCTCAAGAATCATCTTTGTCAGGCCCGTAGTCAGATTAAGTAGTGATGACAGACTGGTACAACGGCTTTATGGCTGAAGAAAAATTTGAAATCAAAAATTATAAATCCATTTTCATTCTGAAGGTGCCCCAAGAAAAAGTGCGTTATAAAATTTTATAACTCTATTAAAGTATTGGCCGATTATAAAATTTTACAACTATTTATGAATTTTTATAATTAAAATTTTTAACTGAGCAATATATTCATTTTATGCTTGAATTGCACTATATTTAGCATATGAGGACTTTATGGGCTCTTTTTTAAAGATTTTTCATGAGAAAAAAAAAAAGGAAAAAAAATTACAATTTTTTGGAATAGAACCCGAGCCTTGTGGTCGACTTACCAGCCGCCTTTATTCATATTCACTACCCCACTTTTCAACTGATTTTTAAAAGCGGCAATATGATTCTTAAGTTGCCAATTATTTTGACTTATAATATTTTCCGAACTTACTTATATACTTATAATACATACGAACTTACTTACTGACTTATAATACATCCGAATTTTCGGTTTATTTCTTGTATTTTTAATTTGACAAAGGCTCAAAAATAAAGAAAAATAGAAATAGAAAAATTCGGGAAGTGTTAGAAGAAAATAAAAAAAGATATTTTTATTTCCTGGCGAAAAAAAAAGTAATCATGGAAAAATGAATGAAATACTCAAAGCCTAACGAAAGGAAATCCGAAAAAAAAAAAATAGTGCAACTGAGAATGTTGGTCAAGCCTGGAGCCGGCTATTTAATTAATTTCCTCCCGAATTAAAGAAAATCCCAGTAGTCTGTTGCAACCATTTCATTTCATTTCTTTCCTTTTAGGTCAGGAAGTCATTTTATTTTTGCCTTTGACAAAAAATTAAAAAAAAAAAAAAAAAAAATTCAAGTGGTTTAAAATTCCGTTTTCAAATGAATGATTCCTAACCATTTGACAATGATTGATTTTGTTTTCCGTTTAATGTAAAATATCGATACCATATTTAAATGATCGATTTGTTCTTTGGGGGCAAAAAAAAAACAGAAATCCAGACGAACAACAAAAGCTTTCATCGCAGGAAAAAAAAAAGAAAAAAAAAGGAAAATTGAAACAGAAAATATTTATTTAGGCAATTTATTTTGAGGTCACACAACAAAATATGCAGTTAGTTAGGTTACCGTTCGAAGGGGGGGAGGAAAAAAATGAGAAAAGCTTAGTAATGATCTAAAAGCTCTAATATAATATTTCCGCTTGGCTGAGCCTCAGACAGGGGGTTTATTGGAAAATCAACAAAACCAGTACGGCTGAAAATACTGTTACTACAAGATTATTTTTTAATTCGTTTTCCCCTCCCGTACACTTCGCAAAATATTTCGCCGCATGAGCTAAAATAAAAGAACAAAAAAAACCAGGAGACAGCAGTCATTAAACACCGATTGCGATGTTAGTCACGTAATAAAATCGGATCAACGAATTAACTCACCTTAAAAAAAAAAAAAAAAAAAAAAACCAGCTTCTTCCATTAAACAGCTAATGTCTGATAATCGGAAAATCATTTGCAAAATAAAAGAATGATTGTGCATTCAAAAGAACCCCTAAAGTGGTCAGACGAATGATTTCCACGTATAGCCTCCCGGGTGTTTTAATTTTATAGACCGAAAGGAGGGATAAATCATAAAGATCAGAGATTAAATGATTTGGTTAATTACCTTGATATTTAGTTGGGAGGGATTAAATTACCTTTTGCGCTCAACGAGTTACCCCGGCTCCGGATGATTTGCCGTTCCGATGAATAATGCGGTTAATGAGGAATGAATTGTGTCAAAAGCGAAGAGACGGGTTCTTTTTTGTTCTTTTTCCGGAGAGGAAAAAAAAAAGTCGTAAAAGCCATTAACGGGGAAAGAGGTGAAGTTTACAACTTTCGAAATGTTCGCCGTCATTCGAAAAGACTCCTGTAAAACAAAAAGGAGTAACTGGATTTTCCCCGCAGTTTATGAAACGAGTAACGAACGAAAGACTATTATCCGGAAAAGTTGGGGAGTCCCCCCAGTGAAAAGTTTGAAATGTTAATTTTCCAAGTGCGGTTGAGCCGTGAGAACTGCTGAAAGTTGATCTATTATAATATTCGATTGCATGGTCAACCGTTGAAATGAACCTTTTGAAGGTATTTAGAGTATCCGATAAATACCCGGAGCTAGGTCGAGAGGATGATGGTAGAATCGGTTAGGATAATAATAGAATCGGTTATAAGGTACTTGACGTCCAAAATTATTAATTAACCAATCGGTTAATAAATAATTTTTTTTTCCTTTGACGAATATGCACCGTCGATTTCTCCTTTGTTTATAGTACGATTTTTCAAGTTATTCTTATTCGCATCCGAATTCGATAACTGCACATTTACCTATATATGTATACTAATGATGTCCATAATTATTTCTAATTATGTATATTATATTTATTTACTAATGATATAATAATGAAGTCGAGGTTCAGCCACATGTAAAACATGACATTTGGCGGAACCGAAGAAAACTTTACGTCCATAATTATTTATTAACCAATCGGCTAATAAATAATTATGGACGTAAAGTAAAGTTACATAAGGTAAATTTACGTAAGGTAAATTTTTCTTCGGTTCAGCCAAATGTCATATGTTTTACATGTAGCTGAACCTCGGCTTTAAGATAATGATGCCTTTTGAAGTGATCTAAACGTCCAGCTATTACCTACCAGATACAAAAATTTCTCAAAAATTTTTTTAAATTGCCCTGGCACTATTGCCTTATCTATCTTTATTGCCTTATATCATATCATTGCCTTATAATCTTGAACTAAAATATTTATTTGGGCGCAATTTCACGCCAAACATGTTCGGCGAACATGTCATGAGAGCTTCTCCAACATGTTTGTCGAACATGTTTGGCGTGAAATAGCGCCTTTAGCTTAAAAATCAAACACACTGGCGTATACGTCAAATTTAACAGGGTCATTTTCTTCTTCTTCTTTCAAGTGCCGGCTCCGCGACGGAGATTGGCTATCATCTGGCAGATTTTTACTTTTGAGACCGCCGCTCTAAAAAGACTCAAGGAATCAATACCAAACCAGTCCCTGAGATTCTTAAGCCATGAGGTTCGGCCTTCGGCCTTGCTTGGCCCTCGATTTTTCCCTCCATCACAAGCTGAAGGAGACGGTACTTTTCATTTCGAATTACGTGGCCGAAATAATCGAGCTTCCGACGCTTGATCTCGTAGAGCACTTCCAACTCCTTTCCCATACGAGCCAAGACGTCAGTATTCCTCACCCTGTCAGTCCACGAAATTTTAAGCATTTTAAGCATTCGACGGTTTACCCACATCTCAAAAGCCTCCGACTTCTTTTCCAAAGCCCTAGTTAACGTCCATCCCTCGTGTCCATATAAGAGCGCGGGAAAAACGTAACATCGGTCGATACGGACCCTTGTTTGGAGACTCAGGTTACAATTGCTCAACAGGTTCCTCATTTCCAGGAAAGTTCCTCTGGTTTGCTCTATACGTGCTCGGACTTCCTGGTTACAATCCCAAGAATCATTTACGCAGCACCCAAGGTATTTATACGAGTGCACCCATTCAATAAAGGGTCATTTTAATAAAATTATATTTTGAACGAAGATACACCATCGACTTGCAGTGAAAAATACAATGGGGCATATACGAATAAAAGCTTTCGCTTCGGGAATTTTATGCTGGGAAATGCATTTGTTTCACCTCATTCATATACATCTCAATATGTTGCATAATATGTAAACAAACTAGATAATGAATTTTCATTGTGGGCTGACAGTATATTGTGCATTTTAATGCATCAAGAGAGTAACAGTGCTCCAACATAACAAAATGTCTAAAAAAAATTAAAAATCTAAAAAGTCTAAAAGGTGGACTTGAGGTTTTTTCTGACAAAGGAAATAAATTAAAGACCACTGTCGAATTATAAATAATAAATTAATTAAAGAAATGTCGCAATGACCGAAAAATTGTTAAAAATCTATTTCAATTGACCGGATAAACTGACTGACGTCATTTCCAATCACAGGAAAGAAGCAAAATTTCTCGAGGTTTCAAATTCATTGACTTCAGAAAAAAAAAAAATGGATGGCGAAAAACGCAAGAAAAAAAAAGGTCACTTTGACTTCCTTTAAGTCATTTTTCTGTATTTCCAACCATCCATTTCGGTTTCACGAAAACTGCATAATTTAAGAGCCGTGCCGGTCCCTCATAAAAAGCAATAAAATGTCAATAGTATTTTAGATAAAATATTTAAAATAAATTCAATTTGAGTCATCTTTTTCTCTTCAACCCGTTTCGCGCGATTCTTTTTCCTTGATCGACCGCCCCCCCCCCCCTCTTTCCAAACCCTTACGAAAATAGAGAGAATCGATTAAATGATACCACGGGATGAAAATTTCCTCTAAATTGAACATGAAAATCGAAACGAAGCTGATACGGCGAGAAAGAGAGACAGAAAAGAGAGGGGGGGGGGATACGGGTAGAGATCGGAAGGGAAGAGATCGAAGAGAAGCTTCTTCTTGATTAATGAGTTAGCAAGTGACGAATCATTGATACAAGTTTCTCTAACAAAGTTATCAATTTCCAATATTATCGATCTCGGCATTATGGGAAATTCGATATTAAAAAACTGTTTTTCAGGAAAATTAACATTTACGAACATCTGACAAATTGCCTTGTATTTTTTTTTCTTTTCTTTTCTTCTTTTTTATCCTCTTGAAGATATGCCACGTGTTGACTTGAAAAGATATCGGAATAATACCGACTTTTCAAAAAACGGAAATTTGTGAAAAGCTGACTTCGTTATATAAATGATAAAAATCTGTTTAAATCGAATCCGAATCTTCATTATACAATGACATAAGGGTTCTCGGAAAACAAAACGAGCAAAAAAAAATAAAAAAATAAAAAAATAAAGCATAATAAAAATAAATAAATTAAGATTCGTTTTTGCAACAGCGTAATTGGCTCCGAAATAATTGTCAGGCCGTTACAAAATGGAGCCTAATCACCTAAGACTCCAGAAGTTTTAACTCGATGATGGAATTTTGGAGTTACACTCAGAAAAAGGAAATGTTTTGAACAAGTTTTGTCTTGCAACAAAACTGGAAGGTTTCATATAGCAAAACAATAATGCTCCGTGACAACGGACAGGTTGTTTTCGCGTTAGCCAATTTCCTTTTTATAGATAAGTAACGAAATAAAGCGAGGGGGCAGACACAGCAGAAATTAATATCCCTGGTGGCAGTCTGCAAAGTTTTAGTAATTCAATTCAAGATGTTAACGGGCCAGAGAAAAAAAAAACGATTCTTAAATTCCGTGCGTCAAAGGTGAACTAACGTATCTTCATCGTAAATTTGATTGGAGATAGACTGTTGCGACATTTCGTGAAAGTGTCATGTGATCACAAGTTTACACCAACACGAGCGAGTAAACTTGTATTCACTTAATTTTTACAAAACAGTCGAAACGCACTATCTCCAATTATATTTACGATAAAGATACGTTCATTCACCTTCGACGAATAGAATTACTTACATTTTTGTAATTCCGTGAGCCGGACGTCAACTTACGCAATCCCGCGGACGGAATTACAGTTACTAAAAACGATTTAGGGGCCAGACGCATAAGATCAAATCTATCAACAAATATATAAATCTGTACCTCACTGCAGAACTGAACCAAGTCCATTCAAGGATTGCAACTTCTTATTTCAAACCCGACTTTACAAAAGGTATACAGGCTCAGCTGTCGGCAGTGCTGGTTTTATGCCGTCTGGTAGCAAGTTTATTTTGTTGACAGCAGAAAAGTTAACTCTCAGAAGACATAAATTTGAGTTGGCAACGCTTCTATATGCTTTGTAAAGTCAGGTTTGAAATAAGAAGTTGCAATTCTTGAATGGACTTGGTTCAGTTTTGCACTGAGGTACAGAAATGAAGATATTTGGAAACTACTGCAGACAAAAAAAGAGCTAGGAAAACTTTTAAACCAAAAATTTGTTAACTAAAGTTTACCGAGAAGAGGATCTACATAGCGAAGGGATCAACTGAAATATATTGGAGTGTATTGCAACACAACTCACACGAAAACCTTAAAACTAATACCAAAAGGTCAATCGCTGGGTTGATACCCAGGACCTAGATTTCCTAGGACTTTATATCGCAGTCCTAGCCTAGCAGTCCCTGCGATATATTGCATTTCAAAGAATATACTGCGGATTATTATTTGATTTATTTCAAAGAATATACTGTATTTCAATCAAATCTTCGGCTGAAGATCAAAATGATCTTGACCGTTTCGGTTCAAGTTCACAGGAACAAAAAAACACGTAGTTGTGTTTCAAGATCTTTATGTAGGTTTAGGATTTCTTTTTTACTCTCCGGAAATTCGAGAACTGGAAGGAGGTCAGCTGACGATGATCTGTTTCGGATGTATATTATAAATGTATCTGTATATAATACTGTAAATTCTGTAACTCAGTGCAGAACAACACCAAGTCCATTCAAGGATTACAACTTCTTATTTCAAACCTGACTATAAAAAGCATACAAGCGTTGCCAACTCAAATTAATGTCTCTGCGAGTTAACATTTCTGCTTTGTTAAGGAAATAAACTTGGTAGCAGAAGGAATAAAATCAGTTCTGCCAACCGTGGAGCCTGTATACCTTTTGTAAAGTCGGGTTTGAAATAAGAAGTTGCAATCCTTTAATGGACTTGGTATTGTTCTGCACTGAGGTACAGAATTATAAATTACGGGACAGCAAATCCACATGCTCGTGTTGCTGGAATCTTCTGATTACGTGATATTTTGACAAACATTCGAAAAGACTATCTATATCTACAATCGCATTTAAGATAGAGGTACGTCAGTTGATCTATTACGCACAGGTCGAAGAAATAAGAATATAAAATTGATTTTAAAAAAAAATTGTAGACTTTGAAAACTGAAATTAAAGCGTTTGTCTTATCTCCAGCTCTCTTATAACGGCATTTTGGGGCGACACTACCGCCGTGCTAAGCGACTTGGTCGTAAGTGCAATTTTTGTGAACAATGGGTGTTCTTTATTTTTAGTTTATGTAAGCAGTGGTTCTATTCCATTGTTCACAAAAATTCACTTACGACCAAGTCGCTTAGCACGACAGACTAGCTCTAGATGCTCAGCGTAAATACATTCAGAATTACCCAAGAACGAGCCTAAAAAATCCTCTTAGTATAAAGTTCAACTCGCGCGCAATACGTGACCGAATCGAATAGAATATAGGTCAACTCTGCAGCTTCAAGAAAGACTCCTCACGTAACGATTTTTGACTTTAACACTGCAATCATACCACTGAGATCATACAGAGATCATAACACTGAAATCATAACATTTACCACAAGGCCAATCTCTGGGTCAATACCCAGGACTTAGGATACCCAGACTAAGCATCTGCTTCTTATGTGCAGTTCAAGACACAATCGCGATACTGGTATAAAAATGAAAAGCAAATTTCCAAGAATTAATCTTGGAATTGGCTGCTGTGGGGAACGACAAGACGGTATGTGCTTTGTAAATGATCAAAAGGGATTATTACTTCTTTCCGGTGGCTTTCGTTACAAGAATTCTATTTCTTTTGTTTATTTACAAAGCACATACCGCCTTGCCGCTAATCACGGCAATCGGAATCTTAAGTTACTTTTCAAAAAGGTTAATGCTCAATAATGATGCCTCCAAGATCCATCCCACGTTAATGAGTCATTTTTTAGGAAACATCTCCGCCGTTTTCTCTGCGATAGCAAAAAAAAAATTTACGACCTCCCAAGCGAATAATTTGGCATCCGTTTTCCCCTTAAAACAACAGAACAGAACCGTCCTTATTCCTGTTCGAACGAAACCCATTCTCCGAAAACCTTCCCTTGCCCGGAAAATAAGAACGTTTAGTCCCAAAGCCTTTGACGGATGATTGCCTGTTTGATTGATGCGAAGGAGGAGATTCTACACCGAAATACTCGAGTTATCTTTTGTAATTTGAGGAGAAAACGGTAATCAAGCGAGAAAGTGTCGAAACTCCCTCCAGAACAAGGATTATACGCCATGTACTTCAATTAGTTGGTTGAAACCGCCAATTCGACTAGACATTTTCTTGTATGTGAAAAGCAAAAGCACTTGAAGCTTTTAAACAATCGAGAAAAACCCATTCCCGTCCAAACCATTCTATATATATCGTTCCTTTTTCTTCTACCCATTTTTATTAACACTTTAAATTACCTCATAACTCAATTATCGAGCGAAAAGCTTGATGAGGAAAAAACGTTTTTTTTTCTTTCTTTATGTTCCCCCCCTTTCTTTTTTTTTGCTGCGAAAGAGCCAGTTCGTAATGAAATCAGTTATGGTGAAATTAGCTCAATATCTGAGCCGGTATATTACTTACTTTTGGGTGGACTTTACCTTACGGTAGAGTGTATTATAGAGTAGGGGAACGTGAGAGTATAATAGAGTGTATAGAGTAGAGTAAAGAGTATAGTATAGGGACTTGTATACTTATTGAATACAATAAGTATACAAGTGAATAATAGACGTAAGTTCCCACACGGTTCGGATTCTGTGTATAAATAAAGGAGGTGCCGCTCAGTGCAAGCAAAAAGCCAGCATGAGTGAACCTGTCCATTTGACACATTTATAGGTTTTAGGGAATATCCTCACATTGTACATCCTCACTTCTATACCGTACATTGTACGGAAATAGGGTATGCGTGACACTCACGTACTACGCCCCATGATGAAACAGGATTTACCGAAATCCACCGACAGATTTTGAAAATCGGCCAAATCAGCAATGAAGATTTTTACCGCAAAACTAAATCCGTTTGGGGACTGTCAGTTTTAGACTTGCAGATGGCTGTTTCTCAGTCGGCGAAAGTTGTAAAAAAGTCTTAAATCAATGAAACCTTACCTGAAAACAGAAAAAAAAGAAACAAGATTAAAATAGAAGAATAAGGATTGGAATAAAAAATTGGAAGTACTTTTTCTTTTCTTTTTAAAGATATTGTCAAATAGACAACAGACACATTTTGTACTGAACATATTTTTTAAATAAACCTAGCATATAAAAATAGTAAATGTGATTTTTGTTGTTATGCGATGTTTAATTACCGAATAAAAAAGAATAAAAATTTAGGCTGTTTGAATTGGCGCCGAAACGACAATGACGTCACAATTCACTATTTAGGTATGCTTCTAGGTGAGCTATCGGCGGCATGCCGCTGCAGGCCTATTGGAGCAAGAAGGGTTGTCGTACGAACGAATCCGTGTTAATCTTTAACAACGAGCAGGTGCACTCGTGGTTTTGTTTTTCAAATAACCGCGCGCTTAAAAGTGAACACTGACGTCACACCAATGAGAAACGTTTTGGAGTCGGGTCACGTGACAAAAAGTTTTTACGACTTTATAATTTTTTTTTCTTAATTTCTAAGAAAATTCCTTCTGTAAAAATTGCCATTAGATGACCATAAATCTTTGAACTTTCATTATTTACCATAATTAGCAATCATGTCTGTTGTCTATTGCCCACTTACTCACTTACTACGCCCCATTGTGACGATGTATTATAGAGTAAAATTTGCCCGTTTTGGAGTTAATCTATAATGCAGTTACCCGCAGGTATAGCACACTTTATTTTGGAAATCAGCATCCTAGAGAGTGAAGGGTACCTAAAGGTGGGGCGGGGGGAGAAAAATCCAGGTAACAAATATTTCGGACATTTAGCTTCGCTATAACGTGCAAACGTAAATGCAGTACCACCCTGTGCCGAATTCAAAAATGAATTTTTTGGCTGAAGGGACTGCATTTATAACACAATTGCCAATTCGGTAATTTTTACACTTCTTGACTTACGCATTTTTGAGTAATTCCATTTAAAAGCGACCAAAAAAAAAGGAAATTTGAACCGGACCCCTTCCGATTTTTTTCATTTTTGGTTTGTCATTTGTACCTACCTAGAGGTGTTCAGACCGATTAAAAAAAAATTTTACCCCCACGGGTTCCAGAGTTAGAGGCTTCGAAAAATTTGAATAATGTAGGGGCCCAACCTTCTTTGATTCGATGTAACTCCGGATAGGCTTGACATACAGAGTCGTACTATGGCTCATTTGAAAACTCTTGAAATAGGCTTTCATTTGATAACGAATGACCTTTTGACCTCATTGACCTAACCCTTTTGACCTTGAAAAGTTCGATTCGGACACTTTTGAAAATTCTGAAAAAATTCATGTGCATTCGCACCTTTTTGAGGTATCTCCACAAAAAATTTCAGAACGGCTCTTCAAAAGATAAGGGAGTAATTAATTTTTTACTAAATTTAAAATTTGCTTTTATGGGCGATCCCTTATTAATTAATTTATTTTTTTTATTTATTTATTTAATCTAATCTAGTTATTTCTTTAAATCGTTTGCACCATAAATTTTAAAATGTAAGGGTTAGGCAGGCCCATCACTGCAACTTGCCAAGGGTACTTATTTATCAATAAAGTATTTTTCTCTCGCTTATATTACGGTTTTCTATCTTTTGAACGGCATCTAAATATTGAATGACGGTCGTGTAGGTGTAGTGGCATTTGATCAAAGAAGTTTCCTTTGGTATGTCATTTTAATTGGGGGACCGGGCGGGGGGGGGGGGGGGGGGGGGGGAGCAACTTAAAACAAGGAGAACGGTAATGGGGGTGCATACGCACCCCATTAAACTTTCTCGCGGCTTTATTGGTGGAAAAAAGAAGTTGAAATAAAGAAAAAATTTAAAAAATCAAGTTTAGGTTTTCAAAGGGTATTTATTAAACTGAATTTTGGAAAACTGATATCAAAATAATAGATAAGAGATATCGAGATATCAAAATAATAAACTTATTTGTTTTTTTTTTTTTTTTTTAATAAATTTTTTTTTTCTTCCGATTTTCCTTTTAAAAAAATTAAAGGATTCTAGAATAGAACATGGCAAGGTTTTTTTTTTCTTCCCACATAAAGAATGCGTATTTCCGAAAAAATATTCCATATTCGGATTCCTCTACCCTGAAAATATTTTCAAAAATCCGGTTAGTTTTTTGATCCGAGGTACACGATTCCCGCTGTACCCACAGAAAGAATCCCAATTTTGGAAAAATAATTCCATATTCGGATTCCTCTACCCCGAAAATATTTTCAAAAATCCGGTTAGTTTTTTGATCCGAGGTCCGCGAAATCCGCTATACCCACAAAAAAAATCCGAATTATGGATTGTTCCTGTAACTCGAGATATCGATATGACTTAATCAATATATCGATATGACTTAATCGATATATCGATATGACTTATTACGTCATTCGAGATATCGATTTTTAGGCCTAATTTATACGTAGCCTAATCCTCATAATTTGTGAACCAGTCATCCGAATTCAACCAAATTTTGATGGTATGATACTTTGATGAATATCTACTACAGTACGAAAATTGGTGATGATTTGTAGCCGGGTTCGAGATTTATCGTCGTAAGAAAAAAACCAAATTTAAAAGTTCAAATATTTGCCGTTTACGTAATTTTTTAAATTTTTAAAAAATAAGAAAAGACCCCCTCTTATTTTTCGACGAAAAATACGTGTGCAAAATTTCCATTTGATCCGATGCGTAATAGCGGAGAAAAAGCTCCGGGCGTACGCGGCGTACGAGGCGTACGAGGCGGACAACCGGGAACTCAGAATTTTATTCTAAGTATAACTATATAAGTTTCATGTAGAAACTCCCAGGATTAAGGATTTTCGGTTTTCCGACCACGGCATTACTTTCGAGCGGCCGCGAAGCGGGCGCGAAGAAAGTAAAAAATTAAAAAATTAATGAAATATATTAGACAAGTGATGTTATTTAAAAGGCTTTGCTAAAACTATAAAAGTATCTTAATTCAACACAAAATTATTCATGATTCTAGAGAAAAACAAATTACGTCTGTATCTTTTAGCATTTGAGATGAACTATCCTATGTACTGCTGATAACCGCCTGCTTAAGGTGACGTAGGAGTGATTGATTTTTTTAACACCCTATACTTCGAAATATGCTAATATTATCCTTTTGGTGCTAGCTATCAAAATTTCGATTCCGAGCAACAATTTTTATCAATCTTTCGCACCTTCATAAAAATTTCCATACCTGACTATACAGTACTTTTTTGGGAAACCTTGATTCAGGATAAATTCCCGAGAGTTTATAGTAGATAAAGGTTTTCCAAAAAAAGTACTGTATAGTCAGGTATGAAATTTTTTATGAAGGTGCAAAAGATTGATAAGGATTGTTGCTCGGAAGCATAGCTTTGATACCTGGCTCCAAAAAGTTAAAATCAGCGTTTTTCAAAATATAGGGTGTGCAAAAAAATTAAATCACTCCTGCGTCATCTTAAGAAACTTAACTGAAGAAACTGAAAGTTACAGAAACTTTTATAGTTTTAGCAAAGCCTTTTAAATAACATTACTTGTCTAATATATTTCATTATTTTTTTAATTTTTTTTAAGTTGCTCCCCCCCCCCCCCCAGCCCGGTCCCCGAATTAAAGTGACTTACCAAAGGAAACTTCTTTGACCAAATGCCACTACACCTACACTACCGTCATTCAATATTAGATGTCGTTCAAAAGATAGAAAACCGTAATATAAGCTGTTTAATAAGGGATCGCCCATAAAAGCAAATTTTAAATTTAGTAAAAAATTAATTACTCCCTTATCTTTTGAAGAGCCATTCTGAAATTTTTTGTGGAGGTACCTCAAAAAGGTGCGAATGCACATGAATTTTTTCAGAATTTTCATAAGTGTCCGAATCGAACTTTTCAAGGTCAAAAGGGTTAGGTCAATGAGGTCAAAAGGTCATTCGTTATCACTCAAGCGTGATACATATCAAATGAAAGCCTATTTTAAGAGCTTTCAAATGAGCCATAGTAACTCGCTGGCAGCTTTATTTTCCTGCTTTATAATTTAAAACAATGGCATGCATAAAGCATGCAAAAGTTATGCATATCCAGATTATCATGCTTAAAAAAATTATGCACATGTAAAAATTTTAAAAAAATTGTAAAAAACAATTTGACATAAATTTTTACCAAATTTATGTCAAAATTTTTTTATAAATGATACAAAAATAATACATTTTTTGAATTCATTTCGCAAAAACTTCATACATTTTTTTTGCATCAGTTTTTCGTGGGGGAAAAAGCCAAAATTTTACAATTAATTGGACCACCCTGCGAGTGGATAAATCAGACAGTTCGCGATAAATTTATTAAGCACTGCAATGAAAATTTCCCGTAGACATTAAATTTCCTGACTCAACAGCGACGTCAAGGCGTGCTTTCGTCCTCTCAAAAAAAAAAAAAATAAAAATACAAATAAAAATAAGAAAGAAAGAAAAAAAAATCAGAAATAAAGTTAAAGGAAAAGCTATGTATAATTGCGAAAGCATTTTGAGAAATGGTAAAAGTTTAACAAGTTCTTTGCGGGGGGGTTTCAAATATATAAGCCATTCCAAACTTAACGACGGGAAACGGGAAAAGCGAATCACTCTCCGCCTAAGAGATGTCATGTATGGCTTGACTGATGGATCTGGGACAAATCCTAATCCTCGGGCATGCCGAAGCAGGAAAAAGGGGAGAGGTGGGGTGAGAAGGGGGAGAAAGTTGAGGGGGACTCAAGGAAAATCAAACTTTTCCTAAACTATGTTAAATTTCATGTGGGAAGATTTTAAGTTTTACTTTTCTATTTAAACATTCTATATGCGATAGGATCTAGGTAAACATAAAATGCATTAGAGTTTTCCGATATCGTTGAGATTTTGTTTTATAAAAACGCAAAACTTTAACGTCGCTAAGCAAAAAAAAAAAAAAAAAAAAAAAAAAAAAAAAAAGATGCGCTAATCTCTTTTTTTTATACAGCAAAAAAATGAGGATTGCTAAATAATTTCATTAAAAATCAGCGAAGGATTGCAAAAAAGAAAAACAGAAAAGAATCAAGATAAAAAAAAAGGGAAAAAAAAAAAAAAAGAAATCTTTCTTTCCTTCTTTTTAAAAAATGTTCACCTTAACTGGAGATCAGTAGAAATCTACTCTGGTTTTATGTAATAAATAAACAGGCTTTTGTATCATCTACTTCGCGGAATAAATTTTAAATCAAGATATTAAAAAAAAAAAAAGAAGAGGCAAATTGCTTTCATGTTTATTCACTTTTTATTTCTTTTTCCCCTTCGTCGCTTTCTTTGTTCACCCAGTTTTTTTTATATCATCCCTAATGAAACTGCATTACTACCAATTTTTCTTTTTGGAAAATCAGGCACGTTTTCATTGATAAATTTTTATTGGATTCCCAAGAAAATTTAATTTTCTGAGAAAAAAAAAAAAGAGTAGTAGGCTGGTCTCCGGAGGTTTTAATAATGAAGAAATTCGCGAAAGGATTTTTTTCTCATAAAATGCTAGTATGGGGTGTAAGGAACCTTGAGTAAAAAATGTGACCAAATCCGAGTCCGGGTCTGTGAGTTATTGCACAATAAAGGGCCAATTTTTTCGTTTTTTGCTTTTTTTTCGCTGACAGTGATTTCGTAGAAAAATCGCGTTTGTTCCATATTTTTCAGCGTAAAATTCTGCATTGATTAGTTTTTTATTCGACTTTCTACGATTAGTAGAAGCGAAGTTAAAAATTATTTCGGCAACTTAAAAAAATAGCGGAAAAGCCTCAAAAACAGGTACTTTTTCTTTCTTGGCTTGCACATCGAAAACGATGCGTTGCACAAAAAAACTGTAAATGGGGGGTAAAAAGCGCATTATATGGCGAGTAAAATGAGACCAAGTACGATGTCGTACGATGAACTAGAGCCGACTTATGAGAGGCTATAGGTGAGGTATTTTTACATTTTTTAAATTTTAACGCAGAATCTTCTTTTTATCGTCCAAAAAGGAATGGATGTGGACTTTTTTCGTCCCGTAAGTCACCGACATGTATAGCAATTAGTGATATGGTCGAGTTTAAGGTTCAAGATGGTCGATTTGATTTGGCGGACTGAAATCACTATACATTTTAGCCAAAAAAAAAAATAGAAGTTAAT